>CM061131.1:85175285-86429949 GCA_030789695.1 Scilla litardierei | reverse complement strand
GAGAAGTGGAAAGCTCCAAAGTACCACAACTCCGACAAGAACAAGAGATACAAGAAGAAAGGACTCGTAGGTACATTCGATGACTCAAGTGAGTAATCATCCTCAAGTGATTCCGATGATGAGAAGGATGAGAGCGCTCACATGTGCTACATGGCCCGAGAGGATCCACTCTCCGATGAGAGTGATTCTGACACGGATGAAACCGAGGTAACAAGGGATGAACTTCGTATTGCTACTGAAGAATTATTTGCTAAATTTCAATCTTAATGCTTAGATACACTAGCTTAAAGAAATCAAATGTTAGCAAGTCATCCATTCCATGCATTATCAACAATGACACCATTGTTGATACTTTAACTCTTGAGAAAGCAAACTTAGCTTCTCAAAATGTCACCTTGAGAGATGAGGTGAATAACCTCAAATCTCAACTAGATCAATCATATCCAACAGATAATAGTGATCTAGTCACACGTCACATACAATTGGGATTAGAGAATGATTCTCTTAAAACCCAAGTGCACGAGCTCAAAGCACGGGTGTCCACCTTGGATACCAACATTTCTTCTCTAAATGTGAAATATGAGCTCATGTCCTTCCGTATTGTGAGATTCAATAAGAAAAAAGGACAATTGGATGATTTGCTTGCAAACCAATTTCCGGCCAAATATCGTGTTGGCCTTGGGTTTTTAAATGCGAATGCATCCAATGATCGCACCTCCTATAGTGATGACACTATAGACTTTGTGAGGCCTTCCTCCGGCGCATCCACAAGTGGTGTCAAAGACACTATAGGTAGCAAACCTACCAAGAAAGTCACCACTTCACCTTCTCTTCCTTTTGGCAAGAAACCCACTAAGGGTGGAAACCAAAAGCAAGGCCATGCTTATATGTACACTAACACTCATCCACGTAGGAAACCTGTAACGACTGGTTTTCATGTATCTGGATTTATTATATTATATATGTGTTTTGGTGGATGTTCTCCTCATGTGTTTTTTCGTCTCCGTAGCTTTCGTTTTCGATCGTTTCGTCGTGATTTTCTAGCTTCTTCCTTAGAATCGTCGATTTCGGAGTAAGTCATTCGTGACGGGCTTCATATCGGTCATATCTTATTGCTAGATCAAGCCTAGGAGTCTTAGGAATCGATCCCGGAGCTTCGCGCTCCATTTCGGAACTTTTTGTGCACGTTAGCCGGTACAAGAAGGGGAACCGACCGACTAGATGACGATTTAGTCGGTCGGCAAACCTTCATGGACCGACTAGTGGGCTTTGTAAATTATTCAGGAGTTACTGTTTATCGTTAGTCGGTCCATGAACACTCACCGACCGACTAGGTTGCAAACTATTCGGTCGACGGGCCTTCACAGACCGACTAATTCATTACCCAGATTTTTCCCTAATTTCGCTGCTTGGTGTTAGTCGGTCACAGCTAATCGACCGACCGACTAGTTGCTAAACTAGTCGGTTAGCCAACCTTCTTTGACCGACTAATCAGTGTCGAAACCCTAATTTCTGGGCAGCCGCCAAGTCGTTTTCTATAAATACCCCACTTCGTTTCTTTTCTTTCTTTCTCTTCTCCTGGCTTCTTTCCTTCCCCCTTGACCTCTGATCTTCCCCAACCTTCCCCTAGCCTTCCTCCTTCATCAAGAGCTTCTCCCACTCTCCATTTTGACCAACCACCATGCCCTAGGTCATCTCCAACCCCCAAAATCCCCCCAAAACCCCAGTTCTCCAGATTTTCCCCATCCATTCCAGATCTAAACCCTAGGTTCCCCAGAGCATTTCTTCCGTTGCCGTGCTTGCTCGACATCATTCTTCCGTTTCCTATACGGTAATAAATCGACCTCTTAATGTTTTCTTAACCCATTTGTGTTTTTGTGAAACCCTAATGAAATGATTGTTTTCTTAACCCTTTCGGTGTAACCAATGCACCCGCAGTTTTCATGAATCTGATGAACATGATTTTCTACGACTTTTTGGATAGGTTTGTCGTTATCTTTATTGACGACATTCTGATCTATTCGAAGTCGGAGGAATAGCATACCTCGCACTTGAGGACAGTATTGGAGATTTTGAGGAAGCATCGGCTGTATGCTAAGTTTTCGAAGTGCGAGTTTTGACTGGATAGAGTTGCTTTTCTGGGGCATGTGGTGACTGGAGATGGTATTTCAGTGGATCCCGAGAAGATCAGGGCCATCAGAGAGTGGCCTGTTCCGCAGTCAGCGTCTGAGATTCGGAGTTTCCTTGGGCTTGCTGGTTACTATCGGCGCTTCATTAATGACTTTTCCCGTATTGCGGAGCCGAAGACCAGATCGACGCGGAAGGATGTACCTTTTGTTTGGTCGGGGGATTGTGAGAATGCTTTTGGTGTTCTAAGGGAGAGATTGACGACTGCCCCTATTCTTGTTGTGCCTGATCGCAGCGGTGGATTTGAGATCTTTAGCGATGCTTCTGGCAAGGGTCTCGGTTGTGTGTTGCATCAGCACGGGCATGTTGTGGCGTATGCATCTCGTCAGCTCAAGGTTCATGAGAAGAATTACCCGACGCATGATTTGGAGTTGGCTGCTGTTGTGTTTGCTCTTAAGATTTGGAGGCACTTCCTGCTGCGTGAGAAAGTGAAGATTTTCACCGATCACAAAAGCTTGAAGTATATTTTTACTCAGAAGGAGCTCAACATGCGACAGCGTCGATGGTTAGAGCTCATGGCGGATTATGAGATTGATTTGCAGTTTCACCCTGGCAAGGTGAATGTGGTTCCTGATGCGCTGAGTAGGCTTCCAGCGGTGATGATTTTGACCTCGCAGTGGAGATTGCAGCAGGATTTTTGTGAGTCTGGTGTGGAGATTGTTCTTCCTGGGGAGGCTTCTTCGTTGATGTGTATGCAGATACAGTCGACGATTGTGGATCGGATCAAGGCTGGCCAGGCCAAGGATCCGAAGCTGGTGAAGATTCGGGAGCAGGTGGAAGCCTGTCTGCGGACTGACCTTTTGATTTATGAGGATGGCTCGCTGAGGTTTGGAGCCAGGTTGTGTGTGCCAGCTGGGGATATTAGAGAGGAGTTGATGGTGGAGGCACATAGTTCGCCGTATTCTGTGCATCCTGGTGGGACCAAGATGTACCAGGATCTTTGTCTGAACTATTGGTGGCATGGTATGAAGAGGAGTGTGGCTCAGAGTGTAGCCAAGTGTTTGGTTTGCCAGCAAGTGAAGTCAGAGCATCAGCGTACGTCAGGGTTGCTGCAACCGCTTCTGATTTCGGAGTGGAAATGGCAACACATCACTATGGATTTCTTGACTGGACTACCTCGGAGTCCGAAGCAGAATGACACGATTTGGATGATCGTGGATCGGTTGACCAAATCCGTGCACTTTATTCCATTCCGAGTAGGACAGTCCACTAGGCGCTAGCGAGGAGATATATGGAGGTAAATTCTTTACTCTCCGTTTTTATTTCCTTTTCCTAGTTTAGATAGTGATGTAACGTGAATCGTGCAGAAGATCGTACGACTTCATGGAGTCCCCTTGAGTATCGTGTCGGATAGAGACACGAGGTTCACATCTCATTTCTGGCAGAGTTTGCAGAAGAGTTTGGGTACGCGTCTGAGTTTCAGCACGGCGTACCATCCGCAGACGGATGGCCAGTCCGAGAGGACGATTCAGATCTTGGAGGACATGCTGAGGGCATGCATGTTGGATTTCAAGGATTCGTGGGAGGACCATCTACATCTGGTAGAGTTTTCCTACAATAACAGCTTCCAGGCGAGTATTGGCATGGCGCCTTTCGCCGCTCTTTATGGGAGGAAATGTCGATCGCCTTTGAGTTGGGATGACGTTGGTGATCGGGAGCTGTTGGGACCTGAGATGATTGTGGAGGCCGTGGATATTGTCAGGAACATTCGGGAGAGGTTGAGGTTTGCTCAGGACTGTTTTAAGCATTGGGCGGATGCTAAACTTCATCCTTTGGAGTTTCAGCCGGGCGACCATGTGTTTCTGAGGATTTCCCCGAATCGTGGTGTGTTTCGCTTTGGGAAGCGAGGGAAGCTGAGCCCGCGATACATTGGACCGTTTGATATTCTGGAGAGAGTTGGAGAGGTAGCCTACCGCTTAGCCTTGCCGCCATCTTTGGAGGGAGTTCACAATGTTTTCCATGTGTCGCAGCTTCGTCGATACATTAGCGATCCGTCTCATGCTGTGGATTTTTCGGAGATTACCGTTCGCCCTGATATGACGTATGACCAGCAGCCAGTGCAGATTCTGGACAGGCGTCAGAAGTCACTTCGGAACAAGGTTGTCGATCTTGTGAGGGTGATGTGGCGACATGGCTCGCCTGGAGAGTCTACTTGGGAGAATGACGATGAGATGAGAGAGCATTTCCCACTTTTGTTCCCGGACACGTGAGTGTTGGGAAATTCCGAGGACGGAATTTTTCTTAAGTTGGGGAGGATGTAACGACTGGTTTTCATGTATCTGGATTTATTATATTATATATGTGTTTTGGTGGATTTTCTCTTCATGTGTTTTTTCGTCTCCGTAGCTTTCGTTTTCGATCGTTTCGTCGTGATTTTCTAGCTTCTTACTTAGAATCGCCGATTTCGGAGTAAGTCATTCGTGACGGGCTTCATATCGGTCATATCTTATTGTTAGATCAAGCCTAGGAGTCTTAGGAATCGATCCCGGAGCTTCGCGCTCCATTTCAGAACTTTTTGTGCACGTTAGCCGGTACAAGAAGGGGAACCGACCGACTAGATGACGATTTAGTCGGTCGGCAAACCTTCATGGACCGACTAGTGTGCTTTGTAAATTATTCAGGAGTTACTGTTTATCGTTAGTCGGTCCATGAACACTCACCGACCGACTAGGTTGCAAACTAGTCGGTCGACGGGCCTTCACAGACCGACTAATTCATTACCCAGATTTTCCCCTAATTTCGCTGCTTGGTGTTAGTCGGTCACAGCTAATCGACCGACCGACTAGTTGCTAAACTAGTCAGTCAGCCAACCTTCTTTGACCGACTAATCAGTGTCGAAACCCTAATTTCTGGGCAGCCGCCAAGTCGTTTTCTATAAATACCCCACTTCGTTTCTTTTCTTTCTTTCTCTTCTCCTGGCTTCTTTCCTTCCCCCTTGACCTCTGATCTTCCCCAACCTTCCCCTAGCCTTCCTCCTTCATCAAGAGCTTCTCCCCCTCTCCATTTTGACCAACCACCATGCCCTAGGTCATCTCCAACCCCCAAAATCCCCCAAAACCCCATTTCTCCAGATTTTCCCCATCCATTCCAGATCTGAACCCTAGGTTCCCCGGAGCGTTTCTTCCGTTGCCGTGCTTGCTCGGCATCATTCTTCCGTTTCCTATACGGTAATAAATCGACCTCTTAATGTTTTCTTAACCCATTTGTGTTTTTGTGAAACCCTAATGAAATGAATGTTGTTTTGATGATTGTTTCTCCATAACAGCTGATTCGGAGTGAATATTGCGTATTTAACCCCCTAATTAGCCCTATTTTGTGCCTATATGATGCTTAATTGTTCTCTAATGTGTTCGTAATTTTCTCATCATCATTTATTAGAGAAATTACTCTATTTGTGCACAAAACATGAATTTGATTGTGTATTTCTGCATTTTTATATTTTTCCTAGCATCGTCTCGATCTCACGATTCCAACGACTATTTATTTGTATTTTTCTGAGATCTGTGCTAATTTTTATGAATTTTTGAATGCAGAATACCATTTATTGGAAAATAATTAATTGCGCACGAATCTTGGCGCGCCACGCGGTGCGATCTCTGCGACTCCCGCTCAGATCCGACGGATTCAATCAACAGACGACGCGGCAAATCGATGGCCGTTGGATCTTGATCCAACGGCCCGCATCAGCGGCGCTCGAGAATTAAAATGCGGGCGACGTGGCTCCATCGGAGCCGTCGACCCCCGATCCAACGGACGACGCTCGCCCCGACATTTCCAAGCGCAGCCGCTGAGATCGCTCCGAAGCGGGCACACGTGGCGAGCATCTGACGAGCCGGCGCTCGATCGGACGGACGAAAAGACGCCCGCTTGCAATCGAATACGCAGCGACGCGGCGTGAGGAGAACCGTTGGATTCTCATCCAACGGACGAAATCAATGCCGCTCGAATTCAACAGCGGAAGCGGGATCACCGTCAAATCAAGATCGAACGGCCGAAGACAACTCCGAGAGCGGACCGGATTCGATCGGATGCGGGCAAACAGCGGGGACACGTGTCACGCGTAGATTCAATCCCGACTTCGATCGAACGGACATGAGTTGATGCGGGTTGCGGGCGGCGATTCTATGCGGATTTAAAGCGGGTTTCGACCCGTTATACCCCCAAAACCCGCAATGCTATTATATAAGCGTATTTCTAGGGTTTTGGGGGTATTCTGGCGTATTTTGGGACTTTTGGAGCGGCTACTGTGCGTATTTCTTCAGGGGAAAATTCTCAAAAATTCCAGAGGCTATTCTTCCTATTCTAAAGGAGTTTTGGGCTTTAAAGTGGAGATTTGGTGATAAATTCTTGAACTTATACCCCGTATTTGGTGTATTTTATCGTATTTTGGCTATTATAACGATGTATTTGGCTATGAAATCTGATTTTATTTGCACCATGCGTGGCTAATCTCCTTGTGCTATGGTTGTGATGTAATTAGGAGTATTTATTTGATGAATTTCATGTCTTTATCCTTATTTTCATGTCAAAATCACTCGTAACATTGATTTCTACAACGTATTTGTTGGGTATTTGCTTATTGTCGATATTATTTACATCCCGTATGGCTAGGCCCTGACAAGGCTAGCCAATTCATGTTCACTAATCTGAACTTATTGTTGCGTTTATCGTTTAATGAAATCAATGTTGCTAGTGACGCGTATACGGCCACGTTGACTAGTTTTCATCGTTTCATCTTCCGACGCCTTCGTGCCCTGACCGGACGAAGCGTTGAGTTATATAAAAGACATGATATTTCAGCGATTATTAACTCCTAATGAACTCACAACCGTAGCACATTCACTTCATACGTGTTGGTGTTGACGTAGTTAGGGTGTCGTAATTATTGATGCATATATCTTTTCGCCCTATTTGCACTCGATTAATTCTTTGGCACGTTTTCATACGCTTGACCGCCATACTTTCCGACGTTCTCATGCCCTGACCGGACGAGACGTTGAGTTATAGAAAAGGTATTGATATTCATTGATTGCACACACCCTAACGAAATAAAACCCAACACATACTCCCCATACTTGTATCCCTTCCAAAGTCACCGTAAATATCGTAGGATTTTCATTTCTTATTCCATACTCTTGATCCTATATCTTTGTGTTCGATAGGTGGTTGGTTAACATCGTATTATTACTCTTTTCAGATTGACGTTTGTAGTTTTGCAGGTCAGTTGTCCCGCGGATTCGATACCTGGACTCACCAGGATATTACTTGCACGATCTCCTGCGCTTGGGAGTAGTTCTCACAACATTTGAGACGAGGCAAGTTTTTGGCGCCGTTGCCGGGGACAACGGTATCTTTGATCCACATTTTCAGCTTTTCAGAGGAGTACTCGGTGAGATCCTTCCACTTTATAGCTTAGTTTTATTATTGAAAACAAAAAAAAATAAAAAGGTCCTATGCCTCATAAATTAGCAAAGCGATATTTTTTTTTGTTTTCTTTTTAAAGAATGGAGTATATGGAATACATGAAATTCTATTGCACGAACAATTTGTATGATGAAGAATATTATAAGGCACACAAACATAGGATGGAGAAGCTCAAGATCATTGGTTTTAATCAGACTGATTGTGAAACTTTCTTTCAGGCCTGGAGGAGGTTCACAGACATAATTTCGAGCTATCCGCAGCATGGGTTTATGAAGAAAGAGCTTATGGAGTCCTTCCTAGGTGGACTACGACCACAGCTGCAGGAATTCTTGGGAGTCATGACGCCGACAGAGGCGTGGAATTATATGGAGTCTTTGCAAGAGGATGATGAAATCATGAAAGAGACTTCAAAGTGCGATTCAACGGGACCTTCAAGCCTTGATCAAGGAGAGCAAAGCGTAGACGTACCTTTGCACCACTTGAAAGAGGAAGTTCAATTGCTCATTCAGACACAGGAGGCCACATCCCATCAATTCCAAGAAAACTTCCTTGCTCGAAGTCGGCAGATTCAGCAATCAATTGAAAATCTTACGCTGATTTCCACTTGCGTAGAAGAAAATAATTCGTTTGAAATTCAATTTCCAAAATCTAATTTGACTTCATCTTCTATTGCAGGTATATCGAGCGAGCAATGTCACGATGAAGTCACGAATGAAAACATTGACACGGCAGGAAGTGTGTGCAAAGTAGAGGATGGGCGAGAAATTTTGGATGAACAGGAGGAGGAGATGACTAGGGACATTGGTTTAAAGAATATCGCTATGGAGCCCGAACCATTCCCTTCCCCAGTTTTTTTCCAAAATCATTTACCCCTCTCCACATTGACCGAGCATCATACCGAGCGTAGTGCACATTTTTCAGGGAGTTGTCATCACCATGCTCTATTTTACTTTACCTATTTTGATGACTATATTTGGAATATGTTTATGGCGAAGAATTTTAAAATAATTTGGACTGACATAACTCATCTCTTGCAGGACATTGGTAAACAACTTATTGAGATGCTTGGAGTTGTGTTGCTGGGGTCCAATTTAGCTTTTGGAGGAAGAATAATCACCGAGGAGCGCAAGGAACGAATTGAACAACTTCCTCCACCATCAAAGATTCGGGATCCGCCATTTGATCACGGTGTGTTCTTTCCAGTAGTGTAGATTTTATATGCTTTCTAGGATGCTTGCTTGAATAAACTCGCACCCTCTTCGACATTGAGGACAATGTCCATCTTTAGTTGGGGGGTGTGTATGAGACCTTAGGATTTTTTTTTTCAAAGCATGGCATAAGGAAAGAAATACCCACCAAATCCCACCATTTTAAACTCCTTCGTATACCTCAAATGCGGATGATTATGCATTAACTGAGTTCTAGCTACTTGTTTATGGCTTGAATTAATTTTTTTTTCTTCATGAATTACCGTTAATATGCTATTCATGAAAATTTTTCGATTGTCATGATTAATATCTCGAAATAGTTTGAATTTATTTCATGCATGCTAATGTGATGAAAAAGCTTGAGTATACACGATTTTTTTTTGAAAAGTCTTCAAGTTGAAGAGGAATTTGGCCTTGGTTATTAATGCTTTGTTTAAAAAAAATGATGGGTATTGAGTTGCTTAAGAAAAGAAAAATGAATGACAAAAGAATGATGAAATGAATGAATGAAGAATGTCACTAATAAATAACTTGGTTGGCTCGAGTAGTACAGTCCGAGGGGTCCCTTTTGGCCTAATGCCCTATTATCGTCTGATTTGGGAGCCATTGACAGGAAACTCACTCATTTGATGGAGCGATCCAAGTTATACATTTTTCTGCGAATGTTGCTTGATGCGCGTTACGCGGAACGATTAAAAGAAAAGAAATGGTGAATATATATTAAGCAAATTCAATACCCATGTCTCGAATGATTGTTTTGATAGGCCAATTCCTTGAAAACAAGAAAACTAGAGAAAAACGACGTGTTATACTTTCGCTTGCGCAAAACGATGCTTGTATGTTATTTATTCATACTAAATTAGAGAAAATATCGTGTGATTGATTTTGTTCATGGATGTGTATATTGATGGTGAAGATCATGTTGGAAATTGTATTATTGAGCCACGCCATAAGCGATTGATAGAGTTATTTTTTATTGATCGTCCGTATTTATCGCTCTTTTTGCTAGGGACTAGCAAATCGCTAGTTGGGGGGTGTGATTCGGAGTGAATATTGCGTATTTAACCCCCTAATTAGCCCTATTTTGTGCCTATATGATGCTTAATTGTTCTCTAATGTGTTCGTAATTTTCTCATCATCATTTATTAGAGAAATTACTCTATTTGTGCACAAAACGTGAATTTGATTGTGTATTTCTGCATTTTTATATTTTTCCTAGCATCGTCTCGATCTCACGATTCCAACGACTATTTATTTGTATTTTTCTGAGATCTGTGCTAATTTCTATGAATTTTTGAATGCAGAATACCATTTATTGGAAAATAATTAATTGCGCACGAATCTTGGCGCGCCACGCGGCACGATCTCTGCGACTCCCGCTCAGATCCGACGGATTCAATCAACAGACGACGCGGCAAATCGATGGCCGTTGGATCTTGATCCAACGGCCCGCATCAGCGGCGCTCGAGAATTAAAATGCGGGCGACGTGGCTCCATCGGAGCCGTCGACCCCCGATCCAACGGACGACGCTCGCCCTGAAATTTCGAAGCGCAGCCGCTGAGATCGCTCCGAAGCGGGCACACGTGGCGAGCATCTGACGAGCCGGCGCTCGATCGGACGGACGAAAAGACGCCCGCTTGCAATTGAATACGCAGCGACGCGGCGTGAGGAGAACCGTTGGATTCTCATCCAACGGACGAAATCAATGCCGCTCGAATTCAACAGCGGAAGCGGGATCACCGTCGAATCAAGATCGAACGGCCGAAGACAACTCCGAGAGCGGACCGGATTCGAGCGGATGCGGGCAAACAGCGGGGACACGTGTCACGCGTAGATTCAATCCCGACTTCGATCGAACGGACAGGAGTTGATGCGGGTTGCGGGCGGCGATTCTATGCAGATTTAAAGCGGGTTTCGACCCGTTATACCCCCAAAACCCGCAATGCTATTAAATAAGCGTATTTCTAGGGTTTTGGGGGTATTCTGGCGTATTTTGGGACTTTTGGAGCGGCTACTGTGCGTATTTCTTCAGGGGAAAATTCTCAAAAATTCCAGAGGCTATTCTTCCTATTCTAAAGGAGTTTTGGGCTTTAAAGTGGAGATTTGGTGATAAATTCTTGAACTTATACCCCGTATTTGGTGTATTTTATCGTATTTTGGCTATTATAACGATGTATTTGGCTATGAAATCTGATTTTATTTGCACCATGCGTGGCTAATCTCCTTGTGCTATGGTTGTGATGTAATTAGGAGTATTTATTTGATGAATTTCATGTCTTTAGCCTTATTTTCATGTCAAAATCACTCGTAACGTTGATTTCTACAACGTATTTGTTGGGTATTTGCTTATTGTCGATATTATTTACATCCCGTATGGTTAGGCCCTGACAAGGCTAGCCAATTCATGTTCACTAATCTGAACTTATTGTTGCGTTTATCGTTTAATGAAATCAATGTTGCTAGTGACGCGTATACGGCCACGTTGACTAGTTTTCATCGTTTCATCTTCCGACGCCTTCGTGCCCTGACCGGACGAAGCGTAGAGTTATATGAAAGACATGATATTTCAGCGATTATTAACTCCTAATGAACTCACAACCGTAGCACATTCACTTCATACGTGTTGGTGTTGACGTAGTTAGGGTGTCGTAATTATTGATGCATATATCTTTTCGCCCTATTTGCACTCGATTAATTCTTTGGCACGTTTTCATACGCTTGACCGCCATACTTTCCGACGTTCTCGTGCCCTGACCGGACGAGACGTTGAGTTATAGAAAAGGTATTGATATTCATTGATTGCACACACCCTAACGAAATAAAACCCAACACATACTCCCCATACTTGTATCCCTTCCAAAGTCACCGTAAATATCGTAGGATTTTCATTTCTTATTCCATACTCTTGATCCTATATCTTTGTGTTCGATAGGTGGTTGGTTAACATCGTATTATTACTCTTTTCAGATTGACGTTCGTAGTTTTGCAGGTCAGTTGTCCCGCGGATTCGATACCTGGACTCACCAGGATATTACTTGCACGATCTCCTGCGCTTGGGAGTAGTTCTCACAACATTTTAGACGAGGCAACAGCGACTTCCCCGTAGTTAGCATTTGTGTGACGGCCTCGTTGATCGTCATCTTCGGTGCTAGGCAACTGAAACTTGCCACTTAGGGTTTTGGGCCACGTCTTAGGCCATTTGCTTGTCGTAGGTGTAAAAGAGACTAGGCGACGAAATGATACTCGCCTAGTCGCAATTTTAGGAACTAGCTTGACAACGAAGCTAGATCCGACATTCATCATGTTGCATAACTACCATGTCATGTTTAATTTCCATTAACGGTACGCAAATTAATTGTCTTGTCATTGCATTCTTTAAGTGTTTCCGTGATTGCGTAGCTTCGCTACATCTTGTGAAATGATTGAGGCTAGGTGCACCCCTATGCCAAATGAAATACGCTCCTGGTTGTGATCCAGGAAACGAGCTCTTGTGCAGGGCAACCCTGGCTCATTTATTGAGCTCATGTACAGGGACCTTGGCTCGTTTACACGTGGGTATTGGGGTAAGAGTTAAGCGGCCATTCAACTGGGAGTCTGCCCGATCAGCAACTGCTGTTGTAAGGCGTAAACTCTGGGTTCTGGGGTAGTGTTAAGCGGCCAATCAGTGTGAATGTCAAACCGTTCAGCTGTAAGGCGTAAACATCTACAAACAACTTGAAACGTGACTAGTGAAAAGATTGAGATTGTTAGTAGCTTGGCTACTCTTGACATGCCCTGATAAATTGTTCTCTTGTACTTATTGTTTCACCATGTCTTGCTTGTGCACTTATACCGTAACTGCCATGTCATGCATACTATAACTGTTAAGTTGTTAGTTTGCCTTACTTTCAGTTTCCTTGTCCAAGTCTTTTAGACTTGCTGACGTGTGCCCCTTTACACTTTTGGGTGACACATGTTAGTTCCCGATCCTGAGTTCATTGTTGAGGATGAGGTGTTTGCTGACGCCGAGCCCGAGCCTGTGTTTGGCGAGGAGTACGTGGACACTGGGGACCAGTCCTAGTGTCTTCATTGAGATTTCCTTTTTTGTTTTAGACTGCTATTTAGTTGTCGGTGCGTGGCACCTATACCTTGTTATGTTTGTCCTTGTTGGCCTTGTTCTGGGCCTTTAGACTCTTTCTTTTAGCCTGGTGGCTTTTCTGGATGTTGAACTTAATTTTCATGTTGGACAATTTATGAGATTTGAGATTTTATTTCTGTCTCTCCTTGTGTTATTATTGTTGTTCTGTTTGTGGTTACAGGGACCTGCTTATGTTTTATTGACGCTTATCGGGTTTGGGGCTTCACAGCTCCACTCTTGTGCGGACCTTTTCACGTCTCACCTCCATTTTAGCGAAGCGGGGCGTGACAAAACCTCCTACTTCACTAGTGGATAATCTTGACACTTTTTATGCTCCACACCCACGGACACGTACAAAACCACACATGAGAAATACCCATGTACGTGCTCCTATACACCCGTATGCACATACGCATCATACTTACATGTATGCACATCCTCCGCATGTCATGCATAACCCATATGCTTCATACAACATGCATGTTCCCAAGTATACATATCATTCTCGTATGTTCAATGCATATCCACCACCTCATGTTTATGCTAGAAACCATGTTCCTAAGAAGCATGCACCATATAGAAATTTAACAAATATACATGCAACTAGGAAAATGACTCCCAAAACATACACCATTTGGGGTCCTAAGAACACTAGTCTAAATGATAGGAATGCCTATGTTGATTCCTATTTTCATGACGTGATTAGGAATAGTAATTATGTTGGGAAGCGGAAGTCCACTTGGACTTGGCTTCCAAAGGACTAATCCCCTTGGACCCAACAAACATTGGGTACCATGAGCTTATGTTATATTATATAGGTACCCAAGATAAAGAAGAAGAGCAATAAAGGTCAAACTAGCTCTAACGGGAAAGGATGAATTCTCGATAGTGGTTGCTCCAAAAATATGACGGGAGATCCCTCATTGCTCTCCGAAGTGATTAGCATCAAAGATGGTGCAACGGTCACTTTTGGAGGTAATCAAAAGGGAACCATCATCGGAGTAGGTATCGTTGGTAATCCTTCCACACCCTTAATTACTAATGTATTTCTTGTTAGTGGTTTGTGTCACAATCTCATTTCCATTAGTCAACTTTGTGACAAAGGTTACAAGGTTAACTTTGGAGAAGGATTGTGTACTATTGTTGATTGTGACTCAAATGTTTTATTTTCCGGTATTAGACATAAAAATATTTATTATTTGAGCTTGTCTAAAACCGTAGAACATTGCTTAGTTGCTAACACAAGTGAACAACTATTATGGCATCGCCGTTTTGGTCATATTCACTTCAAGCACTTATATAAGTTAGCTAAGCATGATCTAGTCAAATGTTTTCCTAAAATTGCTTTTAATTAGAAAAAATTTTGCGATTCATGTCAAAGAGGTAAACTTAGTATAGCATCTTTTAAGCTTAAAGAAGGGATTACTTCTAAGAGGCCCTAGAACTTCTTCATTTAGATTTGTTTGGGCCAACTAGAACCGCTTCTGTAGGCAATGCTCATTATGGATTAGTTGTTGTAGACGACTTCTCTAGATTTACTTGGGTTTCATTCTTAACTAATAAGAATGAAGCTTATGAAGAGTTTACCAAATTTGCAAAGAAGATTCAGAATCTCTTAGGATCCACTATTATCACTATCCATGGTGATCATGGAGGAGAATTTGAGAATGAATCTTTTACTAAGTTTTGTGATGACAGCGGGATAACTCATAATTTTCCTTCCCTCGGGCACCGCCACAAAATGGTGTTGTAGAGAGAAAGAATAGGACTCTTATTGAGTGTGCACGTACTATGCTCCATGATAGTCATCTAGGACTACAATTTTGGGCAGAGGCGGTGCACACGGCATATTATGTGCTCAATAGGATCCTAGTGAGACCTCAAATGAACAAAACTTGTTTTGAGTTGTTTTATGACAAAAAGCCTCAAGTAAAATATTTTCGTGTTTTTGGTTCAAAATGTTTTATCAAGAACACTTTCAGTAATCTAGATAAATTTGAGCCAAGATCCGATGAAGGAATTTTTGTTGGATATTCCACACGTAGCAAAGCCTACCGGATATACAACAAAACTTCTTCAACGATTGAGAAATCACTACACGTTTCATTTAATGAAGATTTTGATTTTCGTGTTGATGATGATAGTGTAGATGTTTTGACTGATCCTCTTAGTAATGTTAATATTAATGATTCGATTATTGATACTAACACTACTAACAAAATTGTTGAAGATGTTTCTAGTGATGCAGGAATAGCCAAAGCTTATCTGACCGTTGGCAATCATCCCCATAACCAAATTATTGGAGATATTAGTGTGGGTGTTCGAACGAGGTCGAGGATTGAAGAATTCTCTCATTGCGCATTTGTCTCTACCATTGAGCCAAAGAACATCCAAGAAGCTTGTGAGGATATCTCTTGGATTGTGGCAATGGAAGAAGAACTAATGCAATTCAAGAGAACTGAAGTTTGGAAACTCGTTCATCTTCCAAGTGGTCACCAAGTCATTGGGACCAAATGGATCTTCAAGAATAAGACGGATGAGAATGAGGTAATCACAAGGAACAAAGCAAGGTTAGTAGCTCAAGGCTACCGGCAAGAGGAAGGTATTGATTTCGAAGAATCATTTGCCCCTGTAGCTAGATTAGAAGCTATTAGGTTGCTTTTATCTTTTGCATCTCATAATAATTTTAAACTAATTTCAAATGGATGTTAAAAGTGCATTTTTAAATGGGATTGTCAATGAAGAAGTATATATTTTCTGACGTGCGTTTATATTTCATATATTCACGCACGTCTTCTTTGTGATTTTCCACTGTTTTCCGTCGTTCCGTACCCTTTCTCTTGTGATTTCTAGTTTTTTTTTTCACTTTTCCGTGTTTTTGTGTGTTTGCAGGAGTTTTCCAGCGTAGGAGACATATAACGAAGATATCATGAGTCCCCGGAGCAACGGGAGGAGTCACGCGCGATCCAGGGGCTCAAACGACCAAGATTGCTATTTTTCAGCCCCCACCCGATCGGTTGGACACAGCCAACCGATCGGGTGATGCATGCGTGTCCGACCTGGACTGAAGCTGGAGCGAAGTGCAAGGTCAACCGACCGGTTCGCCGACCGGTTCATCCTAATAGAGTTCTCGGGAATTTGGAGCTTAATTCCAACCGATCAGGTGATATCTCACCCGATCGGTTCATCTGAAGCTGAAGTTTCCCAAACGACGACCCGGTCACGCCACCCGTTCTCCTCAGCGACCGATTGAAGCTCCCAAAGCCCGATGGCCAAAGCAACAAGCAGCTCACCCGATCGGTTGACATTTCAACCGATCGGGTGGCCTTTTCTTCCCCTTTCGCGCACCGCTTCTCATTCATTGAAGATCTGCTATCATTCCAGAGGGAATTTGGGTGATATCTTATTTTTTTAGGGTCGGCATCGTCGTTAGCTTTCCAACGATAGGTCGCATGCCCAAATCCGATTTTTCTACATTTTTCTGGAATTTTCTGAGCGCAACTGTGTGCTGAAATGGGGTGCTGTCTGGAATTGAACTTCACCCGACCGGGTGAGCTATCCACCCAACCGGGTGAGCTCATTTTTTGCCGTTTTGAGTCTCTGTTTCATTCCACCAGATCGGGTGAACTTCCACCCGATCGGGTGGGCCGGTTTTGACAGTTCTGGACCCGAACCATGGGGTTTTGTGAGGGGTTATTTATTAGGGTTTTGGGGCACGACTTGGGGAGGATTCTCTCCCAATTTTCAGGAACTTTTCTTCCCATTTCTTGTGAGCTTTAGGTTAGGTTAGATTAGGTTTTCTCTTCCAATAATTCTTGTAATGGATTGATGATTCAATGGCAAGATAAGTATTTTCTTCTCTCATTTTCCATTGTTTTGTGTTATTTTCATTGTTGCTTGATGGTGAATTTTTGTTTGTCATGTTTATTACTTTCTATAATGTTCTTCACCATCGAGTAGTGTTTGATGAACCCTAATACGGATTAGGGTAGG
Organism: Scilla litardierei; assembly: GCA_030789695.1. NCBI lineage: Eukaryota > Viridiplantae > Streptophyta > Magnoliopsida > Asparagales > Asparagaceae > Scilla > Scilla litardierei. The sequence goes on along the minus strand of CM061131.1, from coordinate 86,413,019 downwards.
ATTGATGCTTGGAAATTTACATTTGACTTGATTGCATGATATGTGTTCGATGAAATGTGTCAATGGGGATTTCTAGCAATCTGAGTCCAATTCGTACGGCAACACACTAGATGTGTTGGGGATTGGGGTCCGGTGTCTTGTCCAGTCAAGATCCGCTTTGATGTATTGCTAGAAATCACATTCGACCTATTTGGCCATTAGGGTTACGCGGGGGCGTTTCATTGTCATTGGCGGGAGAAAGACCGCCTCTGACCATCGGGCCAAGAGGGAATAAACTTGGTGGTTGACTCCCTAGCCACAGCTCACACCCCCTAGCGTTGACATTGAGTCCTCGCGCGTGGGAACGGGTTGGATGAAATGTTGGGAGTTATCATTGTTGCCTTAATGCTCCCGGTTGCGGAAGGTGTTAATGGACATGGGAATGCCCACCGTCCGAAACCGGGTAGACCTAGCGTACTACGCATCGACCGGAATATCGGGCCATGGACGCTAGGTACCACCTTTTGGGGCAATATCTCACCCTGGGTCAAGTCAAATGCCAAATGTCATGAATACTCTAGCCCGTGTTAGCGGGGATTCATTTCGTGTCTTTTTATTTCTTTCTTTTATTTCTACACTTCCACCCACATTATCTGCGTAGCTAGCACACAACCTAGGCGAGGCTAGTAGCCATTCAAGCCCTCCACCTCCCTGAGTTTGATAAACCCGCACCCTACACTAACCGTGCACTTGCGGTAAAACGACACCGCGCCCAAACTGTAACCGGGGCACCGGTCAAATTTTTAGCGCCGTTGCCGGGGAGGCAACATGCTTGTTATTTTAGGATTTCATGAACCCTTGAGTCTAGCTCACATCTCTATCTCGCGATAATTTTCGCATTCTTCTTTTTCCATTTCTATTTTATTTTCTTATTTTTATTTTTATTTTTTATTTTATCTGTTTCTTTCCCACTTTCCGCTTCACGGGTGTTTGTTGTTTTTAATGCGTAGGAGTTCAAGAAGTCTCGACGACTTGATTCCCGTTGATCCGGAGATAAACGCCACCCTAAGGCGTCTTGCCGCAGAGAAGCAAAGAAGAGAAGAGCCGAAAACCATGGGGGAGAACACCCCACCTCACAAGTCCCTGCTGGAGTACTCGATGCCATCCATCGAGTCCACCTCCGTCATCCGTCCTCCTGCTATTACGGTGCAAAGCTTCGAGCTTAAGCCGTCTTTGGTGACGTGGATCCTGCAGGATCAATTCTCGGGGCACCCATGGAGAGCCCCATCGAACATTTGGACTCCTTCTTGGAGAAATGTGACACCTTCCGGATAAATGGTGTCACAACTGAGGCGATCCGTCTGAAGCTATTCCCCTCCTCTCTGCGAGATAAGGTCAAGCTGTGGCTTGGGGGGAAGGACCCAAATACGTTCAAAACTTGGGAGAAGCTTTCAAACGCTTTTCTGACGAAGTTCTTTCCTCCGGGGAAGACCATGAAGCTGAGGAGTGAGATCTCCTCCTTCTCACAGGCCAGCCACGAGTCTCTGCATGAAGCCTGGACCAGATACAAGGAAATGCAGCGGAGATGTCCCCACCATGAGCTCCCCAAGTGGCAGATCAGAAATCTGTTTTATAATGGGTTGAGGGACGATTTAAAATCTTCCATGGACGCCGCGGCTGGAGGGTCCTTCATGTCCCGAAGCGAAGAAGATGCCGGACAGATTCTGGAAAATATGGCATCAAACAATGAGCAGTGGTGTGACGAGAGAGCCACACCTATATCTGGGGGAATCCATAGGGTCGAGGACGTCGACAGATTATCCAGCAAGTTTGACTTGCTATCAACCCAGATCTCTGCTTTGATGGTAGGCACCGGTGGCGCCAGAGCACAACAGGTTGCTGCGGTGGAATCTGAAATCATGGGGGATTTCGAGGGAGGTGACATTTCACCCCCGGTGGACCAGGCGAGCGCGTTATTTTACAATCCTACGGGGAACGCGCCTTTTCCACCACGAACCAACTCCAATTCGGCCTATTCTCCGAACAACCGGAACCACCCCAACTTTAGCTACCGGATACCGTATCAGCAGCAGTAGTTTCAGCAGCAGCAACCTCCGCAACAATATCAGCAATATGCTCACAGGAATCAGCAACCCGTTAAGCAGTAGCATCAATATGGCTAACAGAGGGCCATCTCTCCGGTTGAGTCCCTTTTGACTCAATATATATCCAACCAGGAGAAGATAAATTTGAAGCTGGAAATGGGACACCGGGCTCTCACAGACCAAGTAACCCAGCTGGGGTTACAAGTGGCGAACCTTTCAAGGTCGCAAAACTTATTGCCGCCACAACCGGAGGTGAACCCGAGGGGAGCAAATCAGACCTTGGCACTCACGCACGAGCATGCGAACGTGTCCTCTATCGTCTTGAGGAGCGAAACACAAATCCCCACAAGAGTGCCCCCAAAGGAACCGGAAGCACCATTGGTCGTGGAGCGACCGATTGAAAAATTGAATGACGCCGGTGCTTCGTTGCCAAAGCCAACAACTCCAGAGGGTGTTCCTGAAGAGGAGAAGAAAAAGGATGAGGAAGGGAACCTCAGAGTATTCAAGCCAGTTGTGCCTTTTCCACAACGGTTAGCCCAAGCCAAGATAGACGAGAAGTATGGCAAATTATTTGCCATGGTTAAGGATCTAAGCTTGCAAATCCCCTTCCTTGAAGCTATAGAGACCATACCATCCTACGTGAAATTCCTCAAGGATTTGGTGACAAAGGGTTTTGTAACGACTGGTTTTCATGGATCTGGGTTATTTATATTATATATATGTTTTGGTGGATTTTCTCCTCATGTGTGGTTTTCGTCTCCGTAGCTTTCATTTTCGATCGTTTCGTCGGGATTTTCTAGCTTCTTCCTTAGGATCATTGATTTCGGAGTAAGTCATTCATGACGGGCTTCATATCGGTCATATCTTATTGTTAGATCAAGCCTAGGAGTCTTAGGAATCGATCCCGGAGCTTCGCGCTCCATTTCGTAACTTTTTGTGCACGTTAGCCGGTACAAGAAGGGGAACCGACCGACTAGATGACGATTTAGTCGGTCGGCAAACCTTCATGGACCGACTAGTGGGCTTTGTAAATTACTCAGGAGTTACTGTTTATCGTTAGTCGGTCTAAGAACATTTGTCGACCGACTAGGTTGCAAACTAGTCGGTCAGCAATCGTTCTTTAACCGACTAGCTCTATGATCCTTTTGATACCAAGTACTATTCATTCTTAGTCGGTCTAAGAACATTCGTCGACCGACTAGATGAGAAACTAGTCGGTCAGTAGTTGTTCTTTGACCGACTAAATCTAAATCCTATTTTTGTACAGGAGTTACTGTTTGGACTTAGTCGGTCTGCGTTGGTCAACCGACCGACTAGTTCCCAAACTAGTCGGTCAATGGTTGCTCTTTGACCGACTAATCAGTGTCGAAACCCTAATTTCTGGGCAGCCGCCAGTACTTCCTATTTAAACCCCCCAAACGTTTTCGTTTCTTCTTCCCTTTCTCCTGAGCCTCCTTCTTCCCCAAATCATCATCCATCTAACCCTAGCCTTCCTCCTTCATCTAGAGCCTCTCCCCCTCTCCATTTTGGCCGGCCACCACCTCTAGATCGCCAGAAAACCCCCCAAAAACCCCCAAAACCCCATTTCTCCAGATTTTCCCCATCCATTCCAGATCTGAACCCTAGGTTCCCCGGATCATTTCTTCCGTTGCCGTGCTTGCTCGGCATCGTTCTTCCGCTTCTGATACGGTAATAAATCGATCTCTCAATATTCTCATAACCCATTTGTGTTTTTGTGAAACCCAAATAGAACTAGGTTGGATGTTGTTCTAATATTGTTTTGCCATGGCAGCGATCTTATCTCCGTAGTTAGTATTTGTGTGACGGCCTCGTTGATCGTCATCCTCGGTGCTAGGCAAGTGAAACTTGCATCTCTTGATTTGGGCCATGTCTTAGGCCATTTCCTTGCTTTAGCGTAAAAGAGACTAGACGGTGAAAGGATAGCCGTCTGGACGCCATTGACCTAGCTTGACAACGAAGCTTGGTCCGTCACCCTCATCATGCTTGTATGTCACGTTTAATTTCAATTAACGGTACGCGTATTAACTGTTCATGTCATCCATGCATCTTTAACTGCCATGTTTAATTTAAATTAACGGTACGCGAATATCTGTTCATGTCATTGCATTTTGCCTATCATGTTTAAATTCAATTAACGGTACGTGAATATCTGCTCATGTCATTGCATGCTTGAACACTCATCGTGATTGCGTAGCATCGCTACATACTAGTGCTACTTGTTCCGGCTAGGCACCCAATTTGCGGGCACAACCCTAGGCCAATCACAAATCTGGCTCGTGGTCCAGAAAACGAGCTCAATACAGCCTGCGGGCAATAAGGCACTCGCCTGTGTGTGAGTGATCCCTTGTACTTGAATACAGCCTGCGGGCAATAGGGCGCTCACATGTGTGTGGGTGATCCCTTGTACTTGTTACTTGACAATACATGTCACACCTACCACTTGTTACTTGCTACTTGTACTTCACTTGTTACTTCCATACGATACTTGCCATGCCATGCACCATACTTTAACTGCTAGGTTGTTAGTTTATTTTTCTTTCAGTTTCATTGCACAAATCTTTTGACTTGCTGACATGTGCCCCTTTTCTCTCTTGGGTGACACATGTTAGATCCCGAGCCTGAGTTTGTCGCTGAGGACGTGGTGTTTGCTGATGCTGAGTCAGAGCCCGCGTTGATCGAGGACTTCGTGGACACGGGAGATTAGTCTTAGTGTCCTCGTAGAGCTTTCCCTTTTGCTTTAGACTGCTTTTAGTTATCGGTACGTAGCACCCATACTTTGTTGGTGTTTGTTGTGTTGGCCGTGTGTTAGGCCTTTAGACTCTTTCTTTTAGCATGGTGGCTATTTTGGATGTTGAACTTAATTTCCATGTTGGACAAATTCTGAGATTTGAGATTTTATTTCTGTCTCTCCTTGTGTTATTATTGTTGTTCCGTTTGTGGTTACAGGGACCTGCTTATGTTTTATTAACGCTTATCGGGTTTGGGGCTTCGCAGCTCCACTCTCGTGCGGACCTTTTCACGTCTCGCCTCCATTTTAGGGAAGCAGGGCGTGACAGGTTTTGTTGGTGGCCCATGCAGGTCTGTTCTATAACTGCGATTATCAGAATAACGATAATAATATTAGAATGTCAAATAAACTAAGTTTGACGTCCGAGTCATAAGCTATGAGTCTAATTGTTTCGTTTTATGTGTCATTAGACGGCAGGAAGGCGATTCACCCGTGGTGGTGGTAGTGGTGCGCCCCCTCATGACGAGGAGCCTGAGCGGGAGCCCACCAATGGGGAGATGATGCAGATGATGCTTCAGATGATGCAAGTGCAGCAGGGCGTGATCCTGCAAGTCCAGAACGCTCCACTTGCTTGAGCTGGTCGGGCAATCCAGGATGCCCCTCGCTCCAAGCCAGGAGTGAAGCAATTTTGGGAGCTGGGTCCCGCATATTTTGATGGGTCTGAGGGTCCTCTGGCTACCGATGAGTGGATTCAGAACATTGAGGATAACCTGGCGATGGCGAAGATTAACCCGGCTGGATGGGTTGATTTGGCTAAGAGGCAGCTGAAGGATAATGCCAGAAACTGGTGGGATGCTAAAGAGAAGATGCTGGTGGAGCCGATAGTTTGGGCTACCTTTAAGTCCAGATTTGATGGAGAGTTCTTCCCGAAGGTTGCTAGGCAGGTGATGCTGCAGCGCTTCTAGATCTGAAGCAGGGGAGCTTGTCGGTGGATCAGTAGCACCAAGAGTTCACGAGGCTCAGTCGGTTTGCACCAAAGATGGTGCAAGATGCCGATGAGAAAGCTCAGCGGTTCCTCCAGGGACTTGCCTTGGAGCTTCAGAGTTTTGTGACCTCTTCTGACCTGGAGACATTTCAGAAGGTTCTGATTGCTGCGAGGCAGCAGGAGTTGAATTTGAACCCGAGGAAGGGACATGTTTCAGGAGCTGGGAAGAGGCCTGTGGAGCAGGTCATAGCGGCGGTTAGACCTGGATACAGGCCTATCCAGCCTGTTTAGTTCAAGAGGCCAGGAGGGCCTATTTTGAAGACTTGCCATTTCTGCGGCAAGACCGGGCACCTCATGGATCAGTGTAGGAGGTTCCTGGGGCAGTGTATTGTCTGCGGAGATCCTGCCCATACCATCAGGGAATGCCCCAAGTCGAAGCAGCCTTGGCGGGCACCTATTGCGGCACAGCCACTGCAGCAGCGAGCTCCTGTGCCCGCTAGACGTGGAGCGCCCCTTGTTCCACAGAGACAGGCCTTTCAGCAGGCTGTTCTGCCGAGAGGGCAGGCTTTCCTGATGACTGAGGAGGAGAGCATGGCCATGGATGAGGTTATCACAGGTAACTTCCCTCCTAGCTGTTTCTTCCTTAGTTGTGTTTGATTGTTAGATTATGTTTGGTTGCTTGCTCATGTTTGTTGCTAGACTAGGGCATGATTGTTAGACTGTTTGTAGGTGTCATTTTGGTGTGCACATTTCCTGCGCGAGTTCTCTTTGCCTCTGGTGCATCGATGTGCATTGTTTCTCGGAGCTTCGTGGAGAAGCATTCCTTGTCGACGTCCCCTCTTTCCAAGAGTTGGTATATCATTACAGGGAATGGCGTGGTCTCGGTGCATCTTGGTTGCAATTCTTGCCCGTTGGTGGTTTGTGGACATGAGCTTTACGCTGATTTCATTGTCCACGACATCATCAACTACGATGTCGTTCTTGGGATGGACTGGCTTGCGAGCTTCTATGCTACGATCGACTGTCGGAGGAAGAAGGTCGTGTTCGAGATTCCCGGACACCCAGTGTTTGAGTTCAGCCGTGGTAGCAGTTCGCTTGGTCCTGTCAGATTTCGGGCCAGACCAGTGGAGGTTGTGGCTATGCAGATGGAGTTGGACAGGCCAGCTGTGGTGCGAGATTTTGATGATGTCTTCCCCGAGGAGATGTCTGGATTGCCACCTGATCGGGCTTTGGAATTTTCTATTGATCTTATTCCAGGAGCACAGCCCATTTCGAAGGCACCATATCGTATGGCGCCAGCAGAGTTGGAAGATTTGCGTAGGCAGTTGGATGAGCTTATGCAGAAGGGTTATATCAACCCTAGTGTGTCTCCGTGGGGAGCACCGGTGCTGCTGGTGAAGAAGACGGATGGTTCGTGTCGCATGTGCGTGGACTATCGGGAGTTGAATGCGGTAACCATCAAGAATAAATACCTGTTTCCTCGCATCGATGATATTTTTGATCAGCTTGGAGGATCGAGGGTGTTTTCGAAGTTGGATCTGAGGAGTGGTTACCATCAGCTGAAGGTGAAGAAGGATGATGATCCGAAGACATCGTTCAGGACGAAGTATGGACACTACGAGTTTGTGGTTATGCCTTTCGGTGTAACCAACGCACCCACAATTTTCATGAATTCGATGAACCTTATTTTCTACGACTTTTTGGATAAGTTTGTCGTTATCTTTGTTGACGACATTTTGATCTATTCTAAGTCAGAGGAGGAGCATGCATCGCCCTTGAGGACAATGTTGGAGATCTTGAGGAAGCATCGGTTGTATGCTAAATTTTTGAAGTGCGAGTCTTGGCTGGACAGAGTTGCTTTTCTCGGGCATGTGCTGACTAGAGAGGGTATTTCAGTGGATCCCGAGAAGATCATGGCCATCAGAGAGTGGCCTGTTCCACAGTCAGCGTCTGAGATTCGGAGTTTCCTTGGACTTGCTGGTTACTATCGGCGCTTCATTAAGGACTTTTCCCGTATTGCTGAGCCGATGACCAGATTGACGCGGAAAGATGTACCTTTTGTTTGGTCGGGTGATTGTGAGAATGCTTTTTGGTGTTCTGAGGGAGAGATTGACGACTGCCCCTATTCTTGTTGTGCCTGATCGCAGCGGTGGATTTGAGATCTTTTGTGATGCTTCTGGCAAGGGTCTCGGTTGTGTGTTGCATCAGCATGGACATGTTGTGGCTTATGTTTCACGTCAGCTCAAGGTTCATGAGAAGAATTACCCGACGCATGACTTGGAGCTGGCTACTGTTGTTTTTGCTCTTAAGATTTGGAGGCACTTCCTGCTGAGTGATAAAGTGAAGATCTTCACCGATCACAAAAGCTTGAAGTATATTTTTACTCAGAAGGAGCTCAACATGCGACAACGTCGATGGTTGGAGCTCATGGCAGATTATGAGATCGATTTGCAGTATCACCCTGGCAAGGTGAATGTGGTTCCTGATGCGCTGAGTAGGCTTCCAGCGGTGATGATTTTGACTTCGCAGTGGAGATTGCAGCAGGATTTTTACGAGTCTGGTGTGGAGATTGTTCTTCCTGGGGAGGCCTCTTCGTTGATGTGTATGCAGATACAGTCGACGATTGTGGATCGGATCAAGGCTGGCCAAGCCGAGGATCCGAAGCTGGTGAAGATTCGGGAGCAGGTGGAAGCCGGTCTGCGGACTGACTTTTTGATTCATGAGGATGGCTCGCTGAGGTTTGGAGCCAGATTGTGTGTGCCAGCTGGGGATATCAGAGAGGAGTTGATGGTGGAGGCTCACAGTTCGCCGTATTCTGTGCATCCTGGTGAGACCAAGATGTACAAGGATCTTCGTCTGAACTATTGGTGTGGCTCGGAGTGTAGCCAAGTGTTTGGTTTGCCAGCAAGTGAAGGCGGAGCATCAGCGTACGGTAGGGTTACTGCAACCGCTTCCGATTCCGGAGTGGAAATGGCAACACATCACTATGGATTTTGTGACTGGACTACCTCGGAGTCCGAAGCAGAATGACGTGATTTGGGTGATCGTAGATCGATTGACCAAATCCGCGCACTTTATTCCATTCCGAGTGGGACAGTCCACTGAGGCGCTAGCAAGTAGATATATGGAGGAGGTCGTGCGACTTCATGGAGTCCCCGTGAGCATCGTGTCGGACAGAGACACGAGGTTCACATCTCAGTTCTGGCAGAGTTAGCAGAAGAGTTTGGGTACGCGTCTGAGTTTCAGCACGGCGTACCATCCGTAGACGGATGGCCAGTCCGAGAGGACGATTCAGATCTTGGAGGACATGCTGAGGGCGTGCATGTTGGATTTCAAGGGTTCGTGGGAGGACCATCTACATCTGGTAGAGTTTTCTTACAACAACAGCTTCCAGGCGATTATTGGCTTGGCGCCTTTCGCCGCTCTGAACGGGAGGAAATGTCGATCGCCATTGAGTTGGGATGACGTTGGTGATCGGGAGCTGTTGGGACCTGAGATGATTGTGGAGGCTGTGGATGTTGTCAGGAACATTCGGGAGAGGTTGAGGATTGCTCAGGACCGTTTTAAGCATTGGGCGGATGCTAAACGCCGTCCTTTGGAGTTTCAGTCGGGTGACCATGTGTTCTTGAGGATTTCCCCGAATCGTGTTGTGATTCGCTTTGGGAAGCGAGGGAAGTTGAGCCCGCGATACATTGGACCGTTTGACATTCTGGAGAGGGTTGGCGAGGTAGCCTACCGCTTAGCCTTGCCGCCATCTTTGGAAGGAGTTCACAATGTTTTCCATGTGTCGCAGCTTCGTCGATACATTAGCGATCCATCTCATGCTGTGGATTTCTCGGAGATTACCGTTCGCCCCGATATGACGTATGACCAGCAGCCAGTGAAGATTCTGGACAGGCGTCAGAAGTCACTTCGGAACAAGGTTGTCAATCTTGTGAGGGTGATGTGGCGACACGGCTCGCCAGGAGAGTCTACTTGGGAGAACGAGGATGAGATGCGGGAGCGCTACCCACTTTTGTTTCCGGACACGTGAGTGTTGGGAAATTCCGAGGACGGAATTTTTGTTAAGTTGGGGAGGAGGTAACGACTGGTTTTCATGTATCTGGGTTATTTATATTATATATATGTTTTGGTGGATTTTCTCCTCATGTGTGGTTTTCGTCTCCGTAGCTTTCATTTTCGATCGTTTCGTCGGGATTTTCTAGCTTCTTCCTTAGGATCGTCGATTTCGGAGTAAGTCATTCGTGACGGGCTTCATATCGGTCATATCTTATTGTTAGATCAAGCCTAGGAGTCTTAGGAATCGATCCCGGAGCTTCGCGCTCCATTTCGGAACTTTTTGTGCATGTTAGCCGGTACAAGAAGGGGAACCGACCGACTAGATGATGATTTAGTCGGTCGGCAAACCTTCATGGACCGACTAGTGGGCTTTGTAAATTACTCAGGAGTTACTGTTTATCGTTAGTTGGTCTAAGAACATTTGTCGACCGACTATGTTGCAAACTAGTCGGTCAGCAATCGTTCTTTAACCGACTAGCTCTATGATCCTTTTGATACCAAGTACTATTCATTCTTAGTCGGTCTAAGAACTTTCGTCGAGCGACTAGATGAGAAACTAGTCGATCAGTAGTTGTTCTTTGACTGACTAAATCTAAATCCTATTTTTGTACAGGAGTTACTGTTTGGACTTAGTCGGTCTGCGTTGGTCAACCGACCGACTAGTTCCCAAACTAGTCGGTCAGTGGTTGCTCTTTGACCGACTAATCAGTGTCGAAACCCTAATTTCTGGGCAGCCGCCAGCACTTCCTATTTAAACCCCCCAAACATTTTCTTTTCTTCTTCCCTTTCTCCTGAGCCTCCTTCTTCCTCAAATCATCATCCATCTAACCCTAGCCTTCCTCCTTCATCTAGAGCCTCTCCCCCTCTCCATTTTGGCCGGCCACCACCTCTAGATCGCCGGAAAACCCCCTAAAACCCCCCAAAACCCCCCAAAACCCCCCAAAACCCCATTTCTCCAGATTTTCCCCGTCCATTCCAGATCTGAACCCTAGGTTCCCCGGATCATTTCTTCCATTGCCGTGCTTGCTCGGCATCGTTCTTCCGTTTCTAATACGGTAATAAATCGATCTCTCAATATTCTCATAACCCATTTGTGTTTTTGTGAAACCCTAATAGAACTAGGTTGGATGTTGTTCTAATATTGTTTTGCCATGGCAGTGATCTCATCTCCGTAGTTAGCATTTGTGTGACGGCCTCGTTGATCGTCATCCTCGGTGCTAGGCAAGTGAAACTTGCATCTCTTGATTTGGGCCATGTCTTAGGCCATTTCCTTGCTTTAGCGTAAAAGAGACTAGACGGTGAAAGGATAGCCGTCTGGACGCCATTGACCTAGCTTGACAACGAAGCTTGGTCCGTCACCCTCATCATGCTTGTATGTCACGTTTAATTTCAATTAACGGTACGCGTATTAACTGTTCATGTCATCCATGCATCTTTAACTGCCATGTTTAATTTAAATTAACGGTACGTGAATATCTGTTCATGTCATTGCATTTTGCCTGTCATGTTTAAATTCAATTAACGGTACGCGAATATCTGCTCATGTCATTGCATGCTTGAACACTCATCGTGATTGCGTAGCATCGCTACATACTAGTGCTACTTGTTCCGGCTAGACACCCGTTTTGCGGGCACAACCCTAGGCCAATCACAAATCTGGCTCGTGGTACAGAAAACGAGCTCAATACAGCCTGCGGGCAATATGGCACTCGCCTGTGTGTGAGTGATCCCTTGTACTTGAATACAGCCTGCAGGCAATATGGCAGTCACATGTGTGTGGGTGATCCCTTGTACTTGTTACTTGACAATACATGTCACACCTACCACTTGTTACTTGCTACTTGTACTTCACTTGTTACTTCCATACGATACTTGCCATTCCATGCACCATACTTTAACTGCTAGGTTGTTAGTTTACTTTTCTTTCAGTTTCCTTGCACAAGTCTTTCGACTTGCTGACATGTGCCCCTTTTCTCTTTTGGGTGACACATGTTAGATCCCGAGCCTGAGTTTGTCGCTGAGGACTTGGTGTTTGCTGACGCTGAGTCAGAGCCCGAGGTGATCGAGGACTTCGTGGACACGAAAGATCAGTCTTAGTGTCCTCGTAGATCTTTCCCTTTTGCTTTAGACTGCTTTTAGTTATCGGTGCGTAGCACCCATACTTTGTTGGTGTTTGTTGTGTTGGCCGTGTGTTAGGCCTTTAGACTCTTTCTTTTAGCCTGGTGGCTTTTCTGGATGTTGAACTTAATTTCCATGTTGGACAAATTCTGAGATTTGAGATTTTATTTCTGTCTCTCCTTGTGTTATTATTGTTGTTCCGTTTGTGGTTACAGGGACCTGCTTATGTTTTATTAACGCTTATCGGGTTTGGGGCTTCACAGCTCCACTCTTGTGCGGACCTTTTCACGTCTCGCCTCCATTTTAGGGAAGCGGGGCGTGACAGGTTCTAGAAAGGAGAAGATCGTTCTGACGGCAGAATGTAATGCTCTTATCCAGCGAGCAAATCCTCCTAAGCTTAAAGACCCGGGGAGCTTCTCTATCCCTTGTGCGATCGGGGAAGTAAAGATACATCTTGCGCTCGTCGATCTTGGAGCGAGCGTCAGTTTGATGCCCTTGTCGCCGTATAAGAGGATAGGAATGGGCGACTTGGAGCCCACCAGAATGACCCTACAACTTGCAGACCGTTCGATAAAATATCTGGTGGGGGTTGTAGATGACCTCCATGTCAATGTTAGAGGGGTGCATGTGCCTATGGACTTTGTTGTCATGGACATGCCTGAAGATGCACACACCCCCATCATTCTTGGACGGCCTTTCATGGCCACTGCCGGTGTTCTGATAGATGTGAGAAATGGGAAGCTTTCCCTTAACGTCGGCAGCGAAAAAGTCAAGTTTGACTTGGGGTTGTCAATGAAGCACCCCGATCCCCCAGATGATCCAAGATGCAATGTGCTGGAGTTAGAAGAAGAGAGAGCTGTGGAGGAAAGCTCCTGGGAAATTCTTTCAAGAAATCCCCCCGATAGCTTGGGGGACTCAGAAGAACCAGTCGGCCCAAAGAAGAATGATGTTGCTGGGATAACGGATGCGGCACACACGATCCCTCCAAGATTCCCAAAGGCTCCTCCTACGAGGAGAAAAGGCAAACAGCCCATGGGGCTCACCGGGGATGAGGTCCGGATCCTTAAACGAGTGGCGGTGGACGCCAATATGAGGGAGAAGCCCCCGGACCCCGTCAACAAAGGGAGAGTAGTCGAACAAATTTTCTTGTCACCACTGACTGTACCAAGAGATACCAGCTCTGAAGCTGAAGCGATGCCAGACTTTGGGCATCACCCGTATCGCCCACCTTGAACATCATCTACGGGCGTTGAGCTAACGACGTTAAACAAAAGCGCTTCATGGGAGGCAACCCATGCTCTAAAACTTTTATCTTCGTTTTTAGGAGTTTTATTATCTTTTTTTTTCTATTTTAATAATTAAATTCAGTCGCGGGATCAACCGTCGAGAGACTTAGGCCATTGGTGAATTTTTGCAGGAAACAAGCCCTTACCCGATCGAGTGATTACTCAACCGATCGGGTGAGACGTATCAGACAATGGCCGTATCTGAGCTCCAACGAACCGGTCGAGTGAAGCAAAGCCGAGACCGGGTGGCTGACCGTGTGATCTGTGCAGAAGTCTCGAGAATTTTGGGGAGTTGATCAACCAATCGGGTGAAGCTAATCGTGACTGGGTGGGAGACCGGGTGAGCTGTACTAAACTTTTAGGAAAAAAGTGTGAGGCGGCGAAATGATCGGTTGAGTTCTCAACCGATCGGGTCGCCTGTAGCCTCTTTTCGGTAAATTTTTCGACTTAAAAATCAACCGATCGGGTGACATTTCACCTGATCGGTTCGACTTAAAATCCTATATATAGCCGCCCTCCACCCGTTCATTCGCCCCTCACCCGATTTCGAATTCCCATCGCCGTTTCGAATTCTCCTCGCTCGCCCAACCTCTCTCCTTCTCTCAGCCGACCCAAGCCCCCCCAAATCGATCTTGCCCCTCTTCTTTTCCATCTCTCCATCGATCTCTCCCCCTTCCTCTTCGATTTCACCCTCACCTAAAGCCCTAATTTTCGCCCATCCCCCCCCCCCCCCATTTTCGAAATTTGCTGAAAGGATTCGCCGCGGCTTCACACTTGTTCCTGTTGCGTTGCTTTGGGGCGTCTACGAGCAAAGATCTTCATATCAATTGGGTAACTTCGCTCCTTAGCTCAATTTTATATTTTGCCCTAGAATTTCATTTTCCTCAATTGCCGTGTTAATGTGTATTCATCGTATCTTGCATACACTCACACACACACGACTCCTGCACAATGCCTCCTCATCGTGCTGAACCCACCAACGCCAGCACGTCCAACCCTAGACCCACCCGTCGCGCTCGTCGTACACAATCCCCCACCGAACCCACCACCGCCACAATTCATCCACCACCCCACGCCCCTCTGACCCCGTTTACATTGGTGATACCAAATACCCGGTGTCATTCCATGATGACGAACAAGCTGACAGGTTCATGTCCATGCTCCTCCTGGCAGGAGTTGGTGGTCAGGCAACTCAGCAGTCAGTCAAGCGTGACCTACATGTCCTTTAAAGCCTCATTCGTCACATTCGCACTGACTCACCCGATGTTTCCGAGCTTGACATCCCCCCCACCACTCCTGGTCCTCAGCACAGGGCCCCATCACCACCCCCAGAGGGTGGTGCCTCTGCTTGATATATTCCCATCCATTTTTTGCATCCCCCTATTGTTAGTGCCCATCTGTCTTCACGGGACCCTGCTTTACCTCAGCTAGGGGGAGGACCCATTCACGCATCAGGTCCCTTCTTTTCTATTTTTATTTCCATTCTTTTCTTTTATTGACCTCCCCCTTGCATATCTCTGCATATTCATGATCACATCTTTTCGCTAGCACAGTCACGTCTAGCTTTGGGGAAAGTCAAATCTTTCTGCGTGCTGTAGTGTGTCCTTTTTCTTTGCGTGTTTGTTTATTTGTTGTGTCGTGTGATTTTCTTATTTTTATTTGTCGTGTCGAGTGATTTTATTTTTTATTATTTATTTTATTTTCTGTTTATATGTCATGTGGTGTGATTTTTACTTTTTACTCTTTATTTTCAGTTTCGTATATGTGTTTTTCTTGTCTTTCTTATCTTTTTGTGTCTGTGCATATTCCCCCCCATATTCATTGCCCTCCCGTATTTAATTCTTTTGCATTGAGGGCAATGCAAATTTCAGCTTGGGGGAGTCGCACTTTGTGCGTCATTTGAGTCTTTCTTTTTCGTTTTTGAGTCCTTTTCATTGTGTTTTTATTTTTCTTTTCTTCTTTTTCATCTCCTTCTCCTAGAGATGAACCCTATGATGAATTGCCACAAAATCACACACCTAGCCTAGCATCGATAATCACATTCACTAACCCTAGGATGTCGAGTCCTCTTGTATTTCATGCATCGTGGGTCCATTTTGCTTTTTTTGTGAGTCGTGCGTCATGCCTAGCTGTTTGGTGTGCTTCTACTTTGTGATTTTATTTTATATACCTGTCTAGGAATGACCCTTAGATTATCATGTTTCGATTTGAATATGCGGTATTTGCTTCTCCTATCTGCTTCTGTATGCATGAATATATATATCGTATGCTTCATTTCGCATGTGTCGGGATTCCACAGTTAGGACTAGGATAACCCATTTAGCCTACGCTCTGATTAGTGAAATATGTCCCTTGTCCAAGTGTCTAGAATCCGACTTCTTTTTTGTTTTACTTGGTGCAAATCCCCTCGTCGTGTACCGTTCTCCCACTTGGGAGAGTACACATGTGTATAGCCAAAAACCCAAAAATTCAAAAAAAAAAAGAGAAAACCCCAAAAAGAAAAGAAAAGAGAAAATTGTATAGCCAAAAATCCAAAAAAATACATATATCCAAAACCAAAAAAAATTTATGAGTGAATATTTTCCTACTTACCGAGAATAAAGGGAAGGCGAGAATTTGCACCGAGTGTTCTACTCCACATCATCCCAACCCCCGTCGCTTTCGAAAACACTTGGAATATGTAATTTCTAGCTATTATCTAGGTGATAGTGTGGTGATGTCCGAGCCCCTAGCTGTGGAGTCAATGACACATGATGCATTTCTATTCTCATACTCTTCTCTTGCATGCTTGAGCCATATATTCACCGCTTAATTCAAATCGAATCGATATTTGGGTCATTTCTTGGATTTGTGTAAATGGAGCTTATTGCACAATGTAGATAGTTACACCGTTTGCTAGCACACAACCACACTCACTCGCGCTTCACGGCGTGGGCCCACGGCACTTGTCTGGACTCGTATTCCTCGGTTTAGTGATGTGATTTGGCGTTTGTTAGCTTGGTGTGTGTGTGTTTGATTTTGTTGGCTCTGACGGGCGATTTAGGATTTTGATTTCTATTTCTATCTCTCTCTCTATCTTTTCCCTTCAAGCTCCTACTCTCACTCGTCTTCCTCGAGGACGAGGAAGGGTTTAGCTTGGGGGATTTTGACGTGCGTTTATATTTCATATATTCACGCACGTCTTCTTTGTGATTTTCCACTGTTTTCCGTCGTTCCGTACCCTTTCTCTTGTGATTTCTAGTTTTCTTTCACTTTTCCGTGTTTTTGTGTGTTTGCAGGAGTTTGCCAGCGTAGGGGACATATAACGAAGATATCATGAGTCCCCGGAGCAACGGGAGGAGTCACGCGCGATCCAGGGGGTCAAACGACCAAGATTACCATTTTTCAGCCCCACCCGATCGGTTGGACACAGCCAACCGATCGGGTGATGCACGTGTGTCCGACCCAGACTGAAGCTGGAGCGAAGTGCAAGGTCAACCGACCGGTTCGCCGACCGGTTCGCCGACAGAGTTCTCGGGAATTTGGAGCTTAATTCTAACCGATCGGGTGATATCTCACCTGATCGGTTCATCTGAAGCTGAAGTTTCCAAAACGACGACCCGGTCACGTCACCCGTTCTCCTCAGCGACCGGTTGAAGCTCCCGAAGCCCGATGGCCAAAGCAACAAGTAGCTCACCCGATCGGTTGACATTTCAACCGATCGGGTGGCCTTTTCTTCCACTTTCGTGCACATCTACTCATTCATTGAATCTCTGCTATCATTCCAGAGGGAATTTGGGTGATCTCTTATTTTTCTAGCGTCGGCATCGTCGTTAGCTTTCCAACGATAGGTCGCATGCACAAATTCGATTTTTCTACATTTTTCTGGAATTTTCTGAGTGCAGATGTGTGCTGAAATGGGGTGCTGTCTGGAATTGAACTTCACCCGATCGGGTGAGCTATCCACCCGACCGGGTGAGCTCATTTTTTGCCGTTTTGAGTCTCTGTTTCATTCCACCCGATCGGGTGAACTTCCACCCGATCGGGTGGGCCGGTTTTGACAGTTCTGGACCCAAACCATGGGGTTTTGTGAGGGGTTATTTATTAGGGTTTTGGGGCACGACTTGGGGAGGATTCTCTCCCAGTTTTCAGCAACTTTTCTTCCCATTTCTTGGGAGCTTTAGTTTAGGTTAGATTAGGTTTTCTCTTCCAATAATTCTTGTAATGGATTGATGATTCAATGGCAAGATAAGTATTTTCTTCTCTCATTTTCCATTGTTTTGTGTTATTTTCATTGTTGCTTGATGGTGAATGTTTGTTTGTCAGTTTTATTACTTTCTATCATGTTCTTCACCATCGAGTAGTGTTTGATGAACCCTAATACGGGTTAGGATAGGATTGATGCTTGGAAATTTACATTTGACTTGATTGCATGATATGTGTTCGATGAAATGTGTCAATGGGGATTTCTAGCAATCTGATTCCAATTCGTACGGCAACACACTAGATGTGTTGGGGATTGGGGTCCGGTGTCTTTTCCAGTCAAGATCCGCTTTGATGTATTGCTAGAAATCACATTCGACCTATTTGGACATTAGGGTTACGCGGGGGCGTTTCATTGTTATTGGCGGGCGAAAGACCGCCTCTGACCGTCGGGCCAAGGGGGAATAAACTTGGCGGTTGACTCCCTAGCCACAGATCACACCCCTAGCATTGACATTGAGTCCTCGCGCGTGGGAACGGCTTAGATGAAATGTTGGGAGTTATCATTGTGGCCTTAATGCTCCCGGTTGCGGAAGGTGTTAATGGACATGGGAATGCCCACCGTCCGAAACCGGGTAGACCTAGCGTACTAGTCATCGATCGGAATATCGGGCCATGGACGCTAGGTACCACCTTTTGGGGCAATGTCTCACCCTGGGTCAAGTCAAATGCCAAGTGTCATGAATACTCTAGCCCGTGTTAGCGGGGATTCATTTCGTGTCTTTTTATTTCTTTCTTTTATTTCTACACTTCCACCCACATTATCCGCGTAGTTAGCACACAACCTAGGCGAGGCTAGTAGCCATTCAAGCCATCCACCTCCCTGAGTTTGATAAACCCGCACCCTACACTAACCGTGCACTTGCGGTAAAACGACACCGCGCCCAAACTGTAAACGGGGCGCCAGTCATTTTCCAACCTCCCGGTTTTATTCATGAAAAATTTCCAAATCATGTTTTCAAACTTAAGAAAGCGTTGTATGGGTTGAGACAAGCTCCTAGAGCTTGGTATGATCGACTCAAGACCTTTCTTTTGAATTTAGGTTTTAAAATGGGAGAAGTTGATTCTACACTCTTCATTAAAGATTATGAAAATGACATTCTCTTGATTCCAGTTTATGTAGACGATATAATTTTTAGTTCTACTAACTTTATGTCAAGAATTTTCTAAGTCAATGAAGGATGAATTCGAGATGAGCCACATGGGAGAGCTCACTTATTTTCTTGGACTGCAAATTCGACAAATGGAGAATGGCACCTTCATACATCAGACAAAGTACACATGGGAGCTTATAAAGCGATTCGGGATGGAATCGTCTTCGAGCAAACGGACTTCTATGAGTACAACTACCCATCTGCCCAAAGTGAAAACCGAAAAGATGTAGACGTTCTTCTATATCGAGGTATGATCGGTAGCTTACTTTACTTAACCGCTAATCGGCCCGATATCATGTTTTCCGTTTGCTTGTGTGCTAGATATCAAGCTAGACCTAAGGAGTCACACTTGATTGCGGTTAAAAGAATATTTCGTTATCTCAATCAATCTCTAGATTATGGGTTACTTTACCCTAAATCTAGCACATATGAGTTAATCTCATATAGTGATGCCGACTTTGCCGGATGCAAGTCCGACAGGAAAAGTACTAGTGGCACTTGCCATTTTCTAGGAAATTCCCTAGTTTCTTGGTTTTCTAAGAAACATAATTCGGTGTCATTGTCCAAGACTGAAGCGGAATATATTGCCGCGGGTCTTGCATGTGGACAAGTTCTTTGGATGAGACACACTCTTATGGACTATGGTGTTAACTGTGATACTTGCCCGATCACAGTTGATAACCAAAGTGCCATATGTCTTTCCAAGAATCTGGTACACCACTCCCGTACCAAACACATAGACATGAGACACCATTTTATAAATGATCATGAAGCTAAGAAGGACATCATCTTAGAGTACATTGAAACCCAAAAACAATTTACCGTCATCTTCACAAAGCCTCTTAAAGAAGATTCATTTGTGTGGTTGCGTGGAGAATTAGGAATTATGGGTGAATCTGAAATCTAGAAGCTCAACATTCATGTTATAATACCTTTGAGCTCATGTCATCATATTGTCTTTCTTCTTTTGATATATGCTATATATGTGTTTAAGAAAGCCAATTGCGATTTATGTGATTTCATGATTTCTTTGAGATTGATCTTAGAGATTTATGTTTCAATTGATTTATCGTATTACATTGTTTTTATGATGTGTTTGTGATTAGAGTATAGGTCCTAGAGTGAGTGTTCTTATTATCCGGAGTTGTATCTCAGTGTGCATTGTCGAATGTCCTACTCTATCTCCTCAGTCTGAGAATTTGTATCTTTCGCATTGACGACTGATGATTGTTTTCCAGTCGACTATTATTTTAACAGGCGACTGAATTTTAGTCATCAGGCGACTGTTCTCTTTGTTGAAATTTTTACAGTGCTCTCTGTCTTTTTGATGAAGTTTATTGATTCTCGGTCAGTCGATTATTGTGTATAGTATAGTCGACTGTCCATTGGACAGACGACTGTATGTTACTCAACAATCGACTGTCTATCATCCTTAGCTTAATTCTTATCACTTCATCCAGTCGACTGAATATTGTTCATCAGTCGACTGTCTACTGCTGTGACGGTTCACTGCTTCGATCTGAGCCGTTGATTCTTTGATCAAACGGCCCAAATTATTTCCCTCTTTCATGTATACTTTGAGACGGTTCTTTTCCCCACGATGTTTTTCTCTCCTCCGATTGAACCGCTTCAAATTCCCGCTCTTTTCCTCAGCCGTCGTCGTCGATCTCCTCCTCCCCGCAAGTCGATTGTTTTGTCGTTGTGTCTTCGTGTCTTCTCGACTTGGTTTGTCTTTCTGTCTCGAGTCTTTCGTTCGATTTTTATCCTTCGATTTCATCGCCTGTCGTTTATCTCTCTTTCGATTGACTGACTCCATGGCACCCAAGACCAAGGGTAAGGGGAAGATCATGGGTTCTAAGAATCCTAGGGCTCCTAGGAAACCTATAGCCAAGAACAAGATGCCCTACAAAGCTCGTACCAAACAAGCCGTTTCTTCCTCGCATTCTTTTTCGCAGGGATATATTCTCCTTCAGCATCTTCTTCCGACGCTCAGCCCCTGATCAAGCGTCAGCGGAAGCCCATTGGTGTTACCATCAATGAGCCTACTGATGTCGCTCCACATCTGTCTGCTTCTGTTTCGAGTTCTGGAGACGAGTCTCCCGTAGTGCCCCCTACTGATCCCCTTGTTCCTCTTTGCCGAGATGACCTTTGCTTGGCAAAATTCCACTCTCTTAGGGATCAAACTTCTTAGGGAGCGGTACATAGTTTTTCCCGCCTTTACTGCTAAAAGACTTTCAGACATTCTATCTGCTACCCACTTGGCCGATCTTTTTCGCTTCTCTCAGAGTGAGTCCCCTCGAGCCTATCCATTTTTGGTGAAGCTCTTCTATGCTAACCGCATTCGCGGTGAGTATTCTACCACCGGAGTTCTTGACACCGTTGTTCAGGGATCCCACATCCAGATTACTCCCACTTTATTAGGGACAATTCTTAGGATTCCCTCTACCGGTTCTCTTCCTTCAGATATTTCCATCTCTGATATTGACGAGTTTGACCAGTCTATCATTCGAGATATGTTTTGTGAGATACCTTTAGCCCTGGATTCTGGTGGCAGGTCATCTATGTTTTCGGCTAGAGGTTGGGTAGTTCACCTAGTGGTGAAGTCCAACATCCTGCCGAGGTATGGATCATCTAACCAGCCTTCCCAGGATATTCTGAAGTTATGTATGCGATTTTCTCTGGGATGTCCGTGAACTGGGGTGGTGTCCTCCTTGACAGGATGGACAAGGTCGAGTTTACTTCTTCCTCAGCTCACATTCCATACAGTGGTCTTTTGACTCTTGTCTTCCGATATTTTGGTGTTGATTTGTCTCGCTACGAGCCCATGCCTTTTACTCCTCTCCTCGATGCATCTGCAAATTCGAAGTCCTCTTCGGCTTTGCAGTCTGCCTCGAAGAAGAGGAAATCCACATCAGCTCCGTCCTCCTCCACTGTTCCTCCAGCTGACTAGCCTTCCACCTCAACTCCATCATCTCATGATAATCTTTTTGAGATGGTCTCTGGACTGTACATGTTGATGTCCCTTTCTTTCCTCCATTAGGGAATACCCTTCCCTGAGAATCTGAGACAGTTTGTTCCTCAGCCTCATGTGCCTCCTCACCCCATCGTCACTGATGTCGTTATGCATCCTGGTGTAGCTTCTACTCAGGATGCTGCTGATGCTGCTGCTGTTGATATTTCTGACCCTCCTCCAGAGGATACACCTGCTGTGACAGAGCCTACTTCTCCTTCCGCAGCCCCTGGAGACGCTCACTCATAGATGTGTGTTTGAGCTTGCATGATGGTTGTATTTTGCTGTATGATGAATATTTTCTGATGATGATGTATGATGGAATCATGATGTATTTTTTTGGATCATGATGGATGTATTTTTGTTGGACATGTTAATGTCCGTATTATATGTACTCACGTCTTTGAGAGAGAGAGAGAGAGAGAGAGAGAGAGAGAGAGATATATATATATATATATATATATATATATATATATATATATATATACATATGATGTTGCTGTTTAATCATGTATCACACCGTGTATAATTGATTATCTTATATGTGTGATGTTTGCCATATTGTCTCCTTGAATGATATATATCTCTCCTGATGTATTTTTGAGACAATATAGGATTTGATATTCGTTTATTCATGTTATCTCTAATGTGATGCATTTTTTGAAATTATTTTCGTTTCATCTATCTATAATGTTGATATTGGACTTTAATTCCTCTATTCACATAAGTATATGATGTGCTTTTATGAGTTTTTGATTCTCAATATCTTTATACTCCTTGATTGTTGTTAGTTAGTATTTAGCACGATTATTGTTGTTGTTATTTACTCCCACCTTTTTGGATAATGCCATAGGGGGAGAGAAATAAACATAAAGATTCATAATGAATGTGCTAAGTATGTTCTAACACTTTGAATCTAAGATTGAAGTTGCCTTAGATTCAGGGGGAGTAAGATTACATTGAATAGGGATTTTAATTCATAGATTTCTTGAATTAAAATCATACGTATCTTACTCATTTGCTTCAATTGATATGTAGATGCCCTAATATTTGTTGACTAACTTGATTGGCATCTATGTAGGGGGAGTAAGTTTTCATAAGCACAATTATTTATCTTTTTGTTTATGTTTGTTTGCCATCATCAAAAAGGGGGAGAATGTTGTCACGCCCCGCTTCCCAAAAACACGGAGGCGAAGCATGACGAAGGCCCGCTTAGGCCGGGGCTGAGAGCCTGGACCCAATAAGCGTCTGTAGTATTCCATAGCGAAAGTACAGGTCCCTGCATGTTAGTACGAAATAACAAAAGTACTGAAAAGAACATTTCATTTTATTCCAAAGTTTATCATCAAAAGTACTGAGAGTCTAAAAAGTGCCGAAAACGGCTACCACTGCTGAAAGGAAACTAATGGTGCAAGCACCCAACCTAGACGAGAAAGTAAGAGTGCAACGCACCCAACAAAACTGAAATGGATAACTCTGGATCAGCAACAAAGGGTCTCTAACTCTGGTCGTCCTCTGGATCGTACTCCGGATCAGCGTCCTCCGGCTCCAAGTCAACTGGCAAGTCCGCCTCGTCGACGTACTCTGGCTCCACACCTGACGTACAGCACCAAAAGAGGAAACTGTACGTCAGGCAAAGTCTACACAAACCGTCAGACTCTACTGCAAGTGTATCAACTATTAACAATGATTTACTGGTTGTTTTAGCATGCTGGGGTTATAACTGAGTAACGAAAAGTAGCGTAGCAGGAAAAGTAAACGTAGCAAGCAGTAGACGTAGCGTGTGCTACCGACTACGGGACTAACCTACAGGTGTCGAGACAAGACGTGACGTGACGGGACAGGACAGGACAAGACGGGACAGGACAAGTAAGACACGAAAGGGTTCACGCCTTACGGTTCGAGGGCGGCCAGACCCTCTCCCCGTGCGTACGCTCAACCCTACCCCAACCCAGAGACTCAGGACAAGAAGTACAGAGATCACTTCCGCTAGGGAAGCACCTGAAACACCCGTAGGCTTTTTGGTATCACGGAGATCACTTCCGCTCGGGAAGCATCTGAAACGCCCGTAGGCTTTTTGGTATCACGGAGATCACTTCCGCTCGGGAAGCATCTGAAACGCCCGTAGGCTTTTTGTATCACGGAGATCACTTCCGCTCGGGAAGCATCTGAAACGCCCGTAGGCTTTTTGTATCACGGAGATCACTTCCGCTCGGGAAGCATCTGAAACGCCCGAAGGCTTTTGTGTCAAGGAGATCACTTCCGCTCGGGAAGCATCTGAAACGCCCGAAGGCTTTTTGTGTAACAGGACACGACACGACCAGTGTAGGGAGTTGTTATTCTAGGGTGTCCACACGCACGCACACGCAAGATAATCCTATGGTGTCAAAAGTTGTTGTTTGTCGAGCTTAGACTTCGTCGTCAAGTCTAAGTCGTCAGGGGCGTCCCGGACGCTATCATTTCACGTCCGGTTCTATACATTCACAGTCTAACAGTTCTAGCAATCTAAGACCAAAGCACGGTCAAAAACGCAAGTGGGTACACTTGCCTGGAATGGCGAGTGCGTCGTCTATCCGGGGCGTCTCGTCCAGTCGTCACGTCCGCGGTAGTCCGTCTGAAAAGGGATCACGGCGACGGTGTCAAGTCGCGATTTTCGTCAAATCCTATTTAGGTTCATTTCTAAGTTAGGCGTGGCTACCCTAACTGTCACAAGTCAAAAAGTGTCCGATCAACCTATCCGACGATTCTATCCTATGTGCACAGTTCAAAAGTCCGATCGTCGATTCTATTGTTCACAACATTTTAAAGGAGCAGAAAATAAATTTAGCTAGTTTAGTTGCCGATTTTAGTTAGGTTTTCAGTTTTGGCTACGGGTGGGTTTCGCTACGAGTTTGGGAAAACTAACCTCTTCCGGAGTCCGAAATAGTGCGGACGTAGGGTCTGAACGGAGAGGTGTCTACGGAGTCTACAGTGTCCCAACTATGGGTAGCGTAGTGGGACGCGTCCTGGTAGTGAACTGAAAGTGGTGGCAGCAAGCGAAAACGTCGGGAAATCGTCCTACAGTTCCAGGAGGTAGCAGACAGCGAAGCACGCATCCGTAATGGTCAGAAGAAGGTTAGCGACATCCAGGGGCCGCCAAAACAGCGATCAAGGCGTCAACGTCGCCTTAACATCGTCAGAGGCGGTCAACGCGCTGGTGTGTTCAGCGAGGCGCTCTGTGCGCGGGCAGCGGGACAGAGAGACACGATGGCGGTTGGCCGTGAGTTCTGAGGGGAGGAGGGGGGTAGCGCGACGCAGGGGAGCGTAGGCGAGCAACTGCGCGCGCTCAAGATCTGCAGCGGTGCTGCTCGGAAGTCATAGCTGCGACGTGGTTGTGGAGCGGAAGCGGCGGCTTGCGGATCACGGTTGTGACGGCGGCAACGCGTGGAGCACAGCGCTGCGCGGCGGCACGGCGGATCTCGGCGAGGCGCAGCGAATCGCGGCGGGGGAGATCTGTTGCGGCCGTTCGCGAGGGCGGCGGATGTCGGCGACGTCGGGGCTCGGCGGCGGCGCCGAGCGGCTGAGGTCGAGAGAGGGAGCGGGGGAAGACGACGTGGGGTCACCGTGGGAGAGAGAGCTGCCGGCGATCGGGGCTTAGTGGCGGCGGCGCGAGGGGAATCGTGACGGAAGAGGCGCGGATTGCGGCGAGGTCGTCGCCGGGGGCCGCGGCGGCGCGAGATAGGAGAGAGGGCGAGAGAGATCTGTGGGGAGAGGGGGGTCTGGTGGTCGGCGGCGTGTGGATGGCCGCACCGCCGTGGGTGAGCGAGAGGGGGAGATCGAGATGGGAGAGGGGATTTTGGGGGGCGGCGGCTGATGCGTAAGGGAGGTTTAGATTTTAGGGTTAGGGTTGATTTTTAGGGTTAGGATTATTAATAGGGGTTTTTTGTTGATATATAACCCTAGGATTAAAAGAAGAAAGGGGGAGATTGAGTGTCAAAGAGTGTACGTACTGGGGTAGGTCTAGGGGGATTTAGTGAAACAGTTTAGGAAAAGATTAAGACAGATTTAGTAGCGATTTGACCAGATTTGGCTATAATTCGAAATTTGAACTGGATGGGCAAATCAACGGTCTAGATTAATCCGAGCGATAACTCTCAATCCGGGTGTCAGAAAAATAATCCGAAAATATCGGGGCGATCGCGGAGACGAGACGCACAGATCTACGGAGCCCGATCGTGCGTAGCGCCTACCAAAAATTTACGTAAAATTCGGGACGGCGTTTTGAGCCAAATGACTAAAACGCCCCTATCGATTCAACTTCGTTTTGCGAGAAAACGACCGCGAAAAGATGTTCCCAAAAATTACCATGAATAGCTACACTCACAAACAATTACAACGGCATGTCACAGTGCATAAATTGGAAGCCAGAAATAGCCTAATAAAATACGTGCACGCTAAAGCACGTGCACGCAGAAAATTACATAAGGCCGGAAAGCGACCGTTACATTCTACCCCACTAAAATAAAGATTCCGTCCTCGGAATCGACAACACTAATCAGCAAACAAAAATGGGAAACGCTCCCTCATCTCCTCCTCGCGTTCCCAGGTGGACTCTCCAGGTGATCCGTGACGCCATATCACTCTCACCAGATCGACTACCTTATTCCTCAACTGCTTCTGTCGACGGTCCAAAATCTGCACAGGCTGTTGGTCATAAGTCAGTTCCGGGCGAACTGTAATATCTGAGAAGTCGACTGTGTGCGACGGATCACTAACGTACCGACGTAGCTGAGATACGTGGAAAACGTCGTGTACTCCCTCCAAAGATGGTGGCAGAGCAAGACGGTAGGCCACTGCTCCCACACGCTCCATCACATCAAAAGGCCCAATATATCTCGGACTCAGCTTTCCCTTCTTCCCGAAACGAATAACTCAGCGATTCGGAGAAATCTTTAGGAAGACGTGATCTCCCGGCTGAAACTCCAAAGGTCTCCTCTTGGCATCCGCCCAATGCTTGAAGCGATCATGTGCAACTCTAAGCTTCTCCCTGATGTCCCTCAGGACATCCACAGCTTCCACTATCATCTCAGGACCCAACAGCTCCCGATCTCTGATGTCGTCCCAGCTCAGTGGCGAACGACATTTCCTTCCATATAAGGCAGCAAACGGCGCCATGCCAATACTCGCCTGGTAGCTGTTGTTATACGAAAACTCCACCAAGTGGAGATGGTCCTCCCAAGAACCCTTCAAATCGAGCGTACAAGCTCGCAGCATATCCTCCAGGATCTGAATAGTCCTCTCGGACTGGCTGTCGGTCTGCGGGTGGTACGCCGTGCTGAAGCTCAGACTCGTACCCAAGTTCTCCTGCAGACTCTTCCAGAACTGAGATGTGAACCTCGTATCTCTGTCAGACACGATGCTCACGGGGACTCCATGTAAGCGTACAATCTCTTGCACGTACACGGTCTACATCACTACTAACTCAGAAGAAAATTTTAAAAGGGAAGTAAGTAAGGAAATTTTACCTCCAGATATTTCCTCGCTAAGGCTTCCGTAGACTGACCCACACAGAATGGGATAAAGTGTGCAGACTTGGTTAATCGATCCACGATCACCCAAACTGCGTCATTCTGCCTCGGGGTCCGAGGTAAACCAGTCACGAAATCCATCGTAATATGCTGCCACTTCCACTCCGGAATAGGAAGCGGTTGCAGCAACCCGGCCGTACGATGGTGCTCAGCCTTCACCTGCTGGCATATCAGGCACTTGGCAACGCTCCGTGCCACGCTCCTCTTCATGCCAATCCACCAATAATTCAGACGGAGGTCCTTATACATCTTGGTGCCTCCAGGATGTATAGAATATGGCGAGCTATGAGCCTCGCTCAACAGCTCCTCACGGACGTCCCCTGCAGGTACACAGAGCCTACTGCCGTACCGCAGTGAACCATCCTCATGAATCATGAACTCCGTCCGAAGTCCAGCTTCAACCTGCCTTCTGATCCTCTGAAGCTTCGGATCTCCTGCCTGTGCTGCCTTGATCTGATCCACGATCGTGGACTGAATCTGTAAATTCATGAAGGAATGAACCACACCAGGTAGGACAACCTCCAAATCCATCTCTCTCAGCTCCTGCTGAATCCTCCAGTCGGCTGTGTGCATCATCGCAGTAGGAAGTCTACTCAAGGCATCAGGCACTACGTTCACCTTCCCCGGATGATACTGCAAGTCTATCTCGTAGTGAGCCATGAGCTCCAACCATCGTCTCTGACGCATGTTGAGCTCCTTCTGCGTGAAGATGTACTTCAAGCTCTTGTGATCGGTGAAAATCTTCACACTCTCACCTAGCAAGAAGTGTCTCCAAATCTTCAGTGCAAAGATTACTGCTGCCAACTCCAGATCGTGCGTCGGGTAATTCTTCTCGTGAGTCCTCAACTGACGAGAAGCATACGCGACCACGTGGCCATGCTGATGCAAGACGCATCCTAGGCCCTTCCCTGACGCATCACAATAAACTTCGAAGCCTCTGCTTCGATCCGGCACTGCCAACACCGGTGCTGTGGTCAACCTCGCCTTCAAGATACTGAAGGCCTCCTCACAAGCATCTGACCAAAGAAACTCTACATCCTTCCTCGTCAGCTTCGTCATCGGCTCTGCAATCTTCGAGAAATCCTTGATGAACCGCCGATAATAGCCTGCTAAACCAAGAAAGCTCCTGATGTCTGACGCTGACTGCGGTGTCGGCCAATCTCTGACTGCTCTGACCTTCTCTGGATCTACAGATATGCCATCACCGGACACCACGTGTCCCAGGAATGCGACTCTATCCAGCCAGAACTCGCACTTGCTATACTTGGCATAAAGCTTGTGTCGCCTCAGCGTCTCCAGCACTGTCCTCAGATGACAGCCGTGCTCTTCCTCAGACTTCGAATAAACCAAGATGTCATCAATGAAAATGACGACGAACTTATCCAGGAAATCATAAAATATTAAATTCATCAAATTCATGAACACCGCTGGAGCATTGGTCACGCCAAACGGCATGACCACGAACTCATAATGTCCGTATTTCGTCCGGAAA
Organism: Scilla litardierei; assembly: GCA_030789695.1. Lineage (NCBI taxonomy): Eukaryota > Viridiplantae > Streptophyta > Magnoliopsida > Asparagales > Asparagaceae > Scilla > Scilla litardierei. The sequence goes on along the minus strand of CM061131.1, from coordinate 86,384,273 downwards.
GCTGTCTTCTGAACATCGTCTTTCTTCACCTTCAACTGGTGGTATCCACTCCTCAAGTCCAACTTCGAGAAGACTCTCGATCCTCCAAGCTGCTCGAAGATATCATCGATGCGCGGCAGTGGATACTTATTCTTCACGGTGACAGCATTCAGCCCTCGATAGTCCACGCACATCCTGCGGGACCCATCCTTCTTCTTCACGAGTAAAACTGGTGTGCCCCATGGCGACACACTAGGGTGGATGAAACCCTTCTGCAGCAACTCATCTAACTGCTTCTGCAGCTCCTCGAGCTCCGCGGGAGCCATACGGTACGACGCCTTCGATATCGGTTGCGCTCCCGGCATAAGATCAATACCAAACTCTAAAGCTCGGTCGGGTGGCAAACCTGAGATATCCTCTGGGAAGACGTCGTCGAAGTCTCGGACGACTGCTGGTCGCTCGATCTCCATCTCCATCGGCATAGCTGCAACAATCGGCACCACCGGCGTGGCCCGATATCTGATGGGTCCAAGCGGCTCATCTCTGCTACGGAACTCGAACTCTGGATGGCCTGGAATCCAGAACACCACTCTCTTGCTGCGACAATCGATCGAGGCGTGGAAATCTCCCAACCAATCGATGCCAAGAACGGCATCAAAATGTGGCAGGTCGTGGACAATGAAATCTGCAAAGAGCTTGTGTCCATTGACCACCAAAGGAATCGATCTACACCCCAAGTTCACTGTCACCACTCCGTTCCCTGTGGTGATGTCCCAACACTTAGGAAGTGTATGGGTGGGAATGGAGTGTCTTGTTACAAATCTCCGGGATAAGATGCACATGGATGCACCGGAGTCGAACAAGGCCAAGGCCGGGTGAGAAGACACTAGAATGGTGCCTAAGATATAAAGAAACTACGGTCAAACCAAACTACTCTAACAAACAAGTCAAGCAAGCAAGACTAACAATTAAAAGCTAAACTATGAACTGAAAGACTAGAATCAAAGAGATACCTGCAATAACTCCATCCAGCTCCTCAGTCTCCAAAGCCGTCATGGTGTAAGCCGGCCTCTGGGGCTGCGCTGCTCTCTGAAACATCTGCCGCTGTGGCGCCAAGGGTGGTCCACGAACGGCAGGTCCTCTCTGAACTGGAGCAGGCGCTCTCATCTGCAGCGGGGCTGGCGCTCTAACTACAGTATGACGGGCTCTCGGACAATCCTTAGCTGCATGCGACGCATCTCCACAGACCAAGCACAATCCCAGCTTCCTCCTACAATCCTTCTGAACGTGTCCTGGCTTCCCGCAGTAATGACACGGTCCCTTGCTCTGACTCTGAATGGGTGCTCCAGGCCTCTTAAATGGTACTGTCTGAACTGGCCTCATCGCCGGCCTAGCAGGTGGCCGGTACTGCTCCATAGGACGCTTCCCCTTATCAGCCGGAGGGTCAGGTAGGAGCGAAATAAGCTCATGATTCTTTGCAGCATCCAACACCTCCCTCATAGTCGTGAAACTCGCCGAAGACATAGAAGACTGAATCTTCGGACGCAGTCCCTGTCGGAAACGATCAGCTCGCTTCTCCTCCTTCTTCACCATATGCGGAGCAAAGCGACTCAGCATCTCAAACTCTGCCTCATACTCCTCGACGGTCATGTTCCCCTGTTTCAGATCTATAAATCTGCTCAGCAGCTCCCTTCTGGTAGTCTTGGTGAAGTACTTCATCCTGAACATAGACCTGAAGGTCTTCCAATCCACTGGCTTCTCCAGACGCCTCTCCTCAAGGCGCCACCAGTTCCTCGCATTCTCCGTCAGCTGCATCTTCGCTATCTCCACTCGGGTATCGTCTGGAATCTTCACAGCAACTAACTTCTCCTCCGTGCTCTGGATCCACTCGTCAGCAGCTAGGGGTCCCTCCTTCCCTGAAAATGTCCTCGGCTGGAGCTCGTTGAACTGCTTCACTCCTGGAGCAGCTCGAGGGGCAGGCAGAGGTGGAGGTGGGGCAACTGGAACAGCCTGGGCAGCACGCTGGGACTGCTGAACCAACTGATGCTGCACCTCCAGCATCTCTCTCATCACGCCCAAAAACTGGCGGAACTCTCCACCCTGGTCCTCCGGAACTCCATCTCCTGAGCTCCCCGATCGGTTGACACGTCGTCCTGCCATCCTATTGACAGAAAGACACGGATTAGACTCGTACATTTACGGGATGATAATAAAATGAAATCTAATACTTCGATTATTCCGTACTCGCAGAAGAGGGGACCTGCATGGGCCACCACTAAAACCTGTCACGCCCCGCTTCCAAAAAACACGGAGGCGAAGCGTGACGAAGGCCCGCTTAGGCCGGGGCTGAGAGCCCGGACCCAATAAGCGTCTGTAGTATTTCATAGCGAAAGTACAGGTCCCTGCATGTTAGTACGAAATAACAAAAGTACTGAAAAGAACATTTCATTTTATTCCAAAGTTTATCATCAAAAGTACTGAGAGTCTAAAAAGTGCCGAAAATGGCTACAACTGCTGAAAGGAAACTAATGGTGCAAGCACCCAAACTAGACGAGAAAGTAAGAGTGCAACGCACCCAACAAAACTGAAATGGATAACTCTGGATCAGCAACAAAGGGTCTCTAACTCTGGTCGTCCTCTGGATCGTACTCCGGATCAGCGTCCTCCGGCTCCAAGTCAACTGGCAAGTCCGCCTCGTCGACGTACTCTGGCTCCACACCTGACGTACAGCACCAAAAGAGGAAACTGTACGTCAGGCAAAGTCTACACAAACCGTCAGACTCTACTACAAGTGTATCAACTATTAACAATGATTTACTGGTTGTTTTAGCATGCTGGGGTTATAACTGAGTAACGAAAAGTAGCGTAGCAGGAAAAGTAAACGTAGCAAGCAGTAGACGTAGCGTGTGCTACCGACTACGGGACTAACCTACAGGTGTCGAGACAAGACGTGACGTGACGGGACAGGACAGGACAAGACGGGACAGGACAAGTAAGACACGAAAGGGTTCACGCCTTACGGTTCGAGGGCGGCCAGACCCTCTCCCCGTGCGCACGCTCAACCCTACCCCAACTCAGAGACTCATGACAAGAAGTACAGAGATCACTTCCGCTAGGGAAGCACCTGAAACGCCCGTAGGCTTTTTGGTATCACGGAGATCACTTCCGCTCGGGAAGCATCTGAAACGCCCGTAGGCTTTTTGGTATCACGGAGATCACTTCCGCTCGGGAAGCATCTGAAACGCCCGTAGGCTTTTTGTCTCACGGAGATCACTTCCGCTCGGGAAGCATCTGAAACCACCGTAGGCTTTTTGTATCACGGAGATCACTTCCGCTCGGGAAGCATCTGTAACGCCCGAAGGCTTTTGTGTCACAGAGATCACTTCCGCTCGGGAAGCATCTGAAACGCCCGAAGGCTTTTTGTGTAACAGGACACGACACGACCAGTGTAGGGAGTTGTTATTTTAGGGTGTCCACACGCACGCACACGCAAGATAATCCGATGGTGTCAAAAGTTGTTGTTTGTCGAGCTTAGACTTCGTCGTCAAGTCTAAGTCGTCAGGGGCGTCCCGGACGCTATCATTTCACGTCCGGTTCTATACATTCACAGTCTAACAGTTCTAGCAATCTAAGACCAAAGCACGGTCAAAAACGCAAGTGGGTACACTTGCCTGGAATGGCGAGTGCGTCGTCTGTCCGGGGCGTCTCGTCCAGTCGTCGCGTCCGTGGTAGTCCGTCTGAAAAGGGATCACGGCGACGGTGTCAAGTCGCGATTTTCGTCAAATCCTATTTAGGTTCATTTCTAAGTTAGGCGTGGCTACCCTAACTGTCACAAGTCAAAAAGAGTCCGATCAGCCTATCCGACGATTCTATCCTATGTGCACAGTTCAAAAGTCCGATCGTCGATTCTATTGTTCACAACATTTTAAAGGAGCAGAAAATAAATTTAGGGAGTTTAGTTGCCGATTTTAGTTAGGTTTTCAGTTTTGGCTACGGGTGGGTTTCGCTACGAGTTTGGGAAAACTAACCTCTTCCGGAGTCCGAAATAGTGCGGACGTAGGGTCTGAACGGAGAGGTGTCTGCGGCGTCTACAGTGTCCCAACTACGGGTAGCGTAGTGGGACGCGTCCTGGTAGTGAACTGAAAGTGGTGGCAGCAAGCGAAAACGTCGGGAAATCGTCCTACAGTTCCGGGAGGTAGCGGACAGCGAAGCACACATCCGTAACGGTCAGAAGAAGGTTAGCGACGTCCAGGGGCCGCCAAAATAGCGATCAAGGCGTCAACGTCGCCTCAACGTCGTCAGAGGCGGTCAACGTGCTGGTGTGTTCAGCGAGGCGCTCTGTGCGCGGGCAGCGGGATAGAGAGACGCGATGGCGGTTGGCCGTGAGTTCTGAGGGGAGGAGGGGGGGTAGCGCGACGCAGGGGAGCGCAGGCGAGCGACTGCACGCGCTCAAGATCTGCAGCGGCGCTGCTCTGAAGTCACAGCTGCGACGCGGCTGTGGAGCGGAAGCGGCGGCTTGCGGATCACGGTTGTGACGGCGGCAACGCGGGGAGCACGGCGCTGCGCGGCGGCACGGCGGATCTCGGCGAGGCGCAGCGAATCGCGGTGGGGGAGATCTGCTGCGGCCGTTCGTGTGGGCGGCGGATGTCGGCGACGTTGGGGCTCGGCGGCGGCGCCGAGCGGCTGAGGTCGAGAGAGGGAACGGGGGAAGACGACGTGGGGTCGCCGTGGGAGAGAGAGCTGCCGGCGATCGGGGCTTAGTGGCAGCGGCACGAGGGGAATCGCGACGGCAGAGGCGCGGATTGCGGCGAGGTCGTCACCGGGGGCTGCGGCGGCGCGAGATAGGAGAGAGGGCGAGAGAGATCTGTGGGGAGAGGGGGGTCTGGTGGTCGGCGGCGTGTGGATGGCCGCGCCGCCGTTGGTGAGCGAGAGGGGGAGATCGAGATGGGAGAGGGGATTTTGGGGGGCGGCGGCTGCTGTGTGAGGGAGGTTTAGATTTTAGGGTTAGGGTTGATTTTTAGGGTTAGGATTATTAATAGGGGTTTTTTGTTGATATATAACCCTATGATTAAAAGAAGAAAGGGGGAGATTGAGTGTCAAAGAGTGTACGTACTGGGGTAGGTCTAGGGGGATTTAGTGAAACAGTTTAGGAAAAGATTAAGACAGATTTAGTAGCGATTTGACCAGATTTGGCTATAATTCGAAATTTGAACTGGATGGGCAAATCAACGGTCTAGATTAATCCGAGCGATAACTCTCAATCTGGGTGTCAGAAAAATAATCCGAAAATATCGGGGCGATCGCGGAGACGAGACGCACAGATCTACGGAGCCTGATCGTGCGTAGCGCCTACAAAAAATTTACGTAAAATTCGGGACGGCGTTTTGAGCCAAATGACTAAAACGCCCCTATCGATTCAACTTCGTTTTGCGAGAAAACGACCGCGAAAAGATGTTCCCAAAAATTACCATGAATAGCTACACTCACAAACGATTACAACGGCATGTCACAGTGCATAAATTGGAAGCCAGAAATAGTCTAATAAAATACGTGCACGCTAAAGCACGTGGACGCAGAAAATTACATAAGGCCGGAAAGCGACCGTTACAAATGTTGAGTATTGGACTTCTCCCTACTTGGTGTTAATGATGAGCAAACATAAATACTTGTGACTAATCCCCTATTTTGCAGTTAATCCATTGCCTAAGCTTATTATGAAGATGTACTTGCAATGGATGACACTCAAAGTTGATTGAAGGCAAATGACATGGATTGGATGATCGTAGATGATGATTGAAGCTCCATGAAGTCTTCAAGCTCATACGATGGATAGAAGAGAGAATTCGTCAATATAATTTTCTTTTATCTCTTCTAGTATGTAGCTTAGAAGTAGAACATTGATGGAGCACTCACACACATCATCATTTCAGTCTTAGGACATCATTAGATCATTCGTCCTTAGACTCCAATTCATTTCTTTAGTGATTATGCTTGGATTGTTTATAACAGTAGACTGCTGAACATTTTACAATCGTTTGTCTCAAAAACAGTCTACTGTGTTTTGTTCTACAGTCGCCTGTTATGCACAAACTTTTTCAATTTAGTTTTGGGCCTCTCTGTTTATTTCGCACAAGCTGCTGATGAACGATTCACATGCGCCTGTCCAAGTGACAGTCGACTGTGTTTTGTAAATCAGTCGCATGTCCATCTTCTGTCCAAACTTTGTTGAACTGACTTTTATGGCCAGCCGACTAATGTTGAATATACAGTCGACAGTCCCATGGATCAGTCGATTGTGTATGCTGCAACAGTCGTCTATCTGTGAGCCAATTTATTGACTCTCCTCTCTGGAAATTCTCAGGTTATTTGATAGTCGTCTGTATAAGGATTTACAGTCTCCTGTTCTGATTAACAGTCGACTGTATTATCCTCATCAGTCGTCTGTCCTGTTATCTTACAGGATTTCCAGATATTCAACTTACCCATCTCACGGCCACTCGCCTGTAGAAGGATTTACAGTCACCTGTTGGTTCAACAATCGACTGACTTTGCTTCATCAGTCGACTGTCCATGTGGTAAGTTACCGTTATGAATTCTTATCTACCCATGCTGAATGTGCAACAGTCGACTGTGGTTTCTTCAACAGTCGACTGTCGCGTGTTCAGTTTCTATCCGTTGAGAATTTTCTCACGGATTCCAAATGGGTTTTTGCCTAAACTGTTTTGTGGATTTGAGAAACCTATAAATGGGGCTTTTACTATTCCATTGAAAGGTTACCTAAGCTATTGCATAATTTCTTAAGCTTTCATTTCTAAAGTTTAAAGCTCTCAAATCCAAAGCCCTAAGAATTCCAATCTTTGATCTCTTGCTCTCCAACCTAGAACCAAAGAATAATCTTCTAGGCATTTGATACAGTCAAGAGAAAGGGCTTTCTCCTCTCTTCCAAGAGAGTCTTCAACACACATCACACTTCTCCTTCAAGTTCTACTTCAAGGCATAGGTGATTGTAAGTGTTGCTTTCATAATTTCATTATTTTCGTAATTTGAATTTGCTCTCGGGTTGTGAGAGTAGTTTGCTTGCTCCCGAGTTGTGAGAGTCAAGGACATCGATTGTATTCGATTTCACTTATAGCGTTGCTACAAGCGGGTTTTAAGGAAACCTCAAGTTAGTGTTCTAACTTGAGTATCCGGAGGTATCCAGGTGGAAGGGACGTATGATTACCGGGAACAAGTCAGGAAGTGACTTAGGTAATCGGAACCCTAGAAACATAATTGTGTTTGCATTTGTTTCTTATTTAGGTTTAATTCTAATTCCGCACTTTATTGTTTGTTAGCATTTTAATTTGGTGTAACTATCATTTTAAATTGCTTAAACACTATTCAACCCCCCTTCTAGTGTTTTCTCTATAGACAGGATCCTTACATTCTGCATCTTGGCCATACGACTCTTGGCCTATTTAGATGATGAGGTAAATGCCTTCATCTCGTCTCCAAAGGAATCAACTCGTGAAGCCAGTGTAGAAAACCTATCTCCAAGACTATCAATCTGAGCCTTGAGGATATTTAAATAATCTTCTAATGGGTGAGGGTGAGGTGATGAGGATGGGATATCAGTATGTGTAGGTTCAGGGGTAGGTGAAGGAGGTGGCACGACAGATGTAGAGAGACCACCAGAAGTAGAAGCACCAGCAGCTTTAGATGCTGCAACCTTTAATGCTGCCTTGGATTTCATATCCAGAGTATCAGTGATAGGGGCCCCTGGCCGAGTACGCTCATTGAGAAGGAGGGGAACCCAAAAATGGGTGAATACATGGGTCAGCATGGATGGGTAGGTGATCTTAGATGTATGCAACATCCGATCAAGTATTACATGTGCCCAGTTCACCTAAATTCCTCCAAAAATAGCATAAAGAGCTCTGTGATAATCCTCTGTGATTTAATTAGCTGATCCTATCTTTGGTAGTAGATTGGATTTGAGAATAAGATTTATGATCCAACCTAGGTGATGAAGATCCTTGGGCTTAAGGGATGAGGAGAGACATTATGGAACCACATAAATATTTGAGACAAAATGTCGTGATTTGACATGTCAATCTCAATTTTACTTAGGAGTTGGCCAGTAGATGGAATGTGAAGAATTGCCCTAACAACTCAGCCGTGAGGACAATTGGGACTCCCTGAACCATAGTGTCTATGCAACTGATCTCATCCATGACACGATTTGCATAGAACAATCGAACCTGATTTGGATAATAGAATGTGGTCTTGGTGTCTCACCAAATCTCCAATAACCCAGCATGCCCAAAGACTTCTGACAATTCAGAGAAGTAGGAGAATGTGATGTATCCCTCTGGGATAAACTTTGCAGTAAGAAGGTTGACATAGTGCATTTAACACTCTTGATTACAGTAGTCATGAAAAGGAATTGTCGTCTGAGGTGGATGTTGATCTCGAGATTGATCGGTGGTAAAAATTACCTAATGCGAAGCATCATGAGGGATTGTCCTCTTCGTTCGATTTCTCCTGTATACAATCTGATGATGTTCGGGTGGAAGATATGGAGATCAATATTTTCGTTTGCCAATTGGCTTCTTAGGAGCCATCGAAGATCGAACAACCTTGAAGAGAGTGAATGAATATCTAATTTGGATAGGGGCAGAGGAGAGACAAACGAAAGGAAATATTTCGGTTAAGCCCTAATCGAGTGAATCGGGCTTTATAACGATTGGTCATTAAATCATACCAGTTGGATCAATAGTTAGATCTGACTTAAGACCCTTCGACAGACGTCTGGAGTGAAGCAACCACGCATCTGGCGATTAATCGTGATGAAATGATTATACAAAACCTGGTGTCTGGATCAAGTGCATCAGACGTCTAGTGGAGAGAATGAATCGAATGAAAATCAGAAGCAATGATGATCAGGCGTCTGTAGTAGACTAATTAGGTGCCTGACGAACTGTCCAGTTGTCTGGTAGGTCAACATCAGATGGTTAATTTAGCTCAGTCAGAAGATGATTGCTATCGGGAAAAATTTGATAACTGACATTTCTATTACAAGGCATCTTGTTAGACTAAAACTTCTGAGCAACAGAAATGTCTGATACATCAGACGTCTATTACACCAGGCGTCTAGTTAGCATCATAGAGCTTGTGTTGAATCTAATAGTAATTCTATATATATCCTCAAGCTAAAAGATATCTGCAAACACCTTAACTAAGAATTTATTAATGCTAATCACATATACAATCAATTTATATGATAGTATTTCAAATCAAATACTCAATGCTCACAATGAATCGTAGGAGGCATATATATCTCATGAGTGAATTACACAACTTATGAAATAGAGATACATATAAATCGAATAGAATTTAACAAATAACATGAGCATAACATAACATGAAATGAAATATAGTAAACATATGGAAAATGATGTCTTAGAGTTCAGATTCACACATAATACCTAATTCTCTTATAAGCCTTACAAAAGAGTCTTCCTTGAGTGGCTTGGTGAAAATATCAGCAATTTGGTTTTGGGTGTCGATGTACTCTAGACAAACATCCTTCTTGATGACATGATCATTAATGAAATGATGTCTAATATCAATGTGTTTTGGGACGTGAGTGTTGTACCGGGTTCTTAGAGAGACATATAACACTTTGGTTATCCACGATGATTGTACATGTACCACAATCAATACCATAGTCCTTAAGTGTTTGTCTCATCAATAAGACTTGTGCACAACATAATTCAGCGACGATAAATTCTGCTTCGGTCGTGGAAAGAAATACTGAATTTTGTTTGTTGGAGAACAAAGACACAATAGAATTTCCTAAGAAATGGCAAGTGCCACTAGTATTTTTCATATCGGATTTACATCTAGCAAAATCGGCATCACTAAATGAAATTGGTTCATAAACGCACGACTTAGGATAAAATAGTCCATAGTCATGTGATTGGTTTAAACAACAGAACATCTGTTTGACCGCAATCAAATGTGATTGTTTTGGTTGTGATTGATAACATGCACATAAGCATACCAAAAACATAATATTTGGTCTACTAGCAGTAAGATTTAGTAAACTACCTATCAAACCTTGATAATGACGAATGTCAACATTCGTTCCACGTTCATCTTTATCAAGATGCGTTGTCATGCTCATTGGAGTACACTTGGATGAAGAGGATCACATTACAAAGCGCTTGATCAATTCCACCATGTACTTAGTTTGGTGGATGAAAATTCCTTCCTCCAATTGACGGATTTGAAGTCCTAGAAAGTAGGTGAGCTCTCCTCTGTGGCTCATCTCAAATTTCACCTTGCATTTCTTTAACAGCATTCAGAAGTTGAACTTTGTGCAAGATTTTACCTCATCAAGCTCTCCCATCAAGCAAAGGGAGGAGTCGGCAGTCTCCTGAATCTCGTCCTTGCTATCGTCATCCCACGTTACTACTAAAGATTTTCCTTTCTTCTCCATAGTGTTGTTCTTTGCTTATGGGCAATTCTTCATAAAGTGTCCCTGCTTTTTGCATTTAAAACATTGAATTTCATTAGTAGTATTCTGTTCAGAAGTGTTTTTAGCAGGATTATATTTATTAGAGCTATTAAAACTTTTTGCCATTACAGCTCTTCCTTGGTTGGTCTTGATGTATCTTCTGAAACCTCTGACTATCAGTGCTTGCTCCTCATCATGATCATCGTCGTCATCTTCCTTAGCTTGAAGAGCTAGTGCTTTTGAAGTCTTGATCTCAGCTTTCTCTCTAGTTTCAATGCTCTACAACTCGAGCTCAATTGACATTACATTTCATATCAGATCTTCCACCCTCATCTTTTGTCATGCCCCGCTTCCCATTAAGCTTGGGAGCGAGGACGCGAACGGGTCCACTTGTGTAAGTAAAGAGGAGGTACTTTTGCTTTTCTTTCCTCCCTGACTTAACACAATAAGCGTCTTTGTGAAATCCCGTAGATTCTTGCTTGCATTACCTGAAAACAACACAGATAAATAAAACATTATTACAATCTCAATCGTCTCAATAGAATTACAACAATATAGGAACAAAAGAGTGGATCTTATGATCCGTACAACAAACGAAATGAAATACAATGATGGCTCACTAGTTTAACAAGCTTGGTCCACTGATTCAGCTATCCCAACTAGTCCTCCGGGTGCTATAGCTCGGGATCTGACATACATCCAAAAACATGAATGTATGTCAGCAAGGGTCTGCAAGTAGATGTCAGATGACCCAAGGCAAGATATATAACAAGTTATATATGTCAGTTTAACGAAGTTAAAAAATTACACTAGCAGGTAGTTAAAGCAATTCTGAAAAGGTACACTAGCATGGTAGTTCTGTTATAAGCATTAACATGGCAGTTAAATAATGTAACAACAGTCTGCAATTAACTTTATTTTTCAATTATTTAACTGTGTGTGCAAGTCCGTGACTAAGGCCCCCATCGTTAGACGAATAGTAAGTGAATACACCTTCAAGTGCCCCCGAAGGTGACCCGTTTACTACCGGCTAGTGCCCGGAAACCCAACCCCACCCACGTGTACTTCCTGGACCATGAGCCAGGATGCTAACCGTCATATACTGGAACATGAGTCCAGACTAGTAACATGTGACATTACTGGAACACGAGCCAGGCTAGTCAAACGTGACCGACGAGAGTAGCCAACGAGAGCCAACTGCATGTAACCAAGAGAGCCAACAACATTTAACAACGAGAGCCAACGGCATGTAGCAATGATAGCCAACTGCATGTAACAACGAGAGACAACGGCATGTAACAACTGGTAGCCAACGACATGTACCATTTTATGAGTTTCAACAGTTCAAAATATATATACATGTCCAGAAGTGTTGCCATTCAGAAAGGGTGTTCATTTTGATTATTAAGGGTTCCACACACGCGCGCACGAGTTTAAGTCTAGCATTTCTAAAAAGTGTGTTTGTGTCAGCAATTTAGTGTACAACATCAGATATCACAAAAAAATATAAAATAAACTGCACGCTTGCCTGACTGGTACAGTTTGGGTTGTCCGAGTAACGACAGGAAATGACATGACGTATCTGCGTCATTAAATAATAATATTTATAATAATTAGTAAAAGTGCTGAAAATGAGAATTAACAGATTTGACACAGAAAGCGAGTTATTCTAGTTATTGTTCTAAACTAAGGTATATCAAATTATATGCCGTTGGATCACATTTTTAGTCACGAATGTCGTGGTGGTAATTTCACGCGTCATTTCACGTGTAGACTTTTAGTTATACAACTTTACGTGCAATTGACCAAATGAACACCTAACTTCAAAAATCCATTATAAATCGTATGCTAGTCCGATTTTAGTGATTTTGGTGTTGGTGGGTTCGTTTTGATGGGTATTACGTTACGGTGATATTGGTTCTCTGTTTTGGTTACATATATTAATAAACTAAAGTTATTGCGAGTTAAGCACATAATTAAAAGAACACTTGAATTGGGTACGTCTAATTTTATTGGGTTCTCTGGTTAGGGTGGCGTTTATATTGGGTTACACTAACAGGGTACACCTTATTTTATTCAAATTTTATTATCCTAACATTATTTAATCATACTAACATGGTGAAATCAATTTAACATTTAAATTACACTAACAAACATTAACATCTAAGTAATTAACTAAACTAATTAACTTACTAAGCTAATTACATGTTTTAACATGGTATTTAACTCTCACCTACTAACTTTGACTATGGGTAATAGGATAACATGTTATAATATCCCTCTTATCTCTTTAGTCTCTCTATTCCTTTATAACTCTCTCTTTCTTTCACTTTTTCCATCTCTCTCTTTCCTTCTCTGTTCTTCTTTCTTTCATTTTTTTTGTTTCCTTTCAATTCGTTGGCAGCAGGTAAAACATCGCAAGGGGAGCTCGGTTCTTACTTGCGTAGGAGGAGGAGGGGAAGAAGCAACCAGCGACGGGCTGTTGCTGGCCGGCGGCGGCGTGCGCAGGTGGCTGGTGGCGGGAGGAGTCCGGCGGTGGCGTCGGGATGGGTTGTGGCAGCGCGCGTCCGGCGATGGTGGGGGTGTTGGTCGGCCAAGTGAGGAGGAGGAAGAAGAGGGAAGATGCTATAGGGTTTACTTGGATTTAAGTTGGAACTGAAACTATTTTCAGATCTGAATTTGTTTGGGTTTGAGGAGCTTAATAGAAAGGGTTTGAAATTTCAGATTTGAGGTTGAATCTGAAATTGAATGGGTTTTGGAATTTGGTTTCTGGTTTGTGGAAGTATTCTTTTGATGGAGGATTTGTTTGTAGGGAGATGGGTTTGGCTGATGGAGAATTTGATTGCCGGTTGATGGATTTTGTTTGCATGTGAAAATGTCTCCTTAAGAAGTTGGTTTGTCGGATGGAGAGGCAGATGAAATGTCGCCTTAAGAAGAAATTATCTGGAATAGTTTTAATGTGGTTAGGTGTTGGATTGGGACCAAATTTAATGATTTTGTTGACTTTAAACAAGAGGATGCATCTGGCTACGAATTGGGTTCACTCCCTATCACAAAAATCCAAACGTGAATGATTATGTAATTAAGTAAGTGTTAAAAGTAATTATTTAAATAGCAGTCGTGATTAGTAAAATAACAAAATATAATTAGTAAAATAATTAGATTAAAGTTTTTAGTTAAACTTGATGATCAATTAATGATGGTACGGTAAAAAACGTAAAAACAGAGTCGCACGTACATAGCAATAAACGTACGGACGAAAAGTCATCCAGACGACTGAAATAAAATACCGATACATACGATCTAAAACACTGCTAAAAATACAGGCCGTTACATTTTACCCACCTTAAGAAAAATTCCGTCCTCGGAATTTCCTATCAACTAAGGAGCAGGAAACATAGATGGATAACGCTCTCGTATTTCTATGAGGTAAATTATGACTTGAAATACTTCGAGACAAAGAGATGAAATTGGTTAGGAAAAGACACTAGTGTTGTGATTAAGATTGAGTTTCTAAAAGAGGTTCGGACGACTAAGCACCGTCGATGGCCCTAACCGTTAGTGGGCTAGTGAAAAGGCTAGGGGGCGGTGCCTATAAATTTGCACAAAAGTGTTAAAGGCTTGGTGAGTGAATATGTGTGTGTGTGTGTGTGTGTGTGTGTGTGTGTGTGTGTGTGTGTGTGTGTGTCTATATATATATATATATATGTGTGTGTGTGTGTGTGTGTGTGTGGGAAAGGGATCCTAAGGTGCCTCCTTAGATTCAATCTGAGGAGGCGCCCCCCATTTCCTCCCATCTCACACATTTGTTTTGAAATTTTTTCATGGGATTGTTGTTCACCTTATGGATGATCAACATACCAAATTTCAAGGGATTCCAATACTTTTTGAGCCTCCATCTACCACTTGCAACTTCGTGGGGTTTTCAGCACGTTTTTAGACCGTTGAATTTATATGGGGTAGATGGAGGCTCAAAAAGTATTGGAATCCCTTGAAATTTGGTATGTTGATCATCCATGATGTGAACAACAACCCCATGAAAAAAATTTCAAAAAAAATTGTTGGTGATGGAGAGAAATGAGGGCGCCTCCTTAGATTTTCATCTAAGGAGGCACCTTAGATCCCCTTTTTCCTATATATATATATATATATATATATATATATATATATATGAAAGGGATATATATATATATATATACAAATAAAAAAATGGGAGAAAGCGTTCTGAGTGCGGCGGCGCAAAAAATTGCTACGGAGGTCCTGCCTAGGGTTGCAGATACTGGTTGGAATCCAACGACTGTAGACAAGGTGGTACTGTCTAGGAATGTTGATGCTGGGATCCGAAAGTTTGTGGATGCGGCAGCGCAACCTAGGGCTGTCAATTTTGCCCCTGTCCCCGATGCGCCTGGAGAGAACTTCAAGGGCGGCTGGCAACAGGTATCCTATAGGAAGAGGCAGGGCGGTGCTACAATCAGTAATGATTCTCGTGGTAAGGCCCCCATCTCGATTGATAGAAGAGGATTTGTGAAACCCTACAATTCGACTTCAGGGAGACTCAGAAAAATCCGGCCTTCGCTTAATGCTAGGCCTGGGTTAGATCGGGCAGTCAGTAATGGCCGCTCTTCTTACAAGGATCAACAACCACATCCTATTCCCACATCCCATGGCACTGATTTGGTTAAGCAACCTGTGCGACCTAATACCCCTTTCCAAATTATCCCAGCTAACGGCAAGAGAACTTGGCTTGATATATGCTCTTCTCGTAGGAAATATGCAGACCCTTTGGTGATGAGCTTTGTCCCCCCCCATCATCAGTGTGGAGGGTGTAGAGAAGGCCAAAGTTAGGAACAAGATGATCCTGGAAGGCACTTCAAGATGGAATAACACTCTTGTGGGTTATGTCCTCGGTGATATTCCTTATTTTGGTCAAATAAAAGCATGGACTGACAGGCTATGGCGTATTAAGGGTGGCCTACGTATTTTCTCCCGTGAAAATGGTTATTTTTACTTTAAGTTTGAAAACATTGAAGATCGGGATGCAATTTTGCACTGTGGACCATGGCTTTTTGATGGCCGACTAGTTGTTCTACAGAATTGGACTCCTACTATACAACATACCCGTGATATTCTTACTGCTGTTCCAGTGTGGGTTCAATTTCATAATTTGCCCCTTGCAATGTGGACCCTGTCAATCCTGAACACCATTGCAAGTGTCGTTGGAAACCCCATCTGTCTTGACAAAGCCACTGCTAATCTAGAAAGGATTTCCTATGCGAGATGCTCAGTGGAGGTCAATGCTAAGAACAGGCTTAAGACTCGTGTACCTATTGAGCTTGATGATCTCTCCACTATCTATGTTGATGTAAAATACGAGGGGGAGCCCCCGAGGTGTGGCAGATGTGCTTGCTTTGGTCATGTAGACAGTCAATGCCCATTAGGCGATGCTACTCTTGTGAATGAGGATGTAGACGAGGCCAACTCTACATGTCAGGAAAATATGAGTGTCACTGATGATAAATTGGGTGTAGGTTCCGTGCAAATTGATGATGTTCCTATGTAAGACCTGGAAGATATGAACCTTAGGGTATGTTCAGACCCTGTTGAGAACTTGGTACATGTTGAGGATGTGGAAGAAATTGCCACTGCTATTGATGCTATACATGAGAGTAGTGCTTTGAATGTATCTGTGTCCATTGCCACTCCCAGTACCCCTGTGGTGACGAAGGGTGTGGAGTTTATCCCTTCCACTGTTATTGAAGCTGGCGAGTGCAGTCACAATTCTGGGCTACATGCCGCTAAGGATGACAGCCTACCTACCTCCCCTACGCCAGTTCCTGTTTTGAAGCAACCCCTTGCCTATGGGGCTGTCAGGCATGAGGAAGTTCTTGTTTTGTGTCGTCCGGTCCATCCAGTTCATCAAATTGCTACAGTGGTCTCCACCCTGTGCATCGCACGCCCAGCCAAAAGAACCCCTGCGCCCCGAGATGAATACTGTCGTCCCCATGGTAGGTTCTGATAGCCCCCCGCCGAAAAAAACCACCTACCTCAATCCTGACTGGGAATGTGAATAGCTGGAGCTGAAAAAATCAGGGGCCCTTGCAAAGAAAAAGCAATCTGCTATCTCTCCGACCGGTGTTAGACAAAGTGCCAGACTTGGTCCTTCATCTTGTCAATTACCCCCATCTCTCTAATGTCTGTGTTTTTCTGGAATTCTAGGGGTCTAAATAATACTGCACGGAGATCTGACTTGAAACAGTCTCTGAGAAAAGTGAAGCCTTCTATTGTTTGTTTGTTTGAAACGAAGGTCGAAGCTGTGCATGCTGACAGAATTGGTAAATGCTTTCCTAAAGAATGGAGTGCTCTGGACAATAGACATTTTCATAAGGGGGGGTGGATAGTCATTTTTTTCAATCCCGACATCTGGAACAGTGCCTCTATCTCATCCTCATCCCAACATATTACTGCTACCCTCACTAATGCTTCGGGTTTTGTGATGAAATTAACGGCTGTGTATGGTTTTAACTTGATGATTGACAGAGTTCCACTATGGGCCAAGCTTGTTGAGGAATCTAAAAATTCTCCTAATACTCCTTGGATCATGGGTGGCGATTTCAACTGTATTCGTACTTGTTCTGAGAAAATTGGAGGACGGCCAGTCGAAGATAAATCCATGGATGACTTCAATATTTGCATTGGTGATAGTGGCCTTTCGGATCTGAAAAGTATATGCAACTGTCTTAGCTGGAATAACAAACGAATTGGTGGTACACGTATTTCGGCTAGACTTGACCGTATTCTTTGCAATGCTAGATGGTTAAGCATGTTACCGCACTCTTTCTATGAATATTTATCGGCTGGCACTTCTGACCATGTTGCTATGCTTGCTCATCTCCATCCTAAGGTAACTTCCTACCCTAAGCCCTTCAAGTTTTTTAACTCGTGGGTTTCCCTTCCTGGCTTTAAGGAGTTTGTGGACATCAACTGGGGGCATCATTGTATTGGCACTAATATGCATCAGCTAGTTGCCAAATTGCGGAATTTGAAAAGCTTGCTGAAGCCGTGGGCCAGGAATCATGTGAATACTATGAACGTCCATACTTGCAGGAACGAGTTAGCCTCTATTCAAAGTAATGTTAACATCACTCTTGATCCTATACTTCAGCTTCGTGAAAAAGAGGCCTGCTATAACCTTAGCAAAGCTCTGGACATTGAAGAAGAGGATTTGAGACAAAAGAGCCGCCAAAACTGGTTGTCCTTGGGGGATAGGAACTCTAAATTCTTTTACACAGCAATGAAGGCAAGTCATAGACACAATAGTATCCTACATCTTATTAACTTGAATGGTGAGATGAACTCCAGCTGTGAAAATCTTCGAAGGGAAGCTCTCTCCTACTACAAGAATTTATATCACCAAGATTCATATTGGAATGTTTTCCCAAACCTTATCCCAAAGCGTAAGATCACATTGGAAGCTAATGCTTGGCTTGAAAGGCCTATTTCTCCCTTTGAGATTAAGAACGCTGTCTTCCAAATTGGTAAGGACAAGGCGCCTGGTCCTGATGGCTTTAACGCGTATTTTTTCAACATAATTGGGATGTAGTTGGCCATGATGTTACTGCTGCTGTTACTTCTTTTTTCACATCTTGTCGGATGCTCCATAATGTGAATCATGCTTTCCTATCCCTTGAGCCTAAGAATGCAAATGCTACGAGTCTAGGGGATTACAGACCAATTTCTTGTTGCAATGTTATATATAAGGTTATCAGTAAGGTCTTATGCAATAGGCTGAAACTTATTATTTTAGAGTTAATCTCCCCTAATCAGGCTGCCTTTTTGAAAGACAGACGCCTAGCGGATTGTACGGAAGGCTTTCGACAGCGACTTCAGCAATCCTATGGGCTCCAGAGCCTGTTTGAAGCTAGATCTGCGGAAGGCTTTCGACAGCGTCAATAGGGAATTTATATTCTTCCTACTGCATCAAATGGGATTCAGACATAAATTTATAAATTGGATATCTGAATGTATTGCTACACCTATGTTCTCTGTTTTGGTAGATGGATCTCCAGAAGGGTATTTTGATTCTAATAGGGGTTTGAGACAGGGTGATCCCATCTCTCCCTACTTGTTTGTTCTGGTTATGGAAGCTTTCTCCATCTCGATGTCCAGGGCTGAATCCTCAGGTTCCATCCTCCCGATGCGTAGATCTGGTTCTATCTCACATCTTATGTTTGCAGATGACCAGCTGGTCTTCTGTCGAGCAAACAATCACTCTTTCTTGGGGCTTAAGGAAGCTTTACATAGATTTGATCTTTTATCAGGGCTTCAGATCAATTGGGAGAAGAGCTCCGTTATTTTCAGTAAAGGAGTTCGTAATGCGGCAGGGCTCTCCGCTGTTCTAAACATTAAAATGGTATCTTCTTTTACTACCTATTTGGGTCTTCCCCTATCCTCTATATACCCAAGGGCCTCTCTTTTCAGTAGACTTATGGATAAATGTAAAAAAAGACTACTGGGTTCGTCTTCTACTCTTCTCTCTATTCCGGGCAAAATTGAATTGGTTCGCTCGGTAATCTACGGTATGGTTGCTTTCTGGATGCAAGCTTACTGTTTGCCCCCTTCTGTTATTCGTTCTATCAACTCTGCTTGCAGGAGGTTTATTTGGGGAAATTTTAACACCTGGGCCTGGAAGGACCTTTGTACCCCTAAAAAGGAGGGTGGTGTGGGTTGCGACTCCTAGAGGATCTGAATGTTGCTTCTGGCATCCGTCCGACCTGGAGAATGCTATCAACGAAAGGAATCTGGGCACAATTCATGAGGAAAAAGTATTGCCCAAGTGCAAATGGTTTTTATGCTGCCAAGTCAACACCTTCTCAATCAGGATCATGGAAATTCATTTTAAAGTGTAGGAGTTCATCTCAAAAGCTTATTCGGCGCTCTGTTAAAGATGGTAGGTCTACCTCTTTCTGGTTTGATAATTGGCACCCTCTAGGGCCCCTTCATTTGATTCAGAACCCACCCGATGGTGAGGAGCACCTGCTTGTTGCGGACTACTGGAGCCAAACGGGCTGGAAGGATGTGCCTGCCAATTTCCGGCAGCATCTCCAGCATATTTCTCTGTCTGATGGAAATGACGCATGGGAGTGGACAGCCGGTGCAAAATTCTCCTTATCCTCGGCTTGGAATGGCATTCGGGTTGCTGGGAATGTTTTCCATTACTCTAAAATAGTTTGGCACAATCTGCATGTGCCGAAAATGTCCCTTGCATTGTTAAGAGTACTTCATGGTAAGCTGCCTACAGGTGATGTCCTATATAGGTGCGGAATTACCCCAACTTTGAACTATTGCTATCTATGCGCTGGGAATTTTGAAGAGACTACTGACCACATCTTTTTCAACTGTGACTACTCACGGTACATCCTATCTAGGAGCCTCTTAAAAATGGGGTACAATGGTTTGGTTCCAACTTCTATTACTGTTGTTTGTGACATGATCTTGGCGCAATATAAAAAGCAAGACCCTTTGGGTGCCTTGGCTAAATGCGTTCTGTCGGCTATTGTTTGGCATATCTGGAAGCAGCGCAATAAGCTTATCTTTGAGAAGAAGTATACTATGAAGACGGAGTTGTTTGAGGAAATTGCTAATGATGTCAGAATGATTCTTCGTGATTTGGATACTGAGGATGCTTCTGACACCTTGCCTTTGGACAATTGGGGGCTTCTTGGATCCTGATATTTTTCTATCCATCATGTAAATTCCATTTAAATTTCCTTTTGCGTTTTGTGTACATTTTGCTAAAAATGGTTTAACGGTTAGTAGATTGTAGATGGTGACGACGCTTGTGTCCTCTCCATTCTCTATCTACTGCCACTAAAACTGACCTGCATGTCCTGTTGTACTCTATTTAGTTGTTCAATAAAGCTAACCTTTACTCGTCAAAAAAATATATATATATGAAAGGTAATAAAATCTATATTAAGTAATGTACAAAATACACAACTAGGATCCCAGCTAAGGAAGAGAAGGGAGCGGACACAAGCGTCGTCACCCTCTACTTTCAAAGTTAGGTCCTATCAAAAGATAAAGTACAAGTCAATCCATCCTACCAAAACCCCCTCACAAGCCTTAGTACAAATTCGGCCCATGGCTTACCCATTATCCGAATGTCAAAGTTATCAAGAGCATCTGCGGCTTCCTCTTTAGGATCTTCAAGGTTACGAAGAGCAATTCTCACGTCAGCTGCAATATCCTCAAAAAGCAAGGTCTTTGGCCTATGAAAGTTGTGAAAGATACGCTTATTACGTTCCCACCAGATGTGCCAAACACTTGCCGCAAGTGCTGATTTGGCAAGATGTCCCAAACTCCCCTTTTTCCCAAAGTGCGATGTAAAGTACTTCCCTGCCTCCTCTAAAGAATCAGTAGGGCCGGTTTTACTCAGCTTTAGCATTACCCTGCACAAAACATACTTAGTGTATGGGCAAACAAAAAATAGGTGATTCAATGACTCCACACCATCTTCACACAGTACACAGCTTGTTGCCTTACTAATACCCCATTTAGCGATGGTGTCTCACGTTAGGAGCTTTCCTTTGAAGGCTCGGAGCAGGCAGAGTGACCATTTCGGGATGCAATTGGTATACCAAGTAAGGTTATAAAATGGGAATACACAACCTTTTAATCTAGCACCCTCCCAGGCATCTTTGAAACGAAACTCAGGCGCAGATTTCCACTCCCATTGATCAGGACCCGCCCCCAGTGTGATGTGCTGAAACATATGTTTTATATCATGAATTGATGCATCCTCACTCCAATTGGAACCATTCCAGTAATCCCTCACCCTCAGGTTGCTAGCTCCCTCAGGGATATCAAATAGATTTTTAAGAGGCCCACGAGGCAGCCAACTATCATACCAAAATAGGGTGTCCTTTCCATCCCTCACTTTTCTCATAATCAATTTCTGTGAAAATTTTCTACAATTTAGTAGGAACTTCCAGGTACCAGACTGAGATGTCGTACCTTTAGTTGCATAGAATGAACCTACTTCCGTATATTTTCCCCTCATAAACTCAGGCCATAGCCCCTAGCCTGCAGTAATCTCCAAGTAAGTTTGATGCCTGAAGCCAAATTTAGTTCAGAGAGAAGCCTTAGCCCAACACCCCCTTCAGTCTTCGGTTTACAAGAATCCTGCCATGCCCCAACTTTAGATGACCCTCATATGAATCTTCTGCACCTCGTGGTAAGGAAGCGAATAATAGTGGACGGTATTTTATATACCTGGGACCAGAAAGATATCATACCGTAGATCACAGTTCTCACCAGCTCAATCCGCCCCGCAATGGACAACATAGTAGAAGTCCATCCACTGAGCCTTCTTTTGCAGTTATCAAGGAGTCTGTTGTACATACATGTTTTTGGATATTTAGTTGAGAGGGTCAGACCCAAGTAGGAAGTGAAACTTGTAGCCTGTCTAACACCAATATGATTTACAAGAGTCCCTGGATTTATAACCCCTTTACTAAACACAGCAACACTTTTCTCCCAGTTGATAACAAGGCCTGTAAAGTTAGTGAAGTCCACCAGCAGGGTTTTCAGGCCATCCATAGATTTGAAGGTAGTGCGGCAAAAAAGAAGCAAGTCATCCGCAAATAACAAGTGCGATATTGAACCAATATGACGCATAGGCTAAATTGTCCCCCTAGTAAGTGCTTTGTCAAGTAGCAAGGAAAAAGCTTCCATATTAAGTACGAATAAATAAGGGGATAGAGGATCACCTTGCCTGAGTCCTCTATTACCTTTGAAATAGCCTGCAGGAGATCCATTTACAATCACAGAGTAAGTAGGAGAAGATATACATTCCCGGATCCAAGCGATGAAAGTGTTACCAAATCCCATCTGATGTAAGATGTAGTACACAAATTCCCTGTTCACACTATCAAAAGCCTTTCTAAAGTCCAGCTTCAAACAAGCTCTAGACCCCATAGGATTGCTAAAATCTCTAATCTTCTCATGAGCCAACAGGGCACTATCTGATAGAAGACTTCCCTTGAGAAAAGCTGATTGGTTGGGGGAAACCAACTCATGGACAACCATCACTACAACAAAACTAGTCATTTACAACTTTCATGGGACAACGTTTCTATTTTGCTAGTTGTAATAAATGTTTACCACAACTTTTTTCTTTCTAAAAGTTGTAAAAAATGTTTATTCCAACTTTTTTTGGATAGTTGTAAAAAGTGGTTATTACAACTTTTTTTCGTGAATAGTTGTAAATGTTTATTTTGACACCACAACGTTTTCTATCTGAAAGTTGTAAAAAAGGTTTATTACAACTTTTTTCGTGGATAGTTGTAAAAAATGATTATTACAACTTTTTTTCATGAATAGTTGTAAATGTTAATTTTGACACCACAACTTTTTTTTCCTTTGAAAGTTGTAAAAAATGTTTATTACAACTTTTTTCTCTGAAAGTTGTAAAAAATGTTTATTAATAAAGGTGTTTCTTTGAACAATTTAGAGCATGAAAAGCCCTCGTTCTTGTAGTACAACTTCGTTGGATCTCTTAGAAACGTTCGGATCTCTCTTGGATCTCAAGAAATCTTTGAAATTCTTTGGAAAAACTTAAAACCTAGTGATTTGCTTTCGCACGGTTTGAGGGATATTCAAGCACAAAAAAGGTTGACATGGGTTTTCTTAAAATCGTCCGAAGTAGAGGAAATTACATAAACTTACCCAAGAATTAAATCAGAAGTCATGGTCAATTAGATAACTGAAATAGCATGGCCTCAATCAATGCGCTTATGCATATAGAAACATACATGAGATAAATATTTGATGTGGTAAGTTATACCTTTTTCATGGGTTTAAGAGCCCGTCACAATGATGTATATTTGATGTGAGCCTGTCACAATGTATTCAGTCTGCGAGATGCCATCCGAACTCTCACAATTTCTAACCGAAGTGGCCGCCCCATCTCTGCAATAAGTAACCGCTCCTCTCGTTCTCCCCTCTCGCCTAGCCCCATCTCGCCCTAGCTCTGATCTCCTCTCACCCAAGCCCTAGCTCGTGATCTCCTCTCCCCCAGGCCCATCTGGAGCCCTCTTCATGCTTTCTACTCAAGCGATCGTCAACGCTCACGCTCTCCTCAGGCGATCGTCAACAGCTCGAGGGATTCGAAGTGCAGTGGCCTCTCTTACGCTAAGCGCCAACACCGGAACCCAGAAAGTTTCATCGTCTTCCCTCTTCGTGCAATCGATCGAGGGTTTTGCTTCTTCATTGCCGTTGCCGCCGCTCAAGCATCATCCGCTGAGAAAAACGTTGGGTTATGTATGCTAACTCTAGTAAATAAACATTTTTATTCTCTGCCTTTTGCTCTATTTGAAACCATTTCTATAGTTGGGTTAACAAAGGAAAATTCTTTTTTTCCCCTGCTATGTTCCAGATTCAGTATTTCTACTTATTTCATCTCTTTTGAGCCACTTGTTTCATCCGTTTCATCCATGATAGAATAAAGCATATATCATGTAATATTATGTTTTTGTTTGTAGGAATGTATCCTTGAGCTGTGCTTGTGGCCAGGGTTTGTTTTCTTTAGTGTGGATTGGAGAATTGGCTAAGCCCTTTGTCATGTGACAGGTCAAAAATTCTAATAGAAAGGCTAATAGTTGAATGGTTCTATTTCTGTGCACATGTATATGCTGTTCCGAATGATTTACTTATTTACAGAGACTACAAAAAATTACATACCAAAAAACAGGAGAAATGCAGCTATCTAGTCCTGATTTCGTATGGGGTTTTGTTTCGCCACTGGGCAACTCTGCTGAGGTGCCACCAAGCCCTGCATCAGTTTCTAGCAGCTCACTTGATGAATTCTTTCGGCTAGTGTTCCAAGTTATGGAAGACCACTCTGCAGCTAAAGTTACATGGAGAATAGCTCGATCCTTCCTGATATGAACAATTTGGTTGTTGCCAACTACTTGTATTTGTATCTCGTTTCCTACAAGCATGCCAATTTCTACATATTTTTATTTTGTTTTTGCAGTGGGTCGTTGATTTGTTACGTTAACTGAGGATATAGCTCTTAACATAGCTCAAGGGAGAACAAAGGTTTCATAATTATCTCTAAATTTCGATTTAGGATCTCTTGTTCTTGTCATTAGGTTCCAATGATTTCTTATGTGTTTTTTCTCTTCCTGGATAGATATGAAAAATCATGGTTTAGAGCAATTTCACTTTCCAATTTGTATGTATCTGCAACGCTTTCACGCTTCCGATATTGGCTATGGTATTTAGAACATGATCAAACTTTACATCAAATCCTAGTGTTTATTTGGCAGTATGCTGCAAGAAAATGTATTATGACAAAATTTGAGATTGAATTCCATAATTCTACTAACCAGTTGCACCCTTGACAAGGCAATGGCTTAATGACTGTTTCATTGGTTTATAACTGTTAATGGAGAACTGGGTGCTAAGCAGCCCCCATGGGACAACGTTTCTGTATTTCATTTTCATGTAATCTCTGCTAACAGTAGATGTTTCAGCTTTGCGAAATAGTATTGCAGTCTAAAATATCTCACATCTTATTTACATGTATCTTCTCGTATGCTTGATTTTTTCTATTCTACTACAATTGTGTGATTATATTAGTTAAATTTTCTGCAGTGTATTTAGTTAATTCAGCGACTTCGACACTTGTTCATTTAAGGCGAGTGACATGTTATTGTTGTCCATGAAAACCAACATAAGTATTTGGTGAAGCATCAGATGAAGGGAGATTCAATCTGTTTATTGCTTGCTAGTTCTGCTCTTTAAAGACTATTGCATCGTTGATTCTTTGCCAATTCAAATAAATTATTTTCATTGTGATTTCTTGTACATGTGATCTCATGTGTTGATCTGAATGCGGTCTTTTGGTCGATGTAAATTGATGTTAAGTGACTGGAAATTTTGATTTAGTCGTCTTGTTACTCCAGTCTTTGAATTGATACTGGCCATGAAGCTACTAGGGAGTTTGATACCAATGTGATAACCTAACAAACCCAATCTAATCGCTTCAATATATTTTGGATTCGGATGTAGAATTTTGTATTGGAACCCTGTCGAGTCGGTTTCGGATATAACCTTTTCAAACCTGAAAACCGATATCAAACCCAAAAAAACCAAAAACCTGATAAATAACCCAAAAATAATATGGTATTGATGAAGTTAGAGCTTACAATGGTATATTTCACTATAATCTATTCTCTCATGTTTTTAGAATTTTTTTAAAAAATAAGACAACACCGATGACATTAAAGCTTATTATATGATATCTATTATACAAAGTAGAGATCGTTTAGTTTGCTGAGTAGGACAAAAGGACTAGTAGAAAGACGATCGAGATTCAATCTTGAAAATCAAGGATTGTGATTAAAGTTTGTGAAAATTTTTGGAAGTAAAAGTGTTGGTTTGATAAGGTTCAGTTAATTATCATCACATTATTTATCTGCTAGATGAAATTATCAAGAAGAAATAAATATAATTTTGCATTCGGTTAAACTGTTTGTTCCTGATCATGGATGTTATCTGCCATTTGATTTAAATATGTGGGAATTTTTACTCGTTATGCTATTATTATTTCACAACTATGAATATTTAGGGAACTAAGGGAATCTTATCTTTTAGTTATCATATATGTTGCTCAGACCAATGGATGTTGTAGATTTAATTTGTATTCAATGTTCTCGCAGGCCATCCGTGGGTCAAGTTGGTGGTGTGGCACCTGATAAGCCCCTAGATTCTGCAGTTCTATCTCGCTTGAAGCAGTTTTCTGCAATGAACATGCTCAAAAAGATGGCACTTAGAGTAAGTATTTGCTGTTTAAATAGAAATGATTAGCATATCGCTTTATGTCATTTAGCACTCGCGAGCTAATGGCCTTTTAAGAATACAAACACATGAATATTTAAGGGGCATAGAAAATGAGCTGCTATTTTTTGAACTTAGCTTTATATTATCTACATAAATTTTCTATCATGTGGTATTTGTCAAAATATTTTCCTTTCAGAATGAGAAGATACATTGCATTTTCTTTTGGGATCCTTTATGTGGGGGGTCTTGTTTGTTTTTAAGGCATTGATTTTTTCATGAATTTCCAGTATTTATGTATGGAAAGGCTCTGAACTGTATGGGTGTAATAATTGTATGATACCTAGTCCCATCTTCTTGGTAGGCAGTGGCCTATGGCTCTAAGGAATGTGAATTACATGATGGAGGTGTTGCTCGTGCAAATAATTAAAGTGAAAGTTCCTAAAGAATTCATGGATTATTAAAGTTCTCCAGGAGCAATTTCCAGAGCCTGGAAGACTTCAGTTTATTCTTGCTGATTTAGGGGATGCTGAATCAGTATGCTAGTCTCATATTGAATGTTTTAGAGTAAAACTAATGACACCATATGTCAGAATTTCATTTTGCAAAGTACATTGGGTTCTTTAACCAGAATTTAGGTTAATATTTTTTTTGCAGAAAATGCATTTGATGTTGTCATGCACTTTGCAGCAGTTGCATATGTGGGTGAGAGTACACTTGAACCTGTGAAATGGTGCAGGTAAAAGTTTCTTAAGTTTCTTAATTTTGTTCAAACAACCAAAGTTTTTTAGAGCATAAGTTCAAACAACCAAAGTTTCTTAATTTTGTTCAGGAATCTGTGAAATGGTGCAGGTAAAAGTCATTTTCTGATGTTTAGATTTTTAGCTGGAGAAATCTGAGAAAGTGAAGCATCTGTCTTTATATTGCTCTGGGCAGAAAAATTCTAATAAACTATAATGTTGTTCCAACCATAAGCATCCAAATGTTCATAAGGAGGTTATTGTTTTGCTATCGAGTAGTTTCCTTTTCAGAGAATTTGCCTCGCCGTGGCAAGTATTTGTAGATTATTTTTGTTGAAATCCAGATTTTAGATATAAATAACCCTTGTGTTGGGCAGACCTTAGCCTGGCAAGAAATGATGTCCATAAAGGTCTTTGTCTGTAAAGGATTTGTTTTGTTATTCCCTATGTCTTGCTATTAAATTTGATTATTTACCCCTCGAATTTAAAAACAGAGATCAAGATAGGGGCACACGCGATGATTATTATTACTCTCCTCGGAGATCCATCTCCCCATCTCGTGATGACAGGGGGTACAGGTCATATCATTGGTCTCTAAGTCCCGAGGGGATAGGTCGAAGCCGATCCAGATCTCATTCCTACAGACATCATCGTCGTCATCATTCGCCACCTTTGCCACTTGGAGAGGGTAATGACAAGAGCCCTTCGAGGTCCCGTTCATACAGGTAATTATGTTGTATGTCTTGTTGGTTTTGTTCATTTCAGATATCCTAACCCTTGTCTTCACTGTTTGTGCAGTCGCTGATGGTTCAGTTTGTCAGGAAGATGCTGGCATCAATCAAGAAAATGCAACTACTAATAGGTTATGTATCGGATTCAGAAATGTTTGTGTTTATCTGATCGAGTAGGAACCATGGAAGTAAACTTCGATGAGTACTATGTATTTAGGGATATGAATGGATTTTTATTGTGTGTATATACCGAGACATTTGCTAGCTGTATTATTACATAGTACGCAAACATGAGCTGAAGCGTTGATTCTATATGTTCTATCTGAACTGTTTGTGAACTGAAATGTTGGTTACAATTATGTCTACTTAATAGATCTGCGGCTTGAAAATTATGCCATAAACAGCAAACCATGTTTCTAGTATGAGAATGATAGAAAGAAGCATTGTTGATGTTGACATGTGTTCATCATGATGCGTACAACTACTATAAAGAGATTTGGAATAGCTGCAACCGTGCATATATTTTTTACTGTTGTACCTTTTTTGCAATGTTTTATAAAAGTTGTAATAAATGTTAGACAATGTTTTATAAAAGTTGTAATAGAGTTTTAAGCAACTATTTAAACCAGTTGTAATAGAAGTTTACACAACCTTTTATAAACGTCGTAATAGAAGTTTATACAACTTTTTAAAAAAGTTGTACTATTGCTTTACACAACTATTTATAAATGTTGTAATAAAAGTTTACATAACGTTTACTAAAAGTTGTGATATCTCTTTACACAACTTTTTATAAACGTTGTAATAAAAGTTTACACAACTTTTAAAAAAAGTTGTAATATACATCTATTACAACGTTTGCTTACAACATGCAGAAAAAGTGGTCTAATGAGCCGACCATATTACAACTTCGCATATTACAACGTTTGTTAAAAAGTTGTCTGACCCCTATTACAACCTTTTTTAGAAGTTGTTAATGACCATTTTTGTTGTAGTGCATCCTCAACCTGTTACATATAACCTTGCTAATGATTTTATAAAGGACATTGCCGCACGCTATTGGCCTGTAATCTCCTAAGTTGGAAGCATTGGAAGTTTTAGGAGCAAGGGTAAGAAAAGTGTGGTTCACCTGGCGTAGCGAAGATGCAGAATGGAAGAAAGATTTACCTGCAGCTGTTACTTCATTCCCAACAAGATTCCAATGATGCTAAAAGAAGAACCCATTGAAGCCATCTGGAACCGGTGATTTTTTTGGCCCAATCTGAAAGACCGCCTCTTTGATTTCATCATTCGTAACCCTTCGCTGCATCCAAGAGGCTCCTTCAGTTGTAACTTTCCTTCTGGGCACAAGGTTTGGAAATACATTCCAATAGTTACCTTGGTTATATAATTCTTCAAAATATCTAGATGCATCAGATTTAAGATCCTCATAAGACTTGATTTGGGCTCCATTTGCATCAACAAGATGCAACAAATTATTGTGACACTGTCCAGCTCTCATCGCATTGTAGAAAAATTTTGTGTTCCTATCCCCCAATTTCAACCAATCTTGTCTGCTCTTCTGACGGTACTTTTCCTCCTCCAGAGCCAAGAGGGAAGCCAAGTCATTTGATAAAATACGCACTTGCTGCTGCAGTTCGGTGTTGCAGTGAATGGCCTGCTGTGTTCGGATAACATGCAATGATTCACGGCATTGAAGAATGCGGTCCTGCATATGATGGTCACGCGCCCAGTTTTTGATTTGCGCCTTAAGAAACCACAATTTCTTAGAGAAACAGGATACAGTAGCAGCGCTGGGGAGGTGGTTCCATGATGCTTCAACAATTTCGAAATACCCTGGGAGACCGGTCCAATGAGTAAAAAATTTGAATGGCTTCGGGGTAGATGATACCTGCGAGTGAAGTCTGATGACAATTGGGGCATGGTTGCTGGTGCGCTGATCCAAGAATTGAGCAAAAGATTCTGGAAGCTTTCCAATCCAGTCCGCATTACACAATACCCTATCTAGTTCTGCTGAAATTCGGCCAGGTCCCAGGCGGTTGTTGCTCCAACTTAGGCGACGCCCCGAACCTTTGTGATCCTGCAGATAGCAGTCCCTAATGCAATTACTGAAGTCTTTTAACATACTCTCCTCCAATCTACGCCCGCCAATCTTGTCCTTAGTAAATAAAGCACAGTTAAAATCTCCTCCAATCAACCATGCATCGCCCCGATATTTTGCAGCCTCCCCAATAAGATTATTCCACAACTCCCGCCTCTCCAAGCTCCTATTAGAGCCATAGACCCCAGTTAGAACGAAGGAGAAGCCTCCAATGTTAACACATTGGACTGATATGTGCTGCACAGATTGAGTTAATAAACTAGTTTGCCAAACTTGTGGATCAAATCCCATCAAGACACGCCCGCCTCTGTGCAGACTAAAATTATCAATAGTAACCCACTTCCTGGGAGTGCAAGATTTGGATGTAAGACTGTCTTTCTTAAGTTTGGTTTCCAATAACACCACAACAGACGGATTTATTTCCTTCAGCATGGCACTCATGTCTCTACACCTCAAAGAGTTATTTAACCCATGTGTGTTCCAAAAAAGAATAGTCATAGGAAACTAAATTGCAACCGTGCTGCTGTCACATTAGGCCACTCGGCCACTCCCCTTCAGTCTATCGCTCTTGCGGATAACAGTACTAGGCCTGTATGATTCACCTTGGTTCCTCTGCTTTGAAGAATCCAACTCCTGAAGAATATCCGCATGTTCCACCTCCCACTGCGGATTGTCATAGACAATGTTTTTTGGGACTTCATCAGCCAAACTCATCTCATCTTCCAATAAAGAAGGCAGAGGGACCAACAAATCCGAAGTTATGTTATTACTTGCCACAGGTATAGTATGTGTAGGCCTGGCTATGCCTTTCTCAATCACAGGATTGCTTTTTGGTGCCTCACCATCTATTTCTTGTATACAGTTTTCTGTTATGATTGTCCCCTGCTTAATATGATTGTCCCCTGCCTCAACATATATATATATAGGTAAATCTTCAAATGAGAACATTTCGCACCGTGCGAAAATGTTTTTAGTTTTTTTTAATTTTTTTTCAAAGATTCTTTTTTCCACCCTCATTATATGTTGTGATACCTCCCTCAAAAAATAATCGTTGAGAAATAATGTCATTTGGCCTTCGATCAAGGCATTTCAACAAATTCGCACGTTTTGAGACCGTTAAATTTGTAACGGGTGGATGTGTGCTCTAATGCCCAACGGGTTCACCCATTATTTTTCCTGGGGTATATAATTGTATGGATTAAACATCAAAAATAAATTTTGAAAAAACATTTCAAAAAAATAAAAAAACGTTTTTGCACGGGTTTTCGCATGGGTTTTTTGCAACCGAAGATTGCCATATATATATACTAGTCATACCCCGTGCCCGCGGGCACGGTTCAATTAAGATTTTCCCCCGCAAAATCTTTGTTCCACAAAAACCTATTTCCACGGTCAAAATTGCGCGGAACAACGAATTAGCGTAAAAATATTTAGCGACACGGACGCATTCGGCGTGGAACAACGAAATCGGCTCATGCACCTTTAGCGCGGAACAACAAATTCGGCGCGGACGCCTTCGGTGCAGAACAACAAATTAGTTAAAAAAATTTAGCGGGCGCCTTCGGCACTGTTCATTTATGATTCCCCCTCAAAATCTTAGATCACCCATAATTTAGCTCATCCCAAGAAATTTCAATCATTTTGAAATTATTCACCTGTGATCAATATTGATCGAGTCGCATCGTCTAGTCCGTCCTGATCAAGAGATCGCTCATCGTCTTCTCTAAACTGACCACCATCCATGTAACCAGCAGAACATACACCTCACGTCAAGTTTTAACTATAGACATGCATATTGTAACCCCCAAAACTACATCAAATCAAAAAAAATTTTCTCTAGGTGTCAACATTAAGACAATATATTTCATCATAATTCCTTAAAATTCACTTCAAGCAATTCAAATACCACGTCGTCATCTACTCTCAAATTACAACGTCAAGAATTTGACATCAACGATTGGTATTTCACATTTAAAAACAATAAAATCCTTGCTCTATAAACCAAAATTAACAGAATTGCCAAATAAAACAACCTAAAATTTAAAGTTCTCCATAAAAACCTAAACAAAGCATCCAGAATTTGATTTCAATCGTTTGGAAATTATTCACCAGTTATCAGTATCGATCGAGTTGTAAATATCCATGTCCAAATAATTTTATTGAAAAAATAGGCATTCTAAAGCATCTGTAACAAAAACAGTTTAAAAGAATTAGAATAAGAAAAAAGAACACATATTTCATGATTTTAAGCCTATGATACAATGATGAGAAATAGTCAGAGAAAGATTTAGTGATATGGCATCGAAAAAAACCAGATCCTGGAATCATACCGCCATTGGAGCGATCCCTAGTTAGCTAGTAGTTCGCTGAGTACCGAAGCAACTGAATCAAGATAAACCAAGGAACCAGCTATAACGAAATGATTAATGCATAAAAGAGAATTTTTCTAGCCCATGATAACTCATCTGTAACATTCTAATGTCTAATTGGCCTATGAACTAATTCTAAAGTCCAATAATCTAAACAAAAAAATCATAATTTAGTCTATTAATAGCATCTGTAACATACACATGATAAGAAAAAGAACACATTTCATGATTTTAAAATAAGACAGAACATATCACCATTAAATTGGAAATTTTTATTGCCAATGATACAATGTTGATAAATTGGCAGACAAATTGTGTTCTAATATTAATTATGACATGGCCTCTTTGTAACTCTCCACATTTTAAACCATGGAGAAGCAAACCAACATTATCGTTAGCCAACAGAAACATAATCAAATGTTAAAAACAAAAAATGAGCTAAAGCAGGTCTAAAAGTTAATTCATAGTATTTATACATCTCCATATTCAAACAATATCAGTGACCTGCTTTAGTTAAAAAGGGGAGCAAATTCAAACAACATTCACCCCAAAATTGAGACTTCATGATTCACATGTTTTGTTCATTTATCTAAAGTATATGATAGACAACGGGATGAAGAGAGTGCTGTTTGGCTGAAGCTGGCAAAGATTTTTTTGATTTCCTTTTTAGCTTTCTGGCTATGCTTGTGGGCTAAGTACATCGACTTATAATATCACACAACCTAAACTATATGCTAAAAGAAAAAACCCTTAACTATGAACAAATATACACAAAAATACATTTTGGATTGAACCATGCAGTCCAACTTCAAAAACACCATCTTTCACCATCTCTCACACAGGCATTTAAAACCAACAAAATTTACATATGAAGCTAGTGCCGTGTGTCCTGAAAATAAAAAATAAAATCATAGATTAGAATAGAAAAATTAGAAACGAAGATATATCTAATTACTTTGTACAACTCACCTTTATTACCTTCATCATGTTTAAGCAGAAAACCTTTTCATCATCACATTATAAAAAGATGGCGTGTCCAGCTCAATTCAAAGTGGATAGTTAATAGGATGAGCAATAACCTAGATAAATTAAGAACAAAAATTTCTTAGAAAAATTAATATATATTTGATAATATGGAAAAATTTAAATTTATACATTTATTTACCTTTTTTCGTTGGAGTGGTGGATGGCGTGCTTTCGGGAACCAAGCAAGCTCGGCAAGAACCATCTTCCACTTCTATAACAAAAAAGGTATTTGGATGGTCAATGAAGAGGATATTTTGAAAAACAAAATCTAAGATTTTTATATTACCTCGAAAAAGTGGATTGCTTTGTCTTCAATGTGACTCGTCGCCGTTGCTTGTAAAGTTCTTTTAGCAATTTGCTGGAAATAATAATAATAATAAACAGTCACTAATTTTTAATTTCAAAATGGGAATGTTTGTAACAGTATGCATACCTTATCAAACCAAAATCCGATATAACCCCGTAGCTTGACATTTATGTGATTGTTTTGAAGTAACAGAACCTGTGAGAAGAAAAATGTTAATGCAAACATAGTAGATTAAAAATATAATGTAGAATTATGATAAGAAACTTACAGTTTTTGCCAAATCTGCATCATCATCTATCTATATAAAAATACAAACCAATATATTTTATCAAACAATGCATACCGAAAACTATTAAGTCATGCAATGAAATGTAGTAAAGGAAAAAATTTCTTACCCTGCCATATATGGTAATGTGGGTCCACATTTTAAAGCTTGGTAAGTATGATAATGATATACCTGCATGTTAAACAACAATCGATAATAATTTTTTTAAAAGATCATTTAAACAAATAATATAAATAAAACATTGTAAAGAAAGAAAGTTAAAAAACTTACATACAATTTTTATCATACATTAGAAATCATAGCAGAACTTCTGGGTAAACGATGTTTACTGTGTTATTTATGTTGGGCTGAAGAAGGACACATACACGATCAAAAGATGTGCACCTTGAAAGTGCAACATAAAGATGTCCATGACTGAAAACTGGGGTCCGCAAATCAACTTCAACGAATTTTACAGATTGTCCTTGGGCTTTATTAATCGTCATAGCATATGTCACACGGACAGGAAACTGCCTTTTTGTCATATGAAAAGGTAATTCTATAGCCGATGGTGACAAAGATATTCTTGGAATAAACACACAACAACCGTCTTTATCCCCATTTAAAATTTGAGCTTCAATGACACGTGATGAACATATGACAACCATCAATTGAGTGCCATTGCAGAGCCCGTCTTTAGGTGCAATATTTCGTAATAAAATAATAGGACAACCAACCTTAAGCTCAAGTGTAAATTATGACAACCCAGGAGGATCCAAAGAGTTTATGTACTCAGTTGGATATCTATTCATAATGGTTGGATCGGTTTCATCATTTTCAGAAAAACTGTCTGCAACTTGATACGTAATCTTCTGTCCCGTAAAAATGTTTAATGCAGCAACATTTATAAAAGTAACATCATCATTCCGTGTAGAAAGAATTATTCGTTCAGTAAGGTATGCCGGAGTCACGGCACCCTCAATATCAAGCTACGGATAAATTCGAAGTATTAACTTGTTTAAATCCTTGCAACTGAATATGTTAGAAGGAAGTTCTACCACTTCTGTAGGATTTGTCCCAACCTAATACATATAGATATAATTTTAGTTAAGGAATGGCTAAGATAAAAATAGTAAGTAAAATTAAATTAGGCATGAAATAAAATACCTCCAAAATAAATTTTGCAAAATTTGCATTCTCAACAGATGAGTTATTTAACCGCATATTTTGATCCAAGATCAAAACTTGTACAGAGCACTATAATACAGATCGTCTCAATGAGGCACCAACAATTTCTTCTTGAACCCCCTTTGGTATGACGGGCAAGATTTGTCGAAAATCCCCACTAAGAACAATAGTAATACCACCAAATGCTCTGGGGTTATCACACATATCTTGTAACGATCGATCCACTGCCTCAACATAGTGTCGATGTTGCATAGGTACTTCATCCCATATTATAAGTTTTGCTTTTCTGAATAATTGAGCTTGCTTGGATTGCTTGCTAAAATTACAAATTGAAGTATCATGCACATCTAACGGGATACAAAATGTGGAATGTGTAGTCTGAACTCCGCTAAGTAGCAATGATGCAATACCGGAAGACGCGACGGTGATAACTATATTTCCAAGACTACGCAACATTGTTGATATTGCATTGTACAAAAAAGTCTTTCCAGTTCTAGCACCGCCGCTCAAGAAGAATGTAGTACCTTTATTTTCAAATACTGATGAAGTAATTGCTGAATAAGCATTGCGTTGTGCATCATTGAGGCAATCAATGTCTTTTTGTGCATCCAATTGTTTCGCTTTATTTATAAGTTCCTGATGTTCATGCAACAATCTATTGCCAACAATTGCATTCCAATCTCCAGCAGGAAGTGGCATTGGTGGAAAGTCGGATAGACACTTACCGTACTCCTCAAGCAATTCATTGATAAGGAATAATCCATAATCTTCAAGTTGGCCTTGAGTTGGGGTAGAAATTGCGAATAAAGTTTGTAATTTATGTGGAAGATCCTCGCAAATGTGCATTGAAAATTCATTCCATAATGCAAGGGGGTCGATCGGAACACATTCGATAAGAATAATACAAAACAGTCTTCGTAATTGATATCCTGTTTTCATAATTGAAGCCTTAGAAAGACATTGTCTCCACTCAGAATCATCTTCAAGAAGACCTCTTGCAATACATGTTGCTTTGAATGTAGGGTACTCGATAGAATTGAATGTGCGTAAATTTTCCCACGATGTTGGCCCTTTAACAACTGTTATTAGCAACCATAGATAAAATCTCTCACCAGAATTAGGGGAGGCAAGATACATTCTGCCAATTGCATATCCAAATTGTCTTGGAGTCCAGACCTTTGTTGACGAATGCCACACAAACTTTTGAGGAAATTCTTGATATGTGAGAACATGTGCAGACTCATATAAAGCGCAACATGTAAAAAATTCAGTCAAAGTTGTCTTATCATTTTCAGCCCTAGACCTTATTGCATCTACATCTTCATCTGGATCAAAAATAACACTGTGTTGCCCTGGTAAATGAAGTATCAATCTTTGAACTGACGGAATCTCTTGATGCAAAGGATGCTCAAATATTCGCCAGGCAGCCTCAGGTGGTACAATATATCTTGCATCAAGGTATTGTTGGATCTCATTTACTGCGCCCAATACCATTGTGGTCCGATCATGACCTTTTAAAATATATTTATGAATGTACTTCACACATCTTACCCCAGCACAAACTTCGACATTAATGTGGCAATTAAAGCGCCTTGAGAGATACTTGTTGTGCGGCACAACATCTCGGTTATCAACCTGATGCCCCTTACAGTATATAGATGCCCATTACTACGACGCCTGGAAATAGGATATCCATCACGATCCAAGGTTGTTGCATCTGCATAATTTCGAGGGTATTTCTTAGTACACTTACCATTTTCCATACATGAAGCATTTGGATTCTGAGCACCACATGGTCCATATACCATACGTTTTGACACAGTATCGAATAATGCAGGATCTTGAGCAGGATCGGGAAATTCAGCACATACAATTCTATCCACTTGATCACATGTATGAATCTTATCGGGTCCACGAAGAAAGAAAAGAGCATGCATATGTGGAAGACCCCGTTTCTGAAATTCAATTGTAAATACATGTCCTACTTTCTTTCCAAATACATTATTACCATCAATCTCCTTCATCAAAGCCTTTCTTTTTAACTCAAATACACGTGCGACTAAATCTGGACGGTCGGTAGCCTTTTGATTGGGCAGGAGAGCCGAAGTAATTTCTGGCCACTTTGGATTTGCGGTCATGGTAATAAAAATATCCGGGTGCTGGTTATAACATGTGATTTCCATCGAGTCTTGAAATAATTCAAACATGTGACGTGCACTGCCAGTGAAAGATGAAGGAAGTATCATGCGCTGTCCAATTTGGTCGCATCTGGCATATGCATCGATATCTGCAAGACCCTGATAGAGCTCTGAGCGGAGTTTTCGTTGATTAAGTTTGATGAATGTCAAACGATGTTGCTCAATTGCTGCCCAAGCAACAACTATGAACTCCTGGAATAACTTTCCAGCTCTCAAAATTGAAGAATACTAGTTCTGTCTTTCAAACAGACGGTAGCAATACAACTCACACATGGTCAGGCGTCTACTTGATGATATGTTTTGAACTGGATCCCACTGCTTCAACTCAGGTTCCCATCCAAGCTGACCATCAGGAAATAATAAGACGTAGTGTAATGGTAAGTATGCAGGATGAGTCTCATTGATTTGCATTAATTGATGATTTCCTCGAAGATGTAAAACTATATCTCGCATCCCGGAAGGTCGATAGCCATCGCCAGGTAAAATAACCGCAATCTCATCTACGGTTGGGAGGTTATAACGGCGACGATCCTTGTTTGAATTGTAATGCAGATATACAGGAAGATCATGACCACATGAATCTGCTTGAGATAAAACAGAATACGCCTGACAATATAGTTTGATGAATGGATTTATGCCCGATAAACAATTTTTAATAATTTGTAAGACATCCTTGCTCAAATGTGGATTTCTATTACTTCGAAACTCTATAGCAGAATCCGGATCATATATGTAAAGCTGACAATAACTTGCTGTTTGATCCGGTTGGGGCAGAAGTGATCCTGTTCGATGGCGTAATTCTCCATGAATAGTAAATATGTTCGGGCCTCTGCCAGCAATCAATCTTTGATCCATTGTCACACCAAGGCTGGTAAATGCATTAGCTGCATTATACTCCCGAGTATACATTCGAAATGATTTTGATGCCTCACTGTCACCATCATATAATTCTCGAAGTGCTCGAGGGGGTTCATTAAGTTTCAGCAATTTTACTTTTCCTTGCAAACAACATGTTCCAAAAAGATGTGTTCACAAAGTTGAATTCGACAACTGTTCATCCAACCAGTGTAAGGCTGAACAATGAGGGCATGGAATGTTCATTAATCCAAGATTGTGCCGACCAAAATCAACCTGAGTTGGTGGACCAGAGCCATGCTGAGTTGACCGACATCAGAAGATCGAGGATGAGCCAGTGTCTTCTTGTTCAACTTGAGAAGTTGTTAATCCAGGTGTTATTTGAGGTATACAGATATTAGTCATATATCGAGATATGTTTTGTTGAGCTTTTTCTCGTTCTCTCCTTTGACATTGAGCTAAACACCTAGCCAAAATAAAACCATAATAATTAAATAAAATTAAGTTACATTAAAGCAGAGTAGCTTTTATAAATAATAACCTGGCAGATGGTTCATCATCTTCAGCACATATCGTATCGTTGTGCGAGGCTGAGACCTCATCTTCATGTTCAATGGGAGAAGTTGGTACTGCATATGTGCTTTGAGGCATATCGAGTACACTGGTAGGAGTCATATATCGAGATGTGTTTGCTTGTATTTGTTCTCGTTCTCTCCTTTTGCGTTGAGCTAAAGCCCTATCCAAATTTAAACACAAAAATAAACACAACTAAAATATATGGGTGGAGAAAAGATTTTATGTACAGTCGGGTTGATAATGACCTGACAGATGGTCCAGGAACTTGTCTGGAAATCATATTGTTACACGAGTCTGAGGTTATTTGAGGTATATCAAGTACACCGTCAGAAGTCAGAGCATGAGATATGTTTCGTTGTTCTTGTTCTCGTTCTCTCCTTTTGCGTTGGGCTAAAGCACTATCAAAATTTAAACACAAAAATAAACACGACTAAAATACATGGGAGGAGAAAAGATTTTATATACAGGTGGGTTGATAATGACCTGACAGATGGTCCAGGAACTTGTACGAAAATCATATCGTTACGTGAGGCTGAGACAGCATCTTCGTGTTCAACCGGAGAAGTTGTCACGGCTGGTGTTATTTGAGCTATATCAAGTACACCGTCAGAAGTCAAAGCGTGAGATAAGTTTCGTTGTTCTTGTTCTCGTTCTCTCCTTTTGCATTGGGCTTGTTTCAGAGTGTTTTCTCACTACAGAAGCGTTGACCGTGGACTGCTAGGTCAACGTGGTCAAGGGGCCGACTTGGGTCCCTTGGGTGAGTCGAGCACGTGCAGACGCGACGCGAATCGGAGTTGCGGACGGTGTAGATCACGTCAGTTGGGCCGGGTCTGGATCCTCGGCCTCAAGGGGGCTGAGGGGAAGCCTCAGCCCGGTGTGAGATGCTCGGCCTCGGACGGTCGGACGACGAGGGGAAGCCTCGGTCGTCTTACTTGATGCGCAGCCGATGCAGACCGGAGGGGAAGCCTCGGCTCAGATGGATGCGCTCGGCCTCGGTCTCTCCTAGCGTCGAGGGACAGGGCGACTATCTTCTGGTGGTGGAGACGAACGGGCTCGGGGACGAGGGTGCTCGGCTCCAGCTGTGATGACGCTGAGGGGTAGCCTCGGCGCCGCGGGATCTCCTGGACCTGAATAGACGAGAGAGCTCGTCAGGGGGGTCGGACCTTGGTTCCGACCGAATCCCCTCTGATGCCAAAGTCAGATCTTGGCATGATAAGTGCTCGGTGGGATCGAGTATGGCTCGCGGAGAGACCGATACTCGAGTCCTCGGGCCGAGCTTTGGAGGAGAAATATTCAAGGTGGAAGAAGGTGTAAGATGGGAGAATGAGGTACCTCCGTTGTAGGTGGTCAAGATCCGGCCCTTTTCCCAATGACGCCCGCCCCCTCCTTATATAGATGAACCATGCTCATCATGTGCCATGATGTGACATCATGGCCGCCATTCATGGGGTCGTGCAAATGGGGAAGGATTGACCCCCTCTAATTGCGCCCACTTGATGATGCCATGAAGGTGGAGTCATGGCCATGAGTGATTGCCATAATTGGCGGGCCATGAAGGCTGGAGTAATGGGCATGGCGGTTGCCATGATTGGCGGGCCATAATGGCGGGGGAATGATGGCCTTTAAGCCTGGCCATGAAGGTGGCTGCCATAATTGGCGGATCATGATGGCACGGGGCGGCTGCCATAAATGGCGAATGCTTCCTTGATTTGGGCCCCGATTTCCTCCGCTACAGAAGCGGGCAATCTCTTGGGCCTTCGTCGTGGGTGGAGAAACGCGACCCGCCCGTAAGATCCTTGGGCCGGAGCCCGAGGCCGTAGTTTAGCTGGTTGACTGGTCGTGGTTGACTTGGCTCCTCCGGACCCGGTCAAAATAGTCGTAACAATTGCCCCCATCTTCTGAGCTCTACCATTGTTGTGGTGGAGGTCGGGAGATGTAGTATAATGGGGAAGAAGTTGCTCTTTCCGTAGAATTTGGTCCGTCCTGCGGAGCTGGCTAGTGACGATAGATCGTCGGCCCGAGATTCGTTCGGTTGCGGGGGGAGTTGCCCCTCGGCTTACGGCCGACGAAGGAGATCCGTTCGGTGGCGAGGGGAGTTGCCCCTCAGCTTACGGCCGACGACGGAGTGGGTCGATCTGCTGGGGGAGTTGCCCCTAGCACTTAGATTGAGCTCGTCCGTTTGGTGTCGAGGGGAGTTGCCCCCCGACTCACGGCTGACGAAAGAGATTCGTTCAGTGGCGAGGGGAGTTGCCCCTCGACTTATGGCTGACGATGGAGATTCGTTCAGTGGCGAGGGGAGTTGCCCCTCGACTTACGGCTGACGATGGAGATTCGTTCAGTGGCGAGGGGGGTTGCCCATCGACTTAC
This sequence comes from Scilla litardierei, assembly GCA_030789695.1. Lineage (NCBI taxonomy): Eukaryota > Viridiplantae > Streptophyta > Magnoliopsida > Asparagales > Asparagaceae > Scilla > Scilla litardierei. Next base: position 86,343,227 of record CM061131.1, on the reverse strand, counting down.
GGCTGACGATGGAGATTCGTTCAGTGGCGAGGGGGGTTGCCCCTCGACTTACGGCTGACGATGGAGATTCGTTCAGTGGCGAGGGGAGTTGCCCCTCGACTTACGGCTGACGATGGAGACTCGTTCTGCGGGGAGAGTTGCCCCCAGCCTTACGATCGATCTCGTTCGTTCGGTGGCGAGGGGAGTTGCCCCTCGACTTACGGCCGACGAAGGAGTGGGGACCTTGTGAGGATTCTCGTAGATTCCATGGTGGCGCTCTGCCGCTAACTCGTCCAGCTCGGATAGATGCAGGAGCAGCTTGCAATCAGGGACCCAGTAGCATGGTCGAAGGAGTGGTCTGGATGCTCGAACTCGGACGGTGTCGCCTCGGCCAGATGGCATCGGACAGATCGGCTCGGCCACGGTCAGAGGAGCGGTTTGGATGCTCGAATCTCGGACGGTGGTGCTTTGGCCAGATCGGCTTGGCCAGGATGAGGACGACTTTGAGACAAGGTGGCTCGGAGGCTTGGAAGGGTGGTCCGACTCGTCTGGACCGGTCGGCCTCCTCTTGGATGGGTCGGCCTCGTCTAGACACAGCTCTAGTTCTATTTCCAAATTCAACTCCAGCTCCAGCTCCAGCTCCAGCTTTTGTCTGGATCCTAGCTCCGGCTCCAGCTCCAGCTCCAGCTTTTGTCTGGATCGTATCTCCCGCTCCAGCTCCAGCTCCCGCCTGGGTAGTTTGGCCTGGTTGGCCTCTTTGTGCGTCATCCTAGCCCCCTCCCCAGCCCTGGTTCGCCTTGGAAAGTGGGAAGCTCGAACCCGAGTCGCCGGGCATTGGGTTCATCGTGTTGGCATAGGTCGGCGCTTGGAGCAGCCGCTCGTCGGAGATAATGAATTAGGAGTCGATGAAGGTGGCGTGTACCGCAATTGTTAGGCGCCTGGCACTGCCCCGTGGCTTTCGGCAAATTGCTACCACTTTAGGTCTCGGAACATGGGCTTTGCTTGCTAAAGGGGATATCGCATTGGCCATCGCACATCCTTTGTTTGAGCTCACTGGATGAAGACGTCGCCGGTGGTCTGAGACATCAGCAAGAAGATGTCTCCTACTCGCTCGCTGTAGCAGAATTTGACGGGGTCTCTCGTTGGAGATCTGGAGGTTGCTGCACATTCGGGAAGGGGAGGATGATGTTACCGGCAAGCGGGATGGGCGCGTGGTGGTCAATCCGAAGCCAGAGCCTCTTTTAGTTGCAGCTCGGTTGGGCGGATTGCCCTCATGCATAGCGAGATGGTAGTTCGGCGTCCTTGGCAGTTCTGTGAGGTGGCAGGGCGATGTCATCGGCTTCCCTGGCAGCCTGGATGGAGGCGGGGCAGACCGGCATCCTCGTTCCCTCGACGGGGCGCAGATCGACGCCCCCGGCGCTTTTGGTAGGACAGCCTTCGCGGGTCGGCACGATGGCAAGTTAGTGTGCTCGGCATGCCCCCCTTCCCCTAGCGCCTCCGTTGTAGAAGATCTCGCTATTGACCTGCAAGGGGGTCGTAGGAGCTGCCGTTCGCCTCGATGAAGGTCAGAGCGGTCTCGTTGGTTTTGTGAAGGGTCGGAGGGAGCGGCCGGATCCGATCGGAGGAGATCGGGGCATGTCAGACCTCGAGGATGCGCGTTGATTGGGTCAATGTCCAGATCGGAACTGATCAACCTGCGTGATGCTGCTCTCCTGGTAGGGATAACGCCTCTCGCCTTGAGGTCATCGATCATCACCGAGCCCCATGTGAGGCATTCGGCAAGCTCGAACAGAAACATATTTGAGAATCAAAGATTAGTTCTAGGAGCATGTGCATCAAGATCCAAGAATTGGAGAAAGCCATTTAAAAGAGGGGTAGAGTGGCTTGAACCCAATTACTTAACTGAGCTTGGTTGAGTGTGTACGATGCTCGAGGTTAGGAGCTTGGAGATGGGGGTCACGATTCAACGAAGCATTGTGCCGTGGTGGTGCTCCGGACTTGGAGATCGAACGAGCAAACCTGTAGCTCGGTTAGGGGAACAGGGCTTGCTCGCCCCTTCAGCGATGTTCGTTCCATCCGTTCGCTCATCCGTCCCTTTGTTCCGGGTCATCGGTCCTTTGACGGAGGCTAATTGATCACACAGGGGGGCTTCGCTCGAGCATCTTCGTAGGATCCAAAGCTTCGCTGGATGAGTCGCTCCGATTGGTTGGGTCAACGGCCAATGCTTCAGGAGATCTAGTCTCGATCTCTTGATCGAGCATGACATTCTCCATCATGGGCTTGCCGATTGATGAGGCCAGGAGTAGCCCAAACTAGATCGGCCAACAACCGACCCGTGCTGTTGTCGAGCGATCTAACTGAATCGTTGGACAGATGGGCAATTCCAGACTCCGTACGAGCATCCGAGAAAGTGGTCAACGACCGATCACCAGCATCACCATCCAGCGGCCTCTGTGGCTGTAATCTTGTTCGATGCCGTCTGGACCGCACATGGTTGTATCCCCGCGTCTCCGCCGGCGACGACGATGATGGAGATGTGTTCCTTAGCCTCCCACACATTGCCCAGGATGGGCACATCCACTTCCTGACCTGGGGGTAGATCGCCACCCTCCATACTGGCAGCTTCGAGGCCTGTGTCGACGTGGCTGCGAGCTTTGTGTCCTTGGCAAGGGGCATCGAGAGGCATGGTGAACTGGTGATTGAGGAAGAGAGCGCAGGCTCACCGACGTGGTTGGTGAAGGACGGGTAGACTGAAGGGACAGGGGAGTGCCACCTCAGCCGTCCGAGTGGTGGGCAGAGGCCCGGAGAGCATTGAGCGGATGGCGTTTCAATTCGAGAGCTTTGATCGGAGAAGATGAAGTTGGGATCCTCAGATGAGGGGACAAGCTTTGACCCGGTGCCGGCACAAAATCGATCGAAGGGTCGATCTTTCAGCTCTGCGGGTCAGACCCCTTGGGTCGGGCGCCTGCTCCGTATGACGGGCTTCACCGGATTCGAGTCCCCCTTTGTTCGGAGACCGAGCTCGGTGGCCGAGCGGCAGGGGAGATAACCTACTCCTGAGGATTGATGCCTCTCCTCCGTCGAATTTTGAAGGCAGGTGCCGAGGCCGAAGAACTTGGTGACGAGGTCGAGGGGCTTGCCGGTGGCGAGGCGCCAGTGGGCGATGGTGACACGCTGGCGAACGGGGATGGCGTAGAGGGCGGTGTCGTCCTTGGCTACGACGGAGCCCAACTCCACGCAGGGAACCCGAACGTCGACATCGACAATCGGAACTCCCTTCAGAAGTGAGCGTCAGGGTAGGACGGGTGGATCTCGGACATCCCTCGAGCTCGGAGGTTGGAGCTCGGCTCTGGGCGGAAGCTTGGCGGATGCTCAGATGATGGAGGTGAGCAAAGGGCCCCGAGCTTGGATCGGTGTCGTGGATAGTCAGACGGCGCTCTGGTGAGTTGGCGGGTCTCCGAACTTAGATCGGAGCTTGAGGGAGCCGACTTATTTCGTCAATGTTGCCACTTTCCATGGTGAGGCCGCCACTTGCCCAAACTAATTGAGACTTTAATATGTTTCAATTGCCTTAACGTGAGGCCGCCATTTCCGCGAGGTCATGAGGATCCCATCCATGTGGGCTGGTTGATCCTTAGCTTGATCTGGTTCGAAACGAGGGACCATCTTCCGACCTGTTTCGGGTCTTGTTGGATCTCTCAAATTTTCAATTGACGGAACGAATCATTGCCCGCGTGGTTGCTGACGTGGATGTCGACTCGTTCCCACAGACGGCGCCAGATGTTTCAGAGTGTTTTCTCACTACAGAAGCGTTGACCGTGGACTGCCAGGTCAACGTGGTCAAGGGGCCGACTTGGGTCCCTTGGGTGAGTCGAGCACGTGCAGACGCGACGCGAATCGGAGTTGCGGACGGTGTAGATCACGTCAGTTGGGCCGGGTCTGGATCCTCGGCCTCAAGGGGGCTGAGGGGAAGCCTCGGCCCGGTGTGAGATGCTCGGGCTCGGACGGTCGGACGACGAGTGGAAGCCTCGGTCGTCTTACTTGATGCGCAGCCGATGCAGAGCGGAGGGGAAGCCTCGGCTCAGATGGATGCGCTCGGCCTCGGTCTCTCCTAGCGTCGAGGGACAGGGCGACTATCTTCTGGTGGTGGAGACGAACGGGCTCGGGGACGAGGGTGCTCGGCTCCAGCTGTGATGACGCTGAGGGGTAGCCTCGGCGCCGCGGGATCTCCTGGACCTGAATAGACGAGAGAGCTCGTCAGGGGGGTCAGACCTTGGTTCCGACCGAAGCCCCTCCGATGCCAAAGTCAGATCTTGGCATGATAAGTGCTCGGTGGGATCGAGTATGGCTCGCGGAGAGACCGATACTCGAGTCCTCGGGCCGAGCTTTGGAGGAGAAATATTCAAGGTGGAAGAAGGTGGAAGATGGGAGAATGAGGTACCTCCGTTGTAGGTGGTCAAGATCCGGCCCTTTTCCCAATGACGCCCGCCCCCTCCTTATATAGATGAACCATGCTCATCATGTGCCATGATGTGACATCATGGCCGCCATTCATGGGGTCGTGCAAATGGGGAAGGATTGACCCCCTCTAATTGCGCCCACTTGATGACGCCATGAAGGTGGAGTCATGGCCATGAGTGATTGCCATAATTGGCGGGCCATGAAGGCTGGAGTAATGGGCATGGCGGTTGCCATGATTGGCGGGCCATAATGGCGGGGGAATGATGGCCTTTAAGCCTGGCCATGAAGGTGGCTGCCATAATTGGCGGATCATGATGGCACGGGGTGGCTGCCATAAATGGCGAAGGCTTCCTTGATTTGGGCCCCGATTTCCTCCGCTACAGAAGCGGGCAATCTCTTGGGCCTTCGTCGTGGGTGGAGAAACGCGACCCGCCCGTAAGATCCTTGGGCCGGAGCCCGAGGCCGTAGTTTGGCTGGTTGACTGGTCGTGGTTGACTTGGCTCCTCCGGACTCGGTCAAAATAGTCGTAATAGGGCTAAAGCCCTATCCAAATTTAAACACAAAAATAAACACAACTAAAATACATGGGAGGAGAAAAGATTTTATGTATAGTCGGGTTGATAATGACCTGACAGATGGTCCAGGAACTTGTCCGAAAATCATATCGTTACGTGAGGCTGAGACAGCATTTTCGTGTTCAACCGGAGAAGTTGTCACGGCTGGTGTTATTTGAGGTATATCAAGTACACCATCAGAAGTCAGAGCGTGAGATAAGTTTCGTTGTTCTTGTTCTCGTTCTCTCCTTTTGTGTTGGGCTAAAGCCCTATCCAAATTTAAACACAAAAATAAAGACAACTAAAATACATGGGAGGAGAAAAGATTTTATGTACAGGCGGGTTGATAATGACCTGACAGATGGTCCACGAACTTGTCCGGAAATCATATCGTTACGCGAGGCTGAGACAGAACCGGAGAATCTCTCCTACTGCGATGAGCTAAAGCCCTATCCAAATTAAACCCAAACTAATTACAATTAAAATACATTATTAGCGTATATTAGATGTTTGGCACAGTCAAGTGGATAATAACCTAGCTGATGGTTCATCATCTTGTTCAAAATTGTGTCATTGTGATTCCTGTTATTTTGTCATTGTCGCAAGGGTGAAATTTGATAATTATTGAATATGAGTTTGAATATTTGAATATTTGCTGCAGGAGTGCTCTTCTTGATGAGGGTATGTTTGGAGGCTATAAATTAGTTTTTGAAGAAGTCCATTTCAATTCAATTTCAACTTTAATTATCAAACTCAAATATTGTATAATTAGAATGTAAAAAGCTAATAATTATTATGAAACATAATTATCAAACAATTTTTATCATCAAGGCTAATGATAACAACTTGAATTATCTTTGGAATTATGGTCATTCTCAAATATTGATATTTATCTTTGAATAATTCCAAAGAACATAATAAGCCAATATCTTTGGAAGCCAATATCTTTGTATAATAAGCCAAAATTATTCCAAACATAATTTTCCAATCTCTGAAATTTAAGTATATACATTCTCTGAAATTCAAAACCATACCAGTAGCATATCAAACCCATAATGAAATAAGTTCAAAAAATGAAGAACACAAAAAACAGGAACAAAAAACAGGGACAAAAAACATAGAGTGAAGAGAGGGATATACATTCTCTAAAATTTCAGTTCAAAAAAATGAAGAAAACAAAAAAACATGGACAAACAAAATGATTGTGTAATCAGGATAGAAATATCATCCCAATTTGTGATAACTTGAGAATATTTGAGAATTGGAGTGTATGAACTTGACTTAAATTCAAAATCCTGTCAACATGACTTAAATTCAAAATCCTGCATACACATACTCAAGTTGAACTTGACTTAAATTCAAAACAGGGTTATTGCCCGATTGTTTCTGCTATTTTTCGCAGAACACATTAATAGTATGGAATGTGCGCGGTCAACACGGTCAAAGAGGGGACGTGCGGGACCCCCGAGTTGTCGTGGCTGTCGCTCGAGACGGAGATGACCGGTGGGGTCGACCGACGGCGCGTTCGCTCGAGCGGAAAGGCGCGGCTCCGTTCTTTGGCAGGCCGAGGGGTAGCCTCGGCGAGATGACAGCCTCCGGTATCGGTTGAAGGCAGAGTCGCTCGCAGCGGGGCGCGCGGATCCTCACGTCGGCTCGGCGAGGGGTAGCCTCGGCAGAGCGACGTCCTCGTGACGGATGAGACGAACGAGGTCGGGGACGAGGGCGCTCGGCTCCAGCTGGAAAGACGCCGAGGGGTAGCCTCGGCGTCGCTGGAACTCCTGGACCTGAATAGACGAGAGAGCTCGTCAGGGGGGTCAGACCTTGGTTCCGACCGAAGCCCCTCCGATGCCAAAGTCAGATCTGGTCTGATAAGTGCTCGGTGGGATCGAGTATGGCTCGCGGAGAGACCGATACTCGAGTCCTCGGGCCGAGCTTTGGAGGAGAAATATTCAAGGTGGAAGAAGGTGTAAGATGGGAGTATGAGGTACCTCCGTTGTAGGTGGGGAAGATCCGGCCCCCTTGGTGATGATGACCACCCTCCCCTCATATAGACGAATCCTCCTCATAATGTGCCATGACGTGACATCATGGCCGCCATTCATGGGGTCGTGCAAATGGGGAAGTGTTGGCCCCCTCTAATTGCGCCCACTTGATGACGCCATGAAGGTGGAGTCATGGCCATGAGTGATTGCCATAATTGGCGGTCCATGATGGCGGGGGAGTGATGGCCATTAAGTCTGGCCATGAAGTCGAGCCTTGATGGCTAGATGGCCATTTAAGTCGGGCCATTAGAGTGAAGGCCATTTAAGTCGGGCCATTATCGGTGAGAGTGATGGTACTTGGCGGTTGCCATATTTGGTGAATGTTTCCTTGACTTGGGCCCCGATTTCCTCCACTGAGAAAGTGGGCCTTCGTCATGGGTGGAGAAGCGCGGCCTGCCCGTGAGATCCTTGGGCCGAGGCCCCAAGGTCGTAGTAGTCTGGTTGACCAGTCGTAGTTGACTTGGCTCTTCTGGGCCCGGCCAAATTAGTCCGGTTAACATGCCCCCATCTTCTGAGCTCTACCATTGTTGAGGTGGAGGTCGGGAGATGTAGTATAATGGGGAAGAAGTTGTACTCTCTGCAAAACTTTTGGTCCGTCTCGCGGAGTTTGGCTAGGGACGATAGATCGTCAGCCTGGGATTCGTTCGGTTGCGGGGGGAGTCGCCCATCGACTTACGGCCGACGAATGAGATTTGTTCGGTGGCGAGGGGAGTTGCCCCTCGACTTACGGCCGACGAAGGTGATTCGTTCGGTGGCTAGGGGAGTTGCCCCTCGGCTTACGGCCGACGAAGGAGATCTGTTCGGTGGCAAGGGGAGTTGCCCCTCAGCTTACGGCCGACGAATGAGATCCGTTCGGTGGCGAGGGGAGTTGCCCCTCGGCTTACAGCCGACGAAGGAGATCCGTTCGGTGGCGAGGGGGTTGCCCCTCGGCTTACGGCCGACGAGGGAGATCCGTTCGGTGGCAAGGGGAGTTGCCCCTCGGCTTACGGCCGACGAAGGAGATCCGTTCGGTGGCGAGGGGAGTTGCCCCTCGGCTTACGGCCGACGAAGGAGATCCGTTCGGTGGCGAGGGGAGTTGCCCCTCGGCTTACGGCCGACGAAGGAGTGCTCGGCCTGCTGGGGGGTTGCCCCCAGCCCTTTGACCGATCTGTTCGTTCGGTTGCGAAGGGAGTTGCCCCTCGACTTATGGCCGACGAAAAGGGTGAAGCCTTTCGAAGATTCCATGGTGGCGCTCTGCCACTGCTTCGTCCAGCTCGGTGGATGCAGGAGTTGTTCGGCAAGCGGAGACCCAGCAGCACGGTCGGAGGAGCAATCTGGGTGCTTGAACTTGGACGGGGGTGCTTCGGCCAGATCGACTTGGCCACGGTCGGAGGAGCGGTCTGGATGCTCGGCTGGTTCAACAGCTCCGTCGCAGTGGGGATAACTTTGTAAGCTCGACAAGGTGTCTTGGCGTTGAGACTCCGATACTTGGCGAGGTGGTCGGACTCGTCTGGTCGGCCTTCTCCTGGGTTGTTTAAACTGGTGTGGTCGGCCTCCTCTTGGATGGGTCGGCCTCGTCTAGACACAGCTCTAGTTCTATTTCCAAATTCAGCTCCAGCTCCAGCTCCAGCTATAGCTTTTGTCTGGACCGCATCTCCCGCTCCAGCTCCAGCTTTGTCTGGATCCTAGCTTCTGCTCCCGCTTTTGTCTGTTTGGCGGTACGACCAAGGCAGCTCGGTAAGGGCGGCACAGTGATGGGAGCTCAGCCCATATGTTTGGCGATGGCATCACTGCTTGATCGGTAGATTAGATGGTCCGCATACCATCAAGGGTTGTCGTCAAAGATAGAAGGCCCGACCTCACTTTCGAGCTCCCCGCGCCGGTCTCCTCCTCCAGCATGACTGCCACCGACCGCAGCCACTTAAGGCGAGCGCAGGAATTACAATTCTGGAGCGTTCGAGGTCCTTGGCCATGGCAACAGCAGCACCATATGTCTGGTTTGCCATCGTCGGGGTTCCACCATCTTCGCCCTGATGGTCTTCCGTTTGGACTCAGCAACCACATCGTCGAGTTTGACAGTCGATGGCAGAACGACGAGCCAGACTTGTTGGTTGGTGACAGGCATAGATCTCGATTCAGAAATTCCAGATCTGGTGGTAGGACCGACCACGCCATCGTATTTGGGCTCCCGGGGCATGGGGATGGTGGCGATCAGAGATGCCAATGTCGCCGATCACGAAGGAGAGGACAGGCGGAGCGTGCGGCAAGATTCACGAGCTGTGCATCTTCGAGACATTGACATGATCGCGGGGTCGATCTAAGAGGAGGAGAGGGCGTCGATCGGGAATGGGCGAAGGACGGCCATGGTTTACCTCGACGTCGGTGGGGGCGCTCAATCTTGGTCGGAGGCTCATTTTTGGATAGTGGTGAGGGGAAGGACGGCGTATCCGGGGGCCTGCGATCGGTTTCACCCTGTACAGGTGATTCCACGCTGATTGGCCACACGAAAATTCTCTCCTACCGTTGGGTTCCGCCTGCCGTCCGACGAGATGGCCCCAAAGCATCTTGGTGGCGTTGCGAAGAATTTGGTGGTCGTCAATCATCCGGACCCCCTCGAAGGCCATCATGGATTGGGCAACAGTGGATTAGTCGAGAGTTCATCACATTTTAAATGACCTGTGGAGGTCCGTTATGCCGAGCTGTAGGCCTACTCACTTTAGTAAACATAAAGTGGAAGAGAGACCTCAAACACTGTCGTGTTTGTCGATGATACGTTAGCTTAATCAAATATAATAATCCTTCTTAAAAATAGAGAAGGAGATGGTAGAACGAGCCAACGTTCGTGTGTATATTGACGTAGGTGCTGACTCGTTCCCACAGACGGCGCCAAATGTTTCTGCTATTTTTCGCAGAACACATTAATAGTATGGAATGTGCGTGGTCAACGCGGTCAAAGAGGGGACGCGCGGGACCCCCGAGTTGTCGTGGCTGTCGCTCGAGACGGAGATGACCGGTGGGGTCGACCGACGGTGCGTTCGCTCGAGCGGAAAGGCGCGGCTCCGTTCTTTGTCGGGCCGAGGGGTAGCCTCGGCGAGATGACAGCCTCCAGGATCGGTTGAAGGCAGAGTCGCTCGCAGCGGGGCGCGCGGATCCTCGCGTCGGCTCAGCGAGGGGTAGCCTCGGCAGAGCGACGTCCTCGTGACGGATGAGACAAACGAGGTCGGGGACGAGGGCGCTCGGCTCCGGCTGGAAAGACGCCGAGGGGTAGCCTCGGCGTCGCTGGAACTCCTGGACCTGAATAGACGAGAGAGCTCGTCAGGGGGGTCGGACCTTGGTTCCGACCGAAGCCCCTCCGATGCCAAAGTCAGATCTGGTCTGATAAGTGCTCGGTGGGATCGAGTATGGCTCGCGGAGAGACCGATACTCGAGTCCTCGGGCCGAGCTTTGGAGGAGAAATATTCAAGGTGGAAGAAGGTGTAAGATGGGAGTATGAGGTACCTCCGTTGTAGGTGGGGAAGATCTGGCCCCCTTGGTGATGATGACCACCCTCCCCTCATATAGACGAATCCTCCTCATAATGTGCCATGACGTGACATCATGGCCGCCATTCATGGGGTCGTGCAAATGGGGAAGTGTTGGCCCCCTCTAATTGCGCCCACTTGATGACGCCATGAAGGTGGAGTCATGGCCATGAGTGATTGCCATAATTGGCGGTCCATGATGGCGGGGGAGTGATGGCCATTAAGTCTGGCCATGAAGTCGAGCCTTGATGGCTAGATGGCCATTTAAGTCGGGCCATTAGAGTGAAGGCCATTTAAGTCGGGCCATTATCGGTGAGAGTGATGGCACTTGGCGGTTGCCATATTTGGTGAATGTTTCCTTGACTTGGGCCCCGATTTCCTCCACTGAGAAAGTGGGCCTTCGTCATGGGTGGAGAAGCGCGGCCCGCCCGTGAGATCCTTGGGCCGAGGCCCCAAGGTCGTAGTAGTCTGGTTGACCAGTCGTAGTTGACTTGGCTCTTCCGGGCCCGGCCAAATTAGTCCCGTTAACACCGATGAAGGGTTATTCTTAATTCAATTTGATTATCTCATATGTATATACATTCAATATGTAAATACCCAAAATTCAAATTCAATTCAATTTGATTATTTCAGTTAAAAAAATACATATGAGATAATCAATTGAACTGATTCAATTTGATTCAATTGAAAATACATTCAAATGAAATAATCAGTTAAAAAATAATTCAACTAAAAAATACATTCAATTGAAAAGACATAATAAGAGGTGCTGAAATAATCAAAGTGAAAATTTTCTCATTCTACTGAAATGTTTCGCATTCAAAATGAAACCTTGAAAATAAAAATTAAAACTTGATGTGAAAATGAAAATTTTCAACCAACATTCAACTGTAAGTATTCTCTTTCAACTACAGACCAACATTTACATACCCCATGGATAAGGAATATCATTCAAATATCTTTCAACTGTATTTTTTAATATCATTCACATACCCAATTGGGCCATTTGATTTTTAAAATCATTCTCTGTGATTTTTAATATCATTCAGCCAACTGAATTTTTAATATCATTCAGCAAAAGAAAATGTTGCAAAAATAAAATGAAAATGTTGCAACAGGATTAATGGACAACCCCTGTTAAACTAAAGTATCATGTGAAATGAATTCATTTAGCCAAAATATTGGCAGAATTGGGATTCATCAAGAACATTGCATTCTAGCCACATGAATTGCATCTAGACACAGGACATTGATAACATAAAATCTGAGGGTGAAATATATGAATTGGGACATTAGGACATCTAGCCAACTATATGAATCCATTGCAATGTCCTGTGGCAGTATTCATCAAGAACTCATCAAGAACTCATCTTTTCATTTATCCTAAATGAATGAAAATTTCATTTCACCGAACAAAATGTATTACATTAGCACATCTAGCCAACTACATGCTTACAATGTGTATTATCCACGCAATACTAAACATGTATTGCAAATTTATCCAGTCAAGAGTACACAAACAAGAACATCTGATAATTATCCATGCATTAATATTCAGTATTCATTAAACATAGCATTGCAAACATGTTAGTATTCACTAAACCTGTTATCCAATTTCCAAATATAGCCGAACTAAACATTAGTATTCAGTCTGACATTGCAGTCTCCCATTAGCATTGCAAACATTAGTATTCTGGTCACTTTATACAACCCAACATTCTTTTTAACATTCTTTATACAACCCAACATTCTTTTTAGTATCCATTAAATTGAACATTCAGGAACATTAACATTGCAAACATTAGTATCCATTAAATTGAACTTGCAGGATCCTGGTCACTTTATACAACCCAACATTATTTTTAACCAAGATTGAATGAAAATTGACTGAAAGACAAAATTGAAACCTGAATGAAATTTTTAAACCAACAAAAAAACTAAAAACTTGCAACTGCCATAACTGCCAAGCCATAAATAAAGCTAACCAAGGGGTAGATGGAAACCTGAATGTGAGAGTTTTAAGGTCTGCAATGAAGTCCTGAATGATGGCCTGAACTTAGTACTGATAATAAAACTTGCAACTGAGATGGGGGCTCAACCTGCAATGAAGAGCTATTAGTGAAGTGAGTTATCAGTGAAAGCTATCAGTGAATTCTCCATATTAAACCAAAAGGTTGAGTTTTACACTGAAACATCATATTTGAGTTTATCCATATTCAATTAAACCATATAAACATATTCAGAATTAAATTTAAATTAAAAAATTCTCCTTATTTTGACAAATTTAATTAACATTGACAAAAACATCATAACTGAAACACCATATTCAATTAAACCATATCAACATTGACAAAAAATTGGAAGTATCTAAAAAACACATTTTGAGAATTCAATGAAAATTAGCATTGTCCTGGTAATTGAATAAATTGTTTACACCTAAAACTTTTCATTGTCCTGTTAATTAGCAAATATTGGTTGCAAATACCTATGAATAGAATATTGTCATGTTAATGTCAATCTTTGTCCTATTAATTGTCTTGTTTAGAATAGAATATTGACTGAAAGTCAAATTAATTAGGTAAGTTTAATATTGGACAAAGATGACTGATAGTAATTAACATTTAGAATAATTAGAATATCAGTTTAATATTGCAATACATATGAATAGAATTTTGGTTGCCTAATACTATCAGTCAACTTTGAAATAGAAATTAACATTGACTGAAAATCATCGTTGTCATGTTAATATTCTTTTAGCAATTGCAAACTCAATTGCAAACTCAATCTTTCAACAATCTCATTTTTTCAGCAAGCTCAATTGAGTGATAAATCTCAAACTCAAACTCAAACAGCTCTATAATCTTTAAAAACATGAATGAAATTTGTTATTAGCACGTGGATAAAAATTAAGCACGCATATTGAACAGGTCTCCTTTTTCTCAAAATGATCCAAATTATTCAAGCATTAATCACCTATTTTTCTCATCCAAACAAATTAAGCATGGATATTGATCCTTAAGTGAAATTTTTGCTGAATAAACCAGTAGACAAATTTTTCTCCCTACATTGAATTTGCCCTGCAAGCAGGATGTATTTTCAATGACACTCACCCTCCATACACACCAATAATACAGCAACAACAATTTTCAAAAAGTATGAGCAGTTGCATTAGAATGAACCATTTAAACATTTAATCAACAACAATATTTTGCAAAATGTAAAAAGCAACTATTTTCAAAATAAACCATGTAATCATGGATATTGAAAATTGAGTGAAATTTTTGCATTTCCATTTTGATCAACTGTTGGTTAAATGTAAAAATCAACCATTTTGCACCAACAGCAACTATATATGGCAACAATCATTTGCAAAATGCACCAAGCATTTGCAATATGCACCAAACCTTTTCACCAAAAAGTAATAAGTAACTATTTTGCAAAATTTTATTCATAAAACAAATAGGTGCTTTTGCATTCATAAGACAAATATTGAAACATAGCATTGCTTTCTCATTTAGAAGTGCACATCTCATTTAGAAGTATTGGTATTAAAAAAGTATGAATGAAAATGCAACTTGGACTAAGATATTTGAGTCCAATTTTCAGTCCAATATTAAGCATTAAAAAAGTATGAATGAAAATGCAACTTGGAATAAGATATTTGGTATTAAAAAAGTATGAATGAAAATGCATTCAGTCTAATATTAAGCATTCAGTCCAATTTTCCTTCTTCACTGGAATTGATATCAAACTTACATCTACTTTGAGTATCCTGTCAAATGGCAAACAAATAACTCATATATTTGAGTCCATGGCTATTTCCAATAATAACTTTCAAGTGTCCTGTCAAATTAATGTGATCATATACATTCCTAACCAGTAGTGTCATATCCAAGATTTTGAACAGGACACTTGAATGTCTAACCATATGACAGTCATTTAAGTATGAACATTCATTCATTGAATGTCAATGTCCAAGATTGTTGAATAATAATCATATATACATTTGCAAATTGCTAAACAATGTCCAAGATTGTTGAATAATAAGTTGAGTATCCTGTCTATTCATTCCAATGTCCAAGATTTTGAGTCCTGTATATGACATTTTGAGTCCATGAATTAAGTTGAGTATCCTGTCTTTGGAAATTAAGTTAGTATGAGCCCAGGATAATCAACTTTTTGACAATTTCAACATTTGAACGCATAGGAATGGCAATGGGTTATATGAATTGCTTTGCGTATATAACCAATTGCTTTGCATGTGCTCATACATAACAAATCATACATAACCAATTGCTTTGCATACTTGCTCATACATAGGAATTTGCTGAAGCAGAGCAGTTATGCATACTTGCTCATACATAGGAATTACAAAAGCAATTTGCTGAAGTATGAGAGTAGTCATAACCAATTCATAACTTTTGTCCATGCAAAAGCAATTAATAAGTTAGATTCAGCAAAAGCTTTCCCCTTCTGAATGAGCAAAAGAAATTCATAACCAATGAATACTTTAGTTTCATATGCTCATTTCATACTTTTGTTCATATGCTCAAATCTATTCATAAGCAAAAATCTATTCATAAGTTACAGAAGATGAGAGGAAAATTCCTAAATGAATGAAAATAGGAATTCATTTCACAGGACCAAATAGGAAATGAAATAGGAATTCATATATCCTGTGAAAATATTGGCAGTATTGGTATTTAAAAAATATGAAATGATATGAAAATGATATTGCATTTCAGTGTCTTGTAAAAATGATATGAAACTTTGAATTTTTGCAATGGATAAACTGTCAGTATCTCAATACATAATGTTTTTTTTGCACACATCTCTATTCATTAGCACATGCGCAATTCATGAAATTTTTCATATGGATATCATATAATGGAACATGTAACTCTGAAAATCAATTTTCAAACTGCAAGCATGGGACACAGGACACCTTTCCTATGCCAATTTTTCTCCTTGCTAATTGCCAAATTAATTGTTTCCAAATTTCTTTCTTGCAGTCTCCCAATTCTCATATGACATAACCCAATTGGTTGCAGTCTCCCATTTTAAATGCAATAGTAAATCATTCTCAAAATTGATAACCAATCAAAAAAATACCAATCTTTGAAATGCAATTTTTGAGATTAACTCTCAGTGACAATATCAAAAAATGTTTCATATATCCCTTAAAATGTTTCATGCACCTCAAACCTATTATGAAACTGTTTCATATATCTCACCAGTTTTTGCAAACAGCTCCATGTTTTTTTGCAACTATTAGTGAATTCTCACCTATATATTCCATTGCATAACAACTGAAATTGCATGTTTTTTAGCAAGCTCCATGTTTCAATTATTTATTCTCTCCATGTTTCAGCAAGCACATGGACAAAGTTTCATCTATATAGTCAGTAGCTCCATGTTTCAATTCGTAATACTCAGCTAATTATGTATGCATTCAACATAATATTAAGAACTTCTTAATTCTCATCTAATATTCTTAATTCTCAAGAAATATGAACTTCAGCAATTTGCAAATACTAAAGCATATCTGAAATTCTTAATATTTCATAGGTGAACATAGGTGAAAAATGATCAACCAGGACATATAAAATTTGTTTGCAAACAGGACATCCATATAAAATTTTTATATAAATTTACATGATCAAACAGGACATTTATATGAAAAAAATTTGTTTACAAACAGGACATCCATATATGGATAGCAAACATGACATCAAACATTTATATGAAATTTACATGTTTGCTATGAAAAAAATGTTTCCAATAGCAAACAGGAAATTTGATCAAATTTTTTTCATATCAGTTTCCCCATATCAAAAATGTTTATATGATTATCTGCAAGCTATCAAAAATCCTCATATCAAAAATCCTCATATCAGTTTCCCCATATCAAAAAAAAAATTTCATATCAGTTTCCCCATATCATTATCTGCAAGCTATCAAAATGTCCAATAGCTATTGGAAGTGCAAATTGGAATTTGATGATATAGCAAATTGAACCAAATGAACCATGGCATAGAAAAATGAACTATGGTGTTGAAATTATATCATTCAATTCTCTCATCCAATCCTCATCCAATCCTGTTGAACCTCTCATCCAATCCTGTTGACATATGTTCTTATATCATCAAATACCATGGAAATGAAAATGAAGAGCTTATCAACATAACCAAAATAACCAAAATTAATGCAAAATTAAAAAAATTTCAATACACCCAAAAGTTAACTGCAGTATTCATGAAAGTGTCCTGTGAAGAGCTTATCAAAATTTCATGCAATAGCTTATCAAAATGTCCAATAGCTTGCAAGTGTCCTGTGAAGAGCTTATCAAAATGAAGAGAATTGGATAAAGTTTCCTGTTTAAAGTGCAAGCTATTGGACTTCCAATAGCTTGCACTTCCAATAGATGTTTTTTCTTTAGCTTGCACTTTGGAATTTGATGATAAGCAAATTGAAATTATATAGCTATCATTATCTACAAGCTATCAAAATGTCCAATAGCTATTGGAAGTGCAAATTGGAATTTGATGATATAGCAAATTGAACCAAATGAACCATGGCATAGAAAAATGAACTATGGTGTTGAAATTATATCATCCAATTCTCTCATCCAATCCTCATCCAATCCTGTTGAATCTCTCATCCAATCCTGTTGACATATGTTCTTATATCATCAAATACCATGGAAATGAAAATGAAGAGCTTATCAACATAACCAAAATAACCAAAATTAATGCAAAATTAAAAAAATTTCAATACACCCAAAAGTTAACTGCAGTATTCATGAAAGTGTCCTGTGAAGAGCTTATCAAAATTTCATGCAATAGCTTATCAAAATGTCCAATAGCTTGTAAGTGTCCTGTGAAGAGCTTATCAAAATGAAGAGGATTGGATAAAGTGGCCTGTTTAAAGTGCAAGCTATTGGACTTCCAATAGCTTGCACTTCCAATTTTTTTTTAATTTTGATTGATATAATTTCAACACCAATAGCTTGCAGTTAACTGTCAACAGCTTATCATCATTAACCAAAATAACATAAATGTCCATGGTATTTGATGAGAAGCTCTTCAGTATTAACAATTTTCACAGGACACTTTCTTTGCATTCTTCAGTATTAACCAAAATAACCAAAGCTTCACATGACACTTTCAGTTGCAAACACTTTATTTTGGTTATTTGCATGAAAGTGTCCTGTTAAAAAAATAACCAAAATGAAGCAAATCAGCAAGCTCTCATCTAAAAAATCATCAAGCTTTTATCAAGCTCTTATCAACAAGCTCTTATCATTAACGAATTAACAAATTCATATTAAAAAAAATCTTTGCAGGACACTTTCATAACCAAAATTAATGCAAAATTAAAAAAATTTCAATACACCCAAAAGTAAACTGCAGTATTCATGAAAGTGTCCTGTGAAGAGTTTATCAAAATTTAATGCAATAGCTTATCAAAATGTCCAATAGCTTGCAAGTGTCCTGTGAAGAGCTTATCAAAATGAAGAGAATTCTTGCACTTCCAATAGCTTGCAAGCTATTGGACATTTTGATAGTTTGCACTTCCAATAGCTATTGGACTTTATCCAATTTCATGCAATAGCTATTGGAAGTGCAAGCTATTGGAAGTGCAAGCTTATTAAACATGACACTTTAAGCTATTGGTTATCAAAATGAACATGTCCAATAGCTTGCAGTTAACTTTCAACAGCTTATCAGCATTAACCAAAATAACCAAAATGTCCATGGTATTTGATGATAAGCTCTTCAGTATTAACAATTTTCACAGGACACTTTCTTTGCATTCTTCAGTATTAACTAAAATAACCAAAGCTTCACAGGACACTTTCATTTGCAAACACTTTATTTTGGTTATTTGCATGAAAGTGTCCTGTTAAAAAAATAACCAAAATGAAGCAAATCAGCAAGCTCTCATCTAAAAAATCATCAAGCTCTTATCAAGCTCTTATCAGCAAGCTCTTATCATTAACAAATTAACAAATTCATATTAAAAAAAATCTTCACAGGACACTTTCATGCAAAAATGAAGAGCTTATGAAAATGAAAAATTCTTATCAGCAAGCTCTCATCCAATAACCAAATCTTCACATGACACTTTCATGCAAAATGAAGAGCTTATGCAAAATTAACCAAACCACATCAACAGTCAACTTGCAAAACCAAAAAAATTATCTCAATAACCAAAGCTTATCAGCAAGCTCTTATCAGCAATAACCAAATGAAGAGCTTATCAAAATTAGCAAGCTCTTATCAGCAAGCTCTCATCCAATAACCAAAGCTTCACAGGACACTTTCATGCAAAATTAAAAAAATCAAGCAAAATGAAAATGAAACTGAAGAGCTTATCAACTGGAAATTCAGGAAATTCAGGAAATTCAGGAAATTCAGGAATTTACTGAATTTCCAGTTGCAAATATCCAGAAAATTCAAAATTCTGTCAAAATTTGAATTCATCATGAATTAAGTTGAATTCAAAACATAAAAATGAAGAACACCATAAAAATGAATTTGACTGAAAGTTGATGGGTCTATCCATTTTGAATGCCAACAAACTTTAGGACCAAAAAAACCAAAATAGCTTGATGGGTTTAAAACTTTAAGATAAATCAATTTCATATGATCAATTTATTAGCATGGAGCAAATATTAGTCCAGGTATTTGAAAGTAATGGTATTTATTAGCATATGACTAATATTAGCATGGAGATATTTTCAAAATTCAGTATTAACAATTTTCACAGGTATTTGAATGTCCATGGTATTTGAATTCAGTATTAACAATTCAGTATTAACAATTAACAAATTCAGTATTAACAATTTTCAAAATAACCAAAATGTCCATGGTATTTGAAATTTCACAGCACAATCACTATTTTGACTGAAAGTTTTAAACCCATAACCAACTCTAAAAACTATACAAACTATACAAAAAGTATAAAAACTAAAATTGACTTAAAATGCAACTGCCTTAACTAAAAAGAGATACTTGAATGAAGGGTTGAGGTGCTCACTACGTGTTGAGGTGCAGAGGACGTGATGAAGCTAGCAAACTCACAAACCAATGGTTGAGTTGCTGAGGAAGTGATGAAGCTCAATGCACTGCAATGGGGGTGCTCTTCTTGATGAGGGTGAAATAAAGTAAAAGAAAAAAAATTGAGGAGAAGAGGAAGAGCTAACCGTGGTTCAGGACATCAAGCTTGATCTTCGTGCTCTCCCTTGCTCTTCTTGAGCTGGAGGTAGAAGAAGATGGCGAGGAGGAACGTGCGCTCTCCCTGACTCTTCGTGCTCTCCGTTTGAATTTTGTGATGGCGAGAAGTGAGGAACGTGAGCTTGAGCTTAGCAAGGATTTTTTGAGGAACGTGAGCTTGAGCTTAGCGGGAAGTGATCAAAATTTTTCCCTCTTGTGATGGCGAGAACTGATGGGATCAAAAATTTTCCCTCCGTTTGTGATGTGATAAAAATAAAGAGGATGTGATCAAAATAAACGTTGATTTGAGTTCAAAATTTAAAAATTCTGTTTTTAATTTTAGGTGATGCGATGTGATTTCTTATATCCAATATCTCATACCTCAATTTCTCATACCCTATATACAATTCTATATAAACATCACACCCAATTACACATAACCAAAACCAAATTCTCTTATCCATTATCTCTTATCCATTATCTCTTATCCAAAATCTCTTATACAACAATACACATATCCACATATAACAATACACATAACCAAAATCTCTTATCCAATTTCTCTTATCCAAAAACCCATGATGACCTCCCTGCTTTATAATATAGATATAGATATAGGTATATATATATATATATCTATATATATCTATATACATATATATATATATATACATATACATATATATATATATACATATACATATATACATATACATATACATATATACATATATATATATATACATATGTATATATATATACATATGTATATATACATATACATATGTATATATATATACATATGTATATATACATATACATATGTATATATACATATATATGTATATATACATATACATGTATATATACATATACATGTATATATACATATACATGTATATATACATATACATGTATATATACATATACATATACATATATACATATACATGTATATATACATATATATATATATATACATATATATATATATATAAACCCATGATGACCTCCCTGTTTTATAATATAGATATAGATATAGGTATATATATATATATATATATATATATATATATATATATATATATATATCTATATTCAGGTCTTCAGATTAATTGGAAAAAAAGCTCTGTAATTTGTATTAAAGGTACTCAAAATCCAAGTGCTCTGGCGGATGTACTTGGCATTAAAAGGGTATCTTCTATATCTACATATTTGGGACTTCCCCTCTCTTCTAAATATCCTGAGGCCAATATGTACGGAAGGTTATTAGATAAGTGTAAAAAAAGGCTTTTGGGTTGGTCTTCTTCCCTGCTCTCCATCTCTGGTAAGATTGAGCTTGTTAGATCTGTGATCTATGGTATGGTAATTTTTTGGATGCAAGCTTTTAATATTCCTTCTACAGTAATCCGTGCTATAACTAAAGCTTGCAGAAAATTCATCTGGGGAGGTTTTAATATGTGGGCTTGGAAGGATCTTTGCACCCCAAAGAAGGAGGGAGGGGTGGGTCTGAGGATGTTGACTGATCTAAATGCAGCTTCTGGTGTGCGTCTGACCTGGAGATTATTTGCTAATAATGGCCTATGGGCAAAACATATGCGAGGGAAATATGTGTTGAGGATGGGAAATTTTATTATACCAAGGCCAAGCCAACTGATTCAGGTACCTGGAAGTTCCTTCTTAAAAATCGCAACTTCTATCAAAAGCTCATCAAACGAGTGGTCCGAGATGGAATGTCAACTTCCTTCTAGTTTGATAATTGGCATTCTGAGGGTCCTCTATATCTACTTCAAAGTCCTTCACCGGAAGCTATTAGCAGGTTGGTCGGTTATTATTGGGGACCTGATGACTGGCGGAATGATCCGGAAATAAACACCCTTCTACCGATTCTTCAAGGGGTTAGTTTGGGATCAGGTTGTGATGAATGGGGTTGGATCCCAAGCTCCGAATGTACACTGCGGACCGCCTGGGAGGGTAGTAGGGAACATGGCTCGGGTTTCCAGTACTATGATGTTGTTTGGCATAGGCGACATGTTCCAAAAATGGCATTGACGCTACTCAGATCTTTTAGGGATAAACTGCCAACAAGAGAAGCTATGTTCAAGAGGGGTATTACTACGAAACGAGCTTGTGTTCTTTGCGCCAGCAATTTGGAAGAATCCTCCTCTCTTATCTTTTTTGAATGTGAGTATTCTCAATACATCTTCACCAGGAGTCTTCTCAAGCTTGGATATACTGAAAATGTGCCTACCTCCATTTCAGGGGTTGGAGATCTAATCCTGACCCATTTTAATAATTCTGAATCTGTTAGTATCCTGGCTAAATCAGCCTTGGCCGCTATGGTTTGGCACATATGGAAGCAACGCAATAAGAGGATTTTCGAGGGGAAGGAAGTGGGAAGAACAACTTTATTTGATGATATAGCGGTCGATATCACTACCACTCAACATGATCTAGATAGAGATCATCCTGCTGCGACAGGACCTTTTTCAAATTGGGGATTTATTGATCCCGGCTAGATTGTGTAGGTCCTATCAAGATTTGTATTTGTTAAGCTTTGGTGTGTGCTATTTAGCCATGGGTGTTGTAGGTAGTAGGGGGTGACGACGCTTGTGTTCGCTTCCCCCTCTTTCGAATACATCCTAGTGCTATCTAGTGCTAGTTCTGTACATATGTTGAGTATTATATATAGATCTACCTTTACTTGTATATATATATATATATATATATATATATAACTACAACTCCAATGTCCTAACAAAATAACTGCTTAACCTATAACCTCAAGCAAGTGTTCTTCAAATCAATCATTACTGCTAATCTTATCATCGAACAACTCTATAACCATAATCACATTCTAGCACTTAACTACAGATTCAACCTTATCGTTCGAATTTCTAACTCAAAGTCCTCACTTCAAATTAATCAATATTTTATACGAGAAAATCTTACTAAATATCATCAATCAATAACATCCTTCAATTTCCTCATTCTTCACATATCATCTGTTGATAAGGCAGTAACGTCTCTGCGAAATCTCCAATGTATAGTTTCTCTGTAACCAATTTCTCCGAAAATATTTCTTCCCTTAAGCCGTCTTAGCCAAAACATGTCATCACATTGATCATCATCTAACTTAACCTGTAGCACTAAAATTGTGACATCCACAAATCCCAATTTCCAATCTTATTCTTATATTAATCCATTGATATAACGGTGCTCTACCAATTACTAACATACGAAGACAAGTACAAATACGTCTAGTATAAGACAACTACCAGTCATGAGCGATAGCGAAGCCTAGAGAGGCGGAAGCAGTCGCTTGACGGGTGAAGGGAGCGAGACCAAGCCGAGCCAGACGTGGAGTGGCGAAGGGGGCCTACTATACGTATACGTGATTTACCAGTGAAAGACATCGAACGAAAAAGAAAAGGTGAACTATTGAAGAGTGTGATTGATCAGACAAGTACTAGGATTTGAGAATGAAAGAAGCAACTTCTTTTTTTTCAAGGGCCCATAATTCGGGACCTCTGAAAGAATCTCCGGCTCCGTGGCACTGAAAATGGCTGAAACTAAAGCTATTTACGAAGGTGATAAAGAATAGTCAGAAATGAAATGGGAAATTGGGTGAGCAGTAGTATTCCCCTTTCTCAAAGCAAGAGGATGCGAGAGAATCATGTGAAGGAGCAGAGGCGACCCTCTTTTCGTGCATTTTAGTATTCGCCGACTTTCCAAATCGGCCTGGCCTGGCTTCGCATCAATGACGGAATCGGTCATCGGCAATCCCAATTCATTCTTCATCGTGACAACTCATAAATTCAAACACCTTAATTAACAAATTATTAAATCACATCTCATCATTTCTTATTGTATCTTATCCTAAGCAACTTAGATCGATTTACGCAACTATCCATTAGTCCCAACATATCATGTTATTTCCGACGTCTCCATCACCCTATCCGTATGATGTAGTCATGTTACTTTACATACTCTATTAATCATTATCGTCATAATAAATCATGTAATATCTACAAGGCTACTCTCAGCTGCTACTAATATAAATTCCAAATCCGTAATGTACTCATCTTTCTGTATTCATAGTATGAAATTCTATCGAAGCTATTGTGTATGTGTATATTCCAAATGTGAAATATAACTCTTGAACACCTCGTCCAATCTCTCTTTTTGTAAATGGATTAATCTAAGTGCTCGGTGTTCATATCAACTAATACAACTACACCTTACATCATCTCAAAACCTTACATCATGTCAAACTAATCCTATCCGTAAATATAATAATAATCTTATCTAACACTCTACCAACATAATGCATAACAAAATTCAACACTGCTGATGATAGAAATAAAGGTAGATGCATTAATGTGGTAACCAAGAGGTAGTGTAGGATATGGAGTTGTATGATATAACAAATCAAGTTTGCGACAAATGGTTTCAGGTGAGACAAGGATATGGAGTTAGCTTGATCAGGTGGCATAGAAATGGTTATGAATGATGAAATGAGAGGATGGTAGGCATGTGTAAAAATGTGACAATATCTCAATAACGTATATAAGAATAATGAGTGGGTGGTATAAGTTAAAACAATAGATAAGCAATAGACGAAAGAGTCATGGGTGTAGAGATGTAGTGTTTGATTCGTAAATGGAGATAGATTTTTTTTATTTTTTTTATTTTACAAATTTTTTTAAAAGTATAAATACGATGAATACAGAACTAATACACAGAAATATAAAAGTATTTAAAATTAGTATATGATCGGTTGTTTTGAAATCTGTTGTAGTATAGTAAGAAAAATGTCATACATAATCACGATTCGCGTCCTTGCGTTCCAGCTAACACGGCCAGGGAAGTGACTAAGCTAGGATCACCTACCCCCAGTCTAGCTAGGGTGATCCAACAAACTTAGCCAAGCACATTGACCGGATCATGGTCCATTGAGGGAAGCTTATCATTTATATGCATGCCATCAACAAAAGTTTAAAGATAAAGATCTCCATATGTAGAAAGTAAAATATGATGGTATAGATTAGAAATCATTAAAAATTTAGTGACTAAAAATTTTCAGCGAAGGAAACTCAAAATCAAAGAATAATTTTAAATCAGTTGAAAAATATGAGGCCTATGTATATATATATATATATATATATATAAAGATTTTTTAAAGAAGTTAAACTGTGCGAGAAATTCCAAAAAAGGGTATCGACAGTCGAATCAGTATAGTAGTGTGAGTGATTTAAAATGATAATGATGGTCGTCGTGAAGATTACGTGGGTCGAGAGTAAGGATTAGAATAGGATGATTGATTGTGAGTACAGGTAGGAAATGACTTGTGAAAAGGCTACGATGGATTCCGAAGGTCAAAAGTGGAATGTAAAATCAAGGAAGAAAAATCAAGGATATACTGATTTGGTTGACTAAGGATACGGAACCTTGAAATTGGGAGTTCTAATGAATTGAGGTAGAAAATTCTAGGGAAGGTGTTGTTTGAGAGTCAAGATTGTAATATTATCTATGCTGTTTTAAAGTATTTTGCATGAGCATTGACCTGCAAGGGCCACCACTAAAACCTGCCACGCCCCGCTTCCCATTAAGCTTGGGAGCGAGGATGCGAATGGGTCTGCTTGTGTAAGTAAGGAGGATGTACTTTTGCTTTTCTTTCCTCCCTGACTTAACACAATAAGCGTCTTTGTGAAATCCCGTAGATTCTTGCTTGCATTACTTGAAAACAACATAGATAAATAAAACATTATTACAATCTCAATCGTCTCAATAGAATTACAACAATATAGGAACAAAAGAGTGGATCTTATGATCCGTACAACAAACGAAATGAAATACAATGATGGTTCACTAGTTTAACAAGCCTTGGTCCACTGATTCAGCTATCCCAACTAGTCCTCCTGGTGCTATAGCTCATGATCTGACATACATCTAAAAACATGAATGTATGTCAGCAAGGGTCTGCAAGTAGATGTCAGCTGACCCAAGGCAAGATATATAACAAGTTATATATGGCAGTTTAAGCAGTTAAAAATTACACTAGCATGGTAGTTAAAGCAATTCTGAAAAGGTACACTAGCATGGTAGTTCTCTTATAAGCATTAACATGGTAGTTAAATAATGTAACAGCAGTCTGTAATTAACTTTCTTTTTCAATTATTTAATTGTGTGTGCAAGTCCGTGACTAAGGCCCCCGTCGTTAGACGAATATTAAGTGAATACACTTTCAAGTGCCCCCGAAGGTGACCCGTTTACTACCGGCTAATGCCCGGGAACCCAACCCCACCCACGTGTACTTCCTGGACCACGAGCCAGTATGCTAACCGTCATATACTGGAACATGAGTCCAGACTAGTCACATGTGATGTTACTGGAACACGAGCCCGGCTAGTCACACGTGACCGACGAGAGTAGCCAACGAGAGCCAACGACATGTAACCATTAGAGCCAATCACATGTAACAACGAGAGCCAACGGCATGTAAAAACGATAGCCAACGGCATGTAACAACGAGAGCCATTGGCATGTAACAACTGGTAGCCAACGACATGTACCATTTTATGAGTTTCAACAGTTCAAAATATCTATACATGTCCAGAAGTGTTGCCATTCACAAAGTGTGTTCATTTTGATTATTAAGGGGTCCACACACGCCCACGAGTTTAAGTCTAACATTTCTAAAATGTGTGTTTGTGTCAGTAATTTAGTGTACAGCATCAGATATCACAAAAAAATATAAAATAAACGGCACGCTTGCCTGACTGGTACAGTTTGGGTTGTCCGAGTAACAATAGGAAAGGACGTGACGTATCTGCGTCATTAAATAATAACATTTATAATAATTAGTAAAAGTGCTTAAAATGAGAATTAACGGATTTGACACAAAAAGCTAGTTATTCTAGTTATTGTTCTAAACTAAGGTATATCAAATTATATGCCTTGGATTACATTTTTAGTCACGAATGTCGTGGTGGTAATTTCACGCGTCATTTCACGTGTAGACTTTTAGTTATACAACTTTACGTGCAAATCACCAAATGAACACCTAACTTCAAAAATCCATTATAAATCGTATGCTAGTGTCGTTGGGTTCGTTTTGATGGGTATTACGTTACGTTGATATTGGTTCTCTGTTTTGGTTACACATATTAATAAACTAAAGTTATTGTGAGTTAAGCACATAATTAAAAGGACACCTGAATTCGGTACGTCTAATTTTATTGGGTTCTCTAGTTAGGGTGGCGTTTATATTGGGTTACACTAATAGGGTACACCTTATTTTATTCAAATTTTATTATCCTAACATTATTTAATCATACTAACATGGTGAAATCAATTTAACATTTAAAGTACACTATCAAATATTAACATCTAACTAATTAACTAAACTAATTAACTTACTAAGCTAATTACGTGTTTTAACATGGTATTTAATTCTCATCTACTAACTTTGACTATGGGTAATAGGATAACATGTTATAATATCCCTCTTATCTCTTTAGTCTCTCTCTTCCTTTATAACTCTCTCTTTCTTTCACTTTTTCCATGTCTCTCTGTCCTTCTCTGTTCTTCTTTCTTTCATTTTTTTGTTTCCTTTCAATTCGTTGGCAGCAGGTAAAACATCGCAAGGGGAGCTCGGGTCTTACTTGCACAAGAGGAGGAGGGGAAGAAGCAACCGGTGACGGGCTGTTGCTGGCCGACGGTGGCGTGCGCAGGTGTCCGGCGGTGGGAGGAATCCGACGGCGGCGGCGGGAGGAGTCCGGCGGCGGCGACGGGCTGGGTTGCGGCGGCGCGCGTCCGACGATGGTAGGGGTGTTGGTCGGCCAAGTGAGGAGGAAGAAGAAGAGGGAAGAGGTTGTAGGGTTTACTTGGATTTAAGTTGAATCTAAAACTATTTTCAGATCTGAATTTGTTTGGGTTTGAGGAGTTTAATAGAAAGGGTTTGAAATTTCAGATTTGAGGTTGAATCTGAAATTGAATGGGTTTTGGTATTGGGTTTCTGGTTTGTGGAAGTATTCTTTTGATGGAGGATTTGTTTGTTGGGAGATAGGTTTGGCTGATGGAGAATTTGCTTGCAGGTTGATGGATTTTGTTTGCAGGTGAAAATGTCTCCTTAAGAAGTTGGTTTGTCGGATGGAGAGGCAGATGAAATGTCGCCTTAAGAAGAAATCATAAGGGAACAGTTTTAATGTGATTAGGTGTTGGATTGGGACCAAATTTAATGATTTTGTTGACTTTAAACAAGAGGATGCATCTGGCTACGAATTGGGTTCACTCCCTATCACAAAAATCCAAACGTCAATGATTATGTAATTAAGTAAGTGTTAAAATTAATTATTTAAATAACAGTCGTGATTAGTAAAATAACAAAATATAATAGTTAAAATAATTAAATTAAAGTTTTTAGTTAAACTTGATGATCAATTAATGATGGTACGGCAAAAACGGAAAAACAGAGTCGCACGTACGTAGCAATAAACGTACGGACGAAAAGTCATCCAGACGACTGAAATAAAATACGGATACATACGATCTAAAACACTGCTAAAAATACAGGCCGTTACATCTTTGATATATCCTTGGCTTCCTGAATGGCTATGACTTTGGCAAGGAAAGAGCTCGTCAACGCCCTCAATATATTCCTTATTTGCTCCAGGCTTAAGTATGGCTTTTCAAGAGAGCTAGATTTGTAGACCATGTCGGTGAACCTCGCAAACGTCTCCTTGATTGACTCTAATAGAAGCATGCAAAAGTTTTCTTATTCTGTACTGAGCAAAGCAAGTCTGGACTCCTTCCCCTGCGATGTTCCCTAATGTGTCACCTCAAGCGTGTGCTAAATTTCCCACGCAGTTTGACATTGAGAGATACGATTAAACTCAGCTTTATCCAAAGAGCAAATAAGTGCATTCATAGCTCTATTGTTCAGATAAAAATGTTTTTATCAGCTTCAGCCCATTTATCTTCTGGTTTTAGAATTTCAGTGTCTTCAATTTTAATGGTGGGGGTTTATATCCTTTTTCAACAATGTTACACATCATAATCAACAAACGCTAAATAAATTCTCATCCTAGTTTTTCAGTAAGAAAAATCAGTGCCATTAAATTTTGGGGGTCTAACTTTAGCTGGCCTTCAGCGAAAGCTGAATCAGATATATTCATGGTCATCTAGCCTAATCCTCTAACATGTTCTGATAACACTTGTTTGATCTGGATCTTAGCCTAGAGGCGGGGGGGATGAATAGGCTAATAAAAATTCATTGAGAACACAGGCAATTATCAGCATAAATAATCTGATGCAAAGAAAATAAAGACAATCACAGAGTGCACAGATAGATTTTCCTTGTTCGATCGCACCAACGACCTACTCCAGACCCAAAGCAGATACTAGCATTAATATGTCAATGCTACAACTAAAGTGCTACGAGCACCAACTCTACACTCATCAAGTTCGTACCACACTCACCAAAACACCAAACACTATTAATCTAGTAAATGATCTCTTTTGACTAGCACCGACTAGTCAAGACCCTCTTGTCTAGCACAGACTAGACAAGACCCCAAAAGAATGAAAAAGTAACCTACAAAGTTCAACACACCAATACACGAATATAAATAAATATAGTGTTTAGAAAAGCTTAGTTCGTGTAGATGTCGTCGTCTCTGTTTTTCAGCACTGGTCAGATCTCGTCTGACAAGATGTAGTCGTATATCTCAAGTTATGGCACCCCCAAGGTGTGACGGCCTCCAAAGTGTTGCAGCAATGGATGGAGAGCACTTCTTAGCTTGCGCAATGTGGGAGGATGAAGCCTTTGTAGCACTTGCGAAATGTGGGATGATGAAGCCTTTGAAGCACTTGTGCATCGTAGGAGGAGAAAGCCTTTGAAGTTACGGCAAGGATGAGCTAGAGGCTTGGGATGTTGCGATAATTGTTGAAGATGAAGCCCTCTTGATATGTTGCGGCCTTGGAGGTTGAAGCCCTTGGAAACATTGCAACTTGCGGTAAGGAGAGGTTGAAGGAGCTTGGTACTTGCGGCCTTGAGAAGATGTTGAAGCATCAAAGAGTTGCAGCAATGTGAATATGTTGAAGCTCTTGGCCAACTTGAAGCTTGTGGCAATGTTGAAGAGAACCTTTGTAGCACTTGCGCAATGTTGAAGATGAACTCCTTGTAGTACTTGCGCAATGGAGGAGAGAAACTTTGTATTGCAGCAATGAGGATCACCTTGATGCTTACGCAATGGAAGATGAGATGAAGCTTGATGTATTGTGCAAGGGAGTATGAAGCTATTGGCAATGAAGATTTCGGCAAGGGGGTTTTTGTATATGTTGGCCGCAATATTATTTTTTGGTTGCCTCTCTTTTTTGCTCTCCTTGGATGGGGGTTTAAGTAGGACATGTGGAGAATCAATTGGCTCTTGGAGAATCCCATATTTGTAGGAGATTGGATGGAATCCTAACTTGAATAGGATTTTCACTAATCATATGGAAGATCTCTTCTAATCACAATAGGATATGGAGTTTGAATTTGGATTGCAATAGGATTTGTATTGGATATTATTTAATCACAAATTGATTTGCATGAGATTTGGTTCAATCACTTTTGATATGAATGAGATCTCTCCATATTTCTCTATCTTTGACCAAGTCTTCATATGTGTAGCAAGGATTTGGTTCAACCACTTTTGATATGAATGTGATCTCTCCCTATCTCTCCATCTTTGACCAAGTATTCATTTGTGTAGCAATTTTCTCCATCACTTTAACTAGGTCATCCTTTGAGAATTTACGAGCTTGCTACTCCTGAAAAACACTTAGCACACACATCAAATTGTTCACACACGTTTGTTATCATCAACATGAAGTCATCGATCGGTGTATCCAACTACACGTTGTATCTAACAATCTCCCCCGTTTGATGATGACAAACCAATATAAGATTTGAGCAATAACGATGTCACGCCCCGCTTCCAAAAAACGTGGAGTCGAAGCGTGAGAAGGTCCGCTCAGACTTGAAGCTACAAAGCTGCAAGTCCGATAAGCGTCAATCAATTTAAACTGCAGGTCCTTGCAACGCGAAACGAAACAAAGATAATAATAACGAAAAGAGACAAAAGAAACGTCTCAGAATATCCATAATAATAAATCTCAACATCGCAGAAAAAGCCACCAGGCTAAAATAAAAGAGTCTAAAAGAGGCCCAGCATGGCCAACAAAAGTACAAAGTACGAAAACAAAGAAATGGTGCAAGCACCGACAACTAACAGCAACCTAAGGCAAAAGCAAGTAAAATCAGTCTCTAAGACTGGTCTCTGGTGTCCTCGAACTCCTCGACGAACGTAGGCTCAGGCTCAGCGTCAGCAAACACCTCGTCCTCAGCAACTGTCTCTGGCTCAGGGTCTAACATGTGACACCCAAAAGAGCAAGGGGCACATGTCAGCAAGTCTGGAAGACTTGTGCAAGGAAACTAAAAGTAGGTGAAAGTAAAGCAACCTAGCAGTTCTAGCATGATGCAATGACATGGCAGTTAAAGTAATGAGTGCAACAGGTAAAGTAAAGTAAAGTAAAGTACGAGCATGGCATGACATTCACAAGACAAGTACAAGACAAGTAAAGTAAGCACCTCGTGCACAGAGATTCCGTCTTTTGGCTAGAGTGGCTGCGCGGGCCAACTCCTAAGCTCAAGTAACCGTTTATCCCTACCCCTCCACGTGTATCGAGCCAGGGCCTTACCCCAGAACTTGGAATGCTCGCTTCTGGATCACGAGCCAGGAAGTGTTTTTAACAAGTATGGCATAGGGGTGCACCTAGCCGGACAAGGAGTACGAGTACAAGTATTGTAGCGTGTGCTACTAATGCGACATTCAATGCATGGATGACATGGCAAGTAGTAAAGCGTACAGGTAATGAAAGTAAATGTGACAGTTTAGTATGCATGAATGACAAGTTTAAAGGGTTGGATCTAGCTTCGTTGTCAAGCTAGATCAATTAGGTGACGGATCTAGTTTCGTTGTCAAACTAGTTCAAGTAGGCGTCTAGCCAGCTATCATTTCACTGACTAGTCTCTTTTACGCTAAAAGCAAGGAAGTGGCCTAAAAACATGGCCCTAAACAAGATTTGGCAAGTTTCACTTGCCTGCAACTATCACGTCAAGAAAACACCGTCCAACGAGTCCAAAGTCACGATTCCTACGTGCACAAGTCCACCGGCCTACATCCGTTTTATTAATCTTGATTAGTGATTGCTAAAACATTTAAAATACTTTTAAAAATACTGATTTTAGTCTTGATTAGCATGCAATTGGGTTGGGGGTCCTAGGGGTGCAAAACGTTACCTCAACACGACGCGAAAGCTACACCGGCGTCGGGTAGCGACACCGGGGGTTGGAATAAAAGATCGCGCTCCAAGTCCAGATTCCAATTAGATTCCTCGCTGGAAATTTCAGAGCAATCAACCCGGGCGACGATTCCAGATTCCAAAGCTAGCACGTGCGACGATGGGCTACGACGTGCGACGACGTCGTACGCGGCAAGTCGTCAAAGAGAACGCACCTAGGTGGGGCCCACAGTAGTCCTAGGAACCTTTGGGGGACCCACAATACCTCTGGAGAACTTGGGGGGCCCACGGAGGCAAGTGGTGCGACGGATGCGGGGTTGCGACGAATGACTCTCGGTCGTACCCAGCCAATGCGGGAGATTCTCTCGGTCGCTGCGGGAAACGGGGCTGTGCAGCGTTTGGGTCGGTCGTAGCAGCGGGTGCGGGGGCCTCCTTCGGTCAGAGCGGTAGGGCGTGTCGGTCGTGCGCTTGGATGCGAGGGCTGCGACATTGCAACGTTGCAGCGTTGCAATCGTCGGTCGGTGCGGGCGGCCCGATCGGTCAGGAACGAGTGGAGGCAAGCGAACGGGGCGGGGGTCGATGCGGAGCGCTGTGCGGAGCGGGGATGCGAGCGGGGTGTGGCCAAGCCCTCGGTCAGAACGAGGGAACGGAGCGGGGCGATGCGCTGCGATGCGGACGGCGATGGATGCGGGGGCGGCTAGCGGTCGGAGAGGGGAAAATTGCTTGGTTTTCTCGGTCGGTGCGGTGGCTGAACGTCGCAACATTGCGACGAATCGTCGCAACGTCCAATTTCGAGTTTGGAAGAGGCTAGGGCTAATTTCTTGCGAAAATATGTCTTCCTAGGGGTTGCTTATATAGTATAGATGGGTTGACTTGGTCTAGGGCTAAATCTAATAGGATTAGAAGTTTAAAATAATTTAAAATTTGAAATTCAACTTCTCCAACTCACCAAAGGATTTGACTTGGTCCAAATGAGCTGGAAATTTGCTCAAAAATTCTTTAAAACGTTTAAAACTCAAATAAATTTTATTTGGCCGAAAATAATTTATAAATTAATTATTAAAAATAATATAAAATTGGTTAAAAATATAAAAGTGGTCAAATAAACTCCAAAAATTATAAAATAAATATCGGGGTGATCGTGATGACGAAAGTGAGCTAACTAAGAAGACGGATCTCAAATTCGACGTCGGACGACGAAACTAAAAATAGAAACGTCTCCCGTCAAACGTGAAAATCGTCACGTCTCATCGAGTAAGTTTAAATTGTGGAAAAACGACTCGAGAAGTGTCGTTCCAAGATAGTGCCACTATTTAATACTCTCAGAGACGTTCACAACGACATATCACACAAAAGTGTTCACAATCAAATAAAGTCTAAAATAAACACGTGCACGGCCAAAAGCACGTGCACGGACAAAGTACAACGAAAACGTACCGTTACATCCTCCCCACCTTAGAAATGATTCCGTCCTCGGAATCAACATCAAGCACTGCTCGGGAAAAGGTGCGGGAAGCGCTCTCTCATCTCAACCTCACGTTCCCAGGTGGACTCACCAGGGGAACCGTGATGCCACTGCACACGAACCAAGTCGACGGTCTTATTCCTCAGCTGCTTCTGTCGACGATCCAGAATCTCAACTGGCTGCTGATCATAAGACAGATCCGGACGAACCGTAATCTCCGAGAAATCCACAGCGTGAGAGGGATCACTAACGTATCGACGTAACAGAGATACGTGAAATACGTCGTGAACTCCCACAAGCGACGGTGGCAACGCCAAGCGATAAGCCACAGCTCCAACTCTCTCCAGAACATCGAACGGTCCAATGAACCTCAGACTCAGCTTGCCTCTCTTCCCAAATCGAATAACTCCGCGGTTCGGAGAAATCTTCAGGAAGACATGATCGCCAGGCTGAAACTCCAAGGGCCTCCGTTTAGCATCAGCCCAATGCTTGAAACGGTCCTGCGCAATCCTCAGCTTCTCTCGAATATTCCTCACAACATCCACGGCCTCCACGATCATCTCCGGTCCTAACAGCTCCTGATCTCCAACGTCATCCCAGCTCAGTGGCGATCGACATTTCTTTCCATATAGCGCGGCGAAAGGCGCCATTCCAATACTCGTCTGGTAGCTGTTATTGTAGGCAAACTCAACGTGATGGAGATGATCCTCCCAAGATCCCTTAAAGTCCAGCATGCAAGCTCGCAACATATCCTCCAAAATCTGAATCGTCCTCTCAGACTGGCCATCCGTCTGCGGGTGGTACGCCGTGCTGAAACTTAGACTCGTACCCAAGCTCTTCTGTAGACTCTGCCAAAACTGAGATGTGAATCTCGTGTCTCTGTCCGACACGATACTCACGGGGACTCCGTGATGTCGTACGATCTCCTGCACGATTCACGGTACATCACTATCTAAACTAGGAAAAGGAAATAGAAACGGAGAGTAAACGCATTTACCTCCATGTATCTCCTTGCTAGCGTCTCGGTAGACTGTACTACTCGGAAGGGAATAAAGTGCGCAGATTTGGTCAATCGGTCTACGATCACCCAAATCGCGTCGTTCTGCTTCAGACTCCGAGGTAGTCCAGTCACGAAATCCATAGTGATGTGCTGCCACTTCCACTCCGGAATCGGGAGCGGTTGCAGCAACCCTGCCGTACGCTGATGCTCCGCCTTTACTTGTTGGCAAACCAAGCACTTGGCTACACTCCGAGCCACACTCCTCTTCATACCATGCCACCAAAAGTTCAGACGAAGATCCTTGTACATCTTGGTCCCCCCAGGATGCACAGAATACGGCGAACTGTGTGCCTCCACCAATAATTCCTCTCTGATATCTCCAGCTGGCACACACAACCTGGCTCCAAATCTCAGCGAACAATCCTCGTGAATCAAGAAGTCAGTCCGCAGACCGGCTTCCACCTGCTCCCGAATCTTCACCAGCTTAGCATCTCCAGCCTGTCCAGCATTGATCCTATCCACGATTGTCGATTGTATCTGCATGCTCATCATCGAAGAAGTCTCTCACGGAAGAATAATCTCGATACCAGTCTCGTAAAAATCCTGCTGCAATCTCCACTGCGAGGTCAACATCATCACCGCTGGAAGTCTGCTCAGTGCATCCGGAACCACATTCACCTTGCCAGGGTGATACTGTAAGTCAATCTCATAGTCTGCCATGAGCTCCAACCATCGACGCTGTCGCATGTTGAGCTCCTTCTGAGTAAAGATATACTTCAAGCTTTTGTGATCGGTGAAGATCTTCACCTTCTCACTCAGCAGGAAGTGTCTTCAAATCTTCAACGCAAACACGACAGCAGCCAACTCCAAATCATGTGTCGGGTAATTCTTCTCATGAGCCTTAAGCTGACGAGAAGCATACGCAACCACATGCCCATGCTGATGCAACACGCATCCAAGACCCTTGCCAGAAGCATCGCAGAAGATCTCGAATCCTCAACTCCGATCAGGCACAGCAAGTACAGGGGCTGTCGTCAACCTCTCCTTCAGAATACCAAAAGCCTTCTCGCAATCATCAGACCAAACATAAGGTACATCCTTCCGCGTAAGTCTGGTCATCGGCTCAGCAATCCGAGAAAAGTCCTTAATGAAACGCCGATAATAGCCTGCAAGTCCAAGGAAACTCCTGATCTCAGACGCCGACTGCGGAACTGGCCACTCCCTGATAACCACAATCTTCTCGGGGTCCACAGAAATTCCATCACCAGACACTACGTGCCCGAGAAAGGCAACTCTATCCAGCCAAAACTCGCACTTGGAATACTTAGCATACAAACGATGCTTCCTCAAGATCTCCAACACTGTCCTCAAGTGCGAGGCATACTCTTCCTCCGACTTTGAATAGATTAGAATATCGTCAATAAAGATGACGACGAACTTGTCTAGAAAGTCGTAGAAGATCAAATTCATCAGGTTCATAAAGACTGCGGGCGCATTGGTTACACCAAATGGCATAACCATGAACTCGTAGTGACCATACTTCGTCCTGAAAGCTGTCTTCGGGATGTCGTCCTTCTTCACCTTAAGCTGATGGTAGCCACTTCTCAAATCCAACTTAGAGAACACCCTCGATCCTCCGAGCTGACCAAAGATGTCATCTATCCGAGGCAAGGGATATTTATTCTTGATAGTCACAGCATTCAGCTCCCGGTAATCCACACACATGCGACGCGAGCCATCCTTCTTCTTCACCAGCAACACCGGTGCTCCCCACGGAGACACGCTAGGATTGATGTATCCTTTCTGCAAAAGCTCGTCCAGCTGCCTACGCAACTCCTCCAACTCTGCTGGAGCCATCCGATATGGTGCCTTCGAAATAGGCTGCGCTCCCGGCACAAGGTCGATCGAAAACTCGAGAGCTCGATCGGGCGGCAGTCCAGATATCTCCTCGGGGAAGACGTCGTCGAATTCACGTACCACAGCTGGTCTATCCTGCTCCATCTGCATAGCAACAAGCTCCACCGGTCTGGCCTGAAACCTGACAGGACCAAGCGAACTGCTACCTCGACTGAACTCAAACACCAGGTGTCCGGGGATCTCGAACACCACCTTCTTCCTCCGACAATCGATCGTAGCATAGAAGCTCGCAAGCCAATCCATCCCGAGCACGGCATCGTAGTTGATGATGTCGTGGACAATAAAGTCAGCGTAAAGCTCATGTCCACAGACCACCAA
The DNA here is from genome assembly GCA_030789695.1 of Scilla litardierei. NCBI lineage: Eukaryota > Viridiplantae > Streptophyta > Magnoliopsida > Asparagales > Asparagaceae > Scilla > Scilla litardierei. Next base: position 86,306,422 of record CM061131.1, on the reverse strand, counting down.
AGGGCAAGAAGTGCACCCACGATGCACCGAGATCACGCCATTTCCCGTAACGATGTTCCAACTCTTGGGAAGAGGGGAAGTCGTCAAGGAATGCTTCTCCACGAAGCTCCGAGAAATAATGCACATCGATGCACCTGAGTCAAAGAGGACTCGTGCAGGAAACGTGCACACCAAAATCACACCTAACAAATAATCTAACAATCAAGCCCTATTCTAACAAACAATCATATGCAATCAATTCAAACATAAGCTAGAATCAAAACTATCTAAGGAAGGAAACCACTAGTTTGAGAGTTACCGGCGATAACCTCATCCACAGCCTCACTCTCCACTGCCGTCATCAGGTAAGCCTGCCTCCTCGGCTGCAAGGCCTGCTGAAAGGCCTGCCTCTGAGGAGCGAGAGGTGCTCCACGACCTGCAGGTACAGGTGCTCTCTGCTGCAACGGCTGTGCGGCAACGGGATCCTTCCAAGGTAGCTTAGATCTCGGGCAATCCTTCATAGCATGAGTAGGATCTCCACATACCAGGCACTGTCCCAACATCTTCCTACACTGATCCTTGATATGCCCGGTCTTGCCACAGAAATGGCAAGTCTTCAGAGTAGGCTCTCCTGGCCTCTTGAACTGCACCGTCTGATTAGGCCTAGTCCCAGGCCTAACCACTCCTCTGACCTGCTCCATAGGCCTCTTCCCAGCTCCAGAAATCAGTCCTCTCTTCTGCTTCGCAATTCTCTCCTGTCTCCGAGCAGCTACCAGTAACTTCTGATAAGACTCCATGTCCGACGTAGACACCAGACTCTGCAAGTCCAGAGAAAGACCCTGCAGAAACTTCTGAGCCTTCTCCTCAGCATCCTCTACCATCTTTGGCGCGAAGCGACTCAATCTAGTAAACTCCTGGTGGTACTGGTCCACCGTCAGACTCCCCTGCTTCAGCTCAATGAAGCGCTGCAACATCTCCCTCCTAGCAGCCTTCGGAAAGTACTCCTCATCGAATCTAGACTTGAAAGTAGCCCAAGGTATAGGGCTCACCAGCAACTCCTCCTCTGCATCCCACCAGTTTCGGGCATTATCCTTCAGCTGCCTCTTCGTCAGATCAACCCATCCAGCCGGGTTGACCTTCGACATCTTCAGATTATCCTCAGTGTTCCTGATCCACTCCTCTGCAGCCATCGGTCCTTCAGATCCATCAAAGTAAGTCGGGCCCAGCTCCCGAAACTGCTTCGCTCCTGGCTCGTGGTGAGGAGCACTCTGAGTGTTCTGGAGCATGCCATGCTGCACCTGCATCATCTGATGCATCATCCTCATGATCTCAGCATTGGTGGGCTCTCTATCTGGCTCCTCAGCACGATTGGGCCCACTGCCAGATCGGGTCTGTCGTCGTCCAGCCATCTAAGGACATAGAAAACGAACAAACAAATTAGACTCAAAGCTTAATGACTTGGATGTTGCAATTTATTTAATGGATATTCCGTTTATTATCGTTGTTCCGTTAGTTCGCAATCGCAAGAAGAGACCTGCATGGGCCACCAACAAAACCTGTCACGCCCCGCTTCCCAAAAACGTGGAGGCGAAGCGTGAGAAGGTCCGCTCAGACTTGAAGCTACAAAGCTGCAAGTCCGATAAGCGTCAATCAATTCAAACTGTAGGTCCTTGCAACGCGAAACGAAACAAAGATAATAATAACGAAAAGAGACAAAAGAAACGTCTCAGAATATCCATAATAATAAATCTCAACATCGCAGAAAAAGCCACCAGGCTAAAATAAAAGAGTCTAAAAGAGGCCCAGCATGGCCAACAAAAGTACAAAGTACGAAAACAAAGAAATGGTGCAAGCACCGACAACTAACAGCAACCTAAGGCAAAAGCAAGAAAAATCAGTCTCTAAGACTGGTCTCTGGTGTCCTCGAACTCCTCGACGAACGTAGGCTCAGGCTCAGCGTCAGCAAACACCTCGTCCTCAGCAACTGTCTCTGGCTCAGGGTCTAACATGTGACACCCAAAAGAGCAAGGGGCACATGTCAGCAAGTCTGGAAGACTTGTGCAAGGAAACTAAAAGTAGGTGAAAGTAAAGCAACCTAGCAGTTCTAGCATGATGCAATGACATGGCAGTTAAAGTAATGAGTGCAACAGGTAAAGTAAAGTAAAGTAAAGTACGAGCATGGCATGGCATTCACAAGACAAGTACAAGACAAGTAAAGTAAGCACCTCGTGCACAGAGATTCCATCTTTTGGCTAGAGTGGCTGTGCGGGCCAACTCCTAAGCTCAAGTAACCGTTTATCCCTACCCCTCCACATGTATTGAGCCAGGGCCTTACCCCCGAACTTGGAATGCTCACTTCTGGATCACGAGCCAGGAAGTGTTTTTAACAAGTATGGCATAGGGGTGCACCTAGCCGGACAAGGAGTACGAGTACAAGTATTGTAGCGTGTGCTACTAATGCGACATTCAATGCATGGATGACATGGCAAGTAGTAAAGCGTACAGGTAAGGAAAGTAAATGTGACAGTTTAGTATGCATGAATAACAAGTTTAAAGGGTTGGATCTAGCTTCGTTGTCAAGCTAGATCAATTAGGTGACGGATCTAGTTTCGTTGTCAAACTAGATCAAGTAGGCGTCTAGCCAGCTATCATTTCACTGACTAGTCTCTTTTACTCTAAAAGCAAGGAAGTGGCCTAAAAACATGGCCCTGAACAAGATTTGGCAACTTTCACTTGCCTGCAACTATCATGTCAAGAAAACACCGTCCAACGAGTCCAAAGTCACGATTCCTACGTGCACAAGTCCACCGGCCTACATCCGTTTTATTAATATTGATTAGTGATTGCTAAAACATTTAAAATACTTTTAAAAATACTGATTTTAGTCTTGATTAGCATGCAATTGGGTTGGGGGTCCTAGGGGTGCAAAACGTTACCTCAACACGACACGAAAGCTACACCGGCGTCGGGTAGCGACACCGGGGGTTGGAATAAAAGATCGCGCTCCAAGTCCAGATTCCAATTAGATTCCTCGCTGGAAATTTCAGAGCAATCAACCCAGGCGACGATTCCAGATTCCAAAGCTAGCACGTGCGACGATGGGCTACGACGTGCGACGACGTCGTACGCGGCAAGTCGTCAAAGAGAACGCACCTAGGTGGGGCCCACAGTAGTCCTAGGGACCTTTGGGGGACCCACAATACCTCTGGAGAACTTGGGGGGCCCACGGAGGCAAGTGGTGCGACGGATGCGGGGTTGCGACGAATGACTCTCGGTCGTACCCAGCCAATGCGGGAGATTCTCTCGGTCGCTGCGGGGAAACGGGGCTGTGCAGCGTTTGGTTCGGTCGCAACAGCGGGTGCGGGGGCCTCCTTCGGTCAGAGCGGTAGGGCGGGTCGGTCGTGCGCTTGGATGCGAGGGCTGCGACGTTGCAACGTTGCAGCGTTGCAATCGTCGATCGGTGCGGGCGGCACGATCGGTCAGGCGCGAGCGGAGGCAAGCGAACGGGGCGGGGGTCGATGCGGAGCGCTGTGCGGAGTGGGGATGCGAGCTGGGTGCGGCCAAGCCCTCGGTCAGACCGAGGGAACGGAGCGGGGCGATGCGCTGCGATGCGGACGTCGATGGATGCGGGGGCGGCTAGCGGTCGGAGCGGGGAAAATTGCTTGGTTTTCTCGGTCGGTGCGGTGGCTGAACGTCGCAACGTTGCGACGAATCGTCGCAACGTCCAATTTCGAGTTTGGAAGAGGCTAGGGCTAATTTCTTGCGAAAATAGGTCTTCCTAGGGGTTGCTAATATAGTATAGATGGGTTGACTTGGTCTAGGGCTAAATCTAATAGGATTAGAAGTTTAAAATAATTTAAAATTTGAAATTCAACTTCTCCAACTCACCAAAGGATTTGACTTGGTCCAAATGAGCTGGAAATTTGCTCAAAAATTCTTTAAAACTTAAAACTCAAATAAATTTTATTTGGCCGAAAATAATTTATAAATTAATTATTAAAAATAATATAAAACTGGTTAAAAGTATAAAAGTGGTCAAATAAACTCCAAAAATTATAAAATAAATATCGGGGTGATCGTGATGACGAAAGTGAGCTAACTAAGAAGACGGATCTCAAATTCGACGTCGGACGACGAAACTAAAAATAGAAACGTCTCCCGTCAAACGTGAAAATCGTCACGTCTCATCGAGTAAGTTTAAATTGTGGAAAAACGACTCGAGAAGTGTCGTTCCAAGATAGTGCCACTATTTAATACTCTCAGAGACGTTCACAACGGCATATCACACAAAAGTGTTCACAATCAAATAAAGTCTAAAATAAACACGTGCACGGCCAAAAGCACGTGCACGGACAAAGTACAACGAAAATGTACCGTTACAAACGATCCAAATAATACCATCGTGACATGTGTGAAGTGTGAAGTGTGATGATGGGGGAAATAATACAAGTACAATGATGTGCAATGATGTTCATCATATGTGCATGCTTCCCCTATATTCATGCTCCACCTTTATTCGTGATCCCCTTGAACACATATTAATTAAGCACAATATTCACATAATCACATTATTCATTAGGCTTATTAAGCATTAAGCACATCATTCAACCAAATATTCTCAATATTCTCCCCTTTTGTTATCATCAAAAGTGTACAACGTAGTCAATGTCATATCACATGCAAAAAGAAAGTATTATAAACTATAACAAACACTTGCATGTAGTCGTTCTTAGAATAAACAAGTCAAATCTAATGAAAATTGTAACAAATAATTCTACATCATTGTGTAAGTATGATGATTAAACATTAATGCACATAAGGAGAACTGTCAAGAAATTCAACCAAAACCAATCCACTTTTCCATGTAACATGATATCATCTAGGATTGATTTTCCCCATCTCTTTAAAAATGAGTTCAAGTTACCACACCCAAAACATAGCCTATGAGGACCCTTAGATGTAGGGTGGCATTGCTTGACGAGTATAACACCAACGCTAAATTTTCTCTTAAAGCTTATGTTGGATACTCGTGGTTAGTGTCGTTGCCATGGATCATATCCATTTTTCATACGGAGCTCTTTTCTTTCTTTTTCCATATTTTTTTTTGAAAAGTAAGTGTGTACGTATTGATATGAACAAGGGCTACATCAAGGCGGCGCCAATAGGAAGTCAAGGCGAGGGAGAGGCTGGTAAGCAGTCACCCCACACACGACCTACCAGGCGAGAGCCAAGAAACAAAAAAGGGGAAAAACCTATGCAGGGGGCACACAAAAAGACGGCCTACAAGATACTCCAACTCTCAAAAAGGGAAGCATCCACATGGTCAAAATCATCCGGGATGCAACCAACAAGGGCATCCGAGATGTCCAATGAGATCCTAGCCATAAGGGATGTCGCAGTGGACCTGAGATATCTGAAAATGTGGCAGTTCCGCTCCCTCCAAATGTGCCAAACTGTCGCAGAGAACACCAACAAGGAAAGCCTACCCCTGGGGGTGGATTTCCCCCTGTCTCCAAACCTCCGTTTCAGCGCATGAGCTTCAACGGTGATGGCCTTGGAGCTAGAAGGGAGGCTAAGACGACGCCTGCACTCCGCCCAAGCAAAAGCACTTACCTCACAGTGAAAGAATATGTGGCGAGTCGACTCGGGGAAAGGACCGCAGAGGGCACAAGTAGAATGTTCCCGAATGCCACGCCTGGCCAGCTGCTGGGTGGTAGGCAGGCGGTCGGAGAGGGCACACAGGAGAGTGAGGGAGAACTTGGGCGTGTGCCCAGGAAACCAGACCGCAGGGCACCTGTCAGTGGGGGAGGAACGACGAGTAGAGGACCAGGCAGAGCGGAGGGAGCACCCCCGGCAACAGACCACTCCCAGGCATCAGGGCAATCTGACACAGAACCCGAAGCCAACAAAGGAGCAAGATGAGCAAGCTCAGCAGGAAGAGACCAAGCTTCACCATCCCAGAAATCAGCAACCCGACGGTATCTGAGAGGAAGAGGAGGGGAGTGCAGATCCGCCAAAGGGCCACAAGGAAGCCACGGATCATACCAAAACGAAGTGGAACGACCATCACCAATAACCCGGCGATAGCAAGTAGACGCCAAATCCCGACACCGAAGCATATGCTTCCAAGTCCCCGAGTCCAAAGCCGAGGGGACACACTGGAAGAGAGGGGTGCTCTTCAGGTAAACACTGCGCATGTAGGAGGCCCAGGGAGAGGGAGAGTGAAGAAGCCTCCAGAGGAGCTTAGCACATGCAGCAACACCCACCTCGCGGAGACTACGGATACCGATCCCTCCCTCTGACCGTGGAAGGCACATGTCCTCCCACCTCCAAAGATGATGTTTCGAGCCCCAGATGAAATCTCGACACAGACGGTCAATCTCGGCGAGGACCGAAACAGGTATGCGGTAAGACTGCAACCAATAGGAAACAAACCCATGGATAACCGTACGCCCCAGCTCAATGCGAACAGCCGTGGACAAGAGCCTAGAGGACCAGCAAGAGACCTTGGCCCTGCACTTATCAACGAGCCCCGAGAAGAGCTTGGCGATAGGATATGTAGCAGAAAGTGGAAGCCCCAAATACTTGATAGGAGGAATCTCAAGGGGGATGCCGAGAAGGAGGGACAGTTGACTACCAATGTTGCACCCCTTACTAAGCAACAACTTGCTCTTACCCTTATTCACCTCGAGGCCCAACATGAGATGGAAGGACGCTAGGAGCTGGCCAAGGCCCACAAAGGAGGACTCCTCTGCCTTACAAAAGACAAGCATGTCGTCAGCAAAAAGCAGATGAGAGGGGATCCCCTGAACCCCCCTCTTAGGAGGATGGATGACACCCGAAGAAGTGGCAGTGTCCATCAGGATAGTGAAGGCCTCCATAACAATCATAAAAAGGAAGGGGGACATGTGATCGCCATGACGGATCCCTCTGTTGCTCCCGAAGAAACCTGCCGGTGAGCCGTTGACAATCACCGAGAATGAGGGAGAGTCCACACAAGCCCTGACCCAGTGAATTAAAGTGGGAGGAAAACCGAGGCGCCCCATGAAATAGTATAGAAACCCACGATTAACACTGTCAAAAGCCTTGCGCAGATCCAGCTGGATACAGGCCCTAGAACCCAACGAAGCAGAGTAGTCCCTAATAAGCTCATGGGAAAGAAGAGAGGCATCAGAGATCAGGCGCCCCTTGATGAAAGCAGACTGGTCCCAAGAAATGAGGCTAGGGATGACCGCCACCATCCTCCTGCTAAGGACCTTAGAAATGAGCTTATAGATGACATTGCAGCAGGAAATGGGACGGTAGTCCCCCAAGGAGGACACCGAAGGGACCTTGGGGATATATGTATATAACAGTGTGTTGACTTCAACTGTGTGCTAACTTCCACTGAGAAGGTGGGGGGTAGGAGGCTTGAAGAAAAATTCCTCACCGACTTCAACGACTGTATAAGCACATGTCGACTTCAGGAGCTCAAAAGCATTGGATGCAAGCTAAGCTGGTGTAATAACCGTGTGGGGAATGGGCGGATTTCAGCACGGCTGGATCAGGTTTTTGTAAGCGCTGAATGGTTAGATCGGCTTACTGATTCTTTCTTGGAGTATATGGATCCTCAAACTAGCGACCATTCGCCTATGGTGGTATGGCTGCACCCTCAGGTACAATCCGACCCTAAGCCATTTAAGTTCTTTAATTATTGGTCCAAATGTCCAGGGATCTCTAATATTATTGAGGAAAGTTGGGCGGGGTATGTTGTTGGCACCCCAATGTTTCGGGTGTCCCAAAAACTTAACGGCTGAAACCACTTCTCCGTAACTGGTCCATTTCCCATAATGCCTCAAAGCTCGTACATGCGGGACGAGCCAAATTGGAATCAATTTGTAACGATCCTCTCTTGCATTCGGATGCTTCTCTTCAAGCTACTGAGCGTTCTGTGGTTAGGGATCTGGCTACTTCTATAAGTCTGGAGGAAGATATGTACCGCCAAAAAAGTCGGCAGGATTGGATTTCCCTGGGTGACCGCAACACAAAATTTTTTTATAATGCCATGAAGTCGAGGGAAAGTCACAATAATCTGAGCCGCTTGATAGATGCCCTGGGAAGACAGAATAGATCGTATGATGATTTGAAGCAGGATGCCCTTGACTTTTATGTGAATCTTTATAATAAGAATCATTATGCGAGTGCTTTCTCTACCCTTACCCTGAAGCGTATCCTCACAGAGGATGCTTCTGGCTGGTTGGTTAGGAGGATCTCTTCCAAAGAGATTAAGAGTGCCGTTTTTCAGATCGGGCCTGATAAGGCTCCTGGGCCTGACGGATTCAATGGTCATTTCTTCCAACACTATTGGTACCTTGTCGGAGATGATGTCACTTTGGCAGTTAAGTCCTTTTTCGCATCTGGCACTATCCTGAGGCAGCTAAACCACACCCACCTTACCCTTGTTCCAAAGAATTCCAATGCTACTACCCTCTCTGACTATAGGCCTATTGCCTGCTGCAACGTGTTTTATAAGATTATTAGCAAAATAATCTGCAATATGCTTAAGGTGGTGATACATGAGCTGATTTCCCCTAACCAGGCTGCATTTCTTAAAGGGAGATTGTTATCAGATTGCACCCTTATAGCCCACGAACAGATTAGAGACTTCAGTAACCCTATGGGAGGAAGGGCTTGGCTTAAGCTTGATCTTCGGAAAGCGTTTGATAGCGTTAATAGGGATTTTATAATCTACTTCATGAGGCAGTTGGGATTTCCTACTGTTTTTATAGGATGGATCAGAGAATGTATATCTACCCCCACTTTTTCCGTTATGGTAAAGGGTTCACCTGTTGGATATTTTGACGGCAACAGGGGAATAAGACAGGGTGACCCACTTTCTCCTTACTTGTTTGTGATTGTCATGGAAGCTTTCTCCATCTTAGTCTCTAAAGCCCTAACTAAAGGTGATCTCCAGCCTATGAGACGTTCGTGTTCAATATCCCACCTTCTGTTTGCCGATGACCTGTTAGTGTTCTACAGAGCTACTAAAAAATCTTTCATGAGCATCAGGTCCTTGCTTCATGAGTTTTATATTTACACAGGGCTCCAAGTAGAGTTCCGCTATCTTTAGTAAAGGGACAAAAAACAAGACGGCGCTAGCTGATTATCTGGGCATCAACATCACCACAACAATTACAACATATCTGGGTCTGCCGTTATCATCCAAGTATCCCAAATCCCCGATGTACAGTAGATTGGTGGACAAGTGCAAAAAGAGGCTAAGGGGATGGTCGTCTTCACTGTTATCTACCTCTGGGAGGATCGAGCTCGTCAGAACTGTCATTTACGGGATGGTTGCATTTTGGATGCAAGCCTACCGTATGCCCTTTTCCATTATCCGTACGATCTCATCTCTTTGCAGGCGATTCATTTTAGGCTCTTCTCGCGCTTGGGCGTGGGATGATTTATGCACCCCCAAGGCTGAGGGAGGGGTGGGCATCCGGTTATTAGAGGACCTCAATGTTGCGGCGGGCATCAGACTGACGTGGAGATTTATAACTGCTAATAGCCTATGGGCGCGACTAATGAGGGATAAATATGGCGCGGTTGGTGGGTTCTTTTGCGGCTAATGGTACAGTCTTGCAATCAGGGACATGGAAACACATGTTAAATTGTAGAAGTGCTTCCCAAAAACTCATCAGAAGAAAGGTGAAAGATGGGCGATCCACCCTATTTTGGCATGACCATTGGCTTGATTGTGGGCCGCTGAAAAATATATATCCTGTGCCTCCGGGTTCCTCTATGAAAACAGTGAATGACTATTGGCACTGTGGAGAATGGGCAGATGTTCCGGAGCTTGCCCAGGTGAAGCCGCATCTTGCCAAGGTGGCTATTTTTCTCGGGTCAGACACATGGATCTGGGCGCCTAAGAGCAACAGGCCGGCCAATGTGAATTGCAGGCAGCCGGGTTTGAATGATCCTGAACATATTGAGCAATTCCAGTTTAAGGCAGCTTGGGATGGGGTCCGGCTTCAGGGCAACCCATTTCAGTTTCATAAATTGATCTGGTACCCGGGGCATGTTCCCAAATTTTCCCTAACCCTCCTCAGAGCTTTCAAGGGTAAGCTTCTTACCAGAGATATCATTGGCAGATGGGGATTAAACACTCCTGTAGACTGCGTTCTTTGTGGAAATAACAATATGGAAGATATAGGCCACCTGTTCTTTAATTGTTGCTATACAAGATACATACTTGACAGGGCCATGCTGAAGCTGAATATCAAGAATCAGATTGAACCATCTCTTGCTAAAGTGGGCGAATACTTCCTATTGCATTTTGGGGGAAAGAAGGCTATGAGTTTATTGGCTAGGACTACTCTTGCTACTATTGTATGGCATGTCTGGCGGGAGCGGAATAGAAGAATCTTCGAAGATATCAGCAGAGGGAACACCGTCCTATTTGAGGAGATTTCAGCAGATATCAGGGTGGCAATGAGAGATTGTGAACCAGCTACTGTAGAGGAGGCCAATGCATTCTTTAATTGGGAATTCAGAGATATGGGATATCATCTTCTTGTGTTATCGTTTTGTTATCGTTTTGCATGTACATCATTGTATAGATTGAATTTGGGTGGGGAATCAATATTAAAGAGTGACGGCGCTTGTGCCCTCTCCTCTTTATATTGGAACCTCATGCCAATTCTCTATAGTATTGTAATTTTTTCGTTACCATCAATAAAGATTTCACTAACTTTTCAATATATATATATATATATATATATATATATATATATATATATATATATATATAAACACAAAGGTTTTTGAATTCTAGGGCTGACTGGGACAAGCTGATGTCATGCTGATGTATAAAGAGGTTGATAGAAGAATGGATAGGATTTAATCTTGGTAAAAGAAGGGTTGAGATGAGTGTTTGGACAACATCACTATTTTTTTCCTTTTGTTTTCAAACCATCCACAATCACTACATTTGCGCAGAATACCACATATTTCCCCTTTTTGCTACAAAACCATCTTATTTCACTTTTTACCCACACACCATACACACACACACACTTATGCACTTCCACCCTTCGTGCCAAAGGCGCCCGCTAAATTTTTTTACGCTAATTTGTTGTTCCGAGTCAAGGGCGCCCTCGTCGAATTTATTGTTCTAAGTCGAATTTGTTGTTTCGTAGAAATTTGACTGTGTAAATAATGTTTGGGAACAAATATTTCGCGGGTGAAAATCTTAAATGAAACGTGCCCGCATGCACGGTTTATGACTAGTGTATATATATATGCCCACGAGAGGGTGTCCTGGTGGTAAGTCATTCCACTCCAAAGCCAAGAGTCATGGGTTCAAGGCCTCTAGCCTACATGGGTTGGTATTTGTTGGGGGATTATTTATCCTGAGGCTACATCTCCCCTCTCGGACTTACCCGGGGGCCGTTGAGAAGGTGGTTTCCCCCCAATTTACATAGTCTCGGCCGGGCTCTTGCCTTACCCTCCTATGCCAAAGGCGGGGGAGGGGTTGAGGATTTTTCTGGGTTGTCATATATATATATATATATATATATATATATATATATATATATATATAATTTTTTTCAATTCAATTCTTTTGAGCTCCATTTTTTATCCAAGGCAAGACACATCATGTCCCTTAGATTTTCAGTTATTTTTCATCTTACATTCACTTTCCGATATTTCATAAAAGATATCTCGAAATGTACAACAACATTTAATACTTGTGGAAGTGACAATGTAGGTGAAGAAATCGAATTATTCTAATAATTGAACATGTCATGGTTATTTAGAAATCAAACATGCACATGTAGCTATACCAATAATACATCAATTTCTACATGGATATAAATGTTACTCATTAATACCAATTTAATGATTCAAAAGAAAGATACACATTAAGCACCATTTTTATAGCTTTTTGTATTTTTCATTTTTTTTGTTTTATGTTTATCAAGAACTAAAGCATCCTAACAAATGAACTAAAGCCTGTCTAACAAGCAAATGCCAGCACACAAACAAAACAAATCAAGCACACAATAAAATACTATGAAGGTACACATTAAGCTTAAGGAAGAAATCGTACATTCGCGTTGTCGTTTGGCTAAGGAACTTTTTAATGAAATGTGACATCCAATCCATAGTTCCTCGCCCCTCCATCTTACATACACGATAGATGTATGTGTGACCTTTGAATCCACCAAGGTCCACTCACGTTAGTCATCAAACTCTTAGAAAGCCAAATTTGCTTAAATTTTAATTCTTATTCCTATATTTGCAATAATGAGATGTATGACCAAAACAACCACATGTAAAGAACTTTGCATGAATATTTCTAGCTTTTGTTGTCTCAATGCGGACTTTCTTATATTTTGACTTTTCAACATGTTTCAAATCATATCCAAGTTCTCGCCTATTATTGCCATATATTTGGTTTCTAAGAATTATGTCCAAATATTGTTTCTCAACACCAAATTTCTTTATGGTTAATTCTAGGTTTGTGACTTTAGATTTCACTTAGAGATTTTCGTTCACAAGCAAAGTGCATTTACTAATGAAAGCATTCTTGTTTTCCTCTTCATTCTTTTTCATGTTCTCATTTTTCTTTTCAGAATCAATCATTTTTCCTTTAAGCTCATTTTTTAGCATGCACTTCTTTTCAATAAGCTCTTTTTTTCAGTTTCTAGTTTAACCAATTTTATTTACACATGTTATTTTTCTTTTAAAAGCGTATGACAATTAAGGCATCCAGCTATTGAATGCATGCTAGATTTTCCTTTTTTCAACACATTAATGGTAGAATTACTTGCAATAATTTTTTCTTCCAGTTTATCAATTTCTAATGATATGTTATAATTGTCTTATTGTAGTTCATCATTAGCATTTCTATACTTTTCTACTGTGGATTCAAGTTTCTCTACAGTTGATTCTAGGCTTTCAATTTCACCTTGTATTTCTTTAACAGCATTCAAAAGTTGAAATTTGGTGCAAGATTTTACCTCATCAAGCTCTCCAATAAAGCAAAGGGAGGAGAGGGTAGTCTCCTCTTGAGTCTCGTCCTTGCTATCGTCATCCCACATTACTGCCAAAGATTTTCCTTTCTTCTCTGGAGTGTTGTTCTTTGCTTGTGGGCAATTCTTCATAAAGTGTCCCTGCTTTTTGCATTTAAAACATTGAACTTCATTAGTAGTATTCTGTTCAGAAGTATCTAGCAGGATTATATTTATTAGAGCGATTAAACCTTTGTGCCATTTCAGCTCTTCTTTTGTTCGTCTTGACGTTTCTGAAACCTTTGACCATCTGTGCTTGCTCCTCATCAAGATCATCGTCGTCATCTTCCTTAGCTTGAAAAGCTAGTGCTTTTGAAGTCTTGATCTCAGCTTTCTCTATAGTTTCAATGTTCTGCAACTTAAGCTCATGTGACATTAAGTTTCCTATCAAATCTTCCACCCCATCTTTGATAGATCCTTGGCTTTCTGAATGGCTGTGACTTTGGGACGGAAGGAGCTTGGCAACGCCCTCGATTTCTTCCTTCTTTGCTCCAAGCTTAAGTATGGCTTTCCAAGAGAGCTAGATTTGTAGACGGTGTTTGTGAACCTTGCAAACATCCCTTGATGGACTCTGATGGAAGCAAGCGGAAGCTTTTTTATTCTATGTTGAGCAAAGCAAGTCTGGACTCCTCCACCTACGATGTTTCCTCATGTGTTACCTCAAGCATGTACCGAATTTCCTCTGCAGTTTGACATTGAGAGATATGATTAAACTCAACTTTATCTAAAGAGCAAATAAGTGCATTCATAGCTCTATTATTCAGAGAAAAACATTTTTATCAGCTTTATCCCATTTATCTTCTGGTTTTTAGAATTTCAGTGTCTTCAATTTTAATGGTGGGGGGGTTTATATCCTTTTCAACAATGTTTCACACATCATAATCAACAGACGCTAAATAAATTCTCATCCTAGTTTTCTAGTAAGCAAAATTAGTGTCATTAAATTTATGTGGTATAACTGTAGACTGACCTTTAGCAAAAGCTGAATCGGATATATTCATGGTCATCTAGTCTAGATCCTCTAACCTGCTCTCATACCACTTGTTGGATCTGGATCTAAGCCTAAGGGGGTGAATATGCTAATAATAATTCTTCAAGAACACATGCAGTTATCAGCATAAATAATCAGATGAATAGAAAATAAAGACAATCACAGAGTGCACATATAGATTTACCCTGGTTTGATTGCACCAACGACCTACTCCAGCCCCAAAGCAGATACTAGCATTAATAAGTAAAGGGTGCAACTAAAGCGCTTTAAGCATCGACTCTATGCTCACCAAGTTCGTACCACACTCACCAAAGTGCCAAACACTATTAATCTAGTAAATGATCTCTCTTGACTAGCACTGACTAGACAAGACTCCAAAAGAATAAAAAATTAACCTACAAAGATTATCACACCAATACACGAATATAAATAAATATAAAGTTCAGAAAAGCTCAGTTCGTGTAGATGTCGGCGTCTCTGTCGTTCAGCGCTGGTCAGATCTCGTCTGACAAGATGTAGTCGTCTATCTCAGGTCGTGGCACCCCCAAGATGTTGCGGCCTCCAAAGTGTTGCGACAATGGATGGAGAGCACTTCTTAGCTTGCACAATGTGGGAGGATGTAGCCTTTGTAGCACTTGCGTAATGTGGGAGGATGAAGCCTTTGAAGACTTGTGCAATGTAGGAGGAGAAAGCCTTTGAAGTTGCGGCAAGGATGAGCTAGAGGCTTGGGATGTTGCGGCGATGGTTGAAGATGAAGCCCTCTTGATATGTTGCGGCCTTGGACATTGAAGCCATGGGAAACTTTCCAACTTGCGGTAATGAGAGGTTGAAGGACCTTGGTACTTGCAGCCTTGAGAAGATGTTGAAGCTTCAACGAGTTACAACAATGTGAAGATGTTGAAGCTACTGGTAACTTGAAGCTTGAGGTAATGTTGAAGAGAACCCTTGTAGCACTTGCGCAATGTTGAAGATGAACTCCTTGTAGTACTTGTGCAATGGAGGAGAGAAACTTTGTATTGCGTCAATAATGATCACCTTGATGCTTGCACAATGGAACATGAGATGAAGCTTGATGTATTGTGCAAGGGATGATGAAGTGTAGGGATCGTCTAACCCTTGCAATACTAACAACACAAACTAGAGGGTGGGTGAATAGTGTAATGGCAATAAAATTGTCCAATTAAAATTTAACTTGCAAATGTGGAATTATAAATGCAAGAGGAATTAAAAGGCACAATCAATCCAAACACAAACACAAAGTTTTACCCTGGTTCCCCAAACTTGGGTACATCCAGCCACACCAATATTCACTATAATCCCACACAGAGAAGTGAATACAAATCTCACAAGGAGATACCCCACACAGAGGATTTATGCCCTACACAAGGACCCAACCAATCCTACACAAGGATCAAGACTCCCACACAGAGAATCACTAACTCATACTCAGAGAATTAGGGTTAGCCCTACACTAGGACACAAGAACTCCCACAAAGAGAGTTAATTCCCACAAAGAGAATTCCCTAGTCCCACAAAGAGACAACCTCCAACAAAGAGAGAAACTCCCACAAAGAGAGTATCCTAATCCCACAAAGAGAAATAGGAAGACAAATTACACCAAGTAAAGTAAATACTCTTACCTATGCCTTGAGATGCTTACTCATGAATGAATGCAGGACATGGAAGCGGATCCCCAAGTGTTGGAATATGCTTGAAAGCACTTGGATGATTTCCCTTGAGCTGGACTTCAATGCATGAAGAAAGATGATTGCTTAATAGAGGGAAATGAGGGAGCTTAACAGTTGCTTATTGATCTCTTGAGATTTTCTATAGAGTCAAGAGTTATCAAGTGTTGTCAAGAGGTCTCAAGTGATGGCAGCACACTCATATATATAGGAATCCTATATCAAGCCCAAAAATACAAAGAAACAGCCAAATGAACAGATCTGCAACGGCTAAAAACTGGGTGAAAACGACAGGAACAGTCGACTGATAATCATAAGACAATCGACTGATCAACGGCTAGAAAATATCCAACGGCTATAATCTGAACCAGGACAGTCGGCTGAAGAAGACAATACAGTTGACTGACAAACAGGACAGGCGACTGTAAAACCTTCAGTAGACGACTGCTTCAGGGGATGGAACGAAACAGAGAGCTGTACTCTTTCTCTAATTCTTCGCACATGCGAATGATGTTAATACTACAGTCGTCTGTCAAATAGTCAGGCGACTGTACATTATACATCAGTCGACTACTATAAAATATGGAGAGAAGACAGAGAGATGCAGTGATTGCACTTATGCTATACAGGTGACTGATGACCAATCTCCATGCGACTGTGAAAATACAGGCGACTGTAAACTGATTGACAGACGACTGTGCGTAAAGCTCAAGTTTGAGTCAATTGAAATGTTGACTTGAGCTGTGCATGTCAGGCGACTATAGAAGGATCTACAGATGACTGAAAATCACCCAGTCGACTGTGTTTCCTTAAGCAGGTGACTGACGAAAAGCCAGAGACTCCATATGAGTCTTTGGACAGAGTGAACCTATTGGGTTGGATTCTATGATAATCCTAAGGTTCACTAAGATGGTTAAATGCATATACATGAATGAGTAAACCATCTAACAAGGCATTACATTAACCCTAGACTCAAAAAAGAGAGAAAGCAATAAAGTAAATTACATGGATTACAATGCTTCTCAAAGAGTCTAAGTCTTAAATCTTGAAGCCTTGAGTGCTCTCCACCATCTCCAAGCTTTGGCACTTCTTGAGTACAAACTATGGCCCTTCTTCACATGATGTCCATCATTACACCAAGTGATTAGTCTCCATCCTTGAAATAAACTGAGAGACTAAAACATGAGATTCATTAGCAACAACATAATGTTGTGATCATCATCAAAATAAGATTGGTATGAAACACCAATACTCAATAATCTCCCCCTTTTTGATGATGACACACCTTATGTAAATCATAAAGAATTAAAGGTAAATGCTAATGATCCCCCCTACTTATATGCACCAATTACATAATGAGCTACACAAAAGGTAAATACTCATAATACCAATAGAAAACATGGTGACATATAATAGGCATGGATTACATAAACCAATTACAAAGAATAAAAGCATGCAAATATGAATGGTTTATCTAATCCCATATATATCTCCCTATAGAGATATCTCTCCCCATATGCATATGTATATATCTCTCTCCCTATAGATATGATTACATAATGCATATATCTCTCCCCCTTGACATCGTCAAAAAGGTGGACATCAAAAATATCCCCCTTTGTCATCTTAACCAAGATGTGACAATATGCAAGAAAAGAAAGATATGTATGATACCAAATCTAAAATTTTAGTGGGTATCAATTCACTATCCCATGCTCCCCCTAGATCATAGAAATGGTTAACTTTTGACTTCTAGGATCTAATACCATAATTAATGGTGCCATGGGCCTAAAGTGTATCAAAGCAATAGCTATGGAAAAATCAAGCTTCAAAGATACACAAAGAATATTGCCAAAAACAATGAAACAAGAAACAAGTTGGCAATAAACAAGAGGTTTGGTTTGAGACACAAAATGACCAAGTATAAATAATGATCTCAAATAACCTCCGAAATGAGAGTCAAAATATGTCTTAAAATAAATTAAACATATAATATATTAACTCCCCATTGACATACACATGGATCAAAAATGCATGCATGTCTATAAACCCCAAGGTCCCCATTTTCATGAAAAGAAATAAATTTTGAAAATATTTTCAAAATCATGAAACACACACAATCAATGGGTATGCTTAAAATAAACATAGAAGCACAATTCCCATGCAATATGCATATGTGTGAGGAACCTAAACATTAGGTAACCAAACCCAAGAGGAGTTTGATATCCTAACGTGATCACATGAGGTGATCACATCCCTAACTAGAGAGTTGATGTAACTATCTCTCTCTTGCACACTAACTTTAGTGGGAATCCATAATCTCAAGGATTTTATAGGCAAGGGTTTTACCTTTGCAAGAGGGAAGGATGTGACATGCTTAGGTGTAGAAACTAATTTCTTAGCATGCAAAGAATGAGAATTTTGCTTCTTAGCAAAAAATGAAGATTTTTCATTCTTCCTCATTACCTCGTGATCTACATGCTTCTTGTTGGTGTTCTTGTTGTACAAGAAAGCATGGTGATTCTTCTTAGGTGCTTTAGCAATATTTCTTGTATTTGCACCAAAAGAGGAATTAGAGGTGGGTTTTGGAACCACATTTTGAATATAACCCAAAAATCCTCTATGATTTGCCGGATGTTGTTTTTCCAACAAATCGTTGAGTGAATCCCTAGAATACACAAAGCTTATGAGCTTCCGGGATTCCTCTTCACATTTCAAAGTAAGTTGTTGAATGTGAGCATCTAAGCTAAGGTTTTGATCAACGAGATTTTCATTAGAAAGACTTAATTCCTAAACTTGAGAGAGAAGTGTGTCTCTCTCACAAGTGTTATACACATGCCTTTCATCATGAATATTTACACTAGAAGATTCTAAATCATGCACCCTACGGACAACATTATTAAGTTTAGCTTTCATTTTCTCATATGAGTCGATGCACTTACTTGCCAAATTGGAGGCCACATTTAGGCGGTATTCAAGCTCCTCATAGGATGGCTATTCCTCCTCAGCTTCCTCATCACTTTCCTCCTTGCTAAAGCTTGACGAATACTCTTTCCCATTAGCCATAAAGAAACTTTCTTCTTTGGAGTTGAGCCATGTCTCTATCTCTTCATCGCTAGAGTTAGATGAAGTTGATGAAGAATCATCAAAGAAAACGAAACACCTTTGATCGTGCTCCTTGTCATCCTCTTCTTCATCATTAGATGTGTCCCCATCTAAACCATCAAATATGCCGATAAGTCCCTTCTTTTGGTTCTTGACCTCGGACTTGGCTTTCCAATGTTTCTTCCCTTTACCCTTATAGGAATCCATGTTGGGTTTGGAAGGGCATTCGGTAGCCACATGACCTATTCCACTGCAGTTGAAACAAACCAACTTGTTAGAATGTGAGACAAACTTTGATGAAGACATACCTTGATTATCCTTGAGGAATGCCTTGAAATTCTTGAATTGCTTGGCAAGCTCGATGTAGTCATCGTCGCTAAGATCTTCTTCATCTTCACTTGGAGCTTCTTGTTGGAACTGCTTTTTCCATTTGAAAGACTCCTTCTCATCATGAAGAGCAACGCCCTTTTTCTTCTCGGGCTAGGTTGATTGAATCTCTTCCTTGTGTTGAAGTAACACTTCATGAGAGATCTCCAATGTGTGCCAACTACTATTGGCCAATTTGCACATGGAGATGCGATCGAACTCATCCGGAGTGAGGGCGCAATGGAGAACACACATAGCCCTAGCATTGACTTTGATCAAGTCCTTCTCCGCTTTAGTTCTCAAGGCCGCGGGTGAAGTAGGCTCTTTGAAAGGTGACTCCGTTATGTCCCAAAGGTCATGACTCTTCAAGTAGATCATCATCCTGATCTTCCAACTCGGGTAGTTGGTTACGTTGAAGAGCAGGGGTCGGACGGTAGAAAGACCTTCTTCATGAGGCGCGGATGTAGCATTGAATGCCATCGTTGCAGTATGCTTTAACCTCGCTCTGATACCAATTGTAGGGATCGTCTAACCCTTGCAATACTAACAACACACACTAGAGGGGGGTGAATAGTGTAATGGCAATAAAATTGTCCAATTAAAATTTAACTTGCAAATGCGGAATTATAAATGTAAGAGGAATTAAAAGGCACAATCAATCCAAACGCAAACACAAAGTTTTATCCTGGTTCCCCAAACTTGGATACATCCAGCCACACCAATATTCACTATAATCCCACACAGAGAAATGAATACAAATCTCACAAGGAGATACCCCACACAGAGGATTTATGCCCTACACAAGGACCCAACCAATCCTACACGAGGATCAAGACTCCCACACAGAGAATCACTAACTCCCACTCAGAGAATTAGGGTTAGCCCTACACTAGGACACAAGAACTCCCACAAAGAGAGTTAATTCCCACAAAGATAATTCCCTAGTCCCACAAAGAGACAACCTCCCACAAAGAGAGAAACTCCCACAAAGAGAGTATCCTAATCCCACAAAGAAAAATAGGAAGAAAAATTACACCAAGTAAAGTAAATACTCATACCTATGCCTTGAGATGCTTACTTATGAATTAATGCAAGGCTTGGAAGAGGATCTCCAAGTGTTGGAATATGCTTGAAAGCACTTGGATGATTTCCCTTGAGCTGGACTTCAATGCATGAAGAAAGATGATTGCTCAATAGAGGGAAATGAGGAAGCTTGAGAGTTGCTTATTGATCTCTTGAGATTTTCTATAGAGTTAAGAGTTATCAAGTGTTGTCAAGAGTTCTCAAGTGATGGCAGCATACTCATATATATAGGAATCCTATATCAAGCCCAAAAACCCAAAAAACAGCCAAATGAACAGATCTGCAACGGGTAGAAACTGGGTGAAAACGACAGGAACAGTCGACTGATAATCATAAGACATTCGACTGATCAACGGCTAGAATATATCTAACGGCTATAATCTGATCCAGGACAGTCGACTGAAGAAGACAATACAGTCGACTGACAAACAGGACAGGCGCCTGTAAAACCTTTAGCAGACGACTGCTTCAGGGGATGGAACGAAACAGAGAGCTGCACTCTTTCTCCAATTCTTCGCATATGCGACTGATGTTAATACTACAGTCGTCTGTCAAATAGTCAGACGATTGTGCATTATACATCAGTCGACTACTGTAAAATATGGAGAGAAGACAGAGAGATGTAGTGATTGCACTTAGCTATACAGGCGACTGATGACCCATCTCCTGGCGACTGTGAAAATACAGGCGACTGTAAACTGATTGACAGACGACTGTGCGTAAAGATCAAGTTTGAGTCAATTGAAATGTTGACTTGAGCTGTGCATGTCAGGCGACTGGAAATCACCCAGTCGACTGTGTTTCCTTAAGCAGGTGACTGACGGAAAGCCAGAGACTCCATGAGTCTTTGGACAGAGTGAACCTATTGGGTTGGATTCTATGATAATCCTAAGGTTCACTAAGATGGTTAAATGCATATGCATGAATGAGTAAACCATCTAACAAGGCATTACATTAACCCTAGACTCAAAAAAGAGAGAAAGCAATAAAGTAAATTACATGGATTACAATGCTTCTCAAAGAGTCTAAGTCTTCAATCTTGAAGCCTTGAGTGCTCTCCACCATCTCCAAGCTTTGGCACTTCTTGAGTCTAAACTATGGCCCTTCTTCACATGATGTCCATCCTTACACCAAGTGATTAGTCTCCAAGAAAGATATCCTTGAAATAAACTGAGAGACTAAAACATGAGATTCATTAGCAACAACATAATGTTGTGATCATCATCAAAATAAGATTGGTATGAAACACCAATACTCAACATGAAGCTCTTTGCAATAAAGATTTCGGCAATGGGGTTTTTGTATGTGTTGGCCGCACTATTATTTTGTGGTTGCCTCTCTTTTTTTGCTCTCCTTGGATGTGAGTTTAAGTAGGAGTTATGGGGATTCAATTGGCTCATGAAGAATCTCATAATTGTAGGAGATTGAATGGAATCCTAACTAGAATAGGATTTGCACTAATCATATGGAAGATCTCTTCTAATCACAATAGGGTATGGAGTTTGAATTTGGATTGCAATAGGATTGTATTGGATCTCATTTAATCACAAATTGATTTGCATGAGATTTGGTTCAGTCACATTTGATATGAATGAGATCTCTCCATATCTCTCCATCTTTGACCAAGTCTTCATATGTGTAGCAATAATTTGGTTCAATCACTTTTGATATGAATGTGACCTCTCCTTATCTCTCCATCTTTGACCAAGTCTTCATTTGTGTAGTAATTTTCTTCATCACTTTGACTAAGTGACGTGCATTTATATTTAATATATTCATGCATGTCTTCTCCTAATTTTCCGTCGTTTTTCGTTATTTTGAGTTCTTCTTTCTGTGATTTTTAGTTCCTTTTCACTTTCGTTGTGTTTGTGTGCTTTTGCAGGATATTGCTGGCGTAGGTGACATACAGGGCTAACATCATGAGTCCCCATAGCAACAGGAGGTGACACACGAGATCCTGAGAGCCAATCGTCAAGAGAAACCATGTATCAGCTCTCAACCGATCGGGTGGACAGATCCATCGATCGGTTCGTGCGCCTGTATCAGACCCCGATGAAGAAGCAAGGAAGAAGCAAACCCCACCCGATCGATTCAGTGATCGGGTGGTCGTGACAGAGCCCACTGTTTTGAGTGCCAAAGTCCACCCGATCGGTTGATCGGTTGACTTATCAACCGATCGAGTCACCTGTAGCAGATTCTTCCCAAGCTCGAGAACTCAACGACTCACCCGATCGGTTCAGCGATCGGGTGAAGATTATCAGAAGCGGAAGACCTGGTTTCCCGATCGTCTCACCCAATCGGTTGAAGTTCGATCGGATGGACATTTATTTTTGTCTTTTAGTGGGAATATTCCTTTGCATCTTGCCAAAATGTATAAATAGGGCTAGGTTTCCCAGAAAACAAAATCCCCATTTTAAAGCTGTTTTTAGGGGTTTTGGCTGCTTTGAATTTATTTTCATTTGTAAGTTTCTTGATCATTCTCATACTTTAATATTGCGTTTACACTATCATTTGCTATAGTAATGTATTGCTTGATTATCATTTTGATGGCTATAATTTGTTTTTCTACTCTTCATACTATGATTAGTGAGTAGTTTTCTAATCTGGGACATTGGTGGAAGCCCCTTCGTGGGTTCTCCCTAGAACGACCATAGGATTAGGGATTCGTAGGATATAGGGATTTAGATGGTTACGCGGGGGCGTTTTATTGTCATTGGCTGGAGAAAGACCGCCTTTGACTGTCGAGCCAGGGAAAATAAAACGGGAGTTTGATCCTCTAGCCACAGCTCACACCCCTAGCATAGACATTGATTCCTCGCGCGTGGGAACGGCTTGGATGAAATGTCGGGAGCAATTGTTTTGAGCTTAGTGCTCCGAAGTTGGTCGGTGTTAGACATGGGAATGCCCACCATCCGAACCCGGGTAGACCTAGCCTATCATCCTGGGCATCGACCGGAATATCAGGCCCATGGGACGCTAGGTACCACGTTTAGATGCAACGTCTCACCGCTAAACCCTAGAATACGATTACATTCCTATCCATCGGTCGTAATAGCGAGAACTCATGATAGGGCGGAAGCCAAAGTTCTAGGTTACCTTTTTTATCGCTTATACCTTTTTATTAGTTTAACATCGTGACAACCACCAAGCGATTAGGCTAGCTTACCCACCGGGTGATCCAGTTCCTGATTGATCACAAGCAGAACACACGCCTCCCCGTGTTCGACCCCCAAGCCACACTTCGACATCATGCGCTTGCGGTTTACAAATATTTAATCCTGGTATCCCCATCCTGATTTGAGTGCAAACGGATGGGAGGCCAAACTTTATTGCACCGTTGCCGGGGAGGCAACGTACTTGTTTCATTTAGGACCAGGTAACCCTCTAGACTAGCTCACATCCTTACCCCGTGATAATTTTCACATTCTACACTTTCGTTTTTATTATTATTATTATTTTATTTTTTGTTTTTATTTCGCATCATAGCATACGTGCTTCACGGTGTATCTTGATTTTTGATGTGCATGAACTCGAGAAGTCTTGACGACTTAGTTCCTTTAGATCCCTAGATCAACGCCACCTTACGGCGTTTGAACACTGAAAGAAGAAGAAGAAGAGAAGAATTCGACATGGCAGGAAATATCCCTCCTCAAAAGTCTCTACTCGAGTATTCTATGCCGTCCATCGGATCCACGTCCAACATTCAACCTTCGGCCATTACGACCAGACATTTTGAGCTGAAGCCATCTCTTGTGGCTTGGATCCAACATAACCAATTTTCTGGAGCCCCCATGAAGAACCCGATCGAGCACTTGGATTCTTTTCTGGAGAAGTACGAAACGTTCAAGATCAAAGGCGTGTCAACCGAGGCTATGCGGTTGAGATTGTTCTCATTCTTTTTACGGGACAAGGCAAAGCAATTGCTAAGGGGGAAGGACCCCAACACATTTATAACCTGGGAGCGGCTTTCAAATGTATTCCTGAACAAGTTCTTTCCTTCGGGGAAGACAATGGGAAGACAATGAAGCTAAGGAGCAAAATCTCCTCTTTCTCCCAGGCAAGCCATGAGTCCCTGCATGAGACATGGCTGAGGTTCAAGGAAATGCAGAGGAAATTTCCTCACCACGAACTCCCCCGCTGGCAGATTATTAACTTGTTTTACAATGGATTGAGGGACGACTTGAAGTCCTCCATGGATGCCGCAGCGGGTGGATCCTTCGTGGCAAGAAATGAAGTGGACGCCGGAAATATTTTGGAAAAATGGGTTCCAACAATGAGAGGTGGAGCGATGAACGTGCTACACCGAAAGCTGGAGGAATGAATCGGGTCGAGGAAGTTGATAAGCTGTCGAGCAAATTTGATTTGCTTTCCACCCAGATCTCAGCATTCATGGTTGGAGCCGGAGGCACTAACCCTCAGCATGTAGCAGCGGTTGAAACTGAAGTAATGGGAGATTTCGATGTTGGAGACATCTCGGCACCCGTGGATCAAGCGAGTGCACTATTTTACAATCCTACGGAAAATACACCCTATCCACCGAGGACAAGTTCCAATCCAGCATACTCTCCCAACAATCGGAACCACCCAAATTTCAGCTACTAGGTACCCTACCAGTAGTTGCAGCAACCACCTCAACAACAACAATATCTGCATCCTCCGCCTCAACAACAGATATATTAGCAGTTCCCTCCTTGAAATCAAAAACCTCCGCCTCAGCAGTAACAATACAATCAATAACGGGTGGTCTCTCCGATCGAGAGCATCCTGACTCAGAATATAGCAAATCAGGAGAAGATCACCCTACAATTGCAGATTGGGCAGAAGTCTTTGGCCGACCAAGTGACCCAGCTGGGGTTACAAGTGGCCAACCTCCAGAAGGCACAGGGGCAACTGCCGGGTAAATATGAGGTGAACCCTAGGGGACCAAACTAAACTCTAGCCTTGACGCACGGTCAAGCGAATGTCTTCACCATAGTTCTGAGGAGTGGGAAGAAAATTCCGACACTGGAGGCCGAGAGAGATAATGAAGCACCATTGGTCAATGAGAAACCGAATCTGGAAGGGAATGACAATGGAGCGTTAACATCGAGCCCCGTGACTCCGGAGGGAGTTTCTGGAGAGAAGAAGAAGAATGAGGGCGACGACTGGAGGGTTTTCAAACCTTCAGTACAATTACCACAGAGGCTTGCCAAAGCCAAAATTGATGAGAAGTATGGCAAGCTCTTCGAGATGTGAAGGACCTGAGTCAGCAAATCCCATTTCTGGAAGCAATTAAGACTATCCCCTCGTACATGAAATTTCTTAAGGACCTTGTTACGAAGGGGACGAGAAAAGAGAAAGTGGTCCTTACGGTTGAATGTAGCGCCCTAATTCAACGAGCCAATTCGCCGAAGCTGAAAGACCCCGGGAGTTTCTCTATCCTGTGCTCCATAGGGGAGGTATATATAAATAGAGTGCTCGTCGATCTGGGAGCGAGTGTAAGTTTGATGCCCCTATCGATGTACAGAAGGATTAATATGGGTGAGATGGAACCCACGGGGATGGCCCTGCAGCTAGCAGATAGATCAGTGAAGTACCCGGTGGTAGTAGTCGACGACTCGCCGGTCAATGTCCACGGTGTGCGTGTGCCAGTCGATTTCGTGGTTATGGATATGCCTGAAGATAATCACACTCCGATTATCCTTGGAAGACCCTTTATGGCTCGATTTCGTGGTTATGGATATGTCTGAAGATAATCACACTCCGATTATCCTTGGAAGACCCTTTATGGCAACCGCAGGCGTACTCATTGACGTTAAGAAGGGAAAATTGTCCCTGAACGTGGGAGATCAAAAAGTAGAATTTGACTTGGTGTTGTCGATGAAGTTACCACCAGAGGAACCTAGATGTAACCTGCTGGAGATAGAAGAAGAGAGAGTTATTGAAGCAGGATCATGGGAAGTTCTTTCCAGGAACCCCCCTGAAAACTTGGATGGACTTGAGGAGCACACTAGGCTGGATGGATTAGAAGTTACTGAACAAGTATGTGTCTCCCAGTCGACTCCCCTGGATTTGGAAAAGTTGCGCTGACAAAGAGCATGGGGAAAGAGCATTTGATGCTCACAGCTGATGAAGTTCGAATTCTGAGGAGAGTGGCGATTAAGCCAACATAAAGGAAAAACCCCCGGACATCAACAGTTGGAGAGTTGTTGAGACCATCCATTTGTCGTCGCTGTCCACAACCAGAGATTCTGCCCCAACAACTGAGAGGACAACGATCGTTGAGCGTCACCCTTACAAGCCCCCCTGAATATCATATCGGGAGTCGAGCAACCGACTATAAACAACAGCGCTTCATGGGAGGCAACCCATGTTCTGAACTTCTGTCGGTTTTTATAGGATTAGTTTACTAATTTTTATGAATAAATACTGTTGTGGGGATTTTTGTTGGGACACTTAAAGGATTTTCACTTTTTGTGCATGAATTGCCCCACCCGATCGGTTCATACATCAACCGATCGGGCGGATGGTTTCAGTAAGTGGCCAATTTCAGCAAATGAGTGAACCGATCTGGTGACAAAATCGGTGATCGGGTTGCTGATCGGGTGATGATAACAGAAGCTTCAGATGTTTTTGGAGAGCGGTAAACCGATCGGGTGAGAATCCACCCGATCGGTTCACCTGTAGTTGCTGATCCGGCAGAAATTTTCGAAGATTGACCTAACTGATCGGGTGAACTCCACCCTATCGGTTCACCCAACCCTAGATTATTGGATGTTGGGTCCTACTACTTAAATCATTTTAGAAACAAGAAGAGTTTGAGCATACTGGCTAAAGCGGCTCTGAGTGGCCTGGTCTGGCATATTTGGAGAGAAAGAAACAAACGAATCTTTGACAAGGCTAGGAAATGTAAGACAATGCTATTTGAAGACATTGCAGCAGAGCTCAGGATTGCCTTACATGAGCTGGATAGATCAGATGATGGGGCTATGGAGGCAATGTATAATTGGGAGTTTCGGGACAATGGTTAAATTTACATTCTATGATCTATTGAGGGGTTGGACTTGTAAATTATTACTGGATATAGGTACCACTAGTACAGAGTGACGGTGCTTGTGCCCTATCCTCTCTCTAGTAGTGCCTATGATCTGATGTGCCTTTTGTAACATATTTGGTTATTAATATAGATTTCTTTACTTTTCAAAAAAAATCTCACCCCCCTAACCCGACTTCATTTCACCCGACCTCCAACAAATTCGCTCGAACGGTTCGTTTCGCCTTCCTCCCACACGATCTCCTCCATTACTCCAACTACTCCTAAAATCACTCCCCCACTTCCTCCCATACTCTCCCACCATCAAGCACCCTCACATCGACCACATTCAACCGCAAAACGCCCAAAACACTGGCCCTAATTTCCTAGTTTTCGAAAATTCTATTCTCTTTGGATTAGCGTGCGGCAGCTCCCTGAATCACTCCATCATGCATCGTGGGATATTTTGGGAGCTAGGACTCGCATCATCATTGGGTAAACTTGCTCCATCGCTTTATTTTTATATTGCCCAAGTATTTTTCTTTTGCTCCTTTGTCATTTGTTGTGTGCTACCTCATATAATCTTGCATATCACACCAAATCGCCACAACATCATGGCAAAAGACAAAGATAAGGGTAAGCGCATCATGGTGGAAGAGGATCCGTCTCGCAAGAGACAACGACCTACACGCTCTACACGTGGATGCGTTCCTCCACTACCGCCTACCCAACCACCACCCCAACCTATCATACCTGTGGTGGACCCACTGCTGGGACTGCAGGTAGTTCGTTTCATGAGCCAGGAACATAAAGATTTATTTTCTTGACTCACCCAACGATCTTACCTAGCCACCAAGTTTGCACATGATCGAGCCGTACTCGATCTCGGAGTTTTCTCCGAAGTCGAATCCCTATTCGCAAACTTAGGTTGGCTTAGTTTCCTGCACGCACATGCCCATTCCTACCCCCATTCTCACACTCGAAATTCTCTCCACTATCAAGATCGAGACGAAGGAAACTATCGCTTTTTGCCTTCGAAACCGGAATTTCCGTGCCCCTTTGACTACCATCAACACTATTTTCGGTTTCCCCGACCTTGAGGGCAGCATCCTTCCCAATGAATTTCACGCCGACTTTGACATCGACTTCTTTTGGGGACACCTCACGTTGCACGATCATTTTCCTAGAGGCAAGGCCAAGGCCTCTTCCATTATCCACGCGGTTTTCTGTCTCGCCCACCGTATAATCTCTAGCACTTTCTTTCCGCGGGATGAGTACGATACCGTGACCATCCCCGATCTTTTCATCCTTTGGGCGATGACTTTCCCTTTCATTCCTGGTGTAGACGGGATTACCTTCGAGGCTCCGCGCATTCGCATACACACCGTTGGATGGCTAATTCAAAAGCTTGTTAATATTAGCCATGCCAACAGAGGTAAATATTGCTGCTGCGGCCTCATCACTATCATTGCCTTACACCCTCCATTCAACCTCGAGTTTCCCCCTGATTTGCCCCGTGCCCCAGGATCTACATAACTAGATCTCGATGTCTTGAGGCATACCCATATGATCAGGCTGCGAGGCAACTGTTGGTTTGATTTCTACTACAGCCATTCCCCTGCACCATATACCATTCTGCCAAATCCTGGCCGCATGACTATTCAGCTTCAGGCAGATTGGTCTTTGTACGAGGATATATGCCCATAAGGCAATTTATCCTAAGTATACGTCTTGTTCATACTGTATATGGTATGTATTATTCTAAGTATGAAATCGTTCGTATTAATATACTTAGATAATATCCATAGACTTATAGTTAGGTCCTTATGTATCTAGATAAGATCTTGATTATGAGTAAGTAAGCGACCGAATAGAAACGTAAGTCTTAAACGGTTCGTGGTCATAAATGTGTCGAGAACTGGATATTGACACATCGGATAGGCCACTGTGTCATAGTCTTACCTTAGGGTAATGATGATCTCATAGTCATTCGACTTTGTGAAGTCGGAGACGAGACACAGGTGCTCATTGGAGAATGAGTTCACTGAACGACCAAATTAGAGTTATTAAATGGTTAACTTTAACTGAACTGTCTTTAATAACTCTAGGGTGATGATAGGTAAGCTGGTCCTTATGATCTGAAGTCATTTGTACGAACCTGTGAGTGAATCGTGTAGCTTAGACCTATGATCTAGCTTCGAGGCTAGACCTGCTAAAAGATCTTAGGTTGGGTTGCACCCGAAGCTCTCGAGGTGAGTATATGACTAAGATGGGATTCGTCACTTTCGTTAAAGGGAAGTTAGTGTTACAGGCTCAGTATGGTCTTTATGTTAATCCTCGGCCGGGGTACGTTGTAAGAAGTACAACGTGAATACAACAAAGACCGCCGTATACTGACCAATGTTGTCTAATAGGGTTGACAGTAAACCATACCCTAGGCCAACAGGAACACAGTCTTGACGAAGGGACTATAGCTAACGGAGTTCATCACTGACACGGCCAATGTAAACCCAATGATGCTTTTGTCAAAGGGTCGATCACGTTATGATGATTCTGAAACAGGGACGACAGCTACTGCTCGTGATGATCGTCATCTAGGGGTTCCGAGCCCCAACCTGTAGTAAGGTTAGGCTGTAGGGTCTCACACCGAGTAGTGTTCGTGTCTTAGTAATAGGAAGATTAATTGAGAGAAATTCATTTGATGATATTGAATAGTTAATATTCACAAAGCTTGTTGTGAAAATTAGTCGTCATAGCTATATGGACAAATGTTGCATCTGATGCAAACAATGTTTAAACGTGTCGTAAATTGGTTACGAAAAATTTAGTAGGAAAAAATAGATTGGAAAGGGTTACCTGGATGATGGGATCATCCCGGTCTAAACACATGTTCAAACCGGGTCCAAATCGGAGCTCAAACGAGCCCAGAAATACGAAAACAGTCCAAGGCAAGGTGGGTTATACCCACTGGGCTAACAAGCCCATACCCAGAGGCAAAACGGACGCGGCCCGCTGGATGTAGCGGGCTAACACCCGCAGCGGCAGCGGGCGCACGCCCGCTGCCCAGCGGGCGGGCGGCCCTCCTCCAGTGCCTTGGGCAGGCGCGCCCACAAAGCTTAGCGGGCGCGCCCGCAACTTAAGTGATTTTTAGGGGTTTTGAAACCCCAAAAAGACGGCTACGAAAGTTGAATTTTTACCCAACTTTGGGCAATTGTTTGAGGGGTTAAACGAAGTCGAAATTCATCGTTGTTGGTTCCTACACGTTTACCAATCGAAGCCCTTCGGATTGATAACTTGTTTGTTGTCTAAAGTTTAATGAGCGAGGAGAATTACTTAGTTATAGTTTGCTTTTATGGAAAACTCACTTAAACTACAAATTAAGCTAAATTGCCTTAATTGAATTTTCATCTCATTTGCAAAAGTCCCACATTGCTCACAACGAAAGAGTGAGTGCCGACTCCCTATATAAATAGGGGTGTACTCTCTTCGTTGAAAAATGCACCAAGTCCTCGATCGAGTAGCTCCAGAATTTTAGAGCAAGCTCGATCGGCGACTAAACGTCTCTCTCTCTCTCTCTCTCTCTCTCTCTCTCTCTCTCTCTCTCTCTCTCTCTCTCTTCCTATTCTCCGGAGTAGTCCTAGCAAGACTACGAAGGGGGTTTGGATTTGGATCCAGACGTCTAAGACGCGGGTTCTACTCAAGTAATACTTTCTACCGTGTGTGATCGGCTCGGAGGTGAAAGTTGGCTCGGGCGGATCGGTTCGAGGGTGCGAGGCGGCTCAGGCAGATCGAGTAAAGGCGGCTCGACTACGAGGAGCATCAGAAGATGGTGTGGTACATCTTGCCTGCTTCAGGGCCAAGATTCCGGGTATGTGGTTAAGTAATTTTAGTGTAGATTTAATTTTGTCGCTTTAGTATAAATCTTTCTTGCGGTGGTCAGATCCACCCCAAGTTAGCAAGATCGGGCTAGGTTCTGACTCCCTTAGAGCCTAGCTAAATTGTTTAGCTAGCTTAAAAATTTTTGTTTTGTTTTTGATTTTCCGCTGCGTTTTAAGCCCCTGTGGTCCGTCTGACTTAGGACGGACACAGACCCGAGCTCTGAGGGTCCGCCAAAACCCCAACAGTGGTATCAGAGCCACGGTTATGCTATAGATCTATTATAACGACATTTTTTAAATCTTTAAATTGCTTAATTTTAAACATACGAACTATTTTAGCTTTATGTTAAAATTAGTTTAAAATAATTTTGTGTTTTAAAAATTGTTTTTGCAACACGAAATTTTTTTTTTGGGTACAGTTTATTTTTATGCGATAAATTTTAAATAGGTCTCCAATGTTTAAATGCTTTATAAAATTTTTTTATGAGATATAATATTTTTCCGAGCATTTAATGTTTATGTAACTTTAAAGAAATATTTTATTTTTAAAATTTAATTCGTTTAAGTTACATAAAGGTTAGAAATTTTATAACTTTATTTGAAAGCTTTTAAAACAATTTCTAATGATTTTAAAAGTGTTTTAAAATTGCTTTAGTGGATATGTAAATTACAGAAATATTTTATTTTCATAAGATGAAAAGATAAATTAGTTTCTTTTAAATTACATATATGTTTCTAAATTATATATGCGATATTTTAATCTTAGAAATGTTTGATTAAAATTTTAAAGCCTAGGTTTTAAAATTATTTGATAATTTTATGAAACCTAGTTTTATGTGATAAAAATGTTTAAGCTTTAAACTTTTGATCTTTAAATTTAATTGTTAAATTTTAGATTTGCATGTTAATTATTATGTAGATAATTTTAAACTTGCAAATACTCATTATATGTCACTAAATGAAACTTTTATTTATGCGGATAAATTAGTTGTTTCATTTTCTTTTAATGGACATGTTGAATAATGTATTCATGAACCTTATTAGGTTAGCCATTAAATGTTTAAAATTTTATGAGATGAAATTTTAAATAAACTAGTGACATGCTATGTTTTATAAACAAAACAACATCAAAACCTAATACCAGATTAGGGTAGTCCCTTTGATTGTCAATCATTTCAGTAAATCGTTTAATTGATGATTTCATAAAAGACTATTTTTGAAATATGTTGTAAATGTTTTATTAAAATCCTAATTAGATTGGGGTAGCACGTTGAACGAATGAACCTTATAGTTGATAAGGACTTAATAAAAATTGTTCAACCAATCCATAAAATTTTGAATTTTAGGATCCACTAGTTGATAAGGATTAACTAGTTTTCTTAATTAAAAGCCATTTAGTTGTTTGGACGAACATAAAATTGATGAAAACTCCTTCAATGGATCATGATGTCGGTCAATGTGCTTGGATAAGTTTGCTGGACCAACCTATCTAGACTAGGTACTAAGTGGTCCTGGCTTAGTCAATTCCCTGGCCGCGTCTGCTGGACCGCAAGGAGTCGATTCATGACTGTGTAAGTCCATCGACTATACCAAAGTCAAATACGATAATAATCTTGTTCAAGATAAACCGTAGCCCTCCTTGTTTTAGGAGTTGGCAACTGTAAGAAACATGTTACGGTTGTAGAGCTACACTCAAGCCGTGACATGTCAATCTTATAGAAACCGATTTCTTGATTAACATCTTGACCTGACTAAAACCGTTGTCTCATCCTCCGAGCATCGACGTAAGTCTAACCAAGAATGTAGTCTACGTCCTGACCCAAACCGACGTGTCGTGCATACACCGAGCAATGGGGGAAGTCAGGCTAGACATGAAAACAAGGGCCCGACTAGGCTAGACATTGTGATCCGGATGAGCACACTCATGATCACAAATGACTAGGGGTAAAAATCGATAGGGAATCATAATAGATACGATTGATGACGAGTTCGTCTACCTACTGCAAAGTCGGACAACTTGTTGAGACACACTCA
This sequence comes from Scilla litardierei, assembly GCA_030789695.1. Lineage (NCBI taxonomy): Eukaryota > Viridiplantae > Streptophyta > Magnoliopsida > Asparagales > Asparagaceae > Scilla > Scilla litardierei. Next base: position 86,273,234 of record CM061131.1, on the reverse strand, counting down.
AGGTTGTCAGACTCAGGGTAATCGGATCCCTCTCTCACAAATGTTATTTTATAATAAATTGTTTATTATTATGGCTTTAATAAATTTAGTGGGAGAATATAGTTTTATTAAAACCATTAAAACTACACAATGAACATATACTGACTAAAGTATCTATAAAATGCAGAATGGATTCGAGTCTTAGATATATGGTTGAGAAGAACGTGCTCGATGGAACGAACTACAAAGACTGGCTTAGGAACATTAAGTTGGTCCTTTCCCTAGCTGGGATTGGATACGTACTGTTCGAGGACGCTTCGGAGAAGCCCGATGAAGATTCGACCTTCGAGGAAAAAGAAGCTTATAAGTTATACCAGAGGGATGCAGAGAAGGCCAGGTGCCTTACTCTGGCTTCGATGAGTAACGAACTGCAGAGGAAGCATGAACATATGGATGTTCAAAGTATGCTTCTTAATGCACAAGATTTATACGGCACGCGATCTAGAGCTGCCAAGTTCGAAGCCACTAGCAACCTCTGGGGCACAAAGATGGAGGCAGGGCCCGTATAAGATCATGTTATCAAGATGATCAGGTATGTAGAGGACGCCACCCAGTTAAGATTTGTCCTGGATAATGAGATGTCTGTGGACATTATCCTGAAGTCTTTAACTCCTGAGTTTAAGACTTTCATCACTGGTTTTATAATGAACAATCTTGAAAAGGATCTTCCTGGTCTCCTCAATATGCTTAGGCAGTTTGAGGAGATTGAGAAGAAGCCGACTGCATTGGTTGTTGGCTCTGCTTCTTCTGACCAGCCGAAAGGAAAGGGTAAGAAGAGGCAGGTCCCGCAACCTGCAAAGGCAAAGAAAGGGAAGAAAAAGACCAAAGGGGCCCCGTCAAAATCTGCGTGCTTCCATTGCCATAATATTGACCACTGGAAGAGGAACTGTAAGATCTATCTTGCAGAGAAGAAGAATGGGCATACTGATGCCTCTACCTCATGTACAAATTAAATTCAATAAAACGTAATTATTTCCAATCATATATTATGAGATACTAAAGACATCTGTGTAATGTATACATGTGGCTGATATGAAGCGAAGATTGGGAGAAGTGCAGAGGACGGTCGGCAATCTGAGCAATCGTTGCTGCTAGGGCCGTTCAAAGACTTCGAGAGACATGATCGAGAAGGATATGATACTAAATTTTAGTTGAATAAAATGTATCATTCCTTAAAGGTTGAAAACAATGATTGATGTTCTACACTCAAAGTTTATTTGATAAACAAATTACGGTTCATCTTTATGAATCCGTTGTTTTAATGAATGTCTCGGAAATTGCGTTTTCTGTTGAGATTGAAATTTGATTGAGATTGGTTTAAATTTTCTGTGATTGTGGCTTTCTGAGATGGTTGCGAAAATTCTCGAATGATGATGCGAAGCTTCGAAAAATGTTGTTTTTGGAGCTGACTTAATGTTATAGTCAATCGGTAGTTAAGTATAGGTTCCAGGGGCGTAAAAATTGTGTGCGATCACAATTATACACATATTAAGATTAATTCTTAATAAACTGCATTTAGTTATTAAAGAGTTAATATTAAATGTGGTCAAGGGAAAAGTACAGTGTAGGACGTTTGATTGAGTGAGTAAATGTCAAGATTCCTTAAACAGATCTTGACTTTACTCATTCATCAAACCGAACCTGACACTAGTACATTCCATCTAAAGCACTTACCAAATGGTTATATCTTCGTATATATAATCTAAATATGATTTAGATATAATATTGAAGTATTTAACCAGGTAATTCTTAAAGTCAGTGGGAGCCAGCTCGTATACTTAGTTCCGGTTTTTCGGACTAAGTAAAAAGGATTTCCAACTTATAAATCATCTATATAAAACATTGAATCAAAATTGTTATGATTTAATCGTATATATAGAGACTTAGGGTGTCATGTATGTACTTGACATATTGACACAAGAAAAGTGGAATGAGCTGAGACTGACTTATAGATTATAATGTTAGACCCTACATCTAGGTTGTATTAGCTAATTGTTAGCTATACAAAGATAGGAAAAATTGATCCAGATCATTTTTCCAAAGGATCAACCATGTGTGATCAAGAGATGTATTATTTAATCCATTAAAATTTGTTGTAGATACTCGTTGGTAAAACTACTCTTAGGTTTGTCATATAAATGTCAAAGTGACTGATATGCTATAACGGTATGAGATATCGAGATAAATAGCCTAAATGCAAGTGGGAGATGTAGGAGGATATATGCACATAAGGCAATTTATCCTAAGTATACGTCTTGTCCATAATGTATATGGTATGTGTTATTCTAAGTATGAAATCGTTCGTATTAATATACTTAGATAATATCCATAGACTTATAGTTAGGTCCTTATGTATCTAGATAAGATCTCGATTATGAGTAAGTAAGCGACCGAATAGAAACGTAAGTCTTAAACGGTTCGTGGTGATAGATGTGTTGAGAACTGGATATCGACACATCGGATAGACCACTGTGTCTTAGTCTTACCTTAGGGTAATGATGATCTCATAGTCATTCGAATTTGTGAAGTCGGAGACGAGACACAGGTGCTCATTGGAGAATGAGTTCACTGAACGACCAAATTAAAGTTATTAAATGTTTAACTTTAACTGAACTGTCTTTAATAACTCTAGGGTGATGATAGGTAAGCTGGTTCTTATTGATGGAAATTGAAGTCCACCCCAAGTGATTTTGATGATGAGCACACCAAATGAAAGCTTAGTGTACTAACTACACTACACTTAAGATGTGCAGAATTTGCGAAGCTCTACTCATACTCAAAGAAGCACACTTCAACGCTCAAAGACAAAGACGAACATGACTAAACTCAAGTGATGAAGCTCAAGCTCAAACAGAACAAAACGCACAAAGAGAAGCTCGCTTTTGCTTCACCAAATTGATCAAACTTCCGAAGACATGTTCTGAGTCCATAGTGAGTGTGTCGTGTCTTTTTAGGGTATTTGTTAAAGCCATATCAAATAGACAAAAACACACACACACACACACACAATTTCGAAAATACTTTTAATTATCTTCAAAATATTTTCGAGAGCTTTTTTCTAGTCACTCCATAATTTTCGTAGTGAAACTCCACGCACCCTGGAGTTAACTACTCGTCTGACTAGAAGAGCAGCAGGAAAAACTCCTCTGGTAGTCGACTACCAAAAGTAGGGAGTCGACTACCTGTCAGAGATCAAGAACTCCTGGAACTCTCTGGGAGTCGCCTACCTATATGAGGGAGTCGACTACCAGCTGTAAATTTCAGACATTTTTTGAAATTGAATTTTGAAATTCATTGAGCAATTTACTCCGTAATTTTTGGGACAAAAGTCAACGAAAATTTGAAATTCAAATCTCAGTTTTTCCCTATAAATAGAGCTAATTTCTTTTGTGAAAAACACAACTTTGAAAATCAATCTATTGTGAAAACTCTCTTGAATTCAAAGCTCTCATTTTCTCTCTAGCCAATTTGATTTTATTTGATCTTGCAATACTTTCTTACAAACTCTTTTGAAGATCATACTCTTATTTTTATTGGCTAAAACGTTTTCAAAATCCTTACTATTATTCTCTTTAATTTTTATTTAAAGGATTTTTGAAAAGATCTAGATCACAAAGAACTTCTCTCGTATCTTTGTGTGATCTAGACTATCATTCTATCAAGCAACTACACAAATTTGTCTAAACTTTGATTGGCTATAGAATCGGGTGTATAAACCAATCTCCATCATTTATTGTGGTGTATTGGATAAATTCTCACTGTGTTGATTGTTGGAACACTAGACAAGTCTAGTTGTTGCCAGTTGCAAAGTCCTCGGGTTGTGAGGCAAGGGTAAATCCTAGACAAGTCTAGGTGTTATGGTTGGAAATCCTGGTTGAGACTAGGTACTTGTATTTGCCAAGGCAGATAGTGGAAATCTCGTACCGGATTGGTCGGGGACTGGACGTACCCGGGTTGCGGGGAACCAGTATAAAAATCCTTTTTGTTTGCGATTGTTGATCTGTGCTTGTTTATTTTTGCACTTACTTTTCTATCGGTTAAAGTGTCATCTATCTACAACAAAGATTAATTTATCTCTATTCGTTGTAATTCATATTTGCAATCTTATCTGTTCTCACATATACTCTGGGAGTCGACTACTGTTCATAGGGAGTCGACTACCTGCTGTGGAATTGCTCTGTGTATTTTAAGATTGTTTTGTTGATTAAGAACCAAGCGTAGATCACTCTACTTGGTTTCTTATGCAACATTAGAAGGAATTTATTTGTGTTAATATCGTTGAGCGAAAAAGTTTACTACATACACAACACTATTCAACACCCCTTCTAGTGTTGTTTGCCATCCACAGGATCCAACACTTGGTATCAGAGCGAGGCTACAAAAGTGATGGCGTCAACATCTTTTCACTCTGAAGGACTGAATACCATGTGACCACCTCTATTCAACGGAACCAACTACGCTAGCTGGAAGATCCGAATGAAGACTCACCTAGAGTCATTAGACCTTGAAGCTTGGACTATTACCAAAGTCCCGTACATCGCACCCACCGACGTTGAGTTTGGGAAATGGTCTGTCGACGACAAGAAGAGTGCTAATCTCAATGCAAAAGCAATGAATGCTCTGTTTTGCGCTGTTACAGGAAATGAGTTCAATCGAGTCTCCCAATGTGAGACAGCACATCAAATATGGCATACTCTTCAGGTAAGTCACGACGGAACTGAAAAGGTAAAAGAATCTCGCATAAACGTTTTACATTCAAAGTTCGAATCTTTTAAAATGGAAGGAGAGAGTATCACCGCTGTGAATACTCGTTTTACTAATATTACGAATGAGCTTGCAGGACTAGGAAAGAAACTTTTCGAGTATGAACAGGTAATGAAGATACTAAGATCCCTCCGACCCGAATGGAAGGGAAAGACTACGGCCATTCGAGAAGCCCATAATGTGAAAGACCTCACCATCGAAGAACTAATGGGAAATCTCATGGCATATGAGATTGAGCTTGAAGAAGACAAGAAAATCGAAGAAAAGCCAAAGAAGAAGAATCTTGCGTTCAAAGCACAAGAGGAAGATTCCAACTACACGGACAAAGAAGACCATATCGCGTTCATCTCAAAGAACTTTAAAGAGTTCATCACTAGTAAGTATGGAAAACGATCTTTTAGACCCACTAACGGTATTATTTGTTTTGGTTGCAATAAACCAGGGCATGTCAAGAGAGACTATCCATTGGAGAGAAACAACCGTGATTCCAGAGATCGTGGGAAGAACAAAGACAATAATGAGAGGCGAAACAATGTAAGAAACAAGTTTCGACGACCAAAGAAAGAAGCTTATGCAGCCTTCGACCAAAGCGACGAATCTTCATCCGATGAATCCTCAGAAGAAGATAATGATGAAAGAAAAGAGACGGCACACATGTGCTTCATGGCATCTACATCCTCCAAGGTAAGCTCGCATCATGATTCATCTAGCGACAATGAGTCATCGTCAAGCGATGATGAAGACTTGGATTATAGGGGAGCATATAAGGAGCTATGCAAAATGCATGAAAAGCTCATTAAAGAACATAGAAAAACACTTAGGAATATCAAAAGAGATACTAAAGAAAAAGAAGAAGTCATTAAAGAAAATAGTCTTCTTAAAGAAAAGAATGATCTTCTGCAAAAAGATATTTCACTAGTAAATGAAAAAGTTGAAAATCTAAATAATCTTCTCGTATCTGTCAAAGATAAATATGACGCTACGATGAAAATTATTGATAATTTCAACAAAGGAAAAGGGAAGCTAGATAGTATAATAGATAATCAAAAAACTTCATCTAGCAAAACCGGACTCGGCTATGATTCACATCATACCAAGAAACGGGTTAAGCATACTAGGATGCATCATTCTAACGATAATGTCTTGAGCATCTGGGTACCAAAGAAATTATCTGATCAGCGAAGAAAAAGGTACGCTACTGACTTTGTTCAACAAATTCATTTTAACAAAAATTATAAATATGTTGTTCATGAAGGAACTAAACCGTATTGGGTTTGGCTTCCTAAAGACTAACTCCTCGGACTCAAAACCAAAGAGTACCATAAAACGCTTATTTTTTTCCAGGTACTCTAAAAGGAGGAAAACAATGAAGAAACTTCAAGAAGTCAAAACGGCTGAATCAGAACAAAAGTTTTTTTTAAATTATTATATATATATATATATATATATATATATATATGTGTTGTAATGAGTTAATATGTGTATATGATTGTGTTGTATTCTTAAAATATTTTTTCAGAAAGCACACTCAACCTGGATCAAAATCTCCCTGGGATGAGAAAACGACTCAACCCAGCAGGGAGTCGACTACCTACAGGAGGGAGTCGACTACCCGTGCGAAAATTTCTGGGTTGCTCTTTTTTTTGACTAACTCCTATTGGGTTCTATTGAGTGGATGGGTTCAGATCCACTAAGGCAACTTACCCAATAAGACTAAAACTCATCCTAGCCATCCAAAACTTGATCTAAAGGCCCTCTCTTCTCCCCATCTCTTCATCCAAACAAACAAAACCCCAAGAAAACCCTAGAGGTAGCCGACTACCCCCCTTTCTCCTCCTCATCTCTTGATTTCGCACCTTGGTGCTTGGACTTTTGGAGCTATTTTCTCATCCTCCTCCAAAATTACTCAAGGTAAAATTTTTCTTACTCCATGATCTTTTATTAATTCATCTCTCTTGGTTATCTAGTAGTGTAAAAATGTTGTTTTTTTCTTTTACTCTATCTAGATGCCTATCAAGGGGATTTTCTCCAAGAAGAGGAAAACTACTACAGAAGTTGATTCTGAAAAAGAAACTATCCTACCCTATCTTTTCAAAACTACTACCTATGAGCATTTTGTTAAGATCTCAAAGAAACCTATCTTGCATGAACGATTTGTCAAACTTAATGATGTTATCAATTATGGCATTGACAGTCTGTTAGAGTTTCAAAACTTAGCAAACTTGTTCTCTTCTGAAAATGTGTACCTCTGCTATCCTATGCTTGTTCATCTATTCTATGCAAACATGGACTATGATCTCGTTAAAAGTCGTTTCATAACAAAAGTCCTTGACACCAAACTTGCTATTACTGTCAAATCCCTAGGAGAAGCTCTAGGAATCCCATACTCTGGCATGCTTCTTGACAAAATCGAAATGACTGATGAGAACATTCTAGAAAGAATGTATTTGCCCGGTAGACACTTTCAAACCAAACTTCCAAGTAACAATCTTCGCTATCTGGCAAGGATCTTGGCTAATATATTGTCTTATAACATAACTCAAAAGTCTGGGAGCCATGCAATCCTATCTGAGAAACAAGCTAAGTGCATCTATGCCATCCTAGGTAACATTCGTATTAATTGGGCTAAAGTGATTATGGATTCTATCCTAGCCTCAGCTTCTTCTGATAGACCCTCCTCCACTCTTTCTCATGGGCACTATCTTACTATACTATTCATTAGCTACAATGTGCCACTGGATCATGAAACATCTATTCTAGAACCTGCTCGTATTTTTGATGTGCATGCACTTGGAAGAATGAATCTCCACCATGACCTTGATGAAAATGTCCCTGAAGAACAAATTGCTGCCGAAGGAGGATCATCATCCTCAAGGAGAGGTAAGAAAGTTGTTATTTCAGATTTCGAAGAAGAAGGAGAAGAAGAAAGAGGAAGCGGAGAAGAGGAAGAAGAAGAAGTTCCGGCATACATTCTTGAACTTCAGGAAATTCTTCTGAAGAAGATTGGAAAATTGAAGATCTCACAAGAGAAAGGATTTGAAGATCTCAAACAAAAGGTGGACGACCTGAAGGAGATCGTCGTGAAATGCAACAAGATGACTGAGGAAACGCTTGTTATGATCCTTGAAGAGATCAAGGAACTGAAGAAGAACAGCGATCATCCTTAGCTTCATGAACTTAGCTTCATAAACAATGGTTGTCTTTCAAAACAATGATTCTCTAAAAACTATGGCTTGTAATAACTTTTATCGTGTGATGCTAGCTATTATGAAATTATCTACTATGCAATACCTAGTTGTTCCTATGAACTAACATCTCCCTTGCAGGCATATGAAATTGAATTCCTCTCCTAATTATTTTATGTTCTGTAGAAATTATTTCTTTGTTTTTGTTGATGACAAGGGGGAGAAAAATATATGAAATGCAAAAATGAAATTATATGAATTGTATTGCTAAACAGCTTCGATGCAGGGGGAGAACCGCATCAAAGCAGGGGGAGTAAGTATACTTAAATATTTTCATCTTTAACTTACTTCAATTTTTTTATTTGGGTGTCATCATCAAAAAGGGGGAGAGTGATGGAAATTGAAGTCCACCCCAAGTGATTTTGATGATGAGCATACCAAATGAAAGCTTAGTGTACTAACTACACTACACTTAAGATGTGCAGAATTTGCGAAGCTCTACTCATACTCAAAGAAGCACACTTCAACGCTCAAAGACAAAGACGAACATGACTAAACTCAAGTGATGAAGCTCAAGCTCAAACAGAACAAAACGCACAAAGAGAAGCTCGCTTTCGCTTCACCAAATTGATCAAACTTCCGAAGACATGTTCTGAGTCCATAGTGAGTGTGTCGTGTCTTTTTAGGGTATTTGTTAAAGCCATATCAAATAGACAAAAACACACACACACACACACACAATTTCGAAAATACTTTTAATTATCTTCAAAATTTTTTCGAGAGCTTTTTTCTAGTCACTCCATAATTTTCGTAGTGAAACTCCACGCACCCTGGAGTTAACTACTCGTCTGACTAGAAGAGCAGCAGGAAAAACTCCTCTGGTAGTCGACTACCAAAAGTAGGGAGTCGACTACCTGTCAGAGATCAAGAACTCCTGGAACTCTCTGGGAGTCGCCTACCTATATGAGGGAGTCGACTACCAGCTGTAAATTTCAGACATTTTTTGAAATTGAATTTTGAAATTCATTGAGCAATTTACTCCGTAATTTTTGGGACAAAAGTCAACGAAAATTTGAAATTCAAATCTCAGTTTTTCCCTATAAATAGAGCTAATTTCTTTTGTGAAAAACACAACTTTGAAAATAAATCTATTGTGAAAACTCTCTTGAATTCAAAGCTCTCATTTTCTCTCTAGCCAATTTGATTTTATTTGATCTTGCAATACTTTCTTACAAACTCTTTTGAAGATCATACTCTTATTTTTATTGGCTAAAACGTTTTCAAAATCCTTACTATTATTCTCTTTTATTTTGAAGATCAAGAACTCCTGTGGATGTTGTTTGCCATCCACAGGATCCAACACTTATGACCTGGAGTCATTTGTACGAACCTGTGAGTGAATCGTGTAGCTTAGACCTATGATCTAGCTTCGAGGCTAGACCTGCTGAAAGATCTTAGGTTGGGTTGCACCCGAAGCTCTCGAGGCGAGTAGATGACTAAGATGGGATTCGTCACTTCCGTTAAAGGGAAGTTAGTGTTACAGGCTCAGTACGGTCTTTATGTTAATCCTCGGCTGGGGTACGTTGTAAGAAGTACAACATGAATACAACAAAGACCACCGTATACTGACCAATGTTGTCTAATAGGGTTGACAGTAAACCATACCCTAGGCCAACAGGAACACAGTCTTGACGAAGGTGTAGTGCCCTAGGAAGCCACTGCACATGTACTAGAGGGGGGGTGAATAGTACTTTTAAATAATCGGGAGTATTATTCCTAATTATCGTGCAATTAACAAACAACGATGCGGAATAATACAACAATCAAGAAATAATGCAAACGCAAACAAAATGGTTTAATGGGTTCGGATCCACCCAAGTCTCCCCGACTTGTTCCCGGTGATCCTACGTCCCAACCACCCGGATCCCTTCCGGATACTTGAGTTAGAAAACCTCTAACCCAAGATTTCCAATATAACCACTTGCGAAAACCTCACAAGTGCAATCGACCTACAATCGATGACCGTGACTCCCACAACCCGGGATCACGCAAAACCTCTCACAACCGAGAGTATACAATTCAAATATAACTGAAATGAAATGCTTACCAACAAAATACATATGCCTTGAGATTTCTTACCAAATTAGGGCAATGAGGATTTTGATGGAGGAAGAGTCACCAAACCCTAGCTTCAAGAAGATGACCAGCAAAGGAAGCCTAGGGATGAGATGGATGACCTAGAATCAAGCCCTTGGCTTGGAAGGCTCACAACCAATGAATCTCTCTTGAGAAATAAGAGTGAGGGAGAGATTCTTGAGAATGGGAGAGCTTGAAGATGAGAGTTGAAAGCTTCTCTTTGAATCAATAGAACTCTGGAAATAGCAGCCTTGGATCCTATGAAATAACCCATCCAGGTATTTAAAGGATCAAGGGAAAAGGGAGAGAGAAACGTCGCTTTCAAATCTCCAACGGAACTAAATCTGAAGCAGACTAGTCGGTCAAAGAACAACCACTGACCGACTAGTTCATCAACTAGTCGGTCGGTGAAACAACATGAACCGACTAAGAGGTGAACAGTGAACAGATTGAATTTCAGACCTAGAAATCTAGTCGGTCCAAGAAGACTTTCTGACCGACTAGTTTCACAACTAGTCGGTCAGTCAGTGAACGTAGACCGACTAAGAGGCAAAAACAAATAGTCTGAATACAAATTGACTTAGTCGGTCCAAGAACAAATATTGACCGACTAGATTGTCAACTAGTCGGTCACCAAACGTTCTTAGACCGACTAACGATAAACAGTAGCATAGGAGAAATTTGGCATGTACAGTAAAGCACAACTAGTCGGTCAAAGAAGCATCACTGACCGACTAGTTCACAAACTAGTCGGTCGGTGAGTCAACGTAGACCGACTAACTGTAAACAGTAAAGTGCATGAAATAAAGGAAGCAAACTAGTCGGTCCAAGAAGCTTTGCTGACCGACTAGATCACCATCTAGTCGGTCAGTACTTCTTCTTGTACCAACTAACATGCACAAACAAGTCCGAATCGAAGCGCGACGCTTCGAGGAAGTTAGAATGAACTTGTACTAAGATCCTAGAGCTACGATATGAGCGTTATGAAGATAGAATCGTAAGATATACTCAAGGCTTAACATTCTATAGATCGAAGCTAAAAGACTATAAATAAAACCTTAAGGAACGGTCTTCGAGAGCTTCGATTAATTCTTCATGACTTCCAAAACGGTCCAAGAGCTTCAACGAAGCTTTAGGCAATGAATACGTGCTTTGAGAAGTCTTGAGATGTCGCTTTGATTGTTCTCGTGAAATTGGCGACGATCTCCAATACTGCGCTCACAAATTGTTAGTTCATGAATTATTTATGTTTGCTCATCATCCAAAACCAAATCCGGGGAGTCCAATACTCAACATTCTCCCCCTTTTTGGTGATGACAAACCAACATAAATAATAATAAAAAATAATGAACTAAATGGAATATACTTACTCCCCCTGCATTGATGACACATTAGTTCCATATGAAATAATAAGCACATACATCAAGCACACGAGGAAAGTAAAAATTCAAATCCAATATTTGAAATTTCATTTTTATATCTTAACTCCCCCTGAATCTAACATATCAAATTAGATTCATGGTAAATTATCATTTAGCACATGCCATTATTATATCTCTCCCCCTTTGGCATAATACAAAAAGCGCGGGAGGAAGCCAATAACAATAAATCATGGCCAAATAATTCATTAAGCGTGGGAGTCTAAGAATACGACCACGTTTCATAAGACACCAAAATAAAATTCGAATAAAATCAAAGCGTGTCAATGAGACCATAGTCGAAAATCGAAAACTTAAATCATCAAAATATCAAATGTAAATTCACTTATTGATGAAATGAATTTACTCTCCAATATCAATATTTATAGCTATTTTAGTGCATGGAAAACAATTCTATGTTTTCATACAACTAAAGCTATTGAATCAAAATAAATTGTCGAGCGACGAAATCAATATCAGAGACATACATAAAGTGTGCACAAAGGAATGAACCATCAGAAGAGTGGTGCACATCATAGAATATCAAATGTCACAATATCGATCGAAAATGAACATAAAGTAAAAGCACATCAAAACTAAGTGAAGTGTGCGATGAGAAGTGACAAGATGATAAAAGTAATACAAAAATCATCATAATAACTTTTAAAACATGTCATGCCAAAAATAGATATGAATTTCAAAGCATTTATGGTATTCACAATTCAATCATGCTAGGAGAAACAAAATGATACCAATGTAAAGAAATAGATTTCAACCAAGCATGCATTTAACCCTCATGGATACCAAATGTAATATCATACTTACAACATTAAGCTCCCCCTACATTGGTGCATTACCTAAGCACCATCAACTCCGTTTGAATGAAAGTCTTCGCAAATCGAGGAGTTGGTAGGGTTGGTATCCCACGGTGGATTGAACCTAGACAACTTCATTTTGGTATCCAAAAACCCTTTTGGATCCAATGGGTTAGACAACAAATTTGAAATACGAAATTAAAATAATTGTAACCCATGAGTTAATGTAATCAAAATCAATTTTATAATCAAATGCCTTGGTACCCATAACATGATCATAAACTCATGGTACCAAGCATTGAAGAGTTAAGGAAGCTAACCCTTCGGAAACCAAGTCCAAGAGGAACTTGACTTTCCAACATAATCATCATTCAAAATAACATCATTAATATAGGATTGCACATAAACATTCATATCATGATTGCTAGTGTTCTTGGGACCCCAAATAGTGTAAATTTTGGGAATCCTCTTCCTAGTGGTTGCATGCACAAAAGGTTGATTTCTATGTGGTGCATGTGGTCTAGGAGCATGCGATCCATGATGTGGTGTAGCATACATACGTGGATAAGAATGAGGTGTGTATGCATGAGGATGATTATGAGAGAAGGCATTCACATGTGGATTAGATGTGTGAACATAAGCATTAGGATGTGCATGAGCATGATTACGTGCATGTGGGTGTCTCATATGAGTGTTTGCACGTGCTCGTGGGTGCGGAGCATAAAAATCATTATTTGCATGCACCAGTGGAGTAGGATGTGTGTTCCTACGTGGCATAGCATGTGAGTACAAAAATGCATGACCCCTCTTTGGAGGTCTACCCAAAGTGGGTTTCTTTCCAATCGGGGGTGTGTACGAAGTGGAAGCACTATTGGTAGGAGAACTACCAATGGGGTGTTTGCTCCCACTCGTCGAGGCGTCGGAAGTAGGCCTAACAAAGGTTGTAGACGATTTGGATGAGTTTCCCATCTTATACCCCAAGCCAATGTGGTGTTTGGCTGGAAGTAGGTCATTTAGGATATTATCCAAATGGCCCTTACCTTTATTGAAATCATTGATACGGCCTAACGTGCACTCATACTTCTCTTTGAGAGAATGCAAAGAAGCATCCAAAGTGGATACTTGCGATGTGAGTGCATAAACACGTGATTTGAGATTCTTATTCTCGATACTCAAAGTTGAGTTTTGAGACGTCAAATCCGCTATCACATGTTCATCCGAATCCTCAACAAGAACATGCTCAAGTTGAGATTTGAGGGACTTCACCTCATTTCTCAACAAGCCATTATGAGTAAGCAAACTTGCTTTCTCATTGGCGAGTGTCTCAACAATGGTGTCATTGTTGGTGATGGTAGACTTAGGAGAGGTTTGGAGGGTAACAAGTTCATCTTTGGTCTTATTATATCTATCTACTAATTTAGTAAATTTAGACCAAATTTCTTGGTTTGCTAACCTCATTTCATCAATAGTAGGTTCTCCGCTTTCATCCTCGCTACCATCCTCGCTTTCATCCTCGCTATCATCGAATGAGGACTTTCGAACTTTTGCCTCATTAGCCATGAAGCAAAGTTTTGCTTTCTCCACATGTCCAACATCCGACTCTCCACTTGAGGAATCCTCCTCGGAGTCAGTGAATGTGCCAACAAGTCCTTTCTTGTACTTTCTTGACTTGTCGTACTTCGATGCTTTCCCCTTCTCCTTGTGTTTGTAGAGAGGACAATCCGGTTTGATGTGTCCTGGCTTGTTGCATTTATAACACACGGGAGTAGAAGCATTAGTCTAACTAACTTTAGATTTATTCAAAGATATACCTTCTCGGAGGAATCGATCGAACTTCCTTGCCATACGGGCAATGGATTCCATGTCCAATTCGTCTTCCGATTCTTCATCATCGGTAGATGGAGCGGCCTTGAAGGCAATCGCCTTTTTCTTTGGCTCATCTTGCTTCAAGTATGCTTTCATCTTTTCCTTCATTCGGATCTTACTATCCTTGCGTACCTCGTAAGACAACAAGGTACCCATTAGTTGTATGACGGTATATTTATTCATGTCGTTACCTTCCTCGATGGCGAAGGTACGCTTTTCCCAATATGATGGAAGACCGTCGATAATCTTCGCAACTTTCTCCTTTTGGGTATAGACCTTCCCAAGAGCTTCCAAGTCGTTTGATATATCCACGAAGCGAGCGTAATATTCCTTCATGGTTTCGCCCTGCTCCATATGAAACAACTCAAATTCTTTATTAGCAACGACGAGTTTAGAATCTTTTACCGTACTCGATCCTTCGTGCAATATGAGGAGTTGGTTCCATATTTGATATGCACTCTTACATGTGCATATCTTGTTGAAGTCCTCGGGCTCCAACGCACAATTCAAGGCATTCATTGCCTTGGCATTGGCTACTTCCGCGGCGACCTCCGCGGGAGTCCACTTCGCGAAATCTTCTTCGGACGGCTCGACATACTCCGTCATGGTGGCTCTCCATAGTGAAGCGCTCCGGAGGAAAATTTGCATCCGGCATTTCCAATACCCATAGTTGGTACCGTTGAAGTGTGGAGGCCTGACTGAGGATAGTCCTTCCATAACTGAAGAAGCTCCATCGCGGTTCTTGAGACGTTGTAGTCGTTGTTCGTCATAGCTTTGAACTTAGGCTATGTGTAGCTTTGAACCTTGGCTCTGATACCAATTGTAGTGCCCTAGGAAGCCACTGCACATGTACTAGAGGGGGGTGAATAGTACTTTTAAATAATAGGGAGTGTTATTCCTAATTATCGTGCAATTAACAAACAACGATGCGGAATAATACAACAATCAAGAAATAATGCAAACGCATACAAAATGGTTTAATGGGTTCGGATCCACCCAAGTCTCCCCGACTTGTTCCCGGTGATCCTACGTCCCAACCACCCGGATCCCTTCCGGATACTTGAGTTAGAAAACATCTAACCCAAGATTTCCAATATAACCACTTGCGAAAACCTCACAAGTGCAATCGACCTACAATCGATGACCGTGACTCCCACAACCCGGGATCACGCAAAACCTCTCACAACCGAGAGTATACAATTCAAATATAACTGAAATGAAATGCTTACCAACAAAATACCTATGCCTTGAGATTTCTTACCAAATTAGGGCAAAGAGGATTTTGATGGAGGAAGAGTCACCAAACCCTAGCTTCAAGAAGATGACCAGTAAAGGAAGCCTAGGGATGAGATGGATGACCTAGAATCAAGCCCTTGGCTTGGAAGGCTCACAACCAATGAATCTCTCTTGAGAAATAAGAGTGAGGGAGAGATTCTTGAGAATGGGAGAGCTTGAAGATGAGAGTTGAAAGCTTCTTTTTGAATCAATAGAACTCTGGAAATAGCAGCCTTGGATCCTATGAAATAACCCCTCCAGCTATTTAAAGGATCAAGGGAAAAGGGAAGAGAAACGTCGCTTTCAAATCTCCAACGGAACTAAATCTGAAGCAGACTAGTCGGTCAAAGAACAACCACTGACCGACTAGTTCATCAACTAGTCGGTCGGTGAAACAACATGAACCGACTAAGAGGTGAACAGTGAACAGATTGAATTTCAGACCTAGAAATCTAGTCGGTCCAAGAAGACTTTCTGACCGACTAGTTTCACAACTAGTCGGTCGGTCAGTGAACGTAGACCGACTAAGAGGCAAAAACAAATAGTCTGAATACAAATTGACTTAGTCGGTCCAAGAACAAATGTTGACCGACTAGATTGTCAACTAGTCGGTCACCAAACGTTCTTAGACCGACTAACGATAAACAGTAGCATAGGAGAAATTTGGCATGTACAGTAAAGCACAACTAGTCGGTCAAAGAAGCATCACTGACCGACTAGTTCACAAACTAGTCGGTTGGTGAGTCAAC
This sequence comes from Scilla litardierei, assembly GCA_030789695.1. Taxonomy (NCBI): domain Eukaryota; kingdom Viridiplantae; phylum Streptophyta; class Magnoliopsida; order Asparagales; family Asparagaceae; genus Scilla; species Scilla litardierei. The sequence continues at coordinate 86,256,987 of CM061131.1, read as the reverse complement.
ATAGACCGACTAACTGTAAACAGTAAAGTGCATGAAATAAAGGAAGCAAACTAGTCGGTCCAAGAAGCTTTGCTGACCGACTAGATCACCATCTAGTCGGTCAGTACTTCTTCTTGTACCAACTAACATGCACAAACAAGTCCGAATCGAAGCGCGACGCTTCGAGGAAGTTAGAATGAACTTGTACTAAGATCCTAGAGCTACGATATGAGCGTTATGAAGATAGAATCGTAAGATATACCCAAGGCTTAACATTCTATAGATCGAAGCTAAAAGACTATAAATAAAACCTTAAGCAACGGTCTTCGAGAGCTTCGATTAATTCTTCATGACTTCCAAAACGGTCCAAGAGCTTCAACGAAGCTTTAGGCAATGAATACGTGCTTTGAGAAGTCTTGAGATGTCGCTTTGATTGTTCTCGTGAAATTGGCGACGATCTCCAATACTGCGCTCACAAATTGTTAGTTCATGAATTATTTATGTTTGCTCATCATCCAAAACCAAATCCGGGGAGTCCAATACTCAACAGAAGGGACTATAGCTAACGGAGTTCATCACTGACATGGCCAATGTAAACCCAATGATGCTTTTGTCAAAGGGTCGATCACGTTATGATGATTCTGAAACAGGGACGACAGCTACTGCTCGTGATGATCGTCGTCTAGGGGTTCCGAGCCCCAACCTGTAGTAAGGTCAGGCTGTAGGGTCTCACACTGAGAAATGTTCATGTCTTATTAATAGGAAGATAAATTGAGAGAAATTCATTTGATGATATTGAATAGTTAATATTCACAAAGCTTGTTGTGAAAATTAGTCGTCATAGCAATATGGACAATTGTTGCATCTGATGCAAACAATGAGTAAACGTGTCGTAAATTGGTTACGACAAATTTAGTAGGAACAAATAGATTGGAAAGGGTTACCTGGATGACGGGATCGTCCCGGTCTAAACACAGGTTCAAACCGCGTCCAAATCAGAGCTCAAACGAGCCCAGAAACGTGAAAACAGTCCAAGGCAAGGTGAGTTAGACCCACTGGGCTAACAAGCCCATACCCAGAGGCAAAACGGGCGCGGCCCGCTGGCCCGCTGCCCAGCAGGCGGGCGGCCCGCCTCCAGTGCCTTCGGCGGGCGCGCCCGTTAAGCTTAGCGGGCGCGCCCGCAACTTAAGTGATTTTTAGGGTTTTTGAAACCCCTAAAAGACGGCTACGAAAGTTGAATTTTTGCCCAACTTTGGGCAATTGTTTGAGGGGTCAAACGAAGTCGAAATTTGTCACCGTTGGTTCCTACGCGTTCACCAATCGAAGCCCTTCGGATTGATAACTTGTTTGATGTCTAAAGTTTAATGAGCGAGGAGAATTAATTAGTTAAAGTTTGCTTTTATGAAAAGCTCACTTAAACTACAAATTAAGCTAAATTGGCTTAATCAAATTTTTCTCTCATTTGCAAACGTCCCACTTTGCTCACAACGAAAGAGTGAGTGCCGACTCCCTATATAAATAGGGGTGCACTCTCTTCGTTGAAAAATGCACCAAGTCCTCGATCGAGTAGCTCCAGACTTTTAGAGCAAGCTCAATCGGTGACTAAACTATTCTCTCTCTCTCTCTCTTCCTATTCTCCGGAGTAGTCCTAGCAAGACTACGAATGGGGTTTTGTAACGACTGCTTTTCATGTATCTGGATTTTATATATTATAATATATGTTTTGGTGGATTTTCTCCTCGTGTGTGGTTTTCGTCTCCGTAGCTTTCATTTTCGATCGTTTCGTCGTGATTTCTCGTTTCTTCCTTAGGATCATCGATTTCGAAGTGTGTCACTCATGACGGACTTCATAACGGTCGTATCTAACTATTAGATCAAGCCTAGGAGTCTTAGGAATCGATCACGGGGCCTCGCGCTCCGTATCGGTACTTTTCTATGCTCATTAGCCGGTATAAGAAGGGGCACCGACCGACTAGATGACGATCCAGTCGGTCGGCAATCCTTCTTGGATCGACTAGTTAGCTTTCTAAATTTCTCAGGAGTTACTGTTTATCGTTAGTCGGTCTAAGAACGTTGGTTGACCGACTAGGTTGCAAACTAGTCGGTCAGCAATGCTTCTTGAACCGACTAACTCATCATATTATTTTTGTATCAGTTACTGTTTACCCTTAGTCGGTCTAAGAACGTTCATCGACCGACTAGATGCTAAACTAGTCGGTCAGTACTTGTTCATGGACCGACTAACTCTAGAATCCTAATTTTGTACAGAAGTTACTGTTTACACTTAGTCGGTCTGCGTTGGTCGACCGACCGACTAGTTGCCAAACTAGTCGGTCAGTGGTTGCTCTTTGACCGACAAACCAGTGTTAAAACCCTAATTTCTGGGCAGCCGCCAGCCCAACCTATTTATACCCAACCCAAACGACTTCTTCTTCTCCAACACGACCCAAAACCCTAAAAATTTCCCCCTTCAGCCCCCATCTTCCTCCAAGCTCCATTTCTCCATTCCAAACCCTAAATCCATCATCCAATCCATCCATTCACTCCATCTACCCCTCATCTTCCCCAAATCTCCATCAAATCTCACCAAAACCCATCAAAATCCCCAAATCCCCCAAAACCCTAGTTCCCCCAAACTTCTCCAATCTCTTCCAGATCTGATCCTAGGGTTCCCCGGAGTGTTTCTTCCGCCTCCTCTCGGTAAGAAATCGATCTGCCGTTGTTTTCATAGCTTATTTATAATTCTATGAAAACCCTAATTAATTTCATGTGTTTGGTGTTTGTTTCCCCCATAACAGCGATTTCCCCCGTAGATAGCATCCGTGTGACGAAGTGGTCGTCATCCCCGGTGCTAGGCAAGTGAAACTTGCCACTTAGGGTTTAGGCCATGTTTTAGGCCATTTTCTTGTTATAGGCGTAAAAGAGGCTAGGCGACGAAATGATACTCGCCTAGGCGCAAATTGGGGAATTAGCTTGACAACGAAGCTAATTCCGACTTTTAGCATGTTGCACAATTACCATGTCATGTTTACTTTCAATTAACGGTACGCGAATATGTTCATGTCATTGCATTTCGCCTGTCACGTTTAATTTAATTAACGGTACGCAAATAAATTGTCATGACCTCGCATTCTTTAGGTATTGCTGTGATTGCGTAGCTTCGCCACAATGTTGTGTTCCTGGCTCGTGTTCCAGAAGCGGGCCATGTGTTGGTTGATAGCCAATGCCCGAATTGCGTGTTCCGGCTAGGTGTTCCCTACGCCATACTTGTGTTCCTGGCTCGTGACCAGATGCGAGCATAATGAGTTGGAAACCCCAACGCTCGATGTATTGAATTGTGAACTAAGAATGCGAGCTCAATGTGCGGGGCAACCCTAGGCTCACTAGATGAGCTCAATGTGCAGGGACCCCAGGCTCCATATCGTGTGGTTACCGAGTAGTGTTTAGTGCCGATCGGTCTGAAATGCTATGCCATTCAGCGAATGGCGTAAACACCTACAAAATGTGAATTGATTGAATTGATAGTAGCTTGGCTACTCTTGTCGTGTCCCGATGATTGTTCTCTTGTACAAATTGTCTTGTCATGTTTTAATTGTGCACTCATGTTATAACTGCCATGTCATGCATACTAAACTGTTAGGTTGCTAGATGCCTCACTTTCAGTTTCCTTGCCCAAGTCTTTTTAGACTTGCTGACATGTGCCCCTTTACTCTTTTGGGTGACACATGTTAGATCCTGAGCCCGAGTACCTCGTTGAGGACGAGGTGTTTGCTGACGCCGAGCCCGAGCTCGTGTTTGACGGGGAGTACGTGGACACTGGGGACCAGTCCTAGTGTCTTCGTGTGTTTTACTTTTGTTAGACAGTTGTTTTGTATTCGGTGCGTGGCACCTATATCTATGTTATGTCGTTACTTTTGTTGGCCTTGTTCTGGGCCTTTAGACTCTTTTCTTTTAGCCTGGTGGCTCTTCTGGATGTTGGACTTTTGTTGATGTTGGACAATTTGTGAGATGTGGAATTTTATTTCAGTCTCCCCTTGTGTTATTATTGTTATTCTGTTGTGGTTACAGGGACCTGTTTATGTATTGTGGACGCTTATCGGGTTTGGGGCTTCACAGCTCCACTCTCGTGCGGACCTTCTCACGTCTCGCCTCCATTTTAGGGAAGCGGGTCGTGACAGGTTTTAGTGGTGGCCCATGCAGGTCCTTCTGTAACTGCGATTTTTGGAATAGCGATAATAATATTAGAATGTCCAATAAACTAAGTTCGACGTCCGATGTCATAGGCTATGAGTCTAATCTGATTTGTTTTCCGTGTCATTAGATGGCAGGAAGACGTTTCACCCGTGGTGGGGGTAGTGGTGCGGTCCCTCATGATGAGGAGCCTGAGCGGGAACCCACCAGTGGGAGATGATGCGGATGATGCTGCAGATGATGCAGGTGCAGCAGGGCGTGCTTCTGCAAGTCCAGAATGCTCCACCTGCTCGAGCTGCCCGGGCTCTTCCGGATGCCCCTGAGCCAGGAGCGAAGCAATTTCGGGAGCTGGGTCCCGCATATTTTGATGGTTCTGAGGGTCCTATGGCTGCCGATGAGTGGATTCAGAACGTCGAGGACAATCTGAAGATGGCCAGAATCACCCCGGCTGGATGGGTTGATTTGGCGAAGAGGCAGCTGAAGGATAATGCCAGGAATTGGTGGGATGCTGAAGAGAAGATGTTGGTGGAGCCGATCGTCTGGGCTACCTTCAAGGCCAGATTTGATGGTGAGTTCTTCCCGAAGGCTGCCAGGGAAGAGATGCTGCAGCGTTTTATCGATCTGAAGCAGGGGAACTCGTCGGTGGACATGTACCACCAGGAGTTCATGAGGCTGAGTCGGTTTGCACCGAAGATGGTGCAGGACGCTGAGGAGAAAGCTCAGAGGTTCCTGCAGGGGCTTGCTTCGGAGCTCCAGAGTTTTGTGACCTCCTCTGATCGGGAATCTTATCAGAAGGTTCTAGTAGCAGCCAAGAGGCAGGAGCTGCTCGTGAACCAAAGGAGAGGATCTGTTGCTAGTGCTGGGAAGAGGCCTGTGGAACAGGCGAGAGCTATGGTTAGACCTGGATTCAGGCCTAATCAGTCTGCTCAGTTTAAGAGGCCAGGAGGGCCTATTCTAAAGATTTGCCATTTCTGCGGCAAGCCTGGCCACGTCAAGGATCAGTGTCGGAAGTTTCTGGGCCAGTGTTTGATTTGCGGTGATGCTTCTCATGTCGCGAAGGATTGTCGGCATGCGGATCCGCTGCGGAGGGCACCTGTTGCAGCACAGCCGTTGCAGCAGCGTGCGTCTGTTCCTGCTGGACGTGGAGCAGCTCTTGTTCCGCAGGGGCAGGCTTTTCGGCAGGCTGTTCCGCCGAGGAGGCAGGCTTTTCTGATGACCGCTGCGGAGAGCGCGGCTGTGGATGAGGTTATCGCAGGTAATCCTCAATCTAGCTGTTACTTTCCTAGCTGGTTTTGATTGTTAGATTTTGTTGTTTGCTTGAACATGGTTGTTTGCTAGATTAGGGTTTGATTGTTAATTGCTTGATTAGGTGTGATTTTGGTTTGCACATTTCCTGCACGAGTCCTCTTTGACTTTGGTGCATCGATGTGCATTATTTCTCGGAGCTTCGTGGAGAGGCATTCCTTGTCGACGTCCCCTCTCCCCAAGAGTTGGAATATCGTTACAGGGAATGGTGTGGTCTCGGTGCATCGTGGTTGCAATTCTTGCTCGTTGGTAGTCTGTGGACATGAGCTTTTTGCGGATTTCATTGTCCACGACATCATCAACTATGATGCAGTTCTTGGGATGGATTGGCTTGCGAGCTTCTATGCTACGATTGACTGCAGGAGGAAGAAGGTGGTGTTCGAGATTCCCGGACATCCAGTATTTGAGTTCAGTCGTGGTAGCAGTTCGCTTGGTCCTGTCAGATTTCGGGCCAGGCCGGTGGAGGCTGTGGCATGCAAAAGGAGCTGGAGTGGCCAGCTGTGGTGCGTGATTTTGGCGATGTCTTCCCCGAGGAGATGTCTGGTTTGCCGCCTGATCGGGCTTTGGAATTTTCTATTGATCTTGTCCCAGGTGCGCAGCCGATTTCGAAGACGCCGTATCGTATGGCACCTGCAGAGTTGGAAGAGTTGCGGAAGCAGTTGGATGAGCTTTTGCAGAAGGGTTATATTAATCCTAGCGTGTCTCCGTGGGGAGCACCGGTGTTGCTGGTTAAGAAGAAGGATGGTTCGCGTCGCATGTGTGTGGATTATCGGGAGTTGAATGCGGTGACCATTAAGAATAAATACACGTTGCCTCACATCGATGATATTTTTGATCAGCTTGGAGGTTCGAGGGTGTTTTCTAAATTGGATTTGAGGAGTGGTTACCATCAGTTGAAGTTGAAGAAGGGAGATGTTCCGAAGACAGCGTTCAGGACGAAGTATGGACACTATGAGTTTGTGGTTATGCCTTTCGGCGTAACTAACGTGCCCGCAGTTTTCATGAATCTGATGAACCTGATTTTCTACGACTTTTTGGATAAGTTTGTCGTTATCTTCATTGACGACATTCTGATCTATTCGAAGTCGGAGGAAGAGCATGCCTCGCACTTAAGGATGGTGTTGGAGATTTTGAGGAAGCATCGGTTGTATGCTAAGTTTTCGAAGTGCGATTTTTGGCTGGATCGAGTTGCTTTTCTCGGGCATGTGGTGACTGGAGATGGTATTTCTGTGGATCCCGAGAAGATTCGGGCCATCAGGGAGTGGCCTGTTCCGTCGTCAGCGTCTGAGATTCAGAGTTTTCTTGGACTTGCTGGTTATTATCAGCGATTCATTAAGGACTTTTCTCGTATTGCTGAGCCGATGACCAGGTTGACGCGGAAGGATGTTGCTTATGTTTGGTCGGGTGATTGTGAGAGTGCTTTTGGTATTCTGAAGGAGAGGTTGACGACTGCCCCTATTCTTGTTGTGCCTGATCGCAGCGGTGGATTTGAGATCTTTTGCGATGCTTCTGGCAAGGGTCTCGGTTGTGTGTTGCATCAGCACGGGCACGTTGTGGCGTATGCGTCTCGTCAGCTTAAGGTTCATGAGAAGAATTATCCGACGCATGATTTGGAGTTGGCTGCCGTTGTGTTTGCTCTTAAGATTTGGAGGCACTTCTTGCTGAGTGAGAAAGTGAAGATTTTCACCGATCACAAAAGCTTGAAGTATATTTTCACTCAGAAGGAGCTCAACATGCGACAGCGTCGATGGTTGGAGCTTATGGCGGATTATGATATTGATTTGCAGTTTCACCCTGGCAAGGTGAACGTGGTTCCGGATGCTTTGAGTAGGCTTCCAGCGGTGATGATTTTGACCTCGCAGTGGAGATTGCAGCAGGATTTTTGCGAGTCTGGTGTGGAGATTGTTCTTCCTGGGGAGGCTTCGTCGTTGATGTACATGCAGGTACAGTCGACGATCGTTGATCGGATTAAGGCTGGCCAGGCTGAGGATCCGAAGTTGGTTAAGATTCGGGAGCAGGTGGAAGCCGGTCTGCGGACTGACTTTTTGATTCATGAGGATGGCTCGCTGAGGTTTGGAGCCAGGTTGTGTGTGCCCGCTGGGGATATCAGAGAGGAGCTGATGGTGGAGGCACACAGTTCGCCGTATTCTGTGCATCCTGGTGGCACCAAGATGTACTAGGATCTTCGTCTGAATTATTGGTGGTATGGTATGAAGAGGAGCGTGGCTCGGAGTGTAGCCAAGTGCTTGGTTTGCCAGCAAGTGAAGGCGGAGCATCAGCGTACGGCCGGGTTGCTACAACCGCTTCCGATTTCGGAGTGGAAGTGGCAGCACATCACTATGGATTTCGTGACTGGACTACCTCGGAGTCCGAAGCTGAATGACGCGATTTGGGTGATCGTGGATCGATTGACCAAATCTGCGCACTTTATTCTGTTCCGAGTGGGATAGTCCACTGAGGCGCTAGCGAGGAGATATATGGAGGTAAAATTCTTTTACTTTCCGTTTTATTTCCTTTTCCTAGTTTGGATAGTGATGTAACGTGAATCGTGCAGGAGGTTGTGTGACTTCATGGAGTCCCCGTGAGTATCGTGTCTGACAGAGACACGAGGTTCACATCTCAGTTTTGGCTGAGTTTGTAGAAGAGCTTGGGTATGCGTCTGAGTTTCAGCACGGCGTACCATCCACAGACGGATGGCCAGTCCGAGAGGACGATTCAGATTTTGGAAGACATGCTGAGGGCGTGCATGTTGGATTTCAAGGGTTCGTGGGAGGACCATCTACACTTGGTGGAGTTCTCTTACAACAACAGCTTCCAGGTGAGTATTGGCATGGAACCATTTGTCGCTCTTTATGGGAGGAAATGTCGATCGCCAATGAGTTGGGATGACGTTGGTGATCGGGAGTTGTTGGGACTTGAGATGATCGTGGAAGCCGTGGATATCGTCAGGAATATTCGGGAGAGGTTGAGAATTGCTCAGGACCGTTTTAAGCATTGGGCGGATGCTAAACGTCGTCCTTTGGAGTTTCAGCCGGGCGACCATGTGTTCATGAAGATTTCCCCGAATCGCGGTGTGATTCGTTTCGGGAAGCGTGGGAAGTTGAGCACGCGATACATTGGACCGTTTGACGTTTTGGAGAGGGTTGGCGAGGTAGCTTATCGCTTGGCCTTGCCGCCATCTTTGGAAGGAGTTCACAATGTTTACCATGTGTCGCAGCTTCGTCGATACATTAGCGACCCGTCTCATGCGGTGGATTTTTCGGAGATTACCGTTCGCCCCGATATGACGTATGACCAGCATCCAGTGCAGATTCTGGACAGGCGTCAGAAATCGCTTCGGAACAAGATTGTCAATCTTGTGAGGGTGATGTGGCGACACGGTTCACCTGGAGAGTCTACTTGGGAGAATGAGGATGAGATGCGAGAGCGTTTCCCACTTTTGTTTCCGGACTCGTGAGTTTTTGGGAATTCCGAGGACGGAATTTTTCTTAAGTTGGGGAGGATGTAACGACTGCTTTTCATGTATCTGGATTTTATATATTATAATATATGTTTTGGTGGATTTTCTCCTCGTGTGTGGTTTTCGTTTCCGTAGCTTTCATTTTCGATCGTTTCGTCGTGATTTCTCGTTTCTTCCTTAGGATCATCGATTTCGAAGTGTGTCACTCGTGACGGACTTCATAACGGTCGTATCTAACTATTAGATCAAGCCTAGGAGTCTTAGGAATCGATCACGGGGCCTCGCGCTCCGTATCGGTACTTTTCTGTGCTCATTAGCCGGTATAAGAAGGGGCACCGACCGACTAGATGACGATCCAGTCGGTCGGTAATCCTTCTTGGACCGACTAGTTAGCTTTCTAAATTTCTCAGGAGTTACTGTTTATCATTAGTCGGTCTAAGAACGTTGGTTGACCGACTAGGTTGCAAACTAGTCGGTCAGCAATGCTTCTTGAACCGACTAACTCATCATATTATTTTTGTATCAGTTACTGTTTACCCTTAGTCGGTCTAAGAACGTTCATCGACCGACTAGATGCTAAACTAGTCGGTCAGTACTTGTTCATGGACCGACTAACTCTAGAATCCTAATTTTGTACAGAAGTTACTGTTTACACTTAGTCGGTCTGCGTTGGTCGACCGACCGACTAGTTGCCAAACTAGTCGGTCAGTGGTTGCTCTTTGACCGACTAACCAGTGTTAAAACCCTAATTTCTGGGCAGCCGCCAGCCCAACCTATTTATACCCAACCCAAACGACTTCTTCTTCTCCAACACGACCCAAAACCCTAAAAATTTCCCCCTTCAGCCCCCATCTTCCTCCAAGCTCCATTTCTCCATTCCAAGCCCTAAATCCATCATCCAATCCATCCATTCACTCCATATACCCCTCATCTTCCCCAAATCTCCATCAAATCTCACCAAAACCCATCAAAATCCCCAAATCCCCCAAAACCCTAGTTCCCCCAAACTTCTCCAATCTCTTCCAGATCTGATCCTAGGGTTCCCCGGAGTGTTTCTTCCGCCTCCTCTCGGTAAGAAATCGATCTACCGTTGTTTTCATAGCTTATTTATAATTCTATGAAAACCCTAATTAATTTCATGTGTTTGGTGTTTGTTTCCCCCATAACAGCGATTTCCCCCGTAGATAGCATCCGTGTGACGAAGTGGTCGTCATCCCCGGTGCTAGGCAAGTGAAACTTGCCACTTAGGGTTTAGGCCATGTTTTAGGCCATTTTCTTGTTATAGGCGTAAAAGAGGCTAGGCGACGAAATGATACTCGCCTAGGCGCAAATTGGGGAATTAGCTTGACAACGAAGCTAATTCCGACTTTTAGCATGTTGCACAATTACCATGTCATGTTTACTTTCAATTAACGGTACGCGAATATGTTCATGTCATTGCATTTCGCCTGTCACGTTTAATTTAATTAACGGTACGCAAATAAATTGTCATGACCTCGCATTCTTTAGGTATTGCTGTGATTGCGTAGCTTCGCTACAATGTTGTGTTCCTGGCTCGTGTTCCAGAAGCGGGCCATGTGTTGGTTGATAGCCAATGCCTGAATTGCGTGTTCCGGCTAGGTGTTCCCTACGCCATACTTGTGTTCCTGGCTCGTGACCAGAAGCGAGCATAATGAGTTGGAAACCCCAACGCTCGATGTATTGAATTGTGAACTAAGAATGCGAGCTCAATGTGCGGGGAAACCCTAGGCTCACTAGATGAGCTCAATGTGCAGGGACCCCAGGCTCCATATCGTGTGGTTACCGAGTAGTGTTTAGTGCCGATCGGTCTGAAATGCTATGCCATTCAGCGAATGGCGTAAACACCTACAAAATGTGAATTGATTGAATTGATAGTAGCTTGGCTACTCTTGTCTTGTCCCGATGATTGTTCTCTTGTACAAATTGTCTTGCCATGTTTTAATTGTGCACTCATGTTATAACTGCCATGTCATGCATACTAAACTGTTAGGTTGCTAGATGCCTCACTTTCAGTTTCCTTGCCCAAGTCTTTTTAGACTTGCTGACATGTGCCCCTTTACTCTTTTGGGTGACACATGTTAGATCCTGAGCCCGAGTACCTCGTTGAGGACGAGGTGTTTGCTGACGCCGAGCCCGAGCTCGTGTTTGACGGGGAGTACGTGGACACTGGGGACCAGTCCTAGTGTCTTCGTGTGTTTTACTTTTGTTAGACAGTTGTTTTGTATTCGGTGCGTGGCACCTATATCTATGTTATGTCGTTACTTTTGTTGGCCTTGTTCTGGGCCTTTAGACTCTTTTCTTTTAGCCTGGTGGCTCTTCTGGATGTTGGACTTTTGTTGATGTTGGACAATTTGTGAGATGTGGAATTTTATTTCAGTCTCCCCTTGTGTTATTATTGTTATTCTGTTGTGGTTACAGGGACCTGTTTATGTATTGTGGACGCTTATCGGGTTTGGGGCTTCACAGCTCCACTCTCGTGCGGACCTTCTCACGTCTCGCCTCCATTTTAGGGAAGCGGGTCGTGACAGGTTTGGATTTGGATCCAGACGTCTAAGACGCGGATTCTACTCAAGTAAAACTTTCTACCGCATGTGATCGCCTCGGAGGTGAAAGTCGGCTCGGGCGGATTAGTTCGAGGGTGCGAGGTGGCTCAAGCGGATCGAGTAAAGGCAGCTCGACTACGAGGTGCATCAGAAGACGGTGCAGTACATCTTGCCTGCTCCAGGACCAAGATTCCAGGTATGTGGTTAAGTAATTTTAGTGTAGATTTAATTTTTTTGCTTTAGTATAGATCTTTCTTGCGGTGGTCAGATCCACCCCAAGTTAGAAAGATCGGGCTAGGTTCTGTCTCCCTTAGAGCCAAGCTAAATTGTTTAGCTAGCATAAGAAGTTTTGTTTTTTTATTTTCCGCTGTGTTTTAAGCACATGTGGTCCGTCCGACTTAGGACGGACACACACCCGAGCTCTGAGGGTCCGCCAAAACCCCAACATTCTTTTCCACCAGATCCTAAGTTTGTAGGGGGGTTACACTTTCAGTTTGTTCTCCCTAACTCCCCTAGACCACCTTTCCATGCCGTCCACTTGGGTGAGCAGGATATCCATGCATTTAGGGAAGACCCCGGGGCTGGACCCAGTGGCACCACCCCTTCTGCTGTAGTTGTTTCTTCCGAGGCCCTGACTGCGGCCCTCTTTGGCCTAGCCTCTGGTGCCAGTACGACCACTACCATCGGTACCCCTTCTGCTGTCCGTCATGCCACCTCAGCTCGCCTCTCTCTTGAGGCCAAGATGGCTGCTCTGCACGCTGGTGCATCCTCCTCTACCCCCTCGGATCCATCGACTTCTTTCCTATCGCATCCCTGTTTCTACCCTCTCGAGCGAAACATCGCTGCCATTCTTCGTATTCTTACACACATTCACGGTCCTCCACTACCATCTCCACCTCCATCACCCCCTCCATCACTCCCTAGGCGATCATCCCCTCCCACCACCTTTGTTTCCCTTCCTGCCACTTCTTCTCCACCCACCACCACTACCATTGATCCTCCACTCCCATCACCCTTCACATCTATCACCACCACCTACTCGCATCGTAAGAAGATCGCTGTGCGCGCGAGATCACTACCCACACCCTCCTCCTCAGTCGCCATATCCTTACCATCATCTGTCACTACCGACACCCCACCCATCGTCCACATCCCTACCGAGCCCATCCATTCACCTTCTCCACCTCCTTCCCCACTCCTTTGCACACCTGTCACCTCTCCTGACCACACCCCTCCACTCTCTTCCGAGGAGGATGAGGAGCCTTCCGCTCCTGCACCTTGTTTTCCCCTTTTTTCTGATTTTTCCCCCTAGCCAGTTCTTTATGATTCACCTTGATCACATCTCTCTTCTGGCATTGTCATGATCAGCTTAGGGAAATCAATTTTTTATGATTGTTTTCATGTCACTTATTTGTCATGTGTTTGTTTTGTGTGTTCGTGTGTATGTGTTTTGTATACTTGGTTTCGATATTTATTTCTTTATTTTTCTATGTCTCGTTTTGTGTGTTTTTCATGTTTTTTCCGTTTCTTTGTCGGTGCATACTTCCCTCCCATCTTTTGTTGCCCCCCACATTTACTCCTATTGCATTGAGGGCAGTGCAATGTTCATCTTGGAGGAGTCGTACTTTGTGCGTCAGTCTTGTCTTTTTCTTGTTTTTGAGTCGTTTTCGTCGTTTTCTTCTTTTTTCCCCTTTCCATCCCTTTATTCACCCTCTCCTAGAGATGACCCGACATGATGAACTGCCACGGAACCACACACAGTTAGCTTAGCTATGATAATCATTCTCACTAACACTAGGAAGCCAAGTCCTATTGCATTTTATGCTCCGTGGGTTCACTTTCCTTTTATGTGAGTTGTGTGTCGTGACTAGCTAGTTGGTGTGTTTCTACGTTGTGGTTTTGTTTTATATGCATGTCCTTGGATGACCTCTAGCCTATCATGCTTCAATTTCGAATATGCGGTATATTGCCTCTACTTTCTGCTTCATTATGCATGAATCATCTATGTATTACGCTTTAAATCGCATGTGTCGGGACTCTACCAATAGGACTAGGAACCCATGTTTCTTACGCTCCGATTCGCAAAAAATTTCCTTTTTCCCAAGTGTTTAGAATTCGAATTCTTTTTTGTTTTACTTGGTGCAAATCCCCTCGTCGTGTACTATTCTTCCACTTGGGAGAGTATACAATCTTGCCAAAATCCAAAAATCCAAAAAAAGAGAGAGAAAAAAGAATATGTATAGCCAAAATCCAAAAAAATATACAAATATCCAAAACCCAAAAAAGAAAATCTTCTGTTGTGAATATTACTCCTACCGCCATGAATAAAGGGAAGGCAAGAATTTGCACCAAATACTCTCCTCCACTCCTACTCAACCCCTTTCTTTTTCGAACACATTAGGCATATGAGCTTTCTAGCAATCATCTAGGTAATCATGCGGTGATTTCCTAGTTTCTAGCAGTAGAGTCCCTGACATATGATATGCTTCTATTCTTACCCTAATCTCATGCATGCTTGAACTATTATTCACCGCTATCTCGAATTGATTCGATATTTGGGTCATTCCATGGGTATGTGTATATGGAGCTTGATTGCACAATTTAGATAGTTACACCGTCTGCTAGCTCACGACCTCACTCACTCACGCTTCACCGCGTGGACCCTCGACACTAGTAAGGACTCATATTCCTGGGCTTAGTGATATGCTTATCGCATGCTTGCTTAGCGTGGCGTGTTAGTTTTCGTTGGCTCTGACAGGTGATCTAGGATTTCCCTTTCTTTTTCTGTTTCTTCCTTTCTATTTTTCCCTCCGAGCTCCTATTCTCACACGTCTTCCTCGAGGACGAGGATGGGTTCCGCTTGGGGTATTTTGATGTGTGTTTATATTTTATATATTCACGCACGTCTTCTCCATAATTTCTTGTCGTATTTCATTATTTTGAGTCCGTCTTTCTGTGATTTTTAGTTCCTTTTCACTTTCGTTGTATTTGTGTGCTTTTGCATGATATTGCTTGCGCAGGGGACATACAAGGCTAACATCATGAGTCCCTGGAGCAACGGGAGGTGACGCACGAGATCCTGAGAGCCAATCGTCAAGAGAAACCATGTATCGGCTCTCAACCGATCGGGTGGATAGATCCACCCGATCGGTTCGTGCGCCCGTACCAGACTCAAGGAAGAAGCAACGAAGAAGCAAACCCCAGCTGATCGGTTCAGTGATCGGGTGGTCGTGGCCAAGCCCACTGTTTTGAGTACCAAAGTCCACCCGATCGGTTGACTTATCAACCAATCAGGGCACCTGTAGCAGATTCTTCCCAAGCTCGAGAACCCAACGACTCACCCGATCGGTTCAGTGATCGGGTGAAGATTATCAGAAGCGGAAGACCTAGTTTCACGATCGTCTCACCCGATCGGTTGAAACTTCAACGGATCGGGTAGAGGTTTATTTTTTTCTTTTAGTGGGAATATTCCTTGGCATCTTGCCAAAATGTATAAATAGGGCTAGGTTTCCCAGAAAACAAAATCCCCATTTTCTTAAGCTGTTTTTAGGGGGTTTGGCTGCTTTGAACTTATTTTCATTTGTAAGTTTATTAATCGTTCTCATACTTTAATATTGCGTTTATACTATCGTTTGCTACAGTAATCTATTGCTTGATTATCATTTTGATGGCTATAATTTGTTTTTGCTGCTCTTCATGCTATGAATAGTGAGTAGTTTTCTAATCTGGGACATTGGTGGAAGCCCCTTCGTGGGTTCTCTCCAGAACGACCATAGGATTAAGGATTCATAGGATATATGGATTTAGATGGTTACGTGGGGGTGTTTTATTATCATTGGCGGTAGAAAGACCGCCTTTGACCGTCGGGCCAAGGTGAAATAAAACGGGAGTTTGATCCTCTAGGCACAGCTCACACCCCTAGCGTAGACATTGATTCCTCGCGCGTGGGAACGGCTTGGATGAAATGTCGGGAGAAATCGTTGTGAGCTTAGTGCTCCCGGAGTTGGTCGGTGTTGGACTTGGGAATGCCCACCGTCTGCCCACCGTCCGAACATGGGTAGACCTAGCGTATTATCGCATCGACCAGAATATCGGGCCCATGGGACTCTAGATACCACTGTTAGAGGCAACGTCTCACCGCTAAACCCTAGAATCCAATCACATTCCTATCCGTTGGTCGTAATAGTGAGAACTCATAATATGGCGGAAGCCAAAATCCTAGGTTACCTTTTTTATCTCTTACACCTTTTCATTAGTTTAACATCATGACAACCACCAAGCGATTAGGATAGCTCACCCACCGGGTGATCCGGTTCCTGATTGATCACAAGCACAACACACGCCTCCCCGTGTTCGACCCCCAAGCCACACTTTGACACCGTGCGCTTGCGGTTTACAAATATTTAATCCTGGTATCCACGTCCCGATTTGAGTGCAAACAGACGGGAGGTCACTAGGTCATCTTTTGAGTATTTACGAGCTTGCCACTCCTGAAAAACACTTAGCACACACATCAAATTGTTCACACACGTTTGTTATCATCAAACAGAAGTCATCGATCGTTGTATCCAAATACACGATGTATCCAACATCCTTATCCTACATTGAAAACATCTCGAAACGTTGTACATATGCATGAAGCTTTGACAACTTTATTAGGGTTCTTCATTCATGTGTAACTTGGAAATGGTTCCAAATTTGGTGTGTGGTTGTGCAATTCGAAAGTTTGTTGAATTCGGTCGCATTCAATGCACAAATAAGCGAGTTCATTGCTTTTGCATTATTTGTCTCTGCAAGCACTTGAACCGGTGTCCACTTTGAGTAGTATTCCTCAATTGGATCAACATACTCATTCTCTACTATTATACCAAGGAAAAGCACTCTTAAGGAAGATGATCATCTTCGCTTTCCAATATCCATAATTGGATCCATTGAAGTGTGGATCCCTAATTATGGATTGGCCTTCCATGGTAGATGATGCACCTTCATTGGTGTTGTTGCTTGTGGTTGCCATAGTTTGAAAACCTCGCACTGGTACCAATTGTAGGATATGAAATTATAAGGAAAAACATTGGAGGGGGTGAATAGTGATTTATAAAACTTAATAAGAAAATCACGCCAAATTAAATTACCTTTATGCAACCTCAGTGCAGAATAGAGAAAAAGAGCAATAACACAAGAATCCAAACACAAAGAAGAGATATACCCTGGTTCGGATTCATCGAGTCTCGCCGATTCCCTTGAATCCTACTCCAACAAACCACAACCAACCCACTAGTAATTAGTATTTCCACTAATGCCCACTTGCCAAACTTGACAAGTGCAAATCAATACACCTTTCTTTCACTTCCCACAAACCGGAATGGACAACTATCACAACCGAGAGGAACCTTTCTTCCACTTCACACAAACCGGGAATGGACTTCTCTCACACCCGAGAGGACTTCTCAAATATCAAGAGAAAATATTGAATCGAAATATGAAACAATTTCACAATATATGCCTTGAATAATACTCTTAAGATAATGAAATAAAGGTGTGTAAGATGTGCTCCAAATTATGTGAGAGAGAGAGCACTTACTAACTTGTCGCAAGATGTGTAGCAATGAATGCTAGAAGCAGATCTTGAAAGCTTTGGTGACAAGCTGATCTTTAGAGCTTGAGCTAGAATTGCTTTGAATGCTCTAGTTGAGAAGTTAATGACTTTGGATCACTTGAGAATGTATTGAATGAAGTCTTAGATGCTTGGCTAACCTCTCAAATCAACACATTAAATCCATATTTATAAGCCATGGAAATCTACTCAAAACGAGTGAAAAGCCCAAGCATTTAATGCTGCAAAGGGCTATTAATGGGCAAAAATCAGAGTCACCAGTCACCTGATGAAGAACGACCAGTCGGCTGGTGTACTGTTCTGAATGGACAATAAATCCAATCTAACGGATACTTTATCAGATGTCAGAAGAAGACTTTCCAAACATTTAGTCCACTGTACAAACGTCTGGCCCAAAGGCATCAGGCGTCTGATCATACAGACATCGAACAAGTTTGGTACAGGAAAAGTTGGTCCGAATGTCCAGCCGTCTGATGTTCATCATCCAGACATCTGGTCAATTGTTCAGACATCTGGTAATACAACTTTAGATGCCTAGTTACGACTAACCACAGAAATGAGCTACTAGAAATATTTTAACGAATTTCCCAGACATTTGATGTATATCATCCAGACATCTGTTTTCTGTCAGTCATCAGAGGCCGAGTTACTGGATTGCGGCTTGCATTATTCAGCGTCTGGATTTCATCATCCAGGCATCTGACGAATTTGTTCAGATGTCTGGAATTAGAACTTCAGGCGTCTGTTATAGGGTTTTGGAGAACTATATGCACATGAGCACCATGCATCCGGAGGCCAAGCGCCAGGTGACTGTTGAAGGCTAAAAAACTCTCATTTGAGTTTATACATGTTCTAACCCTATGACACTCAATGATATATGATCTAAAGTGTTTTGTGAGTGTTATGAATGATATTCTAATGAGTCTATTCAAGGCTTAAATGCTAATTCAACTAAGAAGTAAAGTAAGAAAGATTTACATATTTATCCCATTCACTTCCTATTGAATGCCTTGAAGACTTTCATTGAGCTTGTAAAGATCAACACTTTGATGTCCTTCGATTGTCTCTTGACTTTCATGCTTCACGGATTGACGTCCATGCATCAATGCTTTGGTCATCGTCTACATTTGATATGACTTGTCCATATTGACGATGCTCTTCTTTACTGTAAAATATATGGATTAGCCATAATTGATTATGTTTGTTTATCATCAAAACCACATTGATGGATCCAATATTTAACACCAAAGTCTTCAGACAAGTCAAACTGAGATAATTCCATCTCCCACCATCTCTTAGACAATCTCCGGTTAGGTACCCCTGAACTAAGGATCTGTTCCGATCTAGCTTCGTACATTTCCTCCACAGCTCGGCATGATAACTAGCAGACAACCTTTCAACAGACAAATGATGGTTGAGTAGGCACTAGCCAGATGGCCTCCCAGAGATACTCTGGCCATACAGGACGATTTATAATATCTATCAGTGTTACTCTGGTCAGATGTACCCCTATGGATATTCTTGTCCATCCTTGGAATGTGGAGCCTCTATGGAGATATAATCAACACAAAACAAGTAAATCGAACAAATGCTTATGCTATTTTTTTCATTTCAAAAAAATATAGTACTTGCCAACCTAATAAACTCCAAAAGAGCACTACCTGGAAGACCATAAATGGCTCTCCCATTTCACTTTCTTTGGAGTATGCAGGATATGTCAGAAGACCGTGCGGGGTGGTCAGTTAAATGATCAGGAGGATGTCATCATAGGCCGACCTATCTATACGATTGGGGGTTACTTTGTGAAGACCTCATTGGCTGGTTGGCTGTAGGTCCAGGGGCCACTCTCCTTGCAGGCCGATCTAGGTATAGGTCAGGTGTAGGTGAGGGGGCCACTCCCATCATGTGCCGATCCACCTATAGGTTGGTTGTAGGTCAGGGGACACTCCCCTCATGGGACAACATAGCTACCTATTTCTGCATCTACTAAAGGTCGGAGGGCCACTCCCTTCACTGGCCGACCTAGCTCTACTCGGCTGTAGGTTGTGGGCAACTCCCCTTGTGGGCCGACCTAGCTACCAAGTTCTATGTCGGTTGTATGTCAGGGGGCACTCCGATTGCAGGTCGACCTAGCTATACAATCAGGGATTATTCTCGAAGACCTCACGGGATGATCTGTTATATGATCGTGGGCCACTTCCCCGCGAGCCGATCTTGCCACACGATCACATGTCGATCTAGCAAACCCTTGTATTATTTATTTTTGGTTTCTTTAATTATATCTGACCGACTTAACAACTCCAAGAGAACATTAACGAAAATACCATAAATGGCTTATGTAATTTTACTCTCTCTAAAGAGTGCAGGTAAACAATCCTGCAATAATCACTTTTAGAAGACCTTTCATGCTAGTTTTACTATACAATTGACCACTCCCTTGTGAGCCGATATTGCTATATGATCGAGGATTGTTCTCCCAAAGATCTTGTGGCTGATCTGGCTATACGATCTGGGGGACACTCCCTCGTGGGCCGACTAGCTTTATGATCGAGTTTCACTTTAAGCAGACCTCTTAGGCCCATTTTCTTCTATGGCCGACGTGTCCATGAGCACAAGGGACACTCTCCCACACCACAGTGCATAGACCCGAGTTATCAAGGGGACGCAGAGATGACACAATGGCTGAGCTCTGACCTGAAATGAGCTAAAAATTCTTTCTTAATAAAAGAAATTTTATTAATGAAAGAAGGGCAAAGCCTGTACATATGAGATGAGTAGAGCATGTACAATATAAAAGATACAATCATGAGGCTAGGGCCTCGGAATTTGGGGACTTCAATAGGCACTTCTTCGGCATTGTCTAGCGTAGCGGGTTATGGTGTCCTTGGTGACAGCAGGGCTTGTTGGGTGATGTATATGTCATCGACGTAATTTATCTTTGAGTATGTGTACAAACATCTTGTTCAAAATAACAGTAATCTATTTGGTAAGAATTTACCTAAGTTAATAATAATGTGGCCTACATTAAACTTAGGTAAAGTCCTGAGACTTGATGCGAGGTCAAACAAATATCGAGATGAGGATCTCGATCATGGAGAATTGCTTGATCGATTGAAACATAAGTCTAAAATCGTTTGTGGTCGTAGATGTTTCAAGAAAAGGATATTGATACATCGAATAGACCATTGTGTCTTTGTCTTCACCAAGGAGTGGTGACGATGATCTCATGATCGTTAGACTTGGCGAAGTTGGAGACGTGACATAGGTGCTCATTGGAGAATGAGTTCACTGAACGACCCACCGAGAGTTATCACAAGGTTAACATAACTAATCTGTCAGTGATAACTCTTAGTGATGATAGGAAAATTGGTCTATAGACTTGAGGTCATTGTTGATAGGATCATATTTTACACTTTATTTCTGCATTTTTTCTATCCCATAGGGATTTCTCATATCGCATTTTAACTCTTAAACGAAGTTTTTACGATATATCTCACTATTTCTTTGTTTCGTCGGATTTTGGGAAATATGGAGCAATCGGGAGCAATTTGGAGCCACAAGCGCTTACACGTGTGCCGGAGCATCATTGACGATGATATCGGAGAGCTAACGGCACTGGAGGAGGAGTAGAAGAAGGAAGACGAAAGAAATGACAATGAAACGAGAAGAATGAGAAAATAGTACTTAAATAGGCTACTCGGCCAAGTGACGCAGCTCACTCGACCGAGTGGAGCAGCGCACACGACTGAGTGGTGCTGACATGCCAATCTAGCCTGAAGAAGAGCCAGAATGTACACGGCCGAGTGGGAGTTTCCACTCGACCGAGTGAGAAGCCCACTCGACCGAGTGGAGATAAAAACGTAAAGAAATCCTTCCATATTTCTCTGTTTTTAAAGAGGGTCTGCAGTAGGTCCTACTCGATCAAGTGAGAAGACTACTCGGCCGAGTGGTCTGAACTTTCAGAACGCTAAAAACCCTAATTTCTGTAGATTTCTCACTCGACCAAGTGAGTAATTCTGTCACGCCCCGCTTCCCAATATACGTGTGCGAGGACGAGACGAAGATCCACATAGGTTGGAGCTGTGAAGTTTGAGCCCACTAAGCGTCTGTGATAACAACATGTAACAGGTTCTTGCATGCATTTCAGAAAAATAAAAACATTCCTTTAAATTAAATCCACATCCAGAGTTCGTACAAGAAATAAAACAACAGGGCCTCGGCATGGCCAAAAGAAACTACAACAATGTACAAATCATACTACAAGGTATTAAAGCAAAATTTAAAACAGTGACAGAAGGAAGGCTCGAGTCTTCCACAGGGAGCGACTCAGTGATAACAGCAAACTCCCGACTCTCTAGGTCAGGCGTCTCGAACACGTCCTCCTGGTGACCTATCTCGTGATCTGACATACATTCTAAAAACACGAACGTATGTCTGCAAGGGCCTGCAAGTAGGAGTAAGACGGCCCAAGGCAAGGTGTATGAATAATAGCAAATTATGAAGTTTAAGCAGTGTAAATAAGTTGTCAGCATTGTTTAAACATGGCAATTTAAAGCAAGGTAGTGTTTGGTACTTCTAGCATGGCAGTTCGAAAGCATTTTAAAAGTACATGCTTTAGCATGGAAATTCATATGGACATGGTAGAAAGGTAAAAGACAGTGCAAAAAGTAAACATGGCATGGCAATGGCCGTAACGTGTGCTACTGGCTACATGACAAGATGAGACGAGACAAGACAAGACAAAACTATGTGTTTCACGAAGTGTTCATGCCTTATGATTAGAGGGGGATCAAACCCTCTAAACAGTGTGAACGCTCAACCCTACCCCACCCCAGTGCACAAGACAAGTCCATACGAGGGATTACTCTCTTTATCTTAGAGAGTGCCCTATTACTCGCAGGTTATCCGTACAAGGGATCACACTCTATATCTTGGAGAGTGCCATATTACCCACAGGTTATCCGTACAAGAGACCACTCTCTCTATCTTGGAGAGTGCCTTATTATCCGCAGGTTATTCGTACAAGGGACCACTCTCTCTATCTTGGAGAGTGTCCTATTACCCGCAGGTTATGTATCAGTACCGCCATATACTGGAACACGAGCCAGACTAGTCATACATGATCCTACTGGAACACGAGCCAGACTAGTCATATTTGACCAACGGGAGTGGCCAAATCAATGCACAAGTTCAAGATTAACATGATGTTCCATTTATTCAAGTTCGTTCAATCATTTCATGTCGTTTACATAGCATTAATAATTTACTTAATAGGGGTCCACACACGCACGCACAGAAAATGCATTTAAACACTAATACTCCAATAATTGTGTAAATTCGCACACTTGCCTGTTTCCGGTAATTTTGGTGTTGACGAGTCCGTACGGGAGGTGCGACATTTTCTCTACATGTTCTTCTCTCCTCGTTGTTTGTTGCAAGTGGAAGAGCGACATAAGTTATTGGACGTTGGGGCAGAGCTCCGTGTCTGCATGCAGCGGAAACGGTCTGTGGCAACGGTGGCAGGTGGAAGGTAGGAGGAGAACGGTGCATGCGGGCTTGGAGGAAGGCGGAGGAGGCTGCGGGGCATCGGAGGGAAGGTTTGTAGCAACGGGGAGGGGGCCTGCGGGCTGGTCAGATGACGGGGTGGTAGAGGACGAGGGCTTGGAGTTTTAGATGGGGTTACGGGTTTGTAGGGCGTCGGAGGTGAGGGAGCAAGGGAGGAGAAGTGTTCGGGCATTTGAGGATGCCGGAGATGGGCAGCTGGGCATGCGGGCTCAGAGGTGTCGGGGGGGGGGGGGTGTAACGCCTCGCTTCCCGGGATACCCAATAAATACGAGTCCGTATTATAAATTCCCAAAGAGGCGGGTGCTACGAAAGAAAACAAACAAACAACACACCAGGCAGGTCCACTGCGCACTGCTGGGATAGTACATGTAGCATACCAGATGTCACAGAAACACAAAAGAGACAACAATCCAAACGTTGATATGCACACACACACACACACACACACACACACACACACACACACAAACTGTTTATACAACATCTCTGTACGAGTCTCATATACAATATAAAAACCTACATCTCGCCAAGAGCAAATACACACCTCCAGTCCTCTCTCACACTCACACCACTCTCTACTCCAACCTGCTGGACTAGTCGGCCTTCAACTCCATGATCCAACACCTTAAAAATATCTACCGGGGCATGTCACAGCGTGACCCAGTAGGATGTCCAAACCCAACTCACATGGTGCACAAAAATGCAATGCCCTAAGTAACAAACTGGAAACTAACTCATGGCATGTCACGACAATGTCATATGAAAATGTAAATGGTGTCATTAACAAAACACATACCTGCGGCAAGAGGATAGCCTGCAAAACAAAGTGAGTACGACATATAAGGGTGAACTGCAGTATTAAGAAACTGAACTTATCGTTGCAACATTTTGACTACAACATATATTACGAGCTTTAGGCCATTAGCATTCTTAGCAAATCAAAGCAATACCTAACCACTCATGACAACTCTAATAACCAGCATGTTGGTTAAAGGGAAACATTGTCAAGCATTAGTAAATTTAGCCTACCTTCCAAGGAGGGAATTAATCCTTGACAAAATCAAATAAATGAACATCTAACATAAGTGGGTAATGATGTAATCATGATACACATAGATTTTCACAGAATACTAACTTTAAGAATATTGAAATAAAGCATTTAAGAGCAACATGTGACTTAATCATAGCATCAAATAGTTCAATATATCATATGAAATCAAGCTCAATTGCAACATGTCAAAGAATTCACAAGAACACTAAAAATGCCAACTTTTCAATTTAAGATGCTATGAAAAGAACACATGGGTTAGGGTTGGAATCCTACCTCATCCAAGATGCCAATTCCTTTTCCAATTTCAAGCTCAAGCCCTAATTCTCTTTCAATTTCATGAAGCTCTTCTATCTCCATCAAGCTCCCAAGAAATCCCAAACCCTAGCTTTCTCCTCTTCTCTTCATCCTTCCGCTTTCCAATTCTCTTCCAATCTCTCCCTTCTTCTTTCTTGTCTTGAGGAAATTCGGCCAACTATGGAATTTGGGAAATTTCGGCCAGCCAAAGGGAAGTTTCGGCCATGGAGTGGAGGGAAATTGGAGAAGATGAAGGGTAGAAGGTGGGCATGGGTTAGGGCTTTAATTCTCTCTTCCTCCTCTTCTTTTCTTCTTCTTTTTCTCCTCCCTTTCCCCCTAAAATTCGGTAGCAAGCTCTGAAATTTTCGGCCTGGGCATGGGTGAATGGGGAAGAGGAGGAAGGAACCAAGGAAGTTTGTAGAAAATGAAAGGAAATGGGTATTACAAGTTTGCCATTCTCCATCACATTCATTTCTGGAATTTGCAGGACAGTCCCAAACAGGGGCAGCTAACTCAATATTTTTGAACTAAACTTAAGATTTACTCCTCTTATGAGTTATAGATATAGGTGTTATGCATTCACATATCAATTTTCATGATGTTTCACCAAGTATTCAATTTAATACAGAATTTACGGCGAAGGGTATTTGTGCTGAAACTGTGCTAAAAAGTAAAACAGAAACTGTCCTGTCTTGAGGTCCAGATTTCTCCTAAATGCGGACAGATTCAAAAAAATGAGAAGATAGAAAATTGTAGGGCTTGAAGTTAACTTTCCAACGAGACCAAGAGCACATCATTTCGTTAAGAATTGAGGGACTGATCGACATTCCGGTAACATGTGTCAAAGCTGAGGAAAAAACAGACATGCTGATTTCACGAAATTCATATCCCAATTTCTAATCCGAATTTGGAATAGTGTTCAACATGAAAGTTGGAGATAATAGTCCCAAGTTTATACCGTAAAATTTCCAGGACATTCGTAATTCTAAATTAGGAGAAATCATCAACACTTTAAGCATGTACTTCTGCCCAAATTCCCAGCAATTCCAAAGTAGCAAGCAATCAACTTTTACTTAACAATTAATCAAGTCAACATGTTGATACTTGAGGCCAAATAAATCTAAAACATAGCATCAATTAAATTCAACACTTCCTATAAATTCAATCGCATAATTCCCATTTCCATGTACAAGAAAGTTGAATGAATGATAGCTTCCAACATACGAAAAGAGAGCAATTTCACAAAATAGATAAAACCAACAATCAAGACAATGTGATGAAACCAACAATCAAACCCTCTTCTCCCATCTAATAGTCTAGCCCACCTATGGAAGCCCAATCAACAGTAACTAACAATAATCCAAACCCAACTCTAGCTACCAAAATAACTAAGGCCTTAACAATAGTAATAATAATATCAATCAAAATCATCAATAATAAAAATACCAATACCCAAAAATAATAACAACTTCACCAAAAATAACAACCAAACATCAATAGTACCAATGTCATTCATTAATAACTATCACAACATCACCAATAATCATGAACATACCGCTTTACTACACATACTCACCAGCTAAAATCGCCAGGCACGCTAATGAACACTAATAGCACGCTAACAATAATATCAATTTACTATCCAATCACACACATTCACCCATATATCCACAGCATATCATAGTCACCTTAGAGCCATACATGTAGGAAATCAATATACACACAACAAAATTACTATACGCACACATGCAAACATCATTTTACACATACCTGCGTTACAGGGGGTGGCTGTTGAGTAGAGGAGGGGAGGAAGGAGCTCGGTTGATGTATAGGCTAGGGTTTCTGTAGAGGTGCTGCCTGGGTTGCACAAAAGAGAAGAGCTAGGTTCTTTTTTTGTGTAGGGGTGCTATAGGGTTTTAGTCATTATTTGCCTTGGGTTTCTATAGAGGTGAGGGCATGTGCATGAGTTAGGGGTGATTAGGGTTAGAGAAAAATTAGAGAGTATTATAAAAAGAAAATGGTTTTATTTAAAAATTATTTGTTTTAAATAGGATTGGTTAGGGAAAATTAATAGTAAAAGTTAATTAGGAAAGTTTTTTTGAAATTTAAAAAGATTTGCTTTAACAAATATTTATTAGGAAATTTAGAGCTAAGTTATATAGGCAGGTTTAAAACATATTAATAATTAGGGGAAATTAAGAGCAAGAGATAATAAGGGAAGTTTGAATTTTAAATATTAATAGAGAAATTAAAGCTAAGCTAATATGGAAGGTTTTGAGTCATACTAACAATTAGGGGGATTAATGGGTTTAATGAGAGAAAAAATATTACTAATTTAGTCTAGCCTTTATTAGGGTTTAAAAGAGAAAGTTTTGAAAAGGGTTTGGAATTTGAATGTTAAACATTTGAATATGAAAACATTTGAATTTGAAAACATTTTAATTTGGAATCTTAAAAATAATAATAACAAGATTTAAATAGACTAATTTAATGTAAGTATATTAATGAGGTTAACGCATCAGTGTACTAATGAAGATCTACATAAATATAACTCAGTCCCGGTGTATCCGAAATTACATGTCGTTACATCTTACCCACCTTAAGAAAAATTCCGTCCTCGGAATTCTTATCAACCAAGATGTAGGGAATAAGTGAGGATAGTGCTCGCACATTTCCTCTTCCAATATACACATCACACACTCTTCTACACTCACACACTACCCAGAAATAACAATCATGCCATTACACAAAACGCTCAATTATTAACACTAATAATAATAGCAGTAGTAATGCTACTACTAACACTACTTAACAATCATACTTATAATAATATTAACACTCACCCACACATCACTAATTATATATCAATAATAATACTAATATACCACAACCAATGCACCATATTATTAATACATTGTCTTTATACCATAAAATTTAAAGTAATATAATAATTAAATCAATTACTAACACTTCATTATACATATATACGTTACTAAATTCTATTAATACTACTACCACACTTCAATATAATACGATTAATATAATACCATTATACAATACAATAACAACCAACATTATAATCAAGACAAATAGTAACACTTTGCCATTCACACACATGCATCAACTATTAACTGTAAGTGTGCCTTCACCTTGCACACCAACATTATTAATAACACAGAAAGTGCTATCATATTTATACAATCATAATTCACAACCATGTAGTTTTATACGTCGTACATACACGCTACCTAATACTAATAGATAATTACAATTATATTCAGTCAAATAACGTTACAATAATACAGTTACTAACATTAACAAGTACATCTAAAGTACATACACTCCTAGTAGATAGTTAGTCACCAATTCTAATACACACAGATATTCCTATAGTAATACAGCTATACATACATGTATATATATATCTATTATACATTTGACAGTGATTTTTGAATCCTAGGGTTGACTAGGACAAGCTGACTAGGACAAACCGGTTGATAGAAAGAGGGCCAGGATTTATTCTTGGATGATGAACGGTTGATATTAAAAATTGAGATGAATGGATTGTATTTTTGAGTTTTTGTGGGTCACATTTCTTTTCGTAACCAGCCATTTGACTTGGGAAAGCAAGTCTGTTTCTGGGGGAGAGCAATGAGCTTTTTTGGGAATAGCAACAGCCATTTGCGTGCTTGCTTTATTGGAAGTCCTTTCCCCATGACAACAAAGTCTTTTGCAGGTCTTCGGATTCTGCAGATAGAAATGACACAAGAACGTCAAAATGAAGAGAAATCTCAAGGGGAAAGGAATGGAAAGGATAAAGCTGGAGGATGTGATCTCTCAACGGCAGTTTGCTCGTGCTGCGATAGCTTTGCGATTGTTGGTGACCTCAAGGGAACCGATGGATGAGCGGCGTGTTCCAAGAAATTCTGTGGCGAAGAAGAGGAAGGACGTGATCGATGCCTTGGATCCTGAGGTACATCTCTTTCTTGACATGATATTTTTCAGAAATGTTTTGAACTCTGCAGTGATCTGATGCCGATATTTAGCAAGGGCTGTTGGGCTCTGCAGTTCAAAATTTAATTTTTCTCTTCTAAAGTCTGGGATTTGTCCATGAATGAAACACCCATTGGGTTGCTACTTCAATTTCTTTCTCAAGATGGGCATTTGTTTTTTTTAATATTATTACGAATTATGGATCAGATTTTGATCTCCATCATTTTATTCCTCTTTTATCATTTGGGGAGATTTCTTTCTCAAGCCGGGAGGCGGCGCGGCTAGGAGGAGGGGGAGGGGCAGCCAGGTGGTGGAGCGCGCGGGGCAGCGGGATGAAGATGTGGGGCAGCAGGTTGAGTGAACGACTGTGGATGCTGGGATGAAGATGCAGATTGATGCTTTTGGTAATGAGCCTTCCATATAGATCTGCCTTCTTTGTGCTTTACTTCTGCTGTTATTTTGTGCCCATTAACTCTCTTTAAAGTTTGAAACTGCTTTCAGGTCACCATTTTGTCGATGCTTCTAATGCTGAGGAATTTTCAGAATTTGCATCTAATACATTGAAGACTTTGCCTTATGATTCCACTAGGCAGAGTTTTGTTGCTTTTGAGAAACCATCAGCAGTTCCAGCTATGGGAAAAATCTCAAACATGTTGAAATTCATTGTTAAAGAGATATTGATGTTGTTATAGTATTTGGCCGAGTTACATTGTTTTAAGTATCATAGTTAAGCCATTCTATGTATTACGATATTTCACGTATGTTTTGGGAATGTAGATAAGATTGAAAGATGATATATATTTCGTTGGATCATCAGATGTTGCAGATGCTTATATTGTACTTGGTGGTAAACATGTGCACTCATCATAAAGTACACCCATCTTAGAGATACCAATTTAGCAACCCATCTGCAAAAATAATCATTGTGTCTGGTGCTGGATTAATCTAATATGCATGCATTGTGCATATCTGTTAATTGAATTTGGATGTTTTTATAAGCTTACACAATATATACTCACATTAATGATGAAAATGAATGCATGAACACTTGAATTGTGCACATTGTCTTCCAATTACCAGCCACAGGTTAGGCATGCTCAAAAGGGAACAAACTGGGTTTTTTGTATCTCAAAATTGCATGCTATTTTTTTTAAATAAAAATAAAATGCAAAAGAATATCGCACTCTCTGGTATTTCGGTGAATTATTCAAGAATTTTGAATGAAAAGAAAAGCGGTGGGATTTGCGTGTCCAGTTTGTGTAAAGCATTGGTGTTTGGGGGAAATATCAAATTTATATTTTGATTGTTTTGTTGAACTATAAAATTTTGATTTGGTTAATGTTGTGTTCTTTTCTGTCATAATCAGATTATTGAACCATTGGTTAGTAAGCAGTGGGTTGTGACCATGTAGCCGCTTGCTAAAAGGGCTCTTCACGCTGTGGGAAAGAGTAGCTATCATTCTGCCTGACCGATTTGAAAAGGTATTAACAAGCAGATAAATACTTAATTTTAGCTGATTTATCTTTGCCCCAAATACTATTCTTGATTGATGAATAGAACTTAGATTTCCATGAATGTTATTAGTATAATACACCTCTTATTTCTGCCTGTTGCTTCTGTTATTTAGCATCAACATTCTATAATTTGAATCATTCGGGTGTGTAAACTTTGTACTGATTAATAAATTTTTTTCACTATTTAAACACCATTGTGCATAGGACACAATTCAAATCATAATTCAAATTCCATACAGTGTATATATGCATTTGTATTCACTGTGTTAGTCAAGTGAAATGACATTTTTAAGCTGTAGAATGCAATGGATATTTTGGTGGTTGTAATCAAAGTGTAGGATTTTTTTTATTTTTCTGATAATATCCTGCCATATACACAACATCATGTCATATACACACTTTGAACAACTGAAATGGCCATTTGTATTTACTTTATTAATCACATGAAAGTCTTTGATAAAATTCAGTTTGCGGTGTAGAAGCTTGCGGTGAATATGCATTATTAAATTTCAGTTTGAATTGTATTTGGCATTCAAAGTTGTAAAAGCTTGCGGTGTAGAAGCTTGAATTGTATTTTTTGGATTCAACAGCAACAACAAAATTCACACGGTGTTTTAGTTTAAAGTGAAACATGAAAAAAATGTCATTGTGTCATATACACACTAAATTAAATTGGAAATTTTCACTATTTAAAATGACATTATGCATATGACAGGATTCAAATCACATTTCAAATCACATTTCAAATGGAATTCTGGAGTGTTTTCTGAAACCCTCATTCGATATCAATTTAGTTTTCCCTTCTATCTCTATTTTTTTCATTATAAAAATTGCATTTTGAGAGATATCCATTTGATCAGACTTCGATCTTTTTGCAGTTTCAATGCTTAGTTTAACTCCGAAGTTCAAATTCTATATTTTTATCTATTTTGCAGACTGATTCATGTGTCCAAATTGAGGACCCAAGGAAAATCGAAACTTTTGGTGTAGGGATCTCAGCCAGATTAGGCATCCCGTTGTCCTACGAGTGTTTATAGTAATTCCTCAAAGAAGAAAATTATGTTTCTTAATGCAGGTGGGATAACAGAACATTTGTTATACTTCCAGATGAGGATGTTTTCTACATGGTTGCTCTCCTTTCATCAGCGCCATCTTCGTTGGGCCATGAAAACTTGAACACCGCACTCAAACAGAATCTACTGATTTTAGACTTTTGTGAGAATGTGAAAATTGGGATGGAGCATTACAATTAATTAGATGTCTCCACCTTTTGTGTGTTGTGTCCTTTTATGCAGTGCTTTTTTCACTAGGTGAAAGGCGAGCACCATGTATCCTTCTCTTTTTGGATTAGAGGGTGCAAGCTAGAATGTGGCTTGCAATTATCAGTTGGAGTTGGGGTTTAATCTTTTTTTTCCTTTTTAACTTTTGTTTTGATTTTCTTTTATGTGAAGGGTAGCAGCTAGCATTTAATTGTATGGTTTTTTTGATGTAATGATTGAAAAAAACTTTTAATGAGAAGTAATGAATATTTGGAGCCATTCTGTTATATGGAGTTTTTATTCAGGCAAACAAAATTTTCCCCATAGTTCAATTTTATATCTATTATGAATGCATATGTTTATCACTCATTATTCTCCTAATAACTGGACTTTGATTCACAAACCAAGGAGTGATGTGGTTTGCAAATTTTTATAAAATTAGTTCCTTATAAGGAGTGAACATTATCACCCGAGACAACCACAACAAGAGATTTATACAGTTTAAAAGCACGAATATTGATTAATGAATAGTAGCAACATTCAAGCATGATAGGATGTTAAAAAGAGATCGGACTGATTGTTGCTTTATACAAGTGTGAATAAATTCAACAAAATGAGGGAAAATGGGGGGTTTGATAGATTGATATGGGTAATACCAACCATTCAGTTGTCTGGATAGATTGATATGAGTGATAATAAAATGGATGAACTAATTCTATTTCGATGTCATGTCTAGAATTAAATTTTTTTGGAGGTAGGCTCTATATCTAAACTAATTGGATGATTGATTATTAATAATGGACTATAGGTCTATGTGCATAGGCTAGATGACCCATCGTCACACACTTTCGAGCATCGCTCAACAGTTACATTCAAGACACAAGGGCCATGTGGGTACGTGTACTTACGTCGAGACAGATGGGTCGGTCTGTGTCCTACTACAACACTCTTCTTTCGATTGCAGTGTGGTACAACTTCAATCAGTGACCCAGAATCATGGCTCCGCCATAGCATCTGAGGCCATTAGTAGCGGTCTCTTCTAGCATATGTAGAGCAGAATCGATGGGTACGTCCATATTTTGTGCTTTAATTAACGTTGTTTATTTAAAATTAGGGGATCTAAGATTTTAAGGGGTGAATAATAAATTTTGAGGTATTAAATTTTAGGGGAAACTAAGTTATTTGGGAGGAACTAGATTTTCTGGGATGAGTAAAATTTACAGGAGAACTAAGCTATTGAGAAGGTAATATCTTATATGAACTGTGCCCTAGGGGTAATATATAAGTTATTTGCGCCCGCGCCGAAGGCGTCCGCGAAATTTTTTTATGCTAATTTGTTGTTCCGTGCCGAAGGCGCCTGTGCCAAATTTGTTGTTCTATGCCGAATTTAGTTGTGGAAATAATTTTTTTAGGAACAAAGATTTCATGGGGGGAATTCTAGAATGAACCGTGCCCGCGGGCACGGTTCATGACTATATATATATAACACTATGATACCCTACGTACTACTAGATATCATGTATATACAATAGACAATCATAACATACTAATAAGGGTATATGGCGTGCGTTTATATTTCATATATTTGCGCACGTTTTCTTCCGTGTTTTTCTGTTATTTACCGCCGTCTTGTATTCGTTTTCTCGTTTTTTCTTGTTTTCTTTCACTTTTCCTTGTTTTTGTATATTTGCAGGAATTTACAGCATTTGGGACATAAAACGACGATATTATGAGTCCCCGGAGCAACGGGATGGGTCACACGTGATCCAGTGGGTCAAACGACCAAGATTGCCACTTTTCAGCCCCCACCCGATCGGTTGGACACAGCCAACCGATCGGGTGATGCACGCGTGTCCGACCTGGACTGAAGCTGGAGCGAGGAGCAAAGTCAACCGACCGGTTCATCCCAACAGAGTTCTCGGGAGAATGGAGCTGAATTCCAACCAATCGGGTGACCTTCACCCGATCGGTTCATCTGTAGCCGATTCCTCCGAAGGACGACCCGATCACGCCACCCGCTCTCCTCTGCGCCCGGTTGATGCTCCTGAAGGCGACGGCCGAAGCAACAAGCCGCTCACCCGATCGGTTGACATTTCAACCGATCAGGTGGCCTTTTCGTCCCCTTTCGCGCACCGCTGCTCATTCATTGAAGATCTGCTATCATTCCAGAAGGATTTTGGGTGATCTCTTATTTTTCTAGCGTCTGCATCATCGTTAGCTTTCCAACGATAGGTCGCATGCCCAAATTCGATTTTTCTATATTTTTCTGGAATTTTTGGAGCGAATCTGTGTGCTGAAATTGGCTGCAGTCTGAATTTTCATTTCACCCGATCGGTTGACTTGTCAACCGACCGGGTGAGATCACTTTCTGCGGATTTGAACTCTCTGTTTATTCCACCCGATCGGGTGAGTTTCCACCCGATCGGGTGGGCCGGTTTTGACAGTTCTGGACCCGAACTGTTAAGGTTTTTGAGGGGTTATATATTTGAGTTAGGGGGCACGACTTTGGGGGATTCTCCTCTAGTTTTTAGGGCTTTCTCAGCCCCTTTGTTGGGAGGCTTAGGGTAGATTAGATTAGGTCTTTGCTCAATAAATCTTGTACCGGATTGTTGGATTCGAATCAAGATAAGTATTTCTTTCTCTTGTTTTCCATTATTTTATGGTGTATTTGTTTTGCTTCATGATGATTGTTTGTATGTCTTTTGTGTTGATTGTTTATATGTTTTTCATCATGGAGTAGTCTTGATGAACCCTAATACGGGTTAGAGTAGGATTGATGCTTGGGTTGTTTCATTTGACTTGGTTGCATGGCATGTGTTCGATGAAATGCGTCAATGGGGATTTCTAGCAATCTGGGTCCAATTCGTACGACGACACACTAGTTGTGTTGGGGGTTGGGTTCCGGTGCTTCTCCAGTCAAGATCCGCTTCGATGTATTGCTAGAAATCACATTTGACCTATTTGGCCATTAGGGTTACGCGGGGGTGTTCCATTGTCATTGGCGGGAGAAAGACCACCTCTGACCGTCAGGCCAAGGGGGAATAAACTTGGCGGTTGACTCCCTAGCCATAGCTCACGCCCCTAGTGTAGACATGGAGACCTCGCGTGTGGGAATAGCTTGGACGAAGTGTTCGGAGATATCATTGTGGCCTTAATGCTCCCGGTTGCGGAAGGTGTTAATGGACATGGGAATGCCCACCGTCTGGAACCGGGTAGGCCTAGCGTTCTTGGCACCGACCGGAATATCGGGCCATGGACGCTAGGTACCACCTTTTGGGGCAATGTCTTACCCTGGGTCAAGTCAAATGCCAAGTGTCATGAGTGCTCTAGCCCGTGTTAGCGGGGATTCATTTTGTGTCATTTTCATTTCTTTCTTTTATTTCTACACTTCACCCATATCATCCGCGTAGCTAGCACACAACCTAGGCGAGGCTAGTAGCCATTCAAGCCATCCACCTCCCTGAGTTCGATAAACCCGTACCCTACACTAACCGTGCACTTGCGGTAAAACGACACCGCGCCCATACCGTAAACGGGGCGCCGATCAGTATACACACTCATACATGAGTGTGACACAGACACTGACACACACAGGTCTACACACACTACCTATATACATGCACCACAACACTACCACAATTAACGCTAATGGTCCCACTTTACTTATACTAAAGTTGACATAAGCAATGATAAGTACTAATGTGATAACTAGGCAATGGTGTAGGATCCAGAGTTGAATGATACAACGAATCAAGATTGTGATCGATGAATGATTCCAGATGAGGCATGCATAAAGAGTTAGCTTGATTAGGTGACACAAAAATAGTTACAAATAATTAAGTAGGTGAAAGAAAGATATGTGTAAAACATAATGATATCATTATACATACATAAGAATAGCGAGTAGATGGCATAAATTAAAAATAGGGAATAAGTATTAGACGAAGAAAATAATGAGTATAGTGATGCAGTGATCGTTTTGCAAATGGAAATTAGATTTGTACAAAAAAATTGAAGTATGAATACGATGAATATTAAACTGATACACTTAAAAAGTTGGAGTTCTATTTAGCATAGAAAAATATTTAACAGTATGTATATTCGATTGTTTTGAATATGATCGATTGTTTTGAAATATGCTAGTAAGAAAAGAAAATGGTACATTGAATTTGTGAAATCGAAATAAGGTTTAAAAATGGAGTTCATTGTATGAAGAAAGTAAAGTAGATATACGAGATTTTGTAAAATAGATGTACGGGTGATATAGGTTAGAAAGTCATTATGAGATAGTAACTAAAGATTATGTCAAGGAGAGATTCATAATAAAAAATAAATTTAAGTCAACTGAAGGGTAGGAATTCCAAGTATATACTAAAGGTTTTCAAAGAAATTAAACTAAATGAGGAATTCAATAAAAGGAATATTGGATGTACTTTTTAAAAATTCACGATATGCAATGAGGAAGATTCAAGAGATTAATGATGGTTGTCATGAAGGGATCACGTGAATCAAGGATAAGGAATAGAATTTGGTCGAAACGTAAATACGACTAGGATAACTTCGTGAATACGCTACGACGGTTTTCTACGGTCATTAACACAGAAGTGTAATGATTAGGAATAACAATCAGGGGTATAATTATTGGGTCGACTAAGGATTAGGAACTTAGCACTAAGATTTTCTAGTGAACCAGATTGTGATAGAGAGCTCGAGGAAATGGTCCCTCGAGGATCAAGATTGTAATCACATCTAGAGCCTAGACCTGGAACATCCTCCAGAAATACTCCTTCGAAGTCGCAAACTATTGCAGGCTCCACCGGTTCGAATTGAACGGATGCGATGAGCACTATGTTGTGCTGGGCCCGAAATTTGATAGGTCCGAGCAAATGGCTAAAGGAAACTCTAAAATCTAGTATGGTCAGAGCTGGGTGAGAGACCACTAGGGTGACTCCTAAGATGATGGTACTAAGTCGTAGCAAAGGTGTCTAACTAACAAGCACGATGTCTAATTAAATCTTCCTACAATCCCGGTCTAATGGATTTCCTATCATGCTGAGACAAGATACTCGAGTAAATTTCACATACGAGCTAATTCTAGACGTTTTGGCTAATGATAGTATTTCTATTATTCTCAATTTTGCAAATGCATGACCTGCATGGGCCACCACTAAAACCTGTCACGCGCCGCTTCCCAATATAATGGTGCAAGGACGAGACGAAGGTCCGCATAGACTGGAGCTATGAAGCTCAAACCCACTAAGCATCTGTGATAACAACACGTAATAGATTCTTGCATGCATTTCAGAACAATAAAAACATTCCATTAAATAAAAGCTACATCCAGAGTTCGTACAAGAAATAAAACAACAGGGCATCAGCATGGCCAAAAGAAACTATAACAAGGTACAAATCCTACTACAAGGTACTAAAGGAAAATCTAAAACAGCGACAGAAGAAAGGCTCGAGTCATCTGCATGGAGCGACTCAGTGGCAACAGCAAACTTCCGACTCTCAAGTCAAGCAACTCCAACAAGTCCTCTTGGTGGCCTATCTCATGATCTGACATACATTCCAAAAACACGAAAGTATGTCAGCAAGGGCATGTAAGTAGGAGTAAGACGGCCCAAGGCAAGGTGTATGAATAATAGTAAATTATGAAGTTTAGGCAGTTTAAATAAGCTGTCAGCATAGTTTTAACATGGCAATTTAAAGCAAGGTAGAGTACGGTACTTCTAGCATGGCAGTTCGAATGCATTTTAAAAGTACAGGTTTGAGTATGTCAATTCATATAGACATGTCAGGAAGATAAAAGATGGTGCAAAAAGTAAAGGTGGCATGGCAATGGTCGTAGCGTGTGCTACTGGCTACATGACAATACAAGACGAGACACGACAAGACAAGACCGTTTGTGTCACGAAGGGTTCACGTCTTACGATTAAAGGGGGCTCAACCCCTCTAAACCGTGCGCACGCTTAACCCTACCCCACCCCAGTGCACAGGACAAGTCCGTACAAGGGATCACTCTCTCTATCTTGGAGAGTGCCCTATTACCCGCAGGTTATCCGTACAAGGGATCACCCTCTCTATCTTGGAGAGTGCCCTATTACCGGCAGGTGATTCGAGGTGAATATTGAATAATTAACCCCTTATCTAGCCTTATTTTAGTGTATATGATGCTTAATTGATTTCTAATACGTTCGTATTTTGAATATCGTTATTCATTAGAGCAATCACTTGATTTGAGCACAAAATAGCAATAAACTGAGTATTTGTGCACTTTTTATATTTTTCATAGCTAGATCTTGATCTCACGATTCCAACGACTATTTATTTGTTTTTTCTGAGATCTGTGCTAATTAATGTGAATTTTTGAATGCAGAATACCAATTTAATGAAGAAATACGCTCAAAATACGAGAAATACGGTCGCTGCCCAATCAGATGCGGTCACGTGGAGGCCATCCGTAATTTCCCGCTCGATCTGACGGTTTCTGCTGACGTGCAGCGTGGCGAGATGATGACCATTCGATCAAGATCGGATGGCTGATCGCGCAGCAACTCCACGCATCACAACTTCGTCGACGCGGCACAGTCTTGGCCGTTGATCACAGATCGAACGGCCCGCATTTGAGATCAAATGGAGCGGGCGGCAACAAATCTGCATGTGACATGGCGTCATCTATGCCGTTGAACCTCCGATCCAACGGCCATGAATTAATCCCAAACGCGGTTCGGATTCGAGCGGATGCGGGCACGCGAATTTTAAAGGACGCGTGTCACTCCCACGTTTAATCTGCCCAGATCGGATGGCCAGGAATTGCGGCAGTTGTGGGTTTGGGGTTTGATTGCTATTAGGTGTGGGTTTGGACCCGCTAACACGACTAAAACCCGTAATGCCTCTATATAAGCGTATTTTAGGGTTTTGTTGTGTATTCTTGCGTATTGGGGGCTTTAGGAGCTATATTTTCGCATGAAATTTGGAGGCCCTGGAGACAGATGCAAGATCTATCATCTGAAGGAGATTTGGGGATATTTGGCGAGAATTATTGACATTTTTCCTATTTTTAACCTTGAATTTTGCATATTTGGAGTGTTATTCACGTATGTTAAGGTTTTGATGATGTATTTGTCTCTGAATACTGATTATTATCTCTCCATGCGTGGTTAATCTTTATATGTGTTGGTGTTGATGTAGTTAGGGTGTCGTAATCATTGATTTCAATATCTTTTCGCCCTATTTGCATGTTAAAATCGCGTATTTTGTTAATTTCTATATATATTTTGTTTGGGTATGTTATACGGGGACGTGTGCATGCTTAAATCGAATATGATCTTTGTGGACTTATTCCTGATGCGATCCGAGAGGATGTATCGTGACCCGAGAGGGCACTTGTGTTTATTTTCCTTATGAAATCTATGCTCTTTATCGCCATACTTTCCGACGTTCTCGTGCCCTAGCCGGACGAAACTTTGAGTTATAGAAAAGATATTAATAATCATTGATTGCACACACCCTAACAAAATCACTACCAACACATACTCTCCATATTAGTACCCCAATATCGAATTCATTGTAACTATCACATGATTTTCTTTATTGTTTTACACTTTTGATACCATATCGTTATATTTGATAGGTGGTTGGTTATTATCGTTTTAGTACTCTTTACAAATTGAAGTTCTTGGTTTTGCAGGTCTGTTATCCCGTGGATACGATACCTGGGCTTTCCAGGATTATTATTTGTTTGATCTCCTGCACTTGGGAGTAGCGCTCACACATTTTGAGACGAGACATGTTTTTGACGACGTTGCTGGGGATAACAGTACTTGCGATCTACGATTTCAGTTCGTATGGAGGAACATTCGGTGAGATCCTTCCATCTAGTTTAGGATGTTTATTAGTTTTTGTTTTGTTTTCTCTTAAAAAATTTCAAAAAAATGGAGTACATGAATTTATATCGCACAAACAATTGGTATGATGCAGAGTACGATGTTGCACACAAACATAGGATGCAGAAGCTCAAGATCGTTAGTTTTAATCAGATTGATTGTGAAACTTCCTTTCAGGCATGGAGGAGGTTCACAGACATAGTATCAAGCTATCCGGAGCATGTGTACATAAAGAAAGAGCTTATAGAGTCCTTCTTATTTGGACTACGACCGCAGCTACAGTAATATTTGGGAGTCATGACGCCAACAGAGGCGTGGAATTACATGGAGTCCTTACAGGAGAATGATCAGACCATTAATGAGACTTCAGAGTGTGATTCAACAGAGCCTTCATGCCTTGATCAAGGAAAGCAAAGCGTAGACGTAACTTTGCAACACTTGAAAGAGGAGGTTCAATTGCTCATTCAGACACAGGAGGCTACATCCCATCAATTCGAAGAAAACTTCCTTGCTCGGAGTCAAAAAATTCAGCAATCCATTGAAAATCTTAATTTGATAGCCACTTGTTTAGAAGAAAGTAATTCTTTTGAAATTCAATCTAATATGAGTTCATCTTCTATTGTAGGTATATCGAATGAGCCATGTTACGATGAAAGCACAAATCAAAACATTAACATGGTTGAAAGCGTGTGTTACACCCCACTTCCCATTAAGCTTGGGAGCGAGGACGCGAGCAGGTCCGCATGTGCAAGTCAGGAGGAGGTACTTTTGCTTTTCTTTCCTCCTTGACTTAACACAATAAGCGTCTGTGTGAAAACCGTAGGTTCTTGCTTGCATTACTCAAAACAACGCAGATAAATATTCCAACATCACAGAGAAAAGTCACAAAAATACATTTCCTGAACAAGGCCTAAAGCATGGTCGTAACATAAACAGAGAGAGATATAGGTGCTACGCACCGAAACCTAACAGCAACTACTAAAGTGGCAACAACTAAAAGAAGTGTCCAGGTGAGACTAGGACTGGTCACCAGTATACTTAAACTCAGCCTCTGCAGGGACCTCAAACTCTACGTCCGCGTACTGCTCGTCCCCTATAACTGACTCTGTCTCTAAACCTGACATGTGACGCCCAAGAGAAGAGGGCACATGTCAGCAAAAGTCTCCCAAGGGAAAGCGGAGGACTTTTGTGCAAGGATACAAATAAAGTAATGCAACTAGCAATTATAACATGATGATATGGCATGACATTTAAGGAATGCAACAATTTAAAATGACATGATGGTAACAAGTATGCACGTCGTATCAGAAACTACGAAAACACTATTTCACGATTCACGATTCACTGATATATCACTTTGTGGACAGAGTTTCCGTCTTTTGGCTGAAGTGGCTGTACGGGCTCACCTTTACACTCAAGAGACCGTTTAACTCTACCCCTCCATGTGTATCGAGCGTTGGTTTCACCAACACACCGAGCTCTCTTTTGGATCACGAGTCAAGAAGTGTTTTTCATTTTGGCATAGGGGTGCACCTAGCCTCAACCAATATGTAGGAGTCAAGATCCTACTCGCCGCAACTTACATTTTAAAGTAGCGTGTGCTACACTTTCATGATAAAGATGCATGAAATGACATGGCAAGATGCATGAACATGGCAATAAGCAATTAAAAGTGCGTACAGTTATTTGAAAGTAAACGTGACACGCAGCATGAAATGATAGCATAATAATGGTGTCTGATCTAGCTTCGTTGTCAAGCTAGATCTAGTAAGGGCATCTAGGCGACTATTATTTTATCGCCTGGTCTCTTTTATGCTACTATGTAGATTGGCCGAAAACGTGGCCTAAACAAACACTGGCAAGTATTACTTGCTTGTTTTTGGTGGTATCGGTTGTCGTGGGTTCGTATGGACGGGTACTACGTATCGGTATGTCTGGTTCTATGTTTTGGTTAAACAAATCACTGAATTAGATATATTGCGAGAATCAAAATATCGAGTTAATCCCTAAATTGGGTTTGTCTAATTTTATTGGGTTCCTGACTAGGGTGATGTTTATATTGTGTCACACTAACCTGATACATCTTATTTGCTAAAATTAATACCAATCAGTTAATTAATATTAACAACATATTAACACTAATCTAGTATTAGTTAATTATAGGGTTAATCACCATGTTTAATAGTGCACCTACTACACACCTACCCTAACAAATTTTAATACAATTTTTTTTCAAGGGTTATGATGTTAACATTATATTAATACCCTTTATTAAGGCTCTACACCTACTCTAACAATTTTAACATATTAAACTCTAACTTTCTCTCTCCCTCGTCAATTGGGCTGACATTTCTTAACCTTTCCCCCAATATTTAATAAAACATCTTCTCTCCATTATTTATTATAACACTAAAGGTTGTCACCCCTCTTTCTTTAACTCAAGGCTGACACCCTTTTATTAACTTTGTCTCCTCGTATACTTTGTCTCCTCTCTTCTTTATTTACTTCTCATGCTCTCTCTGTCTATCTCTGTCTCACTTTCTTTCTTCTCATTTCGCAGCCTCTGTCTCTTTCATTCTCTCTTTCATTCTTTTTTTTGTTTTACAAAGCTTGGCAGCAAACCAATGAAGGGGAAGCGCCAACCTCACGGACGCGCAGAGGGGAGGAGAGGGGCGCCGGTGCTCCGGTGACTCCTGGGCGGCGGCGCGCGCTCCAGGGAGCGGGCGGCAACATGAGTGAGGCTGCCTCCGGGTGGTGCGTGCGAGGGTGTCCAAGTCATGGGGAAGAGGAGGAGGAGATTTGATGAGGGTTTGTTGATCTGAAGTTTGGTTTTACAGATCTGAAGTTTGGGTTCTGAGTTTCTACCATTTCAGTTTGAATTTTGGGTGTGTTTTGTTTTGAGGGGCTGATTGTTTGAGGGCTTGAGAAACTGGGGTTGGAAACTGATTTGGTGGTGATGAATAGTTTTGATAATTTAGGGATGATAAGGTTGTGGATTTGCAGATCAATTTTGCAGGGGAGAAGACGTTGCATGTTGCCTTAAGAAGAGATAGCAACAAATTAATTTGATTAGGAATGAATTAATTGCTAACTTTAGACTAATCAGAGAAAACATGTTTGTAGAGAGACGTGTTTGTTTGTGTTTTGATTACTAGGCAAGGAAAACATCGGCCCTCAAAGAGACGTGAGTGTGTGCTTTGACATGTTAAGCAGACATGAATTTTTGTTTTATCAAATAGGTTATGCAAGATTAGGATAGGTATTAAATGTAACCTTTTGACTTAATTCGAGGGGGAATGAATCTGATATCAAAAACGTGATACACTCTTTAACCCTACTTATAAAAAAATAAAATGTGAATAACAAGTTATGTCAAGTTAGGATATTAACGTAATTAAGTAATTAAGAAAATTAATGTGAATGGTAAAATAATTGAATTAAAGTATTTAGTAATTTTTAGAAGTGATTAGCAAAGTGTAATTACTAAGATAATTAAGTAAATTTTAAACGTAATTATTAAAATAAAGTAATTAGTAACTTAATTAAAGTGATTAACAAGTTGTGATTAGTAAGACAATTAAGTTAAAGTGATTTGTTAAATTTTATAGTCAATTAATGATGACACGGTAAAAACGAAATCGGAGACGTGCTCGCGTCGACGTGTAGCAGAGAACGTACGGACTAAAAATATTATCCGGAGAACAGAAGTAAAATACTGGTATGCACGATCCTACACACGTCTAAAAATACAGGTCGTTACATTCTACCCACCTTAAGAAAAATTCTGTCCTCGGAATTCTTATCAACCAATGAGCTGGAAAAAATATGTATAACGCTCTCGCATTTCTATAAGGTAAATTATGACCTGAAATACTTCAAGACAAAAAAATGAATTTGGTTAGGAAAAGACGCAAGTGATGTGGTTAAGATTGAGTTTCACAAAGAGGTTCAGATGACTAAGCACCATCGATGGCCTTAACTGTTAGTGGGCAAGTGAAAAGGCTAGGGATGGCTACTCAAGATGTGCAGACATGAGGATGAGAAAATAATAAAATACTCCCAACTGCAATCCTAATATTCTAATATACTGGTTGCGAAACTCATAATCTCAAACAAGTGTTCCTAAAATAAATCATCACTTCTCGTCTCATTACTGAATAATGTTACAACTAGAAGTATATCCTGAACTTAAATATAAGTACAATACTTCCCCTTTCCTTTTGATTTCTATCTCATAATTCTTGCTTTTAAACAATTAATACTTTAAACAAAGCAACCTCTGAAGGGAAAATACCAACTATCCTTAACCAATACTTCTTACAAATATCCCGTTCAATCATTATTGCTATTAAGATAGTAACATCTTCTCGGGAAATCTTTAATGTACGATATCCTCTATACCTAAGTTCTCCAAAAAACTGTACATTCTCATATGTTGTCCATCCATAATGTATCCTAACTTGTAGTACTTTAATTGTGACATCCACAAATCCCAATTCTAATCTTATTCTTATATTAATCCATTGATATAACTGTGCTATACCAATTACTAAGATGACAAGTACAAATACGCCTAGTATG
Organism: Scilla litardierei; assembly: GCA_030789695.1. Taxonomy (NCBI): domain Eukaryota; kingdom Viridiplantae; phylum Streptophyta; class Magnoliopsida; order Asparagales; family Asparagaceae; genus Scilla; species Scilla litardierei. The sequence goes on along the minus strand of CM061131.1, from coordinate 86,213,728 downwards.
CATCACCATCTACCATCAACATTTATCATGCTCCCAACTCATTCTTCATCGTGACAACTCATAAGTTTAAACACCTTAATTAACAAATCACATCTCATCATTTCTAAGCATCTTAGATCAATTTACAAAACTACCCATTCGTATTAACATATCATATCATTTTCGATGTCTCCATCACTTTACCTATATGATGAAATCTTGTTACTTTAATATTCTACCCATTCTCATGATCACCATAGATCATATTGTACCTTCCTATTTACTCTTATCCGTTGCTCGTCTGAATTTCAAATCTGTAACGTACTCATTTTTGGTGTACCTTTCATAGTATGGAATTCTATTGAAGCCATTATGTATGGATGTATCCAAATAACTCTTGAAAACATCATTCTATCTATCATATTGTAAATAATCAATACAACTACACCTTACATCACCTCAACTACACTTATCCGTAATTATAATCCCCTAATAATAATAATCATATCTAACATCCTATTAACATAATGCATAACAAAAATTCAATATTGCTGATGATAGTAATAAAGGTATGAGAGAACATTTTAAAAGGGGTTATAACTCAAATTTAAACTAATCTCACTAAAGTGGTAATAAATAAATAGACGCACTAATGTGTAACCAAGAAAGAGTGTAGGATACAGAGTTGTATGATGTAACAAATCAAGTTTGTGACGAATGGTTTCAGGTGAGGCAAAGATATGGAGTTAGCTTGATCAGAAAGATGATCTTACAGATGCAAGAAGTAAGAACAAACATGCATATGTGGCAGAAAGTAAAGTACGCGTAGCTGCTCAAATATGGTAGGTAAAGTGTGTGTAATGCATAAAGCAAAGGTGACGGTGCAAGTGCAAAAGTAACGATGGTGGCATGGCATATGGTAGCAACAATGTTTTAACCAACATGTAAAGTGATGACAATAGTAAGACAACCAGGTAGACGCAGTAACACTGAAAAGACAAGTAATGTGTGAGCATGAGGAAAACAAACTTTGCTTGACTATTTAATAGTGTAGGCTGGTCTAATAATAAGAAGTCTAGCTTAACTCCTAAACCAGCCAGGTAGTCAGGGCTTGAAGGCATAGGTCACTTCTATGACTGTAGGACAAGTCCGTTGGTTGACCAACCCCCTTCCCGTTCCTTTCTAGACACTAATCCAGTAGCAATTTAAGACCGCTTATTATTATAATGTTCTATCACGTTCGGGTAGTCCCGACTTAGTCTGTAGAACAGTGGTATCAAATCAGTAGTCTTGTCAAGAGTTAGCTTGATCAGGTGGCATAGAAATGGTTATGAATGATTAAATGGGAGAGTGGTAGGTACGTGTAAAAATGTGACAATATCCCAATAACGTATGTAAGGATAGTGAGTAGGTGGTATGAGTTAAAATAGTAGATAAGCAATGGACGAAAGAGTCATGGGTGTAGAGATGTAGTGTTTGTTTCGTAAATGGAGATAGATTTTTTGTTTTTACAAAAATTTTTAAAGTATAAATACGATGAATACAGAACTAATACACTGAAATAGTTGAGGTTTTATTTAGCATAAAAGTATTTAAAATTAGTATATGGTCGGTTGTTTTGAAATCTGTTGTAATATAGTAATAAGAAAATGCCATACATAATCATGATTCACGTTCTTGCGGTCCAGCGGACACGGCCAGGAAAGTGACTAAGTCAGGATCACTTATCCACAGTCTAGCTAGGGTGATCCAACAAACTTAGCCAAGCACATTGACCGGATCATGGTCCATTGAAGGAAGCTTATCATTTATATGCATGCCATCAACGAAAAGGTATAAAGATAAAAGATCTCCATTTGTAGAAAGTAAAATAGGATGGTATAGATTAGAAATCATTAAAAATTTAATGACTAAAAATTTTCAGCGAAGGAAACTCAAAACCAACGAATAATAAGTCAGTTGAAAAATATGAGGACTATGCCTGTGTGTGTGTATTAAAGATTTTTAAAGAAGTTAAACTAGGCGAGAAATTCCATGAAAGAGATATCGACAGTAGTATCAGTATAGTAATGTAGGTGATTCAAGCGATAATGATAGCTGTCAGGAAGATCACGTGGGTCGAAAACAAGGATTAGAATAGTATGAGCAAATGTGAGTACGGGTAGGAAATGACTTTTGGAAAGACTACGATGGATTCCTAAGGTCAAAAGTGGAATGTAAAATGAAGGGAGCTTAAAAATCATTGATATACTGATTTGGTTGACTAAGGATCAGGAAACTTAGGACTGGAATTTTCTAATGAAGTTGATCGGGGTAGAAGATTCTAGGGAAAGTGTTGTTTGAGAGTCGAAATTGTAATATTATCCATGTTGTTTTAAAGTATTTTGCATGAGCATGGACCTGCATGGGCTACCACTAAAACCTGTCACACCCCGCTTCCTATTAAGCTTGGAAGCGAGGACGCGAACGGGTCCGCATGTGCAAGTCAGGAGGATGTACTTTTGCTTTTATTTCCTCCTTGACTTAACACAATAAGCGTCTGTGTGAAAACCACATGTTCTTGCTTGCATTACTCAAAACAACGCAGATAAATATCCCAACATCACAGAGAAAAGTCACAAAAGTACATCGCCTGAACAAGGCCTAAAGTATGGCCGAAACATAAACAGAGAGAGATATAGGTGCTACACATCGAAACCTAACAACAACTACTAAAGCAGCAACAACTAAAAGAAGTCTCCAGGTGAGACTAGGACTTGTCACCAGTGTACTCAAACTCAGCCTCTGCAGGGACCTCAAACTCTACGTCTGCGTACTGCTCATCCCCTGTAACTAACTCTGTCTCTAAACCTAACATGTGACACCCAAGAGAAAAGGGCACATGTCAGCAAAAGTCTTCCAAGGGAAAGCGGAGGACTTTTGTGCAAGGATACAAATAAAATAATGCAACTAGTAATTCTAACATGATGATATGGCATGACATTTAAGGAATGCAACAATTTAAAATGACATGATGGTAATAAGCATGTACATCGTAGCATAAACTACGAAAACACTATTTCACGATTCACGATTCACTGATTTATCACTTTGTGCACAGAGTTTCTGTCTTTTGGCTGAAGTGGCTGTACGGGCTCACTTTTACACTCAAGCGACCGTTTAACTCTACCCCTCCACGTGTATTGAGCATTGGTTTCACCAACACACTGAGCTCGCTTTTGGATCACAAGCCGGGAAATGTTTTTCATTTGGCATATGGTGCACCTAGCCTCAATCAATATGCAGGAGTCAAGATCCTACTCGTCGCAGTTTACATTTTAAAGTAGCGTGTGCTACACATTCATGATAAAGATACATGAAATGACATGGCAAGATGCATGAACATGGCAATAAGCAATTAAGAGCGCGTACAGTTATTTGAAAGTAAACGTGACAGGTAGCATGAAATGTTAGCATAATAATGGTGTCGGATCTAGCTTCGTTGTCAAGCTAGATCTAGTAAGGGCGTCTAGGCAAACTATCATTTCATCGCCTAGTCTCTTTTACGCTACTATACAGATTGGCCGAAAACGTGGCCGAAACAAACACTGACAAGTATCACTTGCCTGTTTTTGGTGGTATCGGTTGTCGTGGGTTCGTCTGGACGGGTACTACATATTGGTATGTCTGGTTCTCTGTTTTGGTTAAACAAATCACTGAATTAGATATATTGCGAGAATCAAAATATCGAGTTAATCCTGTAATTGGGTTTGTCTAATTTTATTGTGTTCTCTGGCTAGGGTGATGTTTATATTGTGTCACGATGTTTATATTGTGTCACAATAACCTGATACATCTTATTTTATTCCAATTATCTAACAACAAGTTGCTAAAATTAATACCAATTAGTTAATTAATATTAACAACCCATTAACAATAATCTAGTATTAGTTAATTATAGGGTTAATCGCCATGTTTAACAGTGCACCTACTACACACCTACCCTAACAAATTTTAATACAATTTCTTTTCCAGGGTTATCATGTTAACATTATATTAATACCCTTTATTAAGGCTATACACCTACTCTAACAATTTTAACATATTAAACTATAACTTTCTCTCTCCCTCCTCAACAGGGCTGGCATTTCTTAACCTTTCCCCCAATCTTCAATAATACATCTTCTCGCCATTCTTTATTATAAAACAAAAGGCCGTCACCCATCTTTCTTTAACTCAAGGCTCTCAACCTTTTGTTAACTTTGTATCCTCATATACTTTGTTTCCTCTCTTCTTTATTTACTTCTCAGGCTCTCTCTGTCTATCTCTTTCTCACTTTCTTTCTTCTCATTTCTCAGCCTCTATCTCTTTCATTCTCTCTTTCATTCTTTTTTTTGTTTTACAAAGCGTGGTAGTAAACCAATGAAGGGGAAGCACCAACCTCACGGACGTGCGAAGGGGAGGAGAGGGGCACCGGCGCTCCGGCGACTCATGGGCGGCGGCGCGCGCTCCGGGCGGCGGGCGACAATGCGAGCGCGGTTGTCTCTGGGTGGTGCGTGCTAAGGTGCCCAGGTGATGGAGAAGAGGAGGAGGAGATTTGATGAGGGTTTGTTGATCTGAAGTTTGGTTTTACGGATCTGAAGTTTGGGTTCTGAGTTTCTACCATTTCAGTTTGAATTTTTGGTGTGTTTTGTTTTGAGGGGCTGATTATTTGAGGGCGTGAGAAACTGGGTTTGGAAACTGATTTGGTGGTGATGAACAGATTTGAGAATTTAGGGATGATAAGGTTGTGGATTTGTAGATCAATTTTGTAGGGGAGAAGACGTTACCCGTTGCCTTAAGAAGAGATAGCAGGGGGGACAGATTTCCAATTTGTCAAAGAAAATTAATTTGATTAGGTTTGAATTAATTGCTAACTTTAGACTAATCGGAGAAAACGTGTTTGTAGAGAGACGTGTTTGTTTGTGTTTTGATTACTAGGTAAGGAAAACATCTGCCTTCAAAGAGACGTGAGTGTGTGCTTTGACATGTTAAGCAGACATGAATTTTTGTTTTGTCAAATAGGTTACGCAAGATTAGGATAGGTATTAAATTAACCTTTTGACTTAATTCGAGGGGGAATGAATCTGATTTCAAAAACGTGATACACTCTTTAACCCTACTTATAAAAAATTAAAATGTGAATAACAAGTTATGTCAAGTTAGGATAGTAACGCAATTAAGTAATTAAGAAAATTAATTTGAATGGTAAAATAATTGAATTAGAGTAATTAGTAATTTTTAGGAGTCTTTAGCAAAGTGTAATTACCTTGAGTTCATTGATTAGCCGGGTCTTCGTGCCCTTGAGTTCATTGATTAGCTGGGTCTTCGTGCCTCAGGAAGCATTGGGAATTCGCGTCGAAAGATGGATGAATGTGGAGTGCATTCAAAAAAAAGAAGAAAATAAAACTTAGATGATTCGAGTATTAAGTTCGAGGGGTCTTCTAAGCCTCCTGTCCTAAGGTCGTCTGGCCCAGGAATCATTAACTGAAAGCTCGCTACATGGATCATTCTAAGTCGTCAAAAGAAAATGAAAAGAAAAAGAAAAAAAGAAATGGTGAATACACTAAGCAACTTCAATATCCATTATTTGAACGATCTTTTTGAGATGTCAATTCCTTGGAAATAAGAAAACTAGAATGTAACGACATGATTATACTTTCGCTTGCGCAAAACGATGTTGGCATGTTATTTATTCAAATTAAATTAGAGAAAGTATCATGTGATTGATCTTATTCATGATTGGGTTTATTGATGGTCTAAATCATGTTGGAAAGCGTGTTATTGAGCCATGCCATAAGCGATTGATAGAATTTATTGTTTAATAATCATTCGACTTCAACGCTCATTTTGCTAGGGACTAGCAAATCACTAGTTCGGGGTGTGATTCGAGGTGAATATTGCATAATTAACCCCTTATCTAGCACTATTTTATGTGTATATGATGCTTAATTGGTCCCTAATACGTTCGTATTTTGAATATCGGCATTCATTAGAGCAATCACTTGATTTGAGCACAAAACAGCAATAAACTGAGTATTTCTGCACTTTTTATATTTTTCATGGCTAGATCTTGATCTCACGATTCCAACGACTATTTATTTGTATTTTTCTGAGATCTGTGCTAATTACTGTGAATTTTTGAATACTGTGAATTTTTAAATGTAGAATACCAATTTAATGAAGAAATACGCTCAAAATGCGAGAGATATGGTCGCCCAATCAAATGCGGCCACGTGGCAGCCATCCGTAATGTCCCGCTCGATCCGACGGTTTTTGCTGACGCGCAGTGTGGCGAGATGATGACCATTCGATCAAAGATCGGACGGCTAATTGCACAATAACTCCACGCATCACAACCTTGTCGACGCGGCATAGTCTCGGCCGTCGATCACAGATCGAACGGCCCGCATTTGAGATCAAATGGAGCGGGCGGCAGCGAATCCACTTGCGACCTGGCGTCATCTATGCCGTTGAACCTCCGATCCAACGGCCTTGAATTAATCCCGAACGCGGTTCGAATTCGAGCGAATGCGGGCGCGCGAGTTTTAAAGGACGCGTAGCAATCCCACGTTTAATCCCGCCCAGATCGGACGGCCAGGAATTGCGGCGGCTGTGGGTTTAGGTTTTGATTGCTATTGGGTGCGGGTTTGCACCCGCTAACACGACTAAAACCCGCAATGCCTCTATATAAGCGTATTTTAGGGTTTTGTTGTGTATTCTTGCGTATTGCCTCTATATAAGCGTATTTTAGGGTTTTGTTGCGTATGCTTGGGTATTGGGGTCTCTAGGAGCCGTATTTTCGCATGAAATTTAGAGGGCCTGGAGACAGAGGCTAGATCTATCATCTGAAGGAGATTTGGGGCTATTTGGAGAAAAATTGGTGACATTGTTCATATCTTTAACCTTGTATTTTGCTTATTTGGCTTGTATTTGAAGTATTATTCACGTATTTTGAGGTTTTGATGATGTATTTGTCTATGAGTACTGATTATTTTCTCCACATGCATGGTTAATCTTCATATGTGTTGGTGTTGATGTAGTTAGGGTGTCGTAATCATTAATTTCAATATCTTTTCGCCCTATTTGCTGTTATAATCGCGTATTTTGTCGATTTCTATTTATATCTTGTTTGGGTAAGTTATACGGAGACGTGGGCATGCTTGAATCGAATATAATCTTTGCGGACTTATTCGTGATGCGATCCGATAGGACGTATCGTGACCCTAGAGGGCACTTGTGTTTATTTTCCTTATGAAATCGACGTTATATGTGATTACCTTTTCGACACTATTTCATGCTCTTTATCGCCATACTTTCCGACGTTCTCGTGCCCTAGCCGAACGAAACATTGAGTTATAGAAAAGATATTAATAATCATTGATTGCACACACCATAACGAAATCACTACCAACACATACTCTCCATATTAGTACCCCAATATCGAATTCACCGTAACTATCGTAGGATTTTCTTTATTGTTTTACACTCTTGATACCATATCGTTATACCTGATAGGTTGTTGGTTATTATCATTTTAGTACTCTTTACAAACTGAAGTTCGTGGTTTTGCAGGTCAGTTTTTTCGTGGATACGATACATGTACTCACCAGGATTATTACTTGTTCGATCTCCAACACTTGGAATTAGCGCTCACATATTTTGAGACGAGTCAGCAGGTTATCCGTACAAGAGATCACTCTCTCTAACTTGGAGAGTGCACTATTACCCGCAGGTTATCCATACAAGGAATCACTCTCTCTATCTTAGAGAGTGCCCTATTACCCGTAGGTTATGTATCCGTACCGCCATATACTGGAACACGAGCCAGACTAGTCATACATGACCCTACTGGAACACGATCCAGACTAGTCATATATGACCGACGGGCATTGCCAAATCAATGCACAAGTTCAAGATTGACATGATGTTCCATTTCTTCAATCTAGTCCGTTCAAGCATTTCATCGTTTACATATCATTAACAATTTACTTAATAAGGGTCCATTCACACGCACGCACAAAAATGCATTTAAGCACTAATACTCCAATAATTGTGTAAATTTGCACACTTACCTGTTTCCGGTGATTTTAGTGTTGACGAGTCCGTACGGGAGGCGCGGATGTTTTCTATATGTGCTTCTCTCCTCGTTGTTTGTTGCAGGTGGAGCAACAGGGGTTGTTGGACATCGGGGCGGAGCTCCGTGACTGCATGTGGCGGCAACTCTGCGGCAATGGTGGCAGGTGGAAGGTAGGAGGAGAACGGCGCCTACAGGCTTGGAGGAAGGCGGAGGAGGCTACGAGGCATCGGAGGGAAGGTTTGCAGCAGTGGGGAGGGGGCCTATAGGCTGGTTCGGACGTCGGGGTGGTATAAGACGAGGGCTTGGAGTTTTAGAGTGGGTTGCAGGTTTGTAGGGCGCCGGAGGTGAGGGAGCAAGGGAGGAGGAGTGTGCGGTCGTTTAAGGGTGTCAGAGATGGGCAGCTGGGCATGCGGGCTCAGAGGTGCGACTGGGGTGGTTGTCGAGTAAAGGAGGGGAGGAAGGAGCTCGGTTGATGTACAGGCTAGGGTTTCTGTAGAGGTGCGACCTGGGTTGCACGAAAGAGAAGAGCTAGGTTCATTTTTTGTGTAGGGGTGATGTAGGGTTTTAGTCATTATTTGCCTTGGATTTTTATATAGGGAAGGGCATGTGCGTGAGTTAGGGGTGATTAGGGTTAGAGAAAAATTAGAGAGGATTATAAAAAGAAAATGGTTTTAAGTAAAAATGATTTGTTTTAAATAGGATTGAGTAGGGAAAATTAATAGTAAAAGTTAATTAGGAAAGTTTTTTTTTGAAATTTAAAAAGATTTGCTTTAACAAATATTTATTAGGAAATTTAGAGCTAAGTTATATAGGCAGGTTTGAACCATATTAATAATTAGGGGAAATTAAGAGCAAGAGATAATAAGGGAAGTTTGAATTTTAAATATTAATAGAGAAATTAAAGACAAGCTAATATGGAAGGTTTTGAGTCATACTAATAATTAGGGGTATTAATGTGTTTAATGAGAGAAAATATTACTAATTTAGTCTAGCCTTTATTAGGGTTTAAAAGAGAGTTTTGAAAAGGGTTTGAATTTTGAATGTTAAACATTTGAATTTGAAAACATTTAAATTTGAAAACATTTGAATTTGAAAACATTTGAATTTGGAATCTTAAAAATAATAATAACAAGATTTAAATATACTAATTTAATGTAAGCATATTAATGAGGTTAACACATTAGTGTACTAATGAAGACCTACATAAATAGAACTCAGTCCCGGTGTATCCGAAATTACATGTCGTTACAAATTCACTCGGCCCAGTTTTCGAAAACTAGGGTTTGCGGCTGTTTAGGGGCAAATATGTCAGAATTTTCTGAGCTGTCGGCTATAAATACCCAGTTTTGTGGGCAGCCCAAGGAGAGACTCTTTAGAGCAATTTTCTTAGTTTTAATTTTTGTTCTAGTTTTCTTTTGGCGAAAGGATTGGAGAGAATGATCTAAATTTCTTATTCTTGAAGCTTGTATTCCAATATTGTTTTGTCTAAACTCTTGCAAGTTGATATTTTATGCTATATTTCTATCTAAATCTGAGTTTTGTGATGAATTCTGTTGCACATCTTATTTCTATTTGATTTCTATGATGAATTGTGAGTAGTCTCTTTGCTCTAGGGCAATGGGATGAGCCCTATGGATTAAAAGTATGATTTGTGAGATCTATTGAATTGCTATGTCGCTAAGCTTGTTAAGGGTTAGATTGTGATTGATTTACTACAGATAGCTAGAGATTTATATTGGATCTTGTGAGCTCGAGAGAGGATCTTGATCTAAGGGAAGCCCTAGATATTCGATTTAGATCTATAACGAGATTCCCTAGAATTGGTGTGCGAGAGCGACCGAAGCTAGCATCTTTATTATATTTATATAATTGTATTCGTTTGTACGACTGTAAAACGGATACGAACTATCACGATCTAGATTCGAACTCGAGTTGCGCTAGAGTGAGCTTGAGTTGAAATTGAATATTATTGTCGATCTTAATGCTAGTAGTTTGAACTAGGTTTGCGAGAGAGCGAGGCTCTAGTTTAAATTACTATAGACGTGCATAGCGTGAGAGCGTGTGTTGGTTCCCAATTTAGTTGCGACAAGTTCACCCTAAATCAAGAGTAGTAATATAGAAATTCGTGTTTCACATTAATTGCTTGAAATTTATAGTGGGGATTCCCAAGCCCTAGACATTCTTATAAATTGAGTTTACAACCAACACTTTGAATGATTGTGATACCAATATTTGTTCACCACCATTCCACAATAGCTTAGTAATCCATATAGGTACCAATAGTTCCTCCCCGTGATTCGATACCCGCTCACTACTTAACCGTGTGCTTGTGGTAAAAATACATTGTTTTTGGAGTTACTATACGGGACGGACAAGTTTTTGGTGCCATTGCTGGGGAGGCGACGATATTCTATATTTTTACTTTTCCTTTTTTAATTTATATTTTTACAAGTTTTTGAAATCCCGACGTATGCGAAGTTTCTCAAAGATTTTATTACAGGAAGGAAACGAATGGAAAAGATCATGGTTGTCGAACAAGGTACTTGGTTCGTTAACGAAGAAAAGTTACCGATGAAATTAAAGGATCCCGGAAGCTTTAGAATTCCGTACACACTTGGTAGAGTCCCCCTACAAAAGGCTTTGGTAGATTTGGGTACAAGCATGAGCATCATGCCTTTCACCATGTTCAAAAAGCTCAATACAGGGACCGACCTGGAGGCTATCGACACGAAGATTCAACTTGCCGATGGGCCTATCACTAGGCCGGTGAAAATCGTTGACGATTCAGTAGGTAATCTTGCTCATTATTTTCGATGCTATTATTCATTTATTTTTCATTTGGGTGTAATCATCAAAAGGGGGAGAGTGATGGGAAATCTAGTCCCACCCCAAAGTGGTTTTGATGATGAGCACACCAAATGATGTTAATGTACTAATCACATTATCTAAGTGTATATGTTGTACGATCAATTGATGAAGCTTTACGCATACTCTGAAAAAGAAGAAGCTCAACCACACTGAGAAAATGAAGATGAATTTGATAGCACACATTATACGTCAAGCACAAATGAAGCTCAAAGATGAAGCTCATGGAACGTGCTCAAGCTTAAACTAAAGAAAATCTTAACTTCAAAGTGAAGCATTGACGCACCCGAAACCTACACCTAGATTCCACCCGGCGGTGTCACGATCACCGGGCGTGGTATGGCCCCTAGGTTTCAATTCCGGGCTCGATCCGCAAGCGGACGGTGTCAAGTTGTAGCATAAATGATATCGAATCCCACATGGATGGTGATAGTGTATATGGGTTCTCAGTTTACTTCTAAATCTCGAAGTGAGATAGCTATCGGATTGGAGGAATTGATTGGGGTGGTGTTGTTGTTTTACTATAAAAAGGACTAGGGCGTCAGGAATCACTGCTAAGATCGTCGGGGATCGACGTTGGAATAGAATCCTTACGTTGCATTTGGGTTAGAGGATTAATCTCCCAATTTGTACCACTCTCGTGGGTTAGAATTATGAGGTATTTCGGTAGCTCTCGTTGGCGCAATGGCGGTAGCCGTCAATGTAGAAGTATAGTTCGTCGATGGATCCCATCAAGGCACGAGCCAGGCATGGTCACGAGTCTTGGTTGGATCCACCGATTTCCCTATTCAAATCCCAAAGATACCCCTTAAGTACATCAATTCTACAGACCGTGAACATGATCTCAGTACGTGTTATTTAGGGATTCGGTATGATCGACCGAAATACTTCCCTAAATCCCTAATTCAATGTAGAGATCCAGATCTATGTCTTCCCCCTAGGATCTTAGGGCTAACCCATCAACCCTAGAATGATCTACTCACTCATGGCAATATTAGCGAATAAAAAATCATTTTTAGGGACGAAGACATCATAACAAATCAATAGAATAGAAATAGAGGACTTACAGCGAGAGATAGATAAAAATTGCAATTTATAGATCCAAAGAGAATTCCAGATTCCAATGCGCAAGAACGATAAAGCGCCAAAACAAATATCCAATAGTTTCAATACAAATCGAATTCCAAAAATTAACCTTAAACCTAACAATAATCTCTTAAGCTCCACTCTCAAAAGCCTATTCCAAAACTTCTGAAAATGAATCGCCTCCTCAATCGTTGTCCAGCTCCCTAGCCTTTACTGCTTAGATCGCGCAATAGCCGCATCAAAACTATTTCCAAAAATAGCCTCAGCACTCTCAACCAAGTAGGTGACTCGGTCGAGCAATGCGTTGCTCGGTCAGTCGCTCGGACCGAGCAGCTGTACTGCTCGATCGAGCTTGACAAGGAATCGAAAATCTCCAATTTCTTTACTTTGCCTGCACGGGCCGAGTCAGCTCTGCTCGGTTCGAGCAGAGGCTAACTCGGTCGCTGAGTGGTTGCTCGGGCCGTGCACTGGATTGCTTCAGCTTTGGAGTGAAGGGATGCTCGACCGAGCAGATGCACTGCTCGGTCCGAGCTATCCACGTATCTGCTTCCTTTTCTCAATTGCCTCTGCTCGGTCTGAGCATCTGTACTGCTCGACCGAGCAGCCTGGGAAATTCTCTCCTGATGCTGCTGAAGCTCCTCTCTCCTATACTCTCTCTCCTCCACTCCTCCCGAGGATCCCAAAACATGGCGAACTCCTGTAGGGCTTCATCAATGAGCTCAGGGCGTGTCGGATGTGTCCATACCCAAGTCGGGTTCCAAATCACTCCAAAATCTCTGAAAACTCATAAAACACTAAGAAACTCGAATATAACGTCAGAAATGCGATATCATAGGAAAATATGGGATTTGGATGCGAAAATGACATGGAATGCAACGTAATGATGATATGAAAATAGTGGAAAATATGGACACATCAAAATCCCCAAGCTTACCTCTTACTCGTTCTCGAGGAAGACGAATACTAGGTACACCGGGAGGAAAACAAAAGAAAAATAAGAAATAAAAATAGGAAGAGGGGGGAATGGAAGTGAATGGAGGATGCTAAGGATGATCGGTCTGATCTCAGGCCTAGGTAGTATATCGCGATGCTCTGAAAAGTAAACATACATGCTACTGGCAATTTCTAGTTTTACAGATCATATGACTAGCATGCAATAAAGGCAAAAAATAAGGATCTACTGAAATAACGCCATCAAATCATATCAATCTCATGCAATCTATAGAGTCTAGTATAAAAAAGTTGGCATTGCCCTTTTCAATCACAGATACACAAGGAGCATATAGAAATCACACAACAAACAATAGAGAATAGAAAAAGTCATGCCATTCAGTTATTCATTTCGATTCATGAAAAATCTCCAAAAACTAAAGCATTTCGTAAAGTTTAAGTATTATTAAATCTTCCCGTTATGCACCGTCTCCACTCTACTGTCAGGCTCACTCATGTGATCAGTTGGTATACCCCCGAAGCTTAGCTTGAGGTGTCGCATCTAGGAATATGATATGGAATTTTTGTTATTCTTCCCGGTATGTATGATAGCTTCTAATGAAATGATACAAAATAATTTTTATTCCTTTTCTTTCTTTTTCTTTTCTTTTTCACATATGAATATAAACACTTTTTCTTTTTCTTTCTCTTTTTTTTCTTTTCTCACTCTTTTTATTTAGAAGCTATCCTTTTTCTTTTTGGGTTTGAGAAGTGAGATGTTGTAAAGATAACTATGGGGGTATAACCAACTGATATGTCGAGAAATATATAGATATATGGAGAAGGAAAATAGTTCACTCATAACAGGTGCACAACCGTTTAATAAAACAATACCCAAATAAAACTCATAAATAGCATGGATATTTTCATTCATCTAGATGAATACTGAAAAGGCAGGCAGTAATAAGTACTATAACATCAAGCAAGCAAACAGAAGTGAATAAGCTATCAAAATAGATGCTCCAAGTGTTCTAGTGATGCATGAACCTAGGTGCATTACCCAACATAGTGCATACTAGATACTAATTCATGCATTTGATTTTCAATTTATTTTAAGCATTAAATCAGATAGATCAGCAAAAGAAATGCACGCATATAGATAGTAAAGCTGAAATTACCCTAATAGCATGTCAACATATAGCAAGCATCGTGAATAACTACTAAGACTACGAGATGTATCATCATGCGGAACATCCTTAGCATAAAAAAGAGAAAAAGGCGGAGAAAATAGGAAAACGAAGAAAAAGAGATGCATGCATGGTAAAAAGAAAGAAAATATGATGCAGAATGAGAAAAAATAGAGGGACATGGGAAAGTGGTGAAAAAGTAAAATAAAAACCGAAATAAGGGAGGAAAATGTAAAAGAAAAATAAAAATTAAAGCGGTAGCACTCATCCCACAAGCTAAACCTAGCAGTGTCCTCACTGCTAAGAAAACGCTAGTAGGCGGGAGATGATGCTAATAGGGGTGGAGTAGGCGGGGTGATATAAAAATAAAAACTGTGCAAAAAGAAAATACAATATTGTTGGGGTTTCTAGGACCCTTAGGGCACAAAAACTCTATTCCTGTCCTAAGTCGGACGGAACATAGACATAAAATGAACAGCGGAAGAATAAGCAAGTTAATCTAATTAACATACAGTTAAACAATTTAACTTAGCCCTAAGGTACAATACCCTTAGCCAAGATCTATGCCGACACGGGATAGATCTGACCATCCCAAGAAGGATCTAACCTACTGCGATTAAATTAAACTAATGCTTAAAACACATACCCGGAATCTCAACCCTGGGGCAGGAGAGATGTTCAGCACCGTCTTCCGAGCCGCTCCCCATCCCACGCCGAGCCGCTTTCGAACCGCTCCCCGAACCACTCCTCGAAGCGCTCTGCATCCCGAGGCAAGCAATCCTCGTGTCGCCAAGCCAACCACGCGCGGAAGAAAGTTTCACGCGAGTTAAACCTTCGCCAAGATTTCGGATCCGAATCCGAACTCCTTTGCTGCTTTGCTAGAGCCCTCAGGAGTAAGGCAGAAATATAAGGGAGAGGAGAAATATTAATTTAAGCCTAGATCCGAGTGTGCTCCAACATTTACGGGAGTTGCTCAGATCTGGAGCTTGGGACGAGTTTGGAGGAAGGGGGAGGCCCCTATTTATATAGGCGGCGGACTCTCTCCTTTTCTCCCCAACCGATGTGGGACTATTAATTAGAGTTAATAAAATCAATTTAGTTTGCCTTTCACAAAGTGCAAACTTCTGTAAATTTTAACTCCCTCACCGTTGAGCTTCATGATTGATACAACCTATCAATTCGAAGGGTGTTCAACGGTGAACACAAACGAAAAAAAATGGCACGTCAATCGGAGTCCGTTTGACCCCTAAATTGAGTGTCCAAAGTTCAGCCCAAGGCTAGATTTTCGACTAAAATCAGCCGTCAAATCTGTCCAGTAAACCTAGGGTTCTGCACCGTGCCCAGGCACCTGGGCCGGGCGCCTTAGGCGCCCACCAGGCTCCAGGCGCCAGGGCGCCTGGACCCTGGCGGGCCTAGGGTGCCCGCCCTGGGTGCCTGGGCAGGCGTCCGGTGCCTGGGCATGGGCGCGGGCCCAGGCCCAGTGGCCTGGCACCCAGCCTGGCTGGCCAGGTGCCCAGACCAGACACTAGTCTGGCCTGGGTCAACCAGGTCTGACCCCGACTGATCTATTGGGCTGTTTTGGGCATAAGTTGCGCATTTGGCGTCCGATTTGGATGTCGTTCGCACCTGGGTTTAGACCGGGACATTCCCGTCTTATCCGTGAACTTTTCCTTGCGTTTATTTATTAAATATAGTCTTAAACAATTTAAGACACATTCAATCTCTTTTGCATCATATGCAAATTAGTCCCTATCTAGGCTTAAATTTTCATTTGCATCAAATACAAATGATCTGAGGGCATATCCCCCAACATCTTCCACTTGCACTCAGGATAATTTATCCTGAATGCAGGAGATCATTGCAAATATCTTTTGCAATATTTTATCTCTTTCATCAAATGCAAATTATTCTCCATAACTAATTTCTACCTATTACTAGACGAAAGTCGCACTCTGTGTTAGACCCTACAGCCTGACCCTTACAACAGGTTGGACTTGAATCCCTATACGATAGTGACCACGAGCAGTTGTTACCGTCCCTGCTTCAGGAATCATCATTATGTGGTTGACTCATTGACATGAGTATTGTCGGGACCACCCTGACTGTTTCGGTGATGAATTATGCAGTTTAAGTCTTTTCATCTAAACTATGTCGTGTAGATCAAGTCTAGGGTACGGTCAAACTGTCAACCCCAATAACTTGACTCCGGTTAGTTTCCATCGATCTTTAGTCAACTAATGTTGGACTTCTTCCAACATACTCTGATCAGAGATTTTACTAAAGACCGAACTAACTCTACGACACTAACTCCCATTGACCGGGAGAGACAAATCCTCTCTTGGTCATTACTCTCCTCGTACGCTTCAAGTGACACCCAATCAAAGACCTTTCGATAGGCCTAGCCTCGAAGCTAGGTCAGTGATCTAAGTGGCACCGTTCACGCACATGTTCGTAAAATGACCTCAAGTCAAATGACCAACTAGCCTATCATCACTGAGAGTTATCATTGACAGATTGGTCAATATAACCATATGATAACTCTTATAGATCATTCAGTGAACTCATTCTCTAATGAGCACATGTGTCTCGTCTTCGACTTCGCCAAGTCAAATGATCTTGAGATCATCGCCAACGCTAAACGGTGAAGACTAAGTCACAATGGTCTATCCGATGTTTCGATATCCTTGTCTCGAAACATCTACGACCGCGAACCCTTTTAGACTTATGCTTTAGACAGTCAAACATTTCTCCATGATTGAGATACTCATCTCGATACCTGTTTGACCTTGCATAAAGTCTCAGGACTTTATCTAAGTTAATATCTAATGTTTACTACATTATAACTTAGATAAATTATTACCAACAGCTTACTGTTATTTCGAACAAGACGTTTGTGCTATTCACACAGAGATAAATAGCCTCGAGGGCATCATTCCTCTACATATCCCACTTGCACTTAGGCCCATTTATTACGGTATCTTATTCCATTTTTACATGTAAGTTTTTCTGACTTCATGTGGTAGAGCCTTTGTGAGTGGATCTGCTAAAACCGTCACAGTATAGTCTTAAGGGGTTTCTATGTTCATGTTAAACCAACCATTTGAATCTCATTCAAATAATTCACTTGGTCTTTCATAGTCCATAATATTTTATTTCCTAGGATCTTATCCAGTTCACCGTACCTTATGATTATAATTTAAATTAGTTACTGGTCATTTCAAATGGCTCATATCTATTTCTGATAAAGTGCCAAACCCTTTGATTACTTTTGTCAAAATAAATGTTTTATCCCTCCGATGCCTCGAATGTAATTACTTTGCTCCCACTGACCTTGAAAACTCTCTCGCTAATTCATATAAGTTGGTTCGTCTAAATCATATTTAGAAAAATGAACTTATAAGTGAATGTTCCAGTTTTCATGGTCATCATGAGCGTTTACATTGAGTTCGGTTCGAGTAGATCCGTACACATCTGCTGGCGAGACGGTTTTAACATAATCAGTTTATAGGAATTAGGATGAAAACCATTCTCGGCCAACATGATTGAACTTCACTATTTTCTTTCTGCACCAATTTTTTAACTTAAAGATTTACTTGCAGAAAGTGAGGAAACATTTTCCTTAGGCACGTAAACTAAATTCCAAAATTAATTTACGCACACGGACCTATTCTAATTGCATCAAGTTATAAATCGGAGTTACTACTCTGAATTTCATCCTAGAAGTTGACTAAGTCATCATCAATTACGATGTCTGAATCGACTCTTCGTCTCATGAGATTCGAGTAATTATACAACTTCTTAATGATCGATTTAATGAATATCTTATAGATAATTTCCTCATAGAACATTATCAAAACCTGGGCATTACTATCTGGGACTTAACCCATATTGAGGACTTAACTCAGAGTCACTTGCTATGGATCGCACCTAGTCTAATCAAGTGTGATTCATACCTTTTAACACACGGATGTGTTAACAGACTTAACTTGAGAGAAAATCATATTTTCTTTTAATTACGCAAGATTTAATATAGCTAAGTATTTGACCATTCTATCTAATCAAATCAGTTTAAATACTTTAGTCATTTTGTTCTTTATTTTATCAGACTTGTGTTTCATCAAGAATACTTGTCTTAATAAAATATACGAATAACTTATTTTGGTTAATCTAAACTCGGGTACATCAGTATGTACGAGACTGAGTTCGACAACTCATTCTCCCACTGTCTTACAGATGGGTTTTGTCCATTATATCTAAGACGGTAAGACTCACAAGTGTTCGTAGACTTCATAATACGAGAGGTCAGACCCCTCTTTATGTGACTTGTGAAGCTTACTCTCTCGATACGGCCTAGTCTATTTTGCCATATAAGTTTGCTACTATCTTGTGTATTTGTATATTAACATTTAATATATTATAGTTATCACAAATTACTAACACAAAACATTGCTTCAGAAGCAAGGTGACGACATTCGTCAAAATGTGTTAGAAATCTTTTGTATAACAATTATTCTGAAATCGTGACATCAAAATATGTCACATTTACATTTCCTCCTACATATGCCTTTACTAATGATAAATATAACTAACTTGCTCAATTGACTTTCCGGAGTACCTTCTTCCTTTTCTAAATCATATTTAGATATTGATCACTCCGTATTTTACACCCTTTTTCTGCATGTTTGCATGCCACTTTGATCGCTCATATCGCGTTTTTCACGATTATTTGACAATATTGCAATGCTTTTCACGATTTCTTGTTTTTGTCGTATTGCAGAAGATATGGAGCGATTCGGAGTGTTTTGAGATCAAGAGGATTTGCACCCACTCCGGAGTGTCAACCAAGTCTCTTTTGAGGGCTATTCGGCGATGGGAGACAATTGGAAGAGGAAGGAACTTCGTAGGAGCGACGAGGAACCGAAACGATGAAGATTGGGCATTTGCAGCATCTTACTCGGCCGAGTGAAGTACTCACTCGGCCGATGCAAGAGGACCGCTCGGCCGACCAGACCGGACACGCTCCACAGAAGGAATTGGGCGTGCACTCGGCCGAGGGACGATATCCCACTCGGCCGAGTATGAAGATCGCAACATCCGAGTGGCATGGAAAATCCACCAACAAAAAAGGCTGACTTACTGGAAATGTACAGGCTTTTTGACGGTTCCGACTCGGCCGAGCAAGAAATGCCCCTCGGCCGAGTAAGTAAGCCACTCGGCCGAGTCACTTCCGAAGACAAACCCCCGAAAAGTCCCAACTTACTGTAAATGTACAGGGTTTGTCACTCGGCCGAGTGACATTTGTCACTCGGCCGAGTGACATTTGTCACTCTGCCGAGTGAGCCGCCCCGCCTGCTGCGTAAACTGCGATTTCTGGGCTGCGCAGGGGCATTTTTGTCACGATTTTTTGGGCGATTTTGAGGGGTATTTAAATCCAGTTTTTGCCCTAGTTTAGAAGAAATTTTTGATACTTTTGGCAGCCTTTTTAGAGAGCTTTTTAGATCAATAGATTTAGCTTTTCTCTTGGAGATTAAAAGGTTATTTTTGTTGGACGCTATTGGGTTCTCATTGGTTTGTCTCTCTTCTTATCAAAAACCCTATTTTTGTTGATAATTTCTCTATTGCAATGAATTGTGTTGATTTTGCTATTGAATTTCTTATGAATTGCATGATGATTAGTGAGTAGTTTTATTGTCCTAGGGCTTAGGGATGAACCCTATGAACCCTATTTCTGAATTGTGATGGCTTGGTGAAATTCTTGTTAGAATTGATTAGGGTTAGGTTGGGATTGATAAATTACGGATGTCTAGGAATTCATATCGATTGGGATTTGCAAGAGATTGGGTCCCAATTGATAGGGAGCCCTAGAAATTCGATTTAGATTTACGATTGGACTTTTCTAGAATTGGTTTGCAAGAGATTGGACCAAAGCTAGGGTTTTCAATCTTAATTCTATACCAATACCCATTTGCAAGAGATTGGATGGGTAGGAACTATCTCAACCTAGGTCGTAGCTTGAGTTTGCACGAGAGTGGGCTCGAGATACGATCGAACGATGATGTCGATCCTAATGCTAGCGGCTTAGGTTAGGGTTTGCAAGAGATTGGGCCCTACCTTAGGCTCGCTATAGACCGGCAATAGCGCGAGAGCGTGAGCTTGGTTCTACATTTAGTTGCGACTAGTTCACCTAAAATTCAATTCCAGCAATGATGTAACCTACGAATCACAACGATGAGATACGGTCCGTAGCGGGGATTCCCTATCCCTAGGCGCTTTATTTCATTGATATTTCTATCGATATTCGAACGATTGTGACAATTTTACCCAAAATTATTCTCGACCACTTTGATAGCTAGGTGATTAGAACCAGAGACACCGTCATTGTTCCTCCCTGAGTTCGATACCCGCTTGCCATTACGCTGTGCGCTTGCGGTAAGACTACGAGTCGCTCGTCCCAGGTGCGTGTGCATACCGAGGAGTCGATCAAGTTTTTGGCGCCGTTGCCAGGGAGGCGACAGTGTTTTATTCTCTTTACTTAGTGTCTTCTTTTTCTTTTGTTACATTTATCTTTTTACTCCTTATTCGTTCTAACAATTCATTTGAAACTCTGTTTTCCCTTGCATGTACACGAGATCTACGGCGAACCCCGAGGAAATATTATTTGATCCGGAGATCGAGCATACCGTAAGGAGGATCAGAGCCGAGAGAAGGCACGCTACAGAGGACAATTGTATGAACCGTGCGGAGACATCGGAGGAGCTAGCCGCACGTATGGAAAGGATCATATCCATCAGAGATAGGCTTCGGCCTAAGGCTTCTTCCACCACATCATCCATCGCCATGCCGGAACTAGCGGGGGACAAGAATTTTGAGCTAAAGACGGGATTGTTGTATTGATGCAACAAGACCTGTTTCATGGGAAGTCCCATGAGAATCCGCACTATCACATCCAGTTTTTCTTGTCCAAATGTGACACCTTCCAAATGTCGGGCGTTTCCATTGATGCAATCCGACTGCGACTCTTTCCCTTTACACTTAAGGACAAAGCTTTATATTGGTTGAGGACGCAGGCGGAAGGTATATTCACCACTTGGGATGAGTTGGCAAGCGCCTTCGTCGACAAATTCTACCCGCCATCCAAGACGGTGAATATACAGAGTGCTCTCATGTCTTTCAAGCAAGGACCGCAGGAGACCCTCTATGAAGCATGGGAGCGCTTCAAGGATTTACAACATTAATGCCCCCATCACAGTATAGAAGATTGGGAGCTTGTTCACAGTTTCTATAATGGACTCCAACCGGGCACGAAGCAAATTATTGACGCAACCGCCAATGGAGCCATATTATCAAAGACCCTGTATGAAGCTACGGCCTTGTTGGAGGAGATGGCCTCTAATAATCAACAATGGGGGGACGAGCGAGGCATTCTTCTTCCTCCTTGAAGCCCACTATCATTTATGAGGCCAAGGCTGTGGTGGAGCTTTCAAACAAATTTGACTCTCTCCACAAGGTGGTGGAGAGATTGAAGAAATATATCACTGAGCCACATGGAGCACCCTCTACATCTACGCCGGTAACCAATATGAGTGATTGGCAAGACCAATCTCAAGCCATGTATGTAGGAGGGGACAATGGAGAGGGAGCCTTGGAGCAAGTACAATAAGTTGCGGGGAACTCCGGATATTGGGCCAACCCGGCCGCTAGAAACGATCCGAGCTTTTCATATGCAAACAAAGATGGTGCTTTGAACCCCCCGCCACAACAACTTCCTCAAGCTCGATCTCCACTACCACAACCTCAATATCAACCGAGGGGGCCACCGCAACAAAATTACCCGCTGAGGCAACAAGTGGAACCATATAGACCTCCTGGTTATAACCAAGGTTGGAGAGCTCCAAACCCACCTCAAGCTCAACCACGATCGGACCACGAAACTAGGGTGGAGGAATTTATGGTGGAGCAAAGAAAGATCAATGCTAGATTGACGGCGGGACAAGAGTCACTAAATACCATCGTCACTCAACTTGGAGAGCAACTTGCGTTGCTCAACAAGAACGCCCAACAATTGCCGGCTCAACCCGAGCCCAATCCATGGAGCAACACCGGACACATCAATGCGATGGTTGCGGTTACAACAAGGGGCGGGAAGGATACCACTCCCGCTATGACCCAAAGCAAGCAACCCGTGGTGGAAATTTTGGAAGAAAAAGAGATGGCAATTGAAGAGGAGAGCCAAAAGGAGCTGATTGGAGAAGGAAATTCTAAAGTGGTGGAGCCACTTGATGAGCGTCGCTACATGCCACCGGTGCCGTTTCCACAACGGCTAGCTAGAGCCAAGATAGAGAAAAGGCTCGCCAAGTTCCTAGAATACTTGAGGGGAGTAAGCCTCAATATTCCTTTCTTAGATGCAATTGTTGAGTTCCCGTCTTACGCGAAGTTCTTGAAGGACTTGATTTCAGGAAAGAAAAGGAAGGAAAAAATCATGCTTGCGGAACAAGGAACTTGGTTTACCCGGAAGGAGAAGGAGCCGGCGAAATTAAAGGATCCCGGGAGTTTCCGCATCCCTTGCACACTAGGAGGCGTCCCTTTGCAAAAAGCTCTAGTTGACTTGGGCACTAGTGTGAGCCTTATGCCCCTTAACATGTTTCGGAAATTGAACACGGGCACCGACTTGAAGCCGACCGACATGAGAATTCAACTTACGGACGGTCGGATTACTAGGCCGGTAGGGATCGCAGAGAATATTCCACTCCAAGTTCTGGGAGGGATATGCTTTCCATGTGATTTTTTTCATAATGGACATCAAGGAAGAGGGCGACACTTCGCTCATACTTGGACGCCCGTTCCTCGCAACCGCCGGTGTTATCGTCGATGTGCATGAAAGAACTCTATCCTTGAATGTCGGGAACATATAAGTCGAGCTTCACATACCCAAGGCCATGAAACGTATGCCCTATCACGAGGAGTTAGACTATGTGGATCTCCTCGATGAAGTGATTAAAGAAGCAATCCCCCACTCTATTGGTGCTCTCCATGACGACGGCTTCAAAGAAGGCCAAGCTTCAGGTGAAGAAGAGAAGTTGGAGGACCCTCCGGATAGCTCCATGGATGATGATGAAGGCGACGCTGATGTCGTAAGAATACGAGAGCTTTGCAGGCTCTCAAAGGCCAAGAATCCGAAGAAAGCTCCACCAAACGAAAGATCGGTGTCATCGACCAAGAAGAAGATAGGAACAAGCTCTAGCTTGGGGGACTTATCCCCCAACATTGCCCATGATGAGGAGGATTTGAGGAAGACCAATGATCATCACGACCCAAATCCAAGTGGTCTTCCCGGTAAGTTTGATGGGCGTATCTCGTATGCGCCCAACATCACGAGCTAAACGAATATCTAAAGGGGTCGAGCTCATGACCTTAAACGAGCGCTTGTCGGGAGGCAACCCGATGGTTTTAGCATTATTTTTATTTAATTTTCATTTTTGTTTTATCCTTTTATTAGTTTTTAGAGTTTTATGTCCATGAAAATCGTGACAACGGGTCTTAATTTTCATGATAGGAGAAGGAGAAAGGGAGATCAATCATATGGAGGATGATCGAGGCAAGGAAGAGCGCTTCAGGAACGCGCTCAGGCCTTAGGAGGAGAAAGAAACAGGCTGGAGGAAGAAAAACAGAGACTGGAGCGAAAGCGGAGAGCCGATGCAGAAAACGGCACGTCACTCGGCCGAGTAGCTTATGCCACTCGGCCGAGCAAAGATACCACTCGGCCGAGTGGAGCACCAAACAGGGAAGTTTCTGCAGACCAACTCTCTGTTAATTTCTGTAAGTTTTAGTTTTAATTGCCACTCGGGCGAGTGACTAGTCACTCGGCCGAGTGAAACAGATACCCTCCTAGCTTAAAATTTGCTGAGTGGCAGAGCCACTCGGCCGAGTGGAGTTTCTCCCTTCGGCCGAGTGAAACAAAGCCACTCGGCCGAGTTGTAAGTGGCGAGGAGAATTTTCAAACTTTTTCGTTTACGCCACTCGGCCGAGTGACATCATCACTCGGCATAGTCGTAACAATTCCAATATATATGCGGCTGTGGGCTGCGTAAAAATCGAAACGAAAAAAATCCCAAATTAGCGCCCGAGCCTGCTGACTCTTGAGATCCCTCGCCCGCTGCGACCCCTGCCGTGCCCGAGCCACCACCCACTCATCGGCGATCGACGACCCCTCGACCGCCGACGACCGGCCACCACCACCCCTCGCCGGCGCCAGCCGCCACCGCCTCCGATCACCCTACTTTTCCCCAAAAAGCCCCGTTTCTCCCCATTTCTCTTGATTCGTACGCCCGTTGAGCCCCTAATCCAAATTAATTTTTATATCTATCTATTATCCCCCATCTCCCCCACATATATTGAATATTATTCGCTGATTTGATCGTTTGATTTGCAGGCTAGCTTGGGGGAGCTTTGGGGAGTTTTTGGACGCGCTTTGAGCTTCGCGGCGGAGGCGTCTCTTCGCACACTCAGCTGTTTTCTCTCGCGGCATGTTCAGGTACACTCGTTCTATCATTTAGCACGTCGTAGTATTTATTTGTTTGGGACACCTCTCGCGGCGCATATGCCGCCGCGCATTAGGCCACGTACACGGGGAGCCTCTTCAAAGAGGAAGAGGACCGATGATCCCGATCCCTCTCATGCTAGGGAGGACTCCCCTCCACCTAGCCCACCACCGCCACCACCACCTACTCAGCCGATCCCTGCTGATCTTGTCCCTCCACCCGCTCCCGCCGTCGGGCCGATGGGGATTACATTTCGAAATGACGCACACCGCGCCAGATTCGAGCGTATCTGCTGTCGCTCGATAGTACCCTCTAGGTTCACACACTTAGCCGATCTAGACTGTCACGCCCCGCTTCCCAGAAACGTGGAGGCGAAGCGTGAGAAGGTCCGCTCAGACTTGAAGCTACAAAGCCGCAAGTCCGATAAGCGTCAATCACTTTAAACTGCAGGTCCTTGCAACGTGAAACGAAACAAAGATAATAATAACGAAAAGAGACAAAAGTACATCTCAGAATATCCATAATAATAAATCTCAACATCGCAGAAAAGCCACCAGGCTACAAATAAAAGAGTCTAAAGGAGGCCCAGCATGGCCAACAAAAGTACAAAGTACGAAAACAAAGAAAAGGTGCAAGCACCGACATCTAACAGCAACCTAAAGCAAAAGAAAGTAAAATCAGTCTCTAAGACTGGTCTCCGGTGTCCTCGAACTCCTCAACGAACGTAGGCTCGGGCTCAGCGTCAGCAAACACCTCGTCCGCTACAACTATCTCTGGCTCAGGGTCTAACATGTGACACCCAAAGAGAAAGGGGCACATGTCAGCAAGTCTGGAAGACTTGTGCAAGTGAAACTGAAAGTACAAGTAAAAGCAACCTAAAAGTTCTAGCATGATGCAATGACATGGCAGTTAAAGTAATGAGTGCGACAGGTAAAGTAAAGCGAATTAAAGTACGAGCATGGCATGACATTCACAAGACAAGTACAAGACAAGTAAAGAAAGTAAGCACCTCGTGCACAGAGATTCCGCCTTTTGGCTAGAGTGGCTGCGCGGGCCAACTCCTAAGCTCAAGCGAACGTTTATCCCTACCCCTCCACGTGTATCGAGCCAGGGCATTACCCTCGAACTTGGAATGCTCGCTTCTGGACCACGAGCCAGGAAGTGTGTAAACAAGTATGGCGTAGGGGTGCACCTAGCCGGACAAGTAGTACAAGGACAAGTATTGTAGCGTGTGCTACGATGCAACAATCAATGCATGGAAGACATGGCATGGCAAGTAGTAAAGCGTACAAGTAAGAAAAGTAAACGTGACAGTTTAGCATGCATGAATGACAAGTTTAAGGGTTGGATCTAGCTTCGTTGTCAAGCTAGATCATTTAGGTGACGGATCTAGTTTCGTTGTCAAACTAGATCAAGTAGGCGTCTAGCCAGCTATCATTTCACTGACTAGTCTCTTTTACGCTAAAAGCAAGTAAGTGGCCTAAAAACATGGCCCTACACAAAAGTTGGCAAGTTTCACTTGCCTGCAACTATCACGTCAAGAAAACCCGTCCAACGAGTCCAAGTCACGATTCCTACGTGCACAAGTCCACCGGCCTACATCCGTTTTATTAATCTTGATTAGTGAATTCTAAAACATTTAAAAATACTTTAAGATACTGATTTTTAGTCTTGATTAGCATGCAATAGGGTTGGGGGTCCTAGGGGTGCAAAACGTTACCTCAACACGACGCGAAAGCTACACCGGCGTCGGGTAGCGACGCCGGGGGTTGGAATAATAAGATCGCGCTCCAAGTCCAGATTCCAATTAGTTTCCTCGCTGGAAATTCCAGAGCAAATAACCCGGGCGACGATTCCAGATTCCAAAGCTCGTACGTGCGACGACGGGCTACGACGTGCGACGACGTCGTACGCGGCAAGTCGTCGAAGAGAACGTACCAAAGTGGGGCCCACAGTAGTCCTAGGGACCTTTGGGGAACCCACAATAACTCTGGAGAACTTGGGGGGCCCACGGAGGCAAGTGGTGCGACGGATGCGGGGTTGCGACAAGTGGCCGTCGGTCGTACAGCCTCGGTGCGGGGAGACTTGTCGGTCAGACACGTTGGGCGACGCTGTTGCAGCGTTGGGGGTCGGTCGCAGCAGCGGGGTGCGGCGTTTCCTTCGGTCAGACCGATAGGGATCCTCGGTCGTTCGCTTGGGTTGCGGGGCTGGCAGCGTTGCAGCGTGCAGCGCTTGGGGCGCTCGGTCACAGCGGGCGTTTCCTTCGGTCGGGCACGGAGCGGAGCGGGGGAACGAAGCGGAGCGCTGTGCGGGGGTCGGTGCGGAGCGGGGCCTCGGTCAGACCGAGAGCTCCTCTCGGCCAAGCGGGGGAACGGGGCGGCGGTCGATGCTGTGTGCGGAGCGGCGATGGATGCGGGCGAGGCAGCCGGTCAGAGCGGGGGGATGCGGGGGTTTTCTTCGGTCGGACGGGGTGCTGAACGTCGCAACGTTGCGACGATTCGTCGCAACGTCCAAAATGAGTTTGGAAGAGGCTAGGGCTAATCCTTTGGAAAATAGGTCTTGCTAGGGGTTGCTTATATAGTATAGATGGGTTGACTTGGTCTAGGGCTAAATCTAATAGGATTAGAAGTTCAAAAAGATTTAAAATTTGAAATTCAATTACTCCAACTCATCCTAGGGTTTGACCTAGTCCAAATGAGCTGGAAATTGGCTCAAAAATTCTTTAAAACGTTTAAAACTCAAATAAATTTTATTTGGCCGAAAATAATTTATAAATTAATTATTAAAAATAATATAAAACTTGTAGAAATTATAAAAGTGGTCAAATAAACTCCAAAAATTATAAAATAAATATCGTGGTGATTGTGACGACGAGTGTGAGCTAACTAAGAAGACGGATCTCAGTTTCGACGTCGGACGACGGAACTAAAAATAGAAACGTCTCCCGTCAAAAGTGAAAATCGTCACGTCTCATCGAATAAGTTTAAATTGTGGGAAAACGACTCGAGGAACGTCGTTCCAATTTAGTGCCACTATTTAATACTCTCAGAGACGTTCACAACGGCATATCACACGAAAGCGTTCACAAACAAACGAAGTCTAAAACAAACACGTGCATGGCCAAAAGCACGTGCACGAAAAACGTACAACGAAAAGTGGTCGTTACATCCTCCCCACCTTAGAATAAAGTCCGTCCTCAGACTTTCTAATATAGCTAGTCGCTCTAATAATTACCCCAAATCAAGTCACATTATATTTCAAACCAAGTATAGTCATTACAAGTGCTTATATATGCACTAGGTAGTCAAACATTAATACTACCAACACGTATACATATACATTCACGTACGTCATATGTTTATACCCATTATAGTTAGTCAAATTCATACATGTATTTCAATCATATATATAAACATACATCCCTTATATAACTACTACTCGCAAAACAACAGTTCAGATACTTATATAGGTATGATCTCATACTAGCAAATGCAATCATTTCCCTACGTATAGATAGCTACCTATGCACAAACATCAAGGGTATACTACCCTCTAATATTCATCCAATACCAAACATCTCAACACATATAGTCACACCATACCATTATTAATCAAGTTTCACTATATATCTATATTCACTATAGTTTCACAATATGTATATAGTCATTCAAATGCATTCCAATATTTCAACATACATTCACATTACGTACGGTCCTATAACTGTATTTACGACACGCCACATATATCATAGTCATCAATACCTATAACTAAGCACATACTTACCCGTGCATGGTGCACACCCATACACGCTAACAGTTCATTTACGCATACCAATCATACCATTATATTACTAGCACATCTATGCGCCTAGTTTAGCTAGTATACATATGTTCACACAACAAGTCCTAATAAATAGCTATACCACAAGACCAACCCTATAACTATATACTGGTATAGCGACCCACAATCATGTGCGTAACACAACCAGGCACAAACACTCCTATCACTATACATACATCAAACATCGCTGTATTCAAACTTCAGACATACATTCAATGTACTTAGAGTATACCCACTCAAGCTTGAGTGAGACTCAATACATATATCAGAATATTCTATATACGTAACACGCCATCCATACATATACCAATACCACTCCAATATTTATACGTCTACCAATACAACCATATACATTCCATAGATCAATCACACTTAATATTTAGTCAGGTAATACTTACATAGTTCAATCACTATATATACCATAATAATAATACAGACATCAGCACACGTATAATTATAATATACTCCTTAGTACAAACATTCACCGTATAGTCACACATAAGTAGCATATATATATATTCACACCATAGCCTACTACCTATAATTAGTGTACTAACACATCCACACATACATAATTAAGATGTGCAATAGTCGTGTATACCTCACGGTATGCACGTATGCAACATCCCGTAAAAGCAACAATACCAATCAAAATTATAACCCTATTACTATATGTATATCACATATATACTCAGGCAACAAAACATAACTACTTACGTCTAAACACTATATATATCTACCTACGAGCACATACTCACACGTAATAATATATAGATCACTCAATAGGCCTACATACTTATATATAAGTTCACACATTATCATCACACCTAGCGTATACATAGCTTTACCAATCATTTTATTTCAACCATTATAAGTATCTCTAATTTCATACACTCCATTAGATATTCCAACGCTAATTCAAATATACACAAGCATCCCTAGTATAGTATAGCTATCCACACAAAATCTACAACTACTAACACACAACAACTTCATACTATCACGAATAACTCCGAGTTTATATATATATCACTCAATAGGCAAACATCAATATACTATGGGAATTCTCATTCAAGCCCACGTACACAACTTGGGTACGTGCACTACGACTACCTCACGAGGTCCAAGGGTCTACTAACAACTTAGAGTTGACACAGACATCGAAGGACCCTAAGGCCTAAGCAATAAAGAGAGATCGAGAGCGTGACGAGAGAAGGATCGATAAGCACGAATTCAGATAGGACGGATACAAGGAGGCAGCTTGGTTAGGGAAAACATTGGCTCAATGGTGATGTTTAGGTTGAAGGATAAGGAAATGTAGAGATGCTTAAATAGGATACAGAAGATAATAGGGTAAGTAGCACAAGCTAAAATACGTGAAATCTGAAAACTGTTTTTCTTCAAAATCAGAATCCTCGTCTGAAAAGAAATATTTCGGAATCGATAAAACGAGTTGTTCAAAATAAATTTGAGTCGAACATTCATAATAAAAGAAAAGGGTCTATTGGTTTTAAAAATTTTAAAAGGAAGTAAAATCATTTACACGAATATTAAGGACATGGTTTAGAAAATTCTATACGTCAGTAATTTAATATAATTTTGTCAAAAAGTTTTGGAAAGTCAAGAATGAAATCAAGTAACGGAAGAATTTAAACTCATGTTAAATGCTTTCAAAACTTTTAGACTATGGAAAATTTAAAATGACTATCATTGAAACTACTTTTTAGAGAACCAGGGTTTGCCTGAAATGAGAAACTGATTTACATAAGGTTCTCGATATACGAGCACAACAAGTCTGGCACGGATATAAAAATAGTTGAAATTCAATTTGGTTTAGAAATTTTTCTAAAAGCGTGTATGGTGAGCGGAAAGAAAATAATAGTAATTTAGCATAAGAATTATTAAGATCGAATAGCAAATCTTTAAAATCAAATCAGGGAGGGTCTAAAGCAGGAAGAGGCTATGAAAATAGTAATTTTGCAGAAATCTGAAGTAGAGAAAACGTCGGGCATAAAATCGACTTGCTGAAAGTTGACATTCTATGTGACTTGAAAGTAATTTAAAAGTAAACACGATGTGTTATTCGAATGGCATAAATAAGAAGGAAATTATAAATCGAATTGGGCAGGGCAAAAGTAAAACTAATATATGAAGGAACGACACATTTACATAAGTATGAAAAATATAGGCTGAGAAAATACCATAAGCTAGTATTCAAAAATTCCGACAAACGTTTTAAAATTTTAAATCAATGAAGGAGGATGAAATATAGGTATATTAAAATTTTGAACAAAATTAAAATTAGTGGAAGGGAAGTTTGGAAAATACTTTCTGAAGGTTCAAGATTTGCAATGGAGATGTTTGAAGATTGACGACGTTCGGCATGAGGCGATCTCGTGAATTGAGGCAAGGAAATTGGTCGGATGATCAAATCATACATACGCCTAGGATATGAATCAGAAGAGTCTACGGAAAACTCCTACGGTCGACCATCTAAAGATTAAAAACTAAGCGCTAAGACTTCTAAAGGTTATACGGTAAAGGAATGCGTTCAGCTTGGTCCGAAATCGATGAACCCGAAAGCGAACGCCCGAAGGAAAATTTTAGAGGTCTAACATGGTCAGGGTTAGGCAATAACCACTAAGGTAACTCCTACGACGATTAGATCAATTGCTAAAAAGGGAGTCTAACTACAGTCAGGGCCTCTAACTAGCAAGCACAGACGTCTAACTAAGCCTTCTTATCACCTAGTGTCCTAAGAAAGCGACTAGACTCGGGGCTTTATAACTCGGATGTTGCAATTCATTTAATGGACATTCCGTTATTATCGTTGTTCCGTTAATTCGCAATTGCAAGACTAGACCTGCATGGGCCACCAACAAAACCTGTCACGCCCCGCTTCCCAGAAACGTGGAGGCGAAGCGTGAGAAGGTCCGCTCAGACTTGAAGCTACAAAGCCGCAAGTCCGATAAGCGTCAATCACTTTAAACTGCAGGTCCTTGCAACGCGAAACGAAACAAAGATAATAATAACGAAAAGAGACAAAAGTACATCTCAGAATATCCATAATAATAAATCTCAACATCGCAGAAAAGCCACCAGGCTACAAATAAAAGAGTCTAAAGGAGGCCCAGCATCGCCAACAAAAGTACAAAGTACGAAAACAAAGAAAAGGTGCAAGCACCGACATCTAACAGCAACCTAAAGCAAAAGCAAGTAAAATCAGTCTCTAAGACTGGTCTCCGGTGTCCTCGAACTCCTCAACGAACGTAGGCTCGGGCTCAGCGTCAGCAAACACCTCGTCCGCTACAACTATCTCTGGCTCAGGGTCTAACATGTGACACCCAAAGAGAAAGGGGCACATGTCAGCAAGTCTGGAAGACTTGTGCAAGTGAAACTGAAAGTACAAGTAAAAGCAACCTAAAAGTTCTAGCATGATGCAATGACATGGCAGTTAAAGTAATGAGTGCGACAGGTAAAGTAAAGCGAAGTAAAGTACGAGCATGGCATGACATTCACAAGACAAGTACAAGACAAGTAAAGAAAGTAAGCACCTCGTGCACAGAGATTCCGCCTTTTGGCTAGAGTGGCTACGCGGGCCAACTCCTAAGCTCAAGCGAACGTTTATCCCTACCCCTCCACGTGTATCGAGCCAGGGCATTACCCCCGAACTTGGAATGCTCGCTTCTGGACCACGAGCCAGGAAGTGTGTAAACAAGTATGGCGTAGGGGTGCACCTAGCCGGACAAGTAGTACAAGGACAAGTATTGTAGCGTGTGCTACGATGCAACAATCAATGCATGGATGACATGGCATGGCAAGTAGTAAAGCGTACAAGTAAGAAAAGTAAACGTGACAGTTTAGCATGCATGAATGACAAGTTTAAGGGTTGGATCTAGCTTCGTTGTCAAGCTAGATCATTTAGGTGACGGATCTAGTTTCGTTGTCAAACTAGATCAAGTAGGCGTCTAGCCAGCTATCATTTCACTGACTAGTCTCTTTTACGCTAAAAGCAAGTAAGTGGCCTAAAAACATGGCCCTACACAAAAGTTGGCAAGTTTCACTTGCCTGCAACTATCACGTCAAGAAAACCGTCCAACGAGTCCAAGTCACGATTCCTACGTGCACAAGTCCACCGGCCTACATCCGTTTTATTAATCTTGATTAGTGAATTCTAAAACATTTAAAAATACTTTAAGATACTGATTTTTAGTCTTGATTAGCATGCAATAGGGTTGGGGGTCCTAGGGGTGCAAAACGTTACCTCAACACGACGCGAAAGCTACACCGGCGTCGGGTAGCGACGCCGGGGGTTGGAATAATAAGATCGCGCTCCAAGTCCAGATTCCAATTAGTTTCCTCGCTGGAAATTCCAGAGCAAATAACCCGGGCGACGATTCCAGATTCCAAAGCTCGTACGTGCGACGACGGGCTACGACGTGCGACGACGTCGTACGCGGCAAGTCGTCGAAGAGAACGTACCAAAGTGGGGCCCACAGTAGTCCTAGGGACCTTTGGGGAACCCACAATAACTCTGGAGAACTTGGGGGGCCCACGGAGGCAAGTGGTGCGACGGATGCGGGGTTGCGACAAGTGGCCGTCGGTCGTACAGCCTCGGTGCGGGGAGACTTGTCGGTCAGACACGTTGGGCGACGCTGTTGCAGCGTTGGGGGTCGGTCGCAGCAGCGGGGTGCGGCGTTTCCTTCGGTCAGACCGATAGGGATCCTCGGTCGTTCGCTTGGGTTGCGGGGCTGGCAGCGTTGCAGCGTGCAGCGCTTGGGGCGCTCGGTCACAGCGGGCGTTTCCTTCGGTCGGGCACGGAGCGGAGCGGGGGAACGAAGCGGAGCGCTGTGCGGGGGTCGGTGCGGAGCGGGGCCTCGGTCAGACCGAGAGCTCCTCTCGGCCAAGCGGGGAAACGGGGCGGCGGTCGATGCTGTGTGTGGAGCGGCGATGGATGCGGGCGAGGCGGCCGGTCAGAGCGGGTGGATGCGGGGGTTTTCTTCGGTCGGACGGGGTGCTGAACGTCGCAACGTTGCGACGATACGTCGCAACGTTGCGACGATTCGTCGCAACGTCCAAAATGAGTTTGGAAGAGGCTAGGGCTAATTCTTTGGAAAATAGGTCTTGCTAGGGGTTGCTTATATAGTATAGATGGGTTGACTTGGTCTAGGACTAAATCTAATAGGATTAGAAGTTCAAAAAGATTTAAAATTTGAAATTCAATTACTCCAACTCATCCTAGGGTTTGACCTGGTCCAAATGAGCTGGAAATTGGCTCAAAAATTCTTTAAAACGTTTAAACTCAAATAAATTTTATTTGGCCGAAAATAATTTATAAATTAATTATTAAAAATAATATAAAACTTGTAGAAATTATAAAAGTGGTCAAATAAACTCCAAAAATTATAAAATAAATATCGTGATGATCGTGGCGACGAGTGTGAGCTAACTAAGAAGACGGATCTCAGTTTCGACGTCGGACGACGGAACTAAAAATAGAAACGTCTCCCGTCAAAAGTGAAAATCGTCACGTCTCATCGAATAAGTTTAAATTGTGGGAAAACGACTCGAGGAACGTCGTTCCAATTTAGTGCCACTATTTAATACTCTCAGAGACGTTCACAACGGCATATCACACGAAAGCGTTCACAAACAAACGAAGTCTAAAACAAACACGTGCATGGCCAAAAGCACGTGCACGAAAAACGTACAACGAAAAGTGGTCGTTACAAGACCGCCTAGGGGTATTCGAGGGGCTTCTCACGTTGTACGACAACATGGGATGGCGTGATTTTCTGTCGGTGTCGGCGGATACCTACATCCGTCCGACACTAGAGGTCCTCAGCTCCATTGACCGGACCCTTGGGGGATGCTCCTTCCGTCTGATGGATCGAGAGTGTGAGATCACTCTCGACATGCTTAGAGCATTTTTCCAGTGGCCCGCCGTCCCTGTCCCTGACCGCGCCTACGCTCCCACGCACATCACACCCACGTCGTTCGACACCTCCACCTTCTGGACACGGATCATGGGATCCCCATTCGCCTTTGACCCTAGTAGGGCCAAGGCCTCAGTTATCCTGCACCCCTGCCTCTGCATTACACAGTGCCTCATGGCGACTACTTTCCTAGCGAGGTACGAGCCCGGGACCATGTCTACGCCAGAGCTCTACATGCTCTACACGATGACTCGCCCTAGGGTTCTGGATAGGGGTAGCGACGACTTGGTCCCCGCCGTCGAGATAGACATCGCCAATTGGTTTTTAGACCGCATTATCTTTCGGTGAGCGCTCACTCCCCTATCTGTTGCGGCGGTCTGATCACTCTTTTGGCCCTTATGACCGGCGTGGACCTACCTGACGACTTGCGTCGAGCTCCGGACCCCACTTCACTTTCGATAGATTTTATGGCCCGGATGAAGATGCTTCGTCCCCACGGTCGCCAGCACTGGGTGTGGTTGCACAGTCCCTTCAGCGCTGACTACATGGTTCATCCGAGCCCCGCTCGGACACACATTGGACCGGCTCACGGGGACTGGATTCTAGCGATGGATCTTCTTATCCCCGCCGCCTACATGCTTAAGCCCGAGGATGCTGAGCAGGCACCCCCTACACCCCCTGTCGACCCCGTGATCCCTCAGCCCGCACCTGCACTGTCTGCACCTCCTGACACCTCTGTCCACATGTCTGTTAGTGTCGGGAGCACCTTAGATGAGTCCACCACCACCACCCGCATCACTGAGCCTATCACCTCTCTTAGTCCCGAGCGTCCACCCACCATTCTTGAGAGCGGCGAGTCTTCCTTTTCTACTGTCGTGGAGACCCTCTCCCGATTTTTGTCCACGACTCCTGGGGAGTCCACTTTTGTGCCCTACACAGCCTCCCCAGTCGTCGACCTTACGGTCTCCACCGCCCCCGTCTTTACTGAGAGCGTCGTGACATCTGTCCCCACTTCTGCGTCACTGACCTCTCCTGCTGCCTCGTCGCCCATTTTGACTTCCACCTCTGCTGATGTTGCTTCTGCTTCGACCCAGCCTGCGTCCCAGCCTCATACCGAGGCTGGGCATCACGTAGTGAGCACAGCACCCATTGCACACATTCTTGCTGACCCCATCCTATACACTGCCCGGCAGAGACAGCCTCGCACCTCACTTGTTAGACCTGTACGTCCCTCCGCTCCACCACCCCCTGACACTCTAGTTCAGAGCATTCGTGCTCTTGAGGGGACTGTTAGTGGACTTCGAGGGGACTTTAGGGCTCTCTCCGCCACAGTAGGTTCCTTGCAGACCCGCGTCGCCATCCTACCCGATATTTAGGCTTGCCTAAATCAGATTCTGGCGCGTCTGCCCCCACTACCCCTACCCACCCAGCAGATACCACACCCACCACCTCCACCACCACCTCCACCACAGGACAGTGCTGGTACAGCCCCACCACCATCTTAGGCACACTCTTGATGCCTCTGATATTTTTTGTCGTTTTACTGCCCGTTTGTTCTTGGGCCTGGTGATTTTTTGACTCCCTCCTCCACGTACTATTTTGGTGCCTTCCTGTTCATATCTTTTTTATATCTTTTTGGGAGTGAGGGAGAGACTTTTTGGGGACACTTATATCTGCACCATCCTGATCTTTACATGCATCACATTCATTCACATCTTATTTTCCTTGTCTTTTTCTTTCTTTTTCATCATGCATGCATCCTCACCCACCCCACCCACTTCACGTCTCTCGATGTGCCACACTTTGCACATTGATGACACTGTGCACTTCAGCTTGGGGGAGTGAGTTCTCACACTTTTTATTTTTAGCCACCCCTTATTTTTGATTTCTCACATTTTCTTTCCACTTTTGCACTTATTTTCACCACTTTTTCATTTTTTTATCATGCATCACGTTTTCTTTTCCTTTTTGAGTATGCTGCATTGTATATATAGTTCTATTTTCTTTTATCTTTGTTCCTTTCATCTTTTGCTAGAGATGATTTTTCTGTGATGATGATGACATGGTGTTAGCTTATCTCTATGTGCATGCTATTTTGTCATGTCATAGCTTTTGTTTCAGATATCATATGCTATGTTCTGCTTTGCATTTTGAAATAGTAACCCACTCTTTTCCTGTATGAATATGGATGAAATTCTGTTATTAGCTGATGTCTGATAATTCATATGTATGCTTTTCATAGAAAACACACCAAGCTTCACGCATTGATTGCTTATATCTGGAGTACTGCTTTCCTTTCTCATATCACTTCTTATTGCATGAATTGTACGCTTCACCTTCAGGTTGATTGAATGTTTGCTAGGATGATATATCTGGACTAGTTTACTTTTTGAGATTAAACTGAGTAGATTATATTACTCTGCTGAAAGTTGTCGTGCACGTCTTATAGAGTGAACAGAGTGATACATTTATTTCTTTCTCCATATATCTTGAGCATCATTTCTCTATTTGAAATTCATTGGTGAATCCTCCCCTTTAGCAAGTCTATTATCGGCATTTCCCCGCTATTAATTTTCATGCTCCAAATCCCCAAAATCAAAAAGAAAAAAACATATGCTTGTATATCCTTCTCTCTTTTGATTTGGGATCGCTTATGTATATATGTTTATTCAAAAAAAAAGAAAAAAAAGAAAAAGAGAAAAATTGAGAAAAAGAAAAGAAAAGAGAAAAGAAGTTCATAACGATCCCATCTCATACTATTTCTCTCTTTCTTCCCTCTTTTTGTTTTTATTTTTACCTTTTTGGAGCTTCAAAAGAAATGGGGAATGTACATATTGATTTGTTTATGCCACCACGCTTATGGATAAGCTTGGGGGAGAGGATCCAATGGTGTGTGTGTGAGTGACTACTTGACGGTGCATGACAACCTAGGCTAAGTAATCTTCTATACTCTGTGAGATTGCTAAAGTTTCACAAAATCCAGAAATCGACACTTAGCATTCATTTCATGAAAACCATACTTTTCTATTCTTACTATTCCATATCATGTGATATCTCTTATACTCATTATAGAAAGCATTCAATTGAAAAGTGTGTGATCTATAGTTATGCATACCGCTTTAGATGCTTCAGACGATGCTAATCCTAGAATGATTCCATATTTCATGCTATTTTGATATTTTCGGGGTTTTCTATTTCGAATGCATTATTATACTATGATATCGAGATAAAAGTCTGTGACATGTGTTTTATATTCGATGTATGCTATATGAGTAAGCAAAACCCACGTCCTGAGAAAAATGATCTAGCACCTCTCTTCTTCGCTTTCTATTCTATTTTTTATTTTTTATTTTTATTTTCCTTCCTTTCCATCATTTTGCCCGTCGGGTTCGCTTTTTACTCATCTTCCTCAAGGACGAGTAAGAGGTAAGCTTGGGGGATTTTGATCACTCCGTATTTTACACCCTTTTTCTGCATGTTTGCATGCCACTTTGATAGCTCATATCGCGTTTTTCACGATTATTCGACAATATTGCGATGCTTTTCACGATTTCTTGTTTTTGTCGTATTTCAGGAGATATGGAGCGATTCGGAGTGGTTTGAGATCAAGAGGGTTTGCGCCCACTCTGGAGTGTCAACCAAGTCTCTTTTTAGGGCTATTCGGTGATGGGAGACAAGTGGAAGATGAAGGAACTTCGTAGGAGCGACGAGGAAGCGAAACGATGAAGATTGGGCATTTACAGCATCTCACTCGGCCGAGTGAAGTACTCACTCGGCCGATGCAAGAGGACCGCTCGGCCGACCAGACCGGACACGCTCCACAGAAGGAATTGGGCGTGCACTCGGCCGAGGGACGATATCCCACTCGGCCGAGTATGAAGATCGCATCGTCCGAGTGGCATGGAAAATCCACCATCAAAAAATGCCGACTTACTGGAAATGTACAGGCTTTTTGACGGTTCCGACTCGGTCGAGCAAGAAATGCCCCTCGGCCGAGTCACTTCCGAAGACAGACCCCCGAAATGTCCCGACTTACTGTAAATTTACAGAGTTTGTCACTCGGCTGAGTGACATTTGTCACTCGGCTGAGTGAGCCGCCCCGCCTGCTGCGTAAACTGTGATTTCTGGGATGCGCAGTGGCATTTTTGTCACGATTTTTTGGGCGATTTTGAGGGGTATTTAAACCTAGTTTTTGCTCTTGTTTAGAAGAACTTTTTAATACTTTTGGCAGCCTTTTTAGAGAGCTTTTTAGATCAATAGATTTAGCTTTTCTCTTGGAGATTAAAAGGTTATTTTTGTTGGACGCTATTGGGTTCTCATTGGTTTGTCTCTCTTCTTATCAAAAACCCTATTTTTGTTGATAATTTCTCTATTGCAATGAATTGTGTTGATTTTGCTATTGAATTTCTTATGAATTGCATGATGATTAGTGAGTAGTTTTATTGTCCTAGGGCATATGGATGAACCCTATGAACCCTATTTCTGAATTGTGATGGATTGGTGAAATTCTTGCTAGAATTGTTTAGGGTTAGGTTGGGATTGATAAATTACGGATAGCTAGGGATTCATATCGATTGAGATTTGCAAGAGATTGGGTCCCAATTGATAGGGAGCCCTAGAAATTCGATTTAGATTTACGATTGGACTTTTCTAGAATTGGTTTGCAAGAGATTGGACCAAAGCTAGGGTTTTCAATCGTAATTCTATACCAATACCCGTTTGCAAGAGATTGGACGGGTAGGAACTATCTCAACCTAGGTCGTAGCTTGAGTTTGCACGAGAGTGGGCTCGAGATACGATCGAACGATGATGTCGATCCTAATGCTAGCGGATTAGGTTAGGGTTTGCAAGAGATTGGGCCCTACCGTAGGCTCGCTATAGACCGGCAATAGCGAGAGAGCGTGAGCTTGGTTCTACATTTAGGTGCGACTAGTTCACCTAAAATTCAAGTCTATCAATGATGTAACCTACGAATCACAACGATGAGATACGGTCCATAGCGGGGATTCCCTATCCCTAGGCGCTTTATTTCATTGATATTTCTATCAACATTCAAACCATTGTGACAATTTTACCAAAAATTATTCTCGACCACTTTGATAGCTAGGTGATTAGAACTAGAGACACCATCATTGTTCCTCCCTGAGTTCGATACCCGCTCGCCACTACGCTGTGCGCTTGCGATAAGACTACGAGTCGCTCGTCCCAGGTGCGTGTGCATATCGGGGAGTCGATCAGATATTAAATAACCCAACATCAATGAATAGCTATGCAAGCATCTTATGTATCCAAACGCTTGAGCTTTGCAACCTTGAGTATAACTTAACAAGTTGCTTGTCTCAAGATCCGATTGGGATACACAGCCTTGCACCGATTATGCACTCGTATTCGACTCAAACAGTTTGATCGAATTCTCGAACTTTGCGGATCAAAATTGTTTGTCCATACAACTTTGAGTGTAGCTCGACAAGTTGTAGGGAGAAACATACTTCAAATATCCTATATGTTCAAGTTGCCCCATATAGAGACGAGTGACATGTAGCGTGAATTTATTTGTTGGACCCAGAACTTAATGAAATCATATTTCATAAGTCTATTCTTTAGAAGGTCATTTTAATGTCAACGAGAATATAGTTTAATTCGATCAAATAGAATTTAACTTGATATTCAATTAATCAACCTATTTGACCAGTTAACTTATTTCATATTATTTTTAATTCCATTTGGTAAACATAGTCTTGCCCTAGTTTAGCATATGTTCAAAATTAAATATAGGTAGATTGGCTTTTATCTATCTATATCCTCTCGCTATTTTTACGATCATTTTTAAGCCTGAACAATGAACGATTTAATCGAATTAAATTAATGGGTAAGAGATCCAATCACCCTGAGCCTTAACAACCTTGAGTGTAGCTCAACAAGTTGCTTGACTTTGTAATCGAAAGATGACTCTTCATCGATCATATCATATATGACCCTCTTGTCGGTTTTTACCCCTAGCCATTTGTGATCATGAGTGTGCTCATCCAAATCATAATGTCTAGTTAAGTCGGGCCCTTGTTTTCGTGTCTAGCCTGACTTGCCCTGGCACTCGGTGTATTCACGACACATCGGTTTGGGTCATGTCTTAGACTACATCTAGCCAGATTACATCATTGACTTATCTTACGCCGGCGCTCGGTGTATTCACGACACGACGGTTTGGGTCAAGTCAAGATTTCATCTTATGTATTCAAGAAGTTGGTTTCTATAAGGTTACCATGTTACCGCTTAAGTGTAGCTCAACAACTATAACACGGGTCCTATAGTTGCCAACCCCTAAAATAAAGAAGGCTACGGCTAATCTTGAAGAAGATTATTAACGTATTTGACTTAGATATAGTCCATGGTGTCATACGATTATGATTCGCGTCATTGCGGTCCAGTGGAACACAGCCAGGGAATTGACTAAGCCAGGATTACTATCCCTTAAAGGGTGA
This sequence comes from Scilla litardierei, assembly GCA_030789695.1. Classification (NCBI taxonomy): domain Eukaryota; kingdom Viridiplantae; phylum Streptophyta; class Magnoliopsida; order Asparagales; family Asparagaceae; genus Scilla; species Scilla litardierei. The sequence goes on along the minus strand of CM061131.1, from coordinate 86,172,790 downwards.
ACCAGTAAATTTAGCCAAGCACATTGACTGGATCATGGTCCATTGAATGAAGCTTGTCATTTTTATATGCGTGCCATAGACTAAAATGCTTTTATTAACAACTAATTAATCCTATCAACTAGTTGCATCCTTAAATTCAAAATTTTAGGATTTGTTTAATAACTTTTATTAAATCCTTATCAACTATAATGTTCACGTGCTATCCTAATCGTTATTAGGATTTTAATAAATTTATTAACAACGCTAAAAGTGAAGTCCTTTAATGAGAATTAATTATAACAATTAGAATTAAAAAATACATTAAAGGGACTACCCTAATCGGGAATTAGGTCTTGGAGTGTTGTTAAAGTTTTATTAAAACATAGCATGTCATTAGAATTTATCTCATAAATTTTAATGAGTTCTTTAATGGCTAACCTAAGAGTTTTTCTTGTGTTATCAAATAAGGGACAAGATGTCATAGCCATTAACACAAAGGTATACTAATCTTATCGCATAAAATAAAAGTGTACAACTATTCAGCAATTAAATAGACTAATGTTTATCAAATAAACAAGTTTAGCATGCATACTTAAATTTAACAGTTAAAATTAAAAATTGTTATTTTTAAAATATTTTATTTTATCGCATAAAAATAATAACTTGTATTTAAAAGATCACCAAATTTGCATGCTACTAAAAATATTTATCGCATAAAAATTTTAAACTTTTAAAATCAGTTTTAAAATATCTCATAAAATTAAAACATCATTTTTTCAAAAAATTCCATGCTTAAAAATTTATCACATAAAATTTTAGAACATCTAGTAACATTTTAAACTTATCGCATAAAGTTTTAAAGTCTTAAAATCGGTTTTAAAATTATCATATAAATTTAAAACATCATTTAAAAAATTGCATGCTTAAATTTTTATCACATAAAATATTTAAACATCTTTTTAAAAAAATTCATGCTTAAAATTTGTCATATAAAATTTTTAAACATCAAAAAAACATTTTATAGGGCATGCAAAAATATTTTAAAATTATCTCATAACTTTAAAACATTTTAAAAGTATTTTAAAAAACATTTCAATGTTTAATAAAATCACAGTGCTAGATCATTACGCAAATCTAGGCTCTGATACCACTGTTGGGTTTTCTAGGACCCTTAGGGCACAAAAACTCTATTCCCTTTCTAAGTCGTATGGAACGTAGACATAAAATGAACAGCGGAAGAATAAACAAGTTAATCTAATTAACATGAAGTTAAACAATTTAACTTAGCCCTAATGTACAAGACCCTTAGCCAAGATCTATGCCGACCCGGGATGGATCTAACCATCCCAAGAAGGATCTAACATACTGCAATTAAATTAAACTAATGCTTAAAACACATACCTGGAATCTCAACCCTGGGGCAGGCGAGATGTTCTGCACCGTCTTCCGAGCCACGCCGCTCCTCGAACCGCTCCCCGAACCGCTCACCATCCCGAGGCGAGCAATCCTCGTGTCGCCGAGCCAACCACGCGCGGATGAAAGTTTCACGCGAGTTAAACCTTCGCCAAGATTTCGGATCCGAATCCGAACTCCTTTGCGGCTTTGCTAGAGCCCTCATGAGTAAGGCAGAAATATAAGGGAGAGGAGAAATATTAATTTAAGCCTAGATCCGAGTGTGCTCCAATATTTACGGGAGCTGCTCAGATCTGGAGCTTGGGACGAGTTTGGAGGAAGGGGGATGTCCCTATTTATATAGGCGACGGACTCTACCCTTTTCTCCACAACCGATGTGAGACTATTAATTAGAGTTAATAAAATCAATTTAGTTTGCCTTTCACAAAGTGCAAACTTCCGTGAATTTTAACTCCCTCACCGTTGAGCTTGTGATTGATACAACTTATCAATTCGAATGGCGTTCAACGTTGAACGCATAGGAAAAAATGGCACGCCAATCAGAGTCCGTTTGACACCTCAATTGAGTGTCAAAATTCAGCCCAAGGCTAGATTTTCGACTAAAATTAGGCGTCATATCTGTCTAGTAAACCTAGGATTCTGCACCAAGCTGTGGGGCCCAGCATGTGGGCCCCACTGCCCAAAAAAGGGATGCCTGGGCGCCTGACCCAGACCTGGGCGCAGGCGCCCAGGAGCCCAGGCGCTAGGCGGGCGCCCGCCCTGGGTGCCTGGGCAGGCGCCCAGGCGCCTGGGCCTGGGCGCGGGCCCATGCCCAGTGGCCTGGCGCCCAGCCTGGCTGGCCAGGTGCCCAGGCCAGACCCTAGTCTGGCCTGGGTCAACCTGGTCTGACCCCGACTGATCCATTGGGCTGTTTAGGGCATAAGTTGCGCAATTGGCGTCCGATTTGGACGTCGTTCAAACCTTGGTTTAGACCGGGACATTTCCGTCTTACTCGTGAACTTTTCCTTACGTTTATGTATTAAATATAGTCTTAAACAATTTAAGACACATTTAATCTCTTTTGCATCATAGGCAAATTAGTCCCTATCTAGGCTTAAATTGTCATTTGCATCAAATACAAATGATCTGAGGTCATAACCCCAACATCTCCCATTTGCACTCAGGATCATTTATCCCGAATGCAGGAGATCATTGCAAACATCTTTTGCAATATTTTATCTTTTGCATCAAACGCAAATTATTCTCCCTAACTAATTTCTACCTATTACTAGACGAAATTCGCACTCTGTGTGAGACCCTACGTCCTGACCCTTACAATAGGTTGGGCTCGAAGCCCTACACGGCAGTGACCACGAGCAGTTGTTGCCGTCCCTGCTTCAGGAATCATCATTATGTGGTTGACTCATTGACATGAGTATTGTCGGGACCACCCTGACTGTTTCCGTGATGAATTTTGCAGTTTTAGGCTTTTCGTCTAAACTATGTCGTGTAGATCAAGTCTAGGGTACGGTCAAACTGTCAACCCCAATAACTTGACTCCGGTTAGTTTCTATCGATCTTTAGTCAACTAATGTTGGACTTCTTCCAACATACTCTGATCAAAGATTTTACTAAAGACCGAACTAACTCTATGACACTAACTCCCATTGACCGGGAGAGACGAATCCTCTCTTGGTCATTACTCTCCTTGTACGCTTCAAGTGACACCCAATCAAAGACCTTTCGACAGGCCTAGCCTCGAAGCTAGGTCAGTGATCTAAATGGCACCGTTCACGCACAGGTTCGTAAAATGACCTCAAGTCAAAAGACCAACTAGCATATCATCATTGAGAGTTATCATTGACAGATTGGTCAATATAACCATATGATAACTCTTGTGGATCGTTCAGTGAACTCATTCCCTAATGAGTACATGTGTCTCGTCTTCAACTTCGCCAAGTCAAACGATCATGAGATCATCGCCACCGCTAAACGGTGAAGACTAAGACACAATGGTCTATCTGATGTTTCGATATCCTTGTCTCGAAACATCTACGACCACGAACCCTTTTAGACTTATCTTCAGACGGTCAAACATTTCTTCATGATTGAGATACTCATCTCGATACCTGTTTGACCTTGCATAAAGTCTCAGGACTTTACCTAAATTAATATCTAATGTTTACTACATTATAAATTTGATAAATTATTACCAAACAGCTTACTGTTATTTCAAACAAGACGTTTGTGCTATTCACACAGAGATAAATGCCTCGAGGGCATCATTCATCTACATCTCCCACTTGCACTCAGGCCCATTTATCTCGGTATCTTATACCGTTTTTACATATAAGTTTTTCCGACTTCATGTGGTAGAGCCTTTGTGGGCGGATCTGCTAAAACCGTCTACAGTATAATCTTAAAGGTTTTCTATGTTCATGTTAGACCAACCATTTGAATCTCATTCAAATAATTCACTTGGTCTTTCAGAATCCATAATATTTTATTTCCTAGGATCTTATCCAGTTCATCGTACCTTATGATAATAATTTAAATTAGTTACTGGTCATTTCAAATGGCTCATATCTATTTCTGATAAAGTGTCAAACCTTTTGATTACTTTTGTCAAAATAAATGTTTTACCCCTTTGATGCCTCGCATGTAATTACTTTGCTCCCACTGACCTTGAAAACTCTCTGGCTAATTCATATAAGTTGGTTTGTCTAAATCATATTTAGAAAAATGAACTTATAAGTGAATGTTCTAGTTTTCATGGTTATCATGAGCGTTTACATTGAGTTTGGTCCGAGTAGATCCGTACACATCTGCTGGCGATACGGTTTAAACATAATCCGTTTATAGGAATTAGGATGAAAACCGTTCTCGGCCAACATAATTGAACTTCACTATTTTCTTTTTGCACCAATTTTTTAACTTAAAGATTTACTTGCAGAAAGTGAGGAAACATTTTCCTTAGGCACGTAAACTAAATTCCAAAATTTATTTAGGCACACGGACCTATTCTAATTGCATCAAGTTATAAATCGGAGTTACTACTCTGAATTTCATCTTAGAAGTTGACTAAGTCATCATCAATTATGATGTCTGACTCGACTCTTCGTCTCATGAGATTCGAGTAATTATACAACTTCTTAATGATTGATTTAATGAATATCTTATGGATAATGTCCTCATAGAACATTATCAAAACCTAGGCATTACTATCTGGGACTTAACCCAGATGGAGGACTTAACTCAGGGTCACTGGCTATGGATCGCACCTAGTCTAACCAAGTGTGATTCATACCTTTCAACACACGAATGTGTTAGTAGACTTGACTTGAGAGAAAATCACATTTTCTTTTAATTACGCAAGATTTAATATAGCTAAGTATTTGACCATTCTATCTAATCGAATCAGTTTAAATACTTTAGTCATTTCGTTCTTTATTTTATCAGACTTGTGTTTCATCAAGAACACTTGTCTTAATAAAATATATGAATAACTTATTTTGGTTAATCTAGACTCGGGTACATCAGTATGTACGAGACTGAGTTCGACAACTCATTCTCCCACTGTCTTACAGATGGGTTTCGGCCATTATATCTAAAAGGGTAAGACTCACAAGTGTCCGTAGACTTCATAATACAAGAGGTCAGACCCCTCTTTATGTGACTTGTGAAGCTTACTCTCTCGATACGGCCTAGTCTATTTTGTCATATAAGTTTGCTACTATCTTGTTTATTTATATATTAACATTTAATATATTATAGTTATCACAAATTACTAACACAAAACATAGCTTCAGAAGCAATGTGACGACATTCGTCAAAATGTGTTAGAAATCTTTTGCATAACAATTATTCTGAAATCGTGACATTAATATATGTCACATTTATATTTCCTCCTACATATGCCTTTACTAATGATAAATATAACTAACTTTCTCAATTGACTTTCCGGAGTGCCTTCTTCCTTTTCTAAATCATATTTAGATATTAAATAACCCAACATAAATGAATAGCTATGCAAGCATCTTATGCATCTAAACGCTTGAGCTTTGCAACCTTGAGTGTAGCTCAACAAGTTGCTTGTCTCCCGATTGGGATACACAGCCTTGCACCGATTATGCACTCGTATTCGACTCAAATAGTTTGATCGAATTCTCGAACTTTGCGAATCAAAATTGTTTGTCCATACAACCTTGAGTGTAGCTCGACAAGTTGTAGGGAGAAACATACTTCAAGTGGTGTGTCCATACAATCACTAGAGGTGGTCCACGTGTCCTAAGGAGGTCTATGATGGATGCCAAGTTTGACTCGACTCTCGAGTGGTGTGTCGCCATCGAGCGTATAAAGTCGTCGAAATCTCTCCGTAGGAGAGAAGTCGACTCTTCTACCGCTGTCAGGCGACCGTCTGTAGTACGGGAGTCGAGGGGAGGGCGAGCAACGTGGCGCTGAGTCACCACTCTCGTGAATCGATCCCATGCAACTGGGGCACTGTGCCTGGGGTGGAAGGTAGGAAGGGTGAGCTCGAAGGTAACTCAAAAGTGGCTGAAGAAAGAACGGTTGTTGACACAGAAGTGTAGAGAGACGTCGAGATGCTCTCCGTAAAGATGGGCATGGATGATGAAGAAGTGGTGCTGGAGAGGGGAATGTGGTGACCTAAAGAGAGAGGAAGTGATGCTATGAGGTCACTGAGAGGAGGAAGAGTGGGGGCAGGGTCGTGCTCTGGAAAGTCGAGATCTGTGAAATCGGGAGCAGACTATATCTCAGTGCCCTCCGGCATAGAAACGGTGGAGAGAGAGATCTGAGTCTCGGGGAAAGAAGTTGAGACAGTCCCCGAGGACTCGATTGTGGTGGAAGCGGTGGATACAATGGTGGTAGAAACAGCTTCAGAGGGTGATGGGTGTACGGGTGGTGGTGGAAGGCCGACTACTAAGGCAGCAATGTCATGCAACTCGTGCCCAGCAGAGCATGGCACCGGGTCATTGGCGGCTGCCTCGATGGTTGCTCCGGGAGGCTTGAGTACGTGTAAGGGAGGGAGTGGGTTGACCCTAGGGATCATCCGGTCAAGATGGACTGGAGAAATATGGGTGAGGTATGGGGCCGGAAGTACCATGTGTGGAGTGTGGTGGGTGCCTACGAGATATAACCAGTGACGATCCTTGTAAGGTCTGATAATATGCATGTGCTCGAGCACGCCGAGGGTCAAGCGTGTCGGGCCAACGGGGGTGTGTAGGTCATCTGGAATGTGAATACCAAGCATACGGGCAAAGATGTAAAGAATCCGCCATAGCAGACGTCAGTGGAGAAGTAGGTGGTGGCGGTCTGAATGAGGCGGTGACACAACGAGTGTGCTGCGTCAGAAAGCATGAAAGGGTGTAGGGAGCCGTCAGGGTGAAATCGCAGAGGCCGGGTCATACCCATATGGTGGGTAAGCTCTGGGAGGGACATTGTCCCGACCTCTGGGCGACAGAAGATAGTGGTGGCTAAGTGCCTCTTTGCGTAACGAAGGCAGGGATGCACGATGCACGATGCTTTCGCCCGGCTAGGGTGGTACTGATCAAGACCAAAAATACGCTGCCAAAAAGCTGGAGCGTCGAAGGTGTCAACATCATAGTGGGGAGAAAAGGCGGCTCTGGGCTCGGGGATGGTGGGGAAGTGAAAGTACTCCCTAATCATGGCATGTGTAATAGCGTAATTGTTATCCATAAGTCGAAAAGTGATGCCATCACCATCAGGGGTGCGAGCGAGGGAGCTAAGATCCTCCAGGGAAATGTGGGTGTATGTGGGAGTGTGGACACCGAGGAAGCAATCGAAACCAATTGCTTGGTAGAGATGAATGACCCCCTGAAGGAGTCCCAAGGATCAGAGGGTAGGCACGTCTATGAACAATGTATGTACGAGACTAAGCTGCGAGAGCCTAACAAAGCGCTCGCGGTGTGCGTCATCCCGGAAAGTGATGCCAATGGTCCGTAGACGTGCTGGCAGAGCGTCCCTAGTGGAGGCGAGGTGTGGGGGTGATGAGTGAGCGGTAGTGGTTGTAGCGGTGGAGATAGGGGCTGTGGTGGTAGGGATAGTGGCGGACGTGATAGGTGTGGTAGTGGTGGTGGTGGCAGTGGTTGAGATGGAAGCTGTAGAAGGGGGGTGGTGGTGAGACGGGCATGACATGGGGTCGGGAAGAGGAGGCACCAGGAGCGGGCCTCTTCCCACGAATAGGAGTGGTGGTGGATCCTCGCGTGCGAACCATCGTATTAATGGTAACGTGATAAGTCGGTATAAAAAGTAAATAAAGGAGCAAGTGTACCGATAGTGCGAGCGATGCGAATGCGAGGATCTCACCCAAGCTAGTCCCGAAACACAGTGCTAACATAGGCAAAAGATACCTGCATTCGAAACGATTAAAACGTCAGAATTTGAAATTAAAAATAGGGGAACTGTCTGAATTTAGTGTGCTCGACCGAGCAGTAATACCGCTCGGTCCGAGCAGTGCTACTCGGGGGGAGGGGAGGGGGGGTAAGTGCTGTCCAAGCACTAATATGGAAACATCAAGAATGCATCTACATCTAGATCTTATCGGCTTCCAAAGTTTTCACTTAAGTCTAAGTGCACGAGTTGTTCTTTTTAGGAACATGTTAAAGCGAAGATAAATTGCACACACAGAAAAAAATGTTTCCAAAACAAATGTTTAAACTCGTTTTAAATGTCGTTTAGAGCTAACCTATTTGATTCTACTTTTGTAGTCAATCTCCAAACATGCAAGAATTGATTACTCTCTTTCACAGCTGAGTTTCACTTAAAAACTACTCTGGGAGTCGACTACCAAAGGAGGGAGTCGACTACCTGCTGTGAGCAGAGTTTTCATTGAAAACTCTCTGGGAGTCGACTACCTGCCTTGGGAGTGGACTACCAGCTCCGTTTTGCCTTCACAGATTTCGCTCCTAAAAAAACTAGTTTGCTTGATTGGTAGGCAGAAGTCAAACCATTTTTTATATTCAAAATCTATTTTGAAACTCTATAAATAGAGAGCCGATGAGAACCATTCCAACACTAATTTTTTCATTCTCTTGAGCTAAGCAAAACTCTCGTGAATTCTCAATTCCACTCATTGCTCTCAAATCGTCGTAGCCAAAAACTAGTTTTGGATTTCTGATCTACCTGTTCTTATTTTAAATTCTACTAAGATCATTTTATTTTTGGCTATTGCAAAATTTTTTATCAAATTCCTTTCTTTTTTATTTCATATTCTTCGAAGGATTTTTGAGAATCAAGATTCTAGAACACAACGACTTCATCTATATTCTTTGTGTGATCTAAGAACATTTTAATTTTTTTATTCACATAAGAACAATTGCAATAATATCTTGACTATAGAATTATATATGGCGTAAACCAATCTCCACCAATTATTGTGGTGAATTGGATTTTGATCTTTTACTTGGAGTCCCTTTGTGATAAGGGTTGTGAAAAATCCTAGTCAAGACTAGGTGGTTGAAAATCCTGGTTAGGGTACTAGGTCGTAGAAAATCCTAACAAGTGAAGTTAGGTAAATGTATTGCTAAGGCAATAGTGGATTAAATCTTGTACCGGATTGGTCGGAGGCTGGATGTACCCAAGTTGCGGGGAACCAGGATAAAATCGCTTGTCTTTTTATGTGCTTTCTGTATTTGTATTTACTTACTTGTGCAAGCAATTCATTTGTTGTTTATATATTCTCATTGTAATTCTTTATTAATATTTCATTACTATAAAGATTGCAATTTTTATTCCGGTATGTAATCTCTTGGTTGCTTATAATTAATCTTCATATTTGTTTAAGTTTATCTTGTTGATTAAGGACCAAGCGTAGATCACTCTACTTGGGTCCTTAGGAAACATTGAAAGGAAAATATATTGTGTTCAAATAATCAAAGAAAAGGTTTTAACTTATACAACACTATTTAACCCCCTTTCTAGTGTTGTTTGCCATCCACATGATCCAACATTGGGTATTAGAGCAAGGTTAAAAGACGATTTCATCAACATCTTTCCGCTCCGAAGGATTCAATACCATGCGACCACCATTGTTCAATGGAACAAACTACGCAAGCTGGAAGATACGCACCATTGTTCAATGGAACAAACTACGCAAGCTAGAAGATACGCATGAAGACTCATCTAGAGTCGCTGGACATTGAGGCATAGATCGTCACCAAGGATCCATACAAAGCACCCACTGAAGTTGACACTGGAAAGTGGTCTTATGATGAAAAGAAGAAAGCCAACATCAACGCCAAAGCCATGCATGCATTACATTGTGCGGTAACTGGTAATGAGTTCAACCGTGTCTCCCAATGTGAAATGACACACCATATTTGGCATACTCTTCAGGTAAGTCTTGAAGGAACCGAGAAGGTAAAAGAATCTCACAGAAATGTTTTACATTCAACATTGGAATCTTTTAAGATGGAAGAATGAGAGAGTATTACCGAGGTGAATACTCGTTTTACTAACATACCAAATGAGCTTGCATGTCTAGGCAAAAGTTATATGAATATGATCAGGTAATGAAAATATTGAAATCACTTAGACTCGAATGGAAAGGAAAGACAATGGCCATTCGGGAGCCTCATAACGTTAGAGACCTCACCGTTGAAGAGCTGATGGGAAATCTCACGGCATATGAGATAGAGCTTGAGGAAGATAAGAAGATAGAGGAGAAGCCAAAGAAAAAGAACCTAGCATTCAACGTCAACTATGAATACTCCAACTTCACCGACAAAGAAGATCATATTTCCTTCATCTCAAAGAACTTCAAAGACTTCATGACACATTAGTATGGAAAACGATATTTTCGTTCTACTAATAATATTATTTGTTTTGGTTGCAATAAACTAGGACATGTAAAAAGAGACTGTCCATTGGAGAAGAACAACAAAGAAGCCAAAGACTGTGGCAAAAGCAAAGAGAACAATGAGAGAAAGAATGATAGAAGAAACAAGACTCGACGACCAAGGAAGCATATGTAGCCTTCGATCAAAGTGATGATTCTACCTCCAATGAATCATCATTAGATGACAAAGAAGATAGAAGAGAAACAGCCCATATGTGCTTCCTAGCTTTCACATCATCTCAAGTAAGTCATTTCATAATTCATCATTTAGTGAAGATGATTCATTATCAAATGATGATGAAGACAAGTGTTACGCCTATTTGACCGAGACCCAAAAGACACGAGCCCAGGAGACCGACGACTGGTCGAGAGCCCATCTGCATCCTCGAGCCCATTCTACAAAGGCCCTGTAAGGGATCTTCTTGAATGCCGATCCGACCCGGCCCCGATAACCCGCTGGTCACTCGCCCACTCCTGCGAAAACCACTCCCCCGAACGCGCGACCACTAAATGGCGGTAATGGGGAGGTGCTGGCATGGCGAAGAGAGCGGCGGCGAGGGGGCGGATTGATGGGGCACGATCGAGGGCGGGCGTGGGATGTGGGCCAGAGGCAGTCACGCTGGGAGCTCTAGAAAAGGGCTAGGAAGACGACGAAGAACGGGACCGCATCTCAGGTAACAAAACCTAAGGTACTCCATCAACGACCTGGTTCCCCCTTTTCATCTCCTTCCTCCCCCGCTCGCGCCGAGAGACGCCGTTACGATCTCCTCACGAGTCGAACCGTCTCCGCCGGGCCTCCTTTCTCAGATCTCTATCTGACTTAGGCATCGGAGGGGATTTGGCCGGAACCAAGGTCCGGCCCCCTGACGAGCGTTCTCGTCTACGCAGGTGGACAACTGATCAACGGGCCGAGGCTCCCCCTCGCCCCTCTCCAACCACACGATCAACTGGACAGTGAGGCTTCCCCTCACCGTCAACCTGCCGAGGCCTAGCACGTCCTACCGAGGCCGAGCGCAACCCACCGAGACCAAGCGTCTCGACCCGGGCCGAGGCTTCCCCTCGCCCTCCGCCGAACACGCATCTAGCTCGACGACTGAGGCTACCCCTCGTCGTCCTACCTCCGAGGACGTGCTCATCTGTCTAAGGCCGAGCGTCTCAACCAGGGCCGAGGCTTCCCCTCGCCCCTTCTGCACCGATTCGAAGCCCCCCGAGGGACCCAGAGCGGGCCCCTTGACCATGTTGACCGGGTTCTCCACGGTCAACGCTTTGTAGTGAGAAAACACTCTGAAACATCTGGCGCCGTCTGTGGGAAACGAAAACCGTCCCACGAAGCAGCAAACCACACCAACAATGGCACGAGCCAGCAATGGAAGGAAGCGCATGCCCCCCATCCCGGAGGAGGGGAATGGCGCATCAAACGGCAACCCCGAGGACATGCCCGTCGGCGACCACCCCGCCCTCTCAACCGAAGAGACCGGCGGCTCAGAACTGGCCACGCAAGGACAGCTCCGCGCCCTGGCTCGGAGACCAACGCGAGCCTCCAGACGTTGGTCGCGACGGTGCAGCAGCTCGTCGGCCCTGCGCCGTCCAACAGAGGCACGTTGGACGATAGCCATCGATGTGCGGGGGGTCCCCCACACTTGCGGTCCGCCGTGGTCGACGACCACGGGACCCAGAAACCGAACATGGAGCGTGGGTTCACGCTGTCCAGCTCTCGTCAGGCGAGGTCACGCGCCTCCTCCCCCTATCGTGAAAGGAGCCGAAGAGAAACCGAAGGGACGGAGGGCGAATCGATGACGGCATCGTCTCGTCGGTCACGGTCGTCCCGCCGCAGGAGAAGCGAACGACACCACTCAAGAGACCAATCACAAACAACACAACACATACACAAACACAAACAACACAACAAAACACAAACCACAACAACAACAAAAAACAACACAACACAACACACACCAAACAACAAAAAACACACAAAAACAAAACAACACACACAAAACACACATAAAAACACAACAAAACAACAACACACAAACAAACAACACAACAAAATCAAACAAACACAACACAACACAAAAACAAAAACACAACACACACAACAACAACACACAAACAAACACACAAACAACACACAAATCACAACACAAACAAAACAAACAAACAAACAAAACACACAACAAAACAACATCAAAACAAAACACACAACACAAACAACACACAACAAATCAACACACAAACAAACAACACACAACACAACAAAACAAACAACACATCAAAACCACAACACACAAAACACAAAACATAAAAACACACAACAAAAAACAAATCACAACACAAACACACAACACAACTACCAAACAAAAAACACACACAAACACAACAAACACACATCAACAACAACAACAACAAACAACACAAACAACAACACAATCACAAAATCAAAACACACAAACAAACAAACAACACAAAAAACACAAAAAAACACACACAAACAAACACACAACAATCAACACACATCACACAACACAAACAAAACAAAACACAAACACACAAACAAACAACCACAACAACACAACACAACAATCACACACAACAACAACACAACAAACACAACACAAACACACAACACAACAAAACACACAACCACAAAACAACAAAACAACACACAAACAAAACAAACAAACACAAACCACACACAACACACACAACATAACACACAACAAACACAACACACAAAAAACAACACACAAAACACAACAAACACAAACAATCAACAAACCATCAAACAAACACAAAACAAATCACAAAAACACCAACACAACAAACAACACAACACAAAACACACAACATCAAAACACAACACACACACACAACAAACAAAAAACACACAACACACAACACAACACAACAATCACAACAACAACAAAACAACAAACAAAACAAACAACACACATCAAACACAACACAACACACATACACACAACAATACAACACAACAACAACAACACAAACAAAACACACACAACACACAAACAACAAACACAACAACACAACAACACACAACAACACACACAAACAACAAAAAACACACAACAAACACAACAACACACACAAACACAAAAACACACAACACCACACACAACACTACAAAACGCGGAGCAGGAGCTCCCGCAGGGGGAGTCGGGAGCGTCGGGTCAGCCCGACCCCCAGCGTGGCGAGGGCCGCGGAGCCAGCCCCGCCGACGTCGGTGCTACCTCCACCCTCGATCGAGCCAGAGGCAGGCGACTACCGCATCCCCGGGGGCATCCACGGAGACCGGTGCCCCTTATCACGGAGAATAACCGACGCATGGGTCCCCTCTCGATTCAGGATCCTGGTGCTGGGAAAGTACGACGGAATAGGGGACCCGGGACACCACGTGATGGACTACGAGGGGGACATGGCCTTCCAGGGAGCTGACGATGACCCGCTTTGCCGGGGCTTCTATTCTACTCTCAGGGGAGCGGCGAGGACCTGGTACCACAGCCTGCCCGGCCGCTCCATCGACAGCTTCGAGCAACTCATCCAGTTGTTCTGCAAACAGTTCATGGCGGGGAGGCTGATCAAACCTGGTGCTGAACATCTGTTCAACATAGTACAAGGTGCGGCCGAGCCGCTCCGACAGTTCATGCGCCGCTTCAATGCGGAAAGGCTGAACGTGAACAACCCTCCCGACCTGGTGGTCCAGACGGCCCTTAAGAAAGGGCTTCGCCACAGGGGCCTCAAGAAGTCCCTACACAACGATCCCCCGAAGGACCTCCCCGGGATCATGGCGAGGGCCGAACGCTTCATGCTGACCGAGGAGGCCTTGGCCGAAGATGCAGGAAAAGCCACTCAAGGGACCAAGCGCGGCGACGGCGGACGAGTCAGCCCCGAAGGGTACCGGACCGAGAAGAGGCCGAGGAACAGGCAGCGGGGAGAAAGCGCGAGGGACACCACCCCAGACGCCGTCCTCGCCCAAGTACAGAAGGAAGAGCAAGCTGATCGCCCCCCACCGAAGGCAAAAAGAGGCGGGAAGAACAGGGAGAAGTACTGCAAGTACCATAAGGACGATGGCCACGACACTGAAGACTGCTGGCATTTGAAGAAGGACATTGAGAAGCTAATGAGCCGGGGGCACGCCAGGAATCAAGCCGACGAGCCGGCCCATGGAGAAGGGACCTCCACACAGCCAGACAAGGGGAAGAAGATCAACACCGTCCAAGGTCCCCTCCGCATCATAGAGTGAGCAGGCGATGTCACTCCCCCCGGTAGCAGCCTAGTAAGAGGGAGTTATCTAGGTTTACATCCCTCTGTCTAGCTTCATTTCCTTTTTTCCTTTTCCTCCAAATGTACCGGTCCGACTGGACTCTTGAGAGTACGAATGCATTCCCTTTTTATCTTTTCTTAAATCCCCGAAGGAGTTGACATGTCACCAATAGCGCAAAAGAATGGGGACTGCCGCCTCACTGGAAGAGGAAGAGGAGATTTGCCCTCGCCGACCGACCCCTGCGCTCATAAGTCTGGGGGCAATTCCCCCAGCCGACACGGACGCCGACCGGTCCTAAGCCGAGGAGCTTTGCCCTCGTCGACCGACTCCCGCGCTCATAAGTCTGGGGGCAATTCCCCCAGCAGGCACGGACACCGACCGGTCCTAAGCCGAGGAGCTTTGCCCTCGCTGACCGACTCCTGTGCTTGCAAGTCTGGGGACAGTTCCTCCAACGAGCACAGACGCCGACCGGTCCTAAGCCGAGGAGCTTTGCCCTCGCCGACCGACTCCCGTGCTCATAAGTCTGGGGGCAATTCCCCCAGCAGGCACGGACGCCGACCGATCCTAAGCCGAGGAGCTTTGCCCTCGCCGACCGACTCCTGCGCTTGCAAGTCTGGGGACAGTTCCTCCAACAAGCACAGACGCCGACCGGTCCTAAGCCGAGGAGCTTTGCCCTCGCCGACTGATTCCTGCGCTCATAAGTCTGGGGGCAACTCCCCCGAGACAGGGCCGCTGACCGGCCCTAAGCCGAGGCGCTTTTACCCTCGCCGACCGACTCCTGTACTCATAAGTCTGGGGAGAATCCCCCCAGCCGAAGCCAACGTCGTCCACTCCTAGGCCGAGAACAAGGCGACAACGCAAAGTACACGAGAAATCTGGGTAAGTCAATTTCGTTTATAATAGTTAACCAGAGTACAAAAATGTGTCTTATTTACAGGGGATCAAGGCGGAGGAAACACCCTACAAACAATCTACTCACGACGAATGACAGAGTTCATCACCTACAGAAGCTAGATCGACACCGACAGAGCAAAATTGGTTGACAAAAGACCCAAAGTAGGTAGCCCGAGCTAACAGCCATGCAACCAGCAATTATTGGCCACGGAGCCAATGACGAAGCCGAAGGAGATAACGGGGGCCCGGGATCCATTTCAAGTAGACCGGCCCAAAGCGAAGCGGATGCTAAAAAATTTGAGGATAAGGCTGGGAGGGACTGCTTAGGGAGCCCGAGCTCGGGAGGACGCCTCCTCGGGCACTTCGCCCTGCTCGGAGCGAGGGGGATCGACCGACGGAGGGGCTTGCCGGACACGCTCCGCACATTCCCGGAAGGAAGACTGGACGACTTCGACGATCCGAGGGGCGATGAGGTCTTCGTACTTACCGAAGGCCTCCCTGAGGACCTCGAAGATCCTCTTCCCCAGGGTCTCGACGACGCCCTTCTCCACCTCCTCTGCAAGCCGCGTCACCTGGCGCCGATCCGACAGCTCCATCTGAAGCTCCTCCCTCTCCTGACGGAACGACTCCGCCGCTTCCTCAGCCAATTGATGAGCATCCTCCAGCTTTCCTTGGAGGTCACCCACTCATCCCTCCAACTCGGCCACATGGAGGTTGAGGCACCGAGACTCCATCTGGGCCTCCGTCATGGCCACCTCGGCTGCCCCGGCCCGCTCCAGAGCCTTCATGGAGGACTCCTCCAGCTCCCTCAAGCGAACGGCTCGACACTGCAACTCCACAGCGAGCGCTGAACCCTGTAAAAACGAGACATGAGCTAAGAAGAGGATAAAAAGAAAGAGAGAATATCAAGATGATCGAACCTGTTGAAGGATCCAGACCAAGGAATCCGACATCTTGTCGGCCGGGATCTTCTTGAGGAGGCTGCGGTCCCAGGGAGGGACGGAGACCTCAGCAACCTGCTGGGCCAGGGCTCGGTCAACAAACAACGAGCTCCCGGGAACGACGATCGAAGCCAAGTCGCTCGCCAACAAGGCCCCGACCCCCGGTGATACGGGCGAAGACGCTGCGAGGGGGGTAGCTGGCAAAGCTACCGAAGGATCCCCGGCGGTCGCCACGGGAAGCGCGGAACCTGCCAGGCTGGAGGGATCCACGTCCTCCCTCCTCTTCTTTCCTCCGTGGGGGTCCGAAGGCGCCGGAGGGGAACGCTTCCGCCTCGCACCATCCTCACCCCCGGGAAGGGGATCGCCAGAAGAAGAGGCAGGAGGCACGGCCACTACCTTGCCCACGGAGGGCTCGGCTCGGCGCACATCCTCCTCAACTACCTTGCCCACGGAGGGCTCGGCTCGGCGCACCTCCTCCTCAACGGTCCGCCGAGGCGCCCTTTCGGAGGTACTGCCTCGGCTCCGAGCAGCTCCACGACGGATCAGTTCATCGACGTCACGGACCTACTCGCGGCCTGCCATCCCTGCAAAGGAAACCGAAATCAGGATGAGTCACAGGGCAGTCCGAGGAGGAAAAAGCGACCTACCCGACAGACGCTCCCCAACTTGTCAAAATCTGGGCCTCACCTAAGAAGACCACGAAGACATAATCCGAGTTCCAATCCCCTGACCAGCGGGGTAACCCGATCAGGCATTCCCTCCTCGAACGGGCTCGGAGTATCAGCCATGACCCCGGACCGACCGTCTAGACCTGGTAAAAGTGGAAGAGAAGGGGGAGAGACGGCTCCAGACCACGGGTACATCAGAGCGTTACGAAGCCCGTCAGTACCGCGATCGAACACGTGGTGAACTGACACAGGGACACCGTGAGATGTTCCATGACCTGGATGAAGAAGGGATGGAGCGGGAAGCGAAGACCCAGGCGGAACATCTCGACGTAGGCGCCGACCTCATTGCTCCTCGGAAGGCAAATCCGCTCGTCGACAAATGGAACTCGAACCTCGTATGGGAAGCAGAGATATCTTTCCCGGATCTCCGCGGCCACCGAAGGAGGAGTCCTCGACGGCGTACGGAGGACAACCGGGGGCACATTAAGCCGCACGGCAGCCGACGCCACGTCATCACGGGCGTAGTCTGGAAAAAGTTTCCCCTTCCCCTTATCTTGAAGAGAACGACTCCCGGCGGGGGAACCTGATTCCCCTAGCCGGGGCTCGCCCCGCCTGGGCTCCGGAGGATCCCTCGCCCTTTGACCAGAACCGCCTATCCTAAGAGCAGCCATAAGATGAAAGCAAGAGAGGAATTACCTTTTTTCGACTAGTTTGGAGAAGGCAAGGAAGCGAAGGCGACGGGGAACTCCGAGTTGTGGAAAGCTTTGAATACCGGGAGGAGCAAGAGAGAAGGGGAGATCAACGCGGCTGAGGATCTTATATACCGGGCGCAGGGGTGAATTCGAAGCGGCTGACAAGAACGCGCGGCAGGCTTCGAAGAACTGGCGACGTTTCGAAATCGGCGCCAGGGGAAGTCCAATCGATCCGCCTCATCATGACCTACATTTATGACCACGCCTCGGCTGAAGCGCCACTCGGAACCCCAGGAGGCATAGCAGTTATACCAAGCTAGCCGAGGCCGATCGATCCCACCGATGGCGGCGCCCGAACCCCTCAGCTTCTCAATTGAAGACGGCCCCGCGAACGGTGGGGGTAAGTTTGCAGCTACACGTGGCGGCATCAGAGGACCAACGGCGCTTCGGAGCCCGCGCCTTAAAAATATCGAACGGGCCAACTCATGATGACGACTAATAAATGAGTCGGCATCGACTGACGAGCTTGTCAAAATCGGCAGAAGTCACATCGGCCGAGCCGAACCGGCCGAGGCCGATCAACCCGACCGATGGGGGCAATTGTTACGCCTATTTGACCGAGACCCAAAAGACACGAGCCCAGGAGCCCGACGACTGGTCGAGATCCCATCTGCATCCTCGAGCCCATTCTACAAAGGCCCTGTAAGGGATCTTCTCGAATGCCGATCCGACCCGGCCCCGATAACCTGCTGGTCACTCGCCCACTCCTGCGAAAACCACTCCCCTGAACGCGTGACCACTAAATGGCGGTAATGGGGAGGTGCTGGCATGGCGAAGAGAGCGGCGGCGAGGGGGCGGATTGATGGGGCACGATCGAGGGCGGGCGTGGGACGTGGGCCAGAGGCAGTCACGCTGGGAGCTCTAGAAAAGGGCTAGGAAGACGACGAAGAACGGGACCGCATCTCAGGTAACAAAACCTAAGGTACTCCATCAACGACCTGGTTCCCCCTTTTCATCTCCTTCCTCCCCCGCTCACGCCGAGAGACACCGTTACGATCTCCTAACGAGTCGAACCGTCTCCGCCGGGCCTCCTTTCTCAGATCTCTATCTGACTTAGGCATCGGAGGGGATTTGGCCGGAACCAAGGTCCGGCCCCCTGACGAGCGTTCTCGTCTACGCAGGTGGACAGCTGATCAACGGGCCGAGGCTCCCCCTCGCCCCTCTCCAACCACACGATCAACTGGACAGTGAGGCTTCCCCTCACCGTCAACCTGCCGAGGCCTAGCACGTCCTACCGAGGCCGAGCGCAACCCACCGAGACCAAGCGTCTCGACCCGGGCCGAGGCTTCCCCTCGCCCTCCGCCGAACACGCATCTAGCTCGACGACTGAGGCTACCCCTCGTCGTCCTACCTCCGAGGACGTGCTCATCTGTCTGAGGCCGAGCGTCTCAACCAGGGCCGAGGCTTCCCCTCGCCCCTTCTGCACCGATTCGAAGCCCCCCGAGGGACCCAGAGCGGGCCCCTTGACCACGTTGACCGGGTTCTCCACGGTCAACGCTTTGTAGTGAGAAAACACTCTGAAACAACAAGGATTATAGCGGGTGCATATAAGGAGATTTGCTCACATCATGAGAATCTCATTAAAAAGCTCATTAAATAACATAGAAAAACATTGAGATTAGTTAAAAAGGAGCAAAAGATAAAGACGAACTTCTTAAAGAAAACATTGCACTAAAAGAGAAGACCAAATTATTAGAAAAAGACATGCATTCCATGAAAAAGAATATTGATGCCTTGGATAATCTTCTCGTGTCTATCAAAGACAAATACGATTATACAATGAAGATTGTCAAAAACTTCAATAAAGGGCAAGGAAAATTAGATAGTCTTATAAATATCAAAAAGCATCATCTAGCAAAACCGGACTTGGTTATGATTCTAATCATGCCAAGAAAAGGATTAAGCATACTAGGATGCATCATGCTAACCCAAATTTTTAGAGCATGTGGATTCCTAAGCATATGACTGATCATAAAGAAACAAAGTTACGCAATCGATTTTGTGAAAAAACTTCATTTAAATAAAAATTACAAGTATAATTCTATTGAAGGAACTAAACCATATTGGTTTTGGTTTCCTAAAGAATATTCCCTTGGACTCAAATGAATAAAGAGTACCATAATGTTCATATTTTTCAGGCACTCTAAACAAAGGAGGATGAACACAAAAATCAATGCTTAGTTGGAAGAGTGGTTAAAAATTCATCGCTTCGGAAAAGCTTAAACATATGAATGTTTAAATAATTGTTTATAATATTTTTTGCTCTATATGAATGCTTATATGTGTTATTTATTTTGCTTGTTAAAGATTTTGGCTAAACGCTCAATCCAACACATCGAAAATCCTTCGGGATGAGAAAATTCTCAAACCTATGAGGGAGTCGACTACCATGACTGGGAGTCAACTCCCAGAGCACAGTCTGTCGAAATCTGTTTTTTTTTTCACTTTTTTGACTAACTCTTAGTGGGGTTCTAGAGCTTATTGGGCTCATAACCAGTCGATGACTTAAACCCATTAAAGGGAATTGATTCTAGCACTTGCTCTTCTTGATCTAATGGCCTCCATTCATCTCCCTCTTCATTTCAAAATCAAAACACTCTCATCTAAACCCTAGGTAGCCGACTACCTCATTTGGGTTCATCATTTTGAAATTATTTTTTGTGCTCTTTCTCATATATTTCTCTAGGAGCTCTTGATCTTTCATCTTCCTTCAAGAAAATCTCCATCATTAAGGTATAAACTTCACTTATCTCTTTGAATAATTCATATTTCTCTTTCATTATTTCATCTTTTCAATATCATTATGCCTAGGAAAGCTGTTATTGCTAAAAAGAGAAAGGTTGATGAAACTTCTCATCCTCTCACTGAGAGAGAAGTGATTGAACCTTATCAGGTCAATTTTTTTAGTTATGCTAAGTTTCTAAACATCACCAAGAGGCAAATCCACCATGAGAGGTTTGTCAATATTGAGGATGTAGAGAATTATGGCATTGATATTATTCTGGAATTTCAAAATTTGCTGAACCTATTTTCCAAGAATAATTCATATTTATGTTATCCAAGACTCATTCACATTTTCTATGCAAATATGGATCCTGATCTAGCCAAAACTCGATTTAGAACTAAGGTCCTTGATACCCAACTTCAGATCGCTGTTAAAACTTTAGGTTAAGCCTTAGGGATTCCTTATACCGGGAAACTGCTAGATGAGATTGAAATGATTGCTGGGAATGTTTTAGATTAAATTTATCTACCTGGAAAGTTTTTTCTCACTAAGTTACCTTGTAGTGATCTTTGTTATCCTACTAGGATATTGGCAAACATCTTATCCTACAACATAACCCAAAAGTCTTGCATCCATTCCATTCTATCTGAAAAAGAAACAAAGTGTATTTACACTATGCTTGGAAATATCAAAGTTAATTGGGCTAGAATTATCATGGATTCAATTCTTCAGTCTGCTGTGTCTATTGGTGTTATACCTCCCTTGGCTCTTGGTGATTTCTTAACCATTCTCTTTAATGCTTAAGATATTCCACTAGTTAATGAGTCTGAGGTTCTGGAACCCGCTCTTGTGTTTGATGCACATACACTTGGCCGAATGGGTCTTCATCGAGACCTTAACAAAAATGTTCCAGAAGAAAAGCTAGTTGGTGACACTAGCTCCACCTCATGGAAGTGTAAGAAAATTGCTATTGAAGATTTAGATGAAGAGGATGAAGAAAGTGAAGGCGAGAAGATGAAGCACCACCTGAGGATGTTCCCATTACATTGTTGAGCTTCAGGATATGCTCCTGAACAAGATTGAAAGTCTAAAAATTTCTCAATCTAGAGGCTTTGAAGAGCTTAACAAGAAGGTAGAGAATATGAAAGACTTCATGGTGAGCAGCAATGAGATGACAGAAAAGATGCTCGGGATGATCCTTGAAGAAATCAAGAAATTGAAGAAAGAAAAGAAGAATGGCGGTTCATCTTGAACATTGATTATCTTGGTTACTTGGTTTTTAAAACAATGCTTTAAAAAACAATGATTTGGTCTGTAATATTTTTACTCTTGTGTGATGGTTTGTTTCTAACATTTGGTAATAACTCTTAGTAGTTGATGCAATGCTACTATGTTATCCTAGTTGATATGCCATGTTTTTATCTTTTGATATCTCTATATTTTCGCTTTCATGCCATCTTATTTATACATGAAATATATCTTAATAAACTAACTCTATTTTCCCGATAATTTGTTGGTTGATTATTTCTTTTTTCCTATACTTGGTATAAACACTTGGTTTGTTTATTGAATATACTTGGTTGTTAATGCTTAATTATATATTCGACACAATGTGATGTTACCATGGTAGTCATCATTAATTTTTTTGATTGATGACAAGGGGAGAAGAAAATTGGTAAATGCAAAATGAAAATGAATAATTGCTATTGCTAACCAGCTTTGATGCATGGGTAGTATGATTATATCATACCTCATCTATGCAGGGGGATTAAGTAATCTTGTTCATTATTTTCGATGCTATTATTCGTTTATTTTTCATTTGGGTGTCATCATTAAAAAGGGGGAGAGTGATGGAAAATATAATCCTACCCCTAAGTGGTTTTGATGATGAGCGCACCAAATGATGATAATGTACTAATTACATTATCTACATGTAATTGTTGTGCGATCAATTGATGAAAGCTTTATGCATACTATAAAAAAGAAGAAGCTCAACCACACTCAGAAGATGAAGATGAATTTGATAACTTGCATTCTACGTCAAGCACAAATGAAGCTCAAAGATGAAGCTCATGGAACGTGCTCAAGCTTAAGCTAAAGAGAAGCTCAAATTCAAAGTGAAGCGTGCATCTACATCATGATCTTTTCGGTTTTCGAATTTTTCACTCAAGTCTAAGTGTGTGAGTTGTTCATTTTAGGAATATGTTAAAGCCAAGATAAATTGCACACACATAAAAATATTTCCGAAACAAATTTTTAAAACTCATTTTAAATCTCGTTGAGAGCTAACCTATTTGGTTCTACTTATGTAGTCAATCTCCAAAAACGAAAGGATTGATTACTCTCTTTCACAGCTGAGTTTCACTTAAAAACTGCTTTGCGAGTCGACTACCAAAGGAGGGAGTCGACTACCTGTTGTGAGCAGAGTTTTCATTGAAAACTCTCTGGGAGTTGACTACCTGCCTTGGGAGTAGACTACCAGCTGCTTTTTGACTTCCCAGATTTCGCCCCTTCATTTACCAGTTTGCGTGATTGGTGGGCAGAAGTCAAAACCATTTTTGAAATTCAAAATCTCTTTTGAAACTCTAAAAATAGGGAGCCAATGAGAAACATTCCCTACACTAATTTTTTCATTCTCTTGAGCTAAGCAAAATCTCATGAATTCTCTACCGCTCTCATCGCTCTCAAATCGTCGTAGCCAAAAGCTGGTTTTGAATTTCTGATCTACCTGTTCTTATTTTAAATTCTACTAAGATCATTTTATTTTTGGCTATTGCAAAATTGTTTTTCAATATCCTTTCTTTTTGATTTCATATTCTTCAAAAGATTTTTGAGAATCAAGATTCTAGATCACAACGACTTCATCTATATTATATGTGTGATCTAAGAACGTTTTAATTCTTTTAGCCATATAAGCACAATTGCAATAATATATTGGCTATAGAATTATATTAGGTGTAAACCAATCTCCACCAATTATTGTGGTGAATTGGATTTTGATCTTTTACTTGGAGTCCCTTTATGATAAGGGTTGTGGAAAATCCTAGTCAAGAATATGGGGTTTAAAATCCTGGTTGGGATACTAGGTCGTAGGAAATCCTAACAAGTGAAGTTAGGTAATTGTATTTCTAAGGCAATAGTGGATTAAATCTCATACCGGATTGGTTGGGGACTGGATGTACCCAGGTTGCATGGAACCAGGATAAAATCACTTGTCTTTCTGTGTGCTTTCTATGTTTGTATTTACTTACTTGTGCAAGCAATTCATTTGTTGTTTATATATTTTCATTGTAATTCTTTATTAATATTTCATTACTATAAAGATTGCAATTTTTATTCCGGTATGTAATAATTTATATTCTCATTGTTGTTAATATCTTCTTATTTGTTTAAGTTTATCTTGCTAATGAAGGACCAAGCGTAGATCACTCTACTTGGTTCCGTAGGCAACATTGGAAGGGAAATCTATTATGTTCAAATAATCAAAGAATTTTTTTAACTTATACAACACTATTCAACCCACATTCTAGTGTTGTTTGTCATCAACAGGATCCAACATTGGGTATCAGAGCGAGGTTAAAAGACAATGTCATCAACATCTTTCCGCTCCGAAGGACTCAATACCATGCGACCACCATTGTAAAATGGAACAAACTACGCAAGCTGGAAGATACGCATGAAGACTCATCTAGAGTCGCTGGACATTAAGGCATGGATAGTCACCAAGGGTCCATATAAAGCACCCACTGAAGTTGACACCGAAAAATGGTCTGATGATGAAAAGAAGAAAGTCAACCACAATGCCAAAGCCATGCACGCATTATATTGTGCGGTAACAGGTAATGAGTTCAACCGTGTCTCCTAATGTGAAACAACACACCATATTTGGCATACTCTTCAGGTAAGTCATGAAGGAACTGAGAAGGTAAACGAATCTCGCATAAACGTTTTATATTCAAAATTTGAATCTTTTAAAATGGAAGAATGATAGAGTATTACCCAGGTGAATACTCGTTTTACTAACATAACAAATGAGCTTGCAGGTCTATGCAAAAAGTTATATGTATATGATCAGATAATGAAAATATTGAGATCACTTTGACTCGAATGGAAAGGGAAGACAATGGCCATTCGAGAAGCTCATAACGTAAGAGACCTCACAGTTGAAGAGCTGATTGGAAATCTCATGGCATATAAGATAAATCTTGAGGAAGATAAGAAGATAGAGTAGAAGCCAAAGAAAAAGAACTTAGCATTCAACATCAACGATGAAGACTTTGACTTCACCAACAAAGAAGATCTATTGCCTTCATCTCAAAGAACTTCAAAGACTTCATGACACGTAAGTATGGAAAACGATCTTTTCGTTCTACTAATAATATTATTTGTTTTGGTTGCAACATACTAGGACATGTAAAAAGAGACTGTCCATTGGAGAAAAACAACAGAGACACCAAAGACTGTGGCAAAAGCAAAGAGAACAATGAGAGAAAGAATGATAGAAGAAACAATACTCGATGACCAAGGAAGGAAGCTTATGCAGCCTTCGATCAAAGTGATGATTCTACCTCATATGCATCACCATTAGATGACAAAGAAGATAGAAGACGGTCCATATGTACTTCCTAGCTTTCACATCATCTCAAGTAAGTTCATTTCATAATTCATCATTTAGTGAATATGATTCATTATCAAGTGATGATGAAGACATGGATTATAGAGGTGCATATAAGGAGATTTGCTCACTTCATGAGAAGCTTATTAAAGAACATAGAAAAACATTGAGATTAGTTAAAAAGGATGCAAAAGATAAAGATGAACTTCTTAAAGAAAACATTGCACTAAAAGAAAATAACGAATTATTAGAAAAAGACATGCATTCCATGAAAAAGGAAATTGATGGCTTGGATAATCTTCTCGCGTCTATCAGAGACAATACGAATTTACGATGAAGATTGTCAAAAACATCAATAAAGGGAAAGGAAAACTAGATCGTCTTATAAATAGTCAAAAAGCATCATCTAGCAAAACCGGACTTGGTTATGATTCTAATCTTGCCAAAAAAAGGATTAAGCTTACTAGGATGCATCATGCTAACCCAAATTTTTTGATCATATGGATTCCCAAGCACATGACGGATCAAAAAGAAACAAAGGTACGCAATCGATTTTGTTCAACATGTTTCAATTAAATAAAAATTACAAGTAAATTTCTATTGAAGGAAATAAACCATATTAGGTTTGGTTTCCCAAAGACTAATCCCTTGGAATCAAATGAATAAAGAGTACCACGACGTTCATATTTTTCAGGTACTCTAAACAAAGGAGGGGGAACACAAAAATCAAAGCTTTGTGGGAATAGTGGTTAAAAATTCATCCCTACGCAAAAGTTTAAACATATGAATGTTTAAATAATTTTTTACAATATTTTTGCTCTATATGAATGCTTATATGTGTTATTTATTTTGCTTGTTAAAGATTTTGGCTAAACGCTCAATCCAACACGTCGAAAATCCCTCGGGATGAGAAAATTCTCGAACCTATGAGGGAGTCGACTACCAAGACTGAGAGTCAACTCCCAGAGCACAATCTACCGAAATCTGTGTTTTTTTCACTTTTTTGACTAACTCTCAGTGGGGTTCTAGAGCTTATTGGGCTCATAACAAGTCGATGACTTAAACCCATTAAAGGGAATTGGTCCTAGCCCTTCCTCTTCTTGATCTAATGGCCTCCATTCATCTCCCTCTTCATTTCAAAATCAAAACCCTCTCAGCTAAACCCTAAGCAGCCGACTACCTCATTTGGGTTCATTATTTTGAAATTATTTTTTTGTGCTCTTTCTCATATATTTCTCTAGGAGCTGTTGATCTTGTTGAGTATTGGTGTTGCATACCAATCTTATTTTGATGATGATCACAACATTATATTGTTGTTAATGAATCTCATGTTTTAGTCTCTCAGTTTTATTTCAAGGATATCTTTCTTGGAGACTAATCACTTGGTGTAAGGATGGACATCATGTGAAGAAGGGCCAAAGTTTGGACTCAAGGAGTGCCAAAGATTGGAGATGGTGGAGAGCATTCAAGGCATCAAGATTGAAGACTTAGACTCTAAGGAAAGCATTGTAATCCATGTAATTTACTTTATTGCTTTCTCTCTCTTTTGAGTCTAGGTTATTGTAATGCCTTGTTAGATTGTTTACTTATCATGCATATGCATTTAACCATCGTAGTGAACCTTAGGATTATCATAGAATCCAACCCAATAGGTTCACTCTGTCCAAAGAATCATTTGGAGTCTCTGGCTTTCCTTCAGTCGCCTAATGAGGAAAACACAGCCGACTGGGTGATTTCCAGTCGCCTGTAGATCCTTTTACAATCGCCTGATTTTCACAGCTCAAGTCAACATTTCAATTGACTCAAACTTGAGCTTTACGCACAGTCATCTGTCGATCAGTTTACAGTCGCATGTATACTTACCGTCACCTGGGAATTGGCCAACAGTCGCCTGTCTAGCGTAAGTGCAATCACTGCATCTCTCTGCCTTCTCTCTATATTTTACAGTAGTCGACTGATGAAAAATATACAGTCGCCTGACTATTTGACAGTCGACTGTAGTATGAACATCAGTCGCCTGTGCGAAGAATTGGAGAAAGAGTGCAGCTCTCTGTTTCGATCCATCCCCTGCAGCAGTCGTCTGCTGAAGGATTAACAGGCGCCTGTCCTGTTTGTCAGTCGACTATATTGTCTTCTTCAATCGACTGTCCTGGCTCAGATTATAGCCGTTGGATATTTTATAGCCGTTGATCAGTCGACTGTCTTGTGATCATCAGTCGACTGTTCCTGTCGTTTTCACCCAGTTTCTAGCCGTTGCAGATTTGTTCATTTGGCTGTTTCTTTGGGTTTTTGGGCTTGATATAGGATTCCTATATATATGAGTGTGCTGCCATCACTTGAGAACTCTGGACAACACTTGATAACTCTTGACTCTATAGAAAATCTCAAGAGATCAATAAGCTACTCTCAAGCTCTCTCATTTCCCTCTATTTGAGCATTCATCTATCTTCATGCATTGAAGTCCAGCTCAAGGGAAATCATCCAAGTGCTTTCAAGCATATTCCAACACTTAGAGATCCTCGTCCATGCCTTGCATTCATTCATGAGTAAGCATCTCAAGGCATAGGTAAGAGTATTTACTTTACTTGGTGTAATTTGTTTTCCTATTTCTCTTTATGGGATTAGGATACTCTCTTTGTGGGAGGTTGTCTCTTTGTGGGACTAGGGAATTCTCTTTGTGGGAATTAACTCTCTTTGTGAGAGTTCTAGTGTCCTAGTGTATGGCTAACCCTAATTCTCTGAGTGGGTGTTAGTGATTCTATGTGTGGGAGTCTTGATCCTCGTGTAGGATTGGTTGGGTCCTTGTGTAGGGCATAAATCCTCTTTGTGGGGGTATCTCCTTGTGAGATTTGTATTCACTTCTCTGTGTGGGAATATAGTGAATATTGGTGTGGTTGGATGTACCCAAGTTTGGGGAACCAGGGTAAAACTTTGTGTTTGCGTTTGGATTGATTGTGCCTTTTAATTCCTCTTGCACTTATAATTCCGCATTTGCAAGTTAAATTTTAATTGGACAATTTTATTGCAATTACACTATTCACACCCTCTAGTGTGTGTTGTTAGTATTACAAGGGTTAGACGATCCCTACAATTGGTATCAGAGCGAGGTTAAAGCATACTGCAACGATGGCATTCAACGCTACATCCGTGTCTCATGAAGAAGGTCACTCAACCGTTCGACCCCCCTCTTCAACGGAACCAACTAACCAAGTTGGAAGATCAGGATGATGGTCTACTTGAAGAGTCATGACCTTTGGGACATAACAGAGTCACCTTTCGAGGAGCCTACTTCTCCCGCGGTCTTGAGAACTAAAGCGGAGAAGGACTTGATCAAAGTCAATGCTACGGCTATGTGTGTTCTCCATTGCGCCCTCACTCCGGATGAGTTCAATCGCATTTCCATGTGTAAATCGGCCAATAGTATTTGGCATCATTGGAAATCTCTCATGAAGTGTTACTTCAACATAAGGAAGAGATTCAGTCAACCAAGCCCGAGAAGAAAAAGGGCATTGTTCTTCATGGTGAGAAGGAGTCTCTCAAGTGGAAAAAGAAGTTCCAACAAGAAGCTCCAAGTGAAGATGAAGAAGATCTTAGCAACGATGACTACATCGAGCTTGCCAAGCAATTCAAGAATTTCAAGGCATTCCTCAAGGATAATCAAGGTATGTCTTCATCAAAGTTTGTCTCACAGTCTAACAAGTTGGTTTGTTTCAACTGCAGTGGAATAGGTCATGTGGCTACCGAATGCCCTTCCAAACCCAACATAGATACCTATAAGGGTAAAGGGAAGAAACATTGGAAAGCCATGTCCGAGGTCAAGAACCAAAAGAAGGGACTTATCGGCACATTTGATGATTCAGATGGGGACACATCTAATGATGAAGAAGAGGATGACAAGGAGCATGATCAAAGGTGTTTCGTTGCCTTTGATGATTCTTCATCAACTTCATCTAACTCTAGCGATGAAGAGATAGAGACATGGTTCAACTCCAAAGAAGAAAGTTGCTTTATGGCTAATGGGGGAGAGTCTTCGTCAATCTCTAGCGAGGAAGAAAGTGATGAGGAAGCCAAGGAGGAAAAGCCATCCTATGAGGAGCTTGAATACCGCCTAAATGTGGCCTCCAAGTTGGCAAGTAAGTGCATCGACTCATATGAGAAAATGAAAGCTAAACATGATAATGCTATGAGTAGGGTGCATGATTTAGAATCTTCTAGTGTAAATGTTCATGATGAAAAGCATGCTTATGACACTAGTAAGAGAGACTCACTTCTCTCTCAAGTTAAGGAATTGAGCCTTTCAAATGAAAATATCGTTGCTCAAAACCTTAGCTTAGATTCTCACATTCAACAACTTACATTGAAATGTGAAGAGTAATCCCAGAAGCTCATAAGCTTTATGTATTCTAGGGATTCACTCCACGATTTGTTGGAAAAACAACATCCGGCAAATCATAGAGGATGTTTGGGTTATATTCAAAATGTGGTTTCCAAACCCACCTCTAATTCCTCTTATGGTGCAAATACAAGAAATATTGCTAAAGCACCTAAGAAGAATCACCATGCTTTCTTGTACAACAAGAACACCAACAAGAAGCATGTAGATCACAAAGTGATGAGGAAGAATGTAAAATCTTCATTTTTTGCTAAGAAGCAAAATCCTCATTCTTTGCATGCTAAGAAATTTGTTTCTACACCTAATCATGCCACATCCTTCCCTCTTGCAAAGGCAAAACCCTTGCCTAGGAAATCCTTGAGATTATGGATTCCCACTATGGTTAGTGTGCAAGAGAGAGATAGTTACATCAACTCTCTAGTTAGGGATGTGATCACCTCGTGTGATTATGTTAGGAAATCAAACTCCTCTTGGGTATGGTTACTGATTGACACGGAAGGACGCGCAAGTGCACGCCTTTCACTCCCAAGCTTAGGAGTGTCAATGCAATAAAAATAACCGGTGAGTACCGGGTCGGATCACAGGGACAAGTCATTCTATATTCACAAGTTTGATCGATAACGAAAAATAATAGCGTGTTACAACCACCTCGCTAACGGTGGATGAGTGTGGGTAAAAGTGTGGAATGAAATCTAAAATCATATCCTAAGTGGGTAGGGTTAGAGTGCCAAATGTGGAGTAGGATAGCTAGGAGAGGAGCATGGGTTGCGGGTTCACTAATGATGGAGTTAATCGAGCCCAAATCACCCACATATAACTCAATTGATTAACCGGCTAAGGAAACTCAATCAAAATATTTAACTTTCATGAACACAATAATTTGCAATATGGATAGATGTATTATCAAGACACTAATCAAATTAGGAACATGGTATCTTCTCAAATTATGCCCTCTCGGGTCTTAACCAATCAAATTGTGCCCTAATTATACATTCAACATTAACATGAAATTAGGCAAGAGGGAATTAGGGTTAAAATTAGCAACCAAACATAATGGGTCACAACACAAGCAAATTAACACTACACAATCATAGCAAACAAT
This sequence comes from Scilla litardierei, assembly GCA_030789695.1. Lineage (NCBI taxonomy): Eukaryota > Viridiplantae > Streptophyta > Magnoliopsida > Asparagales > Asparagaceae > Scilla > Scilla litardierei. The sequence goes on along the minus strand of CM061131.1, from coordinate 86,142,166 downwards.
AGGAAAATTGCATTCAAAATTAACCCAAGTTTCATACAAAAGTGAGATATTAAAATACAATAGGAAAAAGGGGAGATTTCACCCAAGAGCTCTCCCAAATGAGCACTTCCCTCCTGCTATTTGGCTTCCTCCAAGCATCTCCAAGTTCCACCAAGCCTTCTCAAGCTTCCATGGCCTCCTCCCCCTTCCAAGAGCTACCAAACCCTAAAAAACAACAAGAGCAACCGAAAAAACAATCAAACAGCCGAGAATCCCCCCAATTTTTCGCATCAGGCAGCAAATAAGGCTAGAAGCGGTTGCAGGTCGGGCTTCGGAGCGCCCGACCCGCCCAAATTGCATCCGCGCATGCCGGGGGGTCATTGGGGCGGGGCCGGGTTTGAAACCCGGCCCCATTTGTTTTTTTTCCGCCTGCCCGTAAATTGAAATGGGGGCACGCACCTTGCGCGTGCCCCCGCTCTCTCGCTGCAGAACGCGCGTGCGTTGATTGTTATTATTATTATTATTTTTAAATTAGTGGCGGCCCGCTCCAAAGGAGCGGGCTGCAAAGCCCGCTTCAAAAAACGCGGGGAAGCACGTGCGGAGCGCGTGCCTCCCCCCGGTTGCTTCAAAAGGCGGGAGCGGGCCGGCCATGTGGGCTGGCCCGCAAGAATAAAAAAACGTTATTTTTAAAAACGCAACACACGCCGCGGCCCGCTCAAACAGCGGGCCGCAAAAATGGGCCGGTCAGTGGGCCTGTGATTTTTTTGGGTTATTATTATTTTTTACTTATTACAAAAATTCCAGAAGCTCCTATTTACTCCAAATAAATCCAGGAAAATAGGTAGAAATGCCCAAAAATTCTGGAAAAATTCCAAAAAATCTAGAAAAATTCCAAGAGTACCTGAAAAATACGAGAAGCAAAAATTAGTTCGCAAAAACCTCATTTTATGTATAAAATAGGGATAGACTTCAATAATACACAATATCACAAATACGCACGTATCACAGCCAAAATAACATGATATACACATAAAATGCCCAGAAATGGGGGGGTATGCAATTTAAATCCCGAATCACACCCCCCAACTAGATTTTTGCTAGTCCCTAGCAAAATATGCGATAAATTCGGATTAAATTGAAAACATGCACCAACTCAATATATCCTCATGGAAAACTCCAAATGGTATTTTCAAATGATTTCAAAGCCAATATACCCAATGAATGAAAGTAAACAACAAATGATACTCTATTTAATCAAATTCAAAGAAAAGTGAAGTAATAAGCCCGTATCACATTCATTAGGATATATCACAAAAGGGAAAGTTTCCAATTTTCATGGAAATGGCCAAAACAAAAAAAAAATCCTCTAAGTGGTGGGAGATGAGATTGCATCACTCATGTTGCTTATTCTTCATTTATTCATTCATTTTTTTCTTTTTCTTTTCTTTTTCCTTCTTTTTGTATTTTTTTTATGTTTATGTTTTGCATTCACGCGATTACGCTATGAAATGCAAACACCGCCACATTTGCATACACGCGATGACGCTATATATGCAAATGGATGGAATGATCTCCTAAATCTCATTTTTGGCGTCCTCCCAAATGTTTCATGGGGCACCGGCTACTAAATTTGATTAGAAAGAAACATTCACTTATTCTAACTTTCTTTTTCATTCTCCAACATGAATTATCAACTCATCCACCCACTTCTAAGAGAAAAACGAAGCATACACAATTGGCCAAATCCAATCCAACCAAAAACTACATCATTCATCCCAACTCATGCAATTACTCACACCAAACTTTTCCCAAATTAGTTCAAAGAGAGTACCACAACATATGAAATAGTTTCATACATGGCATATTAGCATTTGACTCCAAAATGGAAAAGAAATGAAAATGTGCCAATCAAACATCGAAGAAGTTGCTACCAAATTGATAATCCGAAAAAAAGTAGCATGACATTAAAGCATATAGGGACTAAGCACAAAGCAAACGGCATAGGGACAAGGAGGCCAAAAATGATATGCAATAAGAGTAATGGATGATAAAAACATGGAGGGATCTAAAAAAAAATTTTTACGCTAACATCAAAATCCTAACAATCTAAAGATTCTAACACTCTCCCCCCAACTTAAAATAAACATTGTCCGCAATGTTGGGAGAGTACTAGATCTTGGCAAAAGATCCAAGAAAAGAGGGAAAAAACATACGAATGCAAACATGCAAAAGCAAACTAACTAACTTTTTATTTATTTACACTACGTAAACGAAAGAATACACCTTAGCAAAAGGCGGATCTCGAATGTATAACGGTGGTGGCAACTGCTCGATCATATCCTTACGCTCCTCCGCGAGCGTCTTTGGAGCTAGGCCTCCACCGGCCTCCTTGGATTCCAGCAATGCAACTTTCAACGTCCCCTTTGGATAATATGTGGTATGTGAGAGACGGGCTGCATCAATCCTAGTCATGTCCTTATGCCCTGCAACAAAAGCATTCCAAAATGGGTCGTCAGAAAAAGAATTTAAGTGTAAACGACGACAATCTAAATCAAAAATATGCGGAAGTGCAAATTGGGATTCGGAAATGCAAGGCATGATATGGTGAAAACTTCCCTGAAATGTGGTGCTAGGCGTGGCATGATACGCTGCCTCAGAAGGAGGGGGAAGCAGCCACAGAAGAGAATTTGGAGGAGACGATGGCTCAGGCTCAATGTAGACCATCTCGCAATCGTCCTCACTATCAGAAAGTGTATGCTCTGCAGACCTCCCCAGACTATGAAATGTATCCTGAAAAATCTCCTTAATGACTGGCAAGTGCGCATCCTGAGGCGAGGGAAGTGACATCTGTGACAGGACTGGAGGTAGACTCGTCTTGGGCAAATCCAAGCACGCATCATCCTCGCCATCCCAGAAATAGTTCATCTCAGTCGTCCTCCCAAAGTACTCAATCGCCTCCACATGCGACGCTAACTTTGAAGTGGACTGTGGCTCAGGCTCCATGGTGTCCTCAATCTGCTCTAGGCCATTATGCACATCCGCTTCATCCTCAACCTCAAAGTGAAAATGCATCGTGTCACCGTCGTGGTCGACACGCACTCCGTCATCCATCTCCTCCTACTCATCCAAATGTATATACTCAAATTCCTCTACTTGACCCCAATGCACCCTCTTCACAGGTTTCTCTTGGAATTTCATAGGGTCGCATGGGAATGAGCCCTCAGATGGCTCCTCAGGCTGGTCCTGGACCTGTTGGACTGTCTCCTCATATCAGCAAGGTCCCTCAGGTAACACCACGAATTCTCGGTCGAATAATCAAAGAATTCTCCACCACAGCTCATCTGCACAAAATCTCGCCCAGATGGCGATAATCCAGTATAAAATATCTGCAGGAGATGATCCTCGTCGAAACTCTGGTGTGGGCACGCAAGCACCAAATCAGTGAACCCCTGCCAAGCCTGATGGTAGGCCTCTCCATCAGCCTGGATAAAGCTCGCTATATACTGCTCCATGGCCTGTCGCCCATGTACCTGCTCCAAAAAAGTAGGCAAAAATACTCGGAGAAATTCAGCCTGAAACGACAACTACGTAAAATGTGAGTCAAGAGACAATGAATCAAACCAAAGTCTAGCATCATCTTGTAAAGAAGAGGGAAAAAATCTGAAGTATATGCAATCATCGCTAATGTTCCCACCAAGACATGCATACATCCAGTCTTCAAAAATTTTAATAGTAAATGAGTGTTCTCCCACTCCGTGCCATGAAAGTATGGCGGAAGTGGGATATCCTCAAAAGCAAAGTCTGAAAAATCTGAAGAAGATGCCATGTTGTTAAAAAAAATTTCACAAAAAAATGAAAATAAACAACCAAACGACTCAATAAGTGGAAAATAAATAAGCGGAAAGACACACACTAAGAGATAGAAGTATCACACTAAAAATTTCAAAATCAATCAAAAAAAATGCTAATAATAGAAACCGTTGTCCCCGGCAACGACGCCAATTGATTGACACAGAAGGACACGTAAGTGCACGCCTTCCACTCCCAAGCGTAGGAGTGTCTATGCAATAAAAATAACCGATGAGTACCGGGTCGGATCACAGGGACAAGTCGTTCTATATTCACAAGTTTGATCGATAACGAAAAAAAATAGTGTGTTACAACCACCTTGCTAACGGTGGATGAGTGTGGGTAAAAGTGTGGAATGAAATCTAAAATCCTATCCTAAGTGGGTAGGGTTAGAGTACCAAATGTGGAGTAGGATAGCTAGGAGAGGAGCATGGGTTGTAGGTTCACTAATGATGGAGTTAATCGAGCCCAAATCACCCACATATAACTCAATTGATTAACCGGCTAAGGAAACTCAATCGGAACATTTAATTTTCATGAACACAATAATTTGCAATATGGATGGATGTATTATCATGACACTAATCAAATTAGAAACATGGTATCTTCTCAAATTGTGCCCTCTCGGGTCTTAACCAATCAAATTGTGCCCCAAATTATACATTCAACATTAACATGAGATTGGGCAAGAAGGAATTAGGGCTAAAATTAGCAACCAAACACAATGAGTCACAACCCAAGCAAATTAACACTACACAATCATAGCAAACAATAGGAAAATTGCATTCAAAATTAACCCAAGTTTCATACAAAAGTGAGATATTAAAATACAATAGGAAAAAGGGGAGATTTCACCCAAGAGCTCTCCCAAATGAGCACTTCCCTCCTCCTATTTTCCTTCCACCAAGCATCTCCAAGCTCCACCAGGCCTTCTCAAGCTTCCATGGCCTCCTCCCCCTTCCAAGAGCTCCCAAACCCCAAAAAAACAGCAAGAGCAACCGAAAAAACAAGCAAACAGCCGAGAATCCCCGCAATTTTTCGCATCAGGCAGCAAATAAGGCCAGAAGCGGTTGCGGGTCGGGCTTCGGAGCGCCCGACCCGCCCAAATTGCATCCGCGCACGCTTGGGGGTCATTGGGGCGGGGCCGGGTTCGAAACCCGGCCACATTTGTTTGTTTTCCGCCTGCCCGTAAATTGAAATATGGGCACGCGCCTTGCGTGTGCCCCCGCTCTCTCGCTGCAGAATACGCGTGCCCCCGCTCTCTCGCTGCAGAACGCGCGCGCGTTGATTGTTATTATTATTATTATTTTATTTTTAATTAGTGGCGGCCCGCTCCAAAGGAGCGGCCGCAAAGCCGGCTTCAAAAAACATGGGGGAAGCACGCGCAGAGCGCGTCCTCCCCCCTGGTTGCTTCAAAAGGCGGGAGCGGGCCGGCCATATGGGCCGGCCCGCGAGAGTAAAAAACTTTTTTTTATTTTTAAAAACGCAACACACGCAGCGGCCCGCTCAAAGAGCGGGTCGCAAAAATGGGCCGGTCAACGGGCTTGTGATTTTTTTGGGTTATTATTTTTTTTTTCTTATTACAAAAATTCCAGAAGCTCCTATTTGCTCCAAATAAATCCCGGAAAATAGCTAGAAATGCCCAAAAATTCTGGAAAAATTCTAGAAAATCCAGAAAAATTCTAGGAGTACCTGAAAAATACGACAAGCAAAAATTAGTTCACAAAAACGATATTTTATGTATAAAATAGGGATAAGCTTCAATAATACACAATATCACAAATACGCCCGTATCAAAGCCAAAATAACATGATATACACATAAAATGCCTAGAAATTAGGGGGGGAATATGCAATTTAAATCTCGAATCAGTTACCTAATTTTTAGGTTCCCCACACACATTTGTATATTGTATGTGTATTGTGCTTAATGCTATATTTTTGCATACCCATTGGTTGTGTGTTGTGTTTCATGTTTTTGAAAATACTTTCAAATGTATGTATTTTTCATGAAAATGGGAATCTTGGGGTTTATTGACATGCATGCATTTTTGATCCATGTGTATGTCAATGGGGGTGTTAATATGTTATATGTTTAAATTATTTTAAGACATATTTTAACTCTCATTTCAGGGTTGTTTGAGATCATTATTTACATTTGGTTATTTTGTGTCTCAAACCAAACCTCTTGTTTATTGCCAACATGTTTCATGTTTCATTGTTTTTGGCAATATCTTTGTGTATCATTGAAGCTTGATGTTTTTCCATATCTATTGCTTTGATACACTTTTTAGGCCCATGGCTCCATTAATTATAATTGGTATTAGATCCTAGAAGTCAAAAGTTGACCATTTCTATGATCTAGGGGGAGCATGGGATAGTGAATCGATACCCACTAAATTTTTCGATTTGGTATCATACAAATCTTTCTTTTCTTGCATTTTGTCACATCTTGGTTAAGATGACAAAGGGGGATATATTTGATGTCCACCTTTTTGACGATGTCAAGGGGGAGAGATATATGCATTATGTAATCATATCTATAGGGGGAGAGATATATACATATGCATATGGGGAGAGATATCTCTATGGGGAGAGATATATGGGATTAGATAAACCTTGCATGTTTGCATTTTATTGTGTTCTTCATTATTTATTACAATTGGTTTATATAATCCTGCCTATTATTTGTCACCTAGATTTCAATTGGTATTATGAGTATTTACCTTTGTGTAGCTCATTGCTTATTTGGTGCATATAAGTAAGGGGAGATCATTAGCATTGTGCTTTAATTATTTATGATTTACATAATGTGTGTCATCATCAAAAAGGGGGAGATTGTTGAGTATTGGTGTTTCATACCAATCTTATTTTGATGATGATCACAACATTATGTTGTTGCTAATGAATCTCATTTTTAGTCTCTCAATTTTATTTCAAGGATATCTTTCTTGGAGACTAATCACTTGGTGTAAGGATGGACATCATGTGAAGAAGGGCCAAAGTTTGGACTCAAGGAGTGCAAAAGCTTGGAGATGGTGGAGAGCATTCAAGGCATCAAGATTGAAGACTTAGACTCTAATAAAAGCATTGTAATCCATGTAATTTACTTTATTGCTTTCTCTCTCTTTTGAGTCTAGGTTATTGTAATGCCTTGTTAGATTATTTACTTATCATGCATATGCATTTAACCATCGTAGTGAACCTTAGGATTATCATAGAATCCCACCTAATAGGTTCACTCTGTCCAAAAACTCATTTGGGGTCTCTGGCTTTCCTTAAGTCGCCTGATGAGGGAAACACAGCCGACTGGGTGATTTCCAGTCGCCTGTAGATCCTTCTACAGTCTCCTGATTTGCACAGCTCAAGTCAACATTTCAATTGACTCAAACTTGAGCTTTACACACAGTCGTCTGTCGATCAGTTTACAGTCACCTGTATACTTACAGTCGCCTGGGAATTGGCCAACTGTCGCCTGTCTAGCGTAAGTGCAATCACTGCATCTCTCTGTCTTCTCTCCATATTTTACAGTAATCGACTGATGAAGAATATACTGTCGCCTGACTATTTGACAGTCGACTGTAGTATTAACATCAGTCGCATGTGCGAAGAATTGGAGAAAGAGGCAGCTCTCTGTTTCGATCCATCCCCTGCAGCAGTCTTCTGTTGAAGGATTAACATGCGCCTGTCCTGTTTGTCAGTCGACTATATTGTCTTCTTCAGTCGACTGTCCTGGCTCATATTATAGCCGTTGGATATTTTCTAGTCGTTGATCAGTCGACTGTCTTTTGATCATCAGTCGACTGTTCCTGTCATTTTCACCCAGTTTCTACCCATTGCAGATTTGTTCATTTGGCTGTTTCTTTGGGGTTTTGGGCTTTCATATATATATGAGTGTGTTGCCATCACTTGAGAACTCTTGACAACACTTGATAACTCTTGACTCTATAGAAAATCTCAAGAGATCAATAAGCTACTCTCAAGCTCCCTCATTTCCCTCTATTAGAGCATTCATCTATCTTCATGCATTAATGTCCAGCTCAAGGGAAATCATCCAAGTGCTCTCAAGCATATTCCAACACTTGGAGATCCTCTTCTATACCTTGTATTCATTCATGAGTAAGCATCTCAAGGCATAGGTAAGAGTATTTACTTTACTTGGTGTAATTTGTTTTCCTTTTTCTCTTTGTGGGATTAGGGTACTCTCTTTGTATGAGTTTCTCTCTTTGTGGGAGGTTGTCTTTTTGTGGGACTAGGGAATTCTCTTTGTGGGAATTAACTCTCTTTGTGGGAGTTCTAGTGTCCTAGTGTAGGGCTAACCCTAATTCTCTGAGTGGGAGTTAGTGATTCTCTATGTGCGAGTCTTGATCCTCGTGTAGGATTGGTTGGGTCCTTGTGTAGGGCATAAATCCTCTTTGTGGGGTATCTCCTTGTGAGATTTGTATTCACTTCTCTGTGTGGGAATATAGTGAATATTGGTGTGGCTGGATGTACCCAAGTTTGGGGAACCAGGGTAAAACTTTGTGTTTGTGTTTGGATTGATTGTGCCTTTTAATTCCTCTTGCACTTATAATTCCGCATTTGCAAGTTAAATTTTAATTGGATAATTTTATTGCCATTACACTATTCACCCCCCTCCAGTGTGTGTTGTTAGTATTGCAAGGGTTAGACGATCCCTACAGATCTTTAATCTTCCTTCAAGAAAATCTCCATCATTAAGGTATAAACTTCACTTATCTCTTTGAATAATTCATATTTCTCTTTCATTGATTCATCTTTTCATTATCATTATGCCTAGGAAAGCTGTTATTGCTAAAAAGAGAATGGTTGATGAAACTTCTCATCCTCTCACTGAGAGAGAAGTGATTGAACCTTATCTAGTCAATTTTTCTAGTTATGCTACAGAGGCTTGTCCTGACCCGTGGCGGGGACCGCTGCCTAAACCACCCGAACTTATGCTTACCAAAAAAACATCACCAAGAGGGAAATCCACCATGAGAGGTTTGTCAATATTGAGGATGTCGAGAATTATGGCATTGATATTATTCTGGAATTTCAAAAACTGCTGAACCTATTTTCCAAGAATAATTCATATTTGTGTTATCCAAGACTCATTCATCTTTTCTTTGCAAATATGGATCCTGATCTAGCCAAAACTCGATTTAGAACTAAGGTCCTTGATACCCAACTTCAGATTACTGTCAAATCTTTAGTTCAAGCCTAAGGGGTTCCCTACACAAGGAAATTGCTAGATGAGATGAAATGATTGATGGAAATGTTTTAGATAAAATCTATCTGCCTGGAAAGTTTTTTCTCACTAAGTTACCTAGTAGCGATTTTTGTTATCCTGCTAGGATATTGGCGAACATCTTATCCTACAACATAACCGAAAAGTCTGGCAGCCATTTTGTTCTATCTGAAAAAGAAGGAAAGTGTATTTACGCTATAATTGGAAATATCAAAGTTAATTGGGCTAGAATTATCATGTATTCAATTCTTTAGTCTGATGTGTCAACTATTGTTACATCTCCCTTGGCTCTTGGTGATTTCTGAACCATTCTCTTTAATGCTTATGATATTGCATTGGTTAATGAGTCTGATGTTCTTGAACTTGTTCTTGTGTTTGATGCTCATACACTTGGCCGAATGGGTCTTCATCGAGACCCTAACAAAAATGTTTCGGAGGAAATGCTAGTTGGTGACACTAGCTCCACCTCAAGGAAGTGTAAGAAAATTGCTATTGAAGATTTAGACGAAGAAGATGAATAAAGTGAAGGCGAAAATGAAGCACTACCTAAGGAAGTTCCTCACTACATCATTGAGCTTCAGGAAATCCTCCTAAACAAGAATGAAAGGCTGAAAATTTCTCAATCAAGATGCTTTGAAGAGCTCAACAAGAAGGTAGAGAATTTGAAAGACTTCGTGGTGAGTAGCAATGAGATAGCAGAAAAGACACTCCGGATGATCTTTAAAGAAATCAAGGAATTGAAGAAAGAAAAGAAGAATGGATATTCGTCTTGAACATTGATTATCTTGGTTACTTGGTTTTTAAAACAATGCTTTCTAAAACAATGATATGGTCTTTAAAACTCTTGTGTGATGGTTTCTAACATTGGGTATCAACTCTTGGTAGTTGATGCATTGCTACTATGTTATCCTAGTTGATATCTTTTGATATCTCTATATATTCGCTTTCATGCCATCTTATTTATACATGAAATATATCTTGATCAACTAACTCAATTTTGCAGATAATTTGTTGGTTGATTATTTCTTTTCTCCTATACTTGGTATAAACACTTGTTTGGTTTGTTGAATATACTTGATGGTTAATTCTTAATTTTATATTCAACACATTGTGTTGTTATCATTATTTTTTTGATTGATGACAAGGAGGAGAAGAAAATTGGTAAATGCAAAAACGAAAATGAATAATTGCTATTACTAACCAACTTTGATGCATGGGGAGTATGATTATATCATACCTCATCTAAGCAGGGGGGAGTAAGTAATCTTGCTCATTATTTTCGATGCTATTATTCATTTATTTTTCAATTGGGTGTCATCATCAAAAAGGGGGAGAGTGATGGAAAATCTAGTCCCACCCCTAAGTGGTCTTGATGATGAACATACCAAATGATGTTAATGTACTAAGTACATTATCTAAGTGTATAGGTTGTGCGATCAATTGATGAGAGCTTTACACCTACTCAGAAAAAGAATAAGCTCAACCACACTCAGAAGATGAAGATGAATTTGATAGCTCGCATTATACGTCACACACAAATGAAGCCCAAAGATGAAGCTCATGGAACGTGCTCAAGCTTAAACTAAATAGAAGCTCAAATTCAAAGTGAAGCGAGCATCTACATCAAGATCTTATCGGCTTCAAAAGATTTCACTTAAGTCTAAGTGCGTGAGTTGTTCTTTTTAGGAATATGTTAAAGCCAAGATTAATTGCACAGACACAAAAACATTTTCGAAACAAATTTTTAAAACTCATTTTAAATCTCGTTGAGAGAAAAGCTATTTGATTCTACTTCTGTAGTCAATCTCCAAACATGCAGGAATTGATTACTCTCTTCCACAGCTGAGTTTCACTGAAAAACTGCCCTAGGAATCGATTACTAAAGTAGGGATTCGACTACCTGCTGTGAGCAGAGTTTTCATTGAAAACTCTGCTGGAGTCGACTACCTGCCTTGGGAGTAGACTACCAGCTCCGTTTTGCCTTCCCAGATTTCGCTCCTTCATTTACTAGTTTGCTTGATTGGTGGGCAGAAGTCAAACCATTTTTGAAATTCAAAATCTCTTCTGGAACTCTATAAATAGAGAGCCTATGCGAACCATTCCCAACACTAATTTTTTCATTCTCTTGAGCTAAGCAAAACTCATGTAAATTCTTAATCGCTCTCATCGCTCTCAAATCGTCGTAGCCAAAAACTGGTTTTGTATTTTTGATCTTAATGTTCTTATTTTAAATTCTACTAAGATCATTTTATTTTTGGCTATTGCAAAATTATTTTTCAAAATCCTTTCTTATTATTTCATATTCTTCGAAGGATATTTGAGAATCAAGATTCTAGAACACAACGACTTCATCTATATTCTTTGTGTGATCTAAGAACGGTTTTAATTCTTTTAACCACATAAGCACAATTGCAATAATATCTTGGCTATAGAGTTATATTGGGTGTAAACCAATCTCCATCAATTATTGTGGTGAATTGGATTTTGATCTTTTACTTGGAGTCCCTTTGTGATAAGGGTTGTGGAAAATCCTAGTCAAGACTAGGTGGTTGGAAATCCTGGTTGGGATAGTAGGTCGTTGGAAATCCTAACAAGTGAAATTAGGTAATTGTATTGCTAAGGCAATAGTGGATTAAATCTCGTACTGCATTGATCAGGGACGTGATGTACCCAGGTTGCGGGGAACTATGATAAAATCGATTGTCTTTCTGTGTGCTTTCTATTTTGTATTTATTTACTTGTGCAAGCAATTCATTTGTTGTTTACATATTCTCATTGTAATCCTTTGTTAATATTTCATTATTATAAAGATTGCAATTTTTATTCTGCTGTGTAATCTCTTGGTTGCTTGTAATTAATCTTCATATTTGTTTAAGTTAATCTTGTTGATTAAGGACCAAGCGTAGATCACTCTACTTGGTTCCTTAGGCAACATTGGAAGGAAAATATATTGTATTCTAGTAATCAAAGAAAAAGTTTTAACTTCTACACACTATTCAACCCATCATTCTAGTATTGTTTACCATCCACATGATCCAACAAATGCCTCATCTCTCAAAATGTTATAATCACACTCCGAGTGCATCTTCTTCATTTGGAGTTTGAGAGAAGCATTCTCATCTCTCAAGGCACTCAATTGAGAAAGAGGACAATCTTTCTTGGTATGCAAAGAATTAAGTTTGACGTTATGTGATGCATACAGACTACTCTCTTTCACAGATTTGTGAAAATCACGATCATACTCAATACGAGCTTTAAGAGAGTCATTCTCTTTGCTCAACATGCACACATGAGAATTAAGAGCAATCTTTTCTTGATTCAATTTAATGGTTTGTGTATCATCATGAGCTTTAGATGATAAAGAAGTGTGTGTGCGAGCATCTCTCTCAAGCTTGTTATTTTTCGAAATGAGAGAGTCCATAAACAACGCATTATCATTTTCAATAAAATTACTAGGTTGAACGAGAGAGTTACAAGATACCTCATTACCAATGATGCTCTCACCATCGCAAGATTCCTCTCCACCATACTTTTCATCAAGATAATCCCATATCTCATTTGTTGTCTCGAACTGCATCAATTTCTTTGCAATTTTTGGAGAGAGAGTAAGGAACAAAGCATTGCACTCTTGAGCATCCAAAGTAATAAGGGACTCTTTATGCTCATCAAGCCACCGAAACATGTTCTTCCTCCATTTTGAGAAGAGTTTTCCTTTGAAGACAGGAGGAAGGGAGAGAGGTTGTTGAGACTTGAAGTCATGCATGCAAAAGCTACCAAACCAAGGCTCCGATACCACTTGTTATGACAGGGAGTGGCTACACAATACACTAGGAGTGGTGAATAGTGTAAATGCAATCAAAATGCTTAATTAAAAGTTACTAAAATTAAAGCACAAGAAGCAGCAGAAATTAAAGAGCATGCTCAAGAACAACAATCGCAAACAAAAGGATTTTTCCTTGGTTCTCCAAACTTGGTTACATTCAGCTACACCAATATTCACTATTATCCTTACAAAGAGAGTGAATACAATATCACAAAGAGATACCTCACACAAAAGATTTGGATTCTCACATAGAGAAATCCTTGCTATCTCATAGAGAGACTCTAACTCTCATAAAGAGAGTACCTAACTCCTACAAAGAGAGTAAACTACACGTTGAGATTTGGATTCTTACAAAAAAAGTTAGGGTTTCAAGAAAAGAAAAAAACAACACTTACATATGCCTTGATATGATCTTACCAATGTGAAGAAGAAGGCATGCAAGTGAAACCCAAGTGCTTTAGATAAGCCTTTGAATGCTGTTGAAGATCGTTCTCTCTTCTAGGAATGAATCCTAACACTTCTCACTTGAATGTATGAAATGAAGAGATGAAAGATGTTCTCCAAGAAAAGGAATGAGATTGAAATCCATTGGAGAAATTCCCTAGAGTGTAGATGCTATAACATAAGATTGAAGCTCTATGAAGGGATAATGGATGAGTGGCTTAGAGAATAGATGAAATGATCTTCAATGATTTTCTAAACCTTTCAAGGGTTCTAAATGAACTAAGACATCTCCTTTATAAAGGAAGCCAAAAAGAGCCCATAAAAACAACTAAAACCCAAAGGAAAGAAATCTGCAACAACTAGATTTTTGTAGTTTAGGGCACAAACGTCGACTGATGAAGGATGGATGGTCGATTGATCAACGGCTATAAAATTCCCAACGGCTATAATCGGAGCTAGAACATGCGACTGTAGAAGACTACACATGTGCCTGAAAATGAGCATTCGTCTCAATATCTTTCAGCAGGCGACTGTCACATGGGATGGACAGAAACAGAGAGATTGCAACTTTCGCACTAGTGCCTTCAGACGATAGATGACCAATTCTCAGGCACATATAATTTGACAGGCGACTGAAAATCTCTCATCAGTCGACTGACTTGCAAAGTGTGTTGAATCCCAGAAAATACAAGTTACGCACTTTGACATAGACGATTGTAGGACAATTTCCAGGCGCCTGATGGAAGACAGGCGCCTGCATAATGAACGTCAGTCATCTGTTCCCAAAATCTACAGTATGAGTTAATAAAAATTTGACTTTAGCAATGCACTACAGTCGACTGTAGTAGGCCGATCAGGCACATGGAATCACCCAGTCGACTATCCTTCCTTCAGTAGTCACCTGTAGAAGAGCCAGAGACTCTAATTGAGTCATTTGATATGATGAGCCTATTGGGTTGGATCTATGATAATCATAAGACTCACTAAGATGGTTATATGCATATGCATGAGCATATGACCATCTATCAAGGCAGTACATTATCTTATGACTCAAAAAGTGAAAAGCAATTAAATAAAATAATACATGGATTACATTGTTTCTCTTAGAGTGTAATCGTCAAGCTCTAGATGCCTTGATGCTACCTATCATCTTCCAAGCTTTGACACCTCTTGATGAGCTTCCATTCATCAAGTTCCAAGCTTTGGCAATCCATCACTCGTGGGGGTCATTAAGATATCCATTGCATCATCCTCCAAACATTATGCTTTGTCTCATCAACATATAATCATTAAGATAAACTGAGACTAAAACATAAGATTGATTAGCACACTAACATAATGTATTGATCATCATCAAAACAACGTTAGTCTTGACCCAAGAACTAACAAGCTCGTCCGGGATCATGTCAACTGCCGACATCGTCAAACGATTTCTATTGCAGCTGTATTCTCTTGTAATAAAATGCGTGGTGAGAAAACACCCATAAACAAGTTTGTTGTGGTATAGTGGCGAGTACTCTCGCCTGTCACACGGGTGACCTAGGTTTCGATCCTGGGCAACGATGACTTTTTTCTTCTAATATTTTTTCAATTGTCTTCTGCAATTCCTTTACATCCTACGAAACCTTTTCGTCACTGCATTTGATTGGTTAATTCGGAAAACATTCAGAAAAGAATAGCTTTTAGGAGATCACATCACTGCATTTTGAAAAATATTTTTGAGGTATTAATTATTACTAAAATCGTAAAATTGTCTTAATGTTTTCTGATTTTTTTTAAAATGTGACCCTTTAAATGGTTGATTATTGTTAAAGTAGTATTTTCTATCTAATTTTCCTTTCTTTTTAATAAGCAAACAAACATAAGAAATTATTTTCTTTACCGTTTTCCTTTTGATTTTCTTTACAATTTTCCTCAATTACCAAACATGAAAAGAATTTGATTTGTTTTTCCCTTTCTTTCTCTTTTTATTTTATTTGCATTTCATTTTTCTTTCTTTGTTTTTCTTCCCAACAAAACAGGGCTAAGGGAGTAAAGTTCTTTTTAGCTAAACGCTAATGGGGGTTTTAAAAGAACTTTTTGTTGTTTACATTATTTTTAATAGTTACTTGCAAGTTTAGTTAAATGATTGTATGTTATCCATCCTTTGTGTTTGTGTGTGGGACGCAGTGGGTTGTTTTTTCTTTCGTTTTTTACTTTTTTCAGATGTTTCCCTTTTTTCTCCTTTTTGTTTTTTTTGTTTTGGCGGGGAGGGGTTGCGTGTGTGGAACTTGGAGCCTCTTTACACTTTTGCAATGGAAACTAATTGTAGTATTCCACAACTTAATAGGTTCTGGATCTTCTTCAAATAATATAAGCAGCACTTTGTCCTCGTGTACTGCGATCATTCTAATTATTAAATAAAATAAAATAGTGACACATTGAAATAAATATAAATAACAAAGAACAATGGGCTTAATGTGACGTGGGAGGGGTTTCTGCAAAAAGTGGAGGGGACTGTACATGAGCTTAAAATTTTAAACCATTATTCAGTCTCGTATTCCGCTGCTAACTCAACATGCACATTATTATTTCTTCAAATATGCTAGGATTAGACGTTTGGTTGTTACAAACCAGATGCCTAATTCTGGCGGGACCTTAATGTTTTAAAACAATGTAAGGACCACACGTCCGATTATTAGGTATCAGACAGAGAGGATAATTTTTTTTTCAGAGATCATAAAGCAGACATATGATACATGATGACATGACTGATTAGTGAACGTTAGATGTTTGATTGCGGGGAAAAAGTAGCCGTTGATAACTGTTGAGATATGGACCAAACGTCTCACAATCGTTAATATCGAAAGTTGGGCGTTTAGCAAGTAGCTTAAGGCTTTGGGTTGGACCGTCTTTTAGCCCATCTTATGCCTTCGTCAATTTAAATCATCATGTATCATTGTTTCTAATTTGTCTCAACAAGGGATTAAAGCGATCGATAATTAGATCACCCTTATTCTGTTAGGCTTCGTTATGAATCTGGCTGCCTGATTCCGTTCAGGTTCACACTAATCTTAACAAGTTCAAAGTAAATTTATCTTCTCGAGGGCATGTCAAGAAAAAAAATTCTCTCATTCGTGTATTTAGAAAGAAAAATAAAGGAAAGATTTAAAAAACGGATGTAGAATGAATATTCGATCGTCTTGATATTGATTGTTCTTTTAATTTTTTTTCCTTTAGGTTTTGGCTTAATAATGCAAGCACGGTTGCTATCAAAGAGGAATGAACTAACTAATGTTGATGTCACTATTGGTGAGTCCATTCAATTGCAAAACTCCACTGTAGCAAGAAAGGGAGGGTAATTTGATTTGTCCCTCCGTGTCTCCACTTGCCCACATGCCTCCATAAACTCCCATTGCCTTTTTCTTCAAACGTAGTCGCTTTCAATTCTTCGCTTTTGTTCTTTCTTGTTGGTCGCAACGAAGATGGGGAAACATTGAGAGGGAGTCGCCAACAAGATATTCTCAAGTTAATTGCATTGGTTGGTTTTTGAGAAAGACTCGTCAAGTTAACTCTCACGGTCTGCAAATTTGAATGGAGACATTCTCTCTCTATATTCATAACAGATATGCCTGAACATCGAAGAGATGTGATTCTTGTCTAGGTGCGCGTCGAATCAATGTAACTTGACATGTGTTTCATAAGCCATATATCTCTCATATGTTGTATCATACATATTCTTCTCTTTTAGGCTGTGTTTGGTTGGTGGGAAATTGAGAGAAAGAAAAGTGAAATGAAATAGAAAAGGAAAGAAAAAGAAAAGGAAAAGGAAACCAATTTCTTTTTTATGTTTGGTTAGTGAGGAAAATTAGAAGGAAAATTAAAAGGAAAATGGTATATTTTTTTGGGAAGAAAAATTTTTGGGAATGAAAACTGTTTCCTTCCGATTTGGAAGAGAAAAGTTGAGAGAAAATTTCTATATATTTTTTTCTTTCACTTTCTCCCTCATTTTCTTTCCTTTTACTTTTCTTTACAACCAAACAATTGAAATTATCTTTCCCATCACTTTTCTTTCCTTTTCTTTTCTTTTCTTTCCTTTTCCTTGCAACCAAACACAGCCTTAATATAACACAAGTTTACAACAAGGCAAGATAGAGTAACGGGTGTAAGATTTTTGAAAATTATACAATCATATGAATACACAATACTTTATTGAAATTGTTATGGCATATTGAAGAAATTATTTGGTCGTAAAATTGGAAATACATCCTCTGGCAATTAAGTTAGAGATTCGTAATGTTACGACTATTTTGGAGAGACCCAAGAACCAGAGACCCAGGCCCAAGCCGAAAACGTGAAGCCCACGAATGAGACGAGGCCCACGGACGGACTCGAAGCCAGACCCGGCCCGACTCAGAAGACGCACGATCAGCGCGTGCCCTCCAGAGTCAACCGTCCCCCCAGGAGCGCGAAGCCTTAATGACCATTAATGAGCCATTAATCCACCAACCCACGACTCACTCAGGGGCTTGAATAGAGGCGGATCGCGGGGACGTGGAGAAAGAGGACATAGAGGGAGGGCAATCGTGGCCGAGACCTGATAAAAGGGACGGCAAGGGCAACCGGGGAGGGGATCGAATCCCAGGTATCAAAATCTGAGGACACCATCAACGACCTTGCTTTCGCCATTATTTCCTTCCTTTGTTCGGATTGAGGGTCAGCGTATCGATCTCCTCTCGAGTCGTACCTACACCGTCGGGCACTCATCAGACCTTGATCTGACTTAAGCATCGGAGGGGACTTGGCCGGAACCAAGGTCCGGCTCCCCTGATGAGTTTTCTCATCTGTCCGGGAAGGAACCGAACGATGCGCCGAGGATACTACTCAGTGCAAGACGAACCCGCCCGCTACAAGCGTGCACCGCCACTGACCGAAGACCAAGCAATATCCGAGGCGCCGAGGCTACCCCTCGATGTTCATCCCACCGAGGTCGAGCACATTCCACGGAGCAGAGGCTTTCCCTCCGCTCCGCACCGATCGTGAATCGACGCTCTGCCCGAGGCTCTCGCTCGTCTTCGTCTCCATCGCCATCCCACGCTGAGTTCACGTGAGCACGTCGTGTCCGAGGGATCCCAACCGGTCCCTTGACCACATTGACTGCTTAGTTTTCGGTCAACGTGTCAGTGGTGAGAAAACACCCGTAAACATCTGGCGCCGTCTGTGGGAACGAACACAGCCCACGTCAACCCACCGGAATGGAACCCGTCTGCAACGGCTTGGGGTGCATGCCCCCCATCCAAGAGGATGGAGATTACATCCCTCCTGAGAACCAGCACAGCCACACCACCGAAGGGACGGGCGACTCCCGATCTGTGACTCAGGATCAGCTTCACCTCTTCGCTCAGGAAACCAACCAACCTCCAGACGTTGGTCGCCACGATTCAACAGATTGTCGATAACCCCTCCGTCCGGTGAGCGGGAACAGGAGGGACCCACCAACGGGATCGGACTGCCAGCCTGTACGGTCCGCCGTGGTCATCGACCACGGGGATGAACCCCCCAACCTGGAACGACGATTTACCATGACAGGCTTTGTCCCGGAGAGGTCACACACTCCCACCTCGCCCCGGGAGGGGGAGGAGATGTGACTCGAGCAAACCGGAGGCGAATCGGTTACCGCCTCGTCTCGGCGACCGGCTCCAACAAGTCAACGGCCCGTCGGTCACCGAGCCTCGGGGGGACGACCGCGCCGGAGCAGAAGTCCTCCTCGGGTGAAACTGGAGAAGCGGGATTACTTCAAGGAGAAGAGGAGCACCCGCCGGTCAACCTCCGCCCGAAGCTCAGCGGGAACGAAGGCGAGCCCCCGGCGTGAACGCGCTCGCTCGCCACCACCCGAGAACGATGGTGTGAGAGCTAGGGACCGCCCGGATGGCGCCAGAGGCGACCATGCCTGATGTCCCGGAGGATAATCGAGGCGCATGTACCTTCTAGATTCAAAGTATCGACGCTGGAGAAGTATGACAGCATGGGCGACCCGCTCGACCACCTGATGGACTATGAAGGGGTCATGGCGTTCCAGGGAGCTGATGATACCCTCCTCTGTAAAGGCTTCTATTCCATCCTCCGGAGAGCGGCCCGGAGTTGGTACCATGGTCTTCCCAATCGCTCCATTGATAGCTTCGAAGACCTCTCTCAGTAATTCTACAAACAATTCATGGCTGGGCATCAGGTGAAGCCCGATTCGGAGCTCCTGTTCAATCTGGTGCAGGGCCCCGACGAGACGTTGAAGCACTACATGCGTCGCTTCAACACAGAGCGACCGAATGTGGACAGTTGCCACGAGTTGGTCGTCAAAACGGCCCTGAAGAAGGGGCTCCGGTATAGGGGCCTGAGAAAATCGATGCACAACGATTCGTCGAAGGACCTCGCCGGCATCATAGCCAGGGCGGAACGCTATATGCTGACGAAAGAAGCGCTGGCCGAGGACGACGGAAGTCGCTCGGTGGTAACAAGGCGGGGATTCAAGCGTGATGAGAGCGAGCGCCGCGGCCATGACGAGCATCGACAGGAGAAAAGGGCCAAAGGAAAGCAGCGCAGAGAGGAACGAACGCTACCCCAGACGTCATCCTCGTGCATGCCCAAAAGGAGGGACGCTTTAACAGGCCGCCTCCGAGGATGAAGAGGGGTGGGAAGGACGAGGAAAAGTATTGCAAGTATCACAAGGACAACGGCCATGACACTAATGACTGTTGGCATCTGAAGAAGGACATAGAGAAGCTGGTCAGCCGGGGGCACTTAAAGAACTTCGCCGACGACTCAGCCCCCACCCCCGGGGAAGGGACGTCTAGGCAGTCGGACAAGGGGAAGAAAGTGAATGTAGCCCAGATGGCCATGCGCATCATCGAGTGAGCTGGAGAGACGACCAACAACCACCTCGCCTAGGCAATGCTAGCTTGCCATCGCCACCTCCGTATTTTATTTTTCTCCAAATGTACACCTGGATTCGAGCAATGGAAAGGACCGTGCTAGTACAAATCTTTATCTCTCTTTTGGTTGGCTGGGTGATCGATAGCAGGACGAGCAAGAAGTCACCCTCCGGAGGGGCGCAGCAAAACGATCAGACCTAAGGCTAGGGGCAACTCCCCTAGCAGCCCGACGGTCGAGCCTGTTCGTAAGGCTGGGGGCAACTCCCCCAGCAGGCGGAAACGTCAATTGGTCATAAGCCGAGGGGTAGCTCCCCCGCGGACCGGTCGATCTGATCGGCCGTAAGGCTAGGGGCGATTCCCCCAGTAGGCCGCTCGGCGAGCCCGACTGTAAGGCTGGGGGCAACTCCCCCAGCAGGCGGGGACATCGATTGGTTATAAGCCGAGGGATAGCTCTCGCGCAGACCGGCTGATCCGATCGGCCGTAAGGCTGGGGGCGACTCCCCCAGCAGGCCGCTCGACGAGTCCGACTGTAAGGCTGTGGGAAACTCCCCCAGCAAGCGGGGACATCGATTGGTCATAAGCCGAAGGTTAGCTCCCCTGCGGACCGGTCGATCCGATCGACCATAAGGCTGGGGGCGACTTCCCCAGCAGGCCGATCGCCGAGCCTGTCTTTAAGGCTGGGGGTAACTCCCCCAGCAGGCAGGGACATTGATTGGTCATAAGCCGAGGGATAGCTCCTCCACGGACCGGTCGATCCGATCGATCATAAGGCTGGGGGCAACTCCCACAGCAGGCCGATCGCCGAACCCGTCCATAAGGCCAGGGGCAACCCCGTAGGCGGGACCGTCAGTTGGCCATGCGCCAAGGGATAGCTCCCTTTACGGACCAGCCGACCTAATCAGCCGCAAAGTTGGGGACAACTCACCCAGCGGGACTGAAAATCAAACAAGCATTAGTCAGAGGATATGGGGCGGTTTTTTCCTTCCTCACGGAGCGAACCCTCGGACTGGGTACAAGTCTGCAGTCTGCAAGGCGGCCACCAGATTGGCTCAAGTATCACGAATGTGGGAAAAGCCACAACGGGTCGGCCGAGAACGCCTCCAAGGCCCTGATCTAAGGGGACAACGGGTCCAGAATCTCCAAGGCCATGATCTAAGGGATGCCAGCAAATCATGGGATCTATGACCAGGTCAAATGCAACAAAAGATCAAAGAGACCGAGAGCCCCCACCCACTGTAAAGCAGAAAACCCCGACGACTAGAAAAATGACGACAAGTACATGGGCCGACAAAGAAGCTTTATATATAAATTGTTTAAAGTTACAAGCCAAAAAAGGGGAGGGGAACAAAATGGAGAAGCCTAAGGCCCCGGGGCACGGGAGGAAGCGTCCTCTGGCACCTCGCCCTGCTCGGAGTGCGGGGAATCTGCGGGTGGGAGAGGTTACCTGGCGTGCTCCACAAACCGCCGTAAGGAGTTTCAGACAACGTCAATAATCCGGGGAGCCAGGAGGTCCTCGTAGGAGCTGAAGGCCTCCCTAAGGACTTCCGCGATCCTTGCCCCCAGGACCCCGTCGACGCCCCTCTCCACCTCCACGACGAACCGGGTCTTCTAAAGCAGGTCTGCCAGCTCGCCCATGGAGATTGCCCCTCTCCTGGCAGAACGCCTCTTCCGCCTCTTGGGCTGACCTCTAAGCGTCGGCCAGTTCCCCCTGGAGGTCCAACATCGGGAAAGCAAGCTCATCCACCCGGCATCGAAGCTGCCGAGCCTCCATGCGTGCCTATTGAACGGCCACCTCGGCCACTCCTGCCCTTGAATGCTCCCGGGTCGAGGACTCCTCGAGGTCTTTCTCCCGGGCCGCCCGACGCTGCGCCTCGACAGCCATCACAGTGGCCTGCAAAAAGAAAGGAGTTATGCTAAGAAGGATCAAAAGACATGTTTGAGAGCAGCAAGGCGGACAAACCTGTTGAAGCTACCAGACTAAGGAGTCCGACAGTGTGTCGGAGGACGGAGCTGTGCGTCAACTGGTTGGCCACGGTCTGGTCAACGAATACCTAGTCCACGGGGGTAACCTCAGGGTCCGCCAGGACGTTTGCCAACACGCCACTGGCTCCCACCAAGGAAGGCTCGGCCGAGACAGCAGGGGTGGCCACCAGGGTCAATGGGAGAGTTTCGCCGGAGGCCATCGGCATCTCAGGAGCCACCGGGGTGCGGGTCTCCCCACCCTCTTTCCTCCTCTTCCTCTCGCTGGGACAAGCAGACGTCGGGGGGAACGCTTACACCCCACACCGCGACCACTCACGGGCGCGCGAGTGGTCGGCTCAGCTCCCGCGTTGCCTCCCCCGGCTCGGGCGGGGCGAGGGAGTTCGGCCCCCGTGGCCTCTCTTTCGGGGAGATCCGTCGCGGCCAAGGGGGGAGGCATAACCGCGACCAAGGGCACAACTCTTCCCACGGCAGGCTCGGCCTGACGCACCTCCTCGTCAACGGTGCGACGGGGAGGCTGGCCCGATGGGTCCCTCGGCTTCGGCTGGATCCCCGCCGGATGAGCTCGTCGATATTGCAGGTAAACTCACGCCCAGCCATCTCTACAGAAGGAAAGAAGATCAGGGTAAGCGAGAGGGAAAGCAGAAATAAAAGGAGCACCTACCGAGAGACCACAGGACGGTCTTAAGAAGCAGGTCGTCCAGCAGACGCCAGACCGACCTCCCATCTAGGGTAAGAGACAACAGAAGCCGGACAGCTGCCTGGTCAGCCTTGGAGAGGGTCAATGTCAAGTTATATTGACATAACCCTTCCCAACCTGTCAAGATCTCGGCGTCCCCACGGAAGACAACAAAAACTTAGCTCGAGCTCCAGTCTCCCACCCAGCGGGGTAGACCGAGCAAACACTCGCTCCCCGCGCAGGCCCGGAGGTGCTGCCACGACCCTTGGCCAATCGTCTGAACCCGATAGTAATGAAAGAGAAGAGGAATAGACGACTCCAAGCCATGGGCGCGGCAGATCATGATGAACCCGGTCAGCACCGCGACGGAGTATGGAGTCAACTGGCACAAGGATACCATCAAGAATTCCATGACCTAGATGATAAAAGGATGAAGGGGGAAACGGAGTCCCAAGCGAAACATCTCGACATAGCCACCGACCTCATTACTCCGCAGAAAGCAAATCTGCTCGTCGCTAAAGGGGATACTGACGTCGTATGGATGATATAAGTACTTCTCCCGGATCTCCGTAGCCACCAAGAAGGGGGCCTTAGACGGTGACCCAAGGACCGCCGGGGGAACATCGAACCTCTCGACGGCCCGAGCCACATCATCGCCGACGAGGTCCGTGAAAAGCTTTCTTTTCCCCTTGTCCTGAACAGGACGTGTCACCGAGGGGACTCCGGGTCCCGAAGGCCGGATATTGCCAGACTCAAGCGCCGGGGGTCCCTTGATCCCGACGCCGAATCGGCTATCCTTAGCGTAGCCATGGGGCAAATGAAGAAGAAAAGAGGTTACCTTGAAAAGGATCTGAAGGAAGAAAGACGACGGAGAGAAGGAGCTTGTAAGACCAGAATCATGAGGAAAGGCACGAAAGAATCGAAACTTGGGAGGCCGACGCCTTTATATGGATGGCAATCGCGGAGTCCAAATCATCCGGAAGGGAGCACGTGGTGGCATCTGAAGATCGACGGCGTTTCAAAACCCGCACCAAGAGAAGCTCAAACGGGCCACATCATAATGACCTCCATTTAATGGATTGGCCTCGACTGATGCATCGGTCAAATCCTCAGAAGTCATATCGCCCGAACAGAACCGGTGGAGCCGGAACGGCTCGGACGATGAGGGCAATTGATACGACTATTTTGGAGAGGCCCAAGAACCAGAGACCCAGGCCCAAGCTGAGAACGGAAAGCCCACGAATGAGACGAGGCCCATGGACGGACTCGAAGCCAGACTCGGCCCCGACTCAGAAGACGCACGATCAGCGCGTGCCCTCCAGAGTCAACCGTCCCCCCAGGAGCGCGAAGCCTTAATGACCATTAAGAAGCCATTAATCCACCAACCCAAGATGCACACAGGGGCTTGGATAGAGGCGGATCGTGGGGATGTGGAGAGAGAGGACATAGAGGGAGGGCAATCGTGGCCGAGACCTGATAAAAGAGACTGCAGGGGCAACCGGGGAGGAGATCGAATCCCAGGTATCAAAATTTGAGGTACACCATCAACGACCTTTCTTTCACCATTATTTTCCTTCCTTTGTTCAGATTGAGGGTCAGCGTATCGATCTCCTCTCGAGTCATACCTACCCGTCGGGCACTCATCAGACTTTGAACTGACTTAAGCATCAGAGGGGACTTGGCCGAAACCAAGGTCTGGCCCCCTGACGAGTTTTCTCATCGTCTAGGAAGGAACCGAACGAGGCACCGAGGCTACTCCTCAGCACAAGATGAACCCACCCGCTACAAGAGTGCACCGCCACCGACCGAAGACCAAGCAATAGCCGAGGAACCGAGGCTACCCCTCGATGCTCATCCCACCGAGGCCGAGCACATTCCACAGAGAAGAGGCTTTCCCTTCGCTCCGCATCGACCGAGGACCGATGCTCTGCCCAAGCCTCTCGCTCGTCTTCGTCTCCATCGCCATCCCACGCCGAGTTCACGTGAGCATGGCGTGTCTGAGGGATCCCAACCGGTCCCTTGACCACGTTGACTGCTTAGTTGTCGGTCAACGAGTTAGTGGTGAGAAAACACCCGTAAACATGTAAGATCAGAGCACTGGCTTCACTGGGAATTTTTTAAGACATGGGCACTAATAAAGATGGAGCAAATAATAAATGTTTGCAAACAAGCCTTAAATATTCGTGTAATGCAAAAATATGAACCGAAGGGCCACTGAACTAACCGACTTGGACTAATTGTGTTGGCAATGAAGCTTGACCCTTTATCAAGGTTAACTGTGAAGCCAATCTCATAGCATTGCACTCTTCTAATAACATATCCTAATTAAAACTTAATTGCACTAAGAATTTAATGCTATGTTGAATGATGGTACTACTATTAAGTTGTTGTTGGCACATGTTCGGTTGGCATTTAATAATCATTATGGGCATGCCGCAGCAGGATATATCTTTTCTTTTCTTTTCCTTTTTAATTTTTGGGCCGGTCCAGCCCGTCCAATGGGCAAGATGGCTCGACCCGGCCCTGACATGATAAGGAACCTGGCAGGGCCGGCATGGTCCGATAATGATTTTCGGCCAAAATCGACGGTCCAAGCACAGACATATAGTGAGGTGCACGTGATGGGCTATTGAGCCAGGGTAAAAATTGTCACCCCTAACTGCTATGTAATGGTGTTGCAAAAATTGAAATAGGTGTGAAGCTGGAGTCCTGTGATGTAATAGGTAGAGACTTGTAACCTTTTTCCAAAGGGGATTTAAGAAATTCGAGAAAAGTTGGAGGAGACTTTTTAAGGTAATCCAGTGGTATTTTTTTTCAAATCTAAAGTAGATCAGATGTCTGGATGATACCCACCAGGCGTCTGAATTACTATTGGTGCACCAGACAATTGTGTTTCCAGGCATATCAGACATCTGATATTTCATCACCATTAGACGTTTGATATACATGGAGTTTTCTTTTGCTTCCAGGAAATCAGACTTCTGACCTTTACGGGACAGACATCTGATCATGATCATGCGTCTGATTCTTGCGAATCATGTGTCTGATTCTTGTGAATCAAACATCTGATTCTAACATAAAATGTCAATTTTGATAGTTTTAAAATTGGAACCTTATGGCATAGATTGCAATAGCCATAAATAAGTATTGCTCAACTTAAATACGACATGCATAAAAGTGAAAATATAGCTAAAAATTTTAAATACAAAATTATATTACCATGCATAGATTGAAATATAAATTACATTACATTACCTTCCATTCACCAGATATGCTCTATCAAGTCATTTTTAATTTGGAGTGTCAATGTTTGTCATGAGTTTAACCTCTATTCTGAGTATATCTCACCAAATCTGTGGTTGCACTAGAAGAATATTGACAGTTTGTAATGACATTCTCAATTTGATCATATTGTGGCAACTCATATTGTGTATCGTACATATGTCCTTCATCCTTCATAATCATATTGTGCAAAATAATACTAGCCATCATTATTTTTCCAAGTATGTTTAATTGGTACATTTGAGCTAAAACTTTAATAATTGTGAATCTTGACTGTAAAATGCCGAATGCACGCTCGACATCCTTTCTTGCAGCCTCTTGTCTTATGACAAACAATGGAGCCTCTGCAGACTGCAGTAGGCGAATAGATTGGATAAACGTAGCATACAGTCGGTTAAGTAATATCCAATGTCATATTGATTATTGTTAACCGTAAATTGAACATAAGGAGCTTGATCTTCATAAACATCGTTAAATAATGGTGAACGGTCCAATACATTTATATCATTGCATGAACCTAGAACGCCGAAAATGCATGCAATATCCATGTATCTTACGATGCGACTGCTTCAAGTATGATTGTACTCCCTCGTGAGTATTGCCCTTTCCATGCAGTTGGGCAATTTTTCCTTTCCCAAAGTATGCAATCGATAATACTCAACATTCCTGGGAATCCCAGCTCTTCTCCTACACTTAGAAGCTGGTGAGTATCAGTGGCATTTGGCCTTCTCATATACTCTTCTCCAAAAACTAAAACCATACAATTGACAAAATTATTATGATATTCTTGAGCATTGGTTATGCCTATTCGCATATAATTGTCAACTACATGATTCGATACTTCATATGCCAATATCTTTTGAGAATTGGACTTCTCCCTACTTGGTGTTAATGATGAGCAAACATAAATACTTGTGACTAATCCCCTATTTGCAGTTAATCCATTGCCTAAGCATACCATATAGATCAATTAGCAATGGATGTCACTCTAAGATCAATAAAAGCATGAAAAGTGGATTGGATGATTAAAGATAGTGATTGAAGCTCCTAGAAGACTTCAAGCTCATACTTTGGATAGAAGAGAGTCTTCTACCAAATGTAATCTTTTTATTCTCTTTTAGTATGTAGCATAGAAGTAGAACTATATTGGAGCACACACATCTTCATTTATGTCCTAAGAAATTATTAGATCACATTTCCTTAGACTCCAATTCACATTTCTCAAGCATGTGCATTTTGGGATTTCAACAGACGGCTGCTGAATGATTTACAAGTGCCTATCTCAAAACAGTCGACTATGATTTGTTCTACAATTGCTTCTTATGCACACACTTTATTAATTGATTATTGGGCCTTTTAGCTTTAACTCCATTCAGGCAACTGCTGTACAAAAAATAGGTGCATGTCCAAGCTATAGGCGCATGTAAGTTGTTAATCAGTCGCCTATCGCTATCCTGCCAAAAGGTCACTTTCTTTTTCATTTGGCCAGTCGACTGATGTTGGATTGACAGTCGCTTGTCCAAAGCACAGTCGACTGTCAATGCTTCAACAGTTGCCTGTCTATGATTCCTCTGCAAACTTTACTCTCTGGAAAGTTTCAAGTATTAGTGACAGTCGACTGATGTCGGTTTAACAGGCACCTGCCCATGGTATAGGTGCCTGTGTGTTCCACATCAGTCGACTGTCGTGAATTCTCAAAACTTTCTGAGGTTTCTCAGCTTACCCACGTTGCGGCCAGTCACCTGTAGAAGGATTGACAGCGCCTGTTAGGTTTACATGCACATGTATTTTCTTCATCAGTCGACTGTCATACGTGGTAAGTTACAGTTGGAATTCTCACCTACTCTCTGACACAGTGCAGCAGTCGACTGTGGTTTCTTCAACAGTAGACTGTCGACTATGTAAATTCTATCCATTGGCTTTTTCTCCACGGATTTCAAAGGGATTTTTGGGGATTCTGTTTGGGGGTTTTGGGAAATCTATAAAGAGAGCTTCTACTGTTCCATTAAGGGGTTACTCATCTTCTTGATCATCTCTTGAAAACCCCTAGCTTTCAATTTCAAGTTTTTCAAAGCTCTCAAATTCAAAAGCACAAGAATTCCAATCTCATTCTCTCTTGCTCTCTAACCTAGAATCAACGTGATATCCTCTAGGCAATTGGTGGTGACAGGAGAAAGGGTTCTACTCTCTTTTTGAAAGAGACCTCAACACACAACACACTTGCTACTTCAAGTTCTACTTCAAAGCATATGTGATTGTAAGTGTTATTATTTCATTATTTCATATCTTTCGATATTAGTTTAACTCTCGGTTTGTGAGAGTGGTTTGCTTGCTTGCAAGTTGTGGGAGTAAAGGACATCAATTATGTTTTGATTTCACTTGTAGGATTGCTACAAGTGGGTTTAAAGGAAACCTTAAGTTAGGGTTCTAACTTGAGTATCCGGTGCTATCCGGGTAACAGGGACGTATGATTACCAGGAACAAGTCGGAAGTTGACTTGGGTAATCCAAACCCTTGAAACCTAATTTGTGTTAGCATTGTTTCAATTTGGGTTTATTTATAATTCCGCATTTATTGTTGGTTATGAATTTAAATTGGTATAACTATCATTTAAATTTTATAAACATTATTCAACCACATTCTTGTGTTTTCCTCCGAGCCAGCGTCCTTACAATTAGTATCAGAGGGTTTGTTTATAGCTATGGCATCCAACAACAACAACGTTCCTCCACCTCATTCGTACAACAATCACGACATGGTGCATCTACCATCTTCGAAGGACAATCAACGGGTCGTCCTCTGCGGTTCAATGGCTTGAATTTCGGCTATTGGAAATGCTGGATGGAGACGTTTCTTAGGAGTGCTTCTCTTTGGAGAACTCTCCACAAAGAATACGTTGAACCCTCCGAAGAGGATTTTGACAAATGGACTCCCTCCGAGAAGTCCGCCGAAGTAAACAACGCCAAGACAATGAATGCTCTTCATTATGCATTGGATCCAGATGAGTTTAATAAGATATGCACATGTAAGAGTGCATATCAAATATGGAACAATCTAGTCATTACCTATGAGGGAACAGACAACTTAAAGTTGTCTAAATTTTATGTTGCAATACAAAACTTTGATATGTTTCATATGCTGTATTATGAGAGCATTGCAACGATGTACGAACGTTTCATCGACATTGCTAATGAGCTTGAAACTCTTGGACAAGTCTACACCCAAGAAGAAAAGGTGAGAAAGATAATTATAGGAATGACCTCGAAATGGGAAAGAAGAGCAATCATCATTGAGGAGGTCAATGATATGAAGAACTACACTGTGGTGAATCTCATTTGTACTCGCATGTCTTACGAAGTAAGAAGGAAGAACCGACTGAACATTAGAGCAATGATGAACCCAACGGAGGCCAAGAAGAAAGCGTTAGCATTCAAGGCTACTTCTTCATCATCCGATAGTGAAGAATCCGAGAATGAAATGGACTTGGAAGAAATGGCAAAAATGTCGAAGAAGTTCCAACGCTTCTTTTGCAAAGGTAAATTTCCTTCCAAAATAAATTTGATTCCACTAACAATACCTCATCTCTTTGTTTTAAGTGTAACAAGCCGGTGCACTTCAAGAAGGATTGCCCAATGCTTAGAAACAAAGAAAAGTGGTGACGTCTCCTAGTTTTGAAGCATAAGAGTGCAATTGGATTGGGGAAACCAGATTTAAATATTTATACCGCAAGCACATGGTGTTGTAGTGTGGTTTGTGGTCGAACACATGGAGGCGTGGTTGTGCTTGTTTCTAAGAAGAACTGGTTCACCCTACGGGTGAGCTAGCCCGAACGATCGATGGTTTGTCATGGAATGTAATTACAGAGGATAGACAATATAAAAGGAAACCTAGGACTTCGGTTTCCACCCTATCATGTGTTCTCGCTATTACGACCTACGGATAGGGAAAACGATCGGAATTAGGGTTTAGCGGTGAGAAGTTGCCTCTAAGAGTGATACCAACGTCCCATGTGCCCGATATTCCGGTCGATGCCCAGGATGATACGCCGGACAACCCGAGTTCGGTCGGTGGGCATTCCCATGTCCATTAACACCGACTGACTCCGGGAGCACTAAGCTCGCAACGATAACTCCCAACATCTCATCCTGTCGTTTCCACGCGCTAGGATTCAATGTCTACGCTAAGGGCGTGAGCTGTGGCTAGGGAGTTGGTAGGCCCAAAATAGTGCTCTTCTCTCAAGCGCAAGAGTCCGTACAAGTAATATAATCTGGGAGTCCAGATGTCGAATCCTCGGGAGAAAATCTGTTGAAACCACAAAGCTTAAATCAAATAGAAAGTCAACGTAGAGAAACTAACCACTTCAATAATGATGGTGATGTGAATGGAGTTTGATTGTGGGTTTGAATACGTGAACAATACGAACAAAGAAAAGTTTCGTTTATAAAAATATATATGAATAAGTATGCACATGGTGTGGGTTCATTAGGGTCCATGAATCGTATTAATTTGGTTGATTAAATATAACTCAATAAATTCTCCTTTTGGGAGCAATTCATCGGAAAATACCCTTTTGGGGGTTAAAACATAAAATTCAATAAGATCGTCGCTAAAGTTATAATCTTCTAAAAATACGATATGAAACTCTCTTTTGGAGAGATCAAAACTCACCCTTGTGGGGCGATCATCAACTCAATCACTTCTTTTGGAAGATGAAAAAAGATTTAATAACAAAGATCACAACTTTATCAACGTTAACGATTTAGCACAACGATTCAACCAAACGAATACAAATCATATCCCCTAACTACACCATACCATGCACAATAAGAATTTAGCTACTCATGGTGCAAGAAAAATCAAGTTTCATAGCAAAATACATCATTCTAATAGCAAAATACAATAGAAAAGCACCAAATACGGGGTATAAGTTTAATAATTTATCACCAAATCTCCAATATAGACACCAAAACTCTCTGGAAATAAGAAGAATAGCCTCTGGGATTTTACAGAATTTTTCAGAGGAGAAATACGGCTCCTAGAGCCTCCAATACGCCCAGAATACGCTAGAATTCCGCTCAAAAACCCTAGAAATACCATATATATTATCATTGTGGGTTTATAGGCTTAATGGGTTGAAAACTGCTTCATTATCGAGCCCAAACACGCTTCATCTTGTCGGCGCAAACGTCGACTGTTGGATTCGTGCGGGATCGCACGAGAACGCGACGCGTGGCACATTTACCGGATCTTCGCTCGGCGCCCGCATCGCAACAAGTTCGGATCCACCTCGGAGTCGCCCCTGTCCGTTGGATCGTCATCCAAGCGCTGTGGAGAGGCCACGTCGCCATGCGGAAGATCCCGCTTCTCGGTCGCTTCGGAGTCGACTTCGACCGTTGGATTTTGATCGTGTGGTCCACAAAATGCCACTCTTCGCTGCTGATTCGTGCGCAACGTCGTCCGTTGGATGAGCATCCGACGGTTCATCAATCGCAGCGTCGCCCGCGTATCCAAATTCGAGAGCCGCTCTTACGGTCCGTTGGATTGAGATCCAACGGCCGCTGTTTTACCACGTCGACCGTTCGTCTTGCATCGTCGGATGAGGCGGGAACGTGTGCGATCATGCCATGTGTCCCATATATATGTATTTCTCGCATATTTCTCCAATTAATTGGTATTCTGCATTCAAAAATTCATAGTAATTAGCACAGATCTCAGAAAAATACAAATAAATAGTCGTTAGAATCGTGAGGTCGAGACCAAGCTAGGAAAAATATAAAAAGTGCAGAAATACTCCGTTAATTGCTGTTTTGTGCTCAAATAAGGTGTTTTCTCCAATAAATGATGGTGTACAAAATACGAATGTATTAGAGATCCATTTAGCATCATATGAGCACAAAATAGGGCTAAATGGGGGGTTTAATATGTAATATTCAACCCGAATCACACCCCCCAACTAGCGCTTTGCTAGTCTGTAGCAAAAAGAGCGATGAATACGGATGACTAGTAAAATAATAAATTCTATCAATTGCTTATGGCATGGCCCAATAATACGCTTTTCAACATGATTTAGACCATCAATATACACAATCCATGCACAAGATCAATCACATGAAATTTTCTCTAATTCAATTTGAATAAATAACATGCAAGCATCGTTTTGCGCAAGCGAAAGTATAACACGTCGTTATGTTCTAATCTTCTCATTTCCAAGGAATTGGCCTCTCACAAAGATCGTTCAAGTCATGGGCATTTTGCTTAGTTTATTCGCCACTTCTTTTCTTTTATTAGTTCTGCATAACGCGCATCAAGCAACATTCGCAGAAAAATGTATAAATTGGATCGCTCCATCAAATGAGTGAGTTTCCGGTCAATGGCTCCCAAATCAGACGATAATAGGGCAATAGGCCAAAAAGGACCCCTCGGACTGTACTACTCGAGCCAACCAAGTTATTTATTAGTGACATACTTATTCATTCATTTTTCTTCATTCATTTTTCATTCTTTTTTTCCTTCTTTTCTTTTCTTTTTTCTTTGTAAGCAACTCAACACCCATATTTTCGAACATAAACATTAATAACCATGGCCACATTCCTCTTCACTTGAAGACTATTCTTATAAATCGTGTATACTTAAGCTTTTTCATCACATTAGCATGCATGAAATAAATTCAAGCTATTTCGAGATATTAATCAAGGCAATTGAAAATTTTCTTGAATAGTATATTAACGGTAATTCCATGAAGAGAAAAATAATTAACTCAAGCCACAAACAAATTTTAGAACTCAATTAATGCGTAATCATCCGTATTTGTGGCATATGAAGGAGTTTTAAATGATAAGACATGGTGATTTATTCTTCTCAAAAAAGAATCCTAAGGTCTCATACACACCCCCCCAACTAAAGATGGACATTGTCCTCAATGTCGAAAGGGGCACGAGTTTATTCAAGCAAGCATCCTAGAAAGCATTTGAAAACTACACTACTGGAAAGAACACACCGTGATCAAATGGCGGATCCTGAATCTTTAATTGTGGAGGAAGTTGTTCAATTTGCTCCTTGCACTCCTCGGCGAGTAATTTTCCTCTAATGACTAAACTGGATCCCAGCAATGTAACTCCCAGCGTCTCTATAAGATGCTCTCTGGTATCCTGCAAGAGATGAGTCACGTCAATCCATTTTAATCTACGATTCTTCTCAATAAAAGTATTCCAAATGTAGTCGTCAAAATAGTTGAAATAAATTAAAGTAAGTTGACGACTACTCCCTGAAAGATATGCACTACTCTCGGTATGATGCTCAGTCATTGGGGAGAGGGGTAAATGATTTTGGGAAAAAACTGGAGGAGGGAATGGTTCTGGCTCCATGGCGATAATCTCAAAACCCTTGCCCCTAGCTGTCTCCTCCTCTCGTTCATCCAAAATTGCTAGCTCGTCCTCTCTTTTGCTCACACTTCTTGCCATGTAGATATTTTTACTCATGTCCTCAACGTGACATGGCTTGCTCGATATACCTGCAATAGAAGATAAACTCGTATTAGATTCTTGAAATTGATTTTCAAAATCATTACTTTCTTCTAAGCAAGTGGCAATCAAATTAAGATTTTCAATGGACTTTTGAATCTGCCGACTCCGAGCAAGGAAATTCTCTTGGAATTGATGGGATGTGGCCTCCTGTGTCTGAATAGTCAAGTAAACTTCCTCTTTCAAGGATTGCAAAGGTACATCTACGCTTTGCTCCCCTTGATCAAAGCATGAAGGCTCCGTTGAATCGCGCTCTGAAGTCTCTTCCATGGTTTCTTCGTTTTCTTGTAGAGACTCCATGTATTTCCACGCCTCTGTCGGCGTCATGCCTCCCAAGAATTCCTGCAGCTGTGGTCGTAGTCCATCTAGAAAGGACTCCATAAGCTCTTCATTTGTGTCCCCATGCCGCGGATAGCTCGATACTATGTTTGTGAACCTCCTCCAGGCCTGAAAGAAAGTTTCACAGTCAGTCTGATTAAAATTAACGATCTTGAGCTTCTCCATCCTATGTTTGTGTGCATTAGCATACCTTGCATCATACAGATTGTTTGTACAATAGAAATTCTTATACTCCATTTTTGAAAATAAATAAATAAACAAAATTTTATGTACAATAAAATTAAACAAAAATTTATATACACTAAAGTGGAAAGATCTCACCGAAGGTCCTCTGAATGAAATAAACCATGGTAACAAACCATTCTCCCCGGCAACGGCGCCAAAAACTTGGTAGGCCCAAAATAGTGCTCTTCTCTCAAGCGCAAGAGTCCGTACAAGTAATATAATCTGGGAGTCCAGATGTCGAATCCTCGGGAGAAAATCTGTTGAAACCACAAAGCTTAAATCAAATAGAAAGTCAACGTAGAGAAACTAACCACTTCAATAATGATGGTGATGTGAATGGAGTTTGATTGTGGGTTTGAATACGCGAACAATACAAACAAAGAAAAGTTTCGTTTATAAAAATATATATGAATAAGTATGCACATGGTGTGGGTTCATTAGGGTCCATGAATCGTATTAATTTGGTTGATTAAATATAACTCAATAAATTCTCCTTTTGGAAGCAATTCATCGGAAAATACCCTTTTGGGGGTTAAAACATAAAATTCAATAAGATCGTCGCTAAAGTTATAATCTTCTAAAAATACGATATGAAACTCTCTTTTGGAGAGATCAAAACTCACCCTTGTGGGGCGACCATCAACTCAATCACTTCTTTTGGAAGATGAAAAAAAGATTTAATAACAAAGATCACAACTTTATCAACGTTAACGATTTAGCACAACGATTCAACCAAACGAATACAAATCATATCCCCTAACTACACCATACCATGCACAATAAGAATTTAGCTACTCATGATGCAAGAAAAATCAAGTTTCATAGCAAAATACATCATTCTAATAGCAAAATACAATAGAAAAGCACCAAATACGGGGTATAAGTTTAAGAATTTATCACCAAATCTCCAATATAGACACCAAAACTCTCTGGAAATAAGAAGAATAGCCTCTGGAATTTTACAGAATTTTTCAGAGGAGAAATACGGCTCCTAGAGCCTCCAATACGCCCAGAATACGCCAGAATTCCGCTCAAAACCCTAGAAATACCATATATACTATCATTGTGGGTTTATAGGCTTAATGGGTTGAAAACCGCTTCATTATCGAGCCCAAACCCGCTTCATCTCGTCGGCGCAAACGTCGACCTTGGATTCGTGCGGGATCGCACGAGAACGCGACGCGTGGCACATTTACCGGATCTTCGCTCGGCGCCCGCATCGCAACAAGTTCGGATCCACCTCGGAGTCGCCCATGTCCGTTGGATCGTCATCCAAGCGCTGTGGAGAGGCCACGTCGCCATGCGGAAGATCCCGCTTCTCGGTCGCTTCGGAGTCGACTTCGATCGTTGGATTTTGATCGTGTGGTCCACAAAATGCCACTCTTCGCTGCTGATTCATGCGCAACGTCGTCCGTTGGATGAGCATCCGACGGTTCATCAATCGCAGCGTCGCCCGCGTATCCAAATTCGAGAGCCGCTCTTACGGTCCGTTGGATTGAGATCCAACGGCCGCTGTTTTACCACGACGACCGTTCGTCTTGCACCGTCGGATGAGGCGGGAACGTGTGCGATCATGCCACGTGTCCCATATATACGTATTTCTCGCATATTTCTCCAATTAATTGGTTTTCTGCATTCAAAAATTCACAGTAATTATCACAAATCTCATAAAAATACAAATAAATAGTCGTTAGAATCGTGAGATCGAGACCAAGCTAGGAAAAATATAAAAAGTGCAGAAATACTCCGTTAATTGCTGTTTTGTGCTCAAATAAGGTGTTTTCTCCAATAAATGATGGTGTACAAAATACGAATGTATTAGAGATCCATTTAGCATCATATGAGCACAAAATAGGGCTAAATGGGGTATTAAATATGTAATATTCAACCCGAATCAGGAGTCAACCGCCAAGTTTATTCCCCCTTGGCCCAACGGTTAAAGGCAGTCTTTTTTCCACCGATGACAATGAAACACCCCCGCGTAACCATCTAAATTCCTAATCTCTATCGAAATTCTAGTCCTATGGACGCATTAGGGAGAACCCACGAAGGGGTTTCCACCAAAATCCCAGATTTGGGAACTACTCACAAATCATAGCTAAAAAGCAATCTAAACAAAAATCAACCGTAGAAATCATGATCAGGCGATTGAAATGAAGTAGTAGCAATGCTATAAAGATAATATCAAAGTTTGAAAGCGATCAGAAGACTTACAAAAAGCAATAAAATTCCAGCCGTCACCGTATAAGAAAAAAGACAGAAAAAATAACTACGTTTCTAGCAACCTTGGCAACTATATATAGAAATCGACGTCACCCAATCCGTTGAAGCATCAACCGATCGGATGAACTGCTACACGTTTCGACCGTCGGCTTCGAGAACTTCAACCGGGCACCGAGGAGAACGGGTGAAGCAAGCAGGTCGTCGTTTGAAGGGATACAGCATCAGGTCACACAATCGGTTGAGAATTCAACCGATCGGTTGGAAATATCCCCAAAAATGGCTGAGAGTTCCATCGACTTGGCACGATTAGCGAACCGTCGATTGAGCCCTCCGGGTCGTCGCTTGGAAAATCAGCTACAGATGAACCGATCGGGTGAGATGTCACCTGATCGGTTGGAATTCAGCTCCAACTTGGCCGAGAGCTCCGTTGGATTGAACCAGTCGACGAACCGGTCGGTTGATTTTCTTCTCACTCATCCGTCCGGGTCGAACACGCGTGCACCACCCGATCGGTTGCTGTGTCCAACCGATCGATTGAGGGCTGAAAAATAGTGATCTTCATTGTTTGACCCCCTGGATCACGCGTGACTCCTCCTGTTGCTCCGTGAACTCATGATATCTTCGTTATATGTCCCCTACACTGGCGATCTCCTGCTAATACACAAAAACACCAAAAAGTGAAAGAAAACTAAAAATCCCAAGAAAATGGACACGGGACAACGGAAAACAACAGAAAAACACAAAGAAGACGTGCGTGGATATTTAAAATATAAACACACGTCAAAATCCCCCAAGCCGAACCCTTCCTCGTCCTCGAGGAAGACGAGTAAGAGTAGGAGCTCGGAGGGAGAAAATAGAGAGAGAGAGAGAGAGAGAGAGAGAGAGAGAGAGAAGTCAAAATCTTAAATCGCCCGTCATGGCCAACAAAATCAGACACGCCACACTAAAGAAGCATACGAAAAAACACATCACTAAACCAAGGAAATATGAGTCCAAAAAAGTGTCGTGGGCCCACGCGGTGAAGCGCGAGTGAGTGTTGTCGCGTGCTAGCAGACGGTGTCACTATCTACATTGTGCAGTAAAGCTCCATATACACATAACCAAGGAAAGACCCAAATATCGATTCGATTTGAAATAAGAGGTGAATATATAGTTCAAGCATGCATGAGAACAGAGTAAGAATCGAAACTTATCATGCGTCAGGGACTCCACAGCTAGGGACTAGGAAATCACCACACTATCAACTAGATAATAGCTAGGAAGTTCCTATTCCAAGTGTTTTCGAAAATGATGGAGGTTGAGAAGACGTGGAGTAGAACACTCGGTGCAAATTCTCGTCTTCCCTTTATTCTTGGTAGGTAGGAAAATATTCACAAATGAATTTTTTTTGGGTTTTGGATATATGTATTTTTTTGGATTTTTGGATATACATATATATTTTTTCTTTCTATTCTCTTTTCTTTTCTTTTTCGGTTTTTCTTTTCTCTTTTTTTTGGATTTTTGGATTTTGGGGTATATACATGTGTACTCTCCCAAGTGGGAGAACGGTACACGACGAGGGGATTTGCACCAAGTAAAATAAAAAAGAAATTGGATTCTAGACACTTGGGCATGGGAGATTTTCTTCGCTAATCAGAGCATATGGTAAATGGGTTATCCTAGTCCTAATTGTTGAATCCCGACACATGCGAATTGAAGTATACGATATAAATATAGCATGCATATAGAAGCAGACAGGAGAAGAAAATACCGTATATTCAAATCGAAGCATGATAATCTAGGGGTCATCCCAGGACAGGTATATAAATCAACATCACAAGGTAGAAGCACATTATAAGCTAGTCACGACATACGACTCACATAAAAGCAAAAAGGACACACGATGCATGAAATGCAAGAGGACTCAGCTTCGTAGGGTTAGTGAATGTGATTATCGAAGCCATGCTAGGTGTGTGTGTGTGATTCTGTGGCAATTCATCATTTGGAGTCATCTTTAGGAGAGAGAGAGAGGAGAAAAAGGAAAGAAAGAAAAAGAAAAACACGGTGAAAACGACTCAAAAACGAAGAAAAAGACACAAAAGCCGCGTGAAGTGCGACTCCCCCATGCTGAAACTTGCATTGCCCACATTGCAATAAAAGTAAATACGGGAGGGCAATGAAAATGGGGGGAATACGCACCGACATTAAGAGAATAAAAAACGAGAAAAACACATATTCATAACTGAAAAATAAAGGAGGAAAAAGAAATACAGAAAATAAAAAATAGAAAATCACACATCAACACGACACATATAAATAAACAAACACAACGAAAGAACGCGACAAAACACACAAAATTCGAACTTCCCCAAGCTGGACATGACAATGCTAGCAATATGATATGATAATGATAATGCAGAAATATGCTAGGGGAAAATCGAAGAAGAAACAGAAATCAAAAAGCAGGAGAGGGACTGTCATCGTCCTCCTCAGCAGAAGATGGAGGGGTGTGGAGGGGAGAGGTGGGCGGTGTGTGGAGAAGTGGGGAGAGGGGTGGAGGATGTGTGTGGATGGGTGCGGAGGTATGAACAATGGGTGGTGTGGTGGTGATGTGGTGAGTGGTAGGGATATGGCGACCAACGCGGTGGTAGATGGGGTAGATACGGCGACGGGAGAGGATGGTGGAGGAAGTGATCTGAAACACACGTGCAATTTCTTGCGGCGCACGTATGGGGTGACGGGAGGATGGTGGATCTGTGGGGTCGATGGCAGTGGTCGTGAGTGGAGGTGAAGTAGCAGGAATGGAAACAGTGGCGGCGGGAGGGGAAGTTAGCCTAGGTAGTGATGGGTGTGGTGATGAATGTGATGGGGGAGGTGATGAATGCGATGGTGGAGGTGAAGATCATGGCGAGGTGGGAGGAGTGGGTGGAGGGGGTCCGAAAATATGGGTGAGGTGGTGGAGTATGGTAGAGACGTTCCTCTCTAGTGCGAGGAAACGTGGGTGCGAGAAGATAGAAGAGGAAGGTTTCGAGGGGGCAGAGGACGAAGCAAGAGCGTGTAGTGAAGCTAGCTCAGCCTCGAGAGCGAGGCGAGCAGAGGTGGCTCAGCGAACAGAAAAAGTAGAGGCTGGACAGGAATTGGAAGTGGTGCCAGCGGTAGTGGTCATGCCGGGTACCAGAGGCTAGGCCTAAGAAGGCCTCAGTCAGAGCCTCAGAAGTGATAGGGCCAGAAGCCGGGGTGGGACGACTAGGGCCAGCACTGGAGTCTCCTCGGGACACAGGGATATCCTGCTTGCCTAAGTGGGCAGCGGGAGAAGGTGGTCTGGATGCGCCCGGGATAAGGAACGAAAGACGTAACCCCCCAGAAACTCTGGGTCGGGAGGGAATGTCCAATCTGCCACAAGAACGATAGTCATACGAGCAGGGTTGGGCAGAATGGTGTAAGGAGCAGGGGGTGACCGTAGAAAAAGGTAAAACGACCATCGGGGCTGGGTTTGATCATGTGTATGTGCCGCAGGACATCAAGATCTAGATGTGTGGGTCTTGGGACAAAAGGCAAATCTCTGGGGATGACGATATTAAACTGGGGATATGAAGCTATGATGGTAATGAGGCCCCCACAACAGTACTTGCCCTAGCTGACACGGCTAATCTCAAGAAGCTTGTGAATAAGCTAAGCATCAGCATGAATGGGAATGTAAGGGGCCTCGAAAGCGACGCCGTCGTCACCGCGAATGCAATCAAATGTCATGTCCCACAAAATAAAAAGGTCAAGGATAGTCACGGTCCCAGACTCATCCCTGGGGAAGAATGTGTAAAATATGATTCGGTGGGCCAGACGAAATACAGGGAGAATGATGGAGGAGGCCTTAGCCTTACCTCGGGGATAATGATTGTGAGGGTGATACGGAACCAAAATTGATCGACGTCAAAGTCGGGGTGATATCCGTAGGGGCGGATAGCGTTGCCCCCAAGAATGGGGAATCCGAAAATGTTATTAATAGTATTCAGGTGGGTGCGGATAGTTTTGTTTTAGACTCGAAAAACGACGATCGATCCCGACTCACAACGGAGAGAAGATAAGAACTCTAGTGTGAGGGCGGGGTAGGACGCCGCGTGGGCGTTCAAGAAAGCTAACCAACCAAGTTAGCGAAGAGGGTCTCGACTTCGGAGAAAACTCTGAGATCGATAAAGGTTTGTGCGTGTGCAAACTTGGTGGAAAGGTGCGAGCGTGCATCGAGTCTATTATTAAAATATTTTTGTTCAAGACTCAGAAAACGGTAACCACGCGGGCCTAACATTGGGTCCTCAGGAGGGATGATAGGTTGAGGTGGGGGCTGTGTGGGCAGTGTAGGAGGAGGACGTGAAATAGGTGGACGTGTGGACTTCCGTCTCTTGCGAGACGGCTCCTCCTCATGCATGATAGCCTTACCCTTATCTTTTTCCCTAGCCATGATAGTGTGTGATGCAAGTGAATGCAAGATATAACGAATGCACACAATCAGTGGCAATTGACCAAAAATATATTAATATGGCAATATTAAAAATTGAGCAAAGGAGCGAAGTTACCCAGAAGCGAAGTTAATCATTGCTCGCAAATCACCCAACGCTTTGCAATTGATGGGAGTGTGAAGCCGCGGCACGCCTCTTCAACAAATTTTGAAATTTTCGAAAAAGGGGGAGAAAGGAGCTAGGGTTAGGGCAAAGAGTAGGGTCGATTGAAAGAGGGAGAGAGAGGAATTGATGGAGAGAGAGAAGAAAGAGGTTATGAGGTCGGTTGGGAGGGAGTGGAGATCGGTTTGGGTGAGGAACGTGGCCGGTTGAGGAGTGGAGAAGTCGAAACAGCGGAGGGAATTTGAAGTCGGGTGAAGAAAACGAATCGGGCGAAACGGGGGGTATTTATAGGGTTTTAGGCGAACCGATCTCACTCGTTCGGTTGGATAAATTTTCGAAAAACTTGTTGAAAAGTGGCTACAAGCGAACCGATCGGTTGAGTTTTCAATCG
Organism: Scilla litardierei; assembly: GCA_030789695.1. Lineage (NCBI taxonomy): Eukaryota > Viridiplantae > Streptophyta > Magnoliopsida > Asparagales > Asparagaceae > Scilla > Scilla litardierei. The sequence continues at coordinate 86,100,688 of CM061131.1, read as the reverse complement.
ATCGGTTGGCTGTTTAACGAATTTCCCGAGAGCATCCTCGACTTCACCCGATCAGTGACACGACCATTGCTTCATATTAACCAATCAGTTGATTTAGTCCCCAAATTTCCTGAGAGTTCTGCTCTTCTCACACGATCTGCCACCGGGTCTCAGTTTGCTTCACCCGAGCGGTTCGCTGAAGAACGGATATTGGCCACTTTCTGATAAGTCCCACCCAATCGATTGAGGGATCAACCGATCGGTTGGGGGCTTGTTTCCTGCACAATTTCAAAAATAGCCTAAGTCTCTCAACGAAAGCTCCCGTTGCTAAATTTATTCACCAAAATAAGAAAAATAAACCTAAAAATAATACAAAAAATAAAGACTAGGGTTTAGAACATGGGTTGCCTCCCATGAAGCGCTGTTGTTTAACGTCGTTTGCTCGACGCCCGGTAGATGATTTTCAAGGAGGACGGGGGTGATGCCCAATGTGTGGCATTCCTTCAGATGTTGGAGTGGTGGCCTTTGGTGTCGGCGGCGGTGATAAGTAGACTTGCTCGATGATCCTCCCTCCGTTGATGTCTGGGGGCTTCTCCCTCATATTGGCATCGACCGCCACTTTTCTTAAGATCCGGATCTCATCAGCAGTGAGCCCCATGGTCTCTTTCCCTTCTCTCCTCGTTGGAGCAACTTTTTGGAATTTGGGGGGAATCGTATGTGAGACACCCGCTTCTCGAGCAACTTCTTCCTTCTTCAGACCGATATGCTCTTCAAGGTCCCCCAAGCTGTCGGGGGGAGGGGGGGTTCCTTAATAGAATTTCCCAGGTCCCAGCTTCCACATCTCTTTCTTCTTCAATGTCCAGCATATTGCAACCATGTTCATCCGGAGGGTGCTTCATAAACAACCCCAAGTCAAACTCGACCTTCTGGTCGCCAACAGTAAGGGATAACTTCAATTTCTTCACATCTATCAACACGCCAGCGGTGGCCATGAAGGGCCGTCCAAGGATGATGGGTGTATGAGTGTCTTCGGGCATGTCCATCACCACGAAGTCTACCAGCACATGCACTCTGCTGATGTTGACTGGCAGGTCGACTACAATTCCCACCGGATATTTGACCGATCTATCAGCTAGTTGAAGGGTCATACCCGTGGGCTCCAGGTCTCACATCCCTATCCTCCTGTATAGTGACAGGGGCATTAGACTGACGCTCGCTTCCAAATCCATGAGCACCCGATGGATCTTTACTTCCACAATCGAACAAGAAATGGAGAAGCTTCCCGGGTCCTTTAGCTTGGGCGGATTCGCTCGCTGGATGAGAGCACTACATTCCGCCGTGAGAACGACCTTTTCCTTTCTGGAACCCCTCATCACCAAATCCTTTAAAAATTCGCATAGGAGGGAATTGTCTCTGTGGCTTCAAGGAAAGGGATCTTCAAGCACAAATCCTTGACCATAGCAAAGAACTTGCCGTATTTTTCATCAAGCTTTGCCTTGGCAAGTCGTTGTGGAAAAGGCACAACGGTCTTAAATACTCTCAGGTTCCCCTCCTCGTCCTTCTCCTTCTCTTCTTCAGGGACTCCCTCTGGAGTCGTAGTCTTTGGTGACGAAGCTCTGTTGTCACTAGATTTTTCAATTGGTCGCCCACCGACTAACGGAGCCTCTGGTTCCTTAACGGGCACTCTTGTATGAATTTGTGTCCAGCTTCTCAAGACGATAGCGGACACATTCGTATAGTCATGTGTGAGTTCCAATGTATGATTTTCCCCCCTTGGATTTACTTCCGGTTGACCCGGCAATTGGTTTTGCACCCTTTGAAGGTTCGCCACCTGCAACCCCAGCTGCGTTACTTGGTCGGTGAGGGCCCTCTGCCCCATCTCTAGCTTCAAGTTGATCTTCTCATGATTTGTAATAAACTGGGTCAAGAGGGTCTCGACCGGGGAGATAACTCGCTGCTGGCCATATGGCTGCTACTACTGCTGCATGGGCTGCTGGTTCCTGGGGGGTACTGCTGATACATTTGTTGTGGCTGCTGCTGTTGCTGATACTGTTGCTGCTGTTGTCGAGGCGGCTGATATACTTGTTGATGCGGCTGCTGAGGCGACTGATATACTTGCTGCTGCTACTGTTGGGGCTGCTGATACGGTGCCCTGTAGCTCAAATTGAGGTGGTTCCGGTTATTGGGAGAATAAACCGGGTTCGAGCTAGTCCTGAGTGGATACGGCGCATTACCCGTCGGGTTGAAAAAAAGTGCGCTAGCTTGATCCACCGGTGGTGAAATATCACCACACTCGAAGTCTCCCAGGACTTCTGCTTCCACCACTGCTACTTGTTGGGTGCTGGCACCACCAGTTTCTACCATAAGCGCTGAGATCTGGGTCGATAGCAAATTGAATTTGCTAAACAACTTGTCGACGTCCTCGACTCTATGAATGCCTCCAGATCCGGGTGTTGCACGCTCATCGCACCACCGCTCATTGTTTGATGCCATGTTTTCTAAAATGTTGCCGGCATCTTCTTCACTTCTTGACATAAAGGACCCCCCAGCCGCGGCGTCCATCGAAGATTTTAGGTCATCCCTCAATCCATTATAAAACAGATTTATAATCTGCCAATTTGGAAGCTCGTAATGAGGGCATCTCCGCTGCATCTCTTTGTATCTCATCCAAGCTTCGTGCAGGGACTCGTGGCTGGCCTGGGAGAAGGAGGAGATCTCACTCCTCAGCTTCATCGTCTTTTCCGTGGGAAAGAACTTAGTCAAGAAAGCGTTCGAGAGCTTCTCACAAGCGTTGAAGGTGTTCGGGTCCTTCCCCCTAAGCCATTGCTTGGCTTTATCCCGTTGAGAGAAGGGGAATAGCTTCCGATGGATTGCTTCAGTTGTGACACCATTAATCCTGAATGTGTCACACTTCTTGAGGAAGGAGTCCAGATGTTCAATAGGGCTCTTCATGGGTGCCACAGAGAATTGATCCTGCTGGATCCATGTCACTAGTGACGGCTTTAGCTCGAAGCTCTGGGCTACAATAGCTGGAGGTTGAATGGAGGAGGTGGACCTGATGGAAGGCATCGAGTATTCCAGCAGAGTTTTCTGGGGAGGAGTGTTCTCTCCCATGGCTTCAGCTTCGTCCCTTCTTCTTCTTTCTACGTTTAGATGCCTCACAGTGGCGTTGATTTTCGGGTAATCTAAAGGAATCAAGTCGACGAGACTCCTTGTATTCATGCGCATGAAAAATCACAAACACCCAGTGAAGCAAGTATGGTATGGAAACAGATAAAAACAAAAAACAAAGAATAGAAAAAAATAAAAAAGTGAAAAAGTACAATGCGAAAATTTTCGTGGGGCGAGGATATGAACTAGACTCACGGGTTCGAATGGTCCTAAAATTAACAAGCACGATGCCTCCACGGCAACGACGCCATAAAGCTTGACGTCCCCTAGTTTTGAAGCATAAGAGTGCAATTGGATTAGGGATACCAGATTTAAATATTTATACCGCAAGCGCACGGTGTTGTAGTGTGGCTTGGGGGTCGAACACAGGGAGGCGTGGTTGTGCTTGTTTCTAAGAAGAACCGGTTTACCCTATGGGTGAGCTAGCCCGAATGATCGATGGTTTGTCACGGAATGTAATTACGGAGGATAGACAATATAAAAGGAAACCTAGGACTTCGGTTTCCACCCTATCATGTGTTCTCGCTATTACGACCTACAGATAGGGAAAACGATCGGAATTAGGGTTTAGTGGTGAGACGTTGCCTCTAAGAATGATACCAGCGTCCCATGGGCCCGATATTTCGGTCGATGCCCAGGATGATACGCCGGATTACCCGGGTTCGGTCGGTGGGCATTCCCATGTCCATTAACACCGACCGACTCTGGGAGCACTAAGCTTGCAACGATAACTCCCAACATCTCATCCTGATGTTCCCATGCGCTAGGATTCAATGTCTACGCTAAGGGCGTGAGCTGTGGCTAGGGAGTCACCGCCAAGTTTATTCCCCCTTGGCCCTACGGTCAAAGGCGGTCTTTTTCCCACCGATGACAATGAAACACCCAGCGTAACCATCTAAATTCCTAATCCCTATCGAAATCCTAGTCCTATGGATGCATTAGGGAGAACCCACGAAGGGGTTTCCACCAAAATCCCAGATTTGGGAACTACTCACAAATCATAGCTAAAAAGCAATCTAAACAAAAATCAACCGTAGAAATCATGATCAGGCGATTGAAATGAAGTAGTAGCAATGCTATAAAGATAATACCAAAGTTTGAAAGCGATCAGAAGACTTACACAAAGCAATAAAATTCCAGCCGTCACCATACAAGAAAAAAGATAGAAAAATAACTACTCCGTTTTCAGCAACCTAGGGCAACTATATATAAAAATTGACGTCGCCCGATCGGTTGAAGCATCAGTCGATCGGGTGAACTGCTACACGTTTCGGCCGTCGGCTTTGAGAACTTCAACCGGGCGCCGAGGAGAACGGGTGAAGCAAGCGGGTCATCGTTTGAAGGGATGTAGCATCAGGTCACCTGATCGGTTGAGAATTCAACCGATCGGTTGGAAATATCCCCAAAATGGCCGAGAGTTCTGTCGATTTGGCACGGTCAGCGAACCGTCGGTTGAGCCCTCCGGTCGTCGCTTGGAAAATCAGCTACAAATGAACCGATCGGGAGAGATGTCACCCGATCGGTTGGAATTCAGCTCCTAATTGTCCGAGAGCTCTGTTGGATTGAACCGGTCGACGAACCAGTCGGTTAATTTTCTTCTCACTCCAGCCTCCGTCCGGGTCGGACATGCGTGCACCACCCGATCGGTTGGTTGTGTCCAACCAATCGGTTGGGGCTGAAAAATAGCGATCTTCGTCGTTTGACCCCCTGGATCACGCGTGACTCCTCCCATTGCTCCGGGGACTCATGATATCCTCGTTATATGTCCATACACTGGCGATCTCCTGCAAATACACAAAAACTCCAAAAAGTGAAAGAAAACTAAAAATCCCAAGAAAATGGACACGGGACAACGGAAAACAACGGAAAAACACAAAGAAGACGTGCGTGGATATATAAAATATAAACACACGTCAAGTGGAGAGCTCCAAAATACCACAAGTTCAAAAAATACAAGAAGGATAAGAAGAAAGGACTTGTTGGGACGTTCATGATACAAGCAGAGATTCCTCAAGTGAATCCGAGGATGAAAAGGTAAGAGTGCATATATGTGTTTCATGGCCCCGGAAGATCCACTCTCCGATGAGAGTGATAGTGACATCGATGAACCCGAGATAACCATGGATGAACATCGTATTGCTAACGAAGAATTATTTTCTACGTATCAATCTCTTATGCTTAGATACACTATTTTAAATAAATCTAAAGTTAACACATTATCCATGCCATGCATTATCAACAATGACACCATTGTTGATACGCTTACACTTGAGAAAGCCAATTTGGTTTCTCAAAATGACATCTTGAGAAATGATGTGAATTCACTGAAATCTCAACTAAATCAAACTTATCCTAAAGATTGTATTGATCTAGATTCACATAACACACAATTGGGTATTGAGAATGATTCTCTTAAAACTTCACGTGCACGAGCTCAAAACACGTGCGTCCACCTTGAATACCAATATTTCTTCTCTTAATGAGAAATATGAGCTCATGTCCTCCCAAGTTAAGGGATCTAACAATGGGAAAGGGCAATTGGATGAATTGCTTGCAAACCAATTTCCGGCCACACATAGTATTGGACTTGGTTATGTGGAAGCAAATGCATCCAAATCTCGCACCTCCTATAGTGGTGTAATTATAGATTTTGTAAGGCCATCCTCCGGTGCATCCACAAGTGGTGTCAAAAATACTATTGGTAGCAAACCCACCAAGAAGGCCACCACTTCATAATCTCTTCCTTTTGGCAAGACACCCACTAAGTGTGGAAACCAAAAGAAAGATCATGCATATTTATACACCAACTCTCATTCACGTAGAAAATCTCCTACTTCACATGTGGACACTAATGACACTTTTTATGCTCCACACACACGGACACGTGTAAACCCATGCATGAGAAATCTCATGCACGTGCCCCTACACGTTCATATATTCATATACATCATTCTTCCATGTATTCTCATCCAGCTCATGTTATGCATGCTCCATATGTTGCATATAACATGCATGCTCCTAATTTTGCATACAACCCATATATGTCTCATGCTTATCCACCTCCATCTTCATATGCTAGAACGCATGCTCCCAGGAAGCACTCACCACATAGAACTCAACCAAATGTGCATGCAACTAGGAAAAGGACACCTAAAACATACATAATTTGGGGTCCTAAGAACACTAGCATAGTTGATAGGAATGCTTATGTTGACTCCTATTTTAGTGATGTAATAAATAGTGGTAATTATGTTGGAAAGCGAAAGTCCACTTGGACTTAGCTTCCAAAGGGCTAATCCCCTTGGACCCAACAAAGCTTGGGTACCATGAGCTTATGGTATATTATATAGGTACCCAAGAAAAAGAAAGAGAGCAATAAAAGTTGTATTGGCTCTAAAAAGAAAGGATGGATACTCGATAGCAGATGATGACGGGAGATCCCACATTGCTCTTCGAAGTGATTAGCATCAAGGATGGTGCAACGATCACTTTTGTAAGTAATCAAAATGGAACCATCATTGGAGTAGGCAAAGTCGATAATCCTTCCAACCCACTTATTACAAATGTCTATTTAGTTAGTGGTTTATGTCATAACATTATCTCCATTAGTCAACTTTGTGACAAGGGTTACAAGATTAACTTTGGAGAGGGTATTTGTAAAACTGTAGATATTGATTCACATATTTTATTTACCGGTATTAGGCATAAAAACATTTATTATTTGAGCTTGTCCAAAACCATAGAACATTGCTTAGTTGCTAATACAAATAAATAACTATTATGGCATCGCTGTTTTGGTCAAGTTCATTTTAAGCACTTATATAAGTTAGCTAAGCAGGATCTTATAAAAGGTTTTCTGAAAAAAAATAGTAAGAAAAACTTTTGTGATTCTTGTCAAAGAGATAAACTAAGGAAATCATATTTCAAACTTAAAGAAAGCATAACTTCTAAGAGACCCCTAAAATTACTTCATCTAGATTTATTTGGGCCATCTAGAACCGCCTTTTAGGTAATGCTCATTATGGATTAGTTGTCATTGATGACTTCTCTAGATTTACGAGGGTTTCATTTTTAACCAATAAGAATGAAACTTTGGAAAATTTTACTATATTTGCAAAGAAAATTCAAAATTTTTAGTATCTACCATTATCACTATTCGTAGTGATCATGGAGGAGAATTTGAGAATGAGTCTTTCACTACGTTTTGTGATGACAACGGGATTACTCACAATATTTCTTTTCCTCGCACGCCACCACAAAAAGGTGTTGTTGAGAGAAAGAATGTGACTCTAATAGCGTGTGCCTGTACTATGCTCCATGATACTTATCTTGTACTACAATTTTAGGCAGAGGCGGTGTACACGGCATGTTATGTGCTTAATAGGAACCTAGTGAGGCTCTGAACGAACAAAACCTGTTTTGAATTATTTTACGATAAATAGCCGCACATTAAATATTTTCGTGTTTTTGGTTCAAAATGTTTTATAAAGAACACTTTTGATAACTTAGATAAATTTGAGCCAAGATCTGATGAAGGAATTTTTGTTGGATATTTTACACATAGCAAAGCCAGCGGATATACAACAAAACCTCTTCATCGATCGAGGAATCACTACACTTATCATTTTATGAAGATTGTGATATTGCTCATGTTGTTGATAGTGTAGATGTTTTATGTGATTTCTTTAGTAATGTTAAAATTAATGATTCTATTATTGAGACTAACAATACTAATGAAATTGTTGAAGATGTTCGAAGTGTTACTGGGATTCCTAAAGCTTATCCAACCGTTTGTGATCATCTCCATGACCAAATTATTAGATATATTGGTGTGGGTTTACGAACAAGGTCAAGAATTGATGAATTCTCTCATTGTGCATTTGTCTCTACTATTGAGCCAAATAACATCCAAGAAGCGTGTGACGATAGCTCTTGAATATGTGCAATTGAATAAAAGCTCATGCAATTTGAGAGAAATGAAGTCTGGAAGCTCGTTCCTCTTCCAAGTGGTCACCAAGTGATTGGGACCAAGTGGATTTTTAAGAACAAGACCAATGAGAACGAGGTCATCACAAGGAATAAAGAAAGGTTAGTAGATCAAGGCTATCAGTAAGAAGAAGGTATTCATTTCGAAGAATCATTTGCCCATGTAGCAAGATTAGAAGCTATTAGGTTGCTTTTATCTTTTGCATCCCATAAAAATTTTAAATTATTTCTAATGGATGTTAAAAGTGCATTTTTAAATGGTATTGTTAATAAAGAAGTTTATTTTTCTCAACCACACGGTTTCATTCATGAAAAATTTTCAAACCATGTTTTCAACCTTAAGAAAGCGTTATATGGGTTGAGACAAGCTCCTAGAGCTTGGTATGATCGACTTAAGATTTTTAAATGGATTAAGTTTTTAAAATGGGTGAAGTTGATTCAACTCTTTTTACTAAAGATTATGAAAATGACATCCTGTTAATTCAAGTTTATGTAGACGATATAATATTTGGCTCTACTAAATTTAATCTTTACCAAGAATTTTCTAAGTCTATGAAGGATGAATTCGAAAAGAGCCATATGGGTGAGCTAAACTACTTCATTGGACTACAATTTTGGCAATGAATGATGTAACTTTCATACATCAAACAAAGTACACCGGGAAGCTTATCAAGTGATTCGGGATGGAATCGTCTTCAAGCAAGCAGACTCCCGTGAGTACGACAACCCATCTACATAAGGATGCAAACATGAAAGATGTAGACGTTCGTCTATATCGAGGTATGATCGGTAGCTTACTTCACGTAACCACTAGTAGGCCCGATATTATGTTCTTTGTATGCCTTTGTACTAGATATCAAGCTAGACCTAAGGAGTCACACTTAATTGCGGCTAAACAAATTTTTCGTTACCTCAATCATTCATTAGATTATGGGTTACTTTGCCCTAAGTCTAGCACGTATGAGCTAATCTCATCCAGTGATGTCAACTTTGCGAGATGCAAATCCGATAGGAAGAGTACTAGTGGCACTTGCTAGTTTCTAGGAAATTCCCTAATTTCTTGGTTTTCTAAGAAACAGAACTCGATATCATTGTCCACGATGAAGTGGAATATATTGCCACGGGTCTTGCATGTGCACACGTTCTTTGGATGAGATACACACTTAAAGACTAGGTGTCAATTTGATACTTGTCATATCATGGTTGATAACCAAAGTGCAATTTGTCTTTCCAAGAATCCGGTATATCACTCCCGTACCAAACATATAGATGTGAGACATCAATTTATTAATGATCATGTAGCTAAGAAGGACATCATCTTAGAGTACATTGAAACCCAAAACAAATTGCTGACATCTTTACTAAACATCTTAAAGAAGATTCATTTGTGAGGTTGCGTGGAGAATTAGGGATTATGGTGAATCTGAATTATAGGAGTTCATTCTTTCATGTTATATCATGCTTGAACTTATATCATCATTTTACTTCTCTTATTTTGATATGATATATGTTTTTCATATATTTTTGAAGAAATGTATTTGAGATTTTGATGATTTCTATTGTCTAGATTAATATACGTGATTTGTATGTTAATCTATAATATTTAGTATTGATTTCTTGATTAGAGTATTATTAGAGCATATGTCCTAGGGTGAGTTGTCTCAATCATCTAGATTTCAGCCTCTCTGTACACTTTTGGACCAGGATAGACGACTGTCATTCCTTCGATAGTTGCCTACCCAACTCTATTTTTCCTACTGCAGTCTAAATTTTTACGAGCGATTGATGACCATTTCCAATAGACTATCTCTACAACATTCGACTGCAAGTTATTCATCAGGCGCCTGTCCAGATCTTGAGACGTCTCTGTTTATTCAACATTTTTCTTGATCCTCTGTCAGAAGAATGTTACGTATGTTACAGTCGACTGTCTCTCTGACAGGCGGCTGTGAGTTATTCAACATGCGACTATCCGTCAACCCATGTCGATCTCTATCTCTATCTTTTCGGCCAATCGACTGACGATTACACATCAGTCGACTGTCCCCTTCAGTGGCGGTTCATTAACTCGATCTGAGCCGTCAAACTGATGATCCAACGGCCCAGATTCATTTGATCCCATCTTATATATGTGAGGCCATCAATATTTTTCTCTCTCATCTGTTCGACTTCCCTTGTCTTCCACTTCGAACTCCAACCGTTTCTTCGTCTCCCTCATCGTTTTGAAGATCCAACCCAACGATCCATCTCCCCAATCACTCGATTGAAAGTTTAGGTCTCTCATTCCACATCATTCGTTGCGGATTAGGTACATCTTCCTTTTCGTTCGATCGTGCCCTCTTTTCGTGTCGTTATGTCGACCTGTCATCATGGCCACCAAAACTGATACATCTTGGTTCAAACCTTTGAGTAAACAAGGTTCTCCTTCCTCACCCCAATCTCATAGTCCTCAGTCCTCGCCGTCCTCTGGAGAGTTTCTAGGGATATCAGTTGCTGATCTTCTTCCTTTAGCTTCTGAGGTCGAACTCTCTCCTCCGCATGTTGCCAAGCCATCCTCTCCTTCTCTTTCAGCTCCATTGGATGACCCCCTCCTCGTTCAGTTGAATGAGAAAGATTATTCGCTTGAAACAAAAGTTTTAGACATGGATCAGAAGCTTTCGCTCCTTCTTAAGCTGAACTTTAAGTCGTTTCAGTATCACGGCTTTTCGGTTTCGACTGGCCTCCAGGCTCTGTCCCCTCCTTCCAAGGATGCTCACCATTCTGTTGTTCCTCATCCTCCTATTGATACTTAGGCACCTCCTGCTGAGTTCACACAGTCTTCATCTACTGATATGCTGCCCTTTGTGCCTGTTACTACTCTCGTGGTTAGTTTTCTATTCCTAATCATATGGAGACCCCTACTGCTGCTGGTGCTTCATCATCAAAGCGAAAGGCTCATGTGTGTCCTTCTAGTCGCTCTTCCAGACTGGTATTTCGTTGCGCTGGTCGCCCATCAGACTCCTCTATCATTCAGATTGGCTGATGCTGCTTTGCTTCTACTCACCATATGACTTCTTTTTGTTATGGTTTTAGTATGTGTATGTATTTTTTCGTGTGTCTGTTTGTACCTCTGGATGTTGTTATAGTATTAGGAGTTAGCCTTCTTGTACTCCTGCTATGCTTTTGGCTGCAACATAGAGTTACTCTATGATGGATGATGAAATGTATGATGATCATACTTTTGATGTACATGAAGTTGATGTTGTATTTTGTACTCCGTGTATCTGTTGATTATATACATACATACATACATACATACATACATACATACATACATATATATATATATATATATATCTATTCTATAAAACACAACCTTTTTTGAATTTTGTCCCAGTCACCAAGAGTTTGTCCTACATGGCCACAAAATGCTGACTGGGACAAACCCAATATGCTGACTAGGACAAGTTCTTTATATGTTTGTGGGGGATTTGAAAGATCAAAAATTTGAACACTCAAATTTTAACAAAATTTGGGGGGAAACCAAATGATTAAACCGCTCAAATATTTGAACACACATCGTAGTCTGCATTTGCTTTGGGTCACTCACTGCTGCCTAAGAACGAATCCGCGCCCAACTCCTTGCTGGCCTCCTACTCCTTGCTGGGTGAGGAATAAGAAGCAAACCCTAGCCACTCTCATGTGCCTGATCCCGGCTGAATCCATCACTTCAATGGATCTCCCGCACCGGTAAAAGAAGTTGACCTCGCTGCCTTTGAGGTACCCAAGAGGGGATTCCATTTCGCTACGAGGAGCTTGGAGGTTTGCTATGGAAGATAGTCACCCTCACTGTTGCCTGCGCTTGGTTTGCTATGGAAGAGAGATTCTATGACGATGATCTGAGCTCTTACCTTTGCCGAAGATATGGGTCTGGGTCTTCTGCAATCTCTACTCAGGTCAAACAAAGGTGCGGATCTCCCCAAATTTTCTTTCTTTTCTCTTCAGTCCATGTCAAAAGTCCCTCTTTTTGCAAGTTCACAGCAAGTTCACTGCAAGAGGTTTTCTCAATTGTCAGGTAATTTCTGTCCTCTCTCTCTCTTTCATAGTTTTTTTGCATAAAATTATATTAAGGGATTTGTTATACGTTGATCAGTTTCCAGTGTTTATGGCCGATTTTGTGAAACAGTTGGTGTGAACACAAACTGTTTGATGTATTGCCCCATTGAGAAGGCTGATACAATGACCACAAATCAGCAATTTCTGTTGATTTTCTACTTTTCTTGGCTGAAAATGTCATTGGGATGATGTTGTAGGTGCATCGGTTGGCCATGGAGATCCGGCAACTAGCTTCTACATGGCCCGTTACAGTCGTTGGTGGAGATTCTGGTATAGATATTTGTGATATTTGATGTAACTGCAATAGACCCGGTCACAGCTCTTTCATGTTCTTCCTCACTTCTCTTGCAGATCTGCAGACCGACCTCCTTCCTCGGCAGCAGGTCAGTGGTTTTGGCTTCACAATTCTTACTCCGCATCAGGTAAATTTTTTTTTGGAGTCATGTTTATCTCCACATTGATTTTATATCGAGTTAGGAAACTTATGGATATGTTTTTTCATCACGATTCTGTCTTTCAAGAATTATGGTTATGTCATGCATAAGCATCAAATTGATGCATCTTCATTCTCTCTGGAAACCTGATAGTAATAACTCTAGATGGCTGTATGCATTTTCTTTTTGTTTTAATTTTTATAATCAACTGTAGAACTTTGCATATTGGAATGTGTTTTGGTTTCCTAAATTCCTAAAGTGGACACACATCTTCAATTTTCACTCCTGATGATACTTTTGCAGAGCTTAAATTGCCACTCCTTAACAATATGCAACATGTAGTAACTTCCAGTAAAGGTTCAAAATGGAGGTTTTTAGGGCCTTATATCACAATTTTTACGCATTCAGTCAAAATGTAGTAACTTATATGCTGTTTGATTTAATTGGAAATTAAATGGAAATTAAATTAGCAAATTTGGAAATTAATCTGGCAATCAAATTCTTTCCATCTATTATGTCGTTTGAATAAAGCTTGCAATCAAATTGATGAAATTAGCAAATATGTCAATTAAATGACAATTAAATTAGCAAATCTGGCAATTAATCTGGCAATCAAATTCTTTCCATTTATAATGCCCGTTTGAATTAAGCATGCAATCAAATTGATGGAAATTAGCAAATCTGGCAATTAAATGGTGAAATCTCTATATGTTGTTTGATTTAATTGGAAATTAAATGAAAATTAAATTAGCAAATCTGGAAATTAATCTGGCAATCAAATTCTTTCAATTTATAATGCCATTTGAATTAAGCATGTAATCAAAGTGATGGAAATTAGCAAATCTAGCAATTAAATGGTGAAATCTCTATATGATGTTTGATTTACTTGGCAATTAAATTAGCAAATCTAGCAATTAATCTGGCAATCAAATTCTTTCCATTTATAATGCCATTTGCATTAAGCATGTAATCAAATTGATGGAAATTAGCAAATCTGGCAATTAATGGTGAAATCTCTATATGCTGTTTGATTTAATTGGCAATTAAATTAGCAAATCTGGCAATTATTCTGGCAATCAAATTCTTTTCATTTATAATACCGTTTGAATTAAGCATGTAATCAAATTCTTTCCATCTATTCGAAACTGACATATACAAATTCCTTATAGACAATACATTTAAGTTTAGATTCCTTCTTGAGACAATGCATGCAATCAAATTCATTCAAATGGCAATCAAATTCTTTCCCTCAATGCTTTTTCCTGAATTTGCCAAGAATTTGATTACATGAATATATACAAATAATGGGAAAGAATTAAATTACATGAAAATATACAAATAATGGGAAAGAATTAAATTACATGAATATATACAAAGAGCCATGCATTTTCCTTTCACTACCAAATAATTTCAAAAGGAAAGAAAATGAAGACTTAAATAAATGGACAAAATTTGATTACATGGCTCTTTGTATATAACCATGTAATTCAGTTTCCCTCAAATGAAAATGATTCCAGATGTATCAGTTTCCCTCAATGCATGATCTGTTTTACTAGCAAAATGTATCAGTTTCTGACGAAAAATGCATGGCTCTTTGTATATATTCATATGTACACGACTTTTGATTACATGGCTTATGATTTAATTGGATTAGACTGGATTGTATACTCATGGCTCACGGCTTACGTGTAAACTCACGGCTCACGGCTCACACATATAATCATGTATACACTACTCATGTATATAATCATGTAATTGATTTAATTGCATTTCATGTCTCATGTATATAATTGTATACAGGGCTCATGTCAAATCCTGAACAAAGCCCTTCTGGCTGATGCATAAAAAGATGAAGAACGAACAAGTAACCAATCCTTGGAAAGGTGCCTATTTTATTTATTTTCTCCAGCATTTTCATCGATTTTTCTCTCAATTTGTGATTTCTTTCCGTTAATTTTTTACCAAAAAGCAGAGAAGTATGAGATGGATGCCAAGAAATACTGGGATCTTTTCTACAAGCGTCACAAGGACAAGGTCCCCCTCTATTTGTTTTACTGTTAATTGTCAATAAATAAAAGTCCTTTTTGTTGATAATAATTTTTGTTTGATTAATAGTTCTTCAAAGATCTGTTAATTTTTATTGTTAATTTTGTTAATAATAATTTGGTTTGTTAAATTTGTTGATAATAATTTTTACTATTAAATTGTTACTTTGTAAATGAATATGGGCACTATTTTTGTTTGTTCCCCCTCTTTCGACGAAACCTACTCGCAAATCCCGAACAAGACCCTTTTGGTTTTTGTAGATAAGAAGAAGAATGAAGAACCAAAGGAAGAAGGAGAAGCCATGGATGTGAAAAGAGATGGGTTTGTCATAGAATTTTATTTTTGTTTGTTCTCCCATTTTAGTTTTGTTTGACATGCAAGATGGTGATAAAAATGTCCAAGAAAATTTTAATTTTGTTTGGTTTGGTTTTGTCTTAAGAATTAAACACTCTTGAACTATTGATAAAAAATTCTTGGGTCAAATTTTTTAATTTAATGGATCGTCGTAGATGAAATAAACAATGTGAGATTTTTGACCTAGAGATATCATCTCATGTTCAATTATGAATCATATTTTTTCCATTAAACATTGATTGTTCAATTATGAAAACATGATGTCTTTTGCCATTGAATTCAATGTTCCATGTTCTTATGTTCATTTCATTTTTTTGTGAAAAAATCATCTCATGTTCTTTTTGTTCATGTGTGAGTATTCTTTTATGCACATGCTTCTTCAAAATTTATTTGATGATTTTTTAGATTATATTTAGGATTTGGCATGTATTGATCAATGCTAAAAAAATTAGGGAAGGCTATGAAAAAGTTTTTCCTTTCATAGTTAAGACCCAGCTGGTCTGTTGGTTATATTATTACAATCCATGATTCTATAGGCTAATCAGATATTGGTTTCTATGCTTGGCATAATCACATAGAGGTTTATAATAATCAACAACGAAAGGGTTTGGGAGAGGCATAATGTATTGTAAAAACCGGCAAGCTATTAACAGGATTGCTAGGGGTTTTCGTATTAGATATATTCCTATAACGCAGACTATTCTCAAGGACATCGAGTCTCAAATTCTGATCAATGGTCTGCTAGGAAATTTCATTATTTCTAAAAGAGGTTTGAGGTATGATGATCCTCTTTCTCTATTACTATTTGCTTTAGCTACAAATGCTTTTACTAGAACGATGCAATTTGCTGCCCGAAATAAGCTTTTGCAGGTTTGGGTCCCAAGTGTTTTGACACTAAAGTCATTTATCTACAATAGCTAAGATACATTATTATTAATTATTCTGAATTTTATGATAATTCGATTAGAGCTTTAAAGTTGCTTCCATATGGATATGAGTTACCTTCCAGGGTTAGGGCTCAAATAATAGAAAACTCCTGAAGCTTTTTTTGTTACTACCACTATTACTCGACACCATTGTAAGAACTTAAGCTTCATTGTTAAGTAATTCGTAGCCAGCAAACGATCTCCAAATACACGGAAGATGACGCATTCTTTTTAGTATATGTGATGGTAATATTGGTTTTTAATTTTTAACTTCGAATTATTAATTGCCTCTATTTGCTTTTGTATTATTGATATCACATTAACATCAACAATATTTTTTTACACTTTCTTCTCCAAATACTGCCCTTTTAGTATTAATATATCATTATTCTGAATTTTCCTCTCATTTATCTCCTTCTTTGTTCAGGTATGACTTGCCCTGTAGCAAGGAGATAATCTTGCTTGAAAAGGAATGGCATGCCTACAAACTGGGTGAGTTTATCTTTTATGATCTTTTCATGTAGTTCTATATGAATGTGATCAATAACAGCTTGAAAATTCTGTTTATTTGTTCATTTACTTCTACATTAAATTCTTTTAATATAATTTTTTAAATTTTGTTTTTTTAGTCTGAGGACCATCAGGATTTTCAATTAGGAGTTTTGGCGGAATGCTAAGCTAATCACTTGCTTCTTCTGGTTTTTTTCTTTGTTGCCGTTGAAAATGTTAGAACTTTTAAGCATTGTTATGGGAACTAGAGGAGAAAGAGCACATGCCAGAAGAAAAAATGGAGGTTGTTGTGATCGAAGAGAAAGAGATAAAGTTGGTGAACGATAATGGAGGGTCTAACAGGAAAGAGGAAGAGGGGACTAACAGCCATTTTCCAGAATTTTAATTTCAACTTTTTTGATGTTGTGGTTTGGTTTGGTGTTGATTGAGCAGGGGCTAAAGTTTTAATTTTATTTATCTGAATGCATCTTGATTATTGTGTTATGAAATTATAAAGCAAGATCTGATTTTGTTCAGTTTCCATTTGTTGATATTGTTAGTTTGGGAACAAATTAGATATTGTGCGTTGATTCGCTGATTCTTTCAGTTATTTGAGTTTGCTTTACTTGCATTATTCATATCTCCCATTTCATTATAAACTCAAAATTGCAGCAAGGTGGGTTCAGACAGTTAAGGATGGCAGTGCTCCCCCAACAAACCTCCATCGGAGCCTTCATATCTCATCTCCAAACTCTTTCAGAAAGAAGAACCCTTGGTAAGTTCCCTATCTCTTGAAACCATTTGGGTTTGAATGTATTGATTTTGTTTGATTTTGAAAATGAATTTTGGAGGGGTTACATGCATAGCCTCTATGAATCTGCATATTTTTGCATGATAAATTGATACCATATATAGAATGAAGAATAAAAAATGATCCTTCTATAGAGAGAAGAATAAAATAAGTGCAAATTCTACTTTTAACTTCATTGTAGCACTGTCAACAAGTTAAATATAGTAGCATTTAAATGATCCACATATCATGCATGACATGCTATTACAGGTTATGCATGAAACACTGTCAAACGATTTTTTTTCAATGTTGTAAACCAGTTACATGCAGTCATAACCTTTAGCTTGTATTAACCTGTTACATAACCTGTATATTATCATGCATACAATACATGTTATGTTACATGCATAACATGTAGCATGTTACACGAATACATAACAGGTTATGTTGTAGTTAATGCATAACCTGTTGTAGAATAACTAAACTCCAAATTTTGACAAAAGAATAACTCCAGACTCCACAGTAGAAAATTTAAATTTAGTTATCAAATTATTTGATAAGTTATTCTCTCCAGGCTTTTATTTGATAAATCTGAAATTGACAAAGGATGTCTGAAACTAAACTTAAACTTAAAGTTATTCACTTCTTTAGGATGTCAGGACATGCTTCTTAATGTTGTACAGAAATTTATCAATAAGTTATTCTCTCCAGGCTCTTATTTGATAAATCTGAAGTTGAGAAAGGATGTTTGAAACTAGACTTAAACTTAAATTTATTTACTTCTTCTGGATGTTAGGACATGCTTCTTATTGTTGTCCAAGAATTTATCAAATCTGCAACAATATGGATACATTTGTTTGATTCAAATTTGTAGTTTTTTCTTGGTTTTAGTCTGGAAATATTTTCTTGGTTTCAGGATTCAAACTCAATTTGCAGATTTATTTAATAAATCTGCAACAAATTATTAGTAATTCTCTTCCTTTGTCAATTTCAGATTATTATTTATTCTATTCCTTTGTCAATTTGGAGAAAAACTAAACTTAAATTTGGAGAATAACTCCAGTCTCCAGTCTCCAAATTTAAGTTTTTTAAAACTCTTCCTGCAAATTAGTAATTATTCTCTCCATATTTAGGTTTAGTTATACTTTGTTGCAGAATACTGAACTCCAAATTGACAAAGGAATAACTCCAGACACCAAATTAGCATATTTAAGTTTAGTTATAAAATTATTTAACAAGATATTCTCTCCAAGCTCTTATTTGATAAATCTAAAATTGACAAAGGATGTCTGAAACTAAACTTTACTTACAGTTATTCACTTCTTCATGATGTCAGGACATGTTTCTTATTATTGTACATGAATTTATCACATCTGCAACAATATGGATCTTTTGTTTGATTCAATTTTTTGTTTGATTCAAATTTGCAGTTTTTGATTGGTATTAATCTGGAAATATTTTTGCTTGGTTTCAGGATTTAGGTGTGATAGCAGATAGCATGTATGGGTTTTATCTTGGGTCCATACTATGGGTATGCATCCAAAAAAATGAAAAAGTCCATGTGCATGGTGTTGCCTGGGTTCAGAATTTTGGGTATGCATCCAATTTCCTTGATCTTTGAGGTGGTAAGGATGCGATACAAATCATGGTTTCAGATTTTTGTGTTCAGATTTTTTTTCTATATAATTATTGAGACATCATAACTTTTTTGTTTAAATTCACAAATATTTTTTGTCTACATTCATCATTTTCAAGCTTGGGTTTAAACCTAAACCCCTCTCAAATACATAACCTCAGGAGAGGTAGTGCAAAGCTTGAAGGAGATCAACAATTGCTATCTATTGGAGGTTTCGGACGCTTTTTTTTCTAAGCATTTCCCAAAGTTTACAAAAATTTCGTGTCCCTGGGAGAAACTGAAAATTGTAAGCATTTCTTTCGATTTTAATTCTTATTGATGGAATTTGTGCTGCAATTCTCAGTGATTCTTAGGGATTTTCTGTTTGTAAGTTATTTATGTTTGATTTTCTTTGATTCTCAGGGATTCTCTATTCGTCAATTGCTGCAAACTTTGAGAGGGAAAATGAAGCATCCGAAACATTGTAGAAATGAAACATCCAGGGGATTCATTTGCAAGCAACATTGGACAGGATTTTGCAAATCATTTGCAAATCATTTGTTTATTTCATTTGTCCAAGTTCATGAAGTTTCAAATCCTGTCTACAAATTGGACATGATTTTTATCCTCTGCAAATTGGACAGGATTTTGCAACCGGGATGTTTACAAATCATTTGCAAGCTAACTTGGATGTGATGTTTACAAATCAGGGATGTCCAGCGATTTGCAAACAAAAGCAACGTGAACAGGATCTCCAGCGATTCTGGACCTTCCCATTCAAACATCACACAATTATAATGTCCTTCAGTACAACATTCCATTGAGTGCTTATTTTGTTCGGTAAATAGTGATTCTAATAATATGTACTCTAAATATTTTATTCAATGCGATAATTTTTAGATGAAATCATTAATATATTGTTTGCTACCATCAACTGAAATCATGAAATGAGGAACAAATGCCATTAATGATTTGTTATTTTTTACTTCATAAGTGCCATCTCTTGGATGTTTACTAATGTTTTGCAGGTAGAGTTTTGTATGATAGAATTTCTCAATAGTACGGTCCTCAGAATGCCAGAGTAGCTGATGGCCAATGATGCATCGATGATTCATAATGAGTCCAACATGGTTTCTCATGCCAAAGCTCCACAAATTCATTTCCAGCAAAAGACCGCCCTCATAGTATTATGTGTACCAGTTGAACTGGCCTGGGCTGCAGAGGAAAAAGTCAGGAAGGGGCATGCTATAGTTTGTTACAACTGGTGATAATGAGACTGAAGATGAGTTTTCCCCAAGACAATCCAGCAACAATCACCTTCTCAACCATGTTCCAGGTCCTATGAATGCAATTGCTGCTATAGAGATCTTTACTCACTCGACCCCAATGAAAGTATTCTCATTGGTGTCTTTGGAACAATCCCATTGTGTCTCTAAAGTTCTATATTAATGACTTCTTGGTGACAGTCATGCGGCATTCACTGAGAACTGGTTGGCAGATTAGAGGCTAAACGATACCTAACATCATATTGTTATTTGAGTTTGCAAAAGAACTAGAAGCACATTCAAGTAATTCAGTTTTTTTTCTTCTTATTGTTGAGGTGTGCATGCTATTCTGTTAAAGTTTAGAATGTGGTTTTGTGGTAGATATATTTAGTTTTAAATTTGACCGGATGGATACCAAAAGAGTAAGAAAAGAATGTGATATTTTGTTAATTGCCCAATATCAGCTCCTAAAAGTTAAGGAGTTGGATGGATGTTTGTAATTTTGTATTTGTTTTTATGCCCATTTTTTGGCAAAGGTAAAAGAACACATGTCATGGATCATAAGATTGATGTCAACTTGATGATGTTGTGTGTCTAAGTAATGTATGATTTAAGTTTATTTTTCAGATTTATAAGATGAAACTGCTTCAAACTTGATCATTTTTCTTCTAACTGTACTTTTGCTGCATGCTCTAATGTGTGGTTAATCAAGGGACATGCCTATATATTATTGCCTAAATGGTGACGAGTTGCGCAATGATATGTTTTTTCTTTTCTGATGCCTTTATTTTGATAATTTTCACGGAAGGAAAGGACATGCATGTATCCTGCTGAAGGTAAAAATTTGAGTTCCTTTTCTTAGGGATACTAGATTTGAGTTTACCTGGGTGTTTTATTGGTATATTATCATTTGTAGTCTTTTATAATTTTACCCCTCTTCCTAACTTCCAAAGTTCAAATATTTGTTTCCGTTCCTTGAAGGCTAAATTCATTAAACTTTAAGAGGACTTTAGTGAATGTCTTCGTGATTTCAGTGTAGTGCAAGGTGTGCTTTTGTTCTAAATATTTAAATTCCAGTTTTTGCAATATATCATTACTTTGAGTGTGGTGATTTGTTGGCATTGGTTTTTAAAACAGATTTTGTATTTTCTTTCAACTATCGTTCAAATTAAAATTTTAACTTCAAATAGGCTGGAAGACAGAAAGCTTTTATATGTTTTTCAATATGCTTATAAACACTAATAGTCCTCTTTTCCTGTTGTCCATTTGTCATTCACCATTGATAAAAGGTTATTATTTTGGAAACATTGGGGAATTGTATTCTGCTTATTAGTCTGAAAATACAAGTCATACCATTATTTCCAGAAAAATTCATAACATTATCATTACGGCCTACCCTGCAGAAACATAAATGCGAGTGTACTCATGTCAATCATTTATTGTACTGAGTTAATTCTAGGATAATTCAATAATTTATGTAAATTTCATATTAGGTATATGACGTTGCTCCTGGCTTCATTGTGTCTGATATGATCGAGAAGCTTAGAGATGACATTTTGCACCATGGAAATTGTTTGTACGCGATAATGGCATACAAGAAGGAGATGCATGACTCTTTGACTTGAATGATGAACAGAATGACATTGTGATGACCGTTAGCATCCTCTATGTAGCAGGCCAAGTGGTTGATCAGAGGAATGCTATTTTACTACATGAATCAAGAAATAGATCATTGGCACAATAATTTTTGGGCATAAGAATGTTTAATATCTACCAGTGCTACCTACTTTTTTGTGTCCATGGATCTTTATGGATAAACATACGGTGGTTTCTCCTAATCTTTTTAGTTGCAACTTTAAACTCAAAAATACTGCTGAACTTAGTCATGGCTTTAAAGCTCACCAAGAATACTGAGGCCTTTATATATGCGTGTAAGTTGTCTTAGAATCTGAAATATAAGCGTAACTAAAATATCTCTGAGAGTAGTGGCTTGCTATTTGGAATATTCCATGTTTTTCTTTTATTTTTGTGTAAGGGTAAAGTTGTGAATGATTCTTCTATGAAAACCCATTAACAAGCTATGGAGTAATGTGAATATTTGATCGCCTTTTGTTTCTTAGTGTATATCAGATTTTTCAGGAGATGAAAAACAAAAATCATTACAATATCATAAGGGTTATTGTAAACATTATTAGTTGATTGCCCCAATAAGGAAATCAAAAATAAAAATCTTGCTTGCCCCTATACAAGTCCACAGCTCTTACGTAACAGTTTGCTAATAGTAAATCTACATTTTTTGGAGGGTTGTATGGACCTAGAAACCAAGTACACACAAGACAAGTTGAAAAGATTTATGTAGAGAACAACAAGTCCAAAAACTCAAAGTATTCATAATACAAAGAAAATTTAAGTATGATAAAATGTGCGACAAAGTATGAAATGGAACCACGTCTAATTTTTGTCATTACAATTGAAGTGTGATGAGAAGCTTACAAATCAATGTCAAATTTCATGGTGGTTAAAGTAAGCTACAAACTAAATAACGTAAAGACAGTGTTATTCAAGTCCATAGGTAGAGTTATCTGACATAATTAATTATTGTTTTCATTATAGAAATTTGTCTAAACATTGGGAGAAGAAACAAGATTTGTCTAAAATTTGTAAGGGAACTAAATATTGGGTGGGGGCTGAAATTTTCGTATGGAACTAAATAAACAATGGGGGAACTACATTCTCTGGGGGGAACTAGATATTGAGGGGACTAAAAATTTTACATATTTGAGAAGAACTAAATTCTCTGTAGAGAACTAAATTTTGGGGAACTAAGATTTTGAGGGGTGCCTAATAATTATTGCGCTTTAATTATTGTTATTCGTTTAAAATTTGGCGGTTCAAGATTTTTAGGGGAAAATATTTTAAATGAACCGTGCCCTTAGGGCACGGGTTATGACTAGTATATATATATACACACACACACACACACACTAGTCATAACCCGTGCCCGCGGGCACGGTTCATTTAAGATTTTCCCCCGCGATATCTTTGTTCCCCAAAAAATTATTTTTACAGTCAAAATTACGCGAAACAACAAATTAGCGTAAAAATATTTAGCGACACGGGTGTCTTCGGTGCTGAACAACAAATTCAGCACGGACGCCTTCAGCGCGGGTGCCTTCGACACGGAACGATAAATTAGCGCAAAAAATCAGCGCTAGCGCCTTCGGCGTGGAACAATAAAATTAGCGTAAAAAATTGCGCGCGCGCCTTTGGCGCCGGCAATTCTTCTTGTCTTTACCTAATAGTTCGAAGAGCGATGGGCCACACGTTGAGGGAGAGATCATTCGAACTGCAGCATTAAGTGCAAGTTAATGTTTTTCTCAAATGCATTAATTGCGTACACTCTGATATTCCCAAGAAACTTTCATAAAGTTTCATTTCCCCGGTGTGGGCGCCTTCGGCGCGAGCAGTTATTCTCGTCTTTACCCAATGGTTCGAAGAGACGATGGGCCCCACGTTGAGGGAGAGATCATTCGATCTGCAGCATTAAGTGCAAGTTAATGTTTTTTCTCAAATGCATTAATTGCGTACACTCTGATATTCCCAAGAAACTTTCATAAAGTTTCATTTCCCCAGAAACTTTCATTTCCCTAGAAATGTTTTTCCCTCCAAAACTTTCCACAAAATATCATCTCAACTATTCATTTCTCAAGATTAAATCCCAGCCGTCTTTCTATCAACCTGTTTGTCCTAGTCGGCTTGTCTTAGTCAGCCCTAGAATACAAAAACAGGTGTGTTTTAATATATAGATTTTTGTGTATCATGCTGATTTTTTCCTCACATTTTCACATAACCAGTTATTTAGTGTGATAATTTGGGTAGTTGTTTAGTGTGATAATTTGGGTATCACACTGTTTTTTGAGTATCTCATTTTGACGTTATCTCTTTTACTTTTATTGTGTTTTGTGTTGGTTTAATCTGATTGTTGTTTTTTCTGTGTCCTTGAGTTGCTATGTTGGTCTCTCATTGATCTCAGTCCACAGGCTGTTAAGCTTGTTTTATCCGCCGACTCCCAGCAAGGAATTTGGATTGCAAGGAGAATAATATGCTTAGATTAAGATATAGCATTGTTGTAATTAGGATGGTCTTGTTTTTTGGGCTTTTGTGAGATGTTGTAAAGATACTGTGAGAAATATAGAGGGCATGCCAAGTGAAAGTTTTTTGTGTATCTGAATTGTTTGTATCCAGAATTTTTTGTATCATAAAAATTGTGTACCACACCTTCTGTTTTTTCAGAGTTAAGATTTATTTGTGAGGATTTCAAAAAAATAAATGTATGGATGCACAACTTGAGCATACTTCACAGCATGATGGTGTTGAAACAGAGGTGCAAAATGAAATAGAACTCGGAGATGACATTGACAGTATCATATAATCATGCAGCATATAAGACTAATAAGAGCAAGAAGTGAGATAGAGTTCCATATTGCAATAAGAACTAAAATTGAACATTGTAGAGGTTGAGCTACCATTCCTATAAGTTTACCAGGATTCCACTCTAGTTTAGGATACTATGAAATATTTTTAAGGTGTGTTTGCGAAAGCAGCCTGATCTGTTAACGTAGCCAATATCAAATGAACAATACAAAGAGAGCAAAGACAAAAACGTGAAAAATTTGCAAAATCTATTATACATTTGATTATGCTAAAAGATGTAATCAGTTTCGACTTAAAACTTGTTGCTAGTGTATACCGCACTGGATTTTTGCTGGTACTGTTATTTGGGTTTTGGGGAGGATATTGGAGATTTCGCATGCACAAACTCACTGAACCATCACAACTAATGATTCACTCTTCTATGCAAATGTTGGAACTGCAACATCGATAGCAAATAGACATCCAAAAATTTTCTTTTGATTGGAGAGATGCAAGTCTTGCAAATGTTAAATATCCAGTGTGCCCTCTAGTCTCGCTGCATGGCATAGCCATAACCAAGGTTGTTCTCCCCATGGTCTCCTCCATGGTCCCAGCGTTTCCTCCGTCAGGTGAAAACCAGGTGAAAACCGTCGTCTCTTTCGAGGCAAAGACCCCATGGTTGATATTTTATCGCCTACATCAATCTTCATCCCATCCTCTCAAACTTCGTATGCCCAGATGAGGACCTCGAAATTTCTTATATCTGCACAAGAAAAATGCCTTCTTTAATCGAAATTTTTGAAGATTTAAACTGGAACAGTTTATAGTCAGAGTTTATTCAGCTTTTCCCAATGACGATGTTGTGCGGCATGCTGTATAAAAAAGATAATATGTTCATGCAACAGCTCGGGGCATCACCACAAAGGCACAGAGAGAGAGAGAGAGAGAGAGAGAGAGAGAGAGAGAGAGAGAACCTGCAAAATTTGTATGTAAGACGTGTTCGATACATCGAGAAAATGAGCATAACATGCCATCTTGCTTCAGCATTCTTGCAACTGACGGCATTGTTATCCAAGGCTGAGGGAGGTATAGAAACACTGAGTCAGCATTGCCGCTCAGCTCATCAGAATCTGATAAGAATGCTGATACTGCTCCAAGGCAACCTCCTGTCATAAAAAAAGACACAAAAAATGTCATGCTCTGCTCTGAAGACATATCTGGCTTAAGAAGATCAATGCCTACTCCTCAGTAGCCCGTACGAATCCGGTGACTATTGGTATGTCTAGTCGGGCGGCAATACGGCGGCATATCCTTCCCCTTGAATTGAGTCTCGAATGGCTACTGTTATCATGTTGCTCAACCCAGTTTTCTCAAAATCTTACCTGTAACATTGAGAAAACACACGTTGCATTACATATCCTCACTAAACCAATAGACTCAATATCTTGGTTGGGAGTGGATATATATGGCACATTCAGCTCAGCCTTAAGGATATTGAGTTCTTATGAATAAAAAATCATAACTAATGAAGGATGGTATATGAAGCCTTAACCTTCCCAGACCTGCCCTTGTTTCCATCCAACTGATTCCTTCCACCTGCAATCACACATCGATCGACCTGGGCAACCAATGGCCAGAGTCTTCTCCCCCTCCCGTCGAATATATGTTCCTGTGAATTAAACAAATATCAAATGAAGTAGTAAGTTTAGATGAACAAACAATATGCTTACATGCTTCCATATTTATGATGATGATGCTGACCTGTTTCAAAGCAAAGAAGTTCTAGAGACTACTATATATTGAGCAAATGAAATGCACAATCTTATATGGCAAAAATCGTGTAAAAAATTAGGCATGGCCCATAAAAAGTCACCAGAGGTCACAGAAACGAAAATTAGGCATGACCCACATATTCAATAATTCTTTGCATATTGTTTTCGTTTTAATCAAAGCATCAATATCACATTCATATTTTAAGCTCAATGTAGATATTTTAGCAATTGAATGATGTGATCAACTACCTTTAACCACTTAGATAGCTCATTTGCATGGAGTATGTTCGACAGTAAGCGCCATAAGCTTTGTATCAAACAATTTGCTCAATCTATAACGCAAGGCTAGCATGCCATCATTAATTTCAATAAATTTCCATTTAAAATTTCAAGACACGGAACTAATTCTTAGATCTCTCCTTTTTTTGTTTCCTCAGTGGATTAAGCAACATAAGTTAGAACAAAATTCTGCCAATGAGATCAAACATTTTCATTCAAACACATGAATCAATTTCTGAGGCACCACAAAAAATTTAACCATGCAAATCAACATATTACGTGCAAGTGCAAATCAACATATTACGTGCAAGTGCAAATCAACGTATTACCTGGGAAATTATAAACCCCCCAACTCATTTTACTCCACCATTTCTTATCAGATCATCATCATCCACATTCTAACTACTAATTACATACCAAAAAACATAGAATGAAGAGAAAAGCAAAATAGTATTTTTTTTTAATAAATAAAGATGGATCTTTAAAACAATTGAGACGCTGATTCAATCTCAATGGCCACCCCATTCCCAGCTTTTTGGCCATCAGCACTTGATAAATGTTCGACAGCACTCCACCATTAGAAATAATGATCCAAGCCAACAACTTTATGATCCAAGCCAGCAGCTTCACGAACTCCTCATCAGTCATCACCTCCAGATGAATGTCTTTCGGGATAATCTTGGTCTTATTTATGTCCCTCCTGAGTTCCCAGCCAAATCCTAAATCTAATATTCAAAACACCACAAATTTAAATTTTAATTTAGACCCTGATCAAGAAAAGCATAGGACGACGGAGCGGTAGATATGGGTGCTGATGCCGACACACTAAAAGTTTACTGATTTAAGACAATTGTGGCACAACTTAAAATCCAACTAATGTCCACTTTCCTCACAATCTAAATCATAAAACCAAAATTCCGCATAAAATCATGAAATTGAATCAGAAGCAACATGTCAGTTGAGTCAGTTGAATTGCAATGAAATGTATTCTCACTTAAAACAAATAATTAAACCCAAAATCATAATGTCATCCACGTGCACACGCCACAGAACACACTGATACTTACAAAATTCCACCTTTCTCTTATTTGTGTGAAATTGTAGAGGATTTTCTTCGAGGTGATGCGGGGAACTTTGATTCCGGCAACAATCAAGCAGCTCCCCGTGATATAAATCCACTGAAATCATCCCAAATGATCCGAAATGAAAACACTGAAAAACTAAAGGGAAATAATCGAAGAAAGCTAGATTAGAAAGAGAGATTAGAAGAGTACCAAAGCTGCACCAAGAACGGAGACTCTGATCGAGATGGTGATCCCAATCGAGTCAAAAGTGTAAGGGGAGTTATTCATCAACACATGCCACTATGTTCGACATCGCCTTTGTTGTGACCTTCCGTGAGCCTTCATGCCATGCAATGATAATCATGGTCTGTGAAATAATAACGAAATTAAGCATCAAGATATACAATTTCTGAGCCAAAAAAAGCATTCATCCGTCTATGCTATTTGGCAGCAAAAAAGAATTCACATAACTGGTAACTCAAAACATAAGATATAGAAGCTCCACATTTTATGAGAACTTCAAAAAATATGCAAAAAGGAACGGATCTCAACAAAATTATGTTTCCAATTCATCCGTCACTACAATTTGGCAGGCAGTGGACACTGCTATTAGTCCCTGCTATTTAATGTATTTTAGATTTAGATAGTGCACTTTGATATTTCTCAGGTGAAATTTGCATAGAACAAAGATAAAATTTGATAGAACTCAGAATTGATAGAAGAAAGAAAATTTTAAAGAACAAAGACCCATTACAGAATTTGATAGAACAAAGACCAAATTGATAGAACTCAGAATTTGATAGAACAAAGACCAAATTCATACCCAAGATAGAATTGATAGAACATAGAACAAAGAAAATTTTATCTTTTTTTCTATCAATTTTCATGATTATTATCAATCAGGCATATACAAATTTCATTCATAAAGATCAATTCATGATACCAAAGGTCATTGTCAGCAATTGCAAGAACAAAAAAACAAACTGGAAAATTATGCACATCATTTTTTGGGGAAATTTACGAAATGTGCACACACTGGGAACACACCATGGCAAAACAAATGGTTCACAAAAGCTTAATTGTTTAAAAACAAAAATCGACACAACAAATGGATCACAAAATATGCACACTGGAATTTACCCACGCCTCAACTTAATTTTTTTCCCCAAACCACAACTTTAACCATTTGTTTTGCCCTGCAAACACATTTTTTTGAGAGAGAACCTGCAAAAATTGCTGTTTGAGAGAAAATGTTGGGGTTTTGATAGAGAATGCTTGAGAGAGAATGTTTTTTGAATGGTGGGGGTTTTGAGTATATACTGCTCCTTAGAATTTGCTTGGGTATCGTGCCAGTGTATCCATGTCCCTGTGTCCGTGCAACATATGACGTTAGTGCAATATATGGCGTTAAGTGTGAGCAGTGCATAAAATTTTGGGTAAAGCACTTGTGTAAACGTCTAAGGTGACTACCCTTTCACCACTTGAAGTTCGCACAGCAGCAAAACTTGAGACAATTGATACCACATCAAGTTTTGCAGTATGCATTATGAAAAGCCAAGCTGATGTACTTCAATAATAAACAATAATAAGGCTAAAACAATGGTAAAGTGAGAATTGTTAAAAACATGATAGCATGATAAGCTATAAACATAATTAAGACGTAAAATAAGCCGTACCTTTGTGGGGTCAATAATCCCTGCAGCCATCAAATCCTCATAATTTCCTGTTGCAGCATTATAGCCATATCTTGGGTTGTCACTTGCAAGGACCTAAAAAAAGAAAAAGGCCAGATTAAGACTTCACTCAACCAAAGTAATCAATCTGAAACACTGCAGCATTATAATTTCATGTTGCCTGGATCATCTTTTTGCATAAGGAATGGGACTGCAGCTCACCAGCTGAAACACTAAAAGCACCCTACATTTTAATGTGTTCTCAAACAAAATCATGATGAGAGATTCTTCGCAAAAATTCAACCTAAGGCATTGCTGATTTGATGAAAAGAAATGACTGGGGGAGTCGAAATCAGAATAAAATGACACTTTTTCAGCCAAATGTGCTTCTAAACTCTGCAATCCAATTATAATATCAGAAATATCAAGTATTGAAACCATCGATAACATATATACAGTAAACAACACCCTTTTCCTCTGAATAGATGTCAAGGCGCGGTTCCTCAATTTTTCTTTGAAGAAGTCTATCGAGTTCCCCTCTCAACCGCTATGCATGAAAAATGAAAAAAATATTAATAATAATGGATACCCGAATAACAACAACAATCTTCTCTCCTGATTTTTTAAGGCAGGATGAATTACTTTCAGTTAAATAATAATATTCGGAAAAAAATCATGAAAGGTGATAGTAAATCTAATCCTCATAAGTAAACATTTTAAAAGCCAACATGTGCAGGATTCCAAATTTAATTCAGTAGTCGTACAATTGAAATTGCAATTGAGTTCAGCACAAATGATGATTACAGGATATTTAGATATCTTTGAGGTTTCATGTACCAACATATGGAATGTTGCATCATGGCAATTCAAAAGGAATAGTTGACAATCATCATACTCTCTATAGTTCATTCATGATGACCATATAATCTTCAAAATACTCCTAGTTTTCTCAGAAAATTAACAATATTTAAAGACTAATATGATGATCGCTTGTAATTATTTAACCGGTCATTGATTAACAGATGACAAATGTGCATAATCAGTTAAATATTTGACGCTAAAATTTTATTAAAATTCTGCACATTAAATAAATCAACCGCAAGGATTATAAAGTCATAGAACTTCAAATTTTGACAAAGGATAAACTCAAGGACATTGAAATATCTCCCAATAATGATATGTACTCTTTTTTCTTGAATAATGAATCATAAATGCAGATGAGTATTTTCTCATGCGGCAAGGAAAAATGCTGTTAAGTCTGCATAGGATAATTACTGTTTTTTACTCAGGCTCAGATGTTTGATTTAAAAACTTCAAAGTCAAAAATTTTGATTTAAAATTTCTCATTTTCCACTTCCCTAACTCAAGCTCTAGATCACCTCTACAGCCAGTTCTTTCCTTCTATATCTCCAACTTGCCGCACAATTTGACAGAAATAATACCACATAACTCAGAAATAATACCACACAATAAGAATTATTCAGGATTGTTCAATGCACTCAATTTATTTAAATGTCTGCATGATTCAACTAAAATGCGCTTACAGTCTTGGCCTAAAAGAAAATTTGGAAAAACTAAGATTATTAATTGCTTAGTTATTTCATCCTGCCAATCAAGCCACACATGCTCGTTAAAAAAAGGCACCATCATTTGCTCATGTTTTATTCAGAAGTTATCAAGATGCAGAACTTAAGGATCTAGATTTCTTAAGAAACTGGACATGAGATCCTTGCAATATATTATCAACATGAAAATTGCATAGCATTTTTGCAAAGTGTTTTGTTTATCACCAGATAACGGACTAATAATATATTTTGCAATCACAAATTATAAACCCAGACAATGTAAAAAAAATCAAACTTCACTGCTACTCAAGGATTGAGCAAATCGATATTGATTAGTTTATCTAGTATATTTAAATCCCAAATGTCTTTCTATCTTTATATCAACAGTATAAATGACCAACATGCAAAATTTTGTTTCTTCAATTTGTATATACAATAAAATGCATCATACTCTAAATTCATGTTAAGTGTCCTACTCTCCTAGAAATATTAGGAATTGCCCCTTTTCCTGCTTTTCATTTCTTCTATTTGTCTTTATTTGATTACAAATTGATGTTGAGTCAAATACGCTTAATGGATATTAACACACATCCAGTACCAAGTATGGAAGTATCTATTGTCAGTCAATGTAAGTATGTCTCCTTCATGCTACATATATAACTTCTAGAAATTATCTATGTGTCATTGCATATCAACAAAATACATGAAAACCAATAAAAGATCCTATGATAAAGTGAAGTGAAAAATCAAAGAAGAAACCCAATTTTGAATGTGCCAAGATATAAATAGGACTACCAATTTGATGCTCAACATGTGAAAGCTTCACTTGGCCTTGTCAACCAAATTTTCTTTCTGAAACAATTACCTTAGTTCGAACCAAAGAAGCATGTAGCCTTTGAAAGCGCCTTCGTTGCTGCAGCTATCATGTCTGCTCTTGCTTCTAAATATCCATTCTCCTAATATGGTCCCCTGCTCAAATTGATAGAAGATTGTGTAGATTATGATAGGCAATTTTGATGGTGAAGTATAAATCAAAAGGCTATCAACAATAATGTCAAACAAATATTTCATTCTCAACACTCACATTGCGTTTCTACAATTAACCTGGATTTCTCCAATTCTTTATATTGTTTTTTTCACTCTTTCAAATTAATAAGTTGCACTGTCAGAAATTTCTCCGATGGGGCCACATGTACCGGGTTAAAATCACTGGTTACAGATCCCGATTCAATGGATATAGAAGGAGAGACTAAGCATGAGGTGCAAGATTCCTCCATTAGAGCAGGTCCAGTGTAGACTGGTTGTATAGACAGTTTAGTTGTTTAGGTCATGGGTATATGATAATTGGATTGTTGTCCATATGTCATCTTTTAGTAAAATAATGAACTGTTATACTTAGTATGAGAATTGTCTTTTACAATAACACATGGCAATGTTGGTTCCTTCCATTAAGTCGTCATATTCCCCACTACATGGTTATATCAAAAAATTTGTGACAAAATCTGCATTTCCAACTTGTGGGATATCATTAAGACTCTGAGTTAATTGTCATAATAAATTATAAGAAATGGTTGCAAATGGATAGGTTGTATTTAAGTCCAGAATAGAATGAATCGAATTGTTTTTAATCATTTTACCTTTTCCTGGCACAATGTATCAAAGAGTTTCTAACCCAACGTTGGGATCGGCAACTAATACTACATATAGACTCCCAATCATCCACCATGCAAGAATAATTCACACAAAAAAGTGTCAAATTTTGTGTGAGTGTGTAGTGGCAAGGAATTAGGGCAATAAAAACTCACCGGCCTTGTGCCAAATTCCCGAAGCCTTAACGTGTAGGCGTTCCTGATATATCATTAAACAATTCTTAAGAAATCAAATATTTATCGAATCGAAAAAGGAAATGGAATCAAGTGAAACAAAGCAGAAAACTTGTAGAAATTGATCTTGGGGATCTCATAGGATACATCCCTCCAGTGGCTCATCGCCAACTTGTAGAAATTTTACCATATGTTCAGCAAATGCAAGAAAGAAATCGTGACTGTTCAGACAATCATAGCTCGGATCCTGGCATGGCAAACTGTGAAGAAAAGGCATCAACACAGCTTCTTATCCAGTGATATCCCTGTTGTTTAGAATGGCTTTAAGGAATTCCCTTTGAAGGGCAATTGCAATATGTGCAGCTCTCAGAAGAAATTCACTAATTGCCTCAAAATCTCCTAGGCAACCTCTTGCCGTCATGGCAGGGGTACCTAAAGGTATATAAAAACAGAAGTGGTTACAATAAGAAGCACTAAACACATCATCAATTTGAAATCAGGAACTTTTGTAAAAGCTTACCTATTCTTTCACCAAATATAGGAGTTTTATTCAGACTAATGTGGCAAGCCTCGCAGACTTTCTCAAAGTGCTTGCCTGTTCAGAATGATAATACAAATTCATCAATAATTTGTGGCATTGAATTTCTCAAAGTGGTTGCCTGTTCAGAATGGTAATACAAATTCAATGCAGTCTATTTAGAATGATAATACAGACTTTCTCAAAGTGGTTGCTTGCACATTAGTCTGAAAGTGGGCATTGAATTTGTATATTATAATACAGAATGATAATACAGAAATTTCTCATGGTGGTTGCCTATTCAGAAATTTCTCAAAGTGGTTGCCTATTCAGAATGATAATACAGACTTTCTCAAAGTGGGCATTGAATTTGTATTACATGATAATCAAAAGTGGTTATCAGAAATGTTTAGCATTTCCACAATTTCATCAATCACATATATGAAGTATCTCTAAAAAGATTAAATTCGAAGCAAAATCACAAATAAATAAGCCAATCTGACCTCGGTTTCACAGGTGAGAAATCACAAATAAACTCTTGCCAAAGGCAAAGGTGGAGCTTTTAGGGACAAAGGAAAGCCAATCTGACCTCGGTTACACAGGTTGTTCTCAAAATTCTCCCAAGGATCTAGGGCTTCATAAAATTCACAGAACAATCAGAATGTGTTTCTTTGTTATTAAAAAATAAAAATTATTTGCGTTAATAAGAGGAGACCGCAAGTGTGAATGATGGAATTTGGGAGCTTTTGAAGAGTCGAAAGCACCCGTGGAATCTCGAAGGCAACTGTGAAGGGTTGAATTGAACGATCGCTGGAACGGTTGGATCGTCGAACGTGTGAAGTCACAGTTGGATCGTCGAACCCCTGCCTCCTCACTGGAACCCTCGACCCAAGATCAAGCCGACTTCTTCCTGGCGATGAGGGGGAAGATAAACCCTTGACCCAAATTCATTTGCAGCCTGCGTTCCCTGGCGATCAGGATTTACTTTTCTTGCGGTCGGGGGTTGGGGGGAGAGGGAGGTTATGAAACGGAAATTTTGCCTCCCTCCACAGTTTTGTTATGAAACCGAAATTTCAAAATTTTTAAGTTTTCAATTCAAAATTTCAATTTTTAAATTTCCCCCCAAGCTTTCAAATACATAACCCCAAATTATCATCTCCCAATTTCTCATTCAAATTCTCGCATACAAAATGTATTAACCAACATACACAATTACCCAAATTCTCTTATCACTTATCCATTTTCTCTTATCCATTTTCTCATAACCAATTTATCTTATCCAAAAACTCTTATCCAAAAACCCATGATAACATCCCTGTTTTATAATATAGATGATATGCTGCTTCATATTGTGTCTTATTTGTTTTTATGTTGATTGTGTGAACCTTGTGAAATTGGCTCTCTTTGTATGCTCTATTATTTACATATTGTGATTTTGATATTGGATTCTCGTTCCTTTAGTCAACTAAGATTTCTTGTGTTTATGAGTTTTTTGTATATATATCAATGAGATGCACCTTCATGATTATTTTTCTCCGATTATATTTTGGCATCACATTAGATATTTATCCTATTTTTAGACTCTCATGATTGTTTTAGTACTTATTTAGTACTATTGTTGTTGTTATTCTACTCCCACTTTTGGCTAATGTCATAGGTGGAGAGAAATAAATATATCATAATTATATGCTAAGTAAATTCTAAATTTGAATCTAAAACTGAAGTTGCCTTAGATTCAGTGGGAGTTAGATATAATGAACTTGGATTATAAAATCCTAGATTTCAAGAATCAAAATCATTTCATTCATACATATCTTACATGCTCGCTTCAGTTGATCTATATATGCCCTTATATACATTAACTAACTTGATTGGCATCTATGTAGGGGGAGTAAGTTTTCATTAAGCACAATTATTTTTCTTTTTGTTTATGTTTGTTTGTCATTATCAAAAAGGGGGAGAATGTTGAGTATTGGACTTCTTCATACTTGGTGTTAATGATGAGTAAACATAAATACTTGTGACTAAACCCCTATTTACAGTTAATCCATTGCCTAAGCAAAACATGAAGATCAATTAGCAATGGATGACACTCAAAGATAAATCAAATCATGAAAAGTGGATTGGATGATTAAAGATGTGATTGAAGCTCCTAGAAGACTTCAAGCTCATACTTAGGATAGAAGAGATGCTTCTACAAAATGTAATCTTTTTATTCTCTTCTAGTATGTAGCTTAGAAGTAGAACTATGTTGGAGCACACACACATATCTTCATTTCTATCTTAAGAAATCATTAGATAACATTTCATTAGACTCCAATTAACATTCACAAGCATGTGCATTTTGGGATTTCAACAGGCAACTGCTGAACGATTTACAAGTGCATGTCTCAAAATAGTCGATTGTGATTTGTTCAACAGTCGCATGTTATGCACATAATTTACCAATTGATTTTTGGGCCAATTAGTTTTAACTCCATTCAGGCGACTGATGTACAAAAGACAGTCGCCTGTGCGAGCTACATGCGCCTGCGAGTTGTTAATTAGTCACATGTCTCTCTCCTGCCCAAAGGTCACTTTCTTTTCCATTCGGCCAATCGACCGATGTTGGATTGACAGTCGCCTTTCCAAGGCATAATCGACTGTCAATGCTTTATTAGTCTCATGTCTATGATTCCTCTAAAGACTTTGCTCTCTAGAAAGTTTCAAGTATTAGTGAAAGTCGATTGATGTTGGTTTCACAATCGCCATTCCATGGCACATGTGCCTGTGTGTTCCACATCAGTCGCCGTCGTGTCTTTCCAAAACTTTCTGAGGTTTCTCAGCTTACCCATGTTGCGGCCAGGAGCCTGTAGAAGGATTTACAGTCGCCTGTTAGGTTTACAGGGGCATGTCTTTTCTTCATCAGATGACTGTCAAATATGGTAAGTTATCGTTTGAATTCTCACATACCATCTAACACAGTGCAGCAGTCGACTGTGTTTTCTTCACTAGTCGACTGTCGGCTGTGTAAATTCTATCCATTAGCTTTTTCTCCACAGATTTCAAAGGGGTTTTTGGGGGATTCTGTTTCAGGGTTTTGGGAAACCAATAAAGAGAGCTTCTACTTTCCATTATCTTCTTGATCATCTCTTGAAAACCCTGGCTTTCAACTTTATGTTTTTCAAAGCTCTCAAATTCAAAAGCCCAAGAATTCCAATCTCATTCTCTCTTGCTCTCCAACCTAGAACCAAAGTGATATCCTCTAGGCAATTGGTGGTGAAAAGAGAAAGGGCTTTTCTCTCTTTTTGAAAGAGACCTCAACACACAACACACTTTCTCCTTCAAGTTCTACTTCACGGCATATGTGTTTGTAAGTGTTGTTATTTCATTATTTCATATCTTTCGATATTAGTTTAACTCTCTGTTTGTGAGAGTGGTTTGCTTGCTCCCAAGTTGTGGGAGTCAAGAACATCGATTATGTTTCAATTTCAATTGTAGGGTTGCTACAAGTGGGCTTAAAGGAAACCTCAAGTTATGGTTCTAACTTGAGTATCCGATGGTATCTAGGTGGAAGGGACGTAGGATTACCGGGAACAAGTCGGGAGTTGACTTGGATAATTCGAACCCTTGAAACATACTTTTTATTGGCATTATTTCAATTAGGGTTTATTTATAATTCCACATTTATTGTTGGTTAGGACATATTCTTCTTAGACGGGATGGATTACAACATGCACATTTTCAATGGTATTACCAACATAAGTAAGTGTATTTGGCTCAGTAGACATATTCATCTTAGACGGTGTACCTTCCTTTGAAAATGAAAAATAATTTCCATGTTTATTGATCTTCGTTCTTTTGGGGGAGCTATCTTGGCCTACCAACATCCACTTTGAATCATACTTCAACATGTATCATACATGATCTACGTTGAACTTCTTCACCACGTCACTTTCATAAATTTTATGGGTATTGAATAGAACGTCATTTTCGGGCTCACCACTTTTCTTTTATGTCTTTGCTTGATTGTATGCTCCTATAAACTTGGAAACATGCAAATTAAAATGGTGCCAATGATTTTTGCAAGCTTGTAATCTTGAATGGATCCACTAGTTTGAAACTCAGCGACGTATGTTGTCACCTTGTTTTAGAATGTTGTGCACGATTGATCGATACCATTAATGGAGTCTTTGCTGATATTTAGATAATCACTAATGTAACGCCCCATAGAAGGGTGCCATCACAGGGACTATGTAACTGTCATTTGCAGGCCTTGGAAATGCCACTGAAATCAGAATAGAGATAAAAGAGAAATATTATAAAATAACTTTAATCAGATATTAAAAGAAAGTAAATAATCGAAGATACAATGTAAATCATTAACAGTTTCTTGATTCGACTACTACAATGAAACAATATAAGAAGAAGAACAAAACTCTCCATACCGAAGTAATCAAAAATTAGTGTTCTCCACCGGGAATTTAGTATCCACATATGCTAGAGCTTCTTCTAAAGCTAGTCCATCACCTGTAGAAATCCATAGTAATAAAACAATAAAGTAGACGATATTTACCAAAGCACTTAATTAAGTCATTATCAAGAGTCCAACTAACAGAAGGGTCTATGAGTAAAACTGTGGAAAGGAAAGATGAAATCAATTATCTTGTCTATTTGAGCTATCTGAGCAATCAGTGTACTGTTTATGTTATAACTCAGAGCTAAAGGTAGAGTAATTTGAGAGCCACCTTGTATCACATGCGAGCTCAGCTGGGCCAAATATCTGTATGGTCCAAAAAAGCCAGTAAGGGACCCAGTCAATTTTAGTATCGATCGATCATTTATTCAGTCCAGGCAATGGCATCAGTCACTACATCCAACCTTTAACTAAGAGTTCCCTAAAACCTCGATGGCAATACGGTTTGGTCGGTCTCTAATCATTAGGTTGGCTTAGTACAGTTTAGGTCGGTACAGTTCAACAGTTTAGCCTAAGTCATATAGATAGAGTCGCAATCAATAGTTCAGTTTACATAGAAATTAGTTCAGTTTAGTCAATCAGTATGGTAACACTGTCATTCATTCTGGACGAACTCCTCTACATAACTCAGTCGTAGCTCTTTAGGTTGGTCTATCTCTATCTAAACAGTTCAGTGACGAAAACAGTTCAACTATGTAGCACACAGTAAATAGATCTATAGTGAGTAATAACAAGTCATGTAGAATTAAAATAATTTAAAATAAAGAAGTACATAGTTTGGATCAGATCATGACTAGCACACACACTATAGGCCGGTCAATGGGTTACATATAGTGAAAATGTCAGTGACAAAAAAATTAGTAAACAGAAGAGACAACTAATAGGTCGGCTAAAATAACAGTTCAGTCTTTTATCATCATAATCCATGATGGTGTCAACAGTTGGGTTGGCTATAGCTGTAGGTTGGATTAATAAATTAGGTCGGTTAACTGCTTTCGATCAGAGGAACAAGGGGTCAAGTTGACAGTCAAGAGAATGGGTTAGTAGAAATGATTGAGTTGGTGATGATAACAATTTAGGTTGGTCATATCGATAAGCTTGGTCAGTATTGGTCGGCAATTAGTAGTTGAGTCAATCAGTTAGGTCAGCTGTGACCCAGAATAGGTTATTAGGTGGGGGGGTCCTTAACATTAGTCACGGTTGAGCCAAGGGTGATTGACCAAATGATCTCTTTAGTGTACAAGGCATCTGTTTGGTTAGAAGGATGAACATATCATTGGCGTAGGTCGCCAGATGTAGAAGTGTCATAGCTAGATGTACAGAGAGGCACAACCCTCTTAAGTAGCTCGCATGAATCATCACATCCTCTAAATTAACATTTTAGTTTATCCATTAACTACAATTATCAGTTGAGCTATCAATCACAATAATAACTTTAATCAAGCTGGTCTATACATGAAACGATTTAAAAGAAAGTTAAGGTAAACAAAGTCTATTGTTCATCAATGATGGATACCCACCGTATTCTTCTTACTCAAGCTTACCAGTCTTCGTTGGTGTTTGAGGAAGAGGGTGATCTTGGACCAATCAGATTAGTCTGGACGTCATAAGCCCATAGAACGATCAGAATAGA
The DNA here is from genome assembly GCA_030789695.1 of Scilla litardierei. Classification (NCBI taxonomy): domain Eukaryota; kingdom Viridiplantae; phylum Streptophyta; class Magnoliopsida; order Asparagales; family Asparagaceae; genus Scilla; species Scilla litardierei. Next base: position 86,061,343 of record CM061131.1, on the reverse strand, counting down.
AATCTCAAGGGATATTGTTAAGGGAAAATTGAGTTTGGAAGAATGGCATGAAGAAGAAGGAGATGATGATATAGGGATGATAAGCCGTTGAGGAAGATCATAGGCATAAAATGTAAAAGATTTTTGGTGGATATTTTGTGTAACGGTCGAAGAGCGGTGGCTCAATCAGCAGCTAGGGTTGGGGTTAAGGCTAGGGTCTCTGCCAATATAAAAATGTGATAGCCATATGATCAGATGAGACAAATATAGATCAAGTTGGGTCAACACGTTGTGTGAGTTAAATTACACGATCTAAACCGGATGGTATGGTAGACAAGCGGGCATTGGCCATGCTTTCCAACAAAGAACATAGTGGGCATTGGGCTATCGGCTGTCGATCTGGGCCGATGTAAAATTAGAGACATTGAAAAAAATGATGGAAATAAATGAAATTGCATATCGTTACATCCTCTCCCCCTTATGAAAATTTCCTTCCTCTGAAGTCGGAAGAGCTATGATTACTCAAATAAGTAAGGGTAATGCTCCATCATCTCCATCTCTTACTCACAAGAGGACTCACCTGGCACGTTTGGATGTCATAAGACTCTCACTAAATTGACAATCTGGTTCCGTAAGGTCTTCTGCCATCGTTCGATGATTTCCATTGTCTGCTGCTCGTTGGTCAAATATGGTCAAACTGTAATCTTCGAATGGTCAACTATGTACAATGGATCTCCCAAATACTTGCGCAACTGTGACACATGGAATACATAATACACTCCTTACAAAGATTGAGGTGGTGCAATCCTGTAAGCCACTTCTCTGGCTCGCTCAAGTACATTGGAAGGTTCAATGTAACGAGGGCTCTACTTGCCACGTCAATCGAAACTAATCAAACCATGGTTCGATGATATCTTCAGAAAAATTTGGTCTCTTAGATGAAATTCTAGAACTCAAAGCTTCGAATCTACCCGATACTTGTATCGGTCTTGTGCAACCTATAATATATTCCTGATTGTCTGTATGACGTCAACCGCTTCTACGATCATCTATGGTCCCATCAACTCGCGATCGCCAATATTGACCCAACTCAAAGGTGAGTGACACTTCTGTCTGTACAAAGCTAAAAATGGTGCCATCCAATGCTCGCCAAATGACTGTTGTTGTACGCAAACTCCACAAGATGTGGGTGATCTTTATATGATCCTTTGAAGTCCAACATACAAGCTCGTAGCTTATCCTCCAAAATATAGATGGCCCGCTCTGATTGACTGTCTGTTTAAGGATGACATGCGGTGTTGAAATTCAAGTGTGTCCCTAAATGCTTCTTCAAGCTCCTCCAGAAATGAGACATGAATCGAGTGTCCCTGTCTGAAACTATGCTCACAGGAACCATGTGCAATCTCACGATCTCTTCCATGTACCTCTTGACAAGAATCTCCGTTACTTGACCAACTCTGAGGGGATAAAGTGAGATGATTTCGACAATCAGTCAATAATCACCCAGATATCATCAGTCTACTTCTTACTCTTGGGTAAACCCATCACGAAGAATATGCAGAGTCTGCAATAATCCTATGGCTCGCTGATATTCAACCTTCACATGCTTGCACACTAAACACTTAGCTACACTTCGTGCAACACTTCTCTTTATCCCATGCCACCACAAGTATTGCCTCAGATCATTGTACATCTTAGTCCAATCCGGATGGATGTAATAAGGCAAACTATGGGCTTCCTGCAACAGCTCCCCTCTGACCTCTCCAGATGGTACACAGGGCTTGTTACCGAACCTTAAGGATCTGTCCACATGAATCTGAAACTCTGGTCTCTAACCTGCCATCACCAATCATGTGATCCTCTGAAGCTTCAAATCACCGACCTAAGCTACCTTGATTATGTCTATCAAGGTCGACTGTATCTGAAAATTCATCATCGAAGAAGTTAGTTATGGTAGAACAACATCAATCTCCAACTCGAAAAGCCCCTACAGAAGTTGCCACTGAGTCGTAAGATTAAGCATTGTCGAAGTCGCCATTGAATCGTAAGATTAAGCACTGCTGGAAGTCGGTTAAATGCATCTAGTATGACATTGGCACTCCTAGGATGGTACTGAAGATCAATGTCATAATTAGCCATCAACTCGATCCAACGCCGCTGCTACTTGTTCAAATCCTTCTGAGTGAAGATGGACTTCAAGTTCTTGTGATCAGTGAAACCTTAATATGTTCTCCAAGAAGAAAATGCCTTCAGATCTTCAGGGGAAGATAACAGCTACTAGCTCCAAATCATGGGTGGGATGGTTGCTCTTATGATTCTTCAACTGCCTCAAAGATACGCTAGTACATGTCCATGTTGACGTAGTACACACCTGATGTGTTTTGCCGGATGCATCGTAGAATACCTCGAACCCTCCTATCCGATCTGGAACGATAAGTACTGGCACAAAAGTCAATCTCTTCTTCAGTTCCTGGAACACCTACTCACACTCCTTTGACTAACCGTACACTACGCTCTTCCATGTTAGTTGGGTTATGGGCTCTGCAATCTTAGAGAAGTTCCAAAAGAACCTCTTATAGTATCCTGCTAAGCCCAGGAAACTCTGAATCTCTGGCCTCTGGCATAGTCTTAAAAGCTGGCCACTTCTAGATGACAGCTACCTTCTTTGTGTCCATGGCGATCCCTTCTTTTGATACCACATGACCAAGAAATCCAACCTGGTCTAGCTAGAACTCAGAATTTATATACATAGCAAATAATTAGTAGTGTCTTAGGGTCTCTAGAATTATCCTTAGATATGATGCGTGCTCCTGAGCACTCCTTGAATACACCAGTATGCCATCCAGATAAAGTACTATAAATTTATTTTGATACTCATAAAGAACCTACTTCATGAGGCTCATAATATAGTCAGGGCAGTTGTCACACCAAACAACATTACAATGAACTCGTACTGAGTCGAATCTAACCTTTCTGCAAAAGGTCGTTCAACTAGGTACAGACCTCGTCCAACTCTGATGGGACCATGTGATAAGGGGTCCTGGAGTACGGCTGAGTTCTGGGCACCAACTCAATTTTGAACTCTAAAGTACGATCCATAAGTAATCTCGCAAGATCATCTGGAAACACATCTAAAGACTCCCTCACTACCTCTGGCTTTCTGGTGTAGCATCTATGGTAGTCAACATGGAGTCTGTGAATATATGCTCTACGGGTCCTTCTATTATGGTCCCATTGAAAAACTCGAATCTCGGGTGATTCAAAATCTCGAACACGACTCTCTTGTTTTTGCAATCAATCGTGGATTGAAAAGTCCTAAGCCAATCCATCCCAAACACTACATCGAAGCTGGGCATCTCGATCACTAAGAAATTAACATAGAGTTCTTGTCTGCAAAACACCACGGGTAGTCTGGATATCTGCTAGTCGTCTTCAGTACTCTGCTGCCAGTCTTAATGTCCAAAATAGAAGAGAGCAACGAAACAGAAATAGCATGCTTATGGACGAAATGGGCTGCCATAAAGTAATGAGAGTTTCCCAAATCGAAAAGTGCAAGAGTGGGTCTACTAGCTATCAATATGATGCCCAAGATTAAAGACTAAGTTTAAGCACATATTAAGAAATATCATAGACCAAACAAAAACTGGAGTTGTGTACCTGCGATGCACTGTCAGGTAGCCTCAGCTTCTTCTGTAGTCATCGTGTACGTTTTCTTCTAGGTGGTAGACCATGGGGTCGAGCCTACTGAATTCCTCTTCGTAGTGGTGGGGATTCACACTGAGCATTCATTGTTGGTGCTTTAGCCGGTGTACTCACTTGTAATGTGGCAACTAGTCTCTGTCCTTGTTAATGGCAATATCTAGAGTTGTGACCATCTGCTCTGTAGATCGGGCATTGATTTACGATATACCGACATTTTGACTTGGTGTGCCCTGTCTTGTTGCAACAGTTGCATAGTGGTCAAAGCTGATGTGGTTGTTGTAGGCCGATCTCTTAAATGGTGTATGATGCACGAGTGAGAGCGTCTACTAGGTAGGAGCCAGTGGTGGTCATCTCTTGGGTGTGGTCGCCTGCTCTACTTTCCTCTGGACATACTCGTAGTCATGAGGCACCTCAGTGTGAGTCTCCAGCTTGAAACCAACCAGGTGTTCTTGGAACTTGAAGCTGATGCCTTCCTGGAAACATTGCACTCTGTCCAACAGATCAGCTATCATAATCTTCGCAAAGCAACAAAACAATTTGGTTAATGGCATTCATATGCAGTAGGGATAAACCCCATGTTACGAATACGCACCAACTTCCCTAAAATACTTAGCGTTGTAATGCTCGAACGTCATGTATCCTTGCCTTAGGTTCATGAACTAAGCCTAAATCTACCCTTTGCCTATGGAGAAAAGTATTTATCGTTGAAGATCTCCTTGAATTTCTCCCATTCGATAGGCTGAGTTAGTCAGTTCTCTTCCGAATCTTACCATGCTCTAGCATCCTGAATCAATTGGAGATTAGCCATGTCCACCCATGCATTTGGTGCAATCCATGTGGCTCTCAACATATCGACGGTGTAGCATGGCCACTCTTCTGCAGCAAGATGGTCTTCCATTCCCTTAAATATTGGCGGGCGCAATGACCGGAACTGATGTACTCCCCCTTCATGCATGAGCTCTCTCTGTAGTGCTTGATGTTAGATACAACATGTAGTTGGATACTACGATCGATGACTTCGTGTTTGATGATAACAAACACATGTGAACGATTTGATGTGTGCGCTAAGTGTTTTTCGGAGTGGCAAGCTCGTAAATACTCAAAGGATGACCTAGTCAAAGTGATGGAGAAAATTGCTACACAAAAGAAGACTTAGTCAAAGTGATGGAGAAATTGCAATTCATTTGCAATTTGGACTTGGTCAAAAATGGAGAGATATGGAGAGATCTCATTCATTCCAAAGTGATTGAACCAAATCTCATGCAAATCAATTTGTGATTAAATGAGATCATATTCAAATCCCATTACCATTCAAATTCAAATCCTATTGCAATCCAAATTCATACTTAATATCATATTGTGATTAGAAGAGATCTTCAATATGATTGTGTCAAATCCTATTCAAGCTAGAATTCCATCCAATCTCCATGTTCTATGGGATTCTACATGAGCCAAAGATCTTCTCCCTCTCCTTATATACACCCATCATCCAAAGAGAGAAATTTGGAGAAGAGGAAACAAAAAAGAGAGAGGCAACCACAACATAATATTACGGCCAATACATAGAAACCCCCCATTGCCAAAATATAGCAGGAGCATCCTTCCTCCTCTTAGCCGTAACTTGCAAAGCTACCAAAACTCTCAAGGCCGCAACTTTCATAAGGAGCATTACCGCAAGTTTTAGATCCTCTCCATTGACAAAACTTACAAAGCAAACACAAGGCCAAGGGATCCATCCTCTTCAAGCCCGCAACAAGCTTCAAGGGACTCCATCAACCTCAAGGCTGCAACTTGAAGGAGAGCTCCTTTCCCTCTACATTGCCGCAATTCCAAGCAAGGGGATTCTTCATTGCTCAAGTTCTTCAGGGACACATCCTCCTAGGCCGCAAGTTGCAAGCATCTCCCTCCATAACCGCAACTTCACGGCATCATCCAGAGGCGGCCATGATGACTACATCTTGTCAGATCACATCTGACCTGAGCTGATTGACAGAGACGACTACAATAACACGAACTGAACTCTTACTACTTTATATTCGTGTACTTGGTGTATATATCTTTTTAGGTGAAACTTTACATTCTTTTGGGGTCTTGTCTAATTGGGGCTAGATAAGAGGGTCTTGACGAGTTGGGACTTGTTAAGAGAGAGAATTTACTAGGTTGATAGTGTTTAGCAATTTGGAGAGTGCTGTACAAACTGGGTGAGAGTTGAGTTGGGGCTCGTAGTTGTACTCAGTAACATATTAATGCAAGTATCTTCTTTGGGGATGGAGTAGATCATTGGGGTGACCGAACCAGCGTAAATTTGTTGTGCACACTGCGATTGCTTTTACTTGCACTTATTTACTCTATGTGATTGATTGCGCTTATAATTGCTTGTGATTTCTGTTTGATCCCTGGGTTTGCACCACAGGGGCACGAATCACTGCAAGTGCACGGTGCGCTAGAAAGATTGCTGAACTCAGGGTGGTGATCGTTTAATGCTTAGCTTTATATGGAAGGAGGAGAGTATGTGGTCATGTGCTGTTACGAATGATTGATTGGTTGTTTTGGAAAATCGAGAGTTAACTAGAAATTAAACGTCTAAGACTTTCAAGATTCCTTGCTAGGCCCTTCGATCACGAAAGCTAGGTCAAATGACCCTACGTCGGATGATGGATTAGGGTAGGAGTGTCACATCCGTAGATGAGAACGAGTACTTAACTTTCGTTGTTCCTACTCGTCTAACTCATCCCTATGTGAAACTGTGATCTTGTAGTCGGCTTCACATGGGAATGCATGCATTAAGATTGACACTTGGTCCCGCCTCGCAGATCCGCATCCACTCTCATGATCTATGGAATACGACACTATCCTATGGTTGATTCTAGCAATCAGCATTCTCTCGCAGTCACCGACTAGCAGATTGAGATTAGCGGTAGCCCCGGCACTCACGTCACTCGCGTAATCATGAGCCCTGAAGAACGACCGTGATTTGGGTTGAATATTGCATATTTAACTCCTTATCTAGCAATATTTTGTGTGTAAATGATGCTTAATTGGTCTCTAATATGTTCGTATACTGTATATCATCATTTATTAGAGCAAACCATTGATTAGTGCACAAAGTCTGAATTTTATTGAGTATTTCTGCATTTGTATATTTTTCATGACTAGGTCTCGATCTCACGATTCCAACGACTATTTATTTGTATTTTTCTGAGATCTGTGCTAATTACTGTGTATTTTTGAATGCAGAATACCATTTAATTGGAGAAATACGGAAGAAATACGCATAAGTACGATCGACGCACGAATCTTGGCAGCCACGTGGTGCCATCCGCTCGATCCCCGCCCCCATCTGACGGCCCAAGAGAGCGGGCGACGTGGACGTGTGAGGGCCATTGGATGCTGATCCAACAGCGAGAAGCAAGCCCGCACGCGAGTCAGAGAGCATGGCATTTCGAGCGACGTGGCTCAATCGCGACAGTTCACGCAAGCGATCGAACGGCTGAAAATGAGCCCGCGTTTGGATTTCAAACGAAGCGGTTGCAGCGGGGATTTGAGGCGACGTGGCCGCTTCTAAGCCCTCCGATGCATGATCCAACGGCTCAGGGCAACTCCAAAGTGGATCCGAAGAAGCGATGCAGGTGCAATTTTTGAAGCCCACGTGGCGGCTTGTGGGAAGATCCTGCTTTGATGGACGGACAGTATTTGTTGCGAAAAGCTGGTCTGGGTTTGAGAGGTTTAGGTGGAATTTGGAACCCGTTAACCCCTTTAAACCCGCAATGCTTGTATTTAAGGTATTCTTAGGGTTTTGCTCCGTATTCTTGGCATATTTGTGCGATTTTGGTGGCATTTTTGCAGCAATTTTCTAAGTTTACATAGAGCAATCTGAGGGATTTTCAGAGAGCTTTTAGAGGAAGAAGAAGAGGTTTTCTTAGGAAAAAAGTGGTAGTTTTGGTGATATCTCTTGAACTTAATTATTTATATGCAATTCCATCTACTTCTATTGATCAGAACCATGTTGAATATGATGAAACCATTTGTTATTTTCAGTATGTATGGCTAAATTCTATTGTGCATGATATGGTGTAGTTAGAGGACATGATGTGTATTTATTTGGTTGAATCTTCATGCTAAAATTGTTGAGGTTGATAAAGTTATAGTCTTTACTTAAAATCTCCTCTTCATCTTTTACAAGAACATGATTGAGTTAATGATCGCCTCACAAGGGTGAGTTTTGATCTCCCCAAAATGGAGTTTCATCTCTTATTTTTAAAATATTATAGCTTTAGCAACAACTTTATTCGATTTTATGCTTTAATCCCCACAAGGGTATTTTCCGATGAATTTCTCTCAAAAAGAGATATTATTGAGTTATCTTTAATCAACCAAATTAATACAAATCATGGACCCTACTGAATCCATATCATGTGCGTACTTCTCATAGATATTTACATAAACGAAACTTTCTTTTGCTCGTATTGTCCATAAATTAAAAAAAACCACAATCAAACCCCATTCAAACCATCATCATCAAAAGTGGTTAGTCTCTTTACGTTTAATCCCTATTTGATTTGAGCTTTGTGGTTGCAACAGGTTTTCTCCCAAGGATTCGACATTTGGACTCTCAGATCTATATTACTTGCACGGACTCTTACGCTTGAGAGAAGCACATTTTTTGTCTAAGCAAGTTTTTGGTGCCGTTGCCGGGGAGAACGGTTTGTTACCACAGTTTATTTCTTTCAGAGGACCTTCGATGAGATCTTTCCACTTTACTGTTTATAAATTTTTGTTTATTATTTAAAAAAAATTTGTGCTAGGAACCTAGTTTATGTGGCATAGGAATCCTATGACACAGATGTTGACTAGACGCTTTGAAATGGCTGCTAATAATAATAACATTGATGAAAACTTTAGTAACAACAATGAAAATAATGTGCAACCTGGAATTCCTAGAACTTTAAAAGATCTTCTAAGACCCACTAGGACTAGCACAGCTCCATGCTTTATCTTACCCGCTGATGCAAATTCTTTTAATTTTAAATCGGGGGTAATCCAACTCATACCCACCTTTCATGGGTTGGACAAGGAAAACTCTTATCTTCATATAAAAGGATTTGAGGAAGTGTGCTTGACATGTTTTGAGGGAAAGACTAGTGAGGACACGATATATCTGAAATTGTTTCCATTCTCACTAAAAGATAAAGCTAAAAACTGGTTAAATGCCTTACCATCACGTTCTATTACTACATGGATTGACTTGCAGGCTGAGTTCTTAAAGAAATTTTTTCCTATTCACAGGACACAGGGATTGAAAAGACAGATCATGAACTTTGCCCAGAAAAGCGAGGAAACATTCTATCAGGCTTTTGAAAGGTTCAATGAGCTATTGCTGGTATGTCCACATAATGGCTTCGACAAAAGCAGGATTACTGGCTTCTACTACGATGGACTGCAACCCCAGATGAAACAATTTGTAGAAATGATGTGCAATGGGGAATTTTTCGATAAAGAGCCAGATGAAGCTTGGACGCACTTGGAGGATACAACAGAGAATGCACAAACTTGGGATACTACTTCAGAGTACGACAGAGGAGGCCCCTCTATACCTTCCCAGCCAACACGTGGAGGTGTATACAATTTAAAGCCAGAAGATGTGTTGGAGGAAAAAATGGAGGCAATGATTACAAAAAAGCTTCAAGCTCTCAATTTGAAAGAAGCCAAAGCAGTTGAGATAGAGCAGAGTTATGCACTTTGCGATGTTGGTGGCCATGATACCGTACCTGCTCCACACTTCCAGCTTTGAAGAGCATGCTAAGCAATCCAATAGGGGTGAACAAAGTATCCACAAACTATGAAGGCTTCAATTCCAACAACAAGGGGCGGTGCAATAATCCTAACTTAAATTGGAGCCCCAATCAGCAACCTCAGCAACAAGCTCCTCCTCAGTTTAGACAATCACAATACAACAACAACTACTACCAAAGGGGGAACCAAAGGAGGGACCAAGAGCCATTGCAACAACAACAAATGCAACCATTTAGAGATGCGCTTCAGCAGCTTATTCAATTGCAGCAAGCCCAAATGCAACAACAACAGGCTCAGTTTCAGGCTCAATAGACTCAAAAACAAAAATGAGCGAAAGCTTAGCAAGGCTTACGGCAACGTTGGAGAAAGGTAAGCTACCATCACAATCAATTTCGAATCCTAATATGAGCTCATCTTCTTCTGCAGGTAATAATATGAAGCCTTGCCAAGCCGTGTCCACTCTGAGGAATGGAAAGGAAATTCACAAACCTGACCCACCAAGTAGAGAAGCTGAACAAGAGGAGGAAATTCAAAGGCAAGAAGAGGTGCAGGAGGAGAGCACGGATGCAGGTCTGAACAATAATGTCATCGAAGAGAAAGAGCCCGCAACATATGTACCTCGAACACCTTTCCCTCATCGGCTACTTCAGAAAAATAAAGATAAGTATCAATCCGAAATTCGTGAAATTTTTTAGAAGTGCCAAATAAATATTCCACTGCTTGATGCCATAAATCAAATACCTGCATATGCTAAATTTTTGACAGACCTGTGCACTATTAAACGAAAATTGAATGTGAAGAAAAAAGCATTTTTAACTGAACAGGTTAGTTCTATTGTGCAACAAAATACACCATCTAAATTTAGAGATCATGGATCATCCACCACTGCTTGTACTATTGGCACTAAAAATATTGGAAATTCTTTATTGGATTTAGGGTCTAGTGTTAATATCTTGCCATATCCCATCTTTGTGCAGCTTGGCTTAGGAGAGCTAACACCAACATCTGTCATATTGCAATTAGCTGATAGATCTATTAAAGTTCCAAAGGGATGCATTGAGGATGTCCTCGTTCAAGTAGACAAATTTTACTACCCTGCAGACTTTATAGTTCTAGACATCCAAGGACCCCAAACTGCCAATTCCACTCCCATCATCCTAAGTAGATCGTTCCTGGCAACATGCAATACTTTAATAAATTGTAGGGATGGTCAACCTAAAATCACTTTTGGTAACATGACTTTAGATTTGAATATACTTAATACTTGCAAGTTACCAAATGTGGATGATGAGGTTGAAAAGGTAAACATGATTGACTTATTGGTGAATGATTATATTTTCTCTGAATTTCATGGTGATGCTACTATTATTGAAACAATTGTGGAAGATACTAATGACATCTTTCTTGTGCAGGAAAATGTGAAGGAACTCAATGTGATATGGGAGCCTAAGTTCGAGGCTTTGCCACCAAATGCACCAACTCAAATGTCATCTGAAGTGGAAGACCCAAAGCCAGAATTAAAGCCATTACCTGAATATCTCAAGTATTCCTTTCTTGGAAATGAAAGCAGCTTCCCTGTGGTAATATCTTCTAAACTCTCTTTAGAACAGGAAAGCTCTTTACTTGAAGTGTTGAAAAGGCATAAAGGGGCCATTAGTTGGTCCATTGCTGATATAAAAGGTATTAGTCCCATTGTATGCATGCATCACATTTACTTGGAAGATGACGTCAAACCCACTAGAGAAATGCAACGTAGGTTAAACCCCACAGTAAAAGAAGTGGTGAAAGGAGAGGTTCTAAAATTATTGGATGCAGGTATCATATACCCAATTTCTGACAGTAAATGGGTCAGTCCAACACAGGTTGTACCTAAAAAGTCTGGCCTCACTGTGGTTAGAAAAAAGAATAACGAACTTATCCCTGTTAGAACCACCACAGGATGGAGGATGTGTATAGATTATAGGAAGCTGAACTCCAGAACTAGGAAAGACCACTTCCCTCTACCATTTCTTGACCAGATTTTAGAGAGAGTGGCTGGACATGAGTACCATTGCTTCCTAGACGACTATTCAGGATATTATCAAATTGAGATTTCACCAGAGGATCAGGAAAAGACGATTTTTACCTGTCCCTTTGGTGCTTTTGCCTTTAAGAGGATGCCGTTTGGTCTATGTAATGCTCCCGCTACTTTTCAACGATGCATGCTTAATATTTTTGATGATATGGTTGAGAAAATTGTGGAGGTGTTTATGGATGATTTTTCTGTATATGGTAGCTCTTTTCATGATTGTTTAACTAACTTGGCTCATGTTCTTGACAGGTGTATTAAGAAGAATCTCCTATTAAATTGGGAGAAATGCCATTTTATGACCACAGAAGGACTTGTCCTTGGTCATTTAGTCTCTAAAGATGGTATTCAGGTAGATAGAGCCAAGGTAGTAGTAATTGAGAAGCTACCAAGTCTCAAGTGTGTAGGGATATCAGATCATTCCTAGGTCATGTAGGATTCTATAGGCGATTTATCAAGGATTTCAGCGCTATATCTCGCCCTCTCTGCAACTTGCTAACTCAGAATGTGGATTTTATTTGGACACCTGAGTGTCAACACTCTTTTGAAACTTTAAAGAATTTGCTAATTTTTTCTCCCATTTTGCAGGTCCCAGACTGGTCCCTACCATTTGAAATCATGTGTGACGCCAGCAACTACGCAGTTGGCGCAGTCCTAGGCCAAACGAAGGTCAAAGCTCCAGTGGTTATTTACTACGCCAGCAAAACATTGAATGATGCTCAAAGGAACTATACAACCACAGAGAAGGAGTTGCTGGCTATAGTATTCGCTTTGGAAAAATTCAGGAGCTATATTTTGGGATCACCTATCTTGATTTATACAGATCACTCTGCTTTGAAATATTTATTGTCAAAAAAGATGCTAAACCTCGATTGATAAGATGGATTTTATTGTTGCAGGAGTTCAATGTCCTAATCAAGGACAAGAAAGGCATGGAGAATCTACTAGCTGACCACTTATCACGATTGACAGTAGGCCAAGATTCAGCAGATGTACCTTTGAAGGACTCTTTTCCTGATGAGCATCTTTTTAATGTTTCCACCTTCCCATGGTATGCTAATATAGTGAATTATCTAGTGACGGGTAAGACTCCTGAAACTTGGTCACTTCAAGACTTAAAAGGTTCAAGTATGAGGTAAAATATTTTTTCTTTGATGATCCATACCTCTATAAATACTGTAGCGACCAAATTGTTAGGAGGTGCATTCATGACCATGAGATAGCTAGTGTGATACAATTTTGTCATGATGGGGTGTCTGGATGACATTTTTCTGCGAATAAAACTGTGGCTAAAATCTTGCAATGTGGCTTTTATTGGCCAACTATATTTAAGGATACATTTCATTATTGTAAGACATGTATTGCATGCCAACAGTTAGGGGGTATTACTAGACGTAACATGATGCCATTAAACCCCATTCTAGAAATAGAAATATTTGACTGTTGGGGTATAGATTTCATGGGACCATTCCCACCTTCATTTGGATATGTTTACATTTTGGTTTCAATCGATTATGTTTTTAAATGGGTGGAAGCTATTTCTTGCAGGTCGAACGACACTTTAGTTGTGCTCAAGTTTCTCAATGAGAACATTTTCTCTAGATTTGGAGTGCCCAAAGCCTTGATCAGTTATGGATGGTCCCATTTTTGCAACCGCATGTTCGCTAATCTAATGAAAAGGTTTGGGGTCATGCACAAAGTCTCTACTCCATATCACCCCCAAACCAATGGTCAAGCAGAGCTGGCGAATAGAGAGATTAAAGGCATTCTACAGAAGATGGTGAATCCTTCAAGGAAAGATTGGAGCTTGCGCTTCCCTGAAGCTCTGTAGGCCTACAGGACGGCCTACAAGATGATTTTAGGGATGTCACCTTACCGTCGTGTCTTTGGGAAGTCTTGTCACTTACCTGTAGAATTGGAGCATAGATCCTATTGGGCTATTAAGAAATTAAACATTGATACTGATTCATATTTTGCTTCTCGCAGGTTACAGTTGTTGGAGCTAAAGGAGCTGAGGAGAAATGCCTATGACAATGCCAAGATATCAAAAGAACGGATGAAATCCGTCCATGACATGATGATCCTAAGGAGGGAGTTCACCCCAGGCCAAAAAGTTCTTCTATACAATTCCAGGCTACACATATTCCCTGGAAAGCTTCGCTCTAGGTGGTTTGGACCTTTCACAGTCAAAGAAGTTTTTCCACATGGAGCAGTGATATTGCATAATGAAAAAGACGGGAGTGAGTTCAAGGTAAATGGCCAAAAATTGAAGCATTTTCACGAGCCTTGGACCAAGGATGCAAGCATCATCGATCTCACGGACCCACCCTCGGGTGGCAACTAATCAGGTGTGTTCTTTCCATGCTTCCATCTCCCTAACATTGAGGACAATGCTTATTTTAAGTTAGGGGGAAGGTATAAACTTTTAGGATTTTTCTTTTTCTTTTAGGAATTTTGTTAATTAGTTCCCTTTTTGCAAAAAAAATTGAGTCAAGTTCTATCACCAATATTTATTTCGCTAGAGATGAACCTCATGTGATAAAAATTCTCGAAATCTATTCACCACTATACACATGTGATTTATTTTCCTCCACCACTATTGTTAAATATTTCAGTCTCATTTGATATGTATGCTAGTACTCATGGTAAATTTCTGTTGATATATCTCAAGGGTGAGATTGATTGATAACTTAATGAATCAGGAAGTTATGAATTAGCAAACATTATGCTTTCAATGGAACACACCAAGGTTCATGCATCAATAGTTCACAAAATAACTGGAGCATTGCTTTCTATCTCTTATTCATTGCTATTTGCATGCTTTGTGTGATTCTGGGTAGAAAGTGTACACTGTCTTTTGAAATGATTAGGATAACCCATTATTGTGAAAGAATTAAGTAGAGGAAGCGATCTTGCCAAGTTATTTATGCACAAAAAAAGAAAAAAAGAGTATTAAAAAACATGAATAAGTATGTCACTAAATAAATAACTTGGTTGGCTCGAGTAGTACAGTCCAAGGGGTCCTTTTTGGCCTAATGCCTTATTATCGTCTGATTTTGGAGCCATTGACCGGAACCACACTCATTTGATGGAGCGACCCAAGTTATACATTTTTCCACAAATGTTGATTTATGCGCGTTACATGGAACTAATAAAAAGAGAAAGAAAAGAGAGAATAAGTGTGCATAACTAGCAAGGCAAGAGAATTTCCAAAGCTTAAAGAAAGCACGAGATATGGTGTGATTTTCTACGAATGAAGATTGACGTGTGGATGTCTTCATTCTATTCCTTATGCTTGTTTTGCATGATACATCTACTCTCCAAGTTAGAATTTCTGATTGAAAGGTGTGAGCCATTGATTTTGTATATTATGCGCTATGAAGTAATAGATAGTGAAGTTAAGTCGATTTCATGATCATTTGAGAGATACTTGCTCTTCATCTTTAAATCCATGAGTACCATTATTTTATGAGTATGAAATCTTGAAATGGTGTGTGGACATTTTCCTTTGTCATTGTAGTATGGTGGTGAGTAATTTGAGATCTGATAAGGTGATCTAGGTGTATATTGGATATCACGTTTCACTCACTTTGATAGAGACTAGCAAAACGCTAGTTGGGGGTGTGATTCGGGTTGAATATTGCATATTTAACCCCACATCTAGCAATATTTTGTGTGTAAATGATGCTTATTTGGTCCCTAATACGTTCGTATACTGTATATCATCATTTATTAGAGCAAACCATTGATTTGTGCACAAAATCTGAATTTTATTGAGTATTTCTGCATTTTTATATTTTTCGTAACTAGGTCTCGATCTCACGATTCCAACGACTATTTATTTGTATTTTTCTGAGATATGTGATAACTGTGTATTTTTGAATACAAAATACCATTTAATTGGAAAAATACAGAAGAAATACATTTAAGTACGATCGATGCATAAATTTTGGCAGCCACGTGGCGCCATCCGCTCGATCCCCGCCCCATCTGACGGCCCAAGGGAGCGGGCGACGCGGACATGCGAGGGCCGTTGGATGCTGATCCAACGGCGAGAAGCAAGCTCGTACGTGTGTTGGAGAGCATGGCATTTCGAGCGACGTGGCTCAATCGCGACGGTTCACGCAAGCGATCGAACGGCTGAAAACAAGCCCGCGTTTGGATTTCGAACGAAGCGGTTGCAGCGGGGATTTGAGGCCACGTGGCAGCTTCTAAACCCTCCGATGCATGATCCAACGGCTCAGGGCAACTCCGAAGTGGATCCGAAGAAGCGATGTGGGCACGATTTTTGAAGCCCACGTGGT
The DNA here is from genome assembly GCA_030789695.1 of Scilla litardierei. Classification (NCBI taxonomy): domain Eukaryota; kingdom Viridiplantae; phylum Streptophyta; class Magnoliopsida; order Asparagales; family Asparagaceae; genus Scilla; species Scilla litardierei. The sequence goes on along the minus strand of CM061131.1, from coordinate 86,045,497 downwards.
GGCTTGTGGGAAGATCCCGCTTTGATGGACGGCCAGTATTTGTTGCGGCAAGCAGGTATGAGTTTGAGAGATTTGGGTGCGAATTTGGAACCTGTTAACCACTTTAAACCCGCAATGCTTGTATTTAAGGTATTCTTAGGGTTTTGCTTCGTATTCTTGGCGTATTTGGGCGATTTTGGCGGCGTTTTTGCAACAATTTTCTGAGTTTACAGAGAGCAATCTGAAGGATTTTCAGAGAGCTTTTAGAGGAAGAAGAAGATGTTTTCTTAGGCAAAAATAGGGTGTTTTGGTGATATCTCTTGAACTTAATTATTTATTTGCAATTACATCTACTTCTATTGATTAGAACCATATTGAATATGATGAAACCCTTTGTTATTTTCAGTATGTGTGGCTAAATTCTTATTGTGCGTGATATGGTGTAGTTAGGAGACATGATGTGTATTTATTTGGTTGAATCTTCATGCTAATATTGTTGACGTTGATAAAGTTATATTCTTTACTTAAAATCTCCTCTTCATCTTTTACAAGAACATGATTGAGTTGATGATCGCTTCAAGAGTGATTTTTGATCTCCCCAAAAGGGAGTTTCATCTCTTATATTTAAAAGATTATAGCTTTAGCAACAACTTTATTCAAATTTATGCTTTAATCCCCACAAGGGTATTTTCCGATGAATTTCTCTCAAAAAGAGATATCATTGAATTATCTTTAATCAACCAAATTAATACAAATCATGGACCCTAATGAACCCATATCATGTACATATTTCTCATAGATATTTACATAAACGAAACTTTCTTTTGCTCGTATTGTCCATAAATTAAAAAAAAACCACAATCAAACCCCATTCAAACCATCATCATCAAAAGTGGTTAGTCTCTTTACGTTTAATCCCTATTTGATTTGAGCTTTATGGTTGCAACAGGTTTTCTCCCGAGGATTCGTCATCTGGACTCCCAGATCTATATTACTTGCACGGACTCTTACGCTTGAGAGAAGCACATTTTTGGGCTAAGTAGACCGTTAAGCTCAAATCGGATTCATGGATATTCTCCCCAGGATATGGAGCCGCCTTCGCGATATCCCGATCCTAAGGCCAATTCCCCAAAACCCTTGTTCAAACCTCCATAGGGCAACCTTAGATTGATCCAATGGGGGTCTAACAAAACATCCAATCCCTAGGATCCTATGGATCATCCCTAAGACCTAGATACACACTACTCTAGCAAGGCAAAATCTCTAAATACGGTAGCAATAGAGATAGGCATATCTAACCGGTCAAATTGCATGAAATTAATTAGAGAGAGCAAGAGAAAAAAGAGCAATGGTAAAGAAATCAAAGAAATCCAAACACAAACAAATAAATAGATTGCAAAAGAGTTTACCAAAAAAGAGCTCCCAAATTAGCTCTAAGTGTTTAGCTACATCAAAATCCAAAATCCATCTTAACCTACTCTAAAAAAACGTTCACTATTTATACAAAACAGTTTGGGTTATGGGTTTACATGAAAACCAACTCGAAACCCATAATTTTAAGTCAAATAGAAGTCTGCCGACCTACCGCTCGGCTGACCGTGCCTTGTGTAGTGCTTCGCTTGGTGCACGAGAAGGGGCCATAGCGACCCTAGTGTCATGTCGCTCGGTCGAGCAAATTAAGCTCCAAAAAATCCAGAGACCAAGTCTTTCATTTATTGGGCTCCTCTGATGGCTAGCTCGGGTGAGCGGGCTGGTCGCTCGGCCGAGCGAGCCTGTTGCTTGGCCGAGCACCCCGAAGAAGGAGGTTAGCGTGACACAGGTCGGCCGAGCACATCTTCCGCTCGGTCGAGCAATCTGGCATGAGCTCTCTCTCTTCTCCATTCTCCTCTTCTCTTCTCTACTTCTTCATTCTCCTTTTCTCCTTTCTTCTTCTCCACTTCTTTGGCTCCATTGGGTCGCCGTATTGAGGCGAGGCAAGCTTTGCCATTGATGTTGTGCCCAGAACCTCTTATCACTCTGAATCACTCCGAATTTTCTGAAAACACATAAAACATCGAATGGATCAAGAATATCGAGAAAAGCATGATATAATTTGAAAATATGGATTTAGGCGATCGAAACGACACGTGAATGCATGGTAAAAACATGAAAAATATAGACAGAACAAAAATCCTCCAAGCTCTTCTCTTACTCATCCTCGAGGAAGACGAATAAGAAGTTCACCTGAGGGTAAAAACAACGAAGTGCAAAAGAAACCAAAAGATAGAAAAGGCGACTAAATCATCTCCCCATCTTATCGCACGCATCAACACTTCAACTTTATAAATTAAAAATGCACTACTCATTAGGATTCATCAGGTCTAGCAAATATCTATTATACATTTGACAGCGATTTTTGAATCCTAACGCTGACTAGGACAAGCTGACTAGGACAAGCTGACTAGGACAAAGGGGTTGATAGAAAGAGGGCCATGATTTAATCTTGGAGAATGAACGGTTTAGATGAAGCTTTGAGATAGCTTTGCTTGTAACTCAGCCTAAATGATATGTGGGTCCCATTTTGTTACGTGGGGAGATCAATAGGCTTTTTGTGGGGGAGAGCAACATGCATTTTAGATTCCCTAGAGATCAACAGTCAAGGCGCAAGGAATTTTCCCAAGAGATCAACAGTTAAGGTGCAACGCATTTTCCCAAGAGATCAACAGTCAAGGAGCAACAGACATTTTCCCCGAGAGCTTTCCATCCGATTTCCCCAAAAGCTTCCCATCCGGTTTCCCTCCATGCTGAATCACGTCGTATCTTGGAGAGCAAGGAGAAGGACGCAAGGAGAAAGACGCAAGGTTTGCATCTATGCTGAAAGTTTTACAACCTAATTTGTAAAAAGCTTTGGATTTCTCAATTATCAGTCTCTACAATTTTTATAAAAAGCATTCGGTTTACAAAAAGCTTTGGATTTCTTAATTAAAAGTCTCTACAATTTTTGTAAAAAGCTTTCAGTTTGCAAAAAGCTGAGATTTTTGTTTAAAAGCTTTCTCCTTTTGGTTTGCTTTAGGCTCAAGACAGTTCGTGTGTTATAAGGCACAAGGTAGCACGATCTTTTAAGGGGAGATTTTTTTGGCGTAAGGCACAAGGCAGCAAGACTTATCCTAGTTTCTCTCTCAATGTTTGATGGCTGCCGTCCTTTGAGTTTGTCAATTTCCTGCATACAAAAAACTTTCCTCTTTGATTTGCTTTGTTGAGATCCCCTTGCTCACGCTTCGTGCCTGAAAAAAATAAGTGGAGTATTAAACATCAATGCAAATGGTGGCTTACATCTCTCATAGTTTTCTCCGTTCAAATTGATTAGTCAGCCTTTGCTCGAATTAATTGATCCCACTGCCACTTAAATTTCTTTATCTACAATCAATGAGTGTTGCCAATCTATGAGTGCATTGTGTGTGTGCTGGTGGCTTACGGATGTCACGACAGTAAATGTCGAACTCGGATTGTAGATGTATGATGATGTCGCGGCCTGAAGAAGATGTCGCAGGTTGAAGATGATCACATCAACGAAATGGCCTCGACGGCAGCAAGGTTTGGAGTCGCAGCTTGATGGTTTCTTTTTTAGGCAGAAGTCCAGTTCGTGTGTTACAATTATTTTTTAGGCTGAAATTTAATTCTAATTGCTCAAACCGGTAAACGGAGAATTATTTTTGGTTTTGGAATTCCAGTTCGTGTTTGGCAGGAAAGTAGCAAGAAAGTAGCAGGACAGTAGAAAGAATTCCAGTTCGTGTTTGGCAGGCTGAAGTCCAGTTCGTGTTTTGTTATTGGAACACCTCAAGAAATAGGTTGCAAGCAAGAAACATTTATGTACCATGAACTTTTAATTTTTCATTTAACTGGTTCTTTTTGGAGTAACAATGTTTCACAGATTTGCGGTTCTTTTTTGGTTTCACAGATAGAACATGCATTTCGCATCAACGGGCATCATTTCGCAAGGCGCACGGCATCAAGGCATATGTTTTTTTCTTGCCGAACCCCACATTTCACTTTTTCCTCATTTGCCTAAAAAGTAAGGAGCATCATTTAGCTGGTTCTTTCTACAGTTTGTTATATGTTACTGAAACATCAAAGTAATTATTATTCAGGATTTAATGATGACAAAAGTTTTCGGTTCTTTTTTGGTTTCACAACAAGGCGCAAGGCAGCAAGGCGCAAGGCGGCTCTTGGGGAGCAAGGAGCATCATTTCGCAGCGTTGATTTACCAATTGAGCACGGCGTTGATTTCTCAGGTTGGATTTCTCAAGCTGAAAATGCCCCAGGTTGCGATTACAGATTACATTCGAACTTTGAATTTAATCATCACCACAAATTTCTCCAGTGTTAATATTTTCTCCTTTTCCCAAATCGTCACCTCAAATTTTTCAAAAAAAATACATTACATTCTAACTTTGAAATAAATGCATAAAGCATATGGCTTTATTTGGTTCTTACAATCTGAGAAAATTCCAGGTAGTGTCAAAAACACACGTGCATAGCTCCATATGAAGAAGAAAATATTAACACTTACCATCAAAATTATCTATGAAAAGAATAAAAGTAGAAGCATAGATTGTTTGCTAGAATAAACAGGTTCTGAATAATAATTACTCTCTTCTCATCTATTGAGTACTATACAAGACGTCAAAAACTTTTCTTACCAACAAGAAACTTTTGTTCATGAACAGTTGTTACCCAATGAAGTGACTTAAGTATCGGTTATAGCTTGAATCAGAACCCATACATCGGGTCTTAGTATCCTGTCCATTTCTACTAAAATGTCTATGATGTCACTCCTGCAAAGGGATGCATCAAATTTCATGTTCTTAAATATCAAGTATCTGATAATACAACGAACAACCGACATACCTTTATGCGAGATCTCCAATCAGAAAACTGGAATGTAGTAGGTCATAGGTCTGTGGGTATGTATTGAAAGCTTCACTCCTCAATACCTCAAAAAATTTATTAAAGATGAATCATAAACTACCTCAAGAACTATCTGTGAAATTTGTTACGAAAGTTGTTATTGGAACACCTCAACACCTCAATTAATTCAACGTATGTTACGAAATTTGTTACGAATATGATACGAATGTTGCACGAAACATTTATGGAGTACATTATTTTCTTGCTTTCTTGCTGAACCCCCCATTTTACTTTTTCCTCATTTGCCTAAAAAGCAAGGAGCATCATTTAGTTGGTTCTTCCTGGAGTAGTTTGTTATATGTTTCATAGTTTGTTTCACAATTTGATAATAATGTTTCACATATTGGCATCAACAGTCATCATTTCGCAAGGCGCAAGGCAGCAAGGTGTAAGGCAACAAGGTGTAAGTCAGCTCTTGGGAAGCAAGGAGCATCATTCGCAGCGGTTCTTTCTTCAGTTTGTGCTCACAATGTGCCATATCTAGCTGGCTGCCACACTAAATAATCTGAACATCAGAGAAATATGTTGTGAGGATGCCACCTGTAGAAGTCACATAAATGTAAGTGCTTAGATATTAGAAAGTTATATCAACTGGAGCTGAAGCTGATATCATCAGAATGGTTCAGGAGGGCATCATAAGGAAGCATAAGATAGCCTACATTAATATTTATGCACATGATAAAACCTAGAAGCATGAGGAAGCCTACAGTAATGATGACATAGTTTAAGATCATGTGCTGAGGCTAATTAGGATAATTAATGTATATGTGTAGTATAGGCTGGGACAACAAAAAGGTCTTCTTTTGTTTTGTTTTGTTTTGTTTGGAGGGGGGCAAGTTGTTTCTGAAGCACATGAAATGATAAATTATTGTGTTGTGACCCTCATATAATTTCTTAATGTACATGTCAATCACACAATCACATTTCCATTTGAAACGGGAAGTGGTATAAGCAACAGCGTGTTTTGTTTTATCATATTGAGAATATGATAAGAGTCTCAGTTGTATTGTAAATGTTCATCCCTAAATTGCAACCACATTATATAAAAAATATAAATAAAACCCTCAGAAATCAACTTTTTCTCAATGCTTTTGGGAACATTCATATACTTTTATGCCTTTTTGGGTCAATCTCCCGCTAAGTGTTGGAAGCATTCTAGTAGAAAATAACTAGGTTTTTATTGCTGATAAAGTTATTATATCTTTATGTTGAAAGCTGCTACTGTATTGTTGATAAAATTATTTAGGCTTATTGATTAGAATGGATCAACGTGACCCAAAACAAAAGCAGTAAGAATGAAAATGCTTTGCTGACAGTAATGCTTCTCAAACAATTATTGACAATTTAAAGTAACATGAACAAAGTGACAAGCATGGTTCAAGTTCATTTTTGACCATCCTGATAATATGCAAAGATTCTTTCATATGATACAGACTTAATCTCCCATGCATGAGGGCATTGATGATAAAGCGTGACTGAGAACTTCAAAAGTTTTATGATTAAGATTCTTATTTCAACTGACATACAGTCCAAATTTATACTTGATAACTAAAATTTAACAATGCCAGCTATGAGGCTATTTGGAAGTTTGGATAGGTGGTCAGAGTGAATGAGAATGACAACTCTACATTTAGCAAGAAAATGTCCTAAAGAAATAAGTTCTGTTTATATCAAATTCATTTACATCCAATTACAAATTTGAATGGTCCATGCTTAGATTCCAATATAATCTAGACAACCCAAGCATCCAATTTTTAATGATCAAATAATAAATTACTGGTGCAAGAATAAGTTATGCATTTCTTCTAAAAAGTATTTAGTTATGCAAACTGCATATTAACCAGAGTGAAGCTTAGTTGTTCAGGCATACAAAAGGCAAAGGAGGCAAATGGGGAGTCTAAAGGATCATTCTCTACATCTGTTTTCTTAGGTTTTCATCTTAATCAGTTTCTACCACATCCTAAACAAAAATTTGCCTACTATCAGAGTAACTAAGTATGTCTCCGATATATATTACTGGTTGCGAATATGGTATACCATTGCACTTTCAATTGCATCCTACCATGTACTGTCATTTCAAGAACTTCATGTGAAAATTTTCCTGAGGTGTTATAAGTGCCTTGCTACCTACTCTGTTTCACTAACTTCACACAGCCCCCTTTTTCGAAGGCGCCAGCAAAATTTTTGTTCTTTTAAATTTTGAATTGGAATATTATATGCCCCAAAATTTTGGAGGGAAAAATAATTTTTGGAAAACCAACGATTTTAAATGAACCGTGCCCGAGGGCACGTGTTATGACTAGTGTGTGTGTGTATATATAATGGATTTTTAAATAATAGGCATGGAATCGAATATATGATATGAAGTTAGAGGGGGATTCCTATTATAGCATGCAATCAATATACATAATCCATGATCCGAGCTTAAATCTCCACGACTCATTCTCTAAGTAGCGTATTGTATCATGATCAATTACTTCAAGCACGCAAGATGATTTTAATTAATTTTTCATAAATGATGATGGTAAGTTCAATTAAATCCTGATATCACCACACTAAACTCTTTCACAATCCCTAGAAATCATCGACCTTGCCATGTCCCTATTCTAAATAGAAAGTGAGGTAAAGATGTGGGATTTTTCTTTTTAAAATTGTTTTTGGCTATATAATTTTCGTTATATATGCACACTTTTATTTTCTTATATACACGAGATAACTCAATATTTATAATAGTCGGCCTATGCATCCCAGACCAGACGGTCTTAGGTCATTAGGTTATAAAGAACCCATCGGGCCTATTATTCGTATGTAAATTTTTTTTGTTATTGCTTTTTTTCAATTTTTTTCGGATTTTTGCAAACTCGCGTAAATGCGATGGAATGCAAACACGATCAAGGATCGCAATTGGATATATACCAAAAATAAAAACAATAGAATTGGGACATGGCTCGGTGTTAGAATATCCAGTAGACGCTACTTAAGTGTCGTGGGTTATCCAAACCCAATTGAACTAACATCCATTATGAAAATAGACGTTTCATATAATCATGCAATTGTCACTTAATTTTCAATCAATCATGCATTTTCAAGCTTAACTGATTCGAGAATACTCGTTGTGGAGAATGTGAATTCAAAGCACAAAAAAGCATATTAAAATGCATCTTAATCAAGGAATATCTCTAACACACAGAAGCATAGAGTTCAAAAATCATAATATATTCTATATAAATATGCGATGACATATAATAGACTATGACGAATCCTACGTGAGTGTGTGAAGCAAATAAGTTGAGTGTGCGCAGCTTATAGTGCAATCATAGGAGACTCATCTTTAGTCTAATAAAAGAAAAAGAGAATGAAATGAAAAACATGCATTCGAACAAACAAGAAAAGAAAAAATAAAAATGATGATAAAAGGGGGAAAATGGGGCGATAGCGGAACTAAAAATGGGAATAATAAAAAAGAATAAATAAATAGTGATAGCACTCATCCTCCAAGCTAAACGCAGCAGTGTCCTCACTTTTGAGAACATGGGCATAGGGACAGGAAATGATGCTAAAGGGGGTGGGTGGGATGAAAGATAAAAGAAGGTATAAAAGATGCATATGCTATGTACAATATGCATGTATATACAAAAATGGAGATGATGATGATGCAAGTGATGATGCTGCATAGTATGTACAACATGGACACTATGGACAACAAAAATCGACGCCAGAATGTGACTCCCCCAAGCTGGACTAAGTTCGGCCCCGAAGAGACAGATGTGCACAATGATAGGAGGGGGAAACACTGGGACATCGAGAATCTAATAAATCAGGCAGCACCACCACCCGGTGGGGGTGGTGGCTGAAGACGATGAAGGATACAGACCAGCTTCTCGTTGTTTCACTGTCCAGTATCAGTGAGTGTCCTCACAGCTCTGCAGAGCTCAAGTACAACATGCTCCACCCCATATAATCGACCTGCAATGTCGAGGGGCGGGAGCTACTGGACGCTTACCTAGAAGATGTGCCACGTGTAGTGAAAAAGGGATGTGTCGGGAGTGTAGGCTTTGCAGATAGTAGTGCAGTGGTGACAGCAGCAGTGGAGATAGGATCAGAGGTCGAGGTCAATGTGTATGTAGGTGAGGATAGGGCAGGTGCAGATATAGCAGAGGTGGTGGTAGCAGCTGTGGAGACAGAAACCACCACACTTGTCACGCCCCGCTTCCCAAAAATATGGAAGCGAAGCGTGAGAAGGTCCGCTCAGACTTGAAGCTACAAAGCTGCAAGTCCGATAAGCGTCAATCAAATTTTGAAACTGCAGGTCCTTGCAACGCTAACGAAACAAAGATAATAATAATGAAATGAGACAAAAGTGATATCCCATAATATCCATAAAATAAATTTCGACAACACAGAAAAAGCCACCAGGCTAAAAGAAAAGAGACTAAAGGCCCAAACATGGCCAACAAAAGTACAAAGTACAAAACAACAGTGCTACGCACCAACAACTAACAAAAGTCCTAAAACAAAATAAAGCTCAACAAAGACTCAAAGAATGGTCACCGGTGTCCACCAAAATCCTCCTGGACAAACATGGACTCAGGCTCAGCGTCAGCAACACATCACGTACTCAGCAACGGTCTCTGGCTCAGGGTCTAACATGTGACACCCAAAAGAGCAAGGGGCACATGTCAGCAAGTCTACAAGAGACTTGTGCAAGGAAACTGAAAGTAGGTAAAAGTAAAGCACCCTAGCAGTTCTAGCATGATGCAATGACATGGCAGTTAAAGTAATGAGTGCAACAGGTAAGGTAAAGTAAAGTAAAGTACGAGCATGGCATTTAAACATGGCATGGATGACAAGTATTGCATGAATCATTCACAAGACAAGTACAAGACAAGGAAAGTAAGCACCTCGTGCACAGAGATTCCGTCTTTTGGCTAGAGGGCTGATCAGGCCACTCCTAAGCTCAAGCGAACGTTTATCCCTACCCCTCCACGTGTGTCGAGCCAAGGCCTAACCCCCGAACGGGAATGCTCGCTTCTCGAACACGAGCCAGGAAGTGTTTTATCTTGCTGGTCTAGGGGTGCACCTAGCCAGTCAAGGGAGTACAAGTACAAGTATTGTAGCGTGTGCTACGAATGCGACATTCAATGCATGGATGACATGACAAGACAAGTAGTAAGGCGTACAGGTAAGGAAAGTAAACGTGACAGTTTAGTATGCATGAACAACAAGTTTAAAGGGTTGGATCTAGCTTCGTTGTCAAGCAAGATCAATTAGGTGACGGATCTAGTTTCATTGTCAAACTAGATCAAGTAGGCGTCTAGCCAGCTATCATTTCACTGACTAGTCTCTTTTACGCTAGGAACAAGGAAGTGGCCTAAAAACATGGCCCTACACAAGAGTTGGCAAGTTTCACTTGCCTGCAAACACGACGTCTGAGCACACCGTCCAATGAGTCCAAAAATCACAATTATCCTATGTGCACAAGTCCACCGGCCTAAAGTCCATATTATTAATCTTGATTAGTGAATTTAAAACATTTAAAATACTTTAAAAATACTGATTTTAGTCTTTATTAGCATGCAATTGGGTTGGGCTCCTATGGGTGCAAAGCGTTACCTCAACACGACGCGAAAGCTACACCGGCGTCGGGTAGCGACGCCGGGGGTTGGAATAAGAGATCGCGCTCCAAGTCCAGATTCCAATTAGATTCCTCGCTGGAAATTTCAGAGCAATCAACCCGGGCGACGATTCCAGATTCCAAAGCTCGCACGTGCGACGACGGGCTACGACGTGCGACGACGTCGTACACGGCAAGTCGTCGAAGAGAACGCACCTAGGTGGGGCCCACAGTAGTCCTAGGGACCTTTGGGGGACCCACAATACCTCTGGAGAACTTGGGGGGGCCCACGGAGGCAAGTGGTGCGACGGATGCGGGGTTGCGACGTTTGCTCTCGGTCGTACTCAGCCAAATGCGGGGATCTCCATCGGTCGCTACGGGGGAACGGGCTTGGTGCAGCGCTTGGGGTCGGTGCGGGCCTTGGTGCGGAGGGGTTTGTCGGTCGGGCGCTTGGGGCGGCTTGGTCACAGCGCTAGGCGGGTCGTTGCAACGTTGCAACCGTTGCAACGTTGCAGCCTTCGGTCGGTGCGGGGGACAGCGTCGGTCGTGCGGGGTGCGGAGCGGGGCGACAAGCGGGCGACGATGCGGAGCGCTGTGCGGGCTGATGCGGAGCGGGATGCGGGCCAATCCCTCGGTCAGACCGAGGGAACGGAGCGGTGCGGAGCTGCTGCGTGCGGAGCGGCTAGGATGCGGGGCGGGGCTTCGGTCGGAGCGGGGGAACGGGGCCGTTTCCTTCGGTCGTGCGGGGGCTGAACGTCGCAACGTTGCGACGAATCGTCGCAACGTTGCGACGAATCGTCGCAACGTTGCGACGAATCGTCGCAACGTTGCGACGAATCGTCGCAACGTCCAATTTCGAGTTTGGAAGAGGCTAGGGCTAATTTCTTGCGAAAATAGGTCTTCCTAGGGGTTGTTTATATAGTGTGGATGTGTTGACTTGGTCTAGGGCTAAATCTAATAGGATTAGAAGTTTAAAATAATTTAAAATTTGAAATTCCACTTCTCCAACTCACCCAAGGATTTGACTTGGTCCAAATGAGCTGGAAATTGGCTCAAAAATTCTTTAAAACGTTTAAAACTCAAATAAATTTTATTTGGCCGAAAGTAATTTATAAATTAATTATTAAAAATAATATAAAACTTGTTAAAAATATTAAAGTGGTCAAATAAACTCCAAAAATTATAAAATAAATATCGGGGTGATCGTGATGACGAGAGTGAGCTAACTAAGAAGACGGATCTCAATTTTGACGTCGGACGACGAAACTAAAAATAGAAACGTCTCCCGTCAAAAGTGAAAATCGCCACGTCTCATCGAAGAAGTTTAAATTGTGGGAAAACGACTCGAGAAACGTCGTTCCAAAATAGTGCCACTATTTAATATTCTCAGAGACGTTCACAACGGCATATCACACGAAAATGTTCACAAACAAACAAAGTCTAAAACAAACACGTGCACGGACAAAAGCACGTGCACGAACAACGTACAACGAAAAGTGGTCGTTACATCCTCCCCACCTTAGAATAAAGTCCGTCCTCGGACTTTCTAACATATCTAGTCGATCTAGTAACTACCCCAATCAAGTCATATAATAATTCATATCTAGTCGATCTAGTAACTACCCCAATCAAGTCATTACGAGTGCTTATATATGCACTAGGTAGTCAAACATAAACACTACCAACACGTATATATATACATTCACGTACGTCATATATTTATACTTATTATAGTCAGTCGAATTCATACATGTATTTCAATCATATATATATAAACATACATCCCTTATATAACTACTACTTACCTAGTACAAAACAATAGTTCAGATACTCACATAAGGATAGTCTCACACTTAGCCAATACAATCATTGATCTACCTATAGGTAGCTACCTATGCACAAACATCAAGGGTATACTACCCTCTAATAATCCCTAGTATTCATCCAACACCAAACACATCAACACGTGTATTCACACAATACCATAATTAAGTCAAGTTTCACTATATGTATATACTAGTCATTACCCGTGCCCATAGGGCACGGTTTATTTAATGGCTGAGTTTTTCTCCCCCACAAATTTCAAGTTCCCCCAAATTTCAAGTTTTCCCACAAAATTTCAAGTTTCCCCCCAAATTTAGGTTTTCCCCCAAAATTGAAGTCCCCCCAAAATTGTCATTACCACCAAGGACAAACTTGCCACGTAGGACAAAGCTTTGTCCTAGTGGGATAAGATTCAAAATCTTCATAGAACTGGAAAAAAATGGCCGGAAGGGGTGAGAATAAAAAGCGTGGGTGTGTGTGTGTGGAGGGTCCATAGGCAAAAATACAAAAACCGGGGTTGTATATGCAAAATTCCCCACCTCCTCTTTTATCCCTCAAAATCTCATCTCTTATATTTTCTCTTATTCAATTTCCCTGTTTTATATAATAGATATCCAAATTCTCTTATCCAATTTCTCATGTCCAAATTCTCTTATCAATTTCCCTTGATAACATCCGTCTTTTATATAATAGATATCCCTTATCCAATTTCTCTTGTCCAATATCTCTTATCCAATTTCTCTTGATACCATCTCTCGTTTGTAATATAGATATCTCTTATCCAATTTCTCTTGATAACATCACTCTTATCCAATTTCTATTGTCCAATATCTCTTATTCAATTTCTCTTGATAACATTCCTCTTTTATAATATTGATATCTCTTATCCAATTTATATTGTCCAATATCTCTAATCCAATTTCTCTAGATAACATCCCTCTTTTATAATATAGATATCTCTGATCCAATTTCTCATGTCCAATATCTCTTATCCAATTTCTCTTGATAACATCCCTCAATTATAATATAGATATCTCTTATCCAATTTCTCTTTTTCAATATCTCTTATCCAATTTCTCTTGATAACATCCCTCTTTTATAATATAGATATCTCTTATCCAATCTCTCTTGATAACATCCCTCTCTTATAATATAGATATCTCTTATCCAATTTCTCTTGTCCAATATCTCTTATCCAATTTCTCTTGATAACATCCCTCTTTTATAATATAGATATCTCTTATCCAATTTCTCTTATCCAATATCTCTTATCCAATTTCTCTTTTCCAATATCTCTTATCCAATTTCTCTTGATAACATCCCTCTTTTATAATATAGATATCTCTTATCCAATTTATCTTGTCCAATATCTCTTATCCAATTTCTCTTGATAACATCCCTCTTTTATAATATAGATATCTCTTATCCAATTTCTCTTGATAACATCCCTCTCTTATAATATAGATATCTCTTATCCAATTTCTCTTGTCCAATATCTTTTATCCAATTTCTCTTGATAACATCCCTCTTTTATAATATAGATATCTCTTATCCAATTTCTCATGTCCACTATCTCTTATCCAATTTCTCTTGATAACATCCCTCTCTTATAATATAGATATCTCTTATCCAATTTCCCTTGTCCAATATCTCTTATCCAATTTCTCTTGATAACAACCCTCTTTTATAATATAGATATCTCTTATCCAATTTCTCTTTTCGAATATCTCTTATCCAATTTCTCTTGATAACATCCCTCTCTTATAATATAGATATCTCTTATCCAATTTCTCTTTTCCAATATCTCTTATCCAATTTCTCTTGATAACAACCCTCTTTTATAATATAGATATCTCTTATCCAATTTCTCTTGTCCAATATCTCTTATCCAATTTCTCTTGATAACAACCCTCTTTTATAATATAGATATCTCTTATCCAATTTCTCATGTCCAATATCTCTTATCCAATTTCTCTTGATAACATCCCTCTTTTATAATATAGATATCTCTTATCCAATTTCTCTTGATAACATCCCCCTCTTATAATATAGATATCTCTTATCCAATTTCTCTTGTCCAATATCTCTTATCCAATTTCTGTTGATAACATCCCTCTTTTATAATATAGATATCTCTTATCCAATTTCTCTTTTCCAATATCTCTTATCCAATTTCTCTTGATAACATCCCTCTTTTATAATATAGATATCTCTTATCCAATTTCTCTTGTCCAAAATCTCTTATCCAATTTCTCTTGATAACATCCCTCTTTTATAATATAGATATCTCTTATCCAATTTCTCATGTCCAATATCTCTTATCCAATTTCTCTTGATAACATCCCTCTTTTATAATATAGATATCTCTTATCCAATTTCTTTTTTCCAATATCTCTTATCCAATTTCTCTTGATAACATCCGTCTTTTATAATATAGATATCTCTTATCCAATTTCTCTTGTCCAATATCTCTTATCCAATTTCTCTTGATAACATCCCTCTTTTATAATATAGATATCTCTTATCCAATTTCTCATGTCCAATATCTCTTATCCAATTTCTCTTGATAACATCCCTCTTTTATAATATAGATATCTCTCATCCAATTTCTCATGTCCAATATCTCTTATCCAATTTCTCTTGATAACATCCCTCTTTTATAATATAGATATCTCTTATCCAATTTCTCTTGATAACATCCCTCTCTTATAATATAGATATCTCTTATCCAATTTCTCTTGTCCAATATCTCTCATCCAATTTCTAGTGATAACATCCCTCTCTTATAATATAGATATCTCTTATCCAATTTCTCTTGTCCAATATCTCTCATCCAATTTCTCTTGATAACATCCCTCTTTTATAATATAGATATCTCTTATCCAATTTCTCTTTTCCAATATCTCTTATCCAATTTCTCTTGATAACATCCCTCTTTTATAATATAGATATCTCTTATCCAATTTCTCTTTTCCAATATCCCTTATCCAATTTCTCTTGATAACATCCCTCTTTTATAATATAGATATCTCTTATCCAATTTCTCTTGATAACATCCCTCTCTTATAATATAGATATCTCTTATCCAATTTCTCTTGATAACATCCCTCTCTTATAATATAGATATCTCTTATCCAATTTCTCTTGTACAATATCTCTTATCCAATTTCTCTTGATAACATCCCTCTTTTATAATATAGATATCACTTATCCAATTTCTCTTGTCCAATATCTCTTATCTAATTTCTCTTGATAACATCCCTCTTTTATAATATAGATATCTCTTGTCCAATATCTCTTATCCAATTTCTCTTGATAACATCCCTCTTTTATAATATAGATATTCACCACTACTATAGTTCCACAATATATAGTCATTCAAGTACATGCAAATAGTTCACCATATATTCACATCACGTACGGTCCTATAACTGTATTTACGACACGCCACATATATCATAGTCATCAATACCTATAACTAAGCACATACTTACCCGTGCATGGTGCATACCCATACACGCTAACATTTCATTTACATACACCAATCATACCATTATACACCTAGTTTTAGCTAGTACACATACGTTCACACGAGCAAGTCCTTAGTAATTAGCTATACCACAAGACCAACACCTATAACTATATACTGGTGTAGCGACCCAAAATCATGTGCGTAACACAACCAGGCACAACACTCCTATCACTATACATACATCAAACGTCGCTATATTCAAACTTCAGACATACATTCAATGTACTTAGAGTATACCCACTCAAGCTTTAGTGAGACTCAATACATATATCAGAATATTCTATATACGTAACACGGCATTCATACATATACCAATACCACTCCATTATATATATGTATGTATATATATATATATATATATATATATATATATATATATATATATATATATATATATATATATATATATATATATATATATATATATATATATATATATATATATATATATATATATATATATCTACCAATACAACCATAAGCATACCATAGGTCAATCACACTTAATATTTAGTCAGGTAATACTTACATAGTTCAATCACTCTATATACCATAATAATAATACAGACATCAGCACACGTATAATTATAATATACTCCTTAGTACAAACATTCACCGTATAGTCACACATAAGTAGTGTATATGTTCACACCATAACCTACTACCTATAATTAGTATACTAACACATCCACACATAAATAATTAAGATGTGCCATAGTTGTGTATACCTCTCGGTATGCACGCATGCAACATCCCGCAAAGCAAGCAATACCAATCAAAATTATAATTCTACTATCATATGCATATCACCTATATACTCAGGCAACAAAACATAACTACTTAAGTCTAAGCATAATATATACCTACATACGAGCACATACGCATACGTACTAATATATAGGTCACTCAATAGGCCTACTTACTTATCTATATGCACACCTATTATCATCACACCTAGCATATACATAGCTTTACCAATCATTTTGTTTCAACCATTATAAGTATCTCTTACTACATACACAACTTAGGTATTTCAACGCTAACTCTTATATACACAGGCATCTCTAGTATAGTATAGCTATCCACACAACAATCTATAACTACTAACACACAACAACTTCATACTATCACAAATAACTCCGAGTATATATATATATATATATATATATCACACATTAGGCAAGCATTAATATACTATGGGGGGTGTACTCATTCAAGCTCACGTACGTGCACTACAACACCTCACAAAGGTCCAAGGGTCTACTAACCACTAAGAGTTGACACAGACATTGACGGGCACTAAAGTCTAAGCAACAAGGGGGGTCGAGAGCGTGGCGAGGGAAGGGTCGATAAGCACGAGTTCAGATAGGACGAATACTAGGAGACAGCTTGGTTAGACGAAACATTGACTCAATGGTGATGTTTAGGTTGAGGGAAAAGGGAGATGTAGTGATGCTTATATAGGAGGGGAAAAAGAAAATAGGGTAAATAGCATAAGCTAGAATACGCAAAATTGAAAACTGTTGTACTTCAAAAAAATTGGAATTCCTCATCTGTATAAAATATTTGAAGATCGATAAAGCGAGTTGAAATAAGTTTGAGTCGAATATTCATAATAAGAGAAAATGTTTTATTGGTTTATATAAAATCAATGTAAAAGGAAGTAAAATCATTTACACGAATATTAAGGACGAGGTTTTAGAAATCTTATACGTTAGTAATTTAATACAATGTTGTCAAAAGTTTTTGAAAGTCAAAGAATGAAATCAAGTAACGGAAGAATCTAAACTCATGTTAAATGCTTCAAAACTTTAGGCTATGGAAAATTTTAAAATGATCAATTTTAAACTGCTTTTAGAGAACCAGGGTTTGCCAAAAATGAAAAAAAAACTGATTTACGCAAGGTTCTTAATATACGAGCTCAACAAGTCTGGCACGGATATAAAAATAATTGAAATTCAATTTTGTTTAGAAAATTTTTTTCTAAAAGCGTGTATGGTGAGCGGAAAGAAAATAATAGTAACTGAGCATAAGAATTATCAAGATCGAATAGCAAATCTTTAAAATCAAACCAGGGAGGGTCTAAAGCAGGAAGAGGCTATGAAAATAGTAATTTTGCAAAACTCTGAAGTAGCGAAAACGACGAGCAAGTCCAACTTGCTGAAAGCTGAAATTCCATATGTCTCGAAAGTATATTAAGGTAAACACGACGTATCATTCGAATAACACAAATAAGAGGGAAAATTATAAATCGAATTGGGCAGGGCAAAAGTAAAACTAATATATGAAAGAACGACACATTTACATAAGTATGAAAAATATAGGCTGGGAAAATACCATAAGCTAGTATTCAAAAATTCCGACAAACGTTTTAAAAATTTAAATCAATGAAGGAGGATGAAATATAGGTATATTAAAATTTTGAACAAAATTAAACTTAGTGGAAGAGAAGATTGAAAAATACTTTCAGAAGGTTCAGGTTTTGCAATGGAGATGTTTGAAAATTGACGACGATCGTCATGAGGCGATCTCGTGAATCGAGGCAAGGAAATGGTCGGATGGTCAGAACGTACATACGCCTAGGATATGAATCAGGAAAGTCTACGGGAACTCCTACGGTCGACCAACTAAGGATTAAAAACTAAGCGCTAAGGCTTTCTAAGGAGCTAGACGGTAATGAATTGCGTTCAGCTTGGTCCGAAATCGATGAACCCAAACGAACGACAAAAGGAAATTTTAGGAGTCTAACATGGTCAGGATTAGGCAATAACCACTAAGGTAACTCCTACGACGATTAAATCAATTGCTAGAAGGGGGTCTAACTACAACAGGGCCTCTAACTAGCAAGCACAGACGTCTAACTAAGCCTTCTTATCACCTAGTGTCATAAGAAAACGACTAGACTCAGGGCTTATTACTCGGATGTTGCAATTTATTTAATGGAAATTCCGTTATTATCGTTGTTCCGTTAATTCGCAATTGCAAGATTGGACCTGCATGGGCCACCAACAAAACCTGTCACGCACCGCTTCCCAAAAATATGGAAGCGAAGCGTGAGAAGGTCCGCTCAGACTTGAAGCTACAAAGCTGCAAGTCCGATAAGCGTCAATCAAATTTTGAAACTGCAGGTCCTTGCAACGCTAACAAAACAAAGATAATAATAATGAAATGAGACAAAAGTGATATCCCATAATATCCATAAAATAAATTTCGACAACACAGAAAAAGCCACCAGGCTAAAAGAAAAGAGACTAAAGGCCCAAACATGGCCAACAAAAGTACAAAGTACAAAACAACAGTGCTACGCACCAACAACTAACAAAAGTCCTAAAACAAAATAAAGCTCAACAAAGACTCAAAGAATGGTCACCGGTGTCCACCAAAATCCTCCTGGACAAACATGGACTCAGGCTCAGCGTCAGCAACACATCACGTACTCAGCAACGGTCTCTGGCTCAGGGTCTAACATGTGACACCCAAAAGAGCAAGGGGCACATGTCAGCAAGTCTACAAGAGACTTGTGCAAGGAAACTGAAAGTAGGTAAAAGTAAAGCACCCTAGCAGTTCTAGCATGATGCAATGACATGGCAGTTAAAGTAATGAGTGCAACAGGTAAGGTAAAGTAAAGTAAAGTATGAGCATGGCATTTAAACATGGCATGGATGACAAGTATTGCATGAATCATTCACAAGACAAGTACAAGACAAGGAAAGTAAGCACCTCGTGCACAGAGATTCCGTCTTTTGGCTAGAGGGCTGATCAGGCCACTCCTAAGCTCAAGCGAACGTTTATCCCTACCCCTCCACGTGTGTCGAGCCAGGGCCTTACCCCCGAACGGGAATGCTCGCTTCTGGAACACGAGCCAGGAAGTGTTTTATCTTGCTGGTCTAGGGGTGCACCTAGCCAGTCAAGGGAGTACAAGTACAAGTATTGTAGCATGTGCTACGAATGCGACATTCAATGCATGGATGACATGACAAGACAAGTAGTAAGGCGTACAGGTAAGGAAAGTAAACGTGACAGTTTAGTATGCATGAACAACAAGTTTAAAGGGTTGGATCTAGCTTCGTTGTCAAGCAAGATCACTTAGGTGACGGATCTAGTTTCGTTGTCAAACTAGATCAAGTAGGCGTCTAGCCAGCTATCATTTCACTGACTAGTCTCTTTTACGCTAGGAACAAGGAAGTGGCCTAAAAACATGGCCCTACACAAGAGTTGGCAAGTTTCACTTGCCTGCAAACACGACGTCTGAGCACACCGTCCAATGAGTCCAAAAATCACAATTATCCTATGTGCACAAGTCCACCGGCCTAAAGTCCATATTATTAATCTTGATTAGTGAATTTAAAACATTTAAAATACTTTAAAAATACTGATTTTAGTCTTTATTAGCATGCAATTGGGTTGGGCTCCTATGGGTGCAAAGCGTTACCTCAACACGACGCGAAAGCTACACCGGCGTCGGGTAGCGACGCCGGGGGTTGGAATAAGAGATCGCGCTCCAAGTCCAGATTCCAATTAGATTCCTCGCTGGAAATTTCAGAGCAATCAACCCGGGCGACGATTCCAGATTCCAAAGCTCGCACGTGCGACGACGGGCTACGACGTGCGACGACGTCGTACGCGGCAAGTCGTCGAAGAGAACGCAACTAGGTGGGGCCCACAGTAGTCCTAGGGACCTTTGGGGGACCCACAATACCTCTGGAGAACTTGGGGGGCCCACGGAGGCAAGTGGTGCGACGGATGCGGGGTTGCGACGTTTGCTCTCGGTCGTACTCAGCCAAATGCGGGGATCTCCATCGGTCGCTACGGGGGAACGGGCTTGGTGCAGCGCTTGGGGTCGGTGCGGGCCTTGGTGCGGAGGGGTTTGTCGGTCGGGCGCTTGGGGCGGCTCAGTCACAGCGCTAGGCGGGTTGTTGCAACGTTGCAACCGTTGCAACGTTGCAGCCTTCGGTCGGTGCGGGGGACAGCGTCGGTCGTGCGGGGTGCGGAGCGGGGCGACAAGCGGGCGACGATGCGGAGCGCTGTGCGCGCTGATGCGGAGCGGGATGCGGGCCAATCCCTCGGTCAGACCGAGGGAACAGAGCGGTGCGGAGCTGCTGCGTGTGGAGCGGCTAGGATGCGGGGCGGGGCTTCGGTCGGAGCGGGGGAACGGGGCCGTTTCCTTCGGTCGTGCGGGGGCTGAACGTCGCAACGTTGCGACGAATCGTCGCAACGTCCAATTTCGAGTTTGGAAGAGGCTAGGGCTAATTTCTTGCGAAAATAGGTCTTCCTAGGGGTTGTTTATATAGTGTGGATGGGTTGACTTGGTCTAGGGCTAAATCTAATAGGATTAGAAGTTTAAAATAATTTAAAATTTGAAATTCCACTTCTCCAACTCACCCAAGGATTTGACTTGGTCCAAATGAGCTGGAAATTGGCTCAAAAATTCTTTAAAACATTTAAAACTCAAATAAATTTTATTTGGCCGAAAGTAATTTATAAATTAATTATTAAAAATAATATAAAACTTGTTAAAAATATTAAAGTGGTCAAATAAACTCCAAAAATTATAAAATAAATATCGGGGTGATCGTGATGACGAGAGTGAGCTAACTAAGAAGACGGATCTCAATTTTGACGTCGGACGACGAAACTAAAAATAGAAACGTCTCCCGTCAAAAGTGAAAATCGCCACGTCTCATCGAAGACGTTTAAATTGTGGGAAAACGACTCGAGAAACGTCGTTCCAAAATAGTGCCACTATTTAATATTCTCAGAGACGTTCACAACGGCATATCACACGAAAATGTTCACAAACAAACAAAGTCTAAAACAAACACGTGCACGGACAAAAGCATTGCACGAACAACGTACAACGAAAAGTGGTCGTTACAACACTCTTCGTCAGAGTGACCGAGACAGTGCTATGAATGGGTACTTCAAGGGATACATGCACCAGTGTGGTCTCAGATGGCAGTGAGGAGGTGAGGACAGGAGGATCAGCTAGTAGATCAGAAATTAGGTCCTCACCTGATAAGGCTGGGTCCTTGGCAAAAGTGTAGACGGAAAGATCGGTGATAGAATCAACTGCTACGACGGGGCCCGCAACAGATATGGAGACAGAAGGTGTCGCTGCAGGCTCAGACTGGGGCAGGGTGTGGGGTGGCTCCTCAGCATATGTAGGAGCGGTGCCCGGCTGCTGAGCTGGCTGCTTCTGTGCAACATGCTCATCATTGGGCTCCAGCTCGTAAAAGGGGGGCTGTGCTCTTGCATGGGGAGGATCTACTCAATCTGCTGAGGGGGCACGGTGATCTACTCTGAGTTAGGGAGCACCACATAATCGGTGTTATGATGCCCGTGAAGATAAACCCAGTGTCGGTCATCATGGGCCCTTATAATTGGCATGTACGTAAGCACACGCAAGGATAGGGTAGTAGGGCACGTCACCTCTAGAAGATCCTGGGGGAGGACTAGATTTGCCCTAAGGGCGACGATGGTGAAAAAGCCGCCATAACAGATGGGACCCCTCTACAAAGTAGCAGCCTAACATAAACGGTCACAGAAGATCTGTGCGTGATTAATATGGTAGGAGGGGTGAGAGGTGCCATCTGGTCGCGCCTCGCGAGGGAGGGTCATGCCCCACAAAAGGACGAGCGAGACAAAGGACATAGTCCCTGGCTCATTCATGCATAGCATGGTGGTGGCAAAGTGGTGCTGGGCTAGCCTAAGGTAGGGGTGGATGATCGAGAAGGCCCTCGAGCGACTAGTGCTGAAGGAAGGCAAATCAAAAATCCTCTCCCAAGCGTGTAGTGTAAATAGCGGGAGAGTATCCAAGCCAGGGTTATATGTGGTCTCGACAGCGGGAACTGCAGACCACTGGAATAGGGTCCAGTGTCCCTTGTAAGTGAACTCCATCTCCACGTCTAGTATGTAGAATGCAATCTCTGTGTCGATACGCCGAAGTGGGCTGAGGGCCTCTTGGGTCAAGTGAATGTAAGTCTTTGACTGAAGCCTAGAAAAATGCCTAACCCCAGGAAAAATGCCTAGCTGCTCTAAGACTCCTAGGTCTACGAATTTGGTCGAGACGATCGGGTGCCAGAGAGATCGAAAAAAGCACGATGATGAGGGTCGTCTATAAAGGTGATGTCGTAGGTCTCTAGGGGGGCATCTCAGGCTGTAGGGGTGGCGGGGGTGGTGTTGTGGGTATGGACTGACTCAGGGGGGCTCGTGTCCCCACTGAGGAGCTAGCTGCCTGGCATTTCTTCCTGGTATGTGGGGGTGAAGAAGATGATGGTGGTGATGGGGTGTGAATGCGTGCGGTGGTGCGTGGCCTAGCATGAGGGGCTCTCTGCGTGGACTTCCTCTTCTTGGGAGGCTGGGGCCGAGGGGGTAGGGGTTGGGATAGTTGGGTGATAGTGGTGGGTGTGTTGGAAGTGTGTGGAGGTGCCTTGGGTGTGGGCGAAGTGTGTGTGGTAGTGGTATGTGTGGATGTGCATGGTGGTGTTGTGGGTGTGGAAGTGGTAGAGGTAGTGGTGGTGCGATGCCTAGAGGAGGTCGGCTTGTGGGCCAACATCTTTTGGCATGAGTGTTTTGGCTAGGATTGAGATGTAGATGGTCTGGAAACGGTGGTAGATGTGTGTGGGTGGATGGCGTGTAGGGGGTGGGGTGGCGATGGTTAATGTGTGTGTAATGTGTGGTGAAGGTGCAGCAAAATTGTGTGGAGGTGTCGTGGAAGTGGTGGTGGTGTAAGTGTGTGAGGGTGCCGTGGAAGTGCATAGAGGCTAAGTGTGGGTGGGTGGGGTGGTAGATGTGCGTGGAGGTGCCGTGAAATGTGGCAGAGATGGTAAGGATGATGATGAGCAGATGATGGCCTTATGAGGCATCATGAGCTCGTGCCACAAGAAATATATGTATATAATAAAAAATAATGAGAGGGGAAGAGTGGACCCTTAGCGATGCAGAGTGGAGAATGCTATATC
Organism: Scilla litardierei; assembly: GCA_030789695.1. Lineage (NCBI taxonomy): Eukaryota > Viridiplantae > Streptophyta > Magnoliopsida > Asparagales > Asparagaceae > Scilla > Scilla litardierei. The sequence continues at coordinate 86,021,640 of CM061131.1, read as the reverse complement.
CTTGAGCGATGTGCCCCTAGTCGGTGCTGCAGTCCCGCCACACGTCCCGCCAACCTGAAATTGAAATTGGGTGGTTTGGGGGGTTGGGTGAGATCGGGGATGGGGTTGCATTCGAGGTGGAGGGCGATGGCGCTCGGGTTGAGAGAGGGGAGGAGGGGTGGTGGGGGTGGTGGTGCTCGGGCTCGGGAGGTGGGTTAGGGTTTGGGGGTGAAGGGGGATATGGAGGAGATCGGAGGGGGAGGGATGGAGGGGAGGTTAGAGGGGGAGATCGTCGAAGGGGGGGTGATCGGGGGGGGAGAGGGAGGTGCTCAGGGGAGGGAGTCACCGGAGGGGGTCGTCGGAGGGGGGAGAAAGAGGTCGAGTGAGTACTGGGTCTCTCGGACGAGCTTATGGCTATGGGTGATCTAGGTTGCTCGCTCAAAATGTTAGAGCGAGTAAGCCAAAAGAATTTAAAGGAACTTTCCCGAGCAGTCGAGTGCTCGGGCGAGCGGTCGAGCGCTCGGGCGAGCGGTCGAGCGCTCGGTCGAGCGCTCTCACTTGAGCGACCTATCTCCCCGTTGCTCGGTTGGCCGCTCAGTAGAGCACCTTGTGCGCTCGGTCGAGCGATCTGAAATTTCATCACTCCTAGCCTTGGTTTTTTCTCGTATTTCTTGTCGCTTTGAATCTCAACTCCACACCCATGCTTCGCTCTTTCGTTCGATGTCGTGACCGCCAAAAACATGCCAAAATCAACAAACTTTAGTTATTTATGGATTTTTGAATTTCAATAATACAAATCTCAAAAAATCTAATTAAAACCGAAATACAAGTAAATAGGCCGGGTTGCCTCATACAAAGCGCTTATTTAATGTAATTAGCTTGACCCCCTGTGGTTCAGTGAGGCGATATGTTTGGCACTTACGTGATGCGCCCATTGTTCTTTCCGACTAACCATTGTGGGACCGATTGGTCGAACGCCTTCTTCGGACCCTTAGCGACCCGTCCATCCTCCTTCGTCTCCAGTGCTTGTCTCTCTTTGTGGCACCCCATGGATGCTGCAGCAACTAGGTTCTTGATTCTCACGCTGTCCGGGTCATGAACCTTCAAGGTGATCATGGCATGCTCGCACGTCGACGATGCATCATCGTGGTGAGTACACAACCGACTCCAGAGTCGAACAATTTGTTGAGCACACTCAAGGTTGTGAGACTCAGGGTGGTTGGGTCCCTCTCCCAGAAATTTTTTGATTATAATAAATTGTTTATTATTATGGCTTAAAATTCTTTAAAATAGTGGGAGAATATAATTTGATAAAAACCTCTTAAACTATACAAGAACATATGCTAAATTCAATTTCTATTAAAATGCAGTATGGAGTTAGGATTAAAATTCATAATCGAGAAGAATGTGCTGGATGGGACGAACTACAAGGACCGGCTGAGGAACATCAAGTTGGTCCTCTCGCTAGCTGGGATAGGCTATGTACTGACGGAGGACGCTCTGGAGAAGCCCAACGAGAGGAGAAGGAAGCATACAAGAAGTACCAAAGGGATTCAGAGAAGGCCAGGTGCCTACTCTGGTCTCAATGACCAATGAACTGCAAGGAAAGCATTAACATATGGATGTTCAGAGCATGCTTTTGACTGCAGAGGAATTGTATGGCAAGCGTTCTAGAGCTGCCAAGTTTGAGGCCACCTGTAACCTTTGGGGAGCCAAAATGACGACGGGCCCTGTACAAGATCATGTTATCAAGATGATTGAGTACATAGAGGATGCAGTCCAACTAGGATTTGTCCTCAAAAATGAAATGAGCGTGGACATAATCCTTAGATCTTTGACCCTTGACTTTAACCCGTTCATTACGAGTTTCATAATGAATAGCACTGAAGTGGATCTTCCTGGTCTCCTGAACATGCTCCGATAGTTTGAGGAGATCGAGAAGAAGCCAACAACGTTGGTTGTCGGCTCTGCCCCTTCTCACAAGCCTAATGGCGATGGTAAGAAGAGGTAGACGCCTCAACCTGCGAAAGAGAAGAAGGGCAAGAAGAACAAAGGGGCACCACCGAAATCTGAGTGCTTCCACTGCCACAAGCTAGGTCATTGGAAGAGGAACTGCATGGTCTACTATACAGAGAAGAAGGGGCATGGTGATGCCTCTATCTCAGGTACAAATCTTATTTAAGATTACATAAATTTCCATAAAGCTTTGATACATGGTATGCGATACCAGTATGATTACTAAGACATCTGAATACTGTCTACAGGTGCTTGAAGCGAAGGATGGAAGAAGTTCCCAATACTATCGACAATCAGAGTAATCGTTGATGCTGGGGCCGTCCAGGGACTTCAGAAGATATCAAGAAGCAGTCACTATTTTTTAATTTTGAATAAATGTATCGATGTTTTATTTTAAAACAATGATTGAGTGATTGTCACTCAAAGTATCTGTGATGAACAAATTTTTCATTCTGAATGAAATTGTTTTCTTTCTGATATTTTGGTAAAATATGCTCCGGTGGAAATGTGATTTGATGTAAATGGCTATTTGATTTGTTTTGTATGGCTATCTGAGTTGTTAAGTATGTTTTTTCCGGAGCTGTCGTGAATGCATCTGAGTTAATGAGATTAATTGGAGCTGTCAGTATATTTAACTAATCCAAAGTAACGAGTAAGTCCTAGGAGCGTACAAATTAGATGTGATCTTTAATTATGCACACAATAAGAATAGTTCTTGTTGGACTGCATTTAATACTTCAAGTTAAAGGAAATAATAGTTTAGGAAGTTTTGATTGAGTAAGTTATCATCAAGACCCCTATAGATAGATCTTGATATGACTTATTTGTCAAATCAACCTGACACTAGTACATTCCTTTTTATATAATTAATTCAGCACAAATGGACTGGTTATACTTAATATATATTCTAAATAAGATGTAGAAATTTAAGTTGAAGTATTTAACCAGACGGTTCTCAAAGTCAGTGGGAGCGAGCATATTAGTTTGTTCTGTTTTTGACTAAGTAAAAGTTCCAAGTTATAAAACAATCTATATGTGACATCAAATCAAAAGAGTTTTGATTCTGTCAAAGATATAGAAACTTTGGTGTCATTAATGTACTGGACATGTCATTAATGTACTGGACATAATTAACACAAGAATAATTGGAAGGTAATATGACTAACTTGTAGGAATGATAAACATTACATCTAATTGTATATGCTAATCGTTAGCTATACACGAAGGAAAATCATTGGATGAGATCCAAAGAAGATTTAGAAGGATCACCCATGTGTGATCGAATGGTGTATTAATAATAAGACTCCATAAAACTGTATAATAGATATGTTTTAGCAGAACCCTTTTAGGTTTGACATATGATCGTCTGTAGTGACTGATATACTATAGCATTATAAGATACCGAGATAAATAGCATAAGTGCAAATGTGAGATGTAGGAAGATATATGCCCTTGAGGCAATTTATCCTAAGAAAACATCTTGTTCAAATCTACATGGTACTATTTGTCCTAGTATGAATTCAATGAATTAAATACTTGGATAATTTCCTTAGACTTATAGTGAGTTCATTACATATCTAGATGTAGATCTCGATTATAGAAAGTGAATGACCGATTGAAACTTAAGTCTTAAAACGTTCATGGTCATATATGTGTCGAGAAAAGGATATCGGTACATCAGACAGACCGTTGTGTCTTTGTCTTACCCTAAAGGATAATGATGATCTCATAGTCATTTGACCTGGCGAAGTCGGAGACAATGCACATGTGCTCATTAGAGAATGAGTCCACTAAACGACCCAATGAGGAGTTATTAAATGATTAAACTTTCAATAAATTATCATTAATAACTCTATAGTGATGATAGGCAAGTTGGGTCCTTAAGAACTGGAATCTTTGTACGAACATGTGCATGAATAATGTCACTTAGATCTATGATCTAGCTTCGAGGCCACGCCTGCTGAAAGGTCTTAGGTTGGGTGACACTTGAAGCATACGGGTAAGTAAATGACTAAGATGAGATTCGTCACTTCTGTTAAAGGGAAGTTAGTGTCACATGCTCAGTACGGTTCTTTGTGCTAAACCTCGGCCAGGGTACGTTGTAAGATATACAACGTGTATATAAGAAAGACCAAAGTTTGATGACCGATGCTGGCCATTAGGGTTGGCGGTTTATCGTACCCTAGGCCATGCACTGACGCAGTAATGACGAATGGACTAAAATTGCGGTATTCATCACTGACACATTCAGAGTGATCTCGACGGCACTTTTGTCGATGGTAAAATCACATAATTATGATACTGAAAGAGGGATGACACCTGCTGCTCGTGGTTACTGTCATCTAGGGGTTTTGAGCCCCAACCTGTAGTAGGATCAGGCTATATGGTATCACAACGAGTTTGGTTTGCGTCTTAGTAATTGGAAGAATTTAGGAGGAGTGCACTCGGGTGCATGAGGATAATTGAAGTCACAAAGAGTTTGTGACATTAACTCGATATATATTAAATTGTTGAGAAATCTTTAGGGAAGAGTAACCATGGCAAATAGCCATGGTTCTATATTTATAAAAATCGTAAAGTATATCAAGAGACACCTAGATACCAAAGGTCCCCATAACTTTAAGAGGGGGAATAATGGAGGGATAAGTGGTGGGGAGGCCAAAGGCCTCCCCACTCATAACACTCCCTCTTATCCATCCATTACTTTGGTCTTAGCGCATAAAGCTAAAAATGGGTGGATACTTCTGGATCCTGAGTAATCGTGTTTGCCTCGTTAAAACCTTAGCTGTGGAAAACCCTGTGGGAAAAATCAACAGCTTAAGGGAAAAGAGTGCAACACAAAAGTTACTCCCCCTCATCCGTACAAGCTTTAGGCTTGTATGTCTTTCAGCTGTCTCATACCGATTCCTTTTACAAGTTTTACAAAGATACATCTCGGTAAAGATTTAGTAAAAAGATCAGCTAAGTTGTAGCTCGTGCATCCAGAAAAACTTGGGAGATATGTGCTTCGTCCTGTCGCCCTTGATGTAGCCCCTTTGAAGTTGAGCAATGCACGCGACGTTGTCTTCAAACAGGACAGTAGGCTCCAAATCACCAGCCTTCAGGCCAGTGGAGTGAAAAATGTGGTGGACGACGGAGCGTAGCCAATAACACACTCTGCTTGCTTCATGGATTGCAATGAGCTCTGAATGATTGGATGACGTAGCTGTTGTGGTTTGCTTTACCGATCTCCAGGAGATAGTAGTACCTCCGTAGGTAAACGCAAAACATGTCTGTGATTTTGTCGTGTGCGGATCTGAAAGATAACCTGCATCGGCATAACTAAGTAATTGGGGGGAGGCACCTCTCTGGTTGTAAAGTCCCAGATCTATTGAACCCTGGAGGTATCGCAGAAGATGCTTTACTCCATTCCAGTGGCGCTTTGTAGGCGCTACATTGTGTCTGGCTAGGAGATTAACTGCAAACGCTATATCGGGACGTGTACAGTTAGCCAGATATAGAAGTGTTCCAATGGCACTGAGGTAGGGTACTTCAGGACCCAGTATCTCATCCCCCTCTTCCAGTGGCCGGAAGGGGTCCTTATGTACATCTAGTGATCTTACGACCATATGAGTACTTAAAGGATGACATTTATCCAAATGAAACTTATTTAGAAATTTCTTTGTATAATTTGATTGGTGTAATAGGATTCCACCTCGTAGGTGTTCAATCTATAAGCCAAGACAATACTTTGTTTTGCCTAGGTCTTTTATTTCAAAAGTATGCTTTAGGCTTTCAGATATCTCATTGATCTCTGCAGGAGATCCTATGCGATTTTAGTCATCAACATATACTGCTATGATGACGAATCATGTTCCCGTTATTTTGATAAAGATACATGGGCAGACTTCATTGTTTGTGAATCCTTGCTGTGCAAGGAAATCACTAAGTCAGTTATACCATATTTTGCCTGATTGCTTTAGACCATATAAAGATCTATGCATCTTTACAGAGAATACGTCCCGAGGTATCTCTTTCATCTCTGGGGGTAGTTTAGACCCATCAGGAAGTCTCATATAGATATTTTTATCTATATCACCATATAGATATGTCGTCACAACGTCCATGAGCTGCATTTCTAGGCTTTCCAGAGAAGTTAGGCTTATTAAGAATCGGAATGTGTTCGCATCCATGACCGGGGAATATGTATCTTATTTATAAATCCCCGTTTTTTGGAAAAAAACCCCTGGGCTACAAGGCGTGCCTTGTAGCGAACGATCACATATTCTTCATTTCTTTTTCTTACGAAAACACACTTATATCCCACAGGCTTTACACCTACTGGTATTTGGACTACTGGTCCAAAGACTTTGCATTTCAAGAGTGAGTCCAGCTCTACTCTTATTGCATCGTCCCACTTTGGGAAATCATCTCTGCGTTTACATTCTGCTAGAGATCGTGGTTCGATGTCATCGTCATATTCAATGACGTGAATGGCAATAGCGAACGCAAAATCGTCGACGACGACTGTACTATGTCTGTCCAGTACCTCTCCAGTACGTACAAAAGTTAATGATGTTTCTCATATTGTTTCCTCTTCAGGGGAAATAAGGAGGGGAGAAGTAGATGGTCTGAGCTCAGCATCCTGTGGAGGGATAATCTTGTTATCTCCAGGAATCTTCCTCTTTCGAGGAACTTTATCTTTTGAACCTGGTGGGCGTCCTCTTTTCAATTGAGGTACATCCAATTCTGTTTCTGGTGGATTGCATCCATCTATGGGGATGTCAATCCTAACTGGCGTGTTAGCAGCAGGGACGTGTGAACGGACAATCTTCTGGTTGTCCGTGAACTTATCCGGTAAAAGATGTATTGTATTCTGAATGTGAAGGATCTTCAGGATCTCATCTTCACACAAATTAGTACGTGGATCATATAGGGACAAAGACTTCTGGTCCCAAGTAATGGTCTCAGTAGCTTCAAGCTTCTTCTAGTTTAGGAAAAAATTTCTCATCGAATTCACAGTCAGCAATACGTGCCTTAAATGCGTCCCCTGTGAGGGGTTCAAGGTATCTGATAATAGAGGGCGAATCAAACCCAATATAGATACCTAGACGACGCCGAGGACCCATTTTGGTCCTCTGAGGTGGTGCTATTGGGACATATACCGCATAACCAAATACTCTCAAATGAGAGATATCCGGAGGTGTGCCATATGCAAGTTGCATCGGGGATAATGTATGACCTCCAGAGGGTCTTATCCTAATAAGTGATGCGGCATGTAAAATAGCATGCCCCAAGCATCCACCGGCATTGGGATTTTATAAGCAATGGACGTGCAATCCATTGGAGTCTTTTTATAAGGGACTTAGCTAATCCGTTCTAGGTGTGAACATGTGCTACTGGATGTTCAACTTCAATACCCATTGCCCGACAATAGTCTTCGAGGAATTGTGAAGTAAACTCTTTCGCATTATCAAGACGTAGTTTCTTGATATGGTTATCGGGGAAATGAGCCCGCAACCTTATTATTTGTGCCAATAGCTTTGGAAAATCTAGGTTGCGGGTGGACAAGAGGCACACATAAGACCATTTAGTTGATGCATCAATCAGTACCATGAAGTACCGAAATGGGCCACTTGCGGGGTGAATAGGCCCGCAAATGTCACCATGAATTCTCTCAAGGAAGTCAGGAGACTCTAATCCCACTTTCAGGAGGGAGGGTCTCGTTATCAGTTTTCCCTTGAAACAAGAGTGACAAGGAAATTCACCCTTATGAAGAATCTTCAGGTTCTTCAAGTTATGTCCACGGGATTCAGTGATGATGCGTCGCATCATTGCTGATCCAGGGTGACCAAGTCTGTTGTGCCAGCGTTGGAACTCTAGCAATGATGGGCACATCGGTGCTCAGTCATATTGGCTTCTATTGGTTGAATGTGTGTATGGTAAAGACCCGACGGGAGTCCCTTGAATCGTTCGCAGATGATCTTCTGGCCATCTTTCTGACGAGTTACATACAGATATTCAACTTTATTTTCATCTCTGGTTTCTAAGTGATATCCATTTAAACGAATTTCCTTGAAACTTATGAGATTCCTATTTGATTTAGGAGAGAATAATGCATTCTTTATTTGAAATCTTGTGTTATTTGGGAGCAATATTATTGCTTCACCAGATCCTTCGATTATTTTGGACAGTCCTGAAATTGTGATAACAGGACCGTCATATTTATTTATTCTGTTATAACAGCAATGTTCGCTAAGGATTGTGTGCGTCGAGGCATTGTCCAGTAGGAAATCATACTTCATCTATATAAGCAAAACGAAATTTTATTTAAGTAAATGTAAAATGACATTTAAATAAAAGTTTGTACAAAAGCAAACTAAAGATGAAGCAACATGTAATTTTAAATGCATAGATAAAGATAGGGCTCAATCGAGCAGGTTGTCATTCTCGAAGTCTTTTGCAGTGAAAATCGTTGGCGGCTGAACAGCCGCCAAGTTTGTTTTTGGCAGAGACTTCTGGCTCACCTGATATAGTTCCTGGAGGTGGCGAGGAGTGTGGCAGTTTTTGGACCAACGTCCAGTCATGCCATATCTATGGCATTTATTCTCCCAGTTCTTCTTAGGAATTGACACTTGATCAGGGTTCTTACGCTTCCATGTGAAGTTTCTCTTTCCTTTGTTGTTGTTGTTGGTTTGGGGTGCTGCTCCTTGTGCTTTCTTCATTACAGCTTTCCCTTTGTTATTTTTAGGCTTCTTCTTGTTTTTCCACTTCTGAGGAGAAACATGGTGGGATTCAGGGATAGGGGAGTACCAGCAGGACGTAAATTATGAGTAGTAAGCAGTAAATCTCTATTCTTCTCTGCCCTAAGGAGGCAAGAGATCAAGTCAGAGAATTTCATGAAGTTGCGTTCATGATACAGCTGCATGAGGATTGTATCTTTCTCGTGAAACGAGGTAAATGTCTTTTCCAACATGCGTTGCTCAGTCACTTCTTCACTGCACAACTTCAGGCATGAGGTGATATTATGAAGTGCAGAGTTATACTCAGCAACGGACTTATAGTCCTGAAGTCTCAGGTTTTCCCACTCATAACTGGCACGTAGTAATATTAAATCAATTTGATGTTTATATCGTGCCTCCAGTGCTGTCCACAACTCAATTGGGTCCTCTACCGTAAGGTATTCGGCCTTTAAGGTCCAATCTATATGTCTCCTAATATAGATAATGGCTTTCTCCTTATCCATATTGGAGACAGTGGTAGGAGTGCTGATAGATGCAGCAGAAGCATCGGTCGCTGCTAGGGCCGATGAAGGAGCCAAAATTGAGCCAAGGAGGGCCATCGAACGCAAGTGGAACTTCAGGTCCACTCGCTAACTCATGTAATTTTTTCCTGCAGCATCAAGGACCTCGAAATCGACGCTTGCCAATTTTTCCATTTATCTATGCAATTTAAAACAAGCATGAATTAATTAAAGTGTAAATTCATGCATAAAGAAAAAAAAGTAAAATGTGGGGATCGGCCAGATACCCAAAAACGTACAAAGTCCAAAGTCCGATATACAGTTCATAAAGAAAAGAAAACATACAAGTTGGAAACCCAGAAGGGGTCCCTATCAATTGCAAATTTCACCTCCGTCTTCATATGTTGGTACATCGGTCTTTGGCATTAATACATTCAATCCTCACTTACAAATTGTCCCAAAAGAAAATATAAGTGCAAGGAATTTTAAAGGTATCAAACTGGCCGATCCCAAAAACACATTTTAACTTATATAAATATCCACGCAGTTTTAAATATGCTACATGCACAAAGAAAACAACCATGCATATAATTCAGGCATATATGATATGGAAAAATAAACTATAAAATATAATAATCTCTCGGGCCACGGGGAGACGTCATACACCGTTAGGTTAGATGACTAACGGCAGAGCGATTGCTGGATCCTTAAGATAATTATATTTTGTAAAATTCTAATAGTCCATAAATAATAATGCAAGAGTAATTTTAACATAATAATAGAAATTTGACTAACTGGGCTTCAGGCCCAAACAAGAAATTATAATAAATTATTATTATGATTGGGGCTGCAGGCCCATAAGTAAAATAATTATCATTTTAATAAGCAATTTTATTAACTTGGATTTCGGCCCAAAAGGAAAAAAATAGCCAAATTTGTTTATTATTAATATTTGGGCTGCAGGCCCATTTGCAAAAATTTAATTAACATATTAATTTTGCAATTGGATTAACTGGGCTTCTGGCCCAATTTAGAAATCAAAATTAATTATTAATCTGAATTGGGCTGCGGGCCCAAAAAACTTATTTTCATTATTATAAACTGGGCTTCAGGCCCAATAAACAGGCCATCTAATTTATTAAATTTAATTGAACATAAGCCTTTAAACAAATTTTAAGGATATTTGTAAGGGAATATGAACAGTCCCAAAATCCAAAATTTTACAGATCTAGTTCTCCCCCTTCTACCACGACGCGACACACAGAGAGCCCCCATCGTCGTGGCAGGGCGCAGACGACAGAGCCCGCGAAGACAGAGGCCCCCCTTCGGGGGGCGGCGCTGGAAAGATCCCCCCGTCGGGGGTGGAGGATGTCAGAGCCCCCCCCCCAGGGGGGAGGCGGCGCAGCAAGAGCCCCCCGCCGTTAGGGGGACGACGGCAGAGGCCCCCCCTTCAGGGGGGGTGGGGGCGCAGCTAGAGCCCCCCGCCGTCGGGGGGGGACACGGCAGAGGCATAATGGAGGGATAATTGAGGCAGAGCTTTACGTGCTGATAACGTGTTGAGAAATCTTTAGGGAAGAGTAACCATGGTAAATAGCGATGGTTCTATATTTATAAAAATCATAGAGTATATCAAGAGACACCTAGATACCAAAGGTCTCCATAACTTTAAGAGGGTGGAATAATGGAGGGATAAGTGGTGGGGAGGCCAAAGGCCTCCCCCACTCACATCATAAATAAGATCTAATAGGGTCGCATAATTTTTTGACATTAAATGAGATTTGATAATGTAGCAAAATGTTTGCGACTTCAGTATTGGTAGAATGCTGATGGGATATGTTGAACCCACCGATGAAGATTTTGACAAATTAACTCCAGCCGAGAAGTCCGCCGAGGTGAACAATGCCAAAGCAATGAACACTCTTCATCGCACATTGAATCCGGATGAGTTCAAAAAGATATGCACATGTAAGAGTGCATAACAAATATGGAACCATCTCGTCGTCACCCACGAGGGGACGAACACAGTAAAATTGTCAAAGTTACATGTTGATATACAAATCTTCGATATGTTTCAAATGCAGGAAGGTGCGAACATTGCAACGATGTACGGATGCTTCACTAACATCACCAATGAGTTTGAAGCTCTCAGACAAGTATACACACAAATAAGAGAAGGTAAGAAAGATAATCATGGAAATGACCGCAAAGTGGGAAAGAAGGGCTATTGCCATTGAGGAGGTCAATGACATGAATAATTATACCGTGGTGAATCTCATCGGTACTCTCATGTCTTACGAAGTAAGAAGGAAAAACCGATTAAAGATTAGAGCTATGCTGAATCCAATTGAGGAAAAGAAGAAGGCGTTAGCGTTCAAGGCTACCTCTTCATCCGTCAAAAGTGATGAATCTGAGAATGAAATGGATTTGGAAAAATTGTCGCTAATGGAGAAGAAGTTCCAATGCTTCTTTTGCAAAGGTAAATTCCCTTCGAAATCTAAATTTGATTCCACTAACAACTCCTCTTCTCTTTGTTTTAAGTGTAATAAGCCAGGACACATCAAGAAGGATTGCCCAATGCTAAGGTACAAAGAAAAGTAGAAAGCACCGAAGTACCACAAGTCCGTCAAATTCAAGAAGGACAAGAAGAAAGGACTCGTTGGGACTTTCGATGACTCAAGTGGAGATTCCTCAAGCGAATCCGAGGATGAGAAGGGTGAGAGTGCACATATGTGCTTTATGACCCGAAAAGATACATTTTTAGATGGAAGCGATAGTGAGAACGATGAAACCGAGGTAACTATAGATGAACTTTGTATTGCTAACAAAGAGTTAATTTCAAAGTATTAATCTCTCATGCTCAGGTTTACAAATTTGAAGAAATTGAATGCTAATAATTCATCCATGCCAATCCATCACCGACAATGCCCATTCATCCATGGCGTCATTGTTGATACACTTACTCTTGAGAAAGCCAACTTGGTTTCTTAAAATGGCACAATGAGAAATGAAGTGAATCTCCTCAAATCTCAATTAGATCACATTTCTTCTAAACATAAAGATGATATAATTTCACAAAACACAAAATTAGGGTATTGAGAATGATTTTCTCAAAACCTAAGTACACGAGCTCACTACACGTGTATCCACCATGGACGCCACCATTTCTTCTTTAAAGGCAAAATATGAGCTCATGTCCTCCTATGTTAAAATATTTAATAAAGTGACCTGGCAATTGGATGAATTACTTTCCAACCAATTTTCGGCCACACATCGTGTTGGACTTGGTTATGTGGAATCAAACGCATCCAAATCACGCACCTCCTATAGTGGTGTAGTTATAGATTTTATGAGGCCATCCTCTAGTGCATCCACTTGTAATAACAAAAACATTATTGGTAGCAAGCCTACCAAGAAAGTCACCACTACACACATTCCTTTGTTTGACAAGAAACCCATTAACTGTGGAAATCAAACGAAAGGACATGTGTTTATGTACATTAACACTCACTCTTGTAAGAACACTCCTACTTCTCATGTGAACACGCATGATGAGTTTATGCTACACACCCACGGGTACGTGCAAACCCACACATGAGAAATACTCATGCATGTGCTCCTACACACTCTTATGTTAATGCACATCATCCTCCCATGTATGCTTATGCATATCCTTCACATCATATGCATGCTCCATATGCGCTATATAATATGATGCACCTTATTTTGCATATAACTCGTATATGTCTTATGAACATTATCCTCATCCACCTTCATATGTTAGATCTCATGCTCCTAGGAAGCATGCACCACATAGAACTCAACCTAATGTGCATGCAACTCGGAAAGGGACACCCAATACATACACAATTTGGGGTTCCAAGAACACTAGCACAAATGTTAGGAATGCATATGTAAATTCTTAGTTTAGTGATGTGATAAATAGTGGTAACTATGTTCGGGAGACAAATTCCACTTTGACTTGGTTTCCAAATGGCTAATCCCCTTGGACCCAACAAGTTTAGGTACCATGAGCTTATGGTATACTATGTAGTTACCCAAGAACAAGAAAGTGAGCCATAATAGAAATATTTGCTCTAAAAGAAAAGGATGGATACTCGATTGCAGTTTCTCCATACAAATGACGAGAGATCCCTCCTTTCTCTCCGAAGTGATCTGCATCAAGGACGGCGCAACGGTCACCTTTGGAGGGCGATCAAAAGGGAACCATCTTTGGAGTAGAAAAAGTCGGTAACCCATCAAGCCCTCTTATTACAAATGTTTATTTAGTTAGTGGTTTATGTCATAACCTTATCTACATAAGTCAACTTTGTGACAAAGGTTACAAGGTTAACTTTGGAGAGGGTATTTGTAACATAGTTGATAATGATTCGTATGTTTTATTTTCCGGTACTAGACGTAAAAATATTTATTATTTTAGCATGCCTAAAACCTTAGAACATTGCTTAGTTTCTAATACAAATGAACAATTATTATGGCATCGCCGTTTTGCTCATGTTCATTTTAAGCACTTATATAAGTTACCTAAGCATGATCTAGTTAAAGGTTTTCCGAAGATTTCTTTTAATAAGAAAAGTTTTTATGATTCATGTCAACGAGGTAAACTTCGTAAATATTCATTTAAGCTCAAAGATGGTATAACTTCTAAGAGGCCCCTAGAATTACTTCATTTAGATCTTTTTGGGCCTACTAGAGTAGCAACTTTAGGAAATACTCATTATGAATTAGTCATTGTCGATGACTTTTTTGGATTTACATGGGTATCATTTTAACTAATAAAAATGAAGCCTTTGATGAGTTTACCAAATTTTCAAAGAAAGTTCAAAATCTATTAGGAACCGCCATTATCATTATTCGTAGTGATCATGGAGGGGAATTTGAGAATGAAATTTTCTTTGAGTTTTGTGATGACAATGGGATTACTCACAATTTTTCTTTTCCACACGCACCACCATAAAATGGTGTTATTGAGAGAAAGAATATGACTCTTATTGAGTGGACATGCACAATGATCCATGATAGTCATCTTTGACTACAATTTTGGGCGGAGGCAGTGCACACGGCATGTTATGTGCTAAATACGATCCTAGTGAGGCCCCGAACAAACAAAACTTGTTTTGAATTATTTTATGATAAAAAAGCCTCAAATTAAGTAATTTCGTGTTTTTGGTTCAAAATGTTTTATAAAGAACACTTTTGGTAATTTAGACAAATTTGAGCCATGGTCCGATGAAGGAATTTTTGTTGGATATTTCACAAGTAGCAAAGCCTACCGGATATACAACAAAATCTCTTCAACGATCGAGGAATCATTACACGTTTCATTTCATGAAGATTTTGATGTTCCTCATGTTGTCGATGATAGTGTAGATGTTTTATGTGATTCCATTAGTAATGTTAAAATTAATGATTCTATTATTGAGACTAACAATGAAAATGAAAATGTTGAGAATGTTCCAAGTGATCCAGGTATTCCCAAAACTTATCCAACCGTTCGTGACCAAATAATTGGAGATATTGGTGTGGGTATCCGAACAAGGTCAAGGATGGGTGAAGTTGATATGATCGACCCAAAACCTTTCTTTTGGATTTAGGTTTTAAGATGTGTGAAGTTGATTCAAATCTTTTCATTAAAGATAATGAAAATGACATCCTCCTTATTCAAGTTTATGTAAACGATATTATCTTATGCTCTACTAAGTTTAACCTTTGCCAAGAATTTTCTAAATCTATGAAGAAAGAATTTGAGATGAGCCATATGGGTGAGCTCAACTACTTTTTAGATCTTCAAATTCAGCAAATAATTGATGGGATTTTCATACACCAAACCAAGTACACCAGGGAGCTTATCAAGCGATTCGGTATGGAATCTTCGTCAAGCAAAAGGACTTCAATGAGTATGACCACCCATCTACGCAAGGATGAAAACGAAAAAGATGTAGACATTCGTCTATATCGAGGTATGATCGGTAGCTTACTTTATTTAGCTGCTAGTAGGCCCGATATCATGTTTTCAGTATGTCTTTGTGCTAAATATCAAGTTAGACATAAGGAATCACACTTGATTACGGTTAAATGAATTTTTCGTTACCTCAATCAAACACTAAATTATGGGTTACTTTACCCTAAATCTAGCACTTATAAGCTAGTCCCGTATAGTGATGCTGATTTTGTTGGATGCAAATTCGAAAGGAAAAGTACTAGTGGCGCCTTGCCATTTTCTAGGAAATTCCATTGTCTCTTGGTTTTCCAAGAAGCAAAACTCCGTATCATTGTCTACGACTGAAGCAGAATATATTGTCACGGGTCTTACACGTGCACAAGTCCTTTGGATGAGAAACACACTCAAAGACTATAGTGTCAATTATGATACTTGCTCTATCATGGTTGATAACCAAAGTGCAATTGTCTTTACAAAAATCTGGTACACCACTCCCGTACCAAAGACATAGATGTGAGACACCATTTCATTAATGATCATGTAGCTAAGAAGGACATCATCTTAAAGTACATTGAAACCCAAAAACAAAACGATGACATCTTTGCTAAACCTCTAAAAGAAAACTCATATGTGAGGTTGCGTGGGGAATTAGGGATTATGGGTGAATCTGAGATATTGGATTTCATTTTTATATATCTTATCATGCTTTGAACTCATATGATCATTTCCATATCTCATACTGAATATGTCATATTTTCACATTTGTTTTCAATGAGATTTATTGGAGAATTTTTGAAAATTTGATGATTAGATTAATATGCTTGATTTGTGTATTAGTCTGTATGTTTATGATGGTTATTTTATGTTTTTGGAGTGATTAGAGTATAGGTCTCAGTGTGAGAAGTCTCAAATCCTTGATTCTTACTCAATTCTGGATTTCAAAACCAGGATAGTCGACTGCCATTTCTTCTACAGTTGACTGCCCAATCTCCAGTTTTTAACCTTCATAAATCTTATTCATGACAGATGAGTGATGGTCATTTTTCCGTCGACTGGTCATATGACAGGCGACTGTATCTTGTTCATCAGGCGCCTGCCATATTGTTACCAATTTTCCCCAGAGATGGCTCAAAATTTCTTCTAAATTTTACTGTGCAGTAGGCACCTATAAGTCATTTCACAGACGCCTGTCCAAATCTAGGCGACTGTATTTTCTTCTACAGGCGCATGCCTGCCTTCTGAATTATTTTTATTAGGGCTAGATAGGTGACTGCAAGATGTGCATCAGTCACCTGTATGCCAAGTTTGGCGGTATGTAGCCTACAATCTGAGCAGTTATTTTTGATCCAATGGCCTAGATTACTTCATCATCTCCCTATAAACGTCGATTGGTTCTCTCCTCTCTCTTCAAGCTTTTCAAAAGAGCTTGTCTTCCTCCTTTCGAAATCAAGAACCCCAATCTTCCATCTGTCGATTCAAGCCTGCTTGTCGTCGCGTTTCTCTAGCCACTCCGTCATTGAGCATCTCTCCTCCTCCTCCTCCTTCGACGTCGTTTTGGTATATCTTTCTCTCATATCTTCAATCATGCCATAAATTTGCTAATTCTATCAATTCCTACTCGGGGTGCTTCTTATTTATTTTAATGGCCTCTAAAACTCTCTTGGTTCAAACATTTGAAGAAGCAAAGTGTTCCTTCGCCTAAAGCTTCTCTGACCAAACCCAGGTCCTCAAGTGATCAGTCATCTTCCTTTGAATTTTTGGGGATATCCATGTCTGATCTCTTCCCTCCAAGTTCTTTGGGTCCGAGTCTGAGCCTTCACCTGTAGCTCCTATTGACTCCTATATCCCATCTCCGTCAGCTCCTTCTCCTGATCCTCTCCTCATTCAGTTGGATGAGAGAGTGACACTTTTGGATCTGAAAGTCTCTGGGTTGGACCAGAAGATCTCTATTCTACTTGAGCTTTTTCCACAAATCGTTTCAGCATCATGGATTTCATGTTCCAGCCTCTCTCAAGGCTGTGTTTCATCCTTCTGAGGATATTCCACCCATTGCTGCTACATCTGGTGACACTCAGGCCCCTATACTGAGGTCCACCAGCCTCCTCGTCTTGTTGTTCAGCTCTCAGATCTTGTTGCTTCTATGCCTACTGGTCAGCCTTCAGTGGACATGATGTTGCATCGTCATTAAAGAGGAAAGCTCATGTATACCCTCAACGTCGTTCAGCTCGACTGATGTTTCGTTGTTCTGATCTACCTTCGGATCCCACCATTATCCAGATTGACTAAAGTAGCTCCTAGATATCTCAACCTAGGGCTTCTTTTTATTAGGATTTGTAAGTCTGTTAATGGATGTTTGTATCATGTTTTGGTTGTTAGTGATAGTGCTTGTAGCTCTTTTATAGATGATGGGCACTTTATATCTTTTGGAAGTACTCGGAGTTGGTTATTTTTTTGTACTCAATGTATTTCTGTTTTGATATATTTATATGATCTCTCTTTTGTCACTTTGGACTCTCTTATGTGTATATGTTTGTGCAATTTTGTCTCTCTTTGTGCTCTTTAATATATATATGTTGTGTAATGAGACACATTGCATGATTAATGTTGATATTGGACTTCTATTCCTTTAGTCAACTAAGTTTTCTAATTTTTGATGCGCTTTGATATGTATGTGTGTGATACACCTTCATGTTTTCTTTATTTAGTTTTGATATCACATTAAATACGTATCACATTCTTTGAACTCCCATGATTGTTTTGGATAATGCTAATAGGTGAGAGAAATAAACAAATCATAATTTTGTGCTAATTATGAGCTAAACTTGAATCTAAGTTCGTAGTTTTCTTAGATTCAGGGGGAGTAAGATATAATGAATTTGGATTTAAAAATCCTAAATTCTAATATTTAAATTCATTTCATTCATGTATATCATACTAATGCATTAATTTGATCTCTAAATGCTCATATATTTATTGACCACCTTGATTGGGAGCTATGTTGGGGGGGATTAAGTATTTTTAAGCACAAATATTTATGTTTTGTTTATGTTTGTTTGTCATCACCAAGAAGGTGGAGAATGTTAAATATTGGACTTCTCCCGACTTGGTTTTGATGATAAGCAAACATAAATACTTATGACTAATCTCACACTTGCAGTTAATCTATTGCATAAGCCTATCAGGAAGATCAATAAGCAATGGATGTCACTCAAGGATCAATCAAAGCTCGTAAAGTCGATTGGATGACCAAAGATGAAGATAGAAGCTTAAAGAAGACTTCAAGATCATTCAATAGAAAGACGAGAGGCAAAAACAAATTTATTCTATTTATTCTCTTTTATTTCTCATTAGAATGTAGCTTAGAAGTAAAATTATGTTGAAGCAAACACACACACACACCTTCCATTCTATCCTAGGAAAGTATTGGAACTCATTCCATAGGCCTTCGTTTCATAATTATCAAGCATGTGCATTTTGGACTTTAAACAGGTGACTGAGATTTGTTCTCCAGCCGTTGTTATGCACATACTTCTTAACTTGATTTTGGGGCTTTCTGTTCTTATCTTTCATCAAGCAGCTGTCCAGTTACAGACGCACGTAACTTTTTAATTAATAGCATGTCTCCCCTTTCCCAGATCTCCATGTTTTGACATCTTTTGCACTTGTGCCTACAGGCGATGTAAAAAGGATTTACAGGCGCCTGCCCATGGCACAATCGTCTGTATATGCCTCGATAGTCGCATGTTGTAGCTTGTCAAACTTCCCATGTTTTGAAAACTTTCACACTTGCGCTTGCAGGAGATGTAAGAAGGATTTACAGGCACCTGCCCATGGCATAGTCGCCTGTATATGCTTTTACATTCACATGTCCTGTCTTCCTATAACTCTTGAGTTTTCACCACTCAGGCACTTAGGAATTCAGTCGCCTGTAGAAGGTTTCTCAGTCGCATGTTGGTTTATAGGCTCCTGTCCGACCCTTCATCAGTCGACTGTCCTACGTAGTAAGTTACCGTTTGAATTCTCACCTACCCTCTGACACAATGCAGCAGGCGACTATGTGTTCTTTACCAGTAGATTATCTGGTGCGTATTTTCTATCCGTTGGTTTATTCCACATGTATTTCAATGGGGATTTTGGGCATTTTGTTTGAAGGTTTTAGAAAAGCTATAAGAGGGTCTCTTACTGTTTCATTGAGCATCCCTTAGACAATCTGCATTCATTCCTAAGCTCAACCTCTTAAGCTCTCTCTTCCTCAACTCTCAATCCCTAGAAATCTAAGCTCTAATCTTGTCTTCCCACTTAAACCAAATCTGAGCTTCAAGCTTTGGTGAAGACAAGTGCAAGGTCTTTCTCTCATCTTGGAAGAGACATCAACACACACACACTTGCTCCTTCAAGTTCTACTTCAAGGAATAGGTGATATTTCGAATTTCATTATCTCATATTTTGATTACACCTTGGTTTGTGATAGTGGGTTTGCTTGATCTCAAGTTGTGGGAGTCAAGGACATCGATTGTACATCAATTACACTTGTAGGGTTGGTACAAGTGGGTTTAAAGGAAACCTCAAGTTAGGGTTCTAACTCGAGTATCCGGAGGTATCTTAGTGGAAGGGACGTAGGATTACCGGAAACAAGTTGGGATCAGACTTGGGTAATCCGAACCCTTGAAAGATCTCTTTGTTAGTTTGTTTCATTTTGTGTTAATTTATACTTCCGCATTTATTGTTGGTTAGGAATTTAAATATGTATATATATCGTTTAAATTTTAAAAACATTATTCAACCCCCTTCTAGTGTTTTCCTCATAGCCAAGGTCCTTACATCGGTGGCCGACGACGTGTTGGTTCAATGGGTGTCCTGCACCATAAAAGTGCATTCTCCTCAACCGAGCCATTGAGTGTAGATAAGCTCTGGGTCTCCATAAAATGTTCCATCTTGGCTATAAGGCTTCCCTTGGCTTCTGGTGAAGGAAAATATGGTAGAGGACTTGGATGGGAGTGGGTTGGGTAAGGGTTGTATGTATTTATGGGTGGGTCATAGGGGCTAGCATAGTATGTGTAGATGTTTGTAGCATGCACCGGAAGACCGCACATCCTACAGTACCATGCAACCAGCAAAAATTGGTTTTGTCCTCCCATCCGAGCGTCATTGTTTGCCGAGACATCATAACTATATGAAATGTTCCGTCTGGGATCCACATCGTTACTCCAAACTCACCTGGCTAGAAAGACAGAAGACTAAAGATAGATCATCAGTAAACAACAAGTAGCACAGGTGGAGGGTAAAAATTTTCTTTTATTTGTTTTTTATATATGCGTAGTCTAATAGACACACAATCAAATCGATATCAAGCCAACTGCCTCCCAGGCGATGGTGCCATTTTACTCGATGCAAAATATGTATATAAGTTAACCGCGAGCAATACAGATCATATGCAGCAAACACAGGGAGGCAATGGTATGAACATCGATCAATTATATACCTAGCTAGCTACGTGGATGGACATGTAAAAATTGGGATAATTACACCAAAAATACAAAAATGAAGAAAGGTGCCAAGAATCAATCATCACTTCTAATGCAAATTGAGCATGCGGGTCAACCTAACTTCTCGAGCCAATGGGTTAAAATCATAGATGATAATTGGGTCTCAATCCTCCTCCTCACATCGTCCAACCGTGAAAGAGTTGACCGGCGCCCCGTTTACGGTTTGGGCGCGATGTCGTTTTACCGCAAGTGCACGGTTAGTGTAGGGTGCTGGTTTATTGAACTCAGGGAGGTGGATGGCTTGAATGGCTACTAGCCTCGCCTAGGTTGTGTGCTAGCTACGCGGATAATGTGTGTGGAAGTGTAGAAATAAAAGAAAGAAATAAAAGACAAGAAATGAATCCCCGCTAACACTGGCTAGAGTACTCATGACACTTGGCATTTGACTTGACCCAGGGTGAGACATTGCCCAAAAAGGTGGTACCTAGCGTCCATGGGCCCGATATTCTGGTCGATGCCCAGTATGCTAGGTCTACCCGGTTTCGGATGGTGAGCATTCCCATGTCCATTAACACCGACCGCAACCGAGAGCATTAAGGCCACAATGATAACTCCCAACACTTCGTCCAAGCCGTTCCCACGCACGTGGACTCAATGTCTACGCTAGGGGTGTGAGCTGTGGCTAGGGTATCAACCACCAAGTTTATTCCCCCTTGGCCCGACGGTCAGAGGAGGTCTTTCTCCCGCCAATGACAATGAAACGCCCCCGCGTAACCCTAATGGCCAAATAGGTCGTGTGATTTCTAGCAATACATCAAAGCGCATCTTGACTGGACAAGACACCGGACCCCAATCCCCAACACAACTAGTGTGTTGCCATACGAATTGGACTCAGATTGCTAGAAATCCCCATTGACACATTCCATCGAACACATGCCATGCAACCAAGCCAAATGAAACAACCCAAGCATCAATCTTACTCTAACCCGTATTAGGGTTCATCAATACTACTCAATGGTGAAGAACATAAAAACAAGCAACAGAAACGACATACAAACGTTCACCATCAAAGAAAATAAACACAATACAAAAAAATGGAAAACAAGAGAAAGAAATACTTCTCTCGCGTTTGAATCTTTCAATCCGATACAAGATTTATTGATCAAAAGACCTAATCTAAACTAACCTAAACCCCCAACAAAGGGACCAAAAAAGCCCTAAAAATAGAAGAGGATCCCCCTTCAGTCGGCCAACACCGTGTATTTATAGCCCCCTTCGAAATCTTAATGGTTCGGGTCCAAAACCGCAGAAAAATCGCCAACCGATCGGTTGATGAGTCAACCGATCGGGTGAGAGCTTTGAAGATCTTCAACCGGCCGCTGAGGCGAGTGGGTGGCATGACCAGTCGTCGTTTGAGGAATTGCAGCTACAGATGAACCGATCGGGTGAGATGTCACCCGATCAGTTGGAATTCAACTTCAAATGACAGAGAAGACTGTCGGTTCACCCGGTCGGTGAAACGGTCGGTTGAGTTCATCGGGTCATCACTTGAAGATTTGCAGCTTCAGGTGAACCGATCGGGTGATATTTCACCCGATCGGTTGGAATTCAGTGCAATTAGACATAGAGCTCTGTCGGTTCACCCAATCGTTGAACTGATCGGGTGAGCTGCTACTCTTCTTCAGTTGCCGTCCGGGTCGGATACGCATGCATCAACCGATCGGGTGGCTGGTCCACATGATCGGTTGAGGGCTGAGAAATAGCGATCTTCATCATTTGACCCTCTGGATCGCGTGTGACTCCTCCCGTTGCTCCGGGGGCTCATGATATCTTCATTATATATCCCCAATGCTGGAAATCTCCTGCATTCACACAAAAAGACAAAGAAGTAAAAGAAAACTAGAAATCACAAGAAAAATAGATACGGGACGACGAAAAACAACAGAAAAATACAAAGAAGACGTGCGTGAATATATAAAATATAAACGCACGTCAAAATCCCCCAAGCTGAACCCTTCCTCGTCCTCGAGGAAGATGAGTGAGAGTAGGAGCTCGGAGGGTAAAAATAGAGAGAGAGAGAGAGAGACAAAAAGAGAAAGGAAAATCCTAGATCGCCTATCAGAGCCAACAAAACCAAACACGCCACACGTAATCGATCACGTGATAAAACATGACACTAAACCGAGGAATACGAGTCCAAACAAGTGTCATAGGCCCACGCGGTGAAGCACGAGTGAGTGTGATCGTGCGTTAGCAGACGGTGTCACTGTCTACATCGTGCAATAGATCTCCATATACACATACCCAAGAATTGACCCAAATATCGATTCAATTTGAAATTGCGAAGAATAAAAGCTCAAGCATGCATGAGAAGAGTATAAGAATAGAAGCATATCATGCATCGAGGACTCCACAGCTAGGGACAAGAAAATCACCACACTACAGCCTAGATAATAGCTAAAAAGTTCCTAATCCAAGTGTTTTCGAAAACGATGGTGGTTGAGATGATGTGGAGTAGAACACTCGGTGCAAATTCTCGCCTTCCCTTTATTCTAGGTAGATAGGAAAATATTCACAATGGAATTTTTGGGTTTTTGGGTTTTTGTATTTTTTTTGGATTTTTGGCTATACATATTTTTTTTCTTTGTCCTCTTTTCTTTCCTTTTTTTGGGTTTTTCTTTTCTCTCTTTTTTGGATTTTTGGATTTTGGGATAGATACATGTGTACTCTCCCAAATGGGAGAACGATACACGACGAGGGGATTTGCACCAAGTAAAACAAAAAAAAGAAATCAAAATCTAAACACTTGGGCAAAGGAAATATTTCTCGCAAATCAGAGCATAGGCTAAATGGGTTATCCTAGTCCTATTTGTGGAATCCCGACACATGCGAATTGAAGTATACGATATATATATATCATGCATATAGAGGCAGACTGTAGAAGGAAATACTGCATATTCAAATCGAAACATGATAGTCTATGGGTCAACTAAGGACATGTATATAAATCAACATCACAAAGTAGAAGTACACCACCAGCTAGCCACGACTCACGACTCACATAAAAGCAAGTGGACCCATGAAGCATGAAATGCAGTAGGACTCGGCTTCCTAGGGTTAGTGAATGTGATTATCGAAGCCATGCTAGGTGTGTTTGTAGTTTTGTGGCAATTCATCATATGGGGTCATCTCTAGGAGGAGAGGACAAAAGAAGAGAAGAAAAAGAAAAACACGAAGAAAACGACTCAAAAACAGAGAAAAAGGACACAAATGACACACGAAGTGCAACTCCCCCAAGCTGAAACTTGCATTGTCCTCAATGCAATAATAGTGAAAATGGGAGGGCAATGAAAATGGGGGTGTGACGCACCGACACAGAAAAAGAAAAACACGAAAAACACACGAACGAAATTGGAAAATAAAGAAAAAGAAACACAGAAAATAAACACAACAAAGGACTCCCAGACACAAACACACGATAAATACACACGACAACATGCACAAAAGTCGATTTCCCCCAAGCTGAACATGACAATGCTAGCGAAATGATATGATCAATGTGATGCAGAAATATGCTAGGGGAAAATCGGAAAAGAAAAGAAAGAAATCAAATTACAGAAGAGGAAGTGTCCTCGTCCTCCTCGGTAGAGGATGTGGGGTGTGTACGGTAGAAGTGATAGAAGGGCACGACATGATGGGTTATTATGATGCAAAAACAAACCCTAGATACGCTCCCCTCGCCAATGAGAGGAGACGAGATTATTCTAATCTAAACTTGAAAGCTGTAAATTTCTACACTACTGGATTAGGATACACCTGAGCATAGGTGGATCCAAGATCTGGAGTGGGGCAGGTAGCTGCTCTAACTGCTCCTTCTGTGGCTTCGCCAAAAGCGTTGTGCCACGAGTGCCAATAGACCCAAGCAATGCACCTCCAAGCATCCCTCGTAGGTGTCCACCTGTGACCTGCAAAGACGAGATGCATTAGTCCATGGCAAGAAATTATTTTCCAAAATAAATGTATCCCAGAGATAATCGTCAACATAAGATGGAAAAATAATAAAAGGGTGACGAATACTCCCTGAGAATGGGTCGCTATCGTCTGTACTAGTGACGACCAAATCCTCGCTCTCCAAGAGAAGTGGCTCTCCAGGTGGTGATGCACTATAGCATACCTCAAGGGAAGTAGGTCATGTGTCCTGCGAGAGATATGGTGTGTCAAAAACATATAAGTCTAAAGGAATAAGACGTGAAAAACGAGACTTAAATGTGGAGTGAGAGTGAGTATGAAAATCTCCCTGAATAGGGGCAATATGCTCAAGTAGATGCTCAGCCACAGAAGAAATGGAGAGCAATGGTAGAGGTAGATGTGACTCGGGCTCCATGAAGTGGACCATCGTACCCAAGCTCTCATGCACATCCTCCTCGACGATATGCTCATGCTCCACCATCTGACCGATGTCCTGAATGACATCCTCGTGGTTGACCACAGACCAAGGAAGAAGCAGCAACTGATATGACAGTGGAGGTGGATGTGGAGCAGACCACTCGTATGTTGTCGTGGTGTCTGTGTCCTCACACACATCCTCCTCGCCGGTATGCATAAGCTCTGTGGTCTCCTCGGTGCCATCGTAGGACTCATGTGGGGTATCCAAATCAAGATGAGAAGTCTCTCCCACAAATCCTAGAGACATCTCCCCATCCTCACTATCACCATCAAAAAATGCTTCGTCATCCAAGTGGTAGTGTTGGAAAAATGGGGTATTGGCATAAGATTTATCTATGGGGGCCGATGAGATGGTGGTCTCAACCATGAAAGTGGGTATATCCTCTCCTTCATCCCCTCTCCTCGGTGTAGCCTCAGTGATTGGTACCATGAAGTTTTGTAATAATTGGCCTTGGTTAAACATGGCACTTTCAAGGATAGACACGAGGCTTGATTCTTCTTGTGTTGGTGGAGTGATATAAGGTTGAGGAAATGGATGGGAGGTGTTTGGGCAATGGTTGTGGGAAAATGTTTGGCCTTGGTGTAGGGGGAGGCTCTCAAGCGTAAATGGGCAATCATAATACATGTGCCCTACCATCCCACAAGTCTCACAAACCACAACTGAATAAGGATCGTATCCTCCCATCTGAGCATCGAAATTTGATCTCCACATGGTAATAGTAAGATACCTGGACAACAAAAATAAGAAAACTAGAGAGGAGCATCAATAGTACAAGAGAATAACAAAAAGATAATAAAATGGTGGGGGAAAAATTTCTTGGTTATTGTATTTTTTTACGTAGTTTAACGAACCCAAGCTAAGCTAATATCAAACCGAACGCCTCCCCGGCAACGGCGCCAAAAACTTGAACGGCGCCCCGTTTACGGTTTGGGCGCGGTGTCGTTTTACCACAAGTGCACGGTTAGTGTAGGGTGCGGGTTTATCGAACTCAGGGAGGTGGATGGCTTGAATGGCTACTAGCCTCTCCTAGGTTGTGTGCTAGCTACGCAGATAATGTGAGTGGAAGTGTAGAAATAAAAGAAAGAAATAAAAGACAAGAAATGAATCACCGCTAATACGGGCTAGAGCACTCATGTCACACTTGGCATTTGACTTGACCCAGGGTGAGACATTGCCCCCAAAAGGTGGTACCTAGCATCCATGGGCCTGTATTCCGGTCGATGCCCAGTATGCTAGGTCTACCCGGTTTCAGACGGTGGGCATTCCCATGTCCATTAACACCGACCGCAACCGAGAGCATTAAGGCCACAATGATAACTCCCAACACTTCGTCCAAGCCATTCCCACACGCGAGGACTCAATGTCTACGCTAGGGGTGTGAGCTGTGGCTAGGGAGTCAATCGCCAAGTTTATTTCCCCTTGGCCCGACGGTCAGAGGAGGTCTTTCTCCCGCCAATGACAATGAAATGCACCCGTATAACCCTAATGGCCAAATAGGTCGAATGTGATTTCTAGCAATACATCAAAGCGCATCTTGACTGGACAAGACACCGGACCCCAATCCCCAACACAACTAGTGTGTTGCCATACGAATTGGACTCAGATTGCTAGAAATCTCCATTGACACATTCCATCGAACACATGCCATGCAACCAAACCAAATGAAACAACCCAAGCATCAATCCTACTCTAACCCGTATTAGGGTTCATCAATACTACTCAATGGTGAAGAACATAAAAACAAGCAACAGAAATGACATACAAACGTTCACCATCAAGCAAAATAAACACAATACAAAACAATGGAAAACAAGAGCAAGAAATACTTATCTCACGTTTGAATCTTTCAATCCGGTACAAGATTTATTGATCAAAAGACCTAAGCTAAACTAACCTAACTCCCCAGCAAAGGGACCGAAAAAGCCCTAAAAATAGAAGAGGATCCCCCTTCAATCAGCCAACACCGTGTATTTATAGTCCCCTTCGAAACCCTAATGGTTCGTGTCCAAAACCGCAGAAAAATCGCCACCCGATCGGTTGATGAGTCAACCGATCGGGTGAGAGCTTTGAAGATCTTCAACCGGGCGCTGAGGTGAGCGGGTGGCGTGACCGGTCGTCGTTTGAGGAATTACGGCTACAGATAAACCGATCGGGTGAGATGTCACCCGATCGGTTGGAATTCAGCTTCAAATGACAGAGAAGACTGTCGGTTCACCCGGTCAGTGAAACGGTCGGTTGAGTTCATCGGGTCATCACTTGAAGCTTTGCAGCTACAGGTGAACCGATCGGGTGATATTTCACCCGATCGGTTGAAATTCAGCACAATTAGACAGAGAGCTCTGTCGGTTCACCCAATCGTTGAACCGATTGGGTGAGCTACTACTCTTCTTCAGTTGCCGTCCGGGTCGGATACGCGTGTATCAACCGATCGGGTGGCTGGTCCACACGATCAGTTGAGGGCTGAGAAATAGCGATCTTCATCATTTGACCCTCTGGATCGCGCGTGACTCCTCCCGTTGCACCGGGGGCTCATGATATCTTCATTATATATCCCCAATGCTGGAAATCTCCTGCATTCACACAAAAAGACAAAGAAGTAAAAGAAAACTAGAAATCACAAGAAAAATGGATACGGGACGACGGAAGACAACAGAAAAATACAAAGGAGACGTGCGTGAATATATAAAATATAAACGCACGTCAAGAGTACTTAGAGAATAGGTTGGACCTCTTGACGTAGCCTCTGATGGTTAGTCGGAAACCACAGTAGTGGTTCTAGTGAGTGTGCCCGACGGTTAGTCGGTGCATAACGCTAGAAAGCCACACACCCCTCCTCGGCTACTAGGTGGGATGAATTAAGCCCCTTCAAGCCTATTTCTAAGACTAGAACCCTAATTGGCAAGGTATTTGGGGCGATCCACCCATATGAACAATCTACACTTTGGTTAGCTAAGTGATGTGTCCATATTTTCCATGCATTTATTGCATCATTTCATGTCATTTTCGTCATCCAAAGTTCACATTTATATATATTATAGTGCTTCTAACGATATATTCGAGTTTCGTATAGAATTGTGGATTTTTAGGAACTTTAGAGCGATTTGGAGCATTTATAGGATATAGACACATCCGAGCTATCCGGAGCATCATTAGCAATGTTCAATAGGTGTTCGGCAAGGTGAAGAAGAAGATTGGAGGAGAAGAGAAGAGGATGAGAGTTGAGAGCTCTAGAGGCCACGAGAGTTGTTTTCCCAGGTACCTCAGTCGAGCTGCACATCACTCGATCGAGCTGACACTCATAAAGCTCTAGCAGATCAGACACGTCTCGCTCGACCGAGCAGACATATCACTCGGTCAGACCAACTCAGTAGCTACAAATAAGTAGCAGAATTTCGAGAGCCCAAGGCCACTCGATCGAGCAGACCAGCTGCTCAACCGAGTGGAGTCAAAACAGAGTGAAGATTTTAAGGGTATCTCCATCCACTGTAGCTCGACAGAGCAAGCATAGCGACTCGACCGAGCAGAGCTTCTACTCGACCGAGCACAATCAAAATAGTTTGCTGATTCTGAAGACCTTTTCAAGCCCACGGTTGCTCGACGGAGCGGAGGGGGTACTCGACCGAGTAGCCCGTATCAGCCTTAGGCCAAAGAAGCATCAAAGCAGAGCCGCGCATCCAGCTCAACCAAGCGACGCCGCTACTCGACCGAGTAGGGCGCCGTGACCTGACTTGCTAGTGTGCCCAATTGCCCACGACTTTAGATTTTTGAGGGGTCCACCCCTATTGTATATAAGAACAGTTTTTACCCTAGATTGGAGAGCTGGTTATTTTCCTTAGCTTTAATTTTAGTTTAGTTTTCTTAAAGATTTTTCATAGCCATCGATATTTTGTAGAAGGCAAAGATTGGATTTTTATATATTGCTTTTGCTTGGAATCTTGCGATCTTAATTCTCTGTGATTGTTTATCGTGCATTGATGCTTTGGTAACAATTTCTAATCTTTATATGCTTATTCTAATGTCTTCTTTTGCGATTGTGATTTCTATTTCTTTTATTGAATCTTCTATTGTTATTTCCATGAATTCTGAGTAGTCCTATCTAGGGCTAATGGATTAGCCCAAGGATCTTAAGATTTAGATGTAAAGTTAGGATTTTTATGTTGTTTTGGTATAAAGGGATGTGTTTTGGTTGATCCAGCCAAGTTTGTAGGAGATTCCATAAAGGGTTGTAACTACGACAGTGGCGCATACTTTTTGGACGGATATCCTATGAATTTAATTAGATATGTTATTGAATCCAATTAGGGTTCGTGACCACGACTGTGGTGCACACCGCGCCAATACACAGATCAAAGCTCTAATCCACGACAGTGGCGAGAATAGTGATTGATAATAGTTGTCGATCTTAATACACGGATCACATGTGAGGCTATCCATGATGGTGGGGCTAAACACAAGATACGTTAGATGAGTGGCATAAGGACAATCTCTCCCTAATAAAACCAATTCAACATAAGAATTCTAAACTAGCATCAACATCTGACGATTCTAGTGGTGACTCCTATTGCCATAGTCTATTTATATTGTTGATAACCCCGTTAGGAGATAATCGTGACAACCATCTTTGAATATGCCTGATGTCACTGTTCTGGGATCTTGAAAATACCCAAGACTCTATAAGCATCATCTCCCCTTGGGATTGACATTTTTCTATATTACAAAGCTCTGACACAGTGCACTTGCGATAGTTTCCTGGTGTGAATCCGGAGCGCATCAAGCTTTTGGCGCCATTATCGGGGAGGCATACGGTGTATACTTGGGTTTATTTATTTATTGAAGAACTTTTTTGCTATTCTTACCATCTCATATCTTTCCATATTTTTATTCTTTTTTCTTTGCTACTGACGATTTTCTCTAAGTTGTGGCTTGTGCATGGACACTCGCCTCGGGGGTTCTGACGATCCATTATTATTTGACCCTGAGATTGAAAGAACTTCAAGGCGGCTCAGAGCAGAAAAGAGGAGCCATATTTCTCTGGTATCAATGGCAGAATCTACTAATACTCCTCAGCGTACTAGCATCATCTGGGATCACTTGCAGCCCAACTTATGCAGTATATCCTCCATATTGAGACCGCAGCAGGTGGTTGAAAATTTCGAATTGAAGATGTGGCTGATAATTATGATGCGGCATGACCCTTTTCATGGGCATACACACGAGAATCGCAACCATCACATAGACCTCTTCCTAGCAAAGTACGACACTTTACAAGTGAAGGATGTGAGCAGCGATGCGATAAAGCTCAGACTATTTCCATTCACTCTGTGGGACAAGGCCGTTTATTAGTTGAGGGCGCACCCCATGAATACTTTCACTACTTGGAAACAGTTGGCCTTGGCCTTCATCAAAAAGTTCTATCCACCGTCCAAAACGGTGAGGATCAGAGGGGCGATCACCAACTTTAAGCAGCTTCCACAGAAATCATTATATGAAGCTTTGGAGCGTTTTAAGGAACTGCAACATCAATGCCCATACCACGGTACACCGGATTGGGACCTTATTCAGAGATTTTACGATGGTCTCAATCCCGACATCAAAATGATCATCGATGCCTTTGCGTAAGACGCACTGTTATCTAAGCCACCAGAGGAGGCCATCTCATTGCTAGAACAAATGGCCTCCAACAACCGACAATGGAGCAATGAACGCTCTACAGTTAAAGGTACAAGTTCAGAGGTGAAGATAGCTACACAGCTTGAGGGCTAACGTGAGACTCTTTGCAAGCAGGTTGCACGAATTGAGTAGAGGTTGGATGCTATCCCTACTACTTCAAGAGCTCCAGTTTATGCTACACATGAGGACTACGCCGAGCAAGGGTACGTTCCAAATGAATGTTCCTATGATGGAATGGACGTGCCAGCCGAGAATTCAATCTTATAGCAGGTGAAGGGAGACCTTAGTGGTAAAATCTGGCGTTATGATCACATCCCGGATTTTCATACAGCAAACCCAATGGAGCATTACAACCCCCATCCCAACTGAGGCCTCCACAACCTCCTCATCAGCAAGGGCCACCTCCATAGCAGCAGTAACAATATGGATTCAGGCCATCTGGGCCTTACGGACTATCGGGTTACTATAATCGCTAGCTTGATCAGCAACATCAACAGTATCAGCAACCGACAATGCAAAAAGCAAACCTGGAGGCCACTGTGTGCCTTTATTAGTAGTCAAACTAAGTTGAATGCAGAAATTTCAGCCAATCATAAGAATCTCCAAGCCACCGTTGATGGATTGTCTACCCAAATGATTCAACTTCTAAAGGCTCAAGGGAGATTGTCATCCCAACCTGAGCCAAATCCTAGGGGCCAAGTCAACACAGTGGTAGCGGGCATGACAAGAGGAGGAAAGAGTACTGACAATGTGATGGTGCCGGTCTCTAAGAAAGTGGATCAACAAGCTTCGATGCATATTCAAGAGGAAGATACCACCATCACTAAGCCCATTATCACTGAGGACGAAGAGAGAATCATTGATGAGCCACACGCCACTGTAGAGAATGAGGCTTTGCCCACCACATCGCCCATTCCCATCACTACAACACCCTCCGATGCTCCTGCTTCTGACAAATCAACACCAACGGATGCTACCAGGGACAAGGGAAGCCGACCTCCACCACCTTACTTGCAGAGGTTGGCCATGGCAAAGCTTGAGAAAAAGTATGCTAAGTTTAAGGGGTGTTCACTTGATCATCCCCTTCAAGGATGCACTCATTGAGATCCCCACATACGCTAAATTCTTGAATGATCTAATAGCTGGGAAGAGAAAGCAAGAAGCGGTTAAGCTAGCGAATAGCTACACTTCGGTCATCAAGAAAACTCTACCGAAGAAACTACCAGATCCCAGAAGCCTCACGGTGTTGTGCTCCATTGGTGGCACCCCCATTGATAGAGCTTTGATTGACTTAGGAGCGAGCATTAGTTTGATGCCTCTTACTATTGTTAAGAGACTATATACGAGATCATTGCTTCAGCACACCAGTATGGGTATTCAACTAGGAGATCAAGCAATCACATACCCAGTCGACATCACACACGATGTCATTCTACAGATACCGAGTGGGATATGCGTGCCAGTGGACTTTTTCATCATGGATATGTACGAGAAATGGAGTTCTCAGATTGTTCTAGGGCATCCATTCATGGCCACAGCTGGATTCTTGATCCATGTTTGTGAGGGGACACTATCTATGAACATTGGCAACATTGAGGTCGAGTTCCAACTCATAAAGCCAATGAAGGAGCACTTCCCGCGCGAGGATGCAAGCTATCTTGAGCTCCTAGAGGACGACGCCACTGATGAATATGCTATTGAGGAATTTACTAGAGATCATATGAGTAAGAATTTAGATGATGACGTCGACGTCAAACACGACAAGCCACTAGCCGCCTTCGAGAGTCTTAGATGAGGAGCCGCCAGTTACACCAGTGCATGATCAACAACCGAAGGCTACGATATTCATGGCCACTGAGGGCCAACGAAGTGAGGCGTGTCAACTCCCTCCATATGGTCTCATTGGAAAGCACGACGGGTGCATCTCATATGCACCCAACATCAAGGAGTGTCAGTGAAAATCATAGGGAGTTGAGCTTACGACTTTAAACAAGCGCTTATCGGGAGGCAACTCAAATTTTCTTTTATTTTAGTTTTATTTATTTATTTTATTCTTATTTTCATTCAAAAACCAAAATAAAAACATTTTTTATTCCTTAGAAAAATATAAAAATTATAAGAATTTCTGATGTGTTCTATGTTTTGCAGGTGAACAATGGAGAGAGTGCACCAAACGATGAGACTGTGGAGAAGGAACTGAGGAGAAACGACAAGGAGAGCCACATCTAACTTGGAGGACAATTGAAGGCTACTTGACCGAGCATCTACCCAGCTAGGTCAAGCTATAGTCAGCTGAAGGGAAGAGCCAAAAGAGCACTCTGTAATTAATTTGACTCGACCGAGCAGCTACCCTGATCGGTCGAGCTACAGTCGGAGTCCAAATATGATGAAAACGTCGCGCTGTAATCAATTCGACTCGACCGAGTAGCTACCCAGCTAGGTTGAGCAACAGTCGGAGCAAGATGAGCTGAAAAACACTACTATGTAATTAATTCAGCCCAACCGCACCGAGTAACAGCTCGATCGAGCAGCTGGGCAACAATTTGGGATCAAATTTTAAATTTCATATCTTTTATATTCGATCGAGTAGCATGCGCTGCTTGACCAAGCAGAGACTAAGAGGGGGGCCCACTTTTTAACCCAAATCAAACCGAACACAACCCTCTTATTAAACCGAGTGGCCTAGCCCTACACCACCCCCAAATCAAATCTCTCCCCCAGTGCCATAACCATACTCGATCCACACCCCTCGTTGGAGCTCTGCTGCACCCGTTGCCTGAGCACAACTGCTGCTCCAGCTCGGTCTGACCCCCTCCCTTCCCTCTCCACATCCTTCCCTCCCCTATCTCTCCGCACCTCCCTCTCTCCATTATTCCCAATTTGAACCCCTAATTTTAATTTTTCCTATTTTAGAACCATAAACCAAAATTAATTTCATAACCTGCTTCTAATACTATCTTAATTATCTTTTGCAGGTACATTTGGAGCGTTGCGAGGAGAGGCTGGTTTAGGATCATCTTGGGGGAAATTTGTCTTCGAGGCATCACACGTATACTTGCATTTGCTTTCGTTGCGACCCAAGCATATCAGTACACTTGTCCCTTGCTTCATTTTTATTACCATATTTCTTGTTTGCGTCACTTAGCACCCCATACATCACGATGCCACCTAGGCTTAGACCTAGGAAGCCCCCGGCCAAGAAGAGGAAGGCCGTTGACCCTGGACCCTCCTCTTCTGAGTCTACACGATGTCGACGTCGATCACCCTCACCTACTGAGCATTTGGACGTCACCACGTCCTCACCTATACCCTCATGCTCACCATCCCATATACCTCTAGCACTCGAGGCTCTATGCACCATAGCCACTCCCATTCCCACAGCTGCTCCTCCACTCCATCCTATCCATCCACACCACCAACACTTTGAGGACATATGACATTGTCTTTAGGGATGTTGCTCACCATGCGCGACTCGAGATCGTATCACACCGCTCTATCATCCCCACCAGCTTTGCGTCCATCACCGCACTCACGAACCCGGGCATCCTGCAGGGTGTCCAGCAGCTCTACGAGACCATAGGTTGGGACCACTCCCTGACCATGCAGACATTCACCTTCATTCATCTCACCTATGAGGCGACGAGTTCCATTATCAGGGAGGGGGACGACATTCTCTTCGGGTTGCTGGATCGTGACATTGTTGTCAAATATGCCATGATCCGCGCTTACTTCCATTTTTCACCTCTCCCACATCCAGACCAGGCTTATGCACCTGACATAGAGCTACCCTTGTTTGATGTCTAGAGCTTCTGGCGACATATATACGACCTTCGCAGCTTCAGCCCTAGTAGGACGAAGTCTTCGTCCATCATCCACCATGCCTTAGCTATGCCCAATACCACATCGCCACCACCATCTTTTCTAGGCCTGAGGTCGGGACCCTCTTATTCACAGAGCTTGTACACCTCAATGGGATGACCGGATCGATTAGACGGGCAGCGGATGGCTCACTTCGCCTATTCCTATTGTCTGACAAAGCCAGTTGGTTGTGATACCGCTTGCTTCTCACTGCCTCTGCCACCACCGGAGATCTATTGCGGTGGTTTCTTCACACTTTTTGCCATCATGCTCGGCCTCAACCTTCCTGCCGATCTAGTGGTTTCCACCGGGCCTACTTGACTAACCACAGATGTGCTTGCTTGCATGCACATCATCAGGCCCCACGGTGAGCACAACTGGATCTATCTATTGTGCACCCATCGAGAGCACCACAAGTACCTCCCTCAACCTGATCTTACACAGATTTAGCTAGTCATGTTGGACCGGCTCCTTCCTGGCATTCACCATATCCCATCCATCCACATTTTTGAGCCCGTAGGTGACTAGCCTACCGTCGAGGATGGTGAGAGGACTGGGAGCTTAGTTCGGATGAGGAGCCTGTGAGAGCTACTATTCCTTCTACCACTACCACACCACTAGTGAGAACTGCTGTCCTTTTTTTTATCAGTGCCACCACCACCACCACCCTACTTGATACCTCTGGGGCTATCCACACCTTTACCCCCGAGGTCACTGACACACTATCCTCCATGCATGTATCTGAGGGCACGTCTATATCTTTTGCTCCTGAGCCTACTGTCTCTACCATTTTGGGGACTGCCCCCACCAGTTCTGTCCCCACCACTTCTGATTTTTCCAGCACACTACCTGCACATGTTGACTCCATTCCTTCAGATCCGATCATTTCAAAGTCCACAGCTTCACTATCATGCACCACACTGTCACCACATCTACTGTCTTCACGGGGAGCGTCATGGTCTCTGTCACCACCTCTGTCGCCACGACGACTCCTCTTTCTGATATTCCTGCTTCGACCTCTGCACCTGATCTCAGATCTATCCCTTTCCCATCTTCTATCGAGATCCCTTCTAGGCCACCCTCTCCTGATTTTTCTTTTAGACCTCGTGCAGCATATGCTCGAGGCCGTATTGAGGGAGGGGAACCTAGGGATGCGTTGGCCATCCAGCTCCCATATTACCGATGCCTGCTTGACAGTGGTAGAGGATGAGGTTGCTGGTTTGAGGTGTGACTTTTCCACCCTTACCCACTCAGTCGCCACCCACCACGAGTCAGTGAGCCAAGACATTCGAGCGACTTTAGATATCTGAGGACACAGCATGCACCACCCATCATACTTGCACATGCTCCTCCTGTTGCACCTGCTCCTCTTGTCACACGTGCATCGCTCATTGAGCATATTGTTCAGGCTACTTCAGAGCCTACCCCACCTCCTATTGAGCCGGTTGCAACAGTCTCTAACACACCTGACCTCACACCTGTTGACCCACCTATTGTTCCATCATCTGGTCCTCAGCAGTCGGACCCATCATCATCCACAGAGGGTGATGCCACTGCTTGATTTATTTGATTGCTCATATTCTCCCTTCCTACCATTTTAGTGCCCATTTGTCTCTTCGGGGCCTCGCAACAGCATAGCT
This sequence comes from Scilla litardierei, assembly GCA_030789695.1. NCBI lineage: Eukaryota > Viridiplantae > Streptophyta > Magnoliopsida > Asparagales > Asparagaceae > Scilla > Scilla litardierei. The sequence continues at coordinate 85,985,363 of CM061131.1, read as the reverse complement.
TGGGGAGAACCCATCATCACACATCATCACCCATTTGCATATACCCATCATTGCATCATTTGCATACTTGTACATATTCTAGGCATTAGGACATGCATTTGCATCTTTTGCTTTTCTTTCATTGTATAGGTTTTTATTTTCTTTTTCTTTTTCATTAACCACCCGCCCCACCCTAGCATCATTTTCAGCCTTGCACACGTGTTCTCAGCAGTGAGGACACTGCTGTGTTTAGCTTAGAGGATGAGCGCTATCGCTATCTTTTTTCTTTCACTTTACCTCTTTTTATCTTATTATCCACCCATTTTATACAACTTCATATATATATATATATATATATATATATATATATATATATATATATATATATATATATATATATATATATGGAAAAAGGGGATCTAAGGTGCCTCCTTAGATGAAAATCTAAGGAGGCGCCCCCATTTCCCCCATCTCCAACAATTTTTTTGGAAATTTTTTTTCATGGGGTTGTTGTTTACATCATGGATGATCAACATACCAAATTTCAAGGGATTCCAATACTTTTTGAGCCACCATCTACCCCTTACAATTTCAACGGTCTAAAAACGTGCTGAAAAACCCACGAAGTTGCAAGGGGTAGATGGGGGCTCAAAAAGTATTCGAATCCCTTGAAATTTGGTATGTTGACCATCCATAAGGTGAACAACAAACCCATGAAAAAAAAATTCAAAAAAAATGTGTGAGATGGGGGGAAATGGGGGCGCCTCCTTAGATTGAATCTAAGGAGGCACCTTAGGATCCCTTTACCCTATATATATATATATATATATATATATATATATATATACTCATATTTTCCATCTTTTGGGTATGCTTACATGCTTGTTTTATTTTATTATTCCACCTTTCTTTTCCTTTTTACGCTAGATATATTCCATATGATGATATCTCTTATTGCTTTAGTAGCTATCACCATGATTACTATCATTGCCATGCTACTTAGAGGATTTAAGTATCTTGCTATCCATGTGCTTACAAATATATTCTTTTGATGACTCCTCTACGTGAATGCATGACATTTATTGAAGCTGAATATATGGATTAGGGTTTAGTATGCTTTTATTAGAAATGCGCCAAGATTCATGCATCATTAGTATATCTGAAGCACCGGTTTTATTGTCTTATTAACCTTCTATTGCATGCCTGATATGATTGTAAACTTTAATTCTTGACTTCACTGTTTGTTGAAATGATTGAGAATATCCATGCTTACATATGAGTTTTAGTTGTTGTATTATCTTATCGAACCATTTGTGCACATCTTAGAGTGAACCGAGTGTTACATTATATTTTTTTCTCCACATATATCTTTATTTCTCTACTTGTCACTTGAGTTCACCCCTTGCAACTATTTATATAGCATCCATTCCCAAAAATCCATTGCAAAAGAAAAAGTTAGCTCCAAAAAGTACAAAAAGCCAAAAAGGAGCCAAAAACAAAAAATACAAACCATATTGCTCCTACAAAAATCCAAAAAAGGAAAAAAAGAGAAACAAAAACAAAAAGAAAAGAAAAAAATTTCTATATCTCATTATTGGAGCCACTTTTATACTTGGGAAAACCAAGGCAAAAATCTCATTTCCCCTATTACTTTCCTTTAGATGCGACGCCTCAAGCTAAGCTTGGAGGATGAATTCATTTGACCATATGAGTGAGTACGACATTAGAGTGGAGTTGTGCACGAATGGGAATATTTGGTAATGCTGAAACTTAGCGAAATAGTTTAGCTATGGAGATTTCTTATGATTTGGTATGAATATGTGAATGGCATGACTTTTATTCTATCCTTTATTGCATGCTTGGTGTGATTCTTATATGCTTCAATTATAACTCTTGATTGAAAAGTGCATCGCCAATGATTTGCATATTAAATTCTATGAATTGCATGAAGTGAATATGACTTGATTGCACGAATTTAGAGAGACCCTTTTTGTTGATCTTAAAAGCTTGTAAGTACCATGTTTAAGTAAGATATGAAATCTTTATAGCATGTGATTCGTATTTTCTGAGTTATCGTGATGTGTAGCTTATAGTTTGAGATCTGAGCAAATAATCTAGCGACCCCTACCATTTTTTATTCTTTTTCTATTTCTTATTTTCATCTCCCGGTGAGCTTCGTATTCGTCGTACTCAAGGACGAGTAAGAGGTAAGCTTGGGGGATTTTGACGTGTCTATATTTTCTATGCATTTACTGAATCATTTCATATCATTTTCGCCATCCAAAGTTCATATATATATATATATATACTAGTCATAACCCGTGCCCGCGGGCACGGTTCATTTAAGATTTTCTCCCGCGAAATCGTTGTTCCCCACAAAATTATTTCCACAGCTAAAATTTAAAAGAACAACAAATTTGCGTAAAAATATCTAGCGACACGGACGCCTTCAGCGTGGACGCCTTCGATAATGAACAACAAATTCAGCGCAAGGGCCTTCGACGTGGAACACCAAATTAGCGTAAAAAATTTTAGCGAGCATCGTCGGGGTAGAATAACAAATTCGGTGCAGGCGCCTTCGGCGCGGAACAACCAAGTAGCGTAAAAAGTTTTAGCGGGGTGCCTTCAACGCGGGCTCCTTCGACGCGGTTCATTTTAGATTTTCCCCCACGAAATCTTTGTTACCAAAAAATTATTTTCACAGCCAAAATTTAAAAGAACAACAAATTAGTATAAAAATATTTAACGGCACGGGTGCCTTCGGCGCGGAACAAAAAATTCGGCACAGATAGCTTCGACACGGAACAACATATTCGGCACGGGCACTTTCAGCATGGAACAACAAATTCGGCGTGGACGCCTTCGGCGCGGAATAACAAATAAATTAGCTCATAACAATAAATTCAGCACAGGCGCCTTCGACGCGGAACAACAATTTAGCGTAAAGAACATCGAGTATTCTCCCAGCATAGTTAAGAGTTTATAAGTCATGGACCTTTTGGGATTTGGTCATTGACGGCACAAATGTGATCTCACATTAAAAGGAGTTCAAAAATGTCCCCCCATCACTTCTATGGCATCGCTAGAAAACTAAGAGGGTGTCATCCCTTCTTATTTTATTTTATATTCGTTCTGATGAGTTCAAATAATCAATGTAGTTGTTCTTGAGAACAGGATGGTAATTGTAGGAATTCATAGGTGCACTTTTCTCTGATTGATTGGGCATCAACACACACACACATACACACACACACTCTCTCTCTCTCTCTCTCTCTCAGAAAGATAGAGGCGTTTCGTTGCCAATATCGTGGTATTTTGGAGATAACTCTTGGCGAGTGCTATGATGTACTAAGATTTTGGCTGCTAATTGGTGATATCATGATTTCTTTTTTCTTTCCTTTTATTGATGAATATCTGTTATAGCAAGGAGCATTACTATAGAAGTTGAGTTTATTAACATTATGTACTCCTATATTTTGATAATAATATTCATTTCACCCATTCCAAAAGATGTTCTAGTTGCTATATTTATATGCAAATCAAGTTTATATATACTTCAATCGATGATGTAAAACAAATGGCTTAAAAAGGATTGGATCTCTTCTAAATTGACTGTTGCTGATTGCCTAACATCGTGGTACCTCTGATAGATCTTTAAAAAAATATGAAGCCCTCAGATGATCCCCCCCACACCCAAATACTTATAACAATAACCTTCATATTATATTGCCTAAATAACTTATGCAATTGGAGTTGGAGGAGTTGTAGCCATGAGATATTTTCACAGCCTGAGTACAAAAATGAACACATGAACAAAAAAATTTCACTGACTGGGTAAAATCCAACATATGTGGAAGCATTTCCCATCTCAAAATTTTTCACTTCATAGGAAATTATAATATAGTCTTGTCCTGCTTCCTCCTCTTCTTCGCGAACAAAAAAATGAGCATGGGATGCTTCCTCCTATTCTGCATAAGAAAAAAAAAAGAACCGTGAGATGGCCGTGAACAAAAAAATTCATGAGCCATTGGATGATAGTAAAAGAGGATTCAACAAATTTATGAGCCAAAAAATTTTACTAAAGTTTAAAGAGCAAAAAAATTAGTTCTACATTATATTCAAAATGCTCAAATGTAGATGAAAGGTAAACATTGACCAATATGGAAAATATTTCGTAATCACACATATTTAGTAGTACCAAATGAATTACTTTACTCCCATGATTCTTAGATGAAACATGAATAAACAAATTATTCAGTGAAATGGAACAAAGAACCGCAATCATGTTAATACATTTCGTATTTCGTATATTTCAAAGAAAATGGCGATAAAATCTGAGAGTTTGTCATCGCTCTTTTTCCGCTTTGCACTGATGTTTTTTTTGCGCTTTAGTCCCTACTATTGTGCACATGCGACGACTGACCCAGGTTTTCTTTTCGCCTTCAATATTTCGCCCGGGAAACGACTTCCACGTCGTTCTTGCGCCCGGGAGACAACTATCATGTAGCCATTTCACCCGTGAACTGACTGTCCTCGGTTTCGTACCCGGGAGACGACCTTCGCCGTGCCCTATGGGTTCACTTATGCACGGAACCTCGCAACAGAATTTAAGACATATAACCAAAAGAAATGGTTCACACACATTGTAAAATACGGCAAGAAAAGATATGTTCAGATATATTAGGATGGTAAGATATTCGCCGTGCACAGTCAAAATACATGCAGGATGGCAAATTCTAACGCCCCACATTAGCAAAAGTGAAAGCACAGTTTAGGTACACAATTTTCAATTCCAAGTGTAAGCAAAGTCTAACACCCAACATTACACTTTAGCTTTGTTGTTCTGAACAAATTTTGTGTTCTTCAATCTTAAATTCAAAGACTTTTAGCCATCACATTTTTTGGTTCATCTCCCGCAGAAATATATCTGAAAAAAATACAATAAAAGACATGGAACCTATATCTGAAACAAATTTTAAAAGTTTGTTGATCAATAAAAGTGTTCAGATATGGAATGACAATATCCAATTCTAATGCCTTCTCCCATTTTTATCATTCAAGCTCGCACCCACGCCCATGGCGCTCGCTTCCTTTGGATTCCAACTTCAAACAGTAGGCAAAAACACTGCATAAAAAAAAGCTAATCACGCAAAGTACCAAAGCAAGAGAAAGAGAGAAGGAGAGACAACAGACCAGACCATTTTGTTTCTATGTAACTAATCCTACATTAAATAATTATGCACTATTAATTAAGAGTTACAAACAAATAGGAGAAGAATTGAAGATTAATTTATTACATGTTAACACAAATGAGCCAGCTAGCTAGAAGGAAAAAATTTACCGCCCCCGCGGCCATTTTTGCTGCTGCTAGATGTCCTTCGTTTGCGTCGTCGTCGATGGTGAACGATCGGTTTTGGGACTAAAAATCGTCTCTGCAACCGTATGATGAGCATCTTTCAACATCAGAGCTCAGTTCTGGTGCTACTAATGCATGAATGAGTGAAGAAAAAAACAAAGGAAAGAACATAAGACGTAATGCATGATGATGTTAGTGAAGCAAGTGAGATGACTGTTCAATGAAATGGACTGTCATTGAAGGAAATCCCAATATTTTACATGATTAAAAAAATTAAAAAGCATGGATGCCTAAATACCCATTTCTCAAAATCATTGATCTGCAGCCGTTCTCGGCGGTGGCTGAGCAAAGCCGGACGCCATCGAAGACCCGCCAGCAGTCACACATGCAACATCAGATCGGTCACTGTCACAGGCTTCAGCGTCGAAAAATGAAATAACATCACAATCAAAATGCATGTATGTATTAATTGGTCAAACCTGCAATTGGGACAACAATGATTTGAATAGCTCCCGATAAAATATGAAAAACGCATTGAAATCACTTTGCTAATTGCAGGCCATCAACAAAAGATAACAATTGAACTAATTTGTACAATCAATTGCAGAACAAAATTGCAGAACATCTTGCAGAACATCAATTGAACTAATTTGTAAAAAAAAATTGCAGAACATCAATTGTAGAACACCAATTGCAGAAAATCAATTACACTAATTGCAGAACATCAACAAAAGATAACAATGTATAAAAAATTGCAGCACATCAATTGCAGAACATAAATTGGAGGCCAAAAATTGCAGAACAACAAAAGATGATGCTTAAAATCCTTGCCAAAAATCGGGAGACGATGCCAAAAATCAGGATGCGCTGATAATTGAGGTTGCTCTGGAGAACACGTCTGGAGGATGCGCTGGGAAATCAAACAAACAAATAAATAAGCAGAATTTGAGAAAGAAAGTGGTCGAGAATCGAGAGAACACGTCTCCTTGTTCTTGGCCGCTTGATAATGAAGGTCTCTCGACTGCACACGCCTTCTATTTCTCAACACACCACTTTCGATTTCCTCATTAAATTATTAGTATGGTCTTTTGATGAGGAAAAGACTTTGTTCTGGAGGATGCGCTGGGAGAAGAAGCGTAACCCATTGCAGATTTGGGGTTTTTGCGAGGAGATTGCGAGGCGTGCTGGATATTGCGAGGCGTGCTGGATTCGAGGCATCGTGTGTAGAAGGCGAGGCGTAACCCAGTGCAGATTTGGGGTTTTTGCGAGGAGATTGTGAGGCGTGCTGGAGATTCCGAGGCGCGCTGGATTCGAGGCATCGTGTGTAGAAGGCGAGGCGTGCTGTGCGTGGAGGTCGAGGGAGTTGCCTTGGTGGATTGAGATGCTGGCAAATTTGGGAAGAGAAATGAGTATTGTCATGTTCAAATTATACCCAACCGAACTGACACCCACATATAGACCCATTCTCTTTCTGGCTGACCCCACATCAATTTTCCTTACAAAACTCAGTTTTTTGGGTTGAGGTTATGACTAAAATAGAACTAATTCCTGTCATGTTCAAATTAAACCCAACACAACGAAACCCATATATTGACCATTTCTCTTTCCAGCCGACCCCACTTATTTTTTCTCTCAAAACTCAAAGTTGTCCCCCCAAGAAATTTTACAACCACTCATCTCATCCATTGATTCGCAAGATCAAATCCCAGTCATTCTTTATCTTGTCCTAGTCAGCCCTAGAATTCAAAAAACACTGTCAAATGTATAATAGATATATATATATATACTAGTCATAACCCGTGCCCGCGGGCACGGTTCATTTCAGATTTTCACCCGTGAAATCTTTGTTCTCAAACATTATTTACATAGTCAAATTTGTGCGAAACAACAAATTCGGCGTAGAACAATAAATTCGGTGAGGGCGCCCTTGAGTCGGAACAACAAATTAGCGTTAAAAAATTTAGCGGGCGCCTTCGACGCGAAGGGTGGAAGTGCATAAGTGCGTGTGCGTGTGTGTATGGTATGTGGGTAAAAAGTGAAATGAGAGGGGTTTTAAGCAAAAAATGAGAAATAGGTGGTATTCTGCGCAAATGTAATGATTGTGGGGGGTTTGAATACAAAAAGAAAAAAGTGGTGGGTTTTCCAAACACTCATCTCAACCCTTCTTTTACCAAGATTAAATCCTAGCCATTCTTCTATCAACATCTTTATACATCATCATGACATCAGCTTGTCCCAGTCAGCCCTAGAATTCAAAAACCTTTGTGTTTTACTATATAGATATATATATATATATATATATATATATATATATATATATATATATATATATATATATATATATATATATATATATATATATATAGTGATAACCCGTGCCCGCGGGCACGGTTCATTTAAGATTTTCCCTTACGAAATCTTTGTTCCCCGAAATTTTTTTTCAAAGCCAAAATTTGAAAGAAAAACAAATTAGCTTACAATATTTAGCGGCACAGGCGTCTTCGGCGTGGGTGCCTTCGGTGCGGAACAACAAATTCAGCGCATGCGCCTTCGACACAGGACACCAAATTCAACGTGGGTGCCTTCGGCGCAGAACAACAAATTCGATGTAAAACAACAATTTCGACACAGGTGCCTTAGGCGCGGAACAACAAATCAACGTTAAAAAATGGCGCGGGCTCCTTTGGCGCGGAACAACAAATTCAGCGCATGCGCCTTCGACACAGAATACCAAATTCGACGTGGGTGCCTTCGGCGCAGAACAACAAATTTGACGTAAAACAACAATTTCAGCGCGGGCGCCTTAGGCGCGGAACAACAAATCAACGTTGAAAAATGGCGAGGGCGCCTTATACGTATAACTCGTGCCCGTGGGACACTGTTTATTAAATAATGTTGGACCCACTAATTTTAAACAAACATCAATAATTATTAGTTTCCCCTGAAATATCAGCAGATGGGATTGAAATTTTACAGGGTTTTGCAACGCGGATCAATGAGTTGGCAGCATCTCCCGCGTTCATTCTCCCACAGCTCGCGTTCATTCCCAAGATGAGATTGTGTGTGTGCACAACATTTTTTTTCATAACTAATATTAAAAGGCTATTCCTAATTTCAATGTTATTGTGTATTCCCAACAAATTTCTCTTCAACCCAAAAATTTCCCTCCAAAACTTGATGTGACATTGCCACATAGGACAAATTCAAAATCTGCCCTCAAATGTAATATAGATGATTCTCCACAATCTTTCCCAATGTATTTTTAATTTCAAAGTTTAGGTTTCCAATGCACTTCTCCCCCCAAATTTAATTTTCACACTCTTTCCCAAGGCACTTCTAATTTCAAAGTTTATGTTCCCAAGGCATTTTCCCCCAAAAAATTTCACAAAATCCAATCACAACCATTGATTTACCAAGATCAAATCTCAACCACTCTTTATCTTGTCCTAGTCAGCCCTAGGATTTAAAAAACACTATCAAATGTATTATATATATATATATATATATATATATATATATATATATATATATATATATATATATAATCGCGCTTATAACGATATATTCAAGTTTCGTATAGAATTGTGGATTTTCAGGAACTTTGGAGCGATTTGGAGATTTATAGGACATGACAGATCCGAGCCATCCGGAGCATCATTGGCAAGGTTCAATAGGTGTTCGGCAAGGTGAATAAGAACATTGGAGGAGAAGAGGAGAAGATGAGAGTTACGAGCACTAGAGGCCAAGAGAGCTGTTTTCCCAAGCACCTCGGTCGAGCTGCTCAGCACTCGACCGAGACTCATAAAGCTCCAGCAGATCGGACACGCCTCGCTCGATTGAGCAGACATGTCACTCGGTCAGACTAACTCGGTAGCTACCAACACATAGAATTTTGAGAGCCCAAGGTCACTCGATTGATCAGACCAGTTGCTTGACCGAGTGGAATCAAAATAGAGTGAAGATTTGAGGGGTTCTCCATCCATTATAGCTCAACCGAGAAAGCATGGTGACTCGACAGAGCAGAGCTTCTACTTGACCGAGCACAATCAAAACAGTACACTGAAGACCTTTCAAGCCCACTGTAGCTTAGCCGAGCGGAGGGGCTACTCAATCGAGTGGCCCGTATTAGCCCTAGGCCAAAGAAGCAGCAAAGCGGCGTCATGCATCCAGCTCGACCGAGTAGCACCGCTACTTGACCGAGTAGGGCACCGCAGCTTGACTTGCTAGTGGGCTCAATTGTCCATGACTTGAGATTTTTGAGGGGTCCACCCCTATTATATATAAGCACAAGTTTTACCCTAGATTGGAGAGCTGGTTATTTTCCTTAGCTTTAATTTTAGTTTAGTTTTCTTAGAGAGTTTTCATTGCCATCGCTATTTTGTAGAAGACACAGACTGTATTTTTATATATTGCTTTGGCTTGGAGTCTTGCAATCTTAATTCTCTGTGATGGTCTATCGTTCTTTGACGCTTTGGTAACAATTCCTAATCTTTATATGCTCATTCTAATGTCTTCTATTGCGATTGTGATTTCTCTTGCTTTTATTGAATCTTCTATTGTTATTTCCATGAATTCTGAGTAGTCTTATCTAGGGCTAATGGATTAGCCCTAGGATCTTAGGATTTAGATGTAAAGTTAGGATTTTTAAGTTGTTTTGGTTTAAAAGGGATGTGTTTTGGTTAATCCAGCCAAGTTTGTAGGAGATTCCATTTAAGGTTTGTGACCACGACAGTGGCGCATACTTTTTGGACGGATATCCTATGAACTTAATTATGTATGTGAGTGAATCCAATTAGGGTTTGTGACCACAACAGTGGCACACACTTGGATATGATCTATCAACATCCTATATTATTAATTGATAACATACAACTGTAGCATCAATAAGAGCCACCAATACACAGATCAAAGCTCTAATCCACGACAGTAGTGTAAGTAGATATTGAGAATAGTTGTCGATCGTAATAGACGGATCGCGTGTGAGGCTATCCATGACAGTGGGGCTAAACACGAGATACGTTAGACAGGTGGCACAACGACAGTTGGTCATGACTTCTACATTTTAGAAGCGACAATCTATACCTAATAAAACCAATTCAGTATAAGAATTCTAACCTAGCATCGACATCTGACGATCCTAGTGTTGACTCCTATTGCCCTAGTCTCATATTACTGTTGATAACCTCGTTTGGAGATAATCATGACAACCATCTTTGAATACACCCGCTGATACTGTTCTGAGATCTAGAAAATACACAGGACTATATAAGCATCACCTCTCCGTGTGATCGGCATTTCTCTATATTACAAAGCTCTGACACCATGCACTTGCGGTAGTTTCCGGGTGTGAATCCAGAGTGCATCAAAGCCCTAGGCACAACAATCTACTCTACCAACATTGCAACAAATAATAATAAGCAAACACAAGAAAACTTCACACGTAGCAATAAACGAGAATTAAAAGCAATGCAAGTAAAATTACACTAAAGATATGCAAGAGTTCATTACATTACAACTAAAAGTTAAGAGTCTTACAATTACAAGGAAAAACAGCCCCCAAGGGGGGCGAAAACCCTAAGAATTGCGGAAGAAGAAGAAGTCCTTCTCTCAATTTGCACACAACAATTTATACTGCAGCCAAAAATATAAGGGCGCACGGTCGTGCCGCAAATTTACTCGGTCGTGCAGCTGCTAGAAAAACTAGGGCCGGCTAGCGCTACTGCCACGAGCACGACCATGCTTCATGCTAGCACGACCGTGTCAATCCTCTTTTAAGTCCAAACCCGCTCCAGGTAGCATGTGCACAGTATGGCCGTGCAAAACACTCGTGCTGCGAGGGAGCCCGCTGGCTCGTTGCAGGGAATTATGCACAACCATGCAGCTGGTTAGCATGGTCGTGCAGATTTTCCTGTCGCATTCTCCTTTGGCCTTATGATATGACACGACCATGCATTTGCATGCATGGCCACTCCACGACCATGCATTTGCATGCATGGACACTCAGCCTGCTCCTCAGCCCGTCTCTCCTCTCCTTTAGCTTTGGCCTTTGCCAATACTCGGCGCATCCTTCCCCTTGCTCCACAAATCATAAATTTACGTCGTTTGAGCGTAGATTCCCTGAAATACACTAAATACACACCCAATGCATCAGTTGGATAAAAACATGTAAAATGGGGAGAATAGCGAGAATGATATGTGGTAAACACGAAAAAATCCGAGAAGAAATGAGTGGAAAAATGTGTATAACGGTGCTAACAAGTTCTTCTTGGGGGCAACCCAAGTGATTTAACATGAATTTTTGTTTATTTAATTTTATTTTTACTAACAACAAAATATTTTTGAGAAGCCACCATGTTTTGAGACTGTAATTCCATTTATTTCAAGTGCAGGAATTCTACCTGGTCGTGTAAGTACACGCATAGCCGTGCCATGCCACAGGAAAAGAAGCTTTAGGAGCAGCTGCAGTAACATGGCCATGCGAACGGATGTCATCAATATACGCAAATTGGACACAACCATGCCACTTATGGCATGTCCGTGCCAAGTCCTATGAAGAAAGCCTCAATGCCCAGGAGAAATGGCACGGTCGTGCGGTCCTTTTTGCATAGTCGTGTGAAGGAGAAAGGCCAATTTTCGCAAATTGGACACGATAATGCAAAATTTCGTATGTCCGTGTGACTCAAAGGAATTCTAGTAGCATCATCTCATTTTGGAACGGTCATGCTGAAATCAGCATAGCTGTGCACACCCAAATCAGCAGATATTAAACCATACTCCACTCTCTTTTAATTCCATCACTTCATAATTTCAAACCCTAGCCCCCCCCCCCCAATTCCCTGATTCACCTCCTCCCAAAATTCTTCCTCCTCCAAAATCATCCCCTACCCTAATACCTCAATAAATCCCTCTCCAATATTTCGTAATCCCCATCCTCCACCAAGCCCTTACCTCATTTTCACCCAAACCGCTCCGAGTCATGATCTATCAATGTTTTAAGCTTGGGGAAGTGCTCACACGGAGAAGTCCTGCTAGATCCATCACGCGGAGGAGATCATCCGTCTGACTTGGGTATACTCAGTCCTTGCTCCTTGAATTTACTTTCTTGTTGAAATTTTTGGGAATTTTGTGCATTATTTTTACATTATCTCTTTATGCATCATATTTTGCTTACCATATCTCAGTGGCACTACACAATTTGTATCACCACACACACATGCACATATGGCATAGAAACGGCCCATCATGGAAACCCCTGCCTCATCTTCATGGTAGCAACGACATACACCCTCGAAGGGCGGCTGAACTTGCTGCTTCTCCTCCCATTGCACCACCCATAGTCGAGATGTTGAGAATTAGACTTTTCAATGAGGCCCAGCGCCAGACATTTCCTACCCTTAATCCGGTCCCTATGTCCGCGACGAAATTCGCCGATACCAAAGCTCTCCAGACCCTTCCGGTACTTTGGGCCATCTAGACTATATTTACCAACATAGGATGGGAAGCATTCTTGCAGGCTCATATCAAGACATTTCGTCGGCTTACGCTAGAATTCTTGAGCTCTGTCCACCGTATCACAATTGAAATATCATCTTGTTTAATGAATGTGGATTGTGAGCTCACTTTTGGCCAAATAGATGAGCTCGTATTAGAGGTGATATAGGTGTTGGATCATGATCTAAGCCAAGAGTGTGGTGAATATGCTTATAAAAACTTTTCGCGAATACAAAAACAGTATCCTACTAAATCAGACAATTGCAGAGCAAATATAGTGCAGAAATAATAAAACGGAAACAAACACAGAGTGAACACATTATTTACCCTGGTTCGGTCGCCCCCCGACATACTCCAGCTCCAAAGTAATCAATAGAATAATAATGTCAATATATAAACACTTGGAACTTCATGCCCCAACACTCAGCTCATCAAATTTATATCTCACTCTCCAAAGTGTCGAACACTACTATCCTAGAAAATACTTTGATCTTGACTAGCCCCAACCAATCAAGAGTCCCAAAAGAACCAAAACGAAAACTAAAAAATGATACACAGATCTATCAACTCAATCAAAAATAATAATAAGATAAAGAGTTTAGAGCACTCAATTTGTGATGATTGAATAGTCCATATCGTTGTGCTCGTCATTAGCGCCATGCTGGCGTAAACAGTATCTCAATTGGATGCCTAAAGCAAAAGTTATTCAGCTTCGAAGTTTTGGTTCTATGCTGCAAAATTTCGCTTTGGAATGTGACACCTCCAGATGGCGTGAGTCCTGGCTATTTTTGATTCCCTCTTCAATTAGTGCTCTGGCTCTTCACGTGTCTTTGATTCTTCAAGTATTTTTGGTGCACCCTTTTAGAATTAAGCTTTCTCGTCAATTAATGATGCCTTCTCTCACTTTCTAATTTTAAATGGCAGACCTTTGTTAGTGTTGATCTTTTCTCCTGCAAAAAAACAAGTTTCAAATTTGAATGATACAAAAAAAACTCATTTAATGATGCATGTAATGGCAAGCAGATCTCGGCAAACGAGCTGGCACTATGGGCACTCGGTCGGTAGATTGTTGGCTCGAAGTGCCAGTAAATTTCTTGATGGCAGCTCACAAAAGTCATGGCCTTGTGCGGCAGCAAGGGGATGATCACGACAGCAAAGCTTTCATGACAATACAGTAGCGAGGAGTTCACGGCACGACAGAGTTCATGGCAGCAAGAAGATTCTCACTCATGTGGCTTTTCCATGAACAACTTCACGACAGCAGGATGTTGGGTTCCATTGGTCTTATACACGAGATGATGTGGTATGGTGAAGCGCTAACTTTGCTTGCTGCGTGATGAAGGAGCCTGAAGATATCAAAGCAATGGGTTTTTGTTGTGACCTTGCATGTGGCAATGGACTAGGGTTTAGATATTTTAACAGCAAGGAAAGATGAAGTTTGTGTGTTATCTTGAAGCTTTTTTCATTGGGCTTGTTTGCAGTAAGGGTTTTTATTGAGTTAGTCTTTTGAAAAACATGCCTTAGAGATTGTGAGTTGATCTTTGGAGATATTCCTGGAACAAAGCTTTTGGATTATTTTTGAGAAGAAGCTTGTGGTAGCATGCGATTTAGGATTGAATGTGCTCTCGGCAAGAGAGGCTTTCGGCTTGGGAAGATGCTTGCGGCAAAAATTTTTTGTTTCTTTGATGTGCATGCAGCAAGGAAATTGAAGGGCTAGGGTTTTGATGTGATTTTTGGCCGGCTCTCTCGTGGGGTGCCAATCCAATGAATGCTAGAATTGATATTTTTAGTGCATGGCCCTAAGAGTTCTATTTCAATATGAACTCCTTTGAATTGAAGATTTGAATTAATTTGAGACTCGAAATTGATGACCCAATGAACTTTCATTATTAATTTGAATTGATTTTTTCTCATTCTATCTCCTTGGTGCAATGAACTCGATCAATCTTATAGGATAAGTAGAACTCTTTTGTATCCAAATTAAATCTAATTTGAATCCAAATTAAATTATCAAATTTTTCCAACATATCTTCTCATCTATTCATAGAATTTGTAGAAGATGTTGACCAAGTCAAATCCCATAAATCACAAGTTTGTCATCTCTCACTCTCTTCCTCATATTTATAGGATTACCACTATATGAACAATTCACACTTTTGTCATTGTGATCTCCGTGTTTTTTTGTCCTGAAAACACTTAACAAACACATTTAAATATTCATGAAGGTTTGTTATCATAAAACAAGAAATCATTGATTATTCTATCCAACTATTTAACAAACCACCCTTTTGATGATGACAACCTACAATAAGATTTGATCAATATGCTCAATATGATGTCATCATGATATGTGTTTGTGAAGTGTGATGATGCATGTCAACATGATATATATCATATACAAGAGTTGCTCCCCTATTGACATTCTCCCTTTATCAAGTTGCTCGTCATGATCAAATCTATCACATTGTCTCCCCCTTTTGTTATCATCAAAAGAGCACTTAAGGAAATACATGTCATATGCAATGTAAAAATAAAACATTATTAATCAAGACATATGATCGCATTAAGATATTTAAAAATAGCAACTTGATATTCAATTAATTTCATAACAAAGATTAAAACATCTTCATGCTTGTGTGATAATCAAAAGTTAAACTGCATAGGGAGAAGTTATTCATGAAAATCAACAAAACAACCCAATATGCAATTATAGTTTTCACAATAATGCAAGATTTCTACATCAATATGAATATCATTCAAAAGTGCAATTTTGAAAAACAAAAAAGATATCCATGAAGCTCATTCCTTATAATTTCGTACTTTCTTGTTTTATGGTTTTCAAAATTTTCTATACACAACAAAATGAAAAGCACACCAAAAATAAACAGTCAAAAAAAATTACATACAATGAAACACACCAAAAAAATGACAACACCGAAAAATCCTATGAATGTATAACATGAGCTCAAACAAGAAATCATACCTCCGCGTTGTCGTTTGGCAAATGAACTTCAATGAAATGCGACGTCAAATCCATTGTTACTTGTCCCTCCATCTTACCTACACAGCAGATGTTATGTGTGAGCTTGGAATCCAACTAGGTCAACTCATGTTAGTCATCATAATTTTAGGAACCTATATTTGTGAAAGGACCCTGGATATGAGGAGAACACTAGAAGGGGGGTTGATTAGTGTTTATAAAATTTAACTAAGATATTACGCCTAATTAAATCATAATCGAAAAAAGATGTGGAAATGAGAATTAACAACAATGAATCAATGCAAGCAATAAAGTTTCAAGGGTTCGGATTACCCAAGTCAAACCCGACTTTTTCCTAGTAATCCTATGTCCCTTCAACCCAGATACCTCTGGATACTCAAGTTAGAACCCTAACTTGAGGTTTCCTTTAAACCCACTTGTAGCAACCTTACAAGTGTAATCGAACAACAATCGATGTCCTTGAATCCCACAACTTGGGATCAAGCAAATCACTCTCACAAACCGAGAGTGAATCAAATATCTAAATATATGAAATTATGAAATTGCACACTTACAATCACATATGCCTTGACGTAGAACTTGAAGGATCAAGTGTGTTGTGTGTTGATGTCTCTTCCAAGAAGAGAGAAAGCCATTTCTATTGTCACCACTAAATGCCAAGAGAATATCACTTTGATTCTAGGTTGGAGAGTAAGATAGAATGAGATTTTAGGGCTAGGAGTGAATGAAAGCTTGAGAACTTGAAGATGAATTCTTGAGTTGCTAAGAGAATGACTAAGAGGCTCCAATTGAACAGTAGAAGCCCATCTTATAGGTTCTCCAATACCCTCAAACCGAATACCCAAAACCCTCTTTGAAATCCATGCGGAAAAAGCCAACGGATAGAATTTACAGTATAGACAGTCGACTGTTGGAGAAACCACAGTCGACTTATGCACTGTGTTAGAGGGTAGGAGAGAATTCAAACGGTAACTTACCACGTAGGACAGTCGATCGATGAAGGTTGGACATGCGCCTGAAAACCATCATGCGACTGAGAAACCTTTTACCAGCAACTGATACCCTAAGTGCGTAAGTTGACAGAGAGTAAGAATTCTGGGTATACTAGGACATGCAACTGATCTGGAATCCACATGCGCATATGCCATGGGCAGGCGACTGGAAACCAATATCAGTCGTCAGTCTCATAAATGAGTAACTCGCCAGAATCAAAGTTCTGGGCAAATGTTGGACATGCAGGGGCTAGTGTGAAAGTTGACAAAACTTAAGAAGTTTGGGCAGGATAGACATTCGACTGGCTAACAAGTCATAGGCGCCTGACACTAGACATACGCATGTACTTTGTACAGAAGTCACCTGATGAAAGTAAAGAACTGAAAGCCCAAAAATCAAGTCAAACAGAGTGTGCATAATAGACGACTAAAGAACAATTCTCAAGAACTTATATGGAGATAGGTGCCTATACAATGTTCATCAGTTGCCTGTTGAAAGTCCAAAATGCACATTAAAGGGAAATCAAAGATAGAGCCATAGAAAATGTAATCTAATTAAATCCTAGGCTAGAAATAGTGAAGTGTATGAGCTCCAACAGTAAACTAATTCAAAGTAACATTCTAATGATTAAGAAATAGAATAAAAAGATTACATATGTTTTAGCTTCTCTTCTTTCTCTTGAATGATCTTGAAGTCTTCTTGAAGACTTTGAAGCTCCATTCTTTATCTTTGATCACCCAATCTTCAACTTTGAGCTGTAATTGATCTTCATGGTCCTCCATTGCTCTTTGATCGTCATGATAAGCTTAGGAAATGGATTAACTGCATGTAGGAGATTAGTCACAAGTATTTAAGTTTGCTCATCATCAAACCCAAGTAGGAAGAAGTCCAATACTCAACATTCTCCCACTTTTTGGTGCTGACGAACAAACATAAACAAAAATATAAATAATTGTGCTTAAAAATACTTACTTCCCCAACATAGATGTGGCATCTAATGATCGAATTAAAGTAATAGTATGATATATATGAATGAAATGAATTCAAATATTGTAATTTAGGATTTTTGAATCCAAATTCATTATATTTTATTCCCCCTGAGTCTAAAGCAACTTCAATCTTAGATTCAAGTTTAGCTTATTATTAGCACATAATTATGATTTGTTTATTTATCTCCCCTATAGCATTATCCAAAAAAGGTGGGAGTAGAAAAAACAACAACAATAGTGCTAACTAAAATAAAGAACAATCATGGAAGCATAAAGAATGAGATAGGTATTTAATGTGATACCAAAGGAAAATCGAAAAAGCACGAAGGTTTATCACACAAATATGTACCAAAACTCATCAAAACTAGAAAAATTTAGTTGATTAAAGGAATGGAAGTACAATAGCAACATGAATTATGCAATATATCTCAACATTCAATTAATACAATTAATAGCACAAGAAGAGACAAAAATTGCACAACATTCACAAAAGAATATAATGAGTCAAACAGTTCAGCATATAAATATACACAAAAGATACATGAAGTTTACAAAAAGATAACCAACTCCATGTACACAAAAGTATATGACCAACATATACAACCATCCAACCACACATACACATCTAAAAATGTATAAAGAGTATACAAGAACACACATCCATACAACAGAATCAGACTCTCAAGCCAACCAAAAAAACTAGGTCCTATGATGTGGAGTCGTCAGAAAGCATCAGTCCAACTGAATAACGGTGGACTGATGACAGTGGAATCCTCCGGAGCTCTCATCTCAACATGAAAGTCATGTGTCTCTCACTCTGCAGTCGAAGTAATAGCAGTAGCTAGGATGTCAACATGTGAGGCCTCGGTAGCAGGAGCAGCCTCAGCACGCTCAGTAGTAGCAGCAGTGGGCTCTGGAGACTGAGTGATGTCAACAGGAGGAGGCTGGGTGACGTCAGCAGGGGGCACCTAAGCGTGACCGAGAGCAGAAGCAGCAGACTGGAGGTATGCCTGTAGGGATGCAGGGATGTGAATCCCATGGTGCTGAAAGGATACATGGAAAAGCTCGAATAAAACAAATACCTTCTTGTCCAACTCGAAAAGAAGGGGATCAGGAGTAGGTGCCGATGACGACGAGGGGATCGACGAATCAACAGTAGGAGCAGATGATGAAAAGCAGCCAGAAGCAGACTGTCTCTTCTTGGCTGCTGTCTACAGAGCCAAAGAGTACTTTGAATTTGCAGAAGCATCAAGAAGAGGGCCAAGAAGGACACACTCATAAGCATTCAGATCAATGCCAAAATGGCGAAAGACTTGAGTGAGGATGCATCCATAAGAAATATGGGAAGATGAGTAGGTGATCTCGATATGGTCCATCCTGTCGAGTATGACCCATGTCTAGTTCACCTCCATCCCTGAGAATAACGCATACATGCATTTGAGTATCTCAAGGGATGGCTAGTCAGAATATCTGTACTTAGACATGATGTTGTACTTGACCACATGGTGGACAGCCCAACCTCTAGGAGTGAATATGGAGGATCTGACGACAGAGGTGAGGATACGGGGAATCTCACATAACATTTTCCGAAGGACGGCTTGATCAAGATCAGCAACAGAAGAAATGGAGATGTCAACAAGTAAGGATCTAATGGGGGGAATCCTAAGAATAATCCATAAAAGCTTGTGGTCAAGCTTGATTGGGGTCCCCTGAACAACAGTGTCCAAAATCCTAGACTCGGAGTATTCACCGCGAATGTAGTTTGCATAGAATAGCTTCATGAGCACGAGGTACAGACGAGGAGAATCATCATAAGAATACCTAAGAGATCGACCAATTTGGTCGTTGCCATAAGCTGGGATAAATTCTCGGATGTGAAGTCAGGGTATGAGATAAATCATTCCTTGAGGAGCTTGACATTGAACATGAAATTATATTTCCCTAAACACTATCGTCATGACACATGTGGATATGAGAAGTAGTAGCTGAATGAGGAGCATTAGCAGGATTTTGGATTTGGGTAAGAGGATTTTCAGGCTCGGAATGAGGTTCAGTATGGGGTTTAGCATGGGTTTCTTCCGCATGTGGAGTGGAGGTCAATGCTAGGGGTTGATCATCAATGTGAATGCTAGAGGAACGAGAAAGTCTGTGCCTACACTTGAGGGAAATCACCTTGTTGGATCTGGATCGTAGCTTAGAGGGGGGGTGAATAGGCTAATAAAAATATTCGTGCAACCCACGAACAATCCCACGCAGTTATAGGCACAGACAGGGCAATAAAATAGCAATCACAGAATACGCACAGATATACCCTGGTTCGGTCGTCCCCACGACCTACTCCAGCCCCCGAAAGCAACTACTAGATAGATATGTAATCAAGTACAGCTACAATGAGTCAAGATCCCAAATCTACTCTCGCCTTGCTCGTACACACACCACGTGCTCTACACTATCAATCTAGTCAGATGCTCTCCCCCCGTGACGACTCCCAAGTCGTCAGGTCCCCAAAAGTAACACAGATGGTAAAGTTGTTTCCCCTACAGAGATCGCTACAACAATACAAGTAGTATAATAGTAAAGTTCAGAAAATCTCAATATTTGTAGCGTAGTCGTCTCTGTCAATTGGCACGAGTCAGATCGTGTCTGACGTAGATGTCGTAGTCTCATATCTCTTTGCAACTCAGGTCTCGATCTCCACTCAATTAACGCACACAAGAGGATCCTAAAAAAACAGAAAGGTGAGTTGGTGAACAGTTAAATCAACATGCAAGTGATAACAAAAAATAAGGCAGGTCCCCTCTTGTTCTAAAAAAATAATGATGCAACTTTCATTGAATTCATGCAGCCTTCTCCCAAGGGCCAAGCAAAGGCACAGAACGAAATGGCATGTTTGTTTTTAACAAAGAAATGAAAGGTTTATTATTAACCTGGTGACCCTTGGAATTTGTATTTTATTTAATTAATCTTTTTGTTGCATCAACATGGATGTGCACACGTGAAGAGTTGGACAAAGGACATCTATGCGGCTATATGGAGATTAAAAAAAATTGTTTGCCCTTGACAGTAGAACATGCGGCTGACCCAAAAAAAAGGCTACCCCAAGACAAATAATAAAGCTTTTGCTTTGAATGTTTAAAGAGGAAGGAAACAACCTGGTGCCTGTCCTTTGATCCTAAAAGTTTCTTGCGGCTGTGACTCGCTCTGAAAAAAATATCCGGCCCTGGTGCTGCTTTTGTTCTTTGATGCTTGCTCGGAGAAATCAAAGTTGCGGCACCTTCTCTTCAAAAATTACAAACCGACGGCTGCCACACAAAAACCCCCTCTCTTTTTATTTTGCCTTGCCCCTATCAATTTCATGCGTGAGTTCCTTTTAACTGAGAGGCCGGCCTGCTTTTTGATTAGAGTTTGAGCACAGGCTCCTTTTCCTTTTGGCTGATAACAAAAAAACCTTTCCTTAACAAAAGCACAAGAAGAATGGCCTTGTGATTTCGTTGTGCATGCGGCTATGGGGATCTTCACATTTATAAAAACGCAGGCACCCCCTCCTTTTTAATATTACCGGCTGCTTGGGTTTTTTCGTTTTTTTGGTTGGTTGACAAAGGTGTCCGGCCTTCATTAAATAGGGTTTGTTACAAACACCCTAGGTTTATTTACGAACTCTCCCTTGGACCCTTGTTGATGGATTTGGCTCCATTTGAATAAGTCAAATTGCTAGGTGTATAGAACTTTGACTAAATCCAATTGCTTTGTGCCTAGCAATTTCTCCATCTTGTATGTGTATAGCAGTTTGTCCAACACATTGATTTACGTTCTCGCCATTCCTGCACGTACTTAACACACACATCAAATCTTTCACAAATGTTTGTCATCATCAAACAATAAAACCTAGATCGTTGTATCCAACAATCTCCCCCTTTTGATGATGACAAACTATTAAAGATTTGCACTTAACGATTTTCAACAATATCATTATGATCCAAAATACTATATGATGTTCATGCACACAAGCAGGCAATAACAATAACAGTATATTTCTAGCATGCTCAATATAACAATAAAATTAGCATGCTCCCCCTTTTTCCAAGCTCCACATATTCATGTATTTTCATTGCTCCCCCTACAACCAATAATACCGTATTTTGAACCAAAGTGATACCACAAATCTTTCAACACTTTTCTCCCCCTTTGTCATCATCAAAAGTGTATTCGTGAAGATTAAAACATACCGCATGCAAAAAGAGAGTATTATTAATTATAACTAGTATTTGCATGTCGTCATTCTATAATTAGCACTTCAAGTCCAATGATAATAATAGTTAGAATTTAACACCATCGTGTAAGTGCAATTATTAAACATAGAAGTACAAAGGAAGATACTTTTACAAATTTCAACCAAAACCAATCCATCATTTTCCAAATAACTTCATATCACCTAGGATTGATTTTTCCCACCTCATTAAAAATGAGTTCAAGGTATCACACCCCAAAACATAGCCTAAAAGGACTCTTAGATGTGGGGGTGACATTGCTTGACGAGTAAAAACACCAACGCTAAAGATTACCCATAAGCTTATGTTGGATATTCGTGGGTAGTGTATTTGCCTTGAATTGTATCCATTTTTCATACGGAGCAATTTTCAATTTTTTCAAATTCATTTCATTTGTTTTGTGCTCAATTTTTATTCATGGCAAATCACATCATATCCCTTAGATTTTTCAGTTAATAATCAGCCTACATTCACTTTCCAATATTCATGAATAGTATCTCCAAAAGTACGACATAGTTTAACATTTGTGGAAGTGAAAGTAGGTGTAGAAAACATATTATCAATTCATCGAACTTGGCATGGCTATTAAGAAATAAAACATACGCATGTAGCCATGATAATAATACTACACTTTCTACAAGGATATGATCATCATTCATTTATATCACTAGAATGATGCAAAGGGAAAGATATGCAATAAGCTCATTTTTTTTTGCTTTTGTTTTTTTTTCATTTTTTTTGGTTTTATAATGAAATAAACACACTAAAAACAATCAAGCAAACAAAAACAAAAACAAAGAAAATCCAAGCACACAAAGATGTTTAGAAAACAATGCTATGAAGGTGTGCATTAAGTTCAAAGAATGAGATATACCTTCGCGTCACCGTTTGACTAAGGAGCTAAAAAATAATGAGACATCCAATTTATTGCTCCTCGTCAAATTTCCATCCACCTACAAGAGAGGTGTCGTGTGTGACCTTGGAATCCAACAAGGTCCACTAGTGTTAGTCAATAAAGATTTAGGAACCCATACTTGTTTGAATTTAATATTGGAGTTCCTATAGTTGCAATAGTATGATGTGTGACCTACACTATCACACGTAAAACACTTTGTGTAAACATTTTTAGCAATGGAAGGCACATTGTGAAATTTTTTATACATAGGCTTTTCAACATTTTTAGCACTAAATCCAAGGCCACGTCTATTATTGCCATACAATTGATTTCCAAGAATGATATCCAAATTTTGTTTTCCTATGGAAAATCTTTTTAATGACAATTCTAGGGTGGTGACTTTGGATTTCAAGATATCATTTTCATTCACAAGCAAAGTGCATTTATTAATGAAAGCTTGCTTGTTTTCCTCTTCTTTCTTTTCAAAATCCCTCATTTTTTCTTTAAGTTCAAGATTTAGTATGTTAATCTTTTCAGAAAGCAATTCATTTTCAACTTCAAGCTTTATCTTATCTAGCTTATACATGCTAATATCATTTAATAAAGAGTGACATGAAAGACAATCAATTTTTTCAGGCAAGCTAGCTTTCTCTTTTTCTAACATAGTAATGGTAGATTTGCATGCAACAAGTTCTTGTTTAAGATTTTTCATTTCTATGGACATGTCATACTCAATTTGTTGCATATCAAAATTATCATTTCTATAACATTCCACATCAGCTTCTAGCTCATCAATTCTATGTTGCATTCCTTTACAGATTTCTAAAAGTTCGGCTTTAGTGAGAGATTCTACCTCATTTTGTTTGGCCATCAATGCCATGCAGGAGTGGGCTTCATTTTCCTCATCCTCCTCCTCAGCTTCGCTATCCATGTCCCACGTCAGCACTTTCGTTTTTCCTTTTGCAACTTGAGTTGTGTGTTGTTGTGGGCAATCTTTTATGTGGTGTCCTTTCTTCCTGCATTTAAAACATTCACTTCTATTAATAGCTTTCTGATCATAGGAATTTCTACCTGTTTCAGAGTGTTTTCTCACTACAGAAGCGTTGACCGTGGACTTCCCGGTCAACGTGGTCAAGGGGCCGATTTGGGTCCCTTGGGTGCGTCGAGCACGTGTAGACACGACGCGAATCGGAGATGCAGTCGACGGAGAGCACGTCAGCTGGGCCGGGTCTGGATCCTCGTCCTTAGAGGGGGCTGAGGGGAAGCCTCGGCCCGGTGTTAGGTGCTCGGCCTCGGACGGTCGGGCGATGAGGGGTAGCCTCGGTCGCCTTGGCTTGGTGTGCGTCCGACGCTGAGCGGAGGGGAAGCCTCGGCTCGGTGTGAGGTGCTCGGCCTCGGTTGTCGGTCGGCGAGGGGTAGCCTCGGTCGCCTCGATTGATGTGCGGCCGGCGTGGAGCCGAGGGGAAGCCTCGGCACTTGGAACTTACGTCTTCCTGAACAGACGAGAACACTCGTCAGGGGGGCCGGACCTTGGTTCCGGCCAAATCCCCTCCGATGCCTAAGTCAGATAACGATCTGGAAGAGGAGGCTTGGCGGGACGGTTCGACTCGAGAGGAGATCGGAACGACGTCCTCCGGCGCGAGCGGGGGGAAGGAGATGGAGTGGGGGAACTAGGTCGTTGATGGAGTACCTTAGGTTTTGTTACCTGAGATGCGGTCCTTTGTCCAGTCGTCCTTCTGGCCCTTTTATAGGCCTCTCATCGTGATCACCCATGACCCACGCCCCTCGTCCGCCCCCAATCGTGCCCCCTCAATCCGCTTCCCCATCGCCGCTCCCTGCGCCATGCCAGCACCTCCCCATAACGGCCATTAAGTGGCAGCGGGCCTGGGGGAACGGTTATAGCTGGAGTGGGCGAGTGACTCACGCGTTTTCGGGGTCGTGTCAGATCGTCATTCGGGGGCCCTCTAGGGGGCTTTGTCGGGCGGGCCTGATCTCGCGGATGGGCTTCTGATTGGTAGTCGGGTTTTTGGGCTCGTGTCTATCGGGCTTCAGCCAAATATACGTAACAATTGCCCCCATTGGTCGGGTCGATCGGCCTCGGCCGGTTCGGCTCGGCCGATGTGACTTTCACCGATTTCGACAGGCTCGTCAGTCGAAGCTGATTCATTAATTGGGCGTCATCATGAGTCGGTCCGTTCGATACTTTTAAGACGCGGGTTCCGAAGCGCCGTCGGTCCCCTGATGTTGCCACGTGTTGCTGTCAGGCGTTTTGAATTCGCCTCTGGGTCTTGTATATAAGTGCCTCGGCTGCTTTGATCCCAACTTCTTCCTCGCTCTTCTCTCTGTTCCAGGCTTTCCTCAAACTCGGAGTCTTCCGCCGCCTTCGTTCCCTTGCCTTCTCCAAATAAACAAAAATGGTAACTCCTTTCCCATCCTCATATTATGGCTACTCTTAGGATAGGTCGCTCTGGCCAGGGGGCGAGGGATCCTCCTGAGTCCAGGCGTGGCGGGCTTCGATCTGTGGGATCCGGTTCCTCCTCGGGGAGCCGTTCCTTCCGAGATAAAGGGAAGGTGAAGCTCTTTCCAGACTATGCTGGCGGTGATGTGGCGTCGGCTGCCGTGCGGCTTAGTGTACCTCCGGTTGTCCTCAGAATGCCGTCGAGGACTCCTTTTCTGGTGACTGCGGATATTCGGGGAAGGTACCTCTGTCACCCATATGATGTTCGAGTCCCTTTCATCGACGAGCGGATCTGTCTTCTGAGGAGCAATGAAGTCGGCGTTTACGTCGAGATGTTCCGTCTGGGTCTTCGTTTCCCGCTTAATCCCTTCTTAATCCAAGTCATGGAGTACCTCATGGTGCCCCTTTGCCAGTTTACCCCCTGTTCGGTTGCGGTTCTGACAGGCTTTGTGATGCTCTGCTGCACTCGCGGTCTGGAGCCATCTCTCCCCCTCCTCTTCTATTTTTGTCAGATCCAGACAGTCGGTCTAGGGTCATGGCTGCACCTCCGAGCCCGCGCGGGGAGGGAATGCCTGATCGGGCTACCCCACTGGGCGGGGGATTGGAGCTCGGATTATGTCTTCGTGGTCTTCCATGAGGACGCTCAGATTTTGACAGGTTGGGGAGGGTCAAGTCGGCCTTGCCTAACGCTAACCCTATCCGAGGCTGATCAAGCGGCCGTCGTGCTGCTGTCAGCCCTCCCCTTGGAGGCGAAGTCTATCTGGCCTTTGCTGGACGACCTACTCCTGAAGGCCGTCTTGTGGTCTCCGGGTAGGTCACTTTTTCAGTCCTGGATTGCCCCGTGGCTTACCCTGATTTCGGTTTCACTTGCAGGAATGGCTGGTCGTGAGTTCGCCCGCAACGTTGATGAGCTGATTTGGCGTGGAGCCACTCGGAGCCGAGGCAGCACCTCGGGAAGGGCACCTCGGCGGACCGTTGAGGAGGAGTTGCGCCGAGCCGAGCCCACCGTGGGCAAGGTGGTGGCCGTGCCTCCCGTCTCTTCTTCGGTAGTCTCCTCCCCGGAGGGGTCGCAGGGGTCGGATCCGTCCCACCGGCCCAAGTGACGGGGGGTAACATTGGGTCCGGTGCAGCTCCTCTTGCGCTTGGCGTCCCCCCTCTTGTCCCCGAGGGTGGAGGTGGCACGAGGCGGAAGCGCTCCCCTTCGGCGCCTGCCGAGCCTCACGGAGGGAAGAGGAGGAAGGCGTGGATCCCTCCAGTCCGGTGTGCTCCGTGCCCCCGACGGTGGCCGCCGAGGATCTTCCAGTGATCCTGACGATCACCCCTGTCGCAACGTCTCCGCCTCCATTATCAGGAATCGGTGCCATGTTGGCGAGCAGCTCGGCATCCCTCGAGGTCACCCCCGGGGATTCGGTGTTTTTCGACTGAGCCTTGGCTCAGCAGTTGGCCGAGGGCTCCGTCCTCCCCCGGGACCGTAGCCTCATTGAGAGGGCCCCCACCGATAAGGTGTCAGACACCTTGGTCTGGATCCTTCAGCAGGTCTGGCTATCCCGCTGTCCCTTTCTTTCCTTCGCTCTCTTCTTGGCTCATGTCTTGTCGTTCAGGGTTCAACACTCGCTGTCGAGTCGCAGCGTCGAGCTGTCCGTTTGAGGGAGCTGGAGGAGTCCTCTACAAAGGACCACGAGCAGGCTGGGGCGGCGGAGGTAGCTACGGTGGTGGCCCAGATGGAGTCTCGGCAACTCAAGCTCCAGGTGGCCGAGCTAGAGGGACGAGTGGCGGATCTCCAGGGGGAGTTGGAAGACGCTCGGCGGTCGGCTGAGGAAGCGGCGGAGTCGTTTCACCTGGATAGGTTGGAGCTCCAGAGGGAACTGTCAGATCGTCGTCAGGCGGCGCGGTTCGCGGATGAGGTGGAGAGGGGCGTCATCGGGACTCTGGGGGAGAGGATCTTCGAGGTCCTCAGGGAGGCCTTTGGTAAGTATGAAGACCTTATCGGCCCCCGGATCGTCGAAGTCGTCCAGTCCTCCTTCCAGGATTGTGCGGAGCGCGTCCTGCATGCCCTTCCGTTTGCCAATCCCGCTCGCTCTGAGGAGGGCGAGGCGCCCGAGGATGCGTTATCCCGAGCCCGGGTCCCTTAGGTCGTCCTTCCTGGCCTGTCATCCTTGTTTCTATCCTCAAATTTTTCAGCATCCGCTTCGCTTAGGCCCAGCCTACTCGAGATGGATCACTGACCTCGCAATCTCCATTGGTATCTTTACCGGCTCTCTGCTTCAAGGCAAACAATTGCTGATTGCAAGGATGTTCATTTAAGCCAGCAATTTTGTGTTCTTGATCGACAAATTTTGCTCTGCCGGCGTCACCCTAGTTTTCGTGGGTGACGAGTTTTGTTGTTCGCCGAGAGTGAACTATTTGTAAGGAGGTTCCTCCACCCCGATTTCCTGTAAAAAAGACACACTTTTGTATCTCGGTTAACTGTTGGAAATGAAATTGACCTACTTGAATTCTCCGCGCATTTTGCTTTGTTGCTGTGACTCCGGCTTCGCTGCTGATGGTGGTCGCTCGCCTCCTTCCCCCGGGAGGTCGCCTTTAGTCCCTCGAGTGGACAAGTCGGTTATTGGCTGGGGGGGTTGCTCTCAGTCTTATGAGCAATGGAGTAGGTCGGCGAGGGTGTAGCTCCTCGGCTTAGGACCGGTCGGCGTCTGCGCTGGCTGGGGGAACCCCCCAGACTTACGAGTGATGGAGTGAGTCAGCGAGGGTGAAGCTCCTCGGCTTAGGACCGGTCGGCGTCGGTGCTGGTTGGGGGGATTACCCCCAGACTTACGAGCGAAGGTGTCGGTCAGCGAGGGCGAAGCTCCTTGGCTTAGGACCGGTCGACGTCTGCGCTGTCTGGGGGAATTGCCCCCAGACTTACAAGCGATGGAGCGGGTCAGTGAGGGCAAAGCTCCTCGGCTTAGGACCGGTCGGCGTCTACGCTAGCTGGGGGAATTGCCCCCAGACTTACGAGCAAAGGTGTCGCTCAGCGAGGGCGAAGATCCTCAGCTTAGGACCGGTCGACGTCCGCGCTGGCTGGGGGAATTGCCCCCCAGACTTACGAGCGATGGAGCGGGTCAGCGAGGGCGAAGCTCCTCGACTGAGGACCGGTCGGCATCTGTGCTGGTGGGGGGGATTGCCCCCAGACTTACGAGCGATGGAGCGGGTCAGCGAAGGCGAAGCTCCTCGGCTTAGGACCAGTTTTGATTGACCCCCCGCCCGGTGAGGTGGCGGTCTTCATTTTTATGTGGCCTTAGCAAAACGTTGACTTCATCGGAGATGAAGAAAAAGGAAAACAGAGTGCATTTGTACTCTTAAAGGTCCTATTGGACTAGTACATTTGGAGGAAAGAAGAAATAAAGCTAGACGGGGGGGAATGTGAACCTAGATAATCTCCTCCCGACTAGGTGGTGACTGGGGGGCCTCGCCTGCTTACTCTATGATGCGGAGGGGTCCTTGGACGGTGTTGACCTTCTTTCCTTTGTCTGGCTGCTTGGATGTTCCTTCCCCGTGGGCCGGGTCGTCGGTAAAGTTCCTTGCATGCCCTCGGCTCATCAACTTCTCGATGTCCTTCTTTAGGTGCCAGCAGTCTTCTGTGTCGTGGCCGTTGTCTTTGTGGTACTGGCAAAACTTTTCCCCATTTCCCCCCCTCTTTTGTCTTCGGCAGGGGGCGATCAGCGCGCTCTTCCTTCTGCACTTGAGTGACGACGGCGTCCGGGGTGACGTCCCTCGTATCCTCCCTCCGCTGCTTGTTCCTCGCCCTCTTCTCTGCCCGGTACCCTTCGGGGCTGCGGTGCTCGCTATCGCCGCGCTTGGTCCATCGTCTGGTCTTTCCTGCCTCGATGGCCAAGGTCTCCTCGGTCAACATGAAGCGCTCGGCCCTCGCCATGATCCCGGTGAGATCTTTCGGGGGATCATTGTGCAGAGATTTCTTCAAGCCTTTATGACGCAGCCCTTTCTTTAGGGCCGTTTGGACAACGAGGTCGGGAGGGTTGTTTACGTTCAGCCGCTCAGCGTTGAAGCGGTGCATAAATTGTCAGAGCGGCTTGGTCGGGCCCTGCACTATGTTAAACAAATGTTCAGCATCGGGCATTACCTGTCGCCCCGCCATGAACTGTTTGCAGAACAACTGGGTGAGTTCCTCGAAGCTGTCAATGGAGCGGCTGGGCAGGCTGCGGTACCAAGTTCTCGCTGCTCCGTGGAAGGACATGTCCCCGTGTATTCGGCCTGCAGAGCCCAGCCGCTCCATTGACAGCTTGCCCCGTGGTACCGTGGTCGAGCAGGCTGCGGTACCACGGATACCGACGGTGGGGTGACCGTGGTGGACGAGACGACGCGGTCATCGATTCTTCCCCCGTGTATTCGGTACCCCTCCTGCTCCTTTTGCGATGAGAGGAAGAGGCTCGAGATCTCGCCTGATTGAAGCCGGGTAGTGTGAACCGACGCTCTGTGTTCGGTCTTCAGTTTTCGTGGTCAACGACCACAGCGGACCGCATGAGCGGGGGGCCCCCCTCCCAATGATGGCCGTCGCCCAATATGTCTCCGTTGGCTGGCGCGGCACCGATGAGCTGCTGTACCGTCACGACCAGCGTCTGAATGTTCGCGTTGGTCTCTTGGGCTAGGGTACGGAGCTGCTCCTGCGTGGCCAGCTCGGGCTCGCCAGTCTCTTTGGTTGAGGGGGCGTGGTGATTGCCGTTAGGTGCGCCCTCGAGGTTGCCGTTGGGTGCGCCATTTTCCTCCTCTGGGATGGGGGGCATGCGTCTCCTCCCGTTGCAGGCACGTGCCATTGCAGGTGTGGTTTGTTTTTTCGTGGGATAGTTCATTCCCACAGACGGCGCCAGATGTTTCAGAGTGTTTTCTCACTACAGAAGCGTTGACCGGGAAGTGCGTTGACCGTGGACTTCCCGGTCAACATGGTCAAGGGGCCGATTTGGGTCCCTTGGGTGCGTCGAGCACGTGTAGACACGACGCGAATCGGAGATGCAGTCGATGGAGAGCACGTCAGCTGGGCCGGGTCTGGATCCTCGGCCTCAGAGGGGGCTGAGGGGAAGCCTCGACCCGGTGTTAGGTGCTCGGCCTCGGACGGTCGGGTGACGAGGGGTAGCCTCGGTCGCCTTGGCTTGGCGTGCGTACGACGCTGAGCAGAGGGGAAGCCTCGGCTCGGTGTGAGGTGCTCGGCCTCGGTTGTCGGTCGGTGAGGGGTAGCCTCGGTCGCCTCGATTGATGCGTGGTCGGCGTGGAGCCGAGGGGAAGCCTCGGCACTTGGAACTTACGTCTTCCTGAACAGACGAGAACACTCGTCAGGGGGGCCGGACCTTGGTTCCGGCTAAATCCCCTCCGATGCCTAAGTCAGATAACGATCTGGAAGAGGAGGCTCAACAGGGACTGTTCGACTCGAGAGGAGATCGGAACGACGTCCTCCGGCGCGAGCGGGGGGAAGGAGATGGAGTGGGGGAACTAGGTCGTTGATGGAGTACCTTAGGTTTTGTTACCTGAGATGCGGTCCTTTGTCCAGTCGTCCTTCTGGCCCTTTTATAGGCCTCTCATCGCGATCACCCATGACCCACGCCCCTCGTCCGCTCCCAATCGTGCCCCCTCAATCCGCTTCCCCATCGCCGCTCCCTGCGCCATGCCAGCACCTCCCCATAACGGCCATTAAGTGGCAGCGGGCCTGGGGGAACGGTTATAGCTGGAGTGGGCGAGTGACTCACGCGTTTTCGGGGTCGGGTTGGATCGTCGTTCGGGGGCCCTCTAGGGGGCTTTGTCGGGCGGGCCTGATCTCGCGGATGGGCTTCTGATCGGTAGTCGGGTTTCTGGGCTCGTGTCTATCGGGCTTCGGCCAAATAGGCGTAACAATACCAAAATTAGAATTATTAGAACGAATGAAACTTTTTCCCATCTCAGATCTTCCTTGATCAGTCTGAATGTATCTTCTGAAGTTTCTGACCATTAAAGCTTGCTCTTCATCAAGATCGTCGTCGTTAGCTTGAAGAGCTAATGGTGTGGAAGCTTTGGTCTTCTCTTCAGGTTTCTCCCTGGCTTCTATACTCTGCAACTCGAGCTCGTGTGACATTAGGTTGCCTATCAGGTCCTCCACTTTCATTGTTGACAAGTCCTTAGCTTCTTGAATAGCGGTGACTTTAGGCCTGAACGAGCTCGGTAGCGCCCTTAAGATCTTTCGTACCTGTTCATGGCTAGAGTATGGCTTACCGAGGGAACTGGATTTGTAGATGATGTCCGTGAACCTCGCAAACATCTCTTTCACAGATTCTGTTGGTAGCATGCGGAAGCTCTCGTATTATGTGCTCAGCAACGCAAGTCTGGATTCCTTCACTTGCGATGTCCCATCGTGTGTCACCTCCAGAGTATGCCAGATTTCCTGCGCAGTTAGACAATGTGAGATACGATTAAACTCGGATTTATCAAGAGAGCATATAAGTGCATTCATAGCTTTACCATTAAGAGTATAGAGTTTTTTATCAGCTAAATCCCACTTGTCTTTAGGCTTAATCATAACAGTGTCTTCAATTTTAATAGTAGGTAGACTATAACCATTTTCAACAATATCCCACACATCATAATCTACAGACACTAGATAGATTTTCATCCTAGCCTTCCAATAAGCAAAGTCTACACCGTTAAACTTAGGGGGATGGGCTATAGACTGACCTTCAGCAAAAGCACAATCAAATATATTCATGGTCATCTAAAAATCTAGGCTAGATCCTCTAATCTGGCTCTGATACCACTTGTTGGATCTGGATCGTAGCCTAGGGGGGGTGAATATGCTAATAAAAATATTCGTGCAACCCACGAACAATCCCACGTAGTTATAGGCACAGACAGGGCAATAAAATAGCAATCACAGAATACGCACAGATATACCCTGGTTCGGTCGTCCCCACGACCTACTCCAGCCCCCGAAAGCAACTACTAGATAGATATGTAATCAAGTACAGCTACAATGAGTCAAGATCCCAAATCTACTCTCACCTAGCTCGTACGCACACCACGTGCTCTACACTATCAATCTAGTCAGATGCTCTCCCCCCCGTGACGACTCCCAAGTCGTCAGGTCCCCAAAAGTAACACAGATGTTAAATTTGTTTCCCCTACAGAGATCGCTACAACAATACAAGTAGTATAATAGTAAAGTTCAGAAAAGCTCAATATTTGTAGCGTAGTCGTCTCTGTTAATTGGCACGAGTCAGATCGTGTCTGACGTAGATGGTGTAGTCTCCTCTCTCTTTGCAACTCAGGTCTCGATCTCCACTCAATTAATGCACACAAGAGGATCCTAAAAAAACAGAAAGGTGAGTTGGTGAACAGTTAAATCAACATGCAAGTGATAACAAAAAATAAGGCCGGTCCCCTCTTGTTCTAAAAAAATAATGATGCAACTTTCATGGAATTCATGCAGCCTTCTCCCAAGGGCCAAGCAAAGGCACAGAACGAAATGTCATGTTTGTTTTTAACAAATAAATGAAAGGTTTATTATTAACTTGGTAACCCTTGGAATTTGTATTTTATTTAATTAATCTTTTTGTTGCATCAACATGGATGTGCACACGTGAAGAGTTGGACAAAGGACATATATGCGGATATATGGAGATTAAAAAAAATTGTTTGCCCTTGACAGTAGAACATGCGGCTGACCCAAAAAAAAGGCTACCCCAAGACAAATAATAAAGCTTTTGCTTTGAATGTTTAAAGAGGAAGGAAACAACCTGGTGCCTGTCCTTTGATCCTAAAAGTTTCTTGCGGCTGTGACTCGCTCTGAAAAAAAAATATCCGGCCCTGGTGCTGCTTTTGTTCTTTGATGCTTGCTCGAAGAAATCAAAGTTGCGGCACCTTCTCTTCAAAAATTACAAACTGACGGCTGCCACACAAAAACCCCCTCTGTTTTTATTTTGCCTTGCCCCTATCAATTTCATGCGTGAGTTCCTTTTAACTGAGAGGCCGGCCTGCTTTTTGATTAGAGTTTGAGCACATGCTCCTTTTCCTTTTGGCTGATAACAAAAAAACCTTTCCTTAACAAAAGCACAAAAAGAATGGCCTTGGGATTTCGTTGTGCATGCGGCTATGGGGATCTTCACATTCATAAAAACGCAGGCACCCCCTCCTTTTTAATATTGCCGGCTGCTTGGGTTTTTTCGTTTTTTTTGGTTGGTTGACAAAGTGTCCGGCCTTCATTAAATAGGGTTTGATACAAAAACCCTAGGTTTATTTACGAACTCGCCCTTGGACCCTTGTTGATGGATTTGGCTCCATTTGAATAAGTCAAACTGCTAGGTGTATAGCACTTTGACTAAATCCAATTGCTTTGTGCCTAGCAATTTCTCCATCTTGTATGTGTATAGCAGTTTGTCCAACACATTGATTTACGTTCTCGCCATTCCTGCACGTACTTAACACACACATCAAATCTTTCACAAATGTTTGTCATCATCAAACAATAAAACCTAGATCGTTGTATCCAACACACCTTACCAGACGATGCAGACTCAGACCTAGAATGCGGCATAGCCAAGAACTCAGAAGCAGGGGTAGCAAATTTGGTTTCTTGTGGCCTTTAGGAGAAGCATGCTCTGGAACCCTAATCCTAGGCTCCTTAGGAAGCTTAAGGGACTTGCCCTTAGCAGATGAACTGGTCTTGGGTGACATGAACAAGAAATCGATAGGAAAAGATAAACACGGGCTCGAATTGAAATTAACGAGAGAAAGCGATACCAATCTGACAATGGAGGAGGGAATCCAAGGCACTATCGAGTGACTATAAGGAGAATAGACGGCTAGGAGGTTCGAATCGACGGAGGAAAGAGGATCAGGGTTCTCATTTGAATGAGGAAGACGATGGAGTTTCAATTGGATGAGAGAGAAAAATAAGAGGGGCCACGATCTATAGGTGAAGGGTCAGGAGAGAACTAGGCAGTTGGATCAAAAATAATGTCTCAGATCATGGGCTACGAACCGCCAAACTCGGCAGACAGGCGACTGATGCACATCATAAAGTCGCCAGTTAAGCCCTAATAACAAATGACTCAGAAAGCATGCATGCACCTAATAAAAGAAAATACAATCGTCTGGATTAGGACATGCGCATGTGAAATGACTTACAAGTGCCTGCTGCACAGTAAAATTTTGAAGAAATGTTGAGCCATCTCTTGGAAAAATTGTTGGCAATTGAGCCAGCACCTGATGAACAAAATACAGTCGCCTGTCGGATGACTGTCGCCTGTAAACTGACTATCAGTCGTCTATTATGAATAAGAGTAAAGAAGCTAAAAACTGGAGATTGGGTAGTCGACTGTAGAAGAGATGGCAGTCGACTGTCCTGATTCCAAAATCTAGAATTTAGTTAGAATTAAGGATTTGAGACTTCTCACCCTTTGACCTATACTCTAATCACTCTAATAACATAAAATAACCATCATAAGCATATAGACTAATACACATATCAAGCATATTAATCTAATCATCAAATCATCTTAAATTTCTAATAAATCTCATTGAAAACAAATTTGAAAATATGACATATTCAACATGAGATTTGGAAATGGTCATATGAGTTCAAAACAAGATATGCTATATAAAAATGAACTCATATATCTCAGATTCACCCATAATCCCTAATTATCCATGCAACCTCATAAATGCGTTTTTTTAAAGGTTTAGTGAAGATGTCAATGATTTGCTTTTAGGTTTCAATGTACTCTAAGATGATGTCCTTCTAAGTTACATGATCATTAATGACCTTGTGTCTCACATCTATTTGTTTGGTACGGGAGTGGTGTACCGTATTTTTAGAAAGACATATTGCACTTTGGTTATCAACCATGGTAGGGCAAATATTATAATTGACACATTAGTCTTTGATGGTGTGTCTTATCCAAAGGACTTGTGCATATGCAAGACCTGCGGCAATATATTCTGCTTCAGTCATGTACAATGATATAGAGTATTGCTTCTTGAAAAAACCAATAGACAAAGGAGTTTCCTAGAAAATAGCAAATGCCACTAGTACTTTTCCTGTCGAATTTGCTTCCAGCAAAATAAGCATCACTATATGACACTAGCTCATGTGTGCTAGATTTAGGGTAAAGTAACCCATAATATTGTGTTTGATTGAGGTAACTAAAAATTCGTTTAACTGCAATCAAGTGTGACTCCTTAGGTCTAGCTTGACATCTAGCATAAAGATATACTGAAAACATGATAACGGGCATACTAGTAGTTAAATAAAGTAAGCTACCGATTATACCTCGATATAAAAGGATGTCTACATCTTTCCCGTTTTCATCCTTGTGTAGATGCATTGTCGTACTCATGAGAGTCCTTTAGCTTGAAGATGATTACATCCCAAATCGCTTGATAAGCTCCCCGGTATACTTGGGTTGGTGTATGAAAATCACATCCTTCATTTACCGAATATGAAGATGTCCCGACCCGCTTCCCATAAACGGAAGGCGAGGCATGAAAAGTCCACTCAGACTTGAAGCTGTGAGGCTCCAGTCTGTAAAGCGTCTGGTATAACCAAGTAAAGGTCCTTGCAATTGCGAAACAGAACAAAAATAATAATAAAAGAAAGAGGATAATATTATTCCAATCTTAGAATGTCCACAAATAAAGTTCAACATCACAGAAAAGCCACCAGGCAAAAAAGAGTCTAAAAATGGCCCCAAGCATGCCCAACAGAACTAAACGAACGTACAGAAAAGGAAAGGCGCTACGCACCGACAACCTAACAAGAACTAAACAGAAAGCAACACAAAAGAAGTCTCTACGACTGGTCGCCGGTGTGCTCGAACTCCACGTCAACAGTGGACCCAGGCTCAATGTCAACAATCACCTCGTCCTCAGCAATGGGCCCTGGCTCAGCAACTAACATGCGACACTCAAAAGAGACGAGGGCGCATGTCAGCAAGTCTACAAGAGACTTATGCAAGGAAACTAAAAAGAAAGGAAACAACCTAGCAGTTCTAAAATATGCGATGACATGTCAGTTTAAGATATGAATGTAACAAGTAAGAAAGTGCAACAAGTATGACATAGCAAGGGTAGCAAAGTTACTAAACATTCACATGGATTTACAAGATAAGTAAGCACGTCATGCACAGAGTTTACGCCTTTTGGCTAGAGCGGCTGTACGGGCCAACTCCTAAGCTCAAGTGATCGCTTAACCCTACCCCTCCACGTGTAATCGGGCATTGCCTTTTGACCAACACATGTGGCCCGCTTCTGGTTCACGAGCCAGGAAGTGCATTTGGCTTAGGGTTGTGCCTGCAACGCAGGTCCCTAGCCTCAACAAGGAAGTATAGTAGCGTGTGCTACGAATGCAGCATTCAAGCATGGATTGACATGTTATGATGCATGGCATGGCAAGAGTATAATTTAAGCGCATACAGATATGGAATTTAAACGTGATAGGCATCGCAGAGTACAAATAAAATGCAAGCAAATATGGAAATTTAAACGTGATAGGAAAAATGTATGAATGACATGGCAGGGTATCAGATCTAGCTTCGTTGTCAAGCTAGATCTTAAAGTTGCATCTAGGCGACTATCATTTCATCGCCTAGTCTCTTTTACGCTAAAAACAAGGGATAGCCTAAAACATGGCCTAAACACAAGTTGGCAAGTTTCACTTGCCTGCAATCAGCTGTTCTGCAATCACCGTTCAATCATTACAATCTACCTATGTGCTCGGATTCACCAACCTACAGTCCCAGATTAGATTATCTTCATTAGTGATTTACTAAGCAATTAAAATACCGATTTTAATCTTGATTAACATGCATTGGTTGGGGGTCCTAAGTGACCAGAAAAGTACCCTTACACGTCGCGAGAGCTACACTGACGTTGGGTAGCGACGTCAGGGGTTGGAATATTGAAAGCGCTCCTAATCCAGATTCCAAAATAAGATTCCTATGGTCGCCAATATTTGTACTGTGAAAAGATCAGCGAAGAGCGTCCAAATCAGCGAGCAAAGTGAACGGTAGAAGATCTACGGCTCACGGGAAGTCGTAACGACGAACAGGGACGAAGGGGTTGACGTACACGAAGACTACGCTGTTGAGCATCGTATGGACAGATCATGATGTCGGGGAACACCTCTAGGCGAGGTAGGGAGCTGTCGAAAGAACCCAACAGCGAGAGAGGACGATGAGATCACGCAACGACGTGTAGGATCGTCGTTAGAATACGAAACAGTGAGAGCTCACTGTTTCAAAGCAACGGCGGCCTGCGAGGCTGTCCACGGCGGTGCAGAGGTCAGAGGGGGTCCACGTGCGGTGGTAGGAGGCGCTGGCGGTAGCTGCGGCGGCGGGTAGCGACGGTCGCTGCGGCGGCGGCAGCGGCGGTCGCTGCTGTTGCTGTGTTCTGCGTGCTGCTGTTGTGCGAAAATAGGCTCTGCAGCGCCTCAGGTTGCAGCGGGGCGGGGATCACGGTGGCTAGGGGCGGAGGAAGGTCGGACGGTGGCGGTGCAGCGGTGGTTTGCGACAGCGACGGCTGCTGCGAGCTGCTGCAGCGGAAAACGGGGCTATGGCTTGCTGGCGGAGCTCCGGCGGGGCTAGGCGGCGGGGGCGGTGCCGTGAGGGGGTTGGAATGGAAAGGAAGCCGACGGCGATGTGTAAATGCCGGAGGACGAAGTCGAGCGCAGGTGAACGGCTGCATGCGAAACAACGAGGGAGGCGGTGGTTTGTGCTGTGTGCGAAAAGGATGACGGCTGCTTTGATTTCGTGTGCTGTGAGAAACACTAGCCCTAGGTTTGTTTTTGTTTTTATTTAATAGGTGGTAGGCTGCTTTGTGTTGGCTGTGAAACGTTAGGCTAGGGTTTTAAAAAATATTAACCCTAAGGTGTTATAAATAGAGGGGCTAAGGCAAACACGTGGGGAGTGGGGGTCTAGGGCTAGGGTAGTGTGTAGTTAGGGTTGTTTTATAATAGAAATGTTCTTATAAATATCAAAAACTAAGATGTTACACCCTCTCTCTCCTCACATGGGTTGGGTGAGGCCAAGAGTGGCAAATCTGGGTTGGGTCAACATAATATGGATGTTTATTATTATTAAAAAATTATTAGGGGATATACGTCAAGAGAAACTTAGGGTTAAACAAATAATTAAACTGGGGAAAAGTGAAAGTGGGTCAAACGAGGCTATAAAATTATGAGATAAATACCAGGACGATCGTGACGACGAGAGAAACAAAACTAAGAAGACGGATCACAAGTTCGACAACGAGAAACGAAACTAAAAATAAAAAGACCTCACGATAAAAGTGAAAATCGCGACGTCTCATCAAACAAAGTCAAATCGTGGGAGAACGACCCATGAAATGACGCTCCAAAATAATTTCACAATTTAATACTCTTCGAGAGGGTCACAACGGTATATCACACTATAGGGTTCGGATACAAACACGGTCTAAAATAAATACGTGCTCGAGCAAGACTACGTGCACGAAAAGCGTACGATCGAAAACCGACCGTGACATCCTACCCACCTTAGAGTAAAGTCTGTCCTCGGACTTTCTAACTATAAATATATCTAGTCACTCTAGTAGCTACCCCAATCATATCACATTATAATTCAAACCAGATATAGTCACTACAAGTGCTTATATATGCACTAGATAGTCAAGCAGTAACACTACCCATATGCATATATTTACGCCCATTCTAAACTTACACCTATCAGAGTCAGTCAAATTGTAACGACTACTTTTCATGTATCTGGGTTTATTATAATATAATATATGTTTTGGTAGATTTTCTCCTCTCGTGTGGTTTTCGTCTCCGTAGATTTCATTTTCGATCGATTCGTCGTATTTTCTCGTTTCTTCCTTAGGATTGTCGATTTCGAAGTATGTCATTCGTGACGGGCTTCATAACGGTCGTATCTTACTATTAGCTCAAGCCTAGGAGTCTTAGGAATCGATCCCGGGGCCCCGCGCTCCGTATCGGAACTTGTGGTGCTCATTAGCCGGTGTAAGAAGGGCCACCGACCGACTAGATGACGATCCAGTCGGTCGGCAATCCTTCTTGGACCGACTAGTTAGCTTTCTAAATTTCTCAGGAGTTACTGTTTATCGTTAGTCGGTCTAAGAACGTTGGTTGACCGACTAGGTTGCAAACTAGTCGGTCGGCAATGCTTCTTTAACCGACTAACACATCATCTTAATTTTAGTTGAGTTACTGTTTACTCTTAGTCGGTCTAAGAACGTTCATCGACCGACTAGATGTTAAACTAGTCGGTCAGTATTTGTTCATGGACCGACTAACTCTAAATCCTATTTTCGTTCAGGAGTTACTGTTTGCACTTAGTCGGTCTGCGTTGGTCGACCGACCGACTAGTTGCCAAACTAGTCGGTCAGTGGTTGCTCTTTGACCGACTAACCAGTGTTGAAACCCTAATTTCTGGGCAGCCGCCAGCCCAACCTATTTAAACCCAACCCAATCGTTTTCTTCTTCCCCAACACGACCCAAAACCCTAAAATCTTCCCCCTTGAGCCCCCATCTTCCTCCAAGCTTCATTTCTTCATTCCAAGCCCTAAATCCATCATCCAAACCATCCATTCACTCTATCTACCTCTCATCTTCCCCAAAATCTCACTAAATCCATCAAAATACCCAAATCCCCCAAAACCCTAAATCTCCCAAACTTCTCCAATCTTTTCCAGATCTGATCCTAGGGTTCCCCGGAGTGTTTCTTCCGTCTCCTCTTGGTAAGAAATCGATCTACCGTTGTTTTCTTAACCTATTTATATTTTTATGAAACCCTAATATAATTTCATGTTGTTTGATGATTGTTCCCCCAAAACAGCGATTTCCCCGTAGATTGGCGTCCGTGTGACTAAGTGGTCGTCATCCCCGGTGCTAGGCAAGTGAAACTTGCCACTTAGGGTTTAGGCCATGTTTTAGGCCATTTGCTTGTTGTAGGCGTAAAAGAGGCTAGGCGACGAAATGATACTCGCCTAGGCGCAAATTGGGGAACTAGCTTGACAACGAAGCTAGTTCCGACATTTAACATGTTGCACAATTACCATGTCATGTTTACTTTCCATTAACGGTACGCAAATTAATTGTCATGTCATTGCATTCTTTAAGTGTTTCTGTGAATGCGTAGCTTGCTACAAATGCTTGTGTTCCTGGCTCGTGTTCCAGAAGCGGGCCATGTGTTGGTTGATAGCCAATGCCCGAATTGCGTGTTTCCGGCTAGGTGCACCCCTACGCCAAATGTTTAATAATGCGAGCTCATGTGCGGGGCAACCCCAGGCTCACTAGCTGAGTTCATGTGCGGGGACCCTGGCTCCATTACGTGTGGGTATTGGGGGTAAGAGTTAAGCGACCAATCAACTGGGAGTCTGCCCGATCAGCAACTGCAGTGGTAAGGCGTAAACTCTTGGGTTTGGGGTAGTTGTTAAGCGGCCACTCAGCAGATGTGAAACCATTCAGCTGTAAGGCGTAAACATCTACAAAACAACGTGAATAGTGAATTGATTGAGATTGATAGTAGCGTGGCTACTCTTGTCTTGTCTTGTCTTGTCTTGTCCCGATGATTGTTCTCTTGTACAAATTGTCTTGCCATGTTTCAATTGTGCACTCATGTTATAACTGCCATGTCATGCATACTAAACTGCTCGGTTGCTAGAGCCTTACTTTCAGTTTCCTTGCTCAAGTCTTTTAGACTTGCTGACATGTGCCCCTTTACTCTTTTGGGTGACACATGTTAGATCCTGAGCCCGAGTACCTTGTTGAGGACGAGGTGTTTGCTGACGCCGAGCCCGAGCTTGTGTTTGACGGGGAGTACGTGGA
The DNA here is from genome assembly GCA_030789695.1 of Scilla litardierei. Taxonomy (NCBI): domain Eukaryota; kingdom Viridiplantae; phylum Streptophyta; class Magnoliopsida; order Asparagales; family Asparagaceae; genus Scilla; species Scilla litardierei. The sequence goes on along the minus strand of CM061131.1, from coordinate 85,944,098 downwards.
CACTGGGGACCAGTCCTAGTGTCTTCGTTGTGTTTTACTTTTGTTAGACAGTCGTTTTGTTATCGGTGCGTAGCACCTATACTTTGTTATGTCGTTGCTTTTGTTGCCCTTGTTCTGGGCCTTTAGACTCTTTCTTTTAGCCTGGTGGCTTTTCTGGATGTTGGACTTATTTTCTTGTTGGACAATGTATGAGATGTGAGATTTTATTTCAGTCTCTCCTTGTGTTATTATTGTTATTCTGTTGTCGTTACAGGGACCTGCTTATGTATTATTGACGCTTATCGGGTTTGGGGCTTCACAGCTCCACTCTCGTGCGGACCTTTTCACGTCTCGCCTCCATTTTAGGGAAGCGGGTCGTGACAGGTTTTGTTGGTGGCCCATGCAGGTCCTTCTGTAACTGCGATGTTTGGAATGACGATAATAATATTAGAATGTCCAATAAATTAAGTTCGACGTCCGAGTCATAAGCTATGAGTCTAATCTGAATTGTTTTCCGTGTCACTAGATGGCAGGAAGACGTTTCACCCGTGGTGGGGGTAGTGGCACGATCCCTCATGATGAGGAGCATGAGCGGGAACCCACCAGCGGTGAGATGATGCGGATGATGCTCCAGATGATGCAAGTGCAGCAGGGCGTGCTTCTGCAAGTCCAGAATGCTCCACTTGCTTGAGCTGCCCGGGCTCTTCCGGATGCCCCTCGCTCTAAGCCAGGAGCGAAGCAATTTCGGGAGCTGGGTCCCGCATATTTTGATGGTTCTGAGGGTCCTCTGGCTGCCGATGAGTGGATTCGGAACATCGAGGACAATCTGAAGATGGCCAAGATCACCCTGGCTGGATGGGTTGATTTGGCGAAGAGGCAACTCAAGGATAATGCTCGGAATTGGTGGGATGCGGAAGAGAAGATGTTGGTGGAGCCGATAGCTTGGGCTACCTTCAAGGCCAGATTTGATGGTGAGTTCTTCCCGAAAGCTGCCAGGGAGGAGATGCTGCAGCGTTTTATCGATTTGAAGCAGGGGAGCTCATCGGTGGACATGTATCATCAAGAGTTCATGAGGCTGAGTCGGTTTGCACCAAAGATGGTGCAGGACAATGAGGAGAAGGCTCAGAGGTTCCTGCAGGGGCTTGCTTCGGAGCTCCAGAGTTTTATGACCTCTTCTGACCGGGAATCTTATCAGAAGGTTCTGGTCACTGCCAAGAGGCAGGAGCTGCTCGTGAACCAGAGGAGGAGGTCTGTTGTTGGTGCTGGGAAGAGGCTTGTGGAACAGGCGAGAGCTGTGGTTAGACCTGGATTCAGGCCTAATCAGTCTGCTCAGTTCAAGAGGCCAGGAGGGCCTATTCTGAAGTCTTGCCATTTCTGCGGCAAGCCTGGCCACATCAAGGATCAGTGTCGGAAGTTTTTGGGCCAGTGTCTGATTTGTGGAGATGCTTCCCATGCCGCGAAGGATTGTCGGCATGCGAATCAGCTGCGGAGGGCTCCTGTTGCAGCACAGTCGTTGCAGCAGCGAGCGTCTGTTCCTGCTGGCCGTGGAGCAACTCTTGTTCCGCAGAGGCAGGCTTTTCTGATGACCGCTGTGGAGAGCGAGGCTGTGGATGAGGTTATCGCAGGTAATCCTCAATCTAGCTGTTACTTTCCTAGCTGGTTTTGATTGTTAGATTGTGTTGTTTGCTTGAACATGGTTGTTTGCTAGACTAGGGTTTGATTGTTAATTGATTGTTAGGTGTGGTTTTGGTTTGCACATTTCCTGCACGAGTCCTCTTTGACTCCGGCGCATCGATGTGCATTATTTCTCGGAGCTTCGTGGAGAGGCATTCCTTGTCGACGTCCCCTCTTCCAAAGAGTTGGAATATCGTTACAGGGAATGGCGTGGTCTCGGTGCATCGTGGTTGCAATTCTTGCTCGTTGGTGGTTTGTGGACATGAGCTTTTTACTGATTTTATTGTCCACGACATCATCAACTATGATGCAGTTCTTGGGATGGACTGGCTTGCGAGCTTCTATGCTACGATCGACTGTCGGAGGAAGAAGGTGGTGTTCGAGATTCCCGGACATCCAGTGTTTGAGTTCAGTCGTGGTAGCAGTTTGCTTGGTCCTGTCAGATTTCGGGCCAGGCCGGTGGAGGCTGTGGCTATGCAGATGGAGCTGGAGTGGCCAGCTGTGGTGCGAGATTTTGGCGACGTCTTCCCCGAGGAGATGTCTGGTTTGCCGCCTGATCGGGCTTTGGAATTTTCTATCGATCTCGTTCCAGGTGCGCAGCTCATTTCGAAGGCGCCGTATCGCATGGCACCTGCAGAATTGGAGGAGTTGCGGAAGCAGTTGGATGAGCTTTTGCAGAAGGGTTATATTAATCCTAGCGTGTCTCCGTGGGGAGCACCGGTGTTGCTGGTTAAGAAGAAGGATGGTTCGCGTCGCATGTGCGTGGACTATCGGGAGTTGAATGCGGTGACCATTAAGAATAAATACCCGTTGCCTCGCATCGCTGATATTTTTGATCAGCTTGAAGGTTCGAGGGTGTTTTCTAAATTGGATTTGAGGAGTGGTTACCATCAGTTGAAGGTGAAGAAGGGAGATGTTCCGAAGACAGCGTTCAGGACGAAGTATGGACACTATGAGTTTGTGGTTATGCCTTTCGGCGTAACTAACGCGCCCGCAGTTTTCATGAATCTGATGAACCTGATTTTCTACGACTTTTTGGATAAGTTTGTCGTTATCTTTATTGACGACATTCTGATCTATTCGAAGTCGGAGGAAGAGCATGCCTCGCACTTAAGGACGGTGTTGGAGATTTTGAGGAAGCATCGGTTGTATGCTAAGTTTTCGAAGTGCGAATTTTGGCTGGATAGAGTTGCTTTTCTCGGGCATGTGGTGACTGGAGATGGTATTTCAGTGGATCCTGAGAAGATTCGGGCCATCAGGGAGTGGCCTGTTCCGTCGTCTGCGTCTGAGATTCGGAGTTTCCTGGGACTTGCTGGTTATTATCGGCGTTTCATTAAGGACTTTTCTCGTATTGCTGAGCCGATGACCAGGTTGACGCGGAAGGATGTTGCTTTTGTTTGGTCGGGCGATTGTGAGGGTGCTTTTGGTATTCTGAAGGAGAGGTTGACGACTGCCCCTATTCTTGTTGTGCATGATCGCAGCGGTGGATTTGAGATCTTTTGCGATGCTTCTGGCAAGGGTCTAGGTTGTGTGTTGCATCAGCACGGGCATGTTGTGGCGTATGCGTCTCGTCAGCTTAAGGTTCATGAGAAGAATTATCCGACGCATGATTTGGAGTTGGCTGCCGTTGTGTTTGCTCTTAAGATTTGGAGGCACTTCTTGCTGAGTGAGAAAGTGAAGATTTTCACCGATCACAAAAGCTTGAAGTATATTTTCACACAGAAGGAGCTCAACATGCGACAACGTCGATGGTTGGAGCTTATGGCGGATTATGATATTGATTTGCAGTTTCACCCTGGCAAGGTGAATGTGGTCCCGGATGCTTTGAGTAGGCTTCCAGCGGTGATGATTTTGACCTCGCAGTGGAGATTGCAGCAGGATTTTTGCGAGTCTGGTGTGGAGATTGTTCTTCCTGGAGAGGCTTCGTCGTTGATGTACATGCAGGTACAGTCGACGATCGTGGATCGGATTAAGGCTGGCCAGTCCGAGGATCCGAAGCTGGTGAAGATTCGGGAGCAGGTGGAAGCCGGTCTGCGGACTGACTTTTTGATTCATGAGGATGGCTCGCTGAGGTTCGGAGCCATGTTGTGTGTGCCAGCTGGGGATATCAGAGAGGAGCTGATGGTGGAGGCACACAGTTCGCCGTATTCTGTGCATCCTGGTGGCACCAAGATGTACCAGGATCTTCGTCTGAATTATTGGTGGCACGGTATGAAGAGGAGTGTGGCTCGGAGTGTAGCCAAGTGCTTGGTTTGCCAGCAAGTGAAGGCGGAGCATCAGCGTACGGCCGGGTTGCTACAACCGCTTCCGATTCCGGAGTGGAAGTGGCAACACATCACTATGGATTTCGTGACTGGACTACCTCGGAGTCCGAAGCAGAATGACGTGATTTGGGTGATCGTAGATCGATTAACCAAATCTGCGCACTTTATTTCGTTCCGAGTAGGGCAGTCCACTGAGGCGCTAGCGAGGAGATATATGGAGGTAAAATTCTTTTACTCTCCGTTTTTATTTCCTTTTCCTAGTTTGGATAGTGATGTGACGTGAATCGTGCAGGAGGTTGTGCGACTTCATGGAGTCCCCGTGAGTATCGTGTCGGGCAGAGACACGAGGTTCACATCTCAGTTCTGGCAGAGTTTGCAGAAGAGCTTGGGTACGCGTCTGAGTTTCAGCACGGCGTACCATCCGCAGACGGATGGCCAGTCCGAGAGGACGATGCAGATTTTGGAAGACATGCTGAGGGCGTGCATGTTGGATTTCAAGGGTTCGTGGGAGGACCATCTACATCTGGTAGAGTTTTCCTACAACAACAGCTTCCAGGCGAGTATTGGCATGGCGCCTTTCACCGCTCTTTATGGGAGGAAATGTCGATCGCCATTGAGTTGGGATGACGTTGGAGATCGGGAGTTGTTGGGACCTGAGATGATCGTGGAGGCCGTGGAGATCGTCAGGAATATTCGGGAGAGGTTGAGAATTGCTCAGGACCGTTTTAAGCATTGGGCGGATGCTAAACGTCGTCCTTTGGAGTTTCAGCCGGGCGACCAAGTGTTCTTGAAGATTTCCCCGAATCGCGGTGTGATTCGTTTCGGGAAGCGTGGGAAGTTGAGCCCGCGATACATTGGACCGTTTGACGTTTTGGAGAGGGTTGGCGAGGTAGCTTATCGCTTGGCCTTGCCGCCATCTTTGGAAGGAGTTCACAATGTTTTCCATGTGTCCCAGCTTCGTCGATACATTAGCGATCCGTCTCATGCGGTGGATTTTTCGGAGATTACCGTTCGCCCCGATATGACGTATGACCAGCATCCAGTGCAGATTCTGGACAGGCGTCAGAAGTCACTTCGGAACAAGATTGTCAATCTTGTGAGGGTGATGTGGCGACACGGCTCACCTGGAGAGTCTACTTGGGAGAATGAGGATGAGATGCGAGAGCGTTTCCCACTTTTGTTTCCGGACTCGTGAGTATTCGGGAATTCCGAGGACGGAATTTTTCTTAAGTTGGGGAGGATGTAACGACTTCTTTTCATGTATCTGGGTTTATTATAATATAATATATGTTTTGGTGGATTTTCTCCTCTCGTGTGGTTTTCGTCTCCGTAGATTTCATTTTCGATCGATTCGTCGTATTTTCTCGTTTCTTCCTTAGGATTGTCGATTTCGAAGTATGTCATTCGTGACGGGCTTCATAACGGTCGTATCTTACTATTAGATCAAGCCTAAGAGTCTTAGGAATCGATCCCGGGGCCCCGCGCTCCGTATCGGAACTTGTGGTGCTCATTAGCCTGTGTAAGAAGGGCCACCGACCGACTAGATGATGATACAGTCGGTCGACAATCCTTCTTGGACCGACTAGTTAGCTTTCTAAATTTCTCAGGAGTTACTGTTTATCGTTAGTCGGTCTAAGAACGTTGGTTGACCGACTAGGTTGCAAACTAGTCGGTCGGCAATGCTTCTTTAACCGACTAACACATCATCTTAATTTTAGTTGAGTTACTGTTTACTCTTAGTCGGTCTAAGAACGTTCATCGACCGACTAGATGCTAAACTAGTCGGTCAATATTTGTTCATGGACCGACTAACTCTAAATCCTATTTTCGTTCAGGAGTTACTGTTTGCACATAGTCGGTCTGCGTTGGTCGACCGACCGACTAGTTGCCAAACTAGTCGGTCAGTGGTTGCTCTTTGACCGACTAACCAGTGTTGAAACCCTAATTTCTGGGCAGCCGCCAGCACAACCTATTTAAACCCAACCCAATCGTTTTCTTCTTCCCCAACACGACCCAAAACCCTAAAATCTTCCCCCTTGAGCCCCTATCTTCCTCCAAGCTTCATTTCTTCATTCCAAGCCCTAAATCCATCATCCAAACCATCCATTCACTCTATCTACCTCTCATCTTCCCCAAAATCTCACCAAATCCATCAAAATACCCAAATCCCCCAAAACCCTAAATCTCCCAAACTTCTCCAATCTTTTCCAGATCTGATCCTAGGGTTCCCCGGAGTGTTTCTTCCGTCTCCTCTTGGTAAGAAATCGATCTACCGTTGTTTTCTTAACCTATTTATATTTTTATGAAACCCTAATATAATTTCATGTTGTTTGATGATTGTTCCCCCAAAACAGCGATTTCCCCGTAGATTGGCGTCCGTGTGACTAAGTGGTCGTCATCCCCGGTGCTAGGCAAGTGAAACTTGCCACTTAGGGTTTAGGCCATGTTTTAGGCCATTTGCTTGTTGTAGGCGTAAAAGAGGCTAGGCGGCGAAATGATACTCGCCTAGGCGCAAATTGGGGAACTAGCTTGACAACGAAGCTAGTTCCGACATTTAGCATGTTGCACAATTACCATGTCATGTTTACTTTCCATTAACGGTACGCAAATTAATTGTCATGTCATTGCATTCTTTAAGTGTTTCTGTGAATGCGTAGCTTGCTACAAATGCTTGTGTTCCTGGCTCGTGTTCCAGAAGCGGGCCATGTGTTGGTTGATAGCCAATGCCCGAATTGCGTGTTTCCGGCTAGGTGCACCCCTACGCCAAATGTTTAATAATGCGAGCTCATGTGCGGGGCAACCCCAGGCTCACTAGCTGAGTTCATGTGCGGGGACCCTGGCTCCATTACGTGTGGGTATTGGGGGTAAGAGTTAAGCGACCAATCAACTGGGAGTCTGCCCGATCAGCAACTGCAGTGGTAAGGCGTAAACTCTTGGGTTTAGGGTAGTTGTTAAGCGGCCACTCAGTGGATGTGAAACCATTCAGCTGTAAGGCGTAAACATCTACAAAACAACGTGAATATTGAATTGATAGAGATTGATAGTAGCGTGACTACTCTTGTCTTGTCTTGTCTTGTCCCGGTGATTGTTCTCTTGTACAAATTGTCTTGCCATGTTTCAATTGTGCACTCATGTTATAACTGCCATGTCATGCATACTAAACTGTTAGGTTGCTAGAGCCTTACTTTCAGTTTCCTTGCTCAAGTCTTTTAGACTTGCTGACATGTGCCCCTTTACTCTTTTGGGTGACACATGTTAGATCCTGAGCCCGAGTACCTTGTTGAGGACGAGGTGTTTGCTGACGCCGAGCCCGAGCTTGTGTTTGACGGGGAGTACGTGGACACTGGGGACCAGTCCTAGTGTCTTCGTTGTGTTTTACTTTTGTTAGACAGTCGTTTTGTTATCGGTGCGTAGCACCTATACTTTGTTATGTCGTTGCTTTTGTTGGCCTTGTTCTGGGCCTTTAGACTCTTTCTTTTAGCCTGGTGGCTTTTCTGGATGTTGGACTTATTTTCTTGTTGGAGAATGTATGAGATGTGAGATTTTATTTCAGTCTCTCCTTGTGTTATTATTGTTATTCTGTTGTCGTTACAGGGACCTGCTTATGTATTATTGACGCTTATCGGGTTTGGGGCTTCACAGCTCCACTCTCGTGCGGACCTTTTCACGTCTCGCCTCCATTTTAGGGAAGCGGGTCGTGACACAAATTCATACATGTACTTCAATCATTCATATAATCACGTACATCACTATATAACTATTAAACACTTATTACATACCATGGTGCACATACCCACAAATAATTAAATAATTCACACCAGCAAATACAATCGTAATACTCCACGTTTAGATAACTACCTATGAACAAAACAATAAGGATACACTACTCCCTATATCTCCTAGTGTACATCCACTGCCAACATATCAACACAAGTAACCACATCACTCAATATTAAATCATGTTATTATATCTAAGATACATTTACCACTACTATAATTTCACAATTATATAGTCATTCAAATGCATGAAAATATTTCACCATATATTCGCATCACATACGGTCCTATAACTATATTCACGACACACCACACATACCATAGTCACCAATACCTATAACTAAGCACATACTTACCCGTGTATGGTGCACACCCACACACGCTAACAATTCATTCATATATACCAATCATACCACATTATACTCAGCACATCTACACACCTAGTTTAGCTTAGCACACATACGTTCACACAGGCAAGTCCTTAGTAAATAACAATACCACAAGACCAACACCTATAACTGTATACTGGTATAACGACCACAATCATGTGTGTAACACAACCAGGCACAAACAATCCTATCACTATACCAACATCATCCATCGCTATATTCATGGTATTACCGCAAACCACGGACATATGTAACAATATACTTAGAGTATACCCACCCAAGCTAGAGTGAGACTCAAAACACATATCAAAATACTCTTTATACGTAACACGGTATCTATACATATACCAATACCACTCCAATGTATACACATCTACCAACATAACCATATACATACCATAATGTCAATCACACTTAATATTTAGTCAGGTAACACCACATAGTTCAATCACTTTATATACCATAATAATATTACAGACATCAGCACATGTATAATTATAATACACTCCCTAATACATGCATTCATCGTATAGCCACACACATGTAACATATATATTCACACCATATCCATATACCTATAATTAGTATACCAACACATCTAATTATCCATACATAGTTAAGATATGCAATAATCGTGTATACCTCATGGTATACATGCACACAACATCCTGTAAAAGCAAGCAATACTAATCAAAATTATAATCCTACTGTCATACGTATATCACATATATAGTCATGCAGCAAATACATAACTACTTACGTCTAAGCACAATACATATAAACGTACAAGCACACACTCACACGTACTACCATATAGGTCATATAATAGGCCTATTCACTTAACTATAAGTACACCTATTATCATTTCACCTAACATTCACCTGACTTACATATATATATATATATATATATATATATATATATATATATATATATATATATATATATATATATATATATATATATATATATATATATATATATACACACACACACACACACATACATACATATCAAGCATTCACAAGTATTTTCAAACCACATACTCAACTAACAGATATTCCAACACAAATTCCTAAGTGATATAGCTATCCGCACATATATAATAACACCATCATATATACAAATTCACACATATATCACGAATAACACTGATTATACGTACATAATACAAGAGTCAAATATTAATATACTAAGGGTAGCACGCTCATACGGGTCTACACGCTCCACCTATATGCATGCACCACCACGACATAACAACTTATACTAATGGGCCCACCAAACTATACTAAGGTTGACACATGCAACGACAAGCACTAATGGCTAAACAATAGGAAAGAAACCGAAGCCAAAAGCGTAACGAAGGAAAGATCGAAAAGCACGAGTTCGGATAGGACGAAGATAAGGAGACACCTTGGTTAGGTGAATCGGGGTATAATTGTGAATGTTTATGTGAGAAAAGGAAGATGTAATGATACTTTTACAGGATACAGGAAAATAGTGTGTAAAAGATATAAGTTAAAATACGAAGAGTACAAAACCGGTCGTACGTCAAAAATTGGAGTCCTCTTATGCATTGAAAAATATTGGTGGTCGATAAAATGAGTTGTTCGAAATAAGTTTGAGTCGTATATACATAATAAGAAAAATGGTTTATTAGCTTATTGAAAATCATTATAAGGAAGAATAAAACATTCACACGAATATTAAGGACGTAGGTTAGAAAATATTATACGTGAGTAATTTAATATAATTTCGGCAAAAATTTCGAAATTCAAAGAATGAAATTAGAATAACTTAAATGTAGAAAATTTAAGCTCATGTTAAATGCTTTCAAAGTCTTTAAACTGGGGAGAAATTTAAAATAAATAATATTGAAACTACTTTTAGAGGAAACAGGATTTGCCAAAAGAAATGGTTTTATACAAAGATTTTAAAGTACGACTACGACGTACCTAGAACTGATATATAAAAATAATTGAAGTTCTATTTAGCTTGGAAAAATATTTTAAAGTATGTATGTCAAGCGGTTAAAATGAATTTCATAGTTTAGAAAAGATGGTATATCAAATTTTCAAAATAGTAATAGTGTTTTTAAACCGAAATGCGAAAGTATATGTCAGAAAATAGTTACGAGATAGTAATTAAACTTACAACCAATAGACTTCAAAATCTACGAAGAAATTTTTTTTACTCAATCGTAAAGTGAGGAATTAAATATATAAGAAGAGGGTTTAAACCAAAATTTATACTGAGCAAAACTTTTAATCAAGGGAAATCGAAAACAACTTTCAAAGAATCAAGCTTTGCAACGGAGGACATTCGAAAGATCAACGATTATCATAATGTGGTGATCATGTGAATCGAGAGCAAAGAATGTGGTTGTATGATGAATGCACCTAAATTACGATTCAAGAAAACTACGATGGAATTCTACGGCCAGTAACACAGAAGTGTAGTGATCAGGAAAATGATAGAATCAAGGGGTTCTAATTATCGGGTTGACTAAAGGTCAAGAGAAACTTAACACTAAGGCTTTCTAATGAGCTAGAATATATTAGAGACCTCAGGAAAAGGTCCTAAGAGAATCAAGATCATGTTCTGTTGGGCCTGAAATCGATGAACCCAAGCGAACGACTAAAGAAATTCTAGAAGTCTATCATGGTCAGAGCTAGGCAGGAGCCACTAAGGTAACTCCTAAGACGATTATATCAATTTTTAGCATGGAGTCTAGCTAACAATCAGGGACCTCTAACTAGCCAGCACAGACGACTAACTAAGTCTTACTATAGTCCTGATCTTTGGATTTCCCTACTAAGCTGTGACAGATGCTCGGGCAAGCCGTCTACCAGCCACCTAAGACATAGGAAACAATAAAATTAGACTCAAGTCTTATGACTTGGATGTTTTAATTTATTTAATAGACATTCTATTATTATTATCGTTGTTCCGATAATTCGCAGTTGCAAGAGGGAGACCTGCATGGGCCACCAATAAAACCTGTCACGACCCACTTCCCATAAACGGAAGGCGAGGTGTGAAAAGTCCGCTCAGACTTGAAGCTGTGAGGCTCCAGTCTGTAAAGTGTCTGGTATAACCAAGTAGATGTCCTTGCAATTGCGAAACAGAACAAAAATAATAATAAAAGAAAGAGAGATAATAGTATTCCAATCTCAGATTGTCCACAAATATAGTTCAACATCACAGAAAAGCCACCAGGCAAAAAAAGAGCCTAAAAAGGGCCTCAAGCATGGCCAACAGAAATAAACAAACGTACAGAAAAGGAAAGGTGCTACGCACCAACAACCTAACAAGAACTAAGCAGAAAGCAACACAAAAGAAGTCTCTACGACTGGTCGCCGGTGTCCTCGAACTCCACATCAACAGTGGACCCAGGCTCAATGTCAACAATCACCTCGTCCTCAGCAACGGGCCCTGGCTCAGCAACTAACATGCGACACCCAAAAGAGACGAGGGTGATATCAGTAAGTCTACAAGAGACTTGTGCAAGGAAACTAAAAAGAAAGGAAACAACCTAGCAGTTCTAAAATATACGATGACATGTCAGTTTAAGATATGAATGCAACAAGTAAGAAAGTGCAACAAGTATGACATGGCAAGGGTAGCAAACCTACTAAACATTCACAAAGCTACTAAACATTCACATGGATTTACAAGACAAGTAAGCACGTCGTGCACAGAGTTTACGCCTTTTGGCTGGAGAGGCTGTACGGGCCAACTCCTAAGCTCAAGTGATCGCTTAACCCTACCCCTCCACGTGTAATCAGGCATTGGCTTTTGACCAACACATGTGGCCCGCTTCTGGTTCACGAGCCAGGAAGTGTATTTGGCTTAGGGTTGTGCTTGCAATGCAGGTGCCTAGCCTCAATAAGGAAGTATAGTAGCGTGTGCTACGAATGCAACATTCAAGCATGGATTGACATGTTATGATGCATGACATGGCAAGAGTATAATTTAAGCATGTACAGATATGGAATTTAAACATGACAGGCATCGCAGAGTACAAATAAAATGCATGCAGATATGGAAATTTAAACGTGACAGGCAAAATGTATGAATGACATGGCAGGGTGTCAGATCTAGCTTCGTTGTCAAGCTAGATCTTAAAGTTGCGTCTAGGCGACTATCATTTCATCGCCTAGTCTCTTTTACGCTAAAAACAAGGGATAGCCTAAAATATGGCCTAAAACACAAGTTGGCAAGTTTGACTCGCCTGCAATCAGCTGTTCTGCAATCACCGTTCAATCAGTCCAATCTACCTATGTGGTCGGATTCACCAACCTACAGTCCTAGATTAGATTATCTTCATTAGTGATTTACTAAGCAATTAAAATACCGATTTTAATCTTGATTAGCATGCATTGGTTGGGGGGTCCTAAGAGACCAGAAAAGTACCCTTACACGCCGCGAGAGCTATACTAACGTCGGGTAGCGACGTCTGGGGTTGGAAAATAGAAAGCGCTCCTAATCCAGATTCCAAAATAAGATTCCTATGGTCGCCAATCTTTGTACAGCGACAAGATCAGTGAAGAGTATCCAAATCAGCGAGCAAAGTGAACGGTAGAATGTCTACGGCTCACGGGAAGCCGTAACGACGAACGGGGAAGAAGGGGTCGATGTACATGAAGACTATGACGTTGAGCGTCGTAGGGACAGATCGTGATGTCGGGGAACACCTCTAGGTGAGGTAGGGGGCTGTCGGAAGAACCCAACAGTAAGAGAGGATGACGAGAGGATGCAACGATGCGTCGGAATGTCGTTAGAATATGAAACAGCGAGAGCTCGCTGATTCGAAGCAACTATGGCCTGCGGGGCTGTCCACGGCGGCGCAGAGGTCAGAGGGGGTCCACGTGCGAGGGTAGGAGGTTCGGGCAACAGCTGCGACGGCGGCAGCGACGGTCGTTGCTGCTGCTATGTTCTGAGTGCTGCTGTTGTGCGAAAATAGGCGCTGCAGCGCCTCGAGTTACAGCGGGGCAGGGATCACGGCAGCTAGGGGCGGAGGAAGGTCGGACAGTAGCGGTGCAGCGGCGGTTTGCGGCAGCGGTTACGGCAGCTGCTGCGAGCTGCTGCAGCGGAAAACAGGGCTGCGGCTTGCCGGCGGAGCTCCGGTGGGGCTAGGCGACGGGGGCGGTGCCGTGAGTGGGTTGGAATGGAGAGGAAGCCGTCGGTGATGTGTAAAGGTCGGAGGACGAAGTCGAGCGCGGGTGAATGGCTGCGTGCGAAACTGTCACGACCCGCTTCCCTGAAATGGAGGCGAGACGTGAAAAGGTCCGCACGGGAGTGGAGCTGTGAAGCCCCAAACCCGATAAGCGTCCATAATACATAAACAGGTCCCTGTAACCACAACAGAATAACAATAATAACACAAGGCGAGACTGAAATAAAATTCCACATCCCACAAATTGTCCAACATCAACAAAAGTCCAAAATCCAGAAAAGCCACCAGGCTAAAAGAAAAGAGTCCAAGGCCCAGAACAAGGCCAACAAAAGAAACGACATAACAAAGTATAGGTGCTACGCACCGACAACAAAACAACTGTCTAACAAAAGTAAAACACAACGAAGACACTAGGACTGGTCCCCAGTGTCCACGTACTCCCCGTCAAACACAAGCATGGGCTTGGCGTCAGCAAACACCTCGCTCTCAACAAGTAACTCAGGCTCGGGCTCTAACATGTGTCACCCAAAAGAGAAAAGGGGCACATGTCAGCAAGTCGAAAGACTTGTGCAAGGAAACGGGAATAATGGTAAACTAGCAACCTAGCAATTAAAACATGGTGCATGGCAAGTAAAGTACGGTGGTAACAAGTAAGGTAAAGGAGAGTACAAGTGGCAAGTATCAAGTGGTAGGGGTGACATGTAATGTCAAGTAACAAGTAAAGTAAAGGAGAGTACAAGTGGCAAGTATCAAGTGGTAGGGGTGACATGTAATGTCAAGTAACAAGTAAAGTACAAGGGATCACTCAACGAGTGCCCTATTGCCCGCAGGCTGTGTTCAAGTATCAAGTACAAGGGATCACTCGACGAGTGCCCTATTGCCCGCAGGCTGTGATGGGCTCGTCTTCTGGAACACGAGCCAGAAAGTGTATTTGATAAGTATGGCGTAGGGGTGCACCTAGCCGGAACAAGTAGCACTAGTATGTAGCGATGCCACGCAATCACGATGAGTATTCAAGCGTGCAATGACATGAGCACATAATTCGCATACCGTTAATTAAATTAAACGTGACAGGCGAAATGCAATGACATGAACATATTCGCGTACCGTTAATTAAATTAAACATGGCAGTTAAAATGCAATAGCGGTTAAGGATGCATGGATGACATGAACAGTTAATACGCGTACCGTTAAGGAACGTAAACGTGCCATACAAGCATGATGAGGGTGACGGACCAAGCTTCGTTGTCAAGCTAGGTCAATGGCGTCTAAACGGCTATCCTTTCACCGTCTAGTCTCTTTTACGCTAAAGCAAGGTAAATGGCCTAAGACATGGCCTAAATCAAGGGATGCAAGTTTCACTTGCCTAGCACCGAAGATGGCGACTACTTCGTCACACGGATGCCAATCTATGGGGAAATCACTGTTATGGGGGGGACAACCATCAAACAACATGAAATTTATTAGGGTTTCATAAAAATTATAAATAAGCTATGAAAACAACGGTAGATCGATTTCTTACCGAGAGAAGACGGAAGAAACACTCCGGGGAATCCTAGGTTCAGATCTGGAAGCAAATGGAGAAGTTTGGGGAAACTAGGGTTTAGGGGGATTTGGGGATTTTGATGGATTTTGATGGAGATTTGGGGAAGATGAGGTGTAGATAGAGTGAATGGAGGGTTTGGATGATGGATTTAGGGCTTGGAATGAAGAAATGGAGCTTGGAGGAAGATGGGGGCTGAAGGGGGAAGTTTTTTTAGGGTTTCGGGTCGTGTTGGAGAAGAAGAAGTCGTTTGGGAGGGGTATTTATAGGTTGGGCTGGCGGCTGCCCAGAAATTAGGGTTTTAACACTGGTTAGTCGGTCAAAGAGCAACCACTGACCGACTAGTTTGGCAACTAGTCGGTCGGTCGATCAACGCAGACCGACTAAGTGCAAACAGTAACTCCTGAACGAAAATAGGATTCTAGAGTTAGTCGGTCCATGAACAAGTACTGACCGACTAGTTTAGCATCTAGTCGGTCGATGCACGTTCTTAGACCGACTAAGAGTAAACAGTAACTGATACAAAAATAATATGATGAGTTAGTCGGTTCAAGAAGCATTGCTGACCGACTAGTTTGCAACCTAGTCGGTCAACCAATGTTCTTAGACCGACTAACGATAAACAGTAACTCCTGAGAAATTTAGAAAGCTAACTAGTCGGTCCAAGAAGGATTGCCGACCGACTGGATCGTCATCTAGTCGGTCGGTGGCCCTTCTTATACCGGCTAATGAGCACAGAAAAGTACCGATACGGAGCGCGGGGCCCCGGGATCGATTCCTAAGACTCCTAGGCTTGATCTAATAGTTAGATACGACCGTTATGAAGTCCGTCACGAGTGACTTACTTCGAATCGACAATCCTAAGGAAGGAGCGAGAAAATACGACGAATCGATCGAAAATGAAACCTATGGAGACGAAAACCACGCATGAGGAGAAAATCCACCAAAACATATATTATATAATATTAAATCCAGATTCATGAAAGCAGTCGTTACATCCTCCCCAACTTAAGAAAAAATTCCGTCCTCGGAATTTCCAAAAACTCACGAGTCCGGAAACAAAAGTGGGAAACGCTCTTGCATCTCATCCTCATTCTCCCAAGTAGACTCTCCAGGTGAACCGTGTCGCCACATCACCCTCACAAGATTGACAACCTTGTTACGAAGCGATTTCTGACGCCTGTCCAGAATCTGCACTGGATGCTGGTCATACGTCATATCGGGGCGAACGGTAATCTCCGAAAAATCCACCGCATGAGACGGATCGCTAATGTATCGACGAAGCTGCGACACATGGAAAACATTGTGAACTCCTTCCAAAGATGGCGGCAAGGCCAAGCGATAAGCTACCTCGCCAACCCTCTCCAAAACGTCAAACGGTCCAATGTATCGCGGGCTCAACTTCCCACGCTTCCCGAAACGAATCACACCGCGATTCGGGGAAATATTCAAGAACACATGGTCGCCCGGCTGAAACTCCAAAGGACGACGTTTAGCATCCGCCCAATGCTTAAAACGGTCCTGAGCAATTCTCAACCTCTCCCGAATATTCCTGACGATCTCCACGGCCTCCACGATCATCTCAGGTCCCAACAACTCCCGATCTCCAACGTCATCCCAACTCAATGGCGATCGACATTTCCTCCCATAAAGAGCGGCGAAAGGCGCCATGCCAATACTCGCCTGGAAGCTGTTGTTGTAGGAAAACTCTACCAGATGTAGATGGTCCTCCCACGAACCCTTGAAATCCAACATGCACGCCCTCAGCATGTCTTCCAAAATCTGAATCGTCCTCTCGGACTGGCCATCCGTCTGCGGATGGTACGCCGTGCTGAAACTCAGACGCGTACCCAAGCTCTTCTGCAAACTCTGCCAGAACTGAGATGTGAATCTCGTGTCTCTGTCAGACACGATACTCACGGGGACTCCATGAAGTCGCACAACCTCCTGCACGATTCACGTTACATCACTATCCAAACTAGGAAGAAGGAAATAAAAACGGAGAGTAAAAGAATTTTACCTCCATATATCTCCTCGCTAGTGCCTCAGTGGACTGTCCCACTCGGAACGGAATGAAGTGCGTAGATTTGGTCAATCGATCTACAATCACCCAAATCGCGTCATTCTGCTTCGGACTCCGAGGTAGTCCAGTCACGAAGTCCATAGTGATGTGCTGCCACTTCCACTCCGGAATCGGAAGCGGTTGTAGCAACCCGGCCGAACGCTGATGCTCCGCCTTCACTTGCTGGCAAACCAAACACTTGGCTACACTCCGAGCCATACTCCTCTTCATACCATGCCACCAATAATTCAGACGAAGATCCTGGTACATCTTGGTGCCACCAGGATGCACAGAATACGGCGAACTGTGTGCCTCCACCATCAACTCCTCTCTGATATCCCTAGCAGGCACACACCACCTGGCTCCAAACCTCAGCGAGCCATCCTCATGAATCAAAAAGTCAGTCCGCAGACCGGCTTCCACCATCTCCCGAATCCTCACCAGCTTCGGATCCTCAGCCTGGCCAGCCTTAATCCGATCCACGATTGTCGACTGTACCTGCATGTACATCAACGAAGAAGCCTCTCCAGGAAGAACAATCTCCACGCCAGACTCACAAAAATCCTGCTGCAATCTCCACTGCGAGGTCAACATCATCACCGCTGGAAGCCTACTCAAAGCATCTGGAACCACATTCACCTTGCCAGGGTGATACTGCAAATCAATCTCATAATCCGCCATAAGCTCCAACCATCGACGCTGTCGCATGTTGAGCTCCTTCTGAGTGAAAATGTACTTCAAGCTTTTGTGATCGGTGAAAATCTTCACTTTCTCACTTAGCAAGAAGTGCCTCCAAATCTTAAGAGCAAACACAACGGCAGCCAACTCCAAATCATGCGTCGGATAATTCTTCTCATGAACCTTAAGCTGACGAGACGCATACGCCACAACATGCCCATGCTGATGCAACACACAATCGAGACCCTTGCCAGAAGCATCGCAAAAGATCTCAAATCCACCGCTGCGGTCAGGCACGACAAGAATAGGGGCACTCGTCAACCTCTCCTTCAGAACACCAAAAGCACTCTCACAATCACCCGACCAAACAAAAGCAACATCCTTCCGCGTCAACCTGGTCATCGGCTCAGCAATACGAGAAAAGTCCTTAATGAATCGCCGATAATAACCAGCAAGTCCAAGAAAACTCCGAATCTCAGACGCTGACGACGGAACAGGCCACTCTCTGATGGCCCGAATCTTCTCGGGATCCACTGAAATACCATCTCCAGTCACCACATGCCCGAGAAAAGCAACTCGATCCAGCCAAAACTCGCACTTCGAAAACTTAGCATACAAACGATGCTTCCTCAAAATCTCCAACACCATCCTTAAGTGCGAGGCATGCTCTTCCTCCGACTTCGAATAGATCAGAATGTCGTCAATAAAGATAACGACAAACTTATCCAAAAATTCGTAGAAAATCAGGTTCATCAGATTCATGAAAACTGCGGGCGCGTTAGTTACGTCGAAAGGCATAACCACGAACTCATAGTGTCCATACTTCGTCCTGAACGCTTCCTTCGGAACATCTCCCTTCTTCACCTTCAACTGATGGTAACCACTCCTCAAATCCAATTTAGAAAACACCCTCGAACCTCCAAGCTGATCAAAAATATCATTGAAGCGAGGCAACGGGTATTTATTCTTAATGGTCACCGCATTCAATCCCCGATAGTCCACGCACATGCGACGCGAACCATCCTTCTTCTTAACCAGCAACACCGGTGCTCCCCACGGAGACACACTAGGATTAATATAACCCTTCTGCAAAAGCTCATCCAACTGCTTCCGCAACTCCTCCAATTCTGCAGGTGCCATACGATACGGCGCCTTCGAAATCGGCTGCGCACCTGGAACAAGATCGATAGAGAATTCTAAAGCTCGATCAGGCGGCAAACCAGACATCTCCTCAGGGAAGATGTCGCCAAAATCTCGCACCACAGCTGGCCACTCCAGCTCCATCTGCATAGCCACAGCCTCCACCGGCCTGGCCCGAAATCTGACAGGACCAAGCGAACTGCTACCACGACTGAACTCAAACACTGGATGTCCGGGAATCTCGAACACCACCTTCTTTCTCCGACAGTCGATCGTAGCATAGAAGCTTGCAAGCCAATCCATCCCAAGAACTGCATCATAGTTGATGATGTCGTGGACAATGAAATCAGCACAAAGCTCACGTCCACAGACCACCAACGGGCAAGAATTGCAACCACGACGCACCGAGACCACGCCATTCCCTGTAACGATGTTCTAACTCTTGGGAAGAGGGGACGTCGACAAGGAATGCCTCTCCACGAAGCTCCGAGAAATAATGCACATCGATGCACCAGAGTCAAAGAGGACTCGTGCAGGAAATGTGCAAACCAAAATCACACCTAATCAAGCAATTAACAATCGAACCCTAATCTAGCAAACAACCATGAGAAAGCAACCAATATAATCAAAAATTCAAACTAACTAAGGAAGATAAATAGCTAGAATGAGCGTTACCTGCAATAACTTCATCCACGGCCATGCTCTCCTCCTAAGTCATCAGAAAGGCCTGCCCTCTCGGCGGAACAGCCTGCCGAAAGGCCTGTCTCTGTGGAACAAGGGGCGCTCCATGTCCAACGGGCACAGGAGCTCGCTGCTGCAACGGCTGTGCTGCAATAGGAGCCCGCCAAGGCTGCCTCGACTTCGGACACTCCCGGATGGTGTGGGCAGGATCTCCGCAGACAATGCACTGTCCCAGAAACCTCCTACACTGATCCCTGAGGTGTCCAGTCTTGCCACAGAAATGGCAAGTCTTCAGGATAGGCCCTCCTGGCCTCTTGAACTGCACCGGATGATTAGGCTTGAAACCAGGCCTAACCACCGCCCTGGCCTGCTCCATAGGCCTCTTCCCAGCTCCAGAAACATGTCCCTTCCTCTGATTCAAATTCAACTCCTGCCGCCTCGCAGCAATCAGAACCTTCTGATATGTCTCCAAGTCAGAAGAGGTCACAAAGCTCTGAAGCTCCAAGGCAAGTCCCTGAAGAAATCACTGAGCTTTCTTATCGGCAACCTGCACCATCTTAGGTGCAAACCGACTGAGCCTCGTGAACTCCTAGTGGTACTGATCCACCGACAAGCTCCCCTGCTTCAGATCTATAAAGCGCTGCAGCATCACCTGCCGAGCAGCCTTCGGGAAGAACTCTCCATCGAATCTGGACTTGAAAGTAGCCCAGACGATCGGCTCCACCAGCATCTTCTCTTCAGCATCCCACCAATTCCTGGCGTTGTCCTTCAGCTGCCTCTTAGCCAAATCAACCCATCCAGCCGGGTTAATCTTCGCCATTGCCAAGTTATCCTCAATGTTCCTTATCCACTCGTCGGCAGCCAGAGGACCCTCAGATCCATCAAAATATGCGGGACCCAGCTCCCGAAATTTCTTCGCTCCCGGCTCAGAGCGAGGAGCATCCGGAAGAGCCCGGGCAGCTCGAGCAGGTGGAGCATTCTGGACTTGCAGAAGCACGCCCTGCTGAACTTGCATCATCTGGATCATCATCCGCATCATCTCACCGCTGGTGGGTTCCCGCTCAGGCTCCTCATCATGAGGGATCGCGCCACTTCCCCCACCACGGGTGAAACGTCTTCCTGCCATCTAGTGACACAGAAAACGAATCAGATTAGACTCATAGCTTATGACTCGGACGTCGAACTTAATTTATTGGACATTCTAATATTATTATCGCTATTCCAAAAATCGCAGTTATAGAAGACCTGCATGGGCCACCACTAAAACCTGTCACGACCCGCTTCCTTGAAATGGAGACGAGACGTGAAAAGGTCCGCACGGGAGTGGAGCTGTGAAGCCCCAAACCCGATAAGCGTCCACAATACATAAACAGGTCCCTGTAACCACAACAGAATAACAATAATAACACAAGGCGAGACTGAAATAAAATTCCACATCCCACAAATTGTCCAACATCAACAAAAGTCCAACATCCAGAAAAGCCACCAGGCTAAAAGAAAAGAGTCCAAGGCCCAGAACAAGGCCAACAAAAGAAACGACATAACAAAGTATAGGTGCTATGCACCGACAACAAAACAACTGTCTAACAAAAGTAAAACACAACGAAGACACTAGGACTGGTCCCCAGTGTCCACGTACTCCCCGTCAAACACAAGCACGGGCTCGGCGTCAGCAAACACCTCGCTCTCAACAAGTAACTCAGGCTCGGGCTCTAACATGTGTCACCCAAAAGAGAAAAGGGGCACATGTCAGCAAGTCGAAAGACTTGTTCAAGGAAACGGGAATAATGGTAAACTAGCAACCTAGCAATTAAAACATGGTGCATGGCAAGTAAAGTACGGTGGTAACAAGTAAGGTAAAGGAGAGTACAAGTGGCAAGTATCAAGTGGTAGGGGTGACATGTAATGTCAAGTAACAAGTAAAGTAAAGGAGAGTACAAGTGGCAAGTATCAAGTGGTAGGGGTGACATGTAATGTCAAGTAACAAGTAAAGTACAAGGGATCACTCAACGAGTGCCCTATTGCCCGCAGGCTGTGTTCAAGTATCAAGTACAAGGGATCACTCGACGAGTGCCCTATTGCCCGCAGGCTGTGATGGGCTCGTCTTCTGGAACACGAGCCAGAAAGTGTATTTGATAAGTATGGCGTAGGGGTGCACCTAGCCGGAACAAGTAGCACTAGTATGTAGCGATGCCACGCAATCACGATGAGTATTCAAGCGTGCAATGACATGAGCAGATAATTCGCATACCGTTAATTAAATTAAACGTGACAGGTGAAATGCAATGACATGAACATATTCGCGTACCGTTAATTAAATTAAACATGGCAGTTAAAATGCAATAGCGGTTAAGGATGCATGGATGACATGAACAGTTAATACGCGTACCGTTAAGGAACGTAAACGTGACATACAAGCATGATGAGGGTGACGGACCAAGCTTCGTTGTCAAGCTAGGTCAATGGCGTCTAAACGGCTATCCTTTCACCGTCTAGTCTCTTTTACGCTAAAGCAAGGTAAATGGCCTAAGACATGGCCTAAATCAAGGGATGCAAGTTTGACTTGCCTAGCACCGAGGATGGCGACTACTTCGTCACACGGATGCCAATCTATGGGGAAATCACTGTTATGGGGGGGACAACCATCAAACAACATGAAATTTATTAGGGTTTCATAAAAATTATAAATAAGCTATGAAAACAACGGTAGATCGATTTCTTACCGAGAGAAGACGGAAGAAACACTCCGGGGAATCCTAGGTTCAGATCTGGAAGCAAATGGAGAAGTTTGGGGAAACTAGGGTTTATGGGGATTTGGGGATTTTGATGGATTTTGATGGAGATTTGGGGAAGATGAGGTGTAGATAGAGTGAATGGAGGGTTTGGATGATGGATTTAGGGCTTGGAATGAAGAAATGGAGCTTGGAGGAAGATGGGGGCTGAAGGGGGAAGTTTTTTTAGGGTTTTGGGTCGTGTTGGAGAAGAAGAAGTCGTTTGGGAGGGGTATTTATAGGTTGGGCTGGCGGCTACCCAGAAATTAGGGTTTTAACACTGGTTAGTCGGTCAAAGAGCAACCACTGACCGACTAGTTTGGCAACTAGTCGGTCGGTCGATCAACGCAGACCGACTAAGTGCAAACAGTAACTCCTGAACGAAAATAGGATTCTAGAGTTAGTCGGTCCATGAACAAGTACTGACCGACTAGTTTAGCATCTAGTCGGTCGATGCACGTTCTTAGACCGACTAATAGTAAACAGTAACTGATACAAAAATAATATGATGAGTTAGTCGGTTCAAGAAGCATTGCTGACCGACTAGTTTGCAACCTAGTCGGTCAACCAACGTTCTTAGACCGACTAACGATAAACAGTAACTCCTGAGAAATTTAGAAAGCTAACTAGTCGGTCCAAGAAGGATTGCCGACCGACTGGATCGTCATCTAGTCGGTCGGTGGCCCTTCTTATACCGGCTAATGAGCACAGAAAAGTACCGATACGGAGCGCGGGGCCCCGGGATCGATTCCTAAGACTCCTAGGCTTGATCTAATAGTTAGATACGACCGTTATGAAGTCCGTCACGAGTGACTTACTTCGAAATCGACAATCCTAAGGAAGGAGCGAGAAAATACGACGAATCGATCGAAAATGAAACCTATGGAGACGAAAACCACGCATGAGGAGAAAATCCACCAAAACATATATTATATAATATTAAATCCAGATTCATGAAAGCAGTCGTTACAGAAACAATGAGGGAGGCGGCGGTTTGTGTTGTGTACGAAAAAAGTTGACGGCTGCTTTGATTTCGTGTGCTGTGAGAAACAATAGCCCTAGGTTTGTTTTTGTTTTTATTTAATAGGTGGTAGGCTGCTGTGTGTTGGCTGTGAAAAGTTAGGCTAGGGTTTTAAAAAAATATTAACCCTAAGGTGTTATAAATAGAGGGGCTAAGGCAAACACGTGGGGAGTGGGGGTCTAGGGCTAGGGTAGTGTGTAGTTAGGGTTGTTTTATAAGAGAAATGTTATTATAAATATAAAAAACTAGGATGTTACACCCTCTCTCTCTCTCCTCACATGGTTTGGGTGCGGCCAAGAGTGGCAAATCTGGGTTGGGTCAACATAATACGGATGTGTATTATTATTAATAAATTATTAGGGGATATAAGCCAAGAGAAACTTAGGGTTAAACAAATAATTAAACTGGGGAAAAAGCAAAAGTGGGTCAAACGAGGCTCTAAAATTATGAGATAAATACCGGGCGACCATGATGACGAGAGAAACAAAACTAAGAAGACTGATCACAAGTTCGACGACGAGAAACGAAACTAAAAATAAAAAGGCCTCACGATTAAAGTGAAAATCGCGACGTCTCATCAAACAAAGTCAAATCGTGGGAGAACGACCCGTGAAATCACGCTCCAAAATAATTCCACAATTTAATACTCTTCGAGAGGGTCACAAAGGCATATCACACTATAGAGTTCGGATACAAACAAGGTCTAAAATAAATACGTGCACGAACAAGACTACGTGCACGAAAAGCGTACGATTGAAAATCGACCGTGACATAAGACCTAGAAAGTAGTTGAGCTCATCCATGTAGCTCATCTCAAATTCTTCCTTCATAGACGTAGAAAATTCTTAGCAAAGGTTAAAGTTAGTAGAACCAAAGATAATATCGTCCACATAAACTTGAATAATGAGGATGTCATTTTCATAGTCTTTAATGACAAGTGTTGAATCAACTTCACCCATTTTAAAACCTAAATCCAAAAGAAAGGTTTTTGAGTCGATCATGCCAAGCTTTAGGAGCTTGTCTCAACCCATATAACACTTTCTTAAGTTTGAAAACACTTTCTTAAGTTTGAAAACATGATTATGAAATTTTTCATGTATAAAACCAGGTGGTTTAGTAACATAAACTTCTTCATTAACTATGCCATTTAAAAATGCACTTTTAACATCCATTTGAAATAATTTAAAATTCTTATGAGATGCAAAAGATAAAATCAACCTAATAGCTTCTAATCTAGCTACGGGGGAAAAAGATTCTTCGAAATCAATACCTTCCTCTTGCAGGTAGCCTTGAGCTACTAACCTTGCTTTGTTCATTGTGATGACCTCGTTCTCATCCGTCTTGTTTTTGAATATCCATTTGGTCCCAATCACTTGGTGACCACTTGGAAGAGGGACGAGCTCCCAAACTTCATTTCTTTCAAATTGTATGAGCTCCTCTTCCATTGCAACTATCCACAGGCTATCTTCACACGCTTCTTGGATGTTCTTTGGCTCAATGGTAGAGATAATGGTGCAATGGAAGAACTCATCAATCTTTGACCGTGTTCGAACACCCACACCAATATCTCCAATTATTTGGTCATGGAGGTGGTCACGAATGGTCGGATAAGCTTTGGGAATACTTGGATCACTTGGAACAATCTCAACATTTTCATTAGCATTGTTAGTCTCAATAATATAATCATTAATTTTAACATTACTAATGGAATCACATAAAACATCTACACTATCAACAACAACATGAGGAAAATCAAAATCATCATAAAATGAAACTTGTAGCGATTCCTTGATCGTTGAAGAGGGTTTGTTGTATATCCGGTAGGCTTTGCTACGTATGGAATATCCGACAAAAATTCCTTCATCGGATCTTGGCTAAAATTTGTCTAAATTAACAAAAGTGTTCTTTATAAAACATTTTGAACCAAAGACATGAAAATACTTAACTTAAGGCTTTTTATCATAAAATAATTCAAAACAAGTTTTGTCCGTTTGGGGCCTCACTAGGATACTATTGAGCATATAACATGCCGTGTGCACCGCCTCTGTGTTGAATATTGGACTCCCCGGATTTGGTTTTGGATGATGAGCAAACATAAATAATTCATGAACTAACAATTTGTGAGCGCATTATTGGAGATCGTCGCCAAATTCACGAGAACAATCAAAGCGACATCTCAAGACTTCTCAAAGATCGTATTCATTGCCTAAAGCTTCGTTGAAGCTCTTGGACCGTTTTGGAAGTCATGAAGAATTGATCGAAGCTCTCGAAGACCGTTCATTAAGGTTTTATTTATAGTCTTTTAGCTTCGTTCTATAGAATGTTAAGCCTTGAGTATATCTTACGATTCTATCTTCATAACGCTCATATCGTAGCTCTAGGATCTTAGTACAAGTACACTCTAACTTCCTCGAAGCATCGCGCTTCGATTCGGACTTGTTTGTGCATGTTAGTTGGTACAAGAAGAAGTACTGACCGACTAAATGGTGATCTAGTCGGTCAGCAGAGCTTCTTGGACTGACTAGTTTGAGTTAATCTTTTCTTGTTCAGTACTGTTTACAGTTAGTCGGTCTACGTTGACTCACCGACCGACTAGTTTGTGAACTAGTCGGTCAGTGATGCTTCTTTGACCGACTAGTTATGATTTACTGTACATGCCAAATTTCTCCTAAACTAATGTTTATCGTTAGTCGGTCTAAGAACGTTTGGTGACCGACTAGTTGATAATCTAGTCGGTCAACTTTTGTTCTTGGACCGACTAAGTCAATTTGTATTCAGACTATTTGTTTTTGCCTCTTAGTCGGTCTACGTTCACTGACTGACCGACTAGTTGTGAAACTAGTCAGTCAGAAAGTCTTCTTGGACCGACTAGATTTCTAAGTCTGAATTTCTATCTCTTCTCAGTTCTTAACTTAGTCGGTCCATGTTGTTTGACTGACCGACTAGTTGATGAACTAGTCGGTCAGTGGTTGTTCTTTGACCGACTAGTTGCCTCAGATTTCTATCCGTTGGGAATTGACCTAACTTGTTTTTATGGGACCCTATAAATACGAACCTAGGTCATTTCTCTCTAGGTTAGAGCTGCCATTAAGAGATTCATTGAGATTGAAAGAGATAGCCATTCTCACTCATTTCTAAAGCTCTCGTCCTCACAAGAAATCCATTCTCTCACATTCTAGATCTAGAATCCATCTTGAGAGAAGTTTGTTCTTGGTGAGCCCTTCAAGCTCTAGCTTTTCAAGCTCTAGCTTGATTCAAGTATCCAAATCACTCCTAGGCAACCATTGCTGGTCATTTCTTTGGTGCTAGGTCTTGGTGACTTCATCTTCCTCAAATCCCTCCTTGCACCTATTTGGTAAGAAAACTCAAGGTATAGGATTTTGTGGTAAGATTGTTTATTTCATTATAAACTTGTTTTATATTGCTTATTGATTCTCTCGGTTGTGAGAGAAGGTTGTGATCCCGGGTTGTGGGATTCACTATTGCCATTGCATGTATGATTTGATCTTGTGAAGGTTTTTCACAAGATATCATAGTGGAAATCTTGGGTTAGGGTTTCTAACCTAAGTATCCGGAGGGGATCCGGGTGGTTGGGACGTAGGATCACCGGGAACAAGTCGGAGAGACTTGGGTGGATCCGAACCCAGTAACATCTTTTGTTAGCGTTGTTAATTTTGTTGTTGTCATTCAATTTAAGCTTCCGCAAATTGATTTGATAGTTGTTTGCACTATAATTAGGAATTATACTCCTTGTTATTTTTAAAGTACTATTCACCCCCCCTCTAGTACATGTGCAGTAGCTTGTAGGGCATTACATTTGGTATCAGAGCCAAATACTGAGCTATGTCTGCCAACGACAACAAAACCGTGCGTCCACCTTCTGACTATGGCATCTTCAGGAACCGTGAAGGAGCGTCTTCGGTCATGGAAGGACATTCCTCGACTAGGCATCCATTCTTCAACGGCGTCAATTATGGATATTGGAAATCCGGATGGAAACGTTCCTCCGGAGCGCCTCCTTGTAGAGAATTACCATGTCGGAGTACAATGTGCCTACCGAAGAAGATTTCGACAAGTGGCCTACCGCGGAGGTCACCGCGGAGATTGCAAATGCCAAAGCAATGAATGCTTTACAATGTGCATTGGAACCCGAAGATTTTAATAAGATATGCACATGTAAGAGTGCATATCAAATTTGAAATTCGCTCCTCATTTTGCATGAAGGAACGAGTCGGGTAAGAGATTCTAAACTCGTGGTAGTCAATAGAGATTACGAATTGTTTCATATGGAACAGGGAGAAAAGATGAAGGAGTATTATGCTCGCTTCGTCGACATAATGAACGAGTTGGAAGCTCTCGGCAAAACCTACACCCAAAAGGAGAAGTGTTCGAAGCTTATCGAAGGACTTCCTTCTTCTTGGGAGAAACGTACCTTCGCCATCGAGGAAGGTAATAACATGAATAAGTATACCGTAGTTCAATTGATGGGTACTTTGATGTCATACGAGGTATGCAAAGATAACAAGGTGAAGTTACATGAAAAGATGAAGTCATATTTGAACCAAGACGTGCCTAAGAAAAAGGCGATTGCATTCAAGGCGGCTTCATCCACCTCTACCGATGATGAGGACTCGGAAGAAGAAATGGACATGGAATCCATTGCACTCATGGCAAAGAAGTTCAATCGCTTCTTCCGAAAGGGTAACTTCAAACAAAAATCTAAATTTACTTCTACTAACGCCTCTCCACCTTTGTGCTTTAAATGCAATAAGCCAGGACACATCAAAGCGGATTGTCCTCAAAACAAGCAAAAGGAGAAGTGGAAGGCGCCGAAGTTCGACAAGTCCAAGAAGTACAAAAAGGGGTACAAAAAGGGACTTGTCAGAGCAACATTCACCGACTCCAAGGATTCCTCAAGCGGAGAGTCGGACGATGAGAAAGTGGAGCAAGCGCACATGTGCTTCATGGCAAGAGAGGAGCATGATCAAGGATCTTCCTCCTCCGATGATAGCGACGACGAAGGCGATGAGGTAACTATGGATGATCTTAGGGATGCTAACTCTCATTTATGGTCTAAATACACTAAATTAGTAAATAGATATACTAAAGTAAAAGATGACCTAGCTAGCATTCAAACCTCGCCTAAGACTATCATCACCAACAACGACACCGTTGTTGAAGAGTTAAGAAATGAGATTGTCAATCTCAAATCTAAACTTGAACATGTTAGCATTGATGATCCGGAAGAACATAGGATAGCGGATTTAACTTCTCAAAACTCGACCTTGAGTATTGAGAACGAGAATCTTAAATCTCGTGTTTATGTGCTCACATCGCAAGTATCCAACTTGGATACTTCTATGCGTTCTCTCAAAGAGAAATATGAGAACACATTAGGCCGAATTAATAAATTCAATAAGGGTAAGGACCATTTGGATAAAATCCTAAGTGACTTACTTCCGGCCAATCACCACATTGGTTTGGGGTATACGATGGGATGTCCATCCAAAGCGGCCACTACTTTTGTTAGGCCAACTTCCGGTGACTCTACGAGTGGTAGCAAACACTCTATTGGTAGTTCTTCTACCAATGGTGCTTCCACCTCGTCCACACCCTCTTTCGGAAAGAAACCCACTTTGGGTGGACCTCCAAAGAAGGGGCATGCGTATATGTACACCAATACCATGCCACGTAGGAACACACGTCCTACTCCACCGTCTCACACATATGATGATTTTTATGCAACACATTCTCGGGCACGTGCACACCATGTGAGACACCCTCACGCACGTGTTCCCACACATGCATATGTTCACCCACCTCATCATATGAATAATTCTCGTCATGCACCATTCCATCATGTTCCGTATGCCTATCCACAACATGCATCACGTAGAAATCAACGTCGCATGCATGCACCCAATAGGATGAGGGCTCCCAAGATTTTCACAATTTAGAGCCCAAAGGACACAAGCATGGATGAAAAACAAGTATATATGAATGCTTATTTTTCGGATGTTGTGCATAGTAGAAATTATGTGGGGAAGTTTAAGTCCAATTGGACTTCGCTTCCAAAGGTCTAACCTTTGAGGACCCAATGACCTTGGGTACCATGATATGAAATTTTCTATCTTTAGGTACTCAAGGAAAAGAAAAAGAAAAGGAGCAACAAATTTAAATTTAGCTCCAAAGGGAATTGGATACTCGATAGCGGGTGTTCAAAACACATGACGGGTGACGCTAAATTGCTCTCCGGAGTAGTTCCCATTGCAAATGGAAACCGCGTCGTATTTGGAGGCAACGAGAGCGGAACCATCGTCGGTGTTGGTAAAGTGGGTAACCCGTCTAAACCCTTAATTAGTGATGTTTATCTAGTTAATGGTTTAAATCATAATCTTATTTCAATAAGCCAACTTTGTGACAAAGGTTACAAAGTTAGCTTTGCGAAAGGATGGTGTCATATTTCAAATGATAATAATGATTTATTATTTTCCGGCACACGTCATAAAGATATTTATATTTTGGATCTTCCTAAGTCATATGAACAATGTCTCGTTGCCAACACAAGTGAACAACACTTATGGCATCGACGCTTTGGACATGTGAACTTTGGAACACTTTATACACTTTCAAAATTAAATTCCATTAAAGGTTTTCCGAAGCTCATTTTTGAAAAGAAAAGTTTTTGTGATTCTTGTCAACGTGGCAAGCTTCCTAAATCTTCATTTAAACCTAAGAAAAGCATTTCTACGAAACGACCACTAGAGCTATTACATCTAGATTTATTTGGGCCAACTAGAGTTGCTTCCTTAGGAAATGCAAGATATGGACTTGTCATCGTCGATGATTATTCTAGATTTACATGGGTATTTTTCTTATGTAATAAAAATGAAGCTTTTGAAAACTTCACAATATTTGTGAAGAAAGTACAAAATCTCATCGGAACCACCATTGTCACTATTCGTAGTGATCATGGGGGTGAATTTGAGAATGAGTCTTTCTCAAATTTTTGTGATGATCTTGGAATTACTCACACGTTTTCTTTCCCTCGCGCACCTCCTCAAAATGGTGTTGTTGAGAGGAAGAATAGAACACTTGTGGAGTGTGCTCGCACTATGCTCGAAGATAGTCAACTTGGTTATCAATTTTGGGCGGAAGCGGTACACACCGCTTGTTATGTGTTTAATAGAATACTTTTGAGGCCCGACACCAAACAAACTTGTTATGAATTGTTGTTTGGTAGATTGCCTCAAGTTAAACATTTTCGTGTTTTCGGCGCAAAATGTTTTATTAAAAACACATATGATAATTTGGACAAGTTTGATCCGAGATCAGATGAGGGGATATTTGTTGGGTATTCCTCACGTAGCAAAGCCTACCGAATATACAACAAAAGATCCTCTACGATCGAGGAATCACTTCATGTCTCTTTTAATGAGAATTTTACTACTCCTAGAATTTCAAATGATGATGACTCTATGGATGTTTTATGTGATTCGTTTGAAAATTCTAAGTCTATTGATTCAATTGATTCTATTGATACTAACCCGACTAATGAAGTTGTTGAGAATGTGCCTAATGATCAAGGTATTCCCAAGCGGCTTCATACCGTTCGCGACCATCCCCATGAGCAAGTCATTGGCAATATTCATGATAGTGTCAAGACGAGATCGCAAGTCCACCACTTCACCAATTGTGCCTTTGCCTCATCGATAGAGCCAAAGAATATAGTTGAAGCGTGCGAAGATAGTGCTTGGATACTTGCCATGGAGGAGGAACTCATTCAATTCGAGAGGAATGAGGTATGTGAGCTTGTTCCTTTGCCATCAAAGAACCACACCGTCATAGGGACAAAGTGGATCTTCAAGAACAAAACCGACGAAAATCAAGTCGTCATCCGGAACAAAGCTCGGTTAGTAGCTCAAGGCTATCGCCAAGAGAAAGGTATCGATTTCGAAGAATCCTTCGCTCCGGTAGCTAGATTAGAATCAATTAGACTATTATTGTCTTATGCATGCCATAAAAATTTTAAATTATTTCAAATGGATGTTAAAAGTGCATTTTTGAACGGAGATGTCGTTGAGGAAGTTTACGTTTCTCAACCTCCGGGCTACATAAATGAAAATTTTCCAAATCATGTTTTTAAACTAAAGAAAGCTCTTTGTGGTTTGAGACAAGCTCCTCGAGCTTGGTATGATCGCCTAAAGAATTTTCTTTTGGATTTGAATTTTAAAATGGGCGAAGCCGATTCTACACTTTTTGTTAAGCATGCGAATAATGATATTTTATTAGTTCAAATTTATGTTGATGATATCATTTTCGGTGCTACTAACTTCACTCTTTGCGAAGAGTTTTCTAATGTTATGAAGGAACAATTTGAGATGAGCCACATGGGCGAACTCAAATATTTCTTAGGTCTCCAAATTCACCAATTGAACGATGCAATCTTCATCCACCAAACGAAGTACATGGTGGAGTTGCTAAAGCGATTTGGAATGGAGAATGCCTCCGGGAAAAAGACTCCTATGAGCACTACAACGCATCTTGATAAAGATACGGGCGGAAAAGATGTAGACATTCGTCTATATCGAGGTATGATAGGTAGTTTACTTTATCTTACCGCAAGTAGGCCCGATATTATGTTTGCCGTTTGTATTTGTGCTCGTTATCAGTCTCAACCTAAGGATTCTCACTTAGTAGCGGTTAAACGTATTTTTCGCTATCTAAGTTACACTTTAGATTTTGGATTACTTTATCCGAAATCTAGCACATATGAGTTAGTCTCATATAGTGACGCTGATTATGCGGGATGCAAATCCGACAGGAAGAGTACTAGTGGCACTTGCCATTTTCTAGGAAATTCCCTTGTCTCTTGGTTTTCCAAGAAGCAAAATTCGGTATCACTTTCAACCACCGAGGCGGAATACATTGCCGCCGGTGCCGCTTGTGCCCAGGTTCTTTGGATGAGACACGCACTGAAGGATTTTGGTATTCATTGTGATACTAGCCCTATCATGGTGGATAACCAAAGTGCTATTTGTCTTTCAAAGAATCCGGTGCACCATTCCCGATCTAAACACATAGATGTCCGACACCATTTTTTAGATGATCATGTTGCTAAAAAGGACATCATATTAGTGTACGTTGAAACCCAAAAGCAAATCGCCGATATTTTCACGAAACCCCTAAAGGAGGACTCCTTTGTGCGGTTGCGTCGAGAATTGGGGATTATGGGTGAATCCGAGATATAGGATTCATATCTCATTCAATTATCTTGCATGCTATTATATTTCGCGATATTTCGTTCATGCTAGATTTATTGAATTTTTGGGATTTTATGTGATATGTTTGAATTTTTGCTCGAATTCTTATTTGAATGTCGTATTTAAGATTTCGATGTTTAATGGGGTAGTTTAGATGACTTATGAGAGGGTTAAGATGTTTCATCCAAGTGTTTTTATGAAGAGAACTCATTTATCAACTTTTGGACTCTTCTAGTCGGTTTCAGTGCATCAGCCAACCGACTAGATGCTCATCTAGTCGGTCAGCTAGTGAACTCAGACCGACTAGTTCAAGCTTTAACTTTCTCCTGTCATTGACTTCTTTTAGTCGGTCACAGTTCTCTTACCGACCGACTAGATTGAAAACTAGTCGGTCAGTGATTATACTGTGACCGACTAACTCTAGCCCTAGAATTTTCTGTTTGCCTCTGTTTCGACTTAGTCGGTTTAAGCTCATTGACCGACCGACTAGATCGTAATATAGTCGGTCAGTGCTTAAACTGTGACCGACTAAGTGCTCTAGGGCAGTCGCGTCTTTTCGCATTCCCGACCGACTTAATCTAATTTTATCCGATCAATTCTTCATTTAGTCGGTTGTTTTCGTTCCCCAGCTCGAAAAACCCCTAAACCCGATCGAGACCCTTCGTCTTCCCGTCGTTTTCCGGCGACTTTTCCGGCCATCTCCGCCGTCCGTCGCCGTCGACCACTCCCCTAGGTATCTCCCCCCTTCCTAGATCTTGTTTTTAATCCCTAGGGTTTGCTCTAGACTTTGTTTTCACTTCTAGGCTCTAGGATTTCGAAATTCTCTCTTAGGGCTTTGTGCTTAGTTTGTGTCTTAGGTTCTAGGGGTTGTGTTAGGATCTTTGATCTTATCCCGTCGCTTGTTTGTACTCGTTGTGCCGTGATCATGGCACGAACGAGAATCCCGATTACATCTTCTGGGGCATCCCCCATGACTGTAGATGCTCCGACCGCTTCGACCCCTCCTAAGCGTAGGGCCAAGACCACCCGTCCCCCCTCTTCGTCTTCAACACCGTTGAAGAGGAAGAGGACGTCCAAGCCTAAACCTACCGGCCAATCTTCCAAGTCTAAACCTAAACCCAAGAAATTCCGTGCACCCACTCCTCCCGGTGAGCGTTCAGGTAGTGATTCCGAGGATGATTCCGATGAAGAATACACTCCTGAACATCCCGAGAAGGCACCTACTCCACCCCCTCCTCCACCTCCTCCTAAGCCCCGTAAGGCTAAGGGTAAAGCTCCTATGCCAGTCGGCGGTGTAGATATATCGTTGTGCCGCGACGACCCTCAGTGTCTCGCAGCGTACAACCGTATAGAGCACTGCCCACTACTGTTGGAGCATTACGTTCAGTTTTCTGATTTTCTTGGCCTTGCAGATCTTCTCTCCTATAGTGGCCTATTGGACTACCTTCGATTCGACCCTAAGGCGAACCCTAGACCCTATCCTCGCCTGGTCAAATTATTCTATGCCAATCGTGTCCGGGGCCAGTACGGTGAGTCTCACTCCATCGAGACTTCTGTTTTGGGGACTCCTATAGTCCTCACGGCAGAAATCTTGGGGGAGTTGATAGGTTGCTCGTCGTGTGGCCTCCTCCCGTCTGACATCTCTGTCGACAATATCTCCTCCCTCGATCAGCAGACCCTAGGCAAAATCTTCCAGGTTATCCCCCCTGCCTTCATAGGAGTACCTTCGAAATCATTCAAGCCGAATGCTTGGGCGATTAACCTGATCTTGAAATCCTGCCTTCTTCCCAAGTATGGATCTTCTTCACTTCCATCTCAGCCGTTTCTGAAATTGATTTACGCTCTGTTTATGGGTAGCGAGATTAATTGGGCTCGCATTATACTCGATAAGATGGATTCTTTCGAGTGTATTCGCAAGACCACTAAATCTGCGCATATCCCATACCCTTGTGTTCTGACCTTGGTTTTCCGTCGATTCGGTGTCCCCTTGCCCCCTGATGATGAGCGTCCCCTTGGTCCTCCTCTGAACGCGACGGCCGTTAAGAAATCTCTTGCGGCACTCCGTCACGTGCAGCGGTCGACACCTTCTGCATCTCAGGCCACTCCTTCAGCTGCTTAAGTCCCTCCTCCTACCACCACACTTGATGATGTCGTTCGGTTACTTCGTCGGCACGAGTCGCGTTTGGCTCGTATCGAAGAGGTCGTCTGCCGTATGGCTAGTTTGATGGGCGTTCAGCTTCCTCCCTCCGTTTCTGAGGATGAGGAGATGGACGATGAGGATATTAATGAGCTGGTCACCTCCTTGGCTCGTGGCGATGAGGCCACTGCTACTGCTGCTGCTACCACATCTGCTCCTGATGCTGGCACCTCTTCCGGTGCTCCTGAGACTTCTGCACCAGTGGATCAGCCTTCTGATGCTGCTGCTGCTCCTTTTGACGACCCTGCTCCTGTTTTGCCTGCTGTTGTTCCTGTTGAGACCCCAGCCGTTGAGCCAGTCGTCGATGTCTCCACCCCTGCCCCGACGATCCCGTCTGTTGACACGCCTCTCCTCCCTGCAGAGCCTGAGTCCACTCCTTCGACTGGACCCACGGAGACTGTAGATCCAGCCACTTCCTCGTGACCGTCTATTTCGAGGCCTCTCCTATGATCTTTGGATGATGCATCTTATTGAGAGTATTTTGGGTTAGGATGGAGTGTTGGGGTTGTTTTGATGTATTTTGGTTATATGGATGTCGGTGTTGTATTTTGATGTTTTTGGGTGTTGATGATGATGTATTGATGTATGATGTATTTTCTATTTTGATGTTGATATACATGGTCTGTTGCATTTGATATGATGTTGTCGATATCTTTTTGGATGTACTCATGATGTTTTTATATATATATACATCGATGTTCTCTTTGTTTTACTTCGTCGTGCACATTTAATTTTCATTCATTGTTTATGATATGTGAAATCGACGCTCGTCGCTTAAAAACTTGGTTAAATAGATTATATTTCTATGACTGTATAGAATTGTTTTCCATGCACAAATTTAACCAAGAATATTGAATATTGGAGAGTATGTTTCTTTATTCAATAAATGAATAAATATTTGGTATTTTTGATGATTTTAATTATCGCTTTTTGATAATGGACAATTTGGCACACCTTGATTTGATTTCATCACTTTTCCCTTGGTGTCAATTAGGTCCATCGTCAATATCTAATACTCCCGATGTTGGATTTTCCATTTCCTAGTTGTTGTCGTTGTATGCCCCCCATTTTTGGGAAAATGCCAAAGGGGGAGAGATAATGATAATAAATAGGTCAAATGAAAATTTAACTCAATTTCCAAGAATCTAATTTACTGTGTTAGATTCAGGGGGAGTTAAGATATATATAAGGATTTTCAAAATCCGATATTTCAAAAATCGATTCTTGTTATATATCTTACTCGTCTGATTGATGCAATTTATATATATTCATTTTGGAATTAACGTGTCATCAATGCAGGGGGAGTAAGTATTTTACATTTGAATCATTATTTTTGATTATTATTTATGTTGGTTTGTCATCACCAAAAAGGGGGAGAATGTTGAATATTGGACTCCCCGGATTTGGTTTTGGATGATGAGCAAACATAAATAATTCATGAACTAACAATTTGTGAGCGCAGTATTGGAGATCGTCGCCAAATTCACGAGAACAATCAAAGCGACATCTCAAGACTTCTCAAAGATCGTATTCATTGCCTAAAGCTTCGTTGAAGCTCTTGGACCGTTTTGGAAGTCATGAAGAATTGATCGAAGCTCTCGAAGACCGTTCATTAAGGTTTTATTTATAGTCTTTTAGATTCGATCTATAGAATGTTAAGCCTTGAGTATATCTTACGATTCTATCTTCATAACGCTCATATCGTAGCTCTAGGATCTTAGTACAAGTCCACTCTAACTTCCTCGAAGCATCGCGCTTCGATTCGGACTTGTTTGTGCATGTTAGTTGGTACAAGAAGAAGTACTGACCGACTAGATGGTGATCTAGTCGGTCAGCAGAGCTTCTTGGACCGACTAGTTTGAGTTAATCTTTTCTTGTTCAGTACTGTTTACAGTTAGTCGGTCTACGTTGACTCACCGACCGACTAGTTTGTGAACTAGTCGGTCAGTGATGCTTCTTTGACCGACTAGTTGTGATTTACTGTACATGCCAAATTTCTCCTAAGCTACTGTTTATCGTTAGTCGGTCTAAGAACGTTTGGTGACCGACTAGTTGATAATCTAGTCGGTCAACTTTTGTTCTTAGACCGACTAAGTCAATTTGTATTCAGACTATTTGTTTTTGCCTCTTAGTCGGTCTACGTGCACTGACTGACCGACTAGTTGTGAAACCAGTCGGTCAGAAAGTCTTCTTGGACCGACTAGATTTCTAGGTCTGAATTTCTATCTCTTCTCAGTTCTTAACTTAGTCTGTCCATGTTGTTTGACTGACTGACTAGTTGATGAACTAGTCGGTCAGTGGTTGTTCTTTGACCGACTAGTTGCCTCAGATTTCTATCCGTTGGGAATTGACCTAACTTGTTTTTATGGGACCCTATAAATACGAACCTAGGTCATTTCTCTCTAGGTTAGAGCTGCCATTAAGAGATTCATTGAGATTGAAAGAGATAGCCATTCTCACTCATTTCTAAAGCTCTCTTCCTCACAAGAAATCCATTCTCTCACATTCTAGATCTAGAATCCATCTTGAGAGAAGTTTGTTCTTAGTGAGCCCTTCAAGCTCTAGCTTGATTCAAGTCTCCAAATCACTCCTAGGCACCCATTGTTGGTCATTTCTTTGGTGCTAGGTCTTGGTGACTTCATCTTCCTCAAATCCCTCCTTGCACCTATTTGGTAAGAAAACTCAAGGTATATGATTTTGTGGTAAGATTGTTTATTTCATTATAAACTTGTTTTATATTGCTTATTGATTCTCTCGGTTGTGAGAGAAGGTTGTGATCCCGGGTTGTGGAATTCACTATTGCCATTGCATGTATGATTTGATCTTGTGAAGGTTTTTCACAAGATATCATAGTGGAAATCTTGGGTTATGGTTTCTAACCTAAGTATCCGGAGGGGATCCGGGTGGTTGGGACATAGGATCACCGGGAACAAGTCGGAGAGACTTGGGTGGATCCGAACCCAGTAACATCTTTTGTGAGCGTTGTTAATTTTCTTGTTGTCATTCAATTTAAGCTTCCGCAAATTGATTTGGTAGTTGTTTGCACTATAATTAGGAATTATACTCCTTGTTATTTTTAAAGTACTATTCACCCCCCCCTCTAGTACTTGTGCAGTAGCTTGTAGGGCATTACACTCTGCCCAAAATTGAAGTCCAAGATGACTATCATGGATCATGGTGCATACACACTCAATAAAAGTCATATTCTTCTCTCAACAATACCATTTTGTGGTGGTGCGCGAGGAAAAGAAAAGTTGTGAGTAATCTTGTTATCATCACTAAACTTAGAGAAAAGTTCTTTCTCAAATTCTCCTCCATGATCACTACGAATAGTAATAATGGTGGTTCCTAAGAGATTTTGAATTTTCTTTGTAAATTTGGTAAACTCATCAAAGGCATCTATATTTAAAATGATACACACGTAAATCTTGAAAAGTCATCTATAGTGACTATTCTATAATGATCATTTCCTAAAGAAGCTACTCTAGTAGGCCCAAATAGATCTAAATGAAGTAATTCTAGGGGCCTCTCAGAAGTTATGCCATCTTTAAGTTTAAATGAATATTTACGGAGTTTACCTCGTTGACATGAATAACAAAAACTTTTCTTAATAAAAGATATTTTAGGAAATCATTTAATTAAATCATGCTTAGCTAATTTATATAAATGCTTAAAATGAACATGCCCAAAACGGCGATTCCATAATAATTGTTCGTTCAAATGAGCAACTAGGCAATGTTCAAAAGATTTAGTCATACTTAACATATAAATATTTTTATGTCTAATGCCAGAAAATAAACCATGTGAATAATTATCAACTATACTACATAAACCGTCTCCAAAGTTAACCATGTAACCTTTGTCACAAAGTTGACTTACAGAGATGAGGTTAAGAAATTAACCTTCTACTAAATAGACATTATCAATTATAAGTTTGGATGGGTTACCGACTTTGCCTACTCCAATAATGGTTACCTTTTGATCGCCTTCAAAGGAGACCGTTGCACCGTCCTTGATGCGGATCACTTCGAAGAGCAAGGAGGGATCTCCCGTCATGTGTTTGGTCCAACCAATATCGAGTATCCATCATTTCCTTTTCGAGCTAATATTTCTTTTATTGATCACTTTCTTAGTATACCATAAGCTCATGGTACCCAAGCTTATTGAGTCCAAGTGGATTACCCCTTTGGAAACCAAGTCCAAGTAGACTTTGGCTTTCCAACATAGTTACCACTAGTTATCACATCAGTAAAGTACGAACTTACATATGCATTCCTATCATTTGTGCTAGTGTTCTTGGGACCGCAAATAGTGTATGGTTTGGGAGTCCTCTTCCTAGTTGCATGCACATTAGGTTGAGGTCTACGTGGTGCCTGATGCTTAGGAGTATGAGGTCTAGCGTATGAAGGTGGTAGAGGATATCCATGCATCATATAAGGATCATTGCAAAAAGTAAAGCATGCATATTATATGGTGCATATGGAGCATACATATGATGTAGTGGATATGCATGATGTGTATGAGCAAATGAGTGTGTAGGAATATGTGCATGAGTATTTCTCAAGTGCGGGTTTGCACGTGCCAGTGGGTGTGGAGCATAAAATTCATCATATGTGTTTATATGTGTTGTAGGATTGTTCTTAAGATTGTGCGTGTTAGTTTACATAATGGCATGTCCTTTCTTTTGATTTCTGCCCTTAGTGAGTTTCTTGTTAAAAGAAGGAACGTGTGTAGTGGTGACTTTCTTGGTAGGTTTGCTACCAATAGTGTTTTTGTCACTTCTAGTGGATGCACCGGAGGATGGTCTCACAAAATCTATAGTTACACCACTATAGGAGGTGCGTGATTTGGATGCGTTTGCTTACACATAACCAAGTCCAACACGATATTTGGATGCGTTTGCTTACACATAACCAAGTCCAACACGATGTATGGCCGAAAATTGGTTGGAAATCAATTCATCCAATTGCCCTTTCCCTTTATTAAATCTCTTAATATGGGAGGACATGAGCTCATATTTCTTCTTTAAAGAAGAAATGGTCGTGTCCAAGGTGGACACACGTGTAGTAAGCTCGCGCACTTAGATTTTGAGAGAATAATTCTTAATACCCAATTTTGTTTTTGTGAAATTAGATCATCATTATCTTTGGAAGGAATGAAATCTAATTGAGATTCGGGGAATTCACCTCATTTCTCAAAGTGCCATTTGAGAAACCAAATTGGCTTTCTCAAGTGTGAATGTGTCAACAATGGTGTCATTGTTGGTGATGGATGGTATGGATGATTTAGTAGCATTCAATTTCTTCAAATTAGTAAACCTAAGCATGAGAGATTGATACTTTGAAATTAACTCTTCGTTAACAATACAGAGTTCATCCATTGTTACCTCGATTTCATCGTTCTCACTATCGCTTCCATTAGAAGCTGTATCCTCACATGCTATGCAACACATGTGCACTCTCACCCTTCTCATCTTCGGATTCGCTTGAAGAATCCTCGCTCGAATCATCAAAAGTCCCAACAAGTCCTTTCTTCTTATCCTTCTTGAATTTGTCGGACTTGTGGTACTTTGGTGCCATCCACTTTTCTTTGTTCGTTAACATTGGGCAAGCCTTCTTGATGTGCCCTGGCTTGTTACAATTAAAACAAAGAGAAGAGGAATTGTTATTAGAATCAAATTTAGATTTAGAAGGGAATTTACCTTTGCAAAAGAAGAGTTGGAATTTCTTCGACAATAGCGCCATTTCTTCCAAATCCATCTCGATCTCGGATTTATCACTATCGGAGGATGAAGAGGTAGCCTTTAATTCTAACACCTTCTTCTTTGCCTCTGTTGGCTTCATCATAGCTCTAATCTTCACTCGGTTCTCCATTCTTACTTTGTAAAACTTGAGAGTACCGATGAGATTCACCACTTTATAATTCTTCATGTCATTGACCTCCTCAATGGCAATAGCCATTGTTTCCCAATTTGAGGTCATTGCCATGATTATCTTTCTTACCTTCTCTTGTTGGGTGCATAATTTTCTGAGAGCTTCAAGCTCATTAGTGATGTCGGTGAAGCGTCCGTACATCATTGCAATGTTCTCACCTTCCAGCATGTGAAACATGTCGAAGTTTTGGTATCAACATATTACTTTGGCAATTTTACCTTGTTTGTCCCCTTCGTGGGTGACAACTAGATAGTTATATATTTGATATGCACTCTTACATGTGCATATCTTGTTGAACTCATACAGATCTAATGTGCAATGAAGAGAGTTCATTGCTTTGGCATTGTTCCCCTCGGCGGACTTCTCGACGGGAGTCCATTTGACAAAATCTTCTTTGGTGGGTTCTACGTAATCCTTATGGAGGGTTCTCCAAAGATAAGCACTCCTTAAGACATCACAATCCGACACTTCCAATAGCTAAAATTCGTGCCATTGAAACATGGAGGACGAACCGTTGATTGTCCTTCGAATACTGTAGAAGAATCATCACGATCATGATTTTGTACGAGGTAAGAGGTGGAACATTGTTGTTGTTGGATGCCATAGCTATAGTCTAGATCTGATACCAATTATAAGGACATGGCTATGAGAAAAACACTGGAAGGGGGGTTAAATAGTGTTTATAAAATTTAACTAAGAAATTACGCCTACTTAAATCCTAATCCAACAAAGATACAGAAATAAGAATTAACAACAATGAATCAATGCAAACAATAAGATGTTTCAAGGGTTCAGATTATCCAAGTCAAACCCGACGTGTTCCCGATAATCCTACGTCACATTCATCGGATACCTTCGGATACTCAAGTTAGAACCGTAAGGTGAGGTTTCCTTTAAACCCACTTGTAAAAACCCTACAAGTGTAATCGAACAGCAATTGATGTCCTTGAATCCTGGAACTTGGGATGAAACAAATCACTCTTACAAACTAAGAGTGAATCAAATATCGAAAGATATGAAATTATGAAATTGCA
The DNA here is from genome assembly GCA_030789695.1 of Scilla litardierei. Lineage (NCBI taxonomy): Eukaryota > Viridiplantae > Streptophyta > Magnoliopsida > Asparagales > Asparagaceae > Scilla > Scilla litardierei. The sequence goes on along the minus strand of CM061131.1, from coordinate 85,902,513 downwards.
ACACTTACAATCACATATGCCTTGAAGTAGAACTTGAAGGAGCAAGTTTGTTATATGTTGATGTCTCTTCCAAAAAGAGAGAAATCACTTTCTCTTATTACCACCAAATGCCTAGAGGGTATCACTTTAATTCTAGGTTAAAGAGCAACAGAGAATGAGATTCTATGGCTTGGAGAGAATGAGAGCTTGAGAACTTGAAGATGAATTCTTGAGTTGCTAAGAGAATGACTAATAGGCTCCAATGGAACAATAGAAGCCCCTCTTATAGGTTCTCCAAAACCCTCAAACAAAATATCCAAAAACCACTTGAAATCCGTGTGGAAAAAGACAATGGATAGAATTTACTGTATAGACCGGCGACTGATGCACTGTGTCAAAGGGTAGGTGAGAATTCAAATGGTAACTTATCACGTAGGACAGTCGACTGCTGCACTGTGTCAGCGGATAGGTGAGAGTTCAAACGGTAACATACCACATAGGATAGTCAATTGCTGCACTGTGTCAGAGAGTAGGTGAGAATTCAAATGGTAACTTACCACGTAAGACAGTCGACCGATGAAGGTTGGACAAGCGCCTGAAAACCATCAGGCGACTGAGAAACCTTCTACAGGCGACTGATATCTTAAGTGCATAATTTGATAGAGAGTAAGAATTCTGGGTATACTAAGACAGGCGACTGATGTGGAATCCAAAGGCGTATGTGCCATGGGTAGGCAACTGGGAAACTAATATACAGCATGTGTCTCACAAATGAGTAACTTGCCAAAATCAAAGTTCTGTGCAAGTGTTGGACAAGCGCCTGTAGAAGCATATACAGGCGCCTGTGCCATGGGCAGGCACCTGTAAATTCTTCTTACATCGCCTGTAGGGGCTAGTACGAGAGTTGACAAAACTTTAGAAGTTTGGGCAGGATGAGACCGACGACTTACTAACAAGTCACAGACGCATGTACTTTGTACAGAAGTCGCCTGATGAAAGTAAAGAACTGAAAGCCCAAAAATCAAATCAAACATTGCGTGCATAACAGACGACTAAAGAACAATTCTCATGCACCTGCATGGAGAAAGGCGCATGTACAATGTTCATCAGTCGCCTATTGAAAGTCCAAAATGCACAGTAAAGGGAAATCAAAGATAGAGCTTTAGGAAATGTAATCTAATAAAATACTAGGCTAGAAATAGTGAAGTGTGTGAGCTCCAACAGTAAACTACTTCAAAGCTACATTCTAATGAGAAAGAAAAGAGAATGAAAAGATTACATATGTTTTAGCTTCTCTTCTTTCTCTTGAACGATGTTGAAGTCTTCTTGAACACTTTGAACCTCCATTCTTTATCTTTGATCACCCAATCTTTAACTTTGAGCTTTGATTGATCTTCATGGTCATCCATTGCTATTTGATCGTCATGATAAGCTTATGCAATGGATTAACTACATGTAGGGGATTAGTCACAAGTGTTTATGTTTGCTCATCATAAAAAACAAGTAGGGAGAAGTCCAATACTCAACAATTTGTTTAAAATTTATGTTTTTGTTTATAAATATGCAATGAACAGAAGTATGACCAACACATCCACAAGTAAAGCACTTTGCATGAATATTTTTCACTTTTGTAGCCTCTTTGTGAACTTTATTATTCTTGGGCTTTTCACCATGTTTTAAACCATATCCAAGTCCTCGTCTATTGTTTCCATATATTTGGTTTCGAAGAATTATATCCAAAGATTGTTTTCCAACACCAAATTTCTTTATGGTCAAATTTCTTTATGGTCAATTCAAGGTCAGTGACTTTGGATTTCAAATAAAGATTGTCATTCCCAAGCGAAGTGCATTTACTGATGAAAGCCATTTTATTTGCCTCTTCATTCTTTTTTCAAGTTTTCATCTTTCTTTTCTATCTCATTCATTTTTCCTTTGAGCTCTTTGTTTTCAGATTCTAACTTGATCAATTTTTCCTTGAGCTCTTTTCTTTCAGCCTCTAATATAATCATATTTTCTATGCATGCTTTGTTTTTAGTCTCTACATTAGAACATACATCACACTTAAAGGTCTCATGCACAATGGGTGGTTACTTTTTTAATCGTTGTAAGAGTGGCCTTAAGTGTATTATTTTCAGTTTTCAATTTTTCATCGTCTAGAGACATGTTGTAGTTTTTTTAATTATAATTCAAAGTTTACTTCCCTAAGAGACTAAACAATGGATTCTAATTTGTCAATTTCATCATGCATATTCTCACAAATATTTACAAGCTCAGCTATAGAGTAAGATTGTACCCCATCAAGATCTCCCATTAAACATAGAGAAGCGTGGGCAGTCTCATCTTTTTGTTTGTCCTCTCTATCTTCATCACATGTTGTCATAAGTGATTTTCCATTCTTCTCCACATGTTTCTTTTCATCACTGGACAATCTTTCATGAAATGACATTGTTTCCAGCAATAAAAGCATTGCACAAAATTAGCAGTATTCAGCTCAGAGGAATTATTTGCAGTATTAAATTTATTGAAATGATTGAACCTTTTAGTTATTTCATCTTGTCCATGCGAAGTCTTGATGTATCTTCTAAATCCTCTCACCATCAATGCTTGCTCCTCATCAAGCTCGTCATCGCCTTTATTATTTGCATTAAATGCTAAAGTCTTATAGCTCTTAGTTTCGGATTTTCTTCCTTCTTTCTAGATTCCATGGTCTTCAATTCAAGCCACAAGCCATCAAGTTTCCAATCAATTCCTCCAAGCTCAATTTTATTAGATCTTTGTCCTCTTGATTATGATGGGGTTTGAGGGACCCTTAGTGCATATTTCTATGCTCAATTTTGATAGAGGCAAAAAACAAGCAGCAGAAAACCGTTAATAACTAATCAGCCCTAAGGATATCAAGACCCTAGCCATGATCTTTACTATATTAAGGTGGGTCTGACCACCCCAAGATAAATCTAAGCTACTACAAAATTATATATACTATGCTTAATTAAACTACATACCCGGAACCTTGATTGCACCTGCAATGTGTACCGAACCGCGTCCCAAGCTGCTCCTTGTCCCGAACTGAACCGCTTCCCGAGCTGCTCTTGGTCCTGAGCCGAACCACTTCCCGAACCGCACCGTGTCCCGAGGAGAGCAAGCCTATTGTCGCTGAGCCAACCACGCGCTGAAGAAAGTTTCACTTAAGTGGATCCTCCATCAAGGCTTCGGATCCGATCCAAGCCCCTTCGTGGCTTTGCTAGAGCCCTTCAAGAGCAAGGGAGAAATTTTAGGGAGAATATAAAAATATTTATTTTAAGCATAGATCCGACCGTGCTCCAAACTTTTGGGAGCTGCCCAGATCTAGAGCTTGGGACGAGTTTAGAGGAGGGGATAGGCCCCTATTTATATAGGCGGCTAACCCCTCCCATTTACTCCACTTCTGATGTGGGACTAAAGTTTTGGAGTTAAATAATTAAAGTTAGTTTGCCTTTCATAAAGATCAAACTTCCATGAATTTAACTCCCTCAATGCTGAGTTTCACATTTGATACATCCTATCAAATCGAAGAGCGCTAAACGGTGAACGCGTTGGAAAAAATGGTGTATCAATCCGAGTTTGTTTGACCCCCCTCAAACGTGTGTCCAAAGATCAGCCCAAAACAAGTTTTTTCGAAAAACTGAGCTGTCAAAATTCTGCATCAAACAAGGGTTCGAAACCCCAGAAGTGGGGCCCACAAGGGCTGCACCTGCTTAATGCAGGCGTTCCAACTATGCGGTGCATGCAAGGCACGTGGGTGCGTGCTTGGCACGCGGACGTGTGCCTAGCATGCACCTGCACACTCCAGCGGGTGGGCCCACTTGCTGCAGGCGGGCGGGTCGCACCCGCCTATAGTGGCGATAGGAGCCCACCTGCAGCAGCTTACGGGCAGGTCCCACGCACCTGCAAAATAGCAGGCGGGCGGGAGCCAGCCCTTAGCAGATAGCGGGCGGGTCCCACCCGCCCACAAAACGGCTGGCCCGCCCCCCCCCCCCGTTTATTTTGTGTTTCAAAAAAAATTGGGCATTTATGTTTTGGGCTTTTTGGCTATCCCCTATTTAAACCCCTTTTAAATAGTGGAATGTTTGGACTTCGATTTCGAAGTGGGTTGAACCGACATTTAAAGCGAGACGATCCCGTCATTCAGGTAACCTTTTCAACACGTTTATTATATTAAATATGGCCTTAAACAATTTAAGACACATTTAATATCATTTTGCATCATATGAAAAATTGTCCACATCTAAGCTTAAAAATCTCCTACTTGCACTCCCGATCATTCATTCCGAATGCAGAGGCTAACTGCAAACTCTTTGCAGTTTCTATCCCTTGCATTGAATGCTTATTATCCATTTTATTTCTACCTATTACTTGACGAAGGTCACACTCTGTGTGAGACCCTACAGCCTGACCCTACTACAGGTAGGGCTCGAAGCCCCAGACGGTAGTGACCAGGTGTAGCGGTTGTCGTCCCGGTTCAGTATCATACTTATGTGGTTAACTCATTAACATGAGTATTGTCGGGACCACCCTGACTGTGTCCATGATGAATTCTGCAGTTATAGTCTCTTCTTCAAACTATGCCGTTTAGTTCAAGCCTAGGTACGGTCAAACTGTCAACCCCAATATTTCAAAACCGGTTAGTCTCCATCGATCTTTAGTCAAATAATGTTGGACATCTTCCAACATACTCTTGCCAAAGTTTTCACTAAAGATAGAATTAACACTACGACACTAACTCCTTTTGACCGGGAGAGACAAATCCTATCTTGGTCATTCTCGCATGTTTCAAATGTCATCCAACTAATGATCTTTCGACAGGCCTTGCCTCGAAGCTAGGTCAGAGATCTAAGTGACACCGTTCACGTACATGTTTGTACAATGACCTCAAGTTAAAAGACCAACTTGCCTATCATCACTAAGAGTTATCGTTGACATATTGGTCAATCTTAACCATATGATAACTCTTATTGGATTGTTCAGTGAACTCAGTCTCCAATGAGCACCTGTGTCTCGTCTTCGTCTTCGCCAAGTCAAAAGATCATGAGATCATCATCACCGCTACATGGTGAATATTAAGACATAATGGTCTATCCGATGTTTCAATATCCTTTTCACGAAACATCTACGACCATGAACCTTTTTAAACTTATGCTACAAATGGTTAAGCATTTCTACATGATCGAGATCCTCATCTCGATACAAGTTTGACCTTACATTAAGTCTCATGAGTTTAACTAAGTTAATTTCTAATGATAACTACATTATGATTTAGCTTAGATAAATTCTTACCATACAACTTACTGTAATTTTGAACAAGATGTCTGTACAATTACACAGAGATAAATTGCCTCGATGGCATACATCTCCCAACATCTCCCACTTGCACTCAGGCCCATTTATCCCGGTATCTCATACCGCATTTACACATAAGTCTTTCCAGACTTTTGTGGTAGAGCCTTCGTGAGTGGATCTGCTAAAACGTCTACTGTATAGACTTAGGGGGTTTTCTATGTTTAACTTAGACCACATATTTGAATCTTATCCAAATAATTCGCTCGGTCTCTTGGAATCCATAATTAATTTCTTGACTGGATCTCATCTAGCTCGTCGTACCTTACGACAATAATTTAAAATAAGTTACTGGTTATTTTAGACGGTTCATATTCATTTCTGATAAAGTGTCAAACTCTTTGACTACTTTGTCAAAACATATGTCCAGCCTCTTGATGCCTCGCATGTATTTTCCCGCTCATACTAACCTTGAAAACTCTCTGGCCAATTCATATGAGTTCGTTCTTCTAAATCATATTTAGAAAACAGATTATAAATGAATGCTTCACTTTTCATGGTCATCATAAGCATTTACATCGAGTTCGATCCGAGTAGATCTGTTCACATCTGCTGGCATGACAGTTTCATCATAAACCGTTTATCGGAGTTAGGATGAAAACAGTTCTCAGCCAGCACAAATTGTACTTCACTACTTTCTTTTTGCACCTATCTTCTAAATTGAAGATTTTCTTGCAGTCAATAAGAAACACTTTCTTTGGGCACATAAACTAAAGTCCATACTTTATTTTATGTGCACGGACCTTTTTCGATTGCATCATGTTTTTAATCAGAGTGCTTACTCCGAATCACATCCCGGAAGTTGTCTAGGCCATCAATGACTATGATGTCTAACTCGACTCTTCGTCTCACAAGATTCGAGTAATCCTTTAACTTCCTAACGATTGAAATAATGAATATATTATTGATAATGTCCTCATAGAACCTTATCAAAACCTATGCATGTCTATGTGGGACTTAACCGAGAGGGAGGATCATAACTCAGAATCACTTGCCATGCATCACACTATGTCTAACAAAGTGCAATTCATGATCTCTAACACACCGATGTGTTAAGAGACTTGATCTGAGAGAAAATCACATTTTATTTTTAATTTACGCAAGATTTATACAGTTAAGTATTCGATTCTTCGATCTAATCGAAGGAGTTCAAAATACTTCTGTAACTGTGTATTTTTATCAGACTTGTGTTGCATCAAGAACACGCGTCATAGTAAAATAAGTATAACTTATCCTGGCTAATTTAGACTTGGGTCAGGTACATCTGTATGTACAAGACCGTGAGTTTTCCAACCCATTCTCTCACTGTCTTACTTAAGGAGATTCGGCCATCATACCTTTGAGATAAGATTCAAAAGTGTCTGTAGACTTCATAATACGAGAGGTCAGACCCCTCTTTATGTGACTTGTGAAGCTTAGTCTCTTTGGCATGACCTAGTCTATTTTGCCATATTAGTTTTGTTGTTATCTTGCATATTCATGTATTAACTTTAATACATTATCATTATACAAATTACTCACATATAACATTGCTTCAGAAACAATGTGACGACATTCGTCAAACATGTGTTTGACGTCGTACATGGTCCAAGAAACAACAATTGTTCCTTTTTTCCAACAGTAAACAATCTATTTTTTGTATAATGGTTATCCTGAAACCATGACATGAAATATGTCACATTTTCAGTTCCTCCTACTTATGCATTTACTAATGATAAATAAAACTAGCTTTCTCAATTGACTTTCCTTAGTGCCTTCTTCCTTTTCTATATCTCCTTTAGATATTATACGACCCAACAAAATTATTAGCTGTGCAAGCACTTAACATATCCAAACACTTGAGCTTCACAACCTTGAGTTGACTCAACAAGTTGCTTGACTCAAGATCTGATTTGGATACATGGTCTTGCACCGCTCGTGCACTCATCTTCGAATCAAATAGGTTGATCGAAGATTCGAACGTTGCAGATTGAAACCGTTTTCCCTACAACCTTGAGTTGACTCAACAAATTGTATGGAGAAACATGCTTTGAACATCAGTATGTTCGAGCTGGCCATTATAGAGGCAAGTGACAGGTAGCGTGCATTTATTTGTTGTACCCAGAACTTAAGGAAATCATTGTCCTTAAGCATGTGCTTTAAGAAGTTCATTTCAATGTCAATGAGAACATAGTTTAGTCTGTCAATTAACATTTGAGTTGATATTCCATTAATCAACTATTTTGACCAGTTAACTTATTCTCTTAGAATATTATGTTTTTAATTCCATTGGTAAACATAAAACTACCTTAGTTTAGCGTATGTTTAATATTAAATATAGATAGAATGGCTTTTATCTAACTATATCCTCCCACTATTTTTGTGATCATTTTAAGCCATAATAATGAACTATTTAATTAAATTAAATTAATGGGTAAGAGATCCAACCACCATGAGTCTTACAACTTTGAGTGTGCACAACAAATTGCTTGACTCCGCGATTCGTAGATGACTCTTCATCAATCATTTCATATATGACTCTCTTAATGGTTTTTACCACTAGCCACTAATGATCATGACTGTGCTCATTCAAATCACAATGACTAGTCTAGTCGGACCTTTGTTTTCGTGTCTAGCTTAACTTACGCCGGCGCTCTGTGTATCCACGACACGACAGTTTGGGTCAAGTCTAGAGTACATCTCATGTATTGAGAAGTTGGTTACCATAAAGTGTCTATGTCATAGCTTGAGTGTGCTTAAGAACTATAACAAAGAACCTATAGTTGCCAACCTCTAAAACAAGGAGGGCTACTGCTAATCTTGAAAAATATTTTAAACGTAATTGACTTAGATATAATCCAGGGTGTCATATAATCATGATTCGCGTCATTACAGTCCAGCGGAACACGACCAAAGAATTGACTAAGCCAGGATCACTTATCTCCAGTCTAGATAGGGTGATCCAACAAACTTAGCCAAGCACATTGACCGGATCATGGTCCATTGAATGAAACTTATCATTTTTATATGCGTGCCATTGACTAAAAGGCTTTTATTAGAACTACTTAATCCTGTAAGCTAGTGAATCCTAAAATTCAAAATTTTATGGATTTGTTAATAACTTTTATTAAGTCCTTATCACTTATAAGGTTCATATGTATTAACGCACTATCATAATCGTTATTAGGATTTTAGTACATACAGATTACAACACTTTAAAGTGTAGTCTTTTAATGAAAATTATTATTATAACGATTAAAATAATAATCGTCGTAAAAAGGTATGAAAAGGTTGGCACGATTTATTAAAACATAGCATGTTATTTAAAATTCATCTTATAAATTTTAAGGAGGTTTTTAATGGCTAACCTAAAGGGTTTCTTGAATTATCAAATAATAATCAAGAATTTAGAATGGCCATTAAACATAAACTACACTAACTTTATCACATAAAATTAGGTATCCAACTATTTAACAATTAAAAATGAACAATATATTAAAAATTTATCTGATAAAAAATTAATATGCACCTTAAAATTTAACACTTAAATAATAAGAAAGATTTTAAAACATAAAATTTTATCTAATAAAATTACATAGTTTCATAAAAATTATCACATAATTTTATTTCATAAAATTTGTTTTAAAAACATCATAAAATATTAGCATGCTTCAAAAAGGATTTTATCACATAAAATAATTATTAAAAGCATCTAATAAAATGTTTGTTCCATTTTTAACGAATATCACATAAAGTTAAAAATATATCTAATATGTATTTAAAAAACATACGAGCATTTATAAATTGCAGTCCTTAAGATCAAAATTAGACCTAATGCTCTGATACCACTGATGAGTTTTAAGGGACACTTAAGGCACATTTCTTTGTCCATCCTACGTCGGACGGACGATACAGGCAAAAAACAAGCAGCTGAAAACCATTATACCATTTAACTAATCAGCCCTAAGGATATTAAGACCCTAGCCAAAATCTCTACTATCTTGAGGTGGGTCTGACCACCCACAAGGTAGATCTAAGCTACTGCAAAATTATAAATACTATGCTTAAATTAAACTACATACCCGGAACCTTGCTTGCACCGGCAAGGTGTACCGCTCCGCGTCCCGAGCCGCTCCACGTCCCGAGCTGAACCGCTTCCCGAACCGCTCTCGGTCCCGAGCCGAACTTCTTCCCAAACCGCACCGTGTCCCGAGGCGAGCAACCCCCTTGTCGTTGAGCCAACCACACACCGAAGAGTTTCACTTGTGTGGATCCTCCGTCAAGACTACGGATCCGATCCAAGCCCCTTCGTGGCTTTGCTAGAGCCCTTCAGGAGCAAAGGAGAATTTTTAGGGAGAAGAGAAAACATATTTATTTTAAGCTTAAGATCCGAGCGTGCTCCAAACTTTTGGGAGCCGCTCAGATCTAGAGCTTAGGATGATTTTAGAGGAGGGGTCCATGCCCCTATTTATATAGGTAGCTGACCACTTCCCTTTACTCCACATCTGATGTGGGACAAAAGTTTTGGAGTTAAATAATTAAAGTTAGTTTGCCTTTCATAAAGGACAAACTTCCATGAATTTTAACTCCGTCACCGCTGAGCTTCCCATTTGATACAACCTATCAACTGTAAGAGCGTTGAATGGTGAATGCGTTGGAAAAAATGACGCGTCAATCCGAGTCCTTTTGACCCCTCAAACATGTGTCCAAAGATCAGACCAAAACCAGTTTTTCCGAAAAATTGAGCAGTGAAAATTCTGCATCAAACAAGGGTTCGAAACCCTAGAAGTGTGGCCCATAAGGGCCCCACCTACTCAATGCATGCGCCCCAGCTTTGGGGCACGCACGCGCCTGCGCTCACCAGCGAGTGGGCCTGCCTGCTGCAGGCAGGCGGGTCCCATCTGCCTGCAGGGGCGGGCCGCAGCAGATTGCAGGCGGGTCCCCCTGACCGCAAAAGGGCTGGTTCGCCCCCCTCCCCCGTTTTTTTGTGTTTCAAAAATAATTGGGCATTTATCTTTTGGTCTTTTGGCTATCCCATATTTATAACCCTTTTAAATATGTTTTCTGGACCGTTTGGACTCCGATTTTGACGCGGTTTGAACCTGCGTTTAGAAGGGGACGATCCCATCATTCAGGTAACCTTTTCAACGTGTTTATTATATTTAATATGTCCTGAAACAATTTTAGACACATTTAATATCATTTTGCATCATATGCAAAATTGTCCCCATCTAAGCTTAAAATCTCCTTATTGCACTCCGGATCATTCATCACGAATGCAGACGCTAACTACAAACTCTTTGCAGTTGTCTATCCCTTGCATCGAATGCTTATTCTCCATAATTTTTCTACATATTACTTGATGAAGGTCGCACTCTGTGTGAGACCCTACTGCCTGACCCTACTACAGGTGGGGCTCTAAGCCCCAAACAGCAGTGACCACGAGCAGAAGTTGTCGTCCCTGTATCAGTATCATACTTAAGTGGTTAACTCATTAACATGAGTATTGTCAGGACCACCCTGACTGTGTCCGTGATGAATTCCGCAGTTATAGTCTCTTCGTCAAAACTATGCCGTTTAGTTCATGACTAGGGTCGGTCAAACTGTGAACCCCAATAGCTCGAAACCAGTTAGTTTCCATCGATCTTTAGTCAAATAAAGTTGGACGTCTTCCAACATACTCTGGCCAGAGTTTTTTCCGAAGATCGAACTAAAACTACGATACTAACTCCCATTGACTGGGAGAGACGAATCCTATCTTGGATATTACTCTCTTCGCACGTTTCAAATGTCATCCATACAAAGACCTTTCGACTAGCCTTGCCTCGAAGCTAGGTCAGAGATCTAAGTGACATTGTTCACGTATAGGTTCGTACAATGACCTCAAGTTAAAAGACCAACTTGTCTATCATCACTTAGCGTTATCATTGACAGATTGGTCAATCATAACCATATGATAACTCTTGTTGTGTCATTTAGTGAACTCATTCTTCAATGAGCACCTGTGTCACGTTCTCAACTTCGCCAAGTCAAACGATCATGAGATCATCGTTACCGCTACACGGTGAAGACTAAGACACAATGGTCTATCCGATGTTTCGATATCCTTTTTTCGAAACATCTACGACCATGAACCTTTTTAGACTTATGCAACTAACAGTCAAGCATTTCTACATAATCGAGATCCTCATCTCGATACATGTTTGACCTTGCATTAAGTCTCAGTACTTTACCTAAGTTAATTTCTAATGATAACTACATTATGATCTAACTTAGATAAATTCTAATCATACAGCTTACTGTAATTTTGAACAAGATGTCTGTACAATTACACAGAGATAAATTGCCTCGAGGGCATACATCTTCCAACAGATTAGCAGTAACTTTAGGATGAAAAGTGCTAGGCAACGCTCTCAGAATTTTTCTGACTTGCTCCAAGTTTGAGTATGACTTTCCAAGGGCCTTTGAATTGTACACGATGTCTTTAAATCTAGCATTCATCTCATTGATAGTTTTTGATGGTCTCATGCAAACAATTTCATACTCTGTGCATAGAATGGCCAATCTGGACTCCTTCACTAGTGAAGGTCCCTTACGTGTCACCTCCAATGTATGACTTCTTTCCTGCTCAGTCAGACATTAGGAAAGACGATTAAATTCAGTTTTATCTAAAGCACAAATAATTGAATTCATATCTACACCATTCAAAGAATATAACATATTATCATTGTTATCCCACTTATCTTCAGGCTTAGGAATTTCGACATTTTCTATTTTCATCACAGGAGGAGTGTATCCTTTTTTAATAATTTTCTAGATACCATAATCAACTAACACAAGATATATTTTCATCCTAGCTTTCCAATATGCAAAATCTGTTCCATTAAACTTATGGGTTCTAATTATGAACTGGTCTTCGACAAAAGCTGAATTAGAGATATTCATATTCTATAGCCTAGATCTTTTAACCGATTTTGATAGCACTTCTTGGATCATGGTCTACGCCTAGCCGGGGGGTTGAAGATGCTTATAAAAACTTTTCACGAATACAAAATAGTAGCCTACTCAATCAGACAATAGTAGAGCAAATATGGTGCAGAATTAATGAAGCGGGAAGAAACACAGAGTTCACACTGTATTTACCTTGATTTGGTCACCCCGACATACTCCATCCCCAAAGTAATTACTAGAATAATAATGTTAAGATAGAAACACTGGAACTTCGTGCCCCCAACACTCAGCTCACCAATTTTATATCTTAGTCTCCAAAGTGTCGAACACTACTATCCTAGCAAATACTTTACTCTTGACTAGACACAACCACTCAAGAGTCCCAAAAGAACCCCAAAACGAAAACTAAAAAATGATACAAAGATCTATAAACTCAATGAAAAATAATAAAGAGATAAAGAGTTTAGAGCGCTCAGTTTGAGATTGAATTGTCCCTGTCGTTGTGGTCAACGTCAGCCTTGTGCTGGTAAAAAATCTATCCCAATTCGATGCCTATAGCAAAAATTATGCATCTTCGAAGTTTTGGTTTTACACTACAAAATTTCGCTTTGGAATATGGGCTGCACTGTGTACAAACTGTCAGGCGACGTCTCCTTGTTGCGTGAGTCCTGGCTGTTTTTGATTCCCTCTTCAATTAGTGCTGTCACGGTCGCTTTTCGATCGTACGTTTCTCGTGCGCGTACTTTTGTTCGTACGTGTATTTATTTTGATCTCTTCTTGTATCAGAACCGTATGATGTGATATGTCGTTGTGACCCTTTGAGAGAGTACTTATTTGTGGGATTTTTCGTGAACGTATTTCATGGCTCATTCTCCCACAAAATAACTTTGTTTGAAGAGGTGTGGTAGCTTTCACCTTCATCGTTAGACCTTTTTATTTTTAGTTCCGTTTTTCGTTGACCTAGCCCATGACCAATCTTCTTAATCTCGATTCTCTCGTCGACACGGTCGTCCCGGTATTTTTCTTATAATTATTGGACACCGCTAGACCCACTTTTTCACCTAATCCCCTTCTAATACACATAGCTTAATTAACTTGATCAATTAACTAACCTAATTAAACTAGGCCTAATACGTTTCATGAAATGTTTCCTAGCTATTCGCCATCACATATTAACCTTAGTCTACCCCCACTCTCTCACGACTTCTCTCTCTAATCACCTAAATGCACCCCCTTCAAAACGCTTTGTCAAAACAGTTTTCTTATACTCACCTAAATGGGCTATTCACCATGTTGTTTTAAACTAAGGTATACCCCCTCTATCTCTCCCTCTCTCCTCCTATAACACATAAAATACCAAAACCCTAGAGGTAAATAGCCCTGTTCATCTTCATAAGCAAAACCGAACTAGGGGTCCCGTTTACAAAACCTGTCGGCACACCTCCCCCAGAAAAATTCGACCGGCCATCTCTAGCCCACCGCCGGACACCCAACCTCCGGCCTAGCACCCCCTCGACTCCCCTCACCTTATGCAACCTTCCTCTCGTTAACCACCATCCCCTACTCGCTTTAAAACCCGTGCAAACACCCTAAAACCTCATTGAAAAACTGCCAACAGCCTCCTCCCTTACAAATTTTGGCCAGCCCCTTCCAGGCTGACGCCGACCGTCCCCACCTCCGGTGAACTCCCCTCGATGTCCCCTATCACCTACTAGCTTCCCTCGTGACAACTCTTCCTCCTCCTTCCACAAACTGCGTGCAAACTCTGAAAACACCAAATCTGTCCTCCTCCATCAAAAGTTGCGGCCTGGGCTATTTGTGTCGCCACCAGCCACCCCGCTATCGTTGTCCGCCCCCTCTGGTCCCACTCTAGCCATGCAAGTCCTTCCCTAGCTGATGTAACCCCTGGAGCTCTTCCCTCGCATGTGCAAACGTCAGATTCACGCGTAACTTCAGATCTGCGCTACCCGAACCCACGGACAGATCTGTCTGCCATCTCTCGTTCTTCTCATACCACTGTCCATGCATTCATGATGTTGTAGGATGCTGTGCCACTGTCCATCCCCTTCGCATCGCTGATCGGTGATCGTACCGCTACCCGGTTGATCGTCGTTCGTCGTTCGTCGTCGCTATCCGCCGTACTGTTCTTGCTACCGGAGTCCAACCCCTGATGTTGCTATCCGATGTCAGAGTAGCACTTGTGTCGTGTTGAGGCAAACACTGCTCCGTAGGAACCCCCACATCGCATGCTAATCAAGATTAAAAACCGTAACTTTACTGCTTTGTGTAATTCACTAATCAAGATCTAGAAACTGGGATTGTAGGCTGGACTGCGATCTGAACACATTGGTAATCTTGGACTTGATTGAACAGAGATCACAACGTGATTGTCTTCAGGAAATTGATACTTGCCAGTGTTTGTTTAGGGCACCTTTTAGGCCAATTTGTGTAGTAGCGTAAAAGAGACTAGGCGATGAAATGATAGTCGCCTAGATGCCCTTACTAGATCTAGCATGGCAACGAAGCTAGATCTGACACCTTTACCATGCTATCATTTCATGTTGCCATGTCACGCTTACTTTCAATTAACTGTACGCACTCTTATCTGCATCTTGCCATGTCAATCATGCATCAAATTGTCATCATGATTGTGTAGCACACGCTACATTAAAATTGTAACTATTGAAGCTAGGCACCTGCTTTGTGGGCACAACCCTATGCCAAACCAAAAACACTTCCTAGCTCGTGATCCAGAAGAAAGCACAACGTAGTTAGGAAACCAACGCTCGATACACGTGGACGGGTAGGGTTAAGCGACCCCTCAGCGTAGAAATGTGCCCGTACATCCACTTCAGCTGTAAGGCGTAAACTCTATGCACATTGTGAAGAGTTAGTGATTCGTGAAATCGTGAAATAGTGTTTTTGTAGTTTCTGCTACGACATGCAAGCTTGTTTCATTATGTCATTTTAATTGTTGCATTCTTTAAATATTATACCATATCATCATGTTAGAACTGCTAGTCGCATTACTTTTATATGATCCTTGCACAAAAGTCCTCCGCTTTCCTTTGGGAGACTTTTGCTGAGATGTGCCATCTTCTCTTTGGTTGTCACAAGTCAGGTTCTGGGACAGAGTTAGTTGCAGAGGACGAGCAGTACGCAGACGTTGAGTTCAAGGTTCCTACAGAGACTGAGTTTGAGGACACTGGTGACCAGTCCTAGACTCACTTGGAGTCTACTTTTAGTTGTTATTGCTTTCATTACTTACTGTTAGGTTGCGGTGCATAGCACCTATCTCTCTGCTTTATGTTTCGGCCACGCCTTAGGCCTTCTGTTCAGACTATGTACTTTTGTGACTCTTCTCTGTGATGTTTGGAATAATTGTGGATGTTGTTTGGTGGATATTTCCATGTCTGCTTTTTATTAATTATTGTTGTTGTTTCGTCGCATTGCAAGAATCTACCATTGGTATCATTCACAGACGTTTATCGGACTGCAACTTCAGGTCCAAGTCCGAGCGGACCTTCTCACGTCTCGCCTTCCATACTTGGGAAGCGGGGCTTGACAGGTTTTAGTGGTGGCCCATGCATGTCCTTTTTGCATCTGCGAAATAACGGAACAACAATAATGATAACAACATCCATTTAAATATTCGGAACATTCAAGTCATGAATTGAGTCTAACCTGAAGGTTTTCCTCGTCTTAGTTAGTAGGAAGGCTTAGATAGACTTCCAGGTTTGATAGTCAGGTGCCTTCGTAAAGATTTAGTTGTACTCGTCTTAGGTTGACTTAGTAGTCTCTCACCCAGCCATGACCATATTAGACTTCTAGAGCTTTTCCTTTAGCCGTTCGTTGAGTCCATCAATTTCGGGCCCAGCAGAACGCAATCTTGTTACACTTAAGGAACCTTCCCTGAGACCTCTATTACAGTCTAGTCTATTAGAGAGTCTTAGTGTTAAGTTTCTCTTGATCTTTAGTCGACCCGATAATTAGAATCCCTGATTCTAACATTTTCCTGATCATTACATTTTTGTGTTATCGACCGTAGAATTCCATCGTGGCTTTTCATGAATCATATCCTTGGCGTATTCATCATTTGATCATATTCGTTGCCCTCGAATCACGATCGCCTCATGATGATTATCGTTAATTTTTCGAATCTTCTCAGTTGCAAATCCTGATTCTTCCAAAGGTATTTTCGATTTTCCTTATTAAAATCTTCGATCAGTTTAACTTCTTGAAAACCCATTCTTATATATTTAAATTCCTTGCTTTTCGGTTGAGTTAAAATTCTTTCTTAGATTTTGAAGTCCACTTGGTCTTAATTTATAATTACTATCTCGTAACCATTTTCTAACCTATATCTTTCGTATTTCGGTTTTAAAACTTTGTTACCATTTGGATAATCCAATACATCATTCCTTCCTTTCTATACTACTAAGTTTATTATTTTTAACCACTTACCGTACATACTTTTGGAATATTTCTCTAAGCTAAATAAAACTTCAATATTTTTATATATATCAGTTCTTGGTTCATCGTACTCATACTTCAAAAATCTTTGTATAAATCTATTTTCTTTTGCAAACCAATCACTACCTCACCCTACTCAATATTTTCTCTGTCTAACACTTTTTCCGCGTTTTAAAAATTTTACCGTCTGCTCTCTATTTCTACATGTTGTTATAAGAATATATATAAGATATCATATTTTTACACATATCATTCTTTCATCTGTTTAATTATTTAGAGCACTATTTTTGTCCTACCCAATCAGCTATCTCTTTATCCTCACCTTATTTGAACCCGTTCATCCCGATCTTGGTTCGTTACGCTATTTGACTTCGGTTCTCTTGCTTTTGCTTAGTCCTCCCACTAGTGCTTGTCATTGACTATGTCAACCTTAGGTTAGTAGTGGGCCCATTAGTTTTTGTGATGCCGTTGTGGTGCATGTGTATAGGTAGAGTGTGTGAACCCATGCGTACCACTTGTGTATGGGTGTGCTACCCTTAGGATATTAATGATTGTCTATTGTGTTATGTATGTATACTCAGTGTTATTCATGATATGTGTATGAAGCTGTATGAATGATGGTATTTATATGTGAGGATAGCTATACCACTTTAGGGAGGTCTGCGTATATTAGATTTAGTGTTGGAATATCTACTAGTGGAGTATGTGGTTTGAAGATGCTTGTAAATGCTTAAAATAATATACTAGTAAGTCATGTGCATGTTAAGTGTAATGATAATAAGTATATTTATAGTTAAGTGTGTAGGTCTATTATATGATCTATATGTTAGTACGTGTGAGCGTGTGCTCATACATAGATATGTGTTGTGCTTAGTCGTAAGTAGATATGTATTTGCTGCATGAATATATGTGATATATGTATGGAAATAGGATTATAATTTTGTTAGTATTGCTTGCCTTGATGGGATGTTGTGTGTGTACGTGCATACCATGATGTATACACGATTATTGTATGTCGTGACTATGCATGGATAGGTAATGTAGTAGTGTACTGATTATATTTAATATTGCTATGGCGTAAATATATTACATGTATGTCACTATACGATGAATGCATGTATTAGAGAGTGTATTATAATTATACGTGTACTGATATTTGTAATATTATTATAGGGTGTAAAGTGATTGCATTATGTGGGCTTTACTTGACCAAATATAAAGTGTGATTGATATTATGGTATGTATTGGTTACGTTGGTAGACAGTTTTATATTAGAGTGGTGTGTTGGTATTGGTATAAATATCGTGTTATGTATATGAAGTATTCTGGTTCTTGTATGGGTCTTGAGTCTCACTCAAGCTTGAGTGGATATACTCTAAGTATATTGTTACATATGTTTGTGGTTTGCGTGTAGTACTACGAATATAGTAATGGATGATGTATGTATAGTGATAGAATTGGTTGTGTCTGGATGTGTTACGCACATGATTGCGAGTGGCTATACCATTATATAGCTATAGGTGTTGATCTTGTAGTATAGTTATTTACTAAGATTTTACATGTTTGAATTTATATGTTCTATCTAAACCTGGTGTATAGAATGTGCTAAGTATATAGTGGTATGAGTGGTATGTATGAATGGTATGTTAACGTGTGTAGGCGTGCACCACACACGGATAAGTATGTGCTTAGTTATAGATATTTGTGACTATGGTATGTGTGGTGTGTCTTGAATATAGTTATAGGACTGTATGTGATCTGAATATATGGTGAAATATCTGCGTGCATTTGAATGACTATATATTTGTGAAATTATAGTAATGGTGAATGTATATTAGATATAGTAAAGTTGATTTAATAATGGTATGGTGTGATTACATGTGTTGATGTGTTTGTGTTGGATGTATACTAGGAGATAGTAGGGAGTGGTATATCCATGTTTGTTTTGTGCATATGTGGTTATCTATACGTGAAGTATTACAACTGTATTTGCTGGTGTGAAACTATTTTTTTGTAAGTATGTGAAACTTGGTTATGTGATTGTGTGTGATAGCTATATAAGGGATGTACGTGACTACATGAATGATTGAAGTATGTGTATGATTTTGACTGTCTATGATAGGTATAATTATAGAATGGGTATATATATACACGTTTGCAGTGTTAATGTTTGACTATCTAGTGCATATATAAGCACTTGTATTGACCATACCTGGTTTGAATTATAATGTGACTAGTATATGACCCGTGCCCATAGGGCATGGTTCATTTAAGATATTTCCCCATTAAAATCTGGGATCCCCTGATTTTAAACGAAACGCAATAATTAAAGCACAATAAGTATTATTTATTTTTGCAAAAATTTAGTTACCCCAAAATTTATTCCCAAAAGAATTTAGTTCCTTCATAAATTTTAGTTCCCACAAATTTAATTCCCTCCTGACTTAACACCTGTTCTAAGGGCACGATTCATTTAAAGTATTCACTCCCTCAAATTCATGGATCACCTAATTTTAATTATGGTGCAATAATTATTATTTAGTTCCCCCAAAAGTTATTTAGTTCCCAAAAACAATTGTTTCCCTCAAGACATCTAGCTCCTTACATTGTTATTTAGATCCTCAAAAGTTAGTTTTCCCCAGAGAATTTAGTTCACCACAAAATTTAGTTCCCTCAAAAATTTAGTTCACTTCGGATTTAATTCCATACAAAATTGTAGGGAAGAGATTTCAAGAGAGAGCTTTCGGTCCAAAATCACCGCCCCCATCAAAATACTCATGGCAATCCCCATCGGAAAGTTGATCATCTCATTTCGTGAATTTTGATTAGTCCCAATGGGCAGTCCCATAACTGCAATTGTACTTACATTATTCTATACATATGTATCTTTGTATTTAATCTATTTAAATGGCTGTGACCTGAATCATGTGCTTAGAGATATAACAAATGGGAAAACAGCTTGGATTGTGAGAGCTCCATACATTAAAGGAAGGATAGAATTGAACACATATGTGAGCAATGAAGTTAATAAATTAGGGACAAAACAACTAAAACCCGTAAGTGCAAATGACTCCAGATAAAACTATTTATATCAAAAACATGGGATATTGCAAAGACAGTTATATCAAAAACATGGCATGATCTTTGCATCCCCCTAAAACATGCATGCATACAGAGACACTATCAAAATGACACATAAGCATATGTCAAATCATATGAATTCTTAAGTCCAGACTCATTAGACACAGATTCAATTCCCCCCCAAAAAAAAAGTTTAGGTGCAGAGTAAATATATCATATAAGAATGTAATGTTCCATACATTATGATCAATAGAAGTACACAAACCAAAGGAAAACATAATTATACTCCTTAAATTTTAGCAGAAAATTAATGGCACCACCCTTGATGGTTACTTATAACAAACAAGATTAACACTAACATTTTCTTGAAATTGAAGTCCGTCCTATAAGCACTAATAATTAGGGGCAAAATTCTGTTTTCTCATATTAGTATAGGGGCAAAATTCTCAATTATAATAACAATGCCGACAATGGCGATAATAATTAGGAATAAAATTGAGCTGATATGGAATTTTTCCCATTACATGTCGAACATACTCAAAAGCAAGGAGATGCAAAATAAAATTCACAAAACATCTTTGGTTTCAACGTTACCTCTTCTTCGTTTTCATCATACTGCTTTTTTGTTCTGAGCCTCACAATCTTGTTTTCTTCCATGGTCTCACACAGCTTTTGACTCACAATACCAAAAGTTTCTTCAATGGTCATGGAATGTTGGTCTTGCTTCATTTCTTCACTCATTTGCTTCATTGGGTTCACAACCATTTCTAGATATGGTTTAATTTCATACTTAGTCCTGGACTTCCCTGATAAATGCATCATTATAATTGGTGAGATTATTAATCATCTACAGTCAATTTACAGATAAAGGGATAATGCATCCCCGGCTATTAATTGGATCAAAATACAATACATACTACTGAATACACTCTTAGCCATGAACATATGGAATTTGAAGAAGTTTACTGCTATCAAAAAGAATGAATAATAGAACGATTTGAATAGTGTTCTCAGGTAACAATCACGCATCATCCCAATATCTTAAATTTTAGCTGAAAACTAATGGCACCGCCCTTGATGTCAGCTTATAACAAACACAGTTAACAATAACAGTGGTGACGCGAACAAATGTCCCGTCACCTGCTTTCCCTACCTCCCTTATCTCAGACGTTGCCCATGCGCAGTGTGTAGTGCCCTGCGTAGCTACTGCACAAGTACTAGAGGGGGGGTGAATAGTACTTTAAAATAATCAAGAGTGTTATTCCTAATTATTGTGCAAACATACAAACAACAATGCGGAATAGACTACAAACAACAAGAATAGACAACGCAAACAAAGTATGTAACGGGTTCGGATCCACCCAAGTCTCCCTGACTTGTTCCCGGTGATCCTACGTCCCAACCACCCGGATCCCCTCCGGATACTTGAGTTAGAAACCACTAACCCAAGATTTAGCACTATGAAATTCTTGTAGAAAACCTCTACAAGACCAAATCATACACAATAAAAATGTGACTCCCACAACCCATGATCACACACTTCTCTCACAACCGAGAGAACAATTCAAATATCAAATACGATGAAATAATGAAACACTTACCACAAAATCTTATGCCTTGAGTATACTTACCAAATTAGGGCAAGAAGGATTTTGAGGAGGAAGATGTCACCAAACCGAAGCTCCACCAATAAGATCAGCGATCGAAGGCTAGGATGGAGGATGGTGACTAGAATCAAGCTCTTAGCTTGAGAGGCTCACAATGGAGAGAATCTCTCTTGAGGAATTAGGGCTCAAGAAGTTAAGGGATAGATTCTTGTGAGAAGAGAAATCTTTGGAATAGAGTTAAATGGCTCCTCTTTGATTTCTCTAAACCTCTAGAATATCAGCCTTGAATGCTATGAAAGAAGCCCGTCAAGTATATATAGGATAGAGGAAAGAGAGAGCAAAATTCGTGGCAATTAATGCTCCAACGGCTCTATTCTGAAGCAGACTAGTCGGTCAAAGAAGGATCACTGACCGACTAGTTCATCAACTAGTCGGTCGGTGATTCCACATGAACCGACTAACTGAAAAACATCCAAAAGGGAAGTTCAGAAGATAGGGAACTAGTCGGTCCAAGAAGACTTGCCAACCGACTAGTTTCACAACTAGTCGGTTGGTGAGTGTTCTTTGACCGACTAAGAGTCAAAATAGTATAGGCTGAAATCAAGTTGAACTAGTCGGTCTGAGAACAAATTCCAACCGACTAGTTTCTCAACTAGTCGGTCGACAATCGTTCTTAGACCGACTAATGATAAACAGTAGCTCAGGCTAAAAAACTGAACACAGAACTAGTCGGTCTAAGAAGGATTCCTAACCGACTAGTTTCACAACTAGTCGGTCGGTGAACCTTCTTGGACCAACTAACTATAAACAGTGAATGAGCTGAAATTAGTCAAGGCATTCTAGTCGGTTCAAGAAGCATTGCCGACTGACTAGATTGCTATCTAGTCGGTTGGTTCTTCTTCTTGAACCAACTAACATGCACAAAAAGCTGCGAAACGAAGCGCGAAGCTTCTGGAAAGTTTCTATGGGCTTCTAATATGATCCTAGCTCTAAGATATGATCGTTATGAAGATTAAAACGTAAGACCTACTCAAGGCTTAACAATCTACGAAATGAAGCTAGACGACTATAAATAAAACTTGACGAACCGTTTTCAAACGTTTCGATCCGAATCTCTTGACTTCAATAATGGTCCTTGAGCTTCAACAAAGCTTCAAGCATACAATCACGTGCTTTGAGAAGTCTCGAGACGTCGCTTTTGATGTTCATAGAAATTTGGCGACGTTCTCCATAACTGCGCTCACAAAGAGTTAGTTCACGATATTTATGTTTGTTCATCATCAAAACCAAATCCGGGGAATCAATACTCAACATTCTCCACCTTTTTGGTGATGACAAATGTAACGGTCGCTTTCCGACCTTATGGATTTTCAGCGTGCACGTGCTTTATCGTGCACGTATTTTTTTTGGCTATTTCTAAATTCCGATGTATACGATGTGATATGCCGATGTGATCGTTTGGGAGTGTAGAATTTTATAGAAATTTTTGGGAACGTCATTTCACGGCTCGTTTTCTCGCAAAACGACTTGGAATGATAGGGGCGTTTTAGTCATTTGTCTCAAAACGCCGTTTCCAATTTTACGTAAATTTTTGGTAGGCGTAGCGCACGATCAGGCTCCGTAGATCTGTGTGTCCCGTCTCCACGATCGCCCCGGTATTTTCGGTTTATTTTTCGGACGCCTGTAGCGAGAGATATCACCCGGATTAATCTCGACCGTTGATTTACCCAAACCAGTTCGAATTTCAAATTGATAGCCAAATCTGGTTATATCTCTAAAAAAAATCATCAGGCGTATCTTTCAAAATCTTCCCCTCTATTGTTCCCTAGACTTTCCCCTAATTGTACACCCTATATATCTCTCTCTCCCCCAAATAATAGATATCATGTAGCTATATAACTAATTAAAACTTTTATAATTAGACCTTGTTGGATCCTGTGGATGGCAAACAACACTAGAAGAGGGGGTTGAATAGTGTTGTGTATATAGTAAACTTTTTCGCTCGACGATATTTAACACAAATAAAGCCCTTCTAATGTTGCCTAAGAAACCAAGTAGAGTGATCTACGCTTGGTTCTTAATCAACAAAAATAATCTTTAAAATACACAGAGTGATTTCACAGCAGGTAGTCGACTCCCTATGAACAGTAGTCGAATCCCAGAGTATATGTGAAAATAAAATCACAAATATGAATTTCAGCGAATAGAAATAAATTGATCTTTGCTGTAGATAAATGATAAAATAAATGTAAAGATAAACAAGCACAGATCAACAATCGCAAATAGAAGGATGTTTATCTTGGTTCCCCGCAACCCGGGTACGTCCAGTCCCCGACCAATCCGGTACGAGATTTCCACTATCTGCCTTGCCAAATACAATTACCTAACTTCACTCGTTAGGATTTCCAACGACCTAGCCTTGACCAGGATTTCCAACCACAACACCTAGACTTGTCTAGGATTTACCCTTGCCTCACAAACCGAGGACTTTCCAACTGGCAACAACTAGACTTGTCTAGTGTTCCAACAATCATCACAATGAGAATTTATCCAATACACCAAAATAAATGATGGAGATTGGTTTACACACCCGATTCTATAGCCAATCAAAGTTTAGACAAATTTGTGTAGTGGCTTGATAGAATGATAGTCTAGATCACACAAAGATACAAGAGAAGTTCTTTGTGATCTAGATATTTTTCAAAAATCCTTTAAATAAAAATAAAGAGAATAATAGCAAGGATTTTGAAAATGTTTTAGCCAATAAAAATAAGAGTATGATCTTCAAAAGAATTTATAAAAGAATATTGCAAGATCAAATAAAATCAAAATTGGCTAGAAAGAAAAATGAGAGCTTTGAATTCAAGAGAGTTTTCACAAGAGATTGATTTTCAATGTTGTGTTTTTCATCGAAGAGTTTAGCTCTATATATAGGGAAAAAAAACTGAGATTTGAATTTCAAATTTCGTTTGACTTTTGTCCCAAAAATTACGGAGTAAATTGCTCAAAGGATTTCAAAATTCAAATTCAAAAACGTCTGAAATTTACAGCTGGTAGTTGACTCCCTCATATAGGTAGTCGACTCCCAGAGAACTCCAGGAGTTTTTGATCTCTGACAAGTAGTCGACTCCCTACTTTTGGTAGTCGACTCCCAGAGGAGTTTTTCCTGCTGCTCTTCTAGTCAAACAAGTAGTTAGCTCCAGGGTGCGTGGAGTTTCACTACGAAAATTATGGAGTGACTAGAAAAAGCTCTCGAAAATATTTTGAAGATAATTAAAAGTATTTTCGAAATTGTTTGTGTGTGTGTTTTTTGTCTATTTGATATGGCTTTAACAAATACCATAAAAAGACACGACACACTCACTATGGACTCAGAACATGTCTTCGAAAGTTTGGTCAACTTGATGAAGTGAAAGCGAGCTTCTCTTTGTGCTTCTTGTTCTGTTTGAGCTTGAGCTTCATCACTTGAGTTTAGTCATGTTCATCTTTGTCTTTGAGCGTTGAAGTGTGCTTCTTTGAGTATAAGTAGAGCTTCACGAATTCTGCACACTTTAAGTGTAGTTAGTACACTAAGCTTTCGTTTGGTGTGCTCATCATCAAAATCACCTGGGGTGGAATTCAATTTCCATCACTCTCCCCCTTTTTGATGATGACACCCAAAATAAAAAATGAGGTAAGTTAAAAAAATATGACGATACATAGTATACTTACTCCCACTGCTTTGATGCGATTCTCCCCCTGCATCGAAGCCGTTAGAAATAATGCATTCATTTTTGTATTTCGTTATTTTCTCCCCCTTGTCATTAACAAAAAGATATTATAGCTGAGCATTATTCAATTCTTTTTCTCCAACAATACCCAATTCTCGACGAAGTCTAGAGAATGTATCCTTTTGTAAGGGTTTTGTTAGAATATCTGCAACTTGAAACCCAGAGGAGACAAATTTAAGTTCAACATCCTTTTTGGCACAATGATCATCAATAAATCTGTGTCTTATATCAATATGTTTTGTTCTAGGATGAAGAACAGAGTTTTTAGTGAGATTTATGGCGCTTTTATTATCACAATAAATTACACATGTAGATGTATTAACACCATAATCGACGAGGACTTGTTTCATCCAAAGTATTTGAGCACAGGCAAGTTCGGCAGCTATATACTCTGCCTAAGTGGTAGATAGTGAAACGGAACTTTGCTTTTTGCTAAACCACGAAACAAGGGAATGTCCAAGGAAATGACATGTTCCACTTGTGCTTTTTCTTGTGGCTTTACAACCAGCATAGTCTGCGTCACTAAATGAAGTTAAATCGAATGTGCTTCCTTTGGGATAGAAGAGTCCAAAGTCAGATGTGGTTTTAAGATATCTAAATATGTATTTTACTGTTTTAAGGTGTGATTCCCTAGGATCACATTGAAATCTAGCACATGCACAAACACTAAACATGATGTCAGGTCTGCTGGCGGTTAAGTAGAGTAAAGAGCCGACCATACCTCTATATGTTTTCTGATCAACCTTCTTACCTGCTTCGTCTTTGTCTAAGGAGGTGGATGTTGCCATTGGTATGTTCTTTCCGGATGCAGATTCCATCCCGAACCTTTTGATCAAGTCTCTTGCGTACTTTGTTTGATGAATGAAGGTTCCTTCTTTTCCTTGTTTAATTTGCAATCCGAGAAAATATGTTAGCTCCCCCATGTGGCTCATTTCAAATTCTTCCTGCATTAACTTGGCAAACTCTTGGCAAAGATCATCATTAGTAGATCCAAAAATGATGTCATCTACATAGATTTGGATAAGAATGATATCATTATGATCTTTCTTAACAAATAAGGTTGTATCTATTTTTCCAACAGTATAACTTGAGTCACTTAAGAATTTTCTTAGTCTCTCATACCAAGCTCTTGGAGCTTGTTTTATCCCATATAAGGCTTTGTTTAACTTGTAAACAAATCCTGTTTTCGTATCATGTTCAAATCCTGGAGGTTGTTCAACGTAGACTTCCTCCTTTATGAATCCGTTTAAGAAAACGCTTTTTACATCCATTTGATAAAGTTTAAAATTCTTATATGATGCAAATGCGAGTAACGTCCTAATAGATTCTAGTCTAGCAACAGGAGCAAAGGTTTCATCGAAGTCTATACCTTCCTCTTGAGAGTAACCATGTGCTACTAACCTTGCCTTATTCCTTATCACATTTCCATCTTCATCTAGTTTGTTCCGGTATACCCATTTAGTACCGATAACGGGACGATCTTCCGGTCTAGGCATTAACTCCCATACTTGATTGCGTTCAAATTGTAGAAGTTCTTCTTGCATAGCCTCGATCCATGCTTCATCTGCAAAAGCTTCTTCTACCTTTTTCGGCTCAATGTTAGAAACAAATGCAACATGTGTTAAGTGTTCTATTTGAGATCTAGTTCTAATTCCTGCATCAATGTCACCTAAGACTTGTGTGTGTGGGTGATGTGTGACTTCAGGAAATGATTTAGGCAAAGAACTAGGGATATCATTGAAAGATTCATTATTAGGAGTGCGTGCAATGAGCATGCTATCATCATCATCATGAGCAATGTTATGAGGTAAAGATTCATCAAATGATACATGTAGAGTTTCAACAATAGTCTCGGAACTTTTATTGTAAATTCTATATGCCTTACTACGTAAAGAGTAACCGATAAATATGCCTTCATCCGCTTTGGAGTCAAACTTATCTAAGTTATCTTTAGTATTCAGAATATAGCATTTACAACCAAAAACTCTGAAGTAAGATACTTTTGAAATTCGTTGGAGCAATAATTCATACGGGGTCTTTTCAAAAGGTTTTCTAATTAAAACTTTATTTTGAATATAGCACGCGGTTGCTACAGCTTCCGCCCAAAAATTCTTTGGAAGGTTGCTTTCACACAACATTGTTCGTGCACACTCTTGGAGTGTTCTATTTTTCCTTTCAACTACCCCATTTTGAGGAGCAGCTCTGGGAAAAGCAAAAGTGTGAGAAATGCCTCGTTCTTCACAAAATGATTTAAAATGTTCATTTTCAAATTCACCACCGTGATCACTTCTTAAGGAAATAATTTTCATGGAATATAAACGTTCAATCCTTTTGAAAAATATTTCGAATTCACGGAAGGCATCATTCTTATGAGTTACGAATAATACCCACGTATATCGAGTAAAATCATCAATTATGACAAATACGTATCTAGAGTTACATAATGATGGAGTTCTAGTTGGGCCAAACAAGTCCATATGGAGTAGTTCAAGTGGTCCATTAGAACTGAGAGCTCCAATATTTTTAAATGAACTCTTATGCATTTTGCCAAATTGACATGAGTCACATATTTTATCTAATTTAAAACTTATCTTAGGAAGTCCTTGCACCAACTCTTTCCTAGAAATCTTATCCATGTTTTTGATGTTCACATGGCCAAAGCGTCTATGCCAAAGCAGTGGATCGTTTGTTGAAACAATTAAACATACATTTGATTCATACTCATTTAGTCTAAGTACATAGATATTTTCTACTCGCTTACCTTTAACAAGGATATTTTTCATATCTTTGTCATAGACTAAGCATGAGTCAAGAGTAAATATAACTTTCATACCTTTGTCGCATAGTTGACTTATGCTCAATAGATTATGCTTTAATCTTTTCACCAATCTTACATCTTTGATGAGCAATTTTGAGTGACTGCCGATATTGCCAATTCCGACAATATTACCTTTCTTGTTGTCACCAAATGTCACGGTTCCGCCATCATACATTTTTAGATTGCTAAGTAATTTTGCGTTCCATGTCATGTGTGCGGAGCATCCACTATCCATTATCCATATGTCCTGAAATAAAATAATCTCTACACGTTTGGTACCCACTTCTAATTGGGTCCGATATGTTAGAAAAAAATTTATTTACATATCATTTTAAACGTTTGGGTATCAGAATAATATACATGAAGCATGTGGATACCCTAAATTTTTTTTAAAAAAATAGTTACTTGTTTGGAACCCAAATTCGATGCGAATTTGATTTCCTATGAACAAATGAATCTTTATGGGATCTATGCATACTGCTAGTCAAATAATGAATATAATCATTTTTATCATGCAAGCCTAAGTGTTTAGGCACCCATATCATGTTATTTCTAGCATTGTGTATATTTTGAGGTTTGTGTACAAAATGTGTTTTTTGATGTGCATTGTGTACAAATTTTTGTGTGCCGTGTTATGTGATATACCATGATATTTATTATGTGCATTATGTATAGCATGTAGATCATGTGAGGCGTGTGATGCGTTATTGTATCTAACATTTTTCCCATACATGAAAGCATACTTTTTAACATTGGCATGCACAACATTTACATTTCTACCCATATCTTTAGATGTAGAAGCTTGAGCATGAGTAGATTTATTAACAACATTTCTAGGAGTATAAGAGCAAGAAGAAGTAGAATTAATCTTGATACAATCAAATTTTGCAATTAGTTCTTCATGCTTTATACGACTAGAAGCAATAATACTTTCAAGTGAATCTATCTTATCATTTAGACAGGAAACATACAGAGCATGTTCATTTTTCAATAAGTTATTATCAATCAATAATGCATCATATTTTGCCTTTAAGGAATTATGATCATGCAAGGAAATATTACTACAATCATTTTTCAAAGCATTATAATCATCCAGCAAACTATCATGTTTCTTGTATAAGTCATCGTGATCATTATTCAAAGCTTTGTACTTGTTATTTACACTTTTGTATTTCTTATTCAATCTCTCAAATTCTCTATACAAATTTTCATATGCACTAGCAATGTCAAAATCATCTTCATCGTCAGAACTAGATTCACATACCTTTTCCTGATTGTCTTGACAAGCCATCATGCACATGTGATTTTTGGACTGCTCTTCCTCTTCTTCGTTGGTGTTGATGGTGTCAAAAGTCCATTTATCTTCAACAATCTTCTTTTCATACTTTTCATCATCGGATTTTATTGTCTCTATGGGTGTTTGAATTTCTTTTGACTTTGATCCGAATCTCGCATCCAATAAGTTGGGGATTTGGTGTGCGGTTTCAGCCCTTTCTACAAGATCTAACATTTCATTAGTTAAACGAGTATAGAGTAAATGCATTACCTTTATGTTTCTGAAGTAGGCTTCTTCTTGATCCGGATTCCATTGATTTTGAGGAGTGGTTGGAATCTCATATCGTTCATTGAGAGATCTTGAGTAGCTTAGATCTTGTGCTTCCAAGAAGATCTCCATTCTCCTTCTCCATTGGGAATAAAAGTTGCCGTCAAAGATTGGAAGAGTATGGGTGTTGTAGACGTTTGTTGATGCCATCGTTTTGACATTGCTCTGATACCAAGTGTTGGATCCTGTGGATGGCAAACAACACTAGAAGGGGGGGTTGAATAGTGTTGTGTATATAGTAAACTTTTTCGCTCGACGATATTTAACACAAATAAAGCCCTTCTAATGTTGCCTAAGAAACCAAGTAGAGTGATCTACACTTGGTTCTTAATCAACAAAAATAATCTTTAAAATACACAGAGTGATTTCACATCAGGTAGTCGACTCCCTATGAACAGTAGTCGACTCCCAGAGTATATGTGAAAATAAAATCACAAATATGAATTTCAGCGAATAGAAATAAATTGATCTTTGCTGTAGATAAATGATAAAATAAATGTAAAGATAAACAAGCACAGATCAACAATCGCAAATAGAAGGATGTTTATCCTGGTTCCCCGCAACCCGGGTACGTCCAGTCCCCGACCAATCTGGTACGAGATTTCCACTATCTGCCTTGGCAAATACAATTACCTAACTTCACTCATTAGGATTTCCAACGACCTAGCCTTGACCAGGATTTCCAACCACAACACCTAGACTTGTCTAGGATTTACCCTTGCCTCACAAACCGAGGACTTTCCAACTGGCAACAACTAGACTTGTCTAGTGTTCCAACAATCAACACAATGAGAATTTATCCAATACACCACAATAAATGATGGAGATTGGATTACACACCCGATTCTATAGCCAATCAAAGTTTAGACAAATTTGTGTAGTGGCTTGATAGAATGATAGTCTAGATCACACAAAGATACAAGAGAAGTTCTTTGTGATCTAGATATTTTTCAAAAATCCTTTAAATAAAAATAAAGAGAATAATAGTAAGGATTTTGAAAATGTTTTAGCCAATAAAAATAAGAGTATGATCTTCAAGAGAATTTATAAAATAATATTGCAAGATCAAATAAAATCAAAATTGGCTAGAAAGAAAAATGAGAGCTTTGAATTCAAGAGAGTTTTCATAAGAGATTGATTTTCAATGTTGTGTTTTTCATCAAAGAGTTTAGCTCTATTTATAGGGAAAAAACTGAGATTGGAATTTCAAATTTCGTTTGACTTTTGTCCCAAAAATTACGGAGTAAATTGCTCAAAGGATTTCAAAATTCAAATTCAAAAACGTCTGAAATTTACAGCTGGTAGTCGACTCCCTCATATAGGTAGTCGACTCCCAGAGAACTCCAGGAGTTTTTGATCTCTGACAAGTAGTCGACTCCCAGAGGAGTTTTTCCTGCTGCTCTTCTAGTCAGACAAGTAGTTAGCTCCAGGGTGCGTGGAGTTTCACTACGAAAATTATGGAGTGACTAGAAAAAGCTCTCGAAAATATTTTGAAGATAATTAAAAGTATTTTCGAAATTGTTTGTGTGTGTGTGTTTTGTCTATTTGATATGGCTTTAACAAATACCCTAAAAAGACACGACACACTCACTATGGACTCAGAACATGTCTTCGAAAGTTTGGTCAACTTGATGAAGTGAAAGCGAGCTTCTCTTTGTGCTTCTTGTTCTGTTTGAGCTTGAGCTTCATCACTTGAGTTTAGTCATGTTCGTCTTTGTCTTTGAGCGTTGAAGTGTGCTTCTTTGAGTATAAGTAGAGCTTCACGAATTCTGCACACTTTAAGTGTAGTTAGTACACTAAGCTTTCGTTTGGTGTGCTCATCATCAAAATCACTTGCGGTGGAATTCAATTTCCATCAGACCTAACCCTAATTTCTCCTTTCACGTGACCTAGGCTGTACCAATCTCAGCCGCCACCTAACATTCAGCCCGATATCATTTTTCCCCCCACCCTCTCGCGTCTCTCTCTATCCCTCAACCTCCCGACGCCGCCAGCTCCCCAACCCCCGCACCGATCATCGACCACCGTGCACCTCAACTCCGACCACCGTCCCAACGTTCCGCCACCGCAGCAACTGCCGTCCGCCACCGCAACACGCCACCCGATCGCAAAAACGTCCGCTCGGCTGTTTTTTCTCACTGCAACAGCAACGGACAGCGATGTCGCCGCCGCTGCCGCGTTTCCGACGCCGGCCACTCATCGAGACGCCGTCGATACCCCCCTCTAGGCCGCCTCACCATCCAAGTTCCGTCGACGGCAAAGCACTGACGCCCCGACCGCCAAACAGTCGCTCGGGCTGTTTCCTACCGCTGTTTTACGGCACCGCCGCAGTCGGGTGGCCACCACACGGCCCCACTCCGGCCAACAGCTCCCCTCACTACTACAAAAAGGACCTTTAATAGCACACCTTTAACAGCGCTTGCCAATTATAAGCGATGTTAATTAGAGGCCCAGACAATAGACATCGCTTCTTTCTGGAAGCGCTATTAAAGGTCAGACAATAGACAGCGCTTCTTTCTGCAAGCGCTGTTAAAAGTCAGACAATAGACATCGATTTTTTCTACAAGCGCTATTTATTAGAGGCATATATAATACACATCGCTTCTTTCTGCAAGCGCTGTTAAAGGTCAGATAATAGACAGCGCTTCTTTCTACAAGTGCTGTTAAAGGTCAGATAATAGACAGGGCTTCTTTAGTACAAGCGCTGTTAAAGGTCCACTATAGACAGCGCTTGTACTAAACAAGCGCTGTCTATCTGGAACCTTAGATATCGCTTGTTTAATACAAGCGTTGTTAAAGGTACCAATAGACAGCGCTTTTTTAATACAAGCGCTGTTAAAGACATCAATAGACCGTGCTTGTTTAATTCAAGCGCTGCTAAAAATGGTGTATTATACATTAGTTTTACACAAGCCGTAGCTTTCATAACCCACAACCTCGCTCAGCGCGGTTCGTTTTTTCGGAGAAAATTTTAGCCCACGCCCAACACTTCCCTCTTCCATCGTCCCTCTTTCATCTTCCCTCTTTGTGTGCTCTTCCATCTTCCATCTTCCCTCTTTGCGTAACCACCGAAAATTTTCTCCGAACCAAGCAATCGACCAAGGTGACCCTCTTCCATCTTCGTTGCTCGATCGACCATCGCCTCTTTCACAGCGCGCGGACCGCTCCTCCACCATCGCCTCAACAACCGCCCCGACCTAGGTGACGGCTACACCTCGCCAACCCAGGCGCCCTAGCTTTCCAGTCCCCAAGGTTTCGAATCCGACCGTCCTGATCTCGCTTCAGATGTCAGCAGCAACTGGCCAAGTACGATGCTCCGCCTAAATGCGCCGATGACGGAACGTTTCTGTGTGGGGGTGGCTCGATGAATCTAACCTTCGATCAGCGGCAGAGTGGACAAGAGGGGCCGTCTTAAGCCCTAGCTTTTTAATTGGGAGAACTTGATGTGCGGTGGATGAGCGAATGATTCCGGCCGGATGTGTTTCTGTGCTCCGATTCAAAGCCCAGTATCAGTTTCTGCAAGTGAGAAGACCGATGGCGGCGCTTTTCGATTCCCAGAGGTTGAAGCTTGAGAGCACACCACTGATCAATTTTTTCGAGGATCGTGGAATCAACTAAAGCAAAGGAAGGATGTGAAACACAGAGATTTCACAGCTTCAACAAGGTAATCTCCATTAAACTTTTAATATTTTATGGCAAGAGTTTGATAACTTGGTTATGCTAGAAAGTGAATTTTACAGTGATGAATCATCATCATAAGGTCTTTGAAGTTGACAGTGATGAATCTCAGGTCGACCTTCAAAGCTTTGTTCATTGGTCCAATGAACCTCAGATCAATCCCAATTTAATTGATCCCAATTAAATGAGTCAACAAAAATGTATTCAGTTTATGTCTAAAGAAGTTACACCAAAATGAATGGATTAGTTTTTTGCTCAATGATCATCTAAGACATCTTAATATTATGGAAAGTAAATAGAGAAAATCAAGTGTCATTCATTTGCATAATAATACAAGCATTTAAATTTACTAGGAATTTTCCGCCCGACGATGAGTCGGCATCTTCGGTGGTCTCCATCGGGGGGTTTTCTCAGAAGAGGAAGAAGGGAGAGAAGCTGGTGGAGTGCAGAATCTGCCAAGATGAAGACGTGGCATCCAACATGGAGATCCTGTGTTTTTGTTGTGGCAGCTTGCAGGTGAACTTGCATTCCATAAGTTGTGATAATTATAAATTTATTCCTGGTATCGTAATGGATTTATCCATCCACTTTTCTTGTACATGTTTTCTTATCATTTTTTTGTCAACATCTTTGTTATAGTATTCATTATTTTCATCCTGAGTTTTGATGTGAACAGGTGATGTTCTTACTTCATATTGGAAGCATTGCATTACATGTTGTGAAGAGGCTATCCGACTTATTCCGGCATCAAATAAAGTATGTTCTATTTTTCTTTAACGTCAACTATTTCGATCTTTGTCGTTGCAAAATCTGATGTTTTGGTTATCTAGGTGTCTGTTTTTGTCTGGTTGCTGCTCTATTTAGCAGATTATCTTATAATGCTAAGCCAGCTTAGGGAAAATCAAGTTGTTAATCTTCATATATGTATAGAAATTCTTATGATTGAAAGAATAACTATTGTCTGTAGCACTCATGTGAGCTAACTATAGTTAATGCTGCACCTGGTACCCCATTTGAGTGGCTTTTATGTCAGTTAATGTAATTAATTGACATATAGCCTTGTATATTTGTTATTTATCCGGAGCTGATATGTGGATAAATGCTTTTACTCCCATCTAACAGTTTTGATGACTTTTCAGGTCAGTGTGGACCATATGGATCGGTTTTCTAAAGAATTTGGAACTGAGGATGTTGAAGAAGATGACGAGAATTCGAAAACTAAAAAACCTGCAAAGCCTAAAGACTTCCAACGTTTATTTGGTGGAAACAACAATGACCACTTTATGGTAGGAATAGAGATAACAAAGTAAGTACTTTCGCTTTATTAGATAAATATTAAGTTTATATGAATATTATTGTGCATCGAAAGAAGGTTTAACATTTGCTGGTAGAGTTATTCTTCATATTTGAAACATTCATTGGTGTTATCTGTCTTCAATTTTGATAAGTGACATCTATGCCTGCTACCTTTCTGGTACTAGCATATGACAATTACCTGTTCAACTCTTCAATTAACAATTGAAGATCACTCAAAATGGTCAAATAAGCAATTTAAATTTAAGTATGCATGTATGATGTCATTTGATGAATTTGACATGAATGAGTCTTTGACTCTCTTGATCTTTTTATATAATCGACGCAATAAAGATCTTTTTGAACTATTCCATTTCCCCCACTGAACAAGTGGTTCTTTGTATGTCAACAGCATGGTTGCTGATGTCCACCGAACACTACTTTATGGATGCATCTGTTTGTATCCTGCAGATAAGAAGAGCCCAAATGGAAAACTGCGGTGTGTATGAATACTATTCTTTCTCTAATTGAAAACTACATATTTCATAGCCTTAGGAGAATGTAGACATGTATCTGCAGATTGATTCATAGAACCATATTAATATGTTGGGACTTACAACTACGGATGCTGTGCCTTGTGTGACAGTGTTCTATATGAAGTTTTCCCTATGTCATTCTTGATGGAACAAGCAGGGGGTCAAGCTTTTACAGGAAAGCAACGGGTATGAGAACTATTTGTTTCTCTTTCTGAAAAACCTACCATCTGTTCCTGTAAATTATAATAAGCATTTTGTTTTTCAGTAGTGATTTTATCCTATGTTCTCAAAAATTCACATTCATTTGACCCGCAATATCCATGATCAGACTTTTTCTGCGCTCAGGTTAATAAATCTTTCGGATTTCATTACTTCTCTCAATCCTGCACACTTAAATTTATGCTTTTTCATATTGTAACTTTGCACACGAGCAAATCCGATGTCACAAGTTCTTCGCCTAAACAATTAAAGTTGGAATTGATAGGTAGAAAGATGGAATTGACAGAGCCAAGTCATACAAACATCATCATTATAAATATGGATATGTTGGGTTTTGTGTATGTCAATTTCAAATAGTCTTTCAAGCAAAAAACTTGTAGGCGCACAATAATTTGGAATCAAAACCAGTTTGGACTTATACAGACTTTTTTTTAAAATAAAGACCCGATTATGTGCTCTCAAATGCGAGGCATCCAAAACTACTATGTTTTACATTATAATGGTCCATTTATGCCGGTCATTCTTTGGACGTCCTATTTCCTGAATATTAGTCAATTCCATAGTCATGATTTGTGCAGGCCCTTGATTTGGTTCCGAAAAAGATTCATGAGAGGTCTCCCATATTTCTCGGAAGCTATGATGATGTCGAAGAAATCAAAGCACTATATGCTGCTGAAGAGACCAAAGTATGATCAAATGAATGCATAGGTCTGCATTCTCTACATCTCATCATTTCCTGTCAATCTTCTCCTTTACTGTTGGGAACAATTCTCTCATCCCTGTATAGGCACTCAACCGTCCTATTTTAAATGTAATCTACAATTCAATGAAAGCAATACTTCCTATCCAAGTCCCTTTTCTTTGTTTTGGTTCTTTAACTATTACAGCCGTAACTGCGGGATCTTGCACTGAAACTTTGTTGGATTAGATATCATCTAGTTGGGTGGTCTAAAACTGTGAGCTTCTAACTGTAATGGATGCAAACAAAATTATTTCGTTGCGTGAGGTCACTTTACAGTTAACTAGCTAACAAAGAGAATGGATGGGTACAAAGTTATTCATACTTGCAAATAGATATTAGAGGAAAATAGGTTTAGCCTGAAACTTCCAGCAATATCCTTTTGTTATTAAAAGGAATGTGAAAAGAGAAACTTGGCCCTACATGG
Source organism: Scilla litardierei (assembly GCA_030789695.1). NCBI lineage: Eukaryota > Viridiplantae > Streptophyta > Magnoliopsida > Asparagales > Asparagaceae > Scilla > Scilla litardierei. The sequence continues at coordinate 85,865,987 of CM061131.1, read as the reverse complement.
ACTTCTCAACTGTGATGGCTATTGTGCCAATAGTCCCCCTCAGGTAGGACGCATTAGAGAATGCACACATACAACACACATCCTCTCTACCAGCATGAGAAATTTCAATATTTTTTTGGAATACTGTGACTATGATCTATCAATTTCAATATGTTTAGATGAACTGACTGTTATTAACCTCTTGTCGTCGATTTATAGACTCTCATGGAACTTACAACAGTAAAGTTCTTTGGATGAATTTGATTCTAACCGGTCAGCTTTGGATAAATACTTGGTGTAGATTCATTTCCATGGTAAGGAGATCGTAAAGGTTCAGGATGGAAACTAGTGTACATTGATTATGAAAATGATGTTCTTCTGGTCGGAGATGATCCATGGGAGTAAGTATTTTCATTCCAATGCAAGCACACATGAATCTACTAGTATCTGAAAAAGGATATTATGCAAATATTATGCAAATATGCTATGCATCATTTACATGTGATTCAGTTTAGATATTTTAACCTTCCCCTTCAAAGAAAATGCTTACTGATACTTGCTAATGACAAATCTTCATCTTTCGAAAACTTAGGGATTTTGTCAAGTGCGGCCGATGCATCAAGATTTTATCACCTTTCGAAGTACAGCAATGAGCGAACAGGGAATACAGCTTACGAACAGCCATCTACCGCCATGCTCCTGAGAGTCGTTCCTTGCCGCAAGAGCATGCCCAGATTTTCTTAGGCATTGCAAAGCCAGATCTGAGTTGTGCAAATGTTTTGAAGTTTGTTCAGGCAAATTTCACAAATTGTGCGATCCTCGGGGTTCCAGCATTGGAAGCTTCATGGTTCTATCATACTCAACCAAGTTCTGGTGATTGCAGATTGCAACAGTGAGAGTTGCCATGTATTATTGTATCATAATTAGTTATTATCTAGATGTCCATTGGCATTCGGTACTCCTGTAAATTGAGTTGCAATATGCTTATAGGAGCCATTAGCTGCGCAATGAATCACCTTTGTAATATTGTTGTGTTTTGGAAATGGAAGAGCTGTGCGTGTGCATTCTAGGTGTGTTCCTACATATAAAATTCAATACCACTTTAGTTTTACAAACATGAGCCAACCCTTGATGCAGCATCTGGATGATCGCTGCTTGCAAGATGCTTCATTACCATGGTAAGGAGAAATATTCCTGTAAATTTGCAGCAACTTTGTCTGCTACTCTCTACATGCAACAACTTTATAGTAAACAAGATGTACTCGTGCATAATTTTTGATTAATGGTCATGTTCTGTTTTTGGTAATTGCAGCTTCGATATTGAGGAGATCAAATTAATGGTTGGATGGAGATTGGCTGTCAGAGGTATGAGATTAATCTAATTTTTTTGTCATTAAGGATTGTAATAAAAGGCTTGCTCAGATGTTAAAAGATCAAGCTTATGAACAGTGCATAATGTCATGTGAAAGCAAAGTAAAGCCCTATTGCTTGCCTGGACATCTAATTTTTGGGTGTTAAAAAATTAATGTTATTTATGCTAAAGTATTATTGAGTGATCTGTTGTCTTCTACACATTCAAACATAGTTATGATAAGTATTATTTACAGAGTACTGCAATATCCTTGAGTTCGGCTCTTGACTGACTTTATGATATTTTTCCATACATTTCACTCTGATAACATCAACCATGATTCTAACCTGATTACTGTTTATTTGAGTTTAGGTGCGAGGGCCTGAGCTGATGCACACATATCACATCTTTAGCAATTTCATAGATCCCATACTAAATGTTCCGTCTTACATACTGCTTGCAGGTAAATGGAAGTCTTACATACTGGTTGCTGGTAAATGGAAGTACATTGCAAGTCTTTAAGCTAAGCTATGTTGCAGGTGTTCAAGCCTGGTCCTGGTGTCGGAAAGCAGAGTCTCTCATCTCGGTAGTACCCAGTAGCCGGATCCGGAACCCAAGAAGATGGCGCCGATGAGGACGCAGATGAAGGGTTTCGGGTCGGTAAAGCAGCGGGGTTCGGGTCGAACGTACCTGCCCTGCTCTCCTTTCTGCTTATTGTCGCAGTGGTGGAGTAAGCTCTCCTGCAAAAAAGAGATGAGATTCAGCAGCAGAAAAGATTTTTGAGATGGAACCCGCTATGGAATGTGTATACTGCTGTCGGGAAATGTATTGTTCACGGAGTGATTTAATGGATAATGACTGATAAGTTTTATATGCGATAATGTTTCTTATTTGTATTACGGATCATCTTCCAATATCAATGTACATTGTCTAATTTATGTGATTGTTGAATAAAAGGAATTTAATTTGATTGTTTCTTGTAATGATTGTTTCTTGTAATTTAATGTTATTGGTGGTTTATTTAAGCATTTTGAACATTAAATGGATTTATTTAAATATAAAACGTAGGGAGAAACAATAAAATGAATTGAAACAAGCGCTGTCTATCTGGGACCTTTAACAGCGCTTCTTTAGTATAAGCGCTGTTAAAGGTGGACCTTTAACAGCGCTTGCACTAACAAGCGTTGTTAAAGGCCCCTCTTTAACATCGCTTGCACAAACAAGCGCTGTTAAAGGGGGGCCTTTACCAGCGCTTGCACAAACAAGCACTGTTAAAGGCCCCCCTTTAACAGCGCTTGCACAAACAAGCGCTGTTAAAGGGGGGCCTTTAACAGCGCCTGCACTAACAAGCGCTGTTAAAGGCCCCCCTTTAACAGCGCTTGCACAAACAAGCGCTGTTAAAGGCCCCCTTTAACAGCGCTTGTAAAGCGCTATTAAAACCAGCCCCCCTTTAGCAGCGGTGAGATAGACAGCGCTTGTAAAGCGCTATTAAAGACCTTATTTAAGCGCTGTTAAAGGTCCATTTTGTAGTAGTGCCTAGGCCTGAGATCCTTCGACAACACCCTCGGGCCGGCCAGCAAACGTCCAACGCCCCGGTGATCTCCTTGCTCGACGTTCGACCAATTCCGCTCGCTGTTTTGGACCCCCGGGGCTTTGTTTCCCGTCTTCTCACTGTCACACGGCTCTTCATCACCGTTTCCACCGTTCACGGGCTGCTCTCGTGACTCGCACGGCTGTCCGCTCTTTCCGTAGCCGTTTGGGCGCCTGTGACGACGCCCCTCGCTCGCGGATCCACCGTGCTCGCTGTTTTGACTCCCCGATCGATTTCTGATATCTCCGCCCGCTGCCCTCATGTTCAGTTCGCTACCAAAGCGTGTCTGTCTATGCTACCCATAGCCGAGATGCCGCAAGGAGACGTTCCGTAGCCGTGCCGTTCAGATCGGTCGCCTTTCAGACTCTACTTCCCATTCGCGCCAAACACCGGAGAGGTTGGTCCCCCGAACTCGTAGCAAACCCACACAGTAGAAGAACTGAACCCTAACTAAAATCAGACAACTCGAACTAAATTTACTTTTCCGCACCAGTAAAACAATATCATTGTAGAAATCGACCGTCGGACAACTTTTTCTGTGCATATAGGGTAGTGGTCGATTTAGGCTGAACGAAACACCAACTTGTGACTATTGACGAATAGGATAGCCCCGATAACCTAGAAACAAATCTAAATAGGAATATTGAAAAAACACGACCTGACACCGTCGCCGTGACACTGTTTCAGACGGACTACCGCGGACGCGACGACTGGACGAGACGACCCGGCTAGACGACACACTCGCCACCGCAGGAAAGTGTACCCACTTGCATTATTGACCGTGCCTTGGTCTTAAATTGTTATAACTGTTAAAGTGTGAGTGTATAGAACCGGACATGAAATGATAGCGTCCGGGATGCCCTGACGACCTAGACTTGACGACGAAGTCTAGGCGTAACAACAACAACTTTTGACACCGTAGGGTTATCTTGTGTGTGCGTGTGTGTGGACCCCCTAGAATCAACAACAACTGCTACCATAGGTTACATCTGCGTGTGCATGTGTGTGGACACCCTAGAACAACTCGGTCCTTGCCATGTCATGAACATCTTGCACGTCGTGTCTTGTGTAGCATGTGGGCAATGAGACGCTCACCTAGTAGAGTGGGTGATCTTTGTTACGGAACACCTACGGGAAGCTCGACACCCACCTAGCAGAGTGAGTGTCCCAGCAGACCGAGAGGATAGAGACTCTCACCTAGCAGAGTGAGTGGTTCTATACAGTAGTACAGTTTCACCTACGAGGCGTCTGTCGCTCACCTAGCAGAGTGAGGGATACGCTACCGATCGTGGGGATAGAGGCACTCACCTAGCAGAGTGAGTGGCCCTATATTGTCTTGTCTTGAGCACTTGGGTTGGGGTAGGGTTGAGCGTGTGCACGGATAGAGGGTCTGATCCCCCTCGAACCGTAAGGCGTGAACCCTTCGAGTCACACGTGTCTTGTCTTGTCTTGTCCTGTCCCGTCTTACTGGTCTTGTCACGTCTTGTCACGACCCGTTTAGGTTAGTCCCGTAGTCGGTAGTACACGCTACGAGTACTGCTTGATACGCTTTACTTTCCTGCTGCATTTCTTTCTTCCGTCACTCTGTTATAACCCCAGCATGCTAGTCAACCAGTAAACTGTTGTTTAATAGTTCGGTACACTTGCAGTAGAGTCTGACCCTTTTTGTAGACTTTACCTGACGTACAATTCCTTTCTTTTGGGTGATGTACGTCAGGTGTCGAGACAGCGTACGTTGATGAGGCGGACCTGCCAGAGTACGTAGAGTCGGAGGACGCAGACCCAGAGTACGTGCCCGAGGAGGACCAGAGCTAGAGATCTTTACATTGCTGATTCAGAGGTTTTACTGTAGTTTAGTTGGGTGCGTAGCACCGTTTACTTTCTGTCTAGGTTGGGTGCTTGCACCATTAGTTTACTTTCAGCTGTTTTGTAGCCGTGCTGGCTTTTTGTTTAGACTCCCCGTAATTTTCTAGATATCTGTTGAATAAAATGAATGCATCTCTTTTAGTACTTTTGTTGTTCTGTACTAACCTGCAGGGACCTGTTCCTTCATCTTGGAGTACCACACAGACGCTTATTGGGTCCGAGCTTCACAGCTCCGGCCTAAGCGGGCCTTGTCACGTTTCGCTTCCGTCGTTTTGGGAAGCGGGGCGTGACAGGTTTTAGTGGTGGCCCATGCAGGTCCTTTTCTGCAAAAAGTACGGAACGATAGAAGTATTAGCATTCATTTTTTTCTTCTTTCTCCAGTGATATGTGCGAGTCTAATTCGTGTTTCTCCTGTTGTTAGGATGGTGGGAGGACGTGAAGCTCGAGATGGACCTTTAGCTGACGGGACCATGGATGGACGAGGTGACGATTTACGCCAATTACTGGGCGTTATGAGGGAGATGCTGGACGTTCAGCACCAGTTCGTTCAGCAGTCCCACCGTGCTGCCCATGCTCCTCCAGTTGCACCGCCACCGCCTCCGCCTGCCCCTCGAGCTGCTCCGGGAGTGAAGCAGTTCAATGAGCTTCAGCCGAAGACATTTTCTGGGAAGGAAGGACTGTTGGCTGCTGATGAGTGGATTCTGAGTACTGAGGAGAAGTTGATTGCTGCGAAGATTCCTGATGATACCCGAGTTGAGATAGCGAAGACACAGCTGACCGAGAATGCTAGGAACTGGTGGCGCATTGAGGAGAGGTGCCTGCAGAAGCCAGTGGAGTGGAATACTTTTCGATCGATGTTCAAGGAGAAGTACTTCACCAAAGCTGCTAGGAGGAAGCTGTTGAGCAGATTTGTAGATCTGAAGCAGGGAGATATGACCGTTGATGAGTACAAGGCAGAGTTCGAGATGCTGAGCCGGTTTGCCCCACATATGGTGAAGAAGGAGGAGAAACGAGCTGATCGTTTTCGTCAGGGATTGCGTCCGAATATTCAGGCTTCTATGTCTTCAGCAGATTTCACGACCATGGAAGCTGTGCTGAATGCCGCGAGGAACCATGAGACCATATCGCGTCTACCTGATCCTTCTTATGATGGAGGAAAGCGACAGAAGGAGCAGCATATGCCTTCTGCTGGGTCTATAGTGGGACCAGTTTAGTCAGTGCCTTTCAAGAGGCCAGGAGCACCTGCTCAGCATCAAATGCAGGGCCCATGCTTTTTCTGCGGCAAGCCAGGACATCAACAGAACACTTGCAGGAAGAAGCTGGGTTTGTGTCTGGCATGTGGAGCTGCCACACACGCCTTTATAGATTGCCCGAGGTATCGCCATACTGATGGCGAAGCACCGGCCCCACTGCAGAGTAGAGCACCTGCCCCTACCCAGAGAGGAGCTGTTGTCCGTGGAGCATATGTCATGACAGCAGCGGATGGCGTTGATGCAGGTAACTCCATAGTTTTGAACCTTTCATATTATAGTTTAGCTTATTTTTGGCTGCTTATGTATGTTTCAAAACTTTTTGTTCCTTTCAAATCAAACCTTTAATGTTTTGGGATTAGCCCACAAAGATCACAACCCACCTATCTTCCCTCATCCAATATCACAACTTCACACGTTTTCCCAATGTTTTAAAATATGTCTTAGGCCTTAAACTTTCTTTTCTTTCCCCCTTCGGGAGTGTTATTTTATTGTTATGATGTTGTTAGTACTAGATATTTTGTTATAGGGTTATGTTTACGGGTAGGCCCAGAGTGAGATGAGATATGTTGTATCGGTGATTACTTGGTTTTGAATAACAAGGTTATTATTAGATTAGATTTCTTTAGATGAAAAGAATGAGGTGTCCAAGACTTACCAATGTGTAACGGACTCGATGGGGACTCTGGATGAATGAAATTATACACAGTGAGATGAGTACGTAATCGACCTGAAACTTGGACGAGTGGTAGATAGGAGTAGCTATGGAAGTATAGTATGATTTAGAGTAGTCATGAGATAAGTAGAACATTTAAAGCATCAAGACTTGATCATTAAGTTGACGTGAGAAGACATTGGAAGTAAGACAACATGTTGAGATGAATGGAAAGTTAGGAAGACGGATTTCATAAGATTGGGAGATTAGATGATATGGGTAAGGATAGTTGTGGTTCGATGGTTCTTTGATTAAGGGAAATAGATTCATGAGTCGATATGAGGGATGATACTTTGGGGACGAGATGATTGAAGACTTATAGGCGATGGCGTGGATCTATGATCAGGTGCTAGGGTGTGATTCTAGATGTAGCATTAGCCAGTGGAGAGACGAGCTGTGATGGATTATTTAAGGAACGATGTTGAAGTTATAGGATTAGAGACCATTGTGTGGAGGATGGGAGTTATAGGCTTAAGTATTGATAGATTTTATAATTATTCTAAGTATGAGTGATTCCGAGGACGGAATCATTTCTAAGGTGGGTAGAATGTAACGGTCGCTTTCCGACCTTATGGATTTTCTGCGTGCACGTGCTTTATCGTGCACATATTTTTTTTGGCTATTTCTGAATTCCGATGTATGCGATGTGATATGCCGATGTGATCGTTTGGGAGTGTAAAATTTTATAGAAATTTTTGGGAACGTCATTTCACGGCTCGTTTTCTCGCAAAACGACTTGGAATGATAGGGGCGTTTTAGTCATTTGTCTCAAAACGCCGTTTCCAATTTTACGTAATTTTTTGGTAGGAGTAGCGCACGATCAGGCTCCATAGATCTGTGTGTCCCGTCTCCACGATCGTCCCGGTATTTTCGGTTTATTTTTCGGACGCCTGTAGCGAGAGATACCACCCGGATTAATCTCGACCGTTGATTTACCCAAACCAGTTCGAATTTCAAATTGATAGCCAAATCTGGTTATATCCCTAAAAAAATCATCAGGCGTATCTTTCAAAATCTTCCACTCTATTTTTCCATAGACTTTCCCCTAATTGTACACCCTATATATCTCTCTCTCCCCCCCAAATAATAGATATCATGTAGCTATATAACTAATTAAAACTTTTATAATTAGACCTAACCCTAATTTCTCCTTTCACATGACCTAGGCTGTACCAATGTCAGCCGCCACCTAACATTCAGCCCGATATCATTTTTCCCCCCACCCTCTCGCGTCTCTCTCTATCCCTCAACCTCCCGACGCCGGCGGCTCCCCAACACCCGCACCGATCGCCGACCACCGTGCACCTCAACTCCGACCGCCGTCCCAACGTTCCACCACCGCAGCAACTATTGGATATGGAAGACGTTAGTACACCCTTGTAGGGGATGTACGAAGGAATACAGACCTCGAACGTCGCGTACACGAAGTCGTGCGCAAAGGGAATATGTTCCCTTGCGGAGAGGATCTCTAGATTGATGGGAAAGTCGCATTATATGTGCATAAATGCATGCGACATATGGCTAATAAAGGGGTAATATCTTAATCTTATGTTGTACCATGCATATGGTAAAACTTAAGCTTATAATATGCATTGTACGATGGTACACCTTAGTTAAATTGTTCCAAAGGAACAATTGCTCCTAAAATAACTACCTTGGGGGCTATAAATAAGACCCAAGGGTTAGCCATTTCCTTACACTTTTGCATGGCATTCTTGCATGCATTTTCATTCTAGCGAAGCTCTGCCGAAATCCTTCCTCTCTCTTTATCCAAGTTCTTAATCTAAAAGTAGAGATTTAGATTGTGGATTTAGTAGCCTTACTCCGTTCGTGAGAAGACTCGATCCGTCGTGGCGAATCCGAAGGCAAAGTTCCGAGACTACCGTGTCGCATACGCAAGCGTAAGTCTCAACTTTATTTATCGATCCTAACGCTGTTTTGACAGGATCCAACATTGGTATCAGAGCCATACGGGTTCGCCCCGGTCAAACCGCCGCCCCGTCGAAACTATGAACGAGTCGTTGTCTTTTTCACGAATGGGTATCCTACCATTACGGATATGGTAGGAACGCTTCGTGACGGAGAGAATGCAGCGGTTGTTCTTTTCACGTTAGAGTCTCCTATCATTACGGATATGGTAGGAACTCTCCGTGACTGGAAGAACCGACCGTTCACATAGTATGTTATTTTTCATTTTTGGCACACGGCCATTAGAAAATAACCACTTTCTCGACGAACGGGTGCTTCATCGACGAACGGGTGCTTCATCGAGGAAGAATGTGGTGGTTATTCCCATCGGGGAAGATGAATTTTAGTGCATGTGCACCATGGCCAAATGGGCTATGAATGCCATGCACCCCCCTCACCATGCGGAGGGGGTTGGCTACGGCCAATAACCACCGCGGCAACCCCCACCGGCGGGGGTGTGCGGCCACCCCACACAAGGGGAGGCCGGCCAAGGCAAAAAATGGCCTTGGCCATGACCGGCCATGGCCAGGCCGGCAGTGGCCGGCCATGGCCAGGCCGGCAGTGGCCGGCCCCGGCCAAGGCCAGGGGCCGGCCTGGCCGGCCTGGCCGGCCCTGGCAGTGGCCAGGGCCGGCCGACCGGCCCTGGCAGAGGCCAGGGCCTGGCTGGCCCTGGCCGGCCCTGGCCGGCCTCGGCCAGGGCAGAGGCCCTGGCCGAGGGGGCCAGGGCCCCTGGCCGGCCCTTGGCCAAGCCTCGGCCAGGGCAGAGGCCCTGGCCGGGAGATGTTGCAGACCAAATAATTGGTCGACCAATTTGGTTGTTTTGGTCGACCAATCCGGCAGAAGGTCTTGGTCGATCGCAAACTTGCAGACTGACCCATACGGGGTGACAAAAGGCCTTGGTCAAACTCGAATGTGCCGATTAGCCCATACGGGGCTAACCACAGTGCCGACTAGCCCATACGGGGCTAACATTTTAATGAAGTTTTTCCTTGGGCTCTACTCCTTGAAGATTAGCCATAGTGCTCTACTTCATGCGAGATTAGCCATGTCATTGTGCTCTACTCTACGGAGATTAGCCAATGTACTTATGACGTTGTGCTCTACTCTACGGAGATTAGCCAATGTATTTTAAATTTTTTTTGAAAAAGATGTTTTCAAATAGGTTATGTCCCGTCCTTAATCGGGATAGCGCAATTTAGAATTCCAAGTCCTACCACGATCCGGCCATGGTTATCTAACCCATGGGTGTGTAAAACAGGTCTCGTGGCTTGGCAATTGTTGCGCTAAAATTCTTTGCGCAAACTCTCACCTATTCCAATTTGAAAGATATGTTTTTCAAAAGTAATTTTCCGCTGCGAAGTACTATAAGAGTACGATTGTTTAATAAGTGATGGGTGAATATTGAAGGTTGTTCTAGATGGTGATTGGAATCATAGAGACCTTTTCGATTCTAGAACAACATCTTCAATATTTTTCGAAAGTAACTTATCAAATATAATATAATTCCAAGTGGGATTTGAATTTTTAGAACTATCCAAATGGGATATTCTATTATCATTTCAAGTGGGAGTTATATTTTAAGAATTTTTATGCAATGTTTTGATCAAACCTTCGGTTTTTGTGTCTTTTGCAGCATTTTAAAAGTAAAATGTCTTCCGCTTCAAAGAATATCGTCGCTGAGTTAAACAAAGGTGAAAAACTCAACGGCGATAATTACAAACTTTGGTCCATCAAGATACAATACGTTCTAGAGGAGCAAGAAGTGCTCGAAACTCTAAAGAACGTTATGATTGAACCAGAGTTGGGCACTACGGCCCAACACCGACGAGACAAGGAAGCTTTTGATGCTTGGTCTCGGAAGAACAAGATAGCGCGCATTACGTTATTAAGCAGTATGGCTGATGACATAATGCGCATCTTCCGAGAACATGACCTAGCCATGGACATATGGTCCAAGCTAGATGAGAAGTTCGATGGCACATCGGTGTCCAAACTTCGCTCCTTAACTATAAGGTTCGATTCATATAAGATACGTCCAGATCATTCCATGGGGAAACGTCTGCGACATATGACGAACCTTATCTCGGAGTTAAAGGATGCAGGTCATGTGCTCACAGATGAGCAACAAATCCAAGCAGTCATACGTTCCCAACCAAATGGGTGGGATCAGATGAAGATGCATCTCACTCATAATTAGAGCATCAAGACCTTCAACGATGTTCCCAAGCACCTCGAATTAGAGGAAGAGCGGCTTGCGGCTGCCAAGCCAAGTGCAGAAGTGCACATGGTTGCTAGTTCCTCACACGGGGGAAAGAAACGTAAAGATCGTTCGAAGTCTTCTAATGAACGTAATAAGCAACCTGAGTCTACCAAGGAACCCAAACATAAGGGTGGGCACAAGAAATGGCACAAGAAGAAAGACTTGAAAAGGATCAAGTGCTTCAAGTGCAACAAGCTCGGTCACTATGCTCGTTCGTGTACGAGTGGAAGTGACGAGGTAACTTGTAATACTAGTTACATATGTGTTTCTAGTTCGATATTTCTTGTGGAATCTAATCCATTTTGGGATAATTGATTCAGGTGCCACCGACTACATAGCAAAGGACAGACGGTCCTTCGTGGAGTATCACCATATACCCCAAGGAATGAAGTGGATCAATGTAGGAAACAACACACGTGTTGAAGTGAAAGGCGTTGGGACTCGCAAGCTAGTCTTGGACAACGGCCGCATTCTCCTACTTCATGATGTTCTCTTCATTCCATATATTCAAAGGAATATTAAAAACTGTGGTCAAATTTAATGGGTCTTGGTTATAGTTGGTTCCTTCATGATTGTAATATGGACCTATTTTGTAATAATTCCTTTATTGGTACTGGGTTTGTATTTCAAAGGATTTATTGTAATAAGTACAATGTATGATTCCTCATGTAATGAAAATTTCCTTGTGACAAATTCTTTGACTAATGAGTCTAATTTGTTGGCACACAAGGCTTGGTCATATTGGACCAACGCGTATGGATAGATTTGCCAAACGTGGCCTTCTATCAAATGTTTTAAAGGTTGAAATGTCGACCTGCATACATTGCCTTGTGGGGAAATCTTGTCGCAAGCCGTTTGGAACCGGCACAAGGGCCGAGGTTCCATTACAGCTTATCCATTCGGACATATGAGGTCCGATGAATGTCAAGACAAGACGCGTAAAGTCCTATTTTATCACTTTTATTGATGATTTCACCTAATTCGGACATATCTATTTGGTATCCCACAAAAGTGAAGCTTTGGCTTGCTTTAAAAACTATATGAGTTTAGTGGAGAATCAATTAGATCGCAAGATTAAGGTCTTGCAAACCGATAGGGGCGATGAATATCAATCAACAAGTTTTAAGGAACTTTGTGATGAAAAAGGCATGGTACATCAGGTAACTATGCCTTATACTCCTCAACAAAACGGTGTTGCAGAAAGGAGAAATAGGACTTTAATGGAAATGGTCCGTTCAATGATGGCGCAAGCTAACTTGCCAATCACCTTTGGGGGTGGTGCATTATTGACGGCCGTTTTCATTTTAAACCGCGTACCCTCGAAATCAGTTAGCTCCACTCCTTATGAGTTGTGGAACCAAAGGTCTCCTGACTTAAACATTTTGAAACCTTGGGGTTGTGCATTCTACGCACATATTTCCTCCCATAAAATATGGCAAACTTGGGCCAAGGGGAAGGAAATGTATCTTTAAACGATACGCAGAAAACTCCAAAGGTTATGTTTTTGTTAGTCAGGAAGACAATGGTGGGCTAATTGAGTTTGAGTCGAGGCATGTCACATTCTTGGAAAACGAGTTTCCAAGACAGGGCGAGATAAGTCAGGACTTATCTCTATTTGAGATTTATGATCAAGAAGGATTACCTCATTCGAGTGGGAGAATTCTTGGTGAAAACGAAGATACGTTTCAACTTTCACCAATGGATTATACGAATGACGATTATCCTATTGACGTGCGTTTATATTTCATATATTCACGCACGTTTTCTTTTGTGTTTCTCCGTGTTTTTCCGCCGTCTCTTATTCGTTTTCGTATATTTTCCCGTTTTCTTTCACTTTTCTTTGTTTATCCATGATTGCAGGGGTTCGACCACGTAGGGGACGTTTAACGATGATATCCCAAGTCCCCGGAGCAACGGGAGAAGTCACACGTGATCCAGGGGGTCAAACGCCAAAGCATTCATCTTTCAGCCCCTCACCAGGTCGGTTGGCCATCTCCAACCGATCGGGTGATGCACGCATGCACCACCCGGTCTCTGCCGCAGCTCACAAAGAAGTCACCCGACCGGTTCACAGACCGGTTCTGCGGGCGGCTGTTCTCTGTTTTTTCGAGCAGAATTCCAACCGATCGGGTGACTCTCACCCGATCGGTTCATCTATACCTGAAGAAGAAGAGCTGAAGACACGGACGTCGAACCGACCGATTCACCCGACTGCTCCAAGATCCAACCAGTCACTCAAGAACTCACCCGACCGGTTCATGTGATCGGGTGAAAACTCGATGTTTTCTGTTATTTATCTGTAACGGATCAACCGATCGGTTGACTTGTCAACCGATCGGTTGATGCTTAGGTCTATAAATAGAACCCCTAGGGTTCCAGAAACGGGAGTTGCTGTTTTTTCTACTGTTTTATTTCCTTGTGACGGCTGTAATTGTTACTCTTTTGTAAGTTTTCAGATCTTTCTAAAATTTTAGTATTGTCTTTATTACTCCATTACTTCCGCATTGCAATTGTCCGATTATGATTTCAACGGTTAAATTTCATTTAGATCGCTTTTTCATGAATTTTTGTGAGTAGTTCCCAAATCTGGGATTTTGGTGGAAACCCCTTCGGGGGCTCTTCCCGATGCGTCCATAGGGTTAGGAAATCGATAGGGAGTAGGAATCTAACGGTTACGCGGGGTGTTTCATTGTCATTGGCGGAAAAAGACCGCCTTTGACCGTTGGGCCAAGGGGGAATAAACTTGGCGGTTGACTCCCTAGCCATAGTTCACGCCCTTAGCGTAGACACGCGGGATCGGCAGGATGAGACGTTGGGAGATATCGTTGCGGGCTTAGTGCTCCCGGGATCGATCAGTGTTAATGGACACGGGAGTGCCCACTGATCGAATCCGGGAAGTCCGGTGTATCATCCTGGGCACCGACCGGAATATCGGGCCCATGGGACACAGGTACCACTTTCAGAGGCAACGTCTCACCATTAGAACCTAATACCGATCGCTATCCATACCCGTAGGCCGTATCGGCGAGAGTCTCTCGTCGGGTTGGAAACCAAAGTCCCGGGTTTACTTTCTTTTTGTTCATACCCTTTTACTTCCTTTCGTGACAACCATCTACCGATTCGGGCTAGCTCGCCCCTCAGGGTGATTTAGGTCCTACCTGACCCAAGCACAACCTCGCCTCCCTGAGTTCAATATTCCCGCACCCTACACTAACCGTGAAACTTACGGTAAACGACACCGCGCCGCCGCGCCGCAAGCGGGGCGCCGGTCAAGTTTATGACGCCGTTGCCGGGGAGGCAACGTGCTTGTTATTTTAGGATATTTTGAGCCCTCGTGTCTAGCTCACATCCCTACCTCGCGATAATTTTCGCATTCTCCTTTTTCTTTTTTATTTTTCTTATTTTTATTTCTTATTTTATCTGTTTCTTTCCCACTTGTCGCTTCACGGGTGTTTGTTGTTTTTCATGCGCAGGAGTTCAAGGAGTCTTGACGACTTGATTCCCCTCGATCCAGAGATTAACGCCACCCTTAGGCATTTGGCCGCCGAGAAGCGAAGAAGAGAAGATCCCGAATCCATGGAGGAGAACACCCCACCTCACAAGTCTCTGCTAGAGTACTCGATGCCATCCATCGAGTCTACTTCCGCCATCCGTCCTCCAGCTATCACGGCCCAAAGCTTTGAGCTGAAGCCGTCTCTAGTGACGTGGATCCAGCAGGATCAGTTTGCGAGTGCACCCATAGAGAGCCCGATCGAGCACCTAGACTCCTTCTTGGAGAAGTGTGACACCTTCCGGATTAATGGTGTCACGACAGAGGCTATCCGTCTGAAGCTGTTCCCCTTCTCTTTGCGAGACAAAGCCAAGCAATGGCTAAGGGGGAAGGACCCCAACACTTTCAACACCTGGGAGAAGCTCTCCAACGCTTTTCTGACAAAGTTCTTTCCTCCGGGGAAGACCATGAAGTTGAGGAGTGAGATCTCCTCCTTCTCCCAGGCCAGCCACGAGTCCTTGCATGAAGCTTGGACGAGATATAAAGAGATGCAAAGAAGATGCCCTCACCATGAGCTTCCGAAGTGGCAGATTATTAATCTGTTCTACAATGGGTTGCGGGATGACCTGAAATCTTCTATGGACGCCGCGGCTGGGGGTTCCTTCATGTCTAGAAGCGAGGAAGATGCCGGGCATATTCTGGAAAATATGGCATCCAACAATGAGCGGTGGTGTGACGAGAGAGCCACACCAAGATCCGGGGGTATACACAGAGTCGAGGACGTCGACAAACTTTCAAGCAAGTTTGACTTGCTTTCGACCCAGATCTCTGCACTAATGGTAGGAGCCGGTGGGGCCGGTACACAGCAAATTTCTGCGGTAGAGTCCGAATTCTTTGGGGAATTCGACGGTGGTGACATCTCACCACCGTTGGATCAGGCGAGCGCACTATTTTACAACCCTACGGGAAATGTGCCGTATCCGCCAAGGACAAATTCCAACCCGGCCTACTCTCCAAACAACCGGAACCACCCGAACTTCAGTTACCGGCCACCATTTCAGCCCTCACCGCCTCAGCAGCCGCAGCAACAAACTTATCAGCCGGCTAGGCCACAGCAGCAACCATTTCAGCAACAATCTTACGCCCCCAGGAATCAGCAGCCGTTCCAGCAGCAGCAGCAGTATGGCCAACAGAGGGCCGTCTCTCCGGTTGAGTCTCTCTTGACTCAATATATTACCAACCAGGAGAGGATCAACCAAAAGCTGGAAATGGGTCAGCGGACCCTCACGGACCAAGTAACCCAGCTGGGGTTACAAGTGGCGAACCTTGTAAGGTCACAAAACCAATTACCGCCACAACCGGAGGTGAACCCGAGGGGAGCAACCCAAACATCGGCACTCGTGCACGAGCACGCAAATGTGTCCGCTATCGTTCTGAGAAGCGGGACACAAATTCCTATGACTCCGGAGGCACCATCGGTCGTTGAGAAACCGATCGAAAAATCAAACGACGCCGGTGCTTCGTCATCAAATCCTATGACTCCGGAGGGAGTCTCTGAAGAAGAGAATGAGAAGAAGGAGGAAGAGAGCCCGAAAGTGTATAAACCCGTTGTGCCATTTCCACAACGGTTGGCTCAGGCAAAAATTGATGAGAAATATGGCAAGTTCTTCGCCATGGTCAAGGACCTGAGTTTGCAGATCCCCTTCCTAGAAGCAATCGAAACAATCCCCTCCTATGCAAAATTCTTGAAAGATTTGGTGACGAGAGGGTCTAGAAAAGAGAAAGTAGTGTTGACGGCGGAGTGTAGCGCTCTTATCCAGAGGGCAAATCCACCGAAACTTAAAGACCCGGGGAGCTTTTCCATTCCTTGCACGATCGGGGCAGTGAAGATTCATCGTGCACTCGTCGATCTTGGAGCGAGTGTTAGTTTGATGCCCTTGTCAATGTACAGAAGGATAGGGATGGGTGATTTGGAGCCCACCGGGATGACCCTACAACTAGCTGACCGGTCGGTCAAATATCCGGTAGGAGTTGTGGATGACCTCCCCGTGAATGTGAGAGGGGTGCATGTGCCCGTGGACTTTGTAATCATGGACATGCCCGAAGACGCACACACCCCCATTATCCTGGGACGGCCTTTCATGGCCACTGCTGGCGTTCTAATAGATGTGAAGAACGGAAAACTCTCTTTGAACGTCGACGGAGAAAAAGTCGAATTTGATCTGGGGTTATCCGATCCCCCTGATGACCCTGGGTGTAATCTGCTGGAGATAGAAGAAGAAAAGGCTGTTGAAGAGAGCTCCTGGGAGATTCTCTTAAGAAACCCCCCCGATGACTTGGGGGATTCAGAAGATGGAGACGGCCCCGAGAACAAAGAAGCTGCTGGAGAACCGAGTGCAGCAAGAACGACCCCTCCCGGGTTCCCCAAGGCTCCTCCTATGAGGAGAACGGGGAAAGAGCCCACGGACCTCACTAAACACGAGGTCCGGATCCTGAAGAAGATGGCGGGAAGCGCCAACACCAAGGAAAAGCGCCCGGATCCCAAGAACAAAGGGAGGGTAGTCGAGCAAGTATTTTTCCAGCCGCTGACTACTCCAAGTGCCTTCAGCTCCAATGAAGAAGAGATGCCGAACTTCGGGCATCACCCGTATCAACCACCATGAGCATCTCTTGCGGGCGTCGAGCCAACGACGTTAAACAAGTGCGCTTCATGGGAGGCAACCCATGTTCTAAACTTTTTCTCCAATTTTTAGCGTTATTTTTTACTTTATTTTATCTATTTTTATAATTAAAATCAGCCGCGAGAACATCCGTTCGGAGACTTAAACAATTCTATTGGTTTTTGCAGGAAACAAGCCCCAACCGATCGGATGACAACTCACCCGATCGGTTGGGATGTATCTGATACATACCGAGATCTGCCGCCATATGACCCGATCGGTTGAGTAATGAAGAGACCGGGTGGCAGACCGGGTGAGCTGGGGAGAACTCTCGGAAATTTTTGGGGGAATGTCAACTGATCGGTTGAGTTCTAGCGCGATCGGTTGACGCGACCGGGTGAGCAGCCCTAAGCTCTCGGGAAAATGAGTGGAGCGGCCAACCGGTCGGTTGAAAAGTCAACCGACCGGTTCGCCTGTAGCATTTCTTCGGCAAGATTTTCGACCTAACCGTCAACCGATCGGGTGACAAGTCACCCGATCGGTTCGACTTAAAACCCTATATAAACCCCCCCGACACCCGTTCATTCCCACCCTCGCCCGATCGCCCGAATCGCCGCCGTTTCGACTCCCCTCGTGCGCCTTCCTACTTTCTTCCCCAAGATCAACCTCGATCTTCCTCCCCCGCCATCTCCCTACCAGTCCACCATCATTTCTCTCCATTCCCCCGTCATCTCCCTCCACACAAACCCTAAATTTCACCCATTCTCCCCAACATCGGAACTTGTTGAAGAGATCGCTGCGGCTTCACAGCGTGCTCCAATCGAGTAGCATCGGGGCGTCTACGATCGACTATCTTCATCTCATTTGGGTAAACTCGCTCCTTTGCTTAATTTTAATTTTACCCCAAATATTCCAATTGCTTGTTGGTCGTATTTCGTGTTTGTGTTGAATTCGTTGTACTTTTACATACTCGCACACACACAAGACACCCGCACAATGCCTCCCCGCCGTGTTAAACCCACCGACGCCAGCTCTTCGAACCCTAGGCCCAACCGTCGCGCTCGTCACACACAGCCCCCCGCTCAGCCCACCACCTCCAACCCATCTGCCCCCGATCAAGACCAAGCCGATCGATTCATGGCCATGATCCTCCTAGCTGGGCAGGGTGGTCGGATAACCGAGGAGTCCGTCGACCGAGACCTCCCCTTTCTTCAAAGCTTCGTTCGCCACATCCGCGAAGACCCACCCGACGTCTCCGAGCTCCACATTCCACCCCCCCACGACCCCTGGTCCACAGCGCAGGCCCCCGTCACCACCCCCAGAGGGTGGTGCCCCTGCTTAATTTTACTCTCCCACTTTTGCCCCCCCCATATTTGTGCCCATCTGTCTTTTCGGGGCCCTGCTTTGTCTCTGTCGGAGGGAGGGGACTATTTGCGTGTTGCTTTCTAGATTCACCTCTTTTGTTTTTGACTCCCCCTTGCACATCTCTGCATTTCATTGATCACATCATTTCGCTAGCACTTTCTAGTCTAGCTTGGGGGACGTCCACTTTGGCGTGCTGTCGTGTCTTGTTTGTTTTTCTCATTTTTTGTGTGTGTGCTTGTTTTTCATTTTTTGAGTGTCGTGTCATGTGGTTTTATTTTTATTTTTTCGTATTGTTTGATTTTGATTTTGATCTTTCTTTCTTTTTCAGTTTTATCTATGTGTTTTCCTCGTTTTCATTTCTTTTTGTGTCAGTGCGTTTCCCCCCCCATTTTCATTGCCCTCCCGTACTCACTCATATTGCATTGAGGGCAATGCAAACTTCAGCTTGGGGGAGTCGCACTGTGTGCGTCGTTTTAGTCCTTCTTTTTCTGTTTTTTGTGTCGTTTTCATCGTGTTTTTATTTTTTCTTTTTTTTCTTCTTTTTTAGCTCTTTCTCCTAGAGATGAATCCTATGATGAATCGCCACAAAGTCACACACACCTAGCATTGCATCGACAATCACACTCACTAACCCTAGGATTTCGAGTCCTCTTGCATTTCACGCATCGCGGGTCCACTTAGCTTTTTGTGAGTCGTGTGTCGTGACTAGCATTTGGTGTGCTTCTGCCTTGTGATTTTACTTTATATGCCTGTCCAGGAATGACCCCTAGATTACCATGCTCCGATTTGAATATGCGGTATTTGTTTCCACTATATGCATGCTATATTTATATCGTATACTTCAATTCGCATGCGTCGGGATTCCACAACTAAGGACTAGGATAACCCATTTAGCTTATGCTCTATTTAGCGAGAATATTTCCTTTGCCCAAGTGTTTAGATTCTTACTTCTTTTTTGTTTTACTTGGAGAAAATCCCCTCGTCGTGTACCGTTCTCCCACTTAGGAGAGTACACATGTGTATAGCCAAAAAGCCAAAAATCCAAAAAAAGGAGAAAAGAAAAGAAAAACCCAAAAAGAAAAGAAAAGAAAAATTGTGTATAGCCCAAAAATCCAAAAAAAATACAAATGCCCAAAACCCAAAAAAAATTCCGTGTGAATATTTTTTCATACTTGCCAAGAATAAAGGGAAGGCGAGAATTTGCACCGAGTGTTCTTCTCACATCATCTCAACCCCCGTCGTTATCGAAAACACTTGGCTTAGGAAATTTTTAGCTAGTATCTAGGCTATAGTGGCGTGATTTCCTTAACCCTGGTTGTGGAGTCCCCGATGCATGATACGCTTCTATTCTAACTCTTCTCATGCATGCTTGAACTTATATTCGCCGCTTAATTCAATTCGGATCGATATTTTGGGTCATATCTTGGATTTGTGTATATCGAGCCCCATAGCACATCGTAGAAAGCATCACCATTTGCTAGCACACGACCACGCTCACTCGCGCTTCACTGCGTGGACCCACGACACTTATTTGGACTCGTTTTCCTAGGTTTAGTGGTGTGATTTGGCGTTGGCTTGCTTGGTGTGTCTTTTTCGATTTTGGTGGCTCTGATGGACGATCTAGGGTTTAGAGTTTTCTTTTTCTTTCTTCCTCTCTATTTTCCCCTTCCGAGCTCCTGCTCTCACTCGTCTTCCTCGAGGACAAGGAAGAGTTCAGCTTGGGGGATTTTGACATGCGTTTATATTTCATATATTCACGCACGTTTTCTTTTGTGTTTCTCCGTGTTTTTCCGCCGTCTCTTATTCGTTTTCGTATATTTTCCCGTTTTCTTTCACTTTTCTTTGTTTATCCATGATTGCAGGGGTTCGACCACGTAGGGGACGTTTAACGATGATATCCCAAGTCCCCGGAGCAACGGGAGAAGTCACGCGTGATCCAGGGGGTCAAACACTAAAGAATTTATCTTTCATCCCCTCACCCGGTCGGTTGGCTATCTCCAACCGATCGAGTGATGCACGCGTGCACCACCCGGTCTCTGCCGCAGCTCACAAAGAAGTCACCCGACCGGTTCACAGACCGGTTCTGCGGGCGGCTGTTCTCTGTTTTTTCGAGCAGAATTCCAACCGATCGGGTGACTCTCACCCGATCGGTTCATCTGTACCTGAAGAAGAAGAGCTGAAGACACAGACGTCGAACCGACCGATTCACCCGACTGCTCCAAGATCCAACCGGTCACTCAAGAACTCACCCGACCGGTTCATGTGATCGGGTGAAAACTCGCTGTTTTCTGTTATTTATCTGTAACGGATCAACCGATCGGTTGACTTGTTAACCGATCGGTTGATGCTTAGGTCTATAAATAGAACCCCTAGGGTTCCAGAAACGGGAGTTGCTGTTTTTTCTACTGTTTTATTTCCTTGTGACGGCTGTAATTGTTACTCTTTTGTAAGTTTTCAGATCTTTCTAAAATTTTAGTATTGTCTTTATTACTCCATTACTTCCGCATTGCAATTGTCCGATTATGATTTCAACGGTTAAATTTCATTTAGATCGCTTTTTCATGAATTTTTGTGAGTAGTTCCCAAATCTGGGATTTTGGTGGAAACCCCTTCGGGGGCTCTTCCCGATGCGTCTATAGGGTTAGGAAATCGATAGGGAGTAGGAATCTAACGGTTACGCGGGGTGTTTCATTGTCATTGGCGGGAAAAAGACCGCCTTTGACCGTTGGGCCAAGGGGGAATAAACTTGGCGGTTGACTCCCTAGCCATAGCTCACGCCCTTAGCGTAGACGCCGAATCCTAGCACGCGGGAGCGGCAGGATGAGACGTTGGGAGATATCGTTGCGGGCTTAGTGCTCCCGGGATCGATCAGTGTTAATGGACACGGGAGTGCCCACTGATCGAATCCGGGAAGTCCGGTGTATCATCCTGGGCACCAACCGGAATATCGGGCCCATGGGACGCCGGTACCACTTTCAGAGGCAACGTCTCACCATTAGACCCTAATCCCGATCGCTATCCATACCCGTAGGCCGTATCGGCGAGAGTCTCTCGTCGGGTTGGAAACCAAAGTCCCGGGTTTACTTTCTTTTTGTTCATACCCTTTTACTTCCTTTCGTGACAACCATCTACCGATTCGGGCTAGCTCGCCCCTCGGGGTGATTTAGGTCCTACCTGACCCAAGCACAACCTCGCCTCCCTGAGTTCGATATTCCCACACCCTACACTAACCGTGAAACTTGCGGTAAACGACACCGCGCCGCCGCGCCGCAAGCGGGGCGCCGGTCACCTATTCCATACGGGAATAATGATCCAAGTGGGAGCAATTCTAAACGACATTTCAAGTGGGAGTGATATTAGAATTGATCTAACTTCGAGTCAACAAGGACTTGAAGAATCTCAAATACGACGTAGTAGTCATACAAGGTTGGCTCCTTTAACATTTGAGGTTGAAATTTCCGCAAACCTTTATGATTTTACTACAAGAAAATGACGAGCCTGCTACTTTCAAACAGGCCGTATTTTGCCCTGCAAAAGACAAATGGATGGAAGCGATGAAGGAGGAATTGAAATCCATGAAAGTTAACCAAGTCTGGGACTTAGTTAACTTACCCAGAGGACATAGAGCAATTGGGAACAAATGGGTTCTCAAGATTAAGCATAAGGCTGATGGCTCTATAGATAGATATAAAGCTCGCCTTGTTGCGAAAGGTTTTACGCAACAGGAAGGGATAGACTACGAAGAGACCTTCTCACCTGTTGTGCGTTTTACCTCGATTCGCCTGATTCTGGCAATGGTAGCTTGCTTAAACCTCGAATTACATCAGATGGATGTAAAGACTGCCTTTCTCAATGGATAATTGGACGAGGAGATCTATATGGAACAACCAACAGGGTCTGTAAAAGAAGGAAACGAACATAAGGTTTGTAAACTTCGTAAGTCCATATATGGTCTTAAATAATCCTCGAGGCAATGGTATATACGATTTCAAGAAGTTGTCTTATCAAATGGATTTTCTATGATTGATGAAGATAACTGCGTATATATCAAGAGGATTAAAAGCAAGCACGTTATTATGTCTCTATATGTAGATGACATTTTAATAACCAGAAATGACAAGGGCTTTGTGATGGATATC
Organism: Scilla litardierei; assembly: GCA_030789695.1. Classification (NCBI taxonomy): domain Eukaryota; kingdom Viridiplantae; phylum Streptophyta; class Magnoliopsida; order Asparagales; family Asparagaceae; genus Scilla; species Scilla litardierei. The sequence goes on along the minus strand of CM061131.1, from coordinate 85,843,353 downwards.
AAGGCTTGACTTTCATCAGTTTTGAGATGAAAGACATGGGGAAGTCACATATATCCTTGGAATTAAGATTTCAAGGAATCGTTCGAAGAAACTTCTTTCTCTTTCACAAGAGACTTATATAAAGAAGGTTCTAGAACGGTTTAATATGAAGGACTACAAGTCAAATTGATACTCCTATAAGCAGATGCGATACTTTATATCTGAAATCATGTCCAAAGAACCAAAAGGAAAGGGAAATTATGGAAAAAGTTCCATATTCCAGTGCAGTTGTTAGTCTTATGTACGCTATGATGCATACAAGACCAGACATCTGTTTTGCCGTTGGAATGGTAAGACGTTACCAATCCAACCCAGGGCAAGAACACTGGAAAGCGGTTAAGAGCATAATGCAATATCTTAAAGGAACTGCAGATTTGCAAAAGACTATGATAAAACCAAGAAGGTAGACATAAGGTACATATCTACGCATGAGATGATAGAGGATCAGCTTACGAAAGCGATCCCCAGAAATGTGTTTTACAAACACTTATCATCTCAAGGATTGCGTAAGAGCTGAGTTGTACCAATGTAGATTCCCATGTCTGTAAATGATCAAAATTAATAAAAGAATAAGTTCTTTTTCAAACATTGCATATGAATTTCTTAAGAAATGTTTGTGTACATTTTTGAAATCTCAGCTGAATTGTGTGTATATCGGACAGATTAAGGTTGGCTCTCTCACATGAGCAACAGCCTTATCTTATCAGATGGATAAGATAGAGATGAGACTAGTTTAAAGTCAAAATCATTAGACGAATGATTTAGAGTCGTGACTTAAACAAGATAGTTGAATGAAAGATTTGCATCATATGGATGCTTACAAAAGATCTGAGATCTGTATCACAAGGATATTTTAAAAAGGATCTCATAGGATTTTTTAAATCCTATCTGTCGTATGCAGGATGAGAGTCCGGGAATATTTCATGGGTAGTAAGGGGACTCAAAAGATAGGCACTGTGTTGTCTGATCTTTCATCCGTACAACATCATTAAGACATACTCTCCCTGGGAAAGGAGTGATGTTGTAATACGTGTTCATACCACGTATGCATTTCGACCACTGAGTTAGTAGCAATAGTGTTTGCTATTATGTGAGACTCAAAGGCCATATGGGCCTTAACTCTTACCCTCAAGGACTCCAATTGGTTCCTTTAGATTTGACGAGATGATCGCTATCTTAGCGTGTTGCTAATGGGCTATGATAATTCGGCTCGGCGGGGCACGTTAGAAAAGCGAATCAAGTCAAGATCAGAAGGTTCGCAAGAAGAGGAAGATTGATTTCATATTCACATTTGGACTTTAATGATTCAAAGCTGGCCAGCCAATTGTGATCCAGATGGGATTTAATTGTTGAATATAAAGTATAAGAAATGTGAAGAAATAATCTAGGGTAAAGCATGTGTTGAACTACTCAACTTTGCACCTTCGAGGTCGTTGTGTATCTCTAACAAGTGCACAACAACAGACTCTACGTGCATGACGGTCGCACGGTCTATTTCTCGGTATGATAGATGAAAGAACTAAGAGAAAGACGTTCTCTTACAATCCCCTCAAGTGTGAGTGGGAGATGTTGGATATGGAAGACATTAGTACACCCTTGTAGGGGATGTACGAGGGAATACGGACCTCGAACGTCGCGTACACGAAGTCGTGCGCAAAGGGAATATGTTCCCTTGCGGAGAGGATCTCTAGATTGATGGGAAAGTCGCATTATATGTGCATAAATGCATGCGACATATGGCTAATAAAGGGGTAATATCTTAAGCTTATGTTGTACCATGCATATGGTACAACTTAAGCTTATAATATGCCATATACGATGGTACACCTTAGTTAAATTGTTCCAAAGGAACAATTGCTCCTAAAATAACTACCTTGGGGGCTATAAATAAGACCCAAGGGTTAGCCATTTCCTTACACTTTTGCATGACATTCTTGCATGCATTTTCATTCTAGCGAAGCTCTGCCGAAATCCTTCCTCTCTCTTTATCCAAGTTCTTAATCTAAAAGTAGAGATTTAGATTGTGGATTTAGTAGCCTTACTCCGTTCGTGAGAAGACTCGATCCGTCGTGGCGAATCTGAAGGCAAAGTTCCGAGACTACCGTGTCGCATACGCAAGCGTAAGTCTCAACTTTATTTATCGATCCTAACGCTGTTTTAACAGGATCCAACAGCAACTGCCGTCCGCCGCCGCAACACGCCGCCCGATCGCAAAAATGGCCGCTCGGCTGTTTTTTCTCGCAGCAACAGCAGCGGACAGCGACGCCGCAGCTGATGCCGCTTTTCCGATGCCAGCCACTCATCGAGACGCCGTCGATACCCCCCTCTAGGCCGCCTCGCCATCCAAGTTCCGCCGGCGGCAAAGCACCGACGCCCTGACCGCCAAACAGTCGCTCGGGCTGTTTCCTACCGCTGTTTTATGGCGCCGCCGCAGTCGGGTGGCCACCTCACGGCCCCACTCCGGCCAACAGTTCCCCTAGGCCTGAGATCCTTCGACAACACCCTCGGGCCAGCCAGCAAACGTCCAACGCCCCGGCGATATCCTCGCTCGACGTTCGACCAATTCCGCTCGCTGTTTTGGACCCCCGAGGCTTTGTTTCCCGTCTTCTCGCTGTCACGCAGCTCTTCGTCACCATTTCCACCGTTCACGGGCTGCTCTCGTGACTCGCACGGCTGTCCGCTCTTTCCGTAGCTGTTTGGGCGCCTGTGACGATGCCCCTCGCTCGTGGATCCGCCGTGCTTGCTGTTTTGACTCCCCGATCACTTTTCGCTATCTCTGCCCGCTACCCTCACGTTCAGTCCGCTACCAAAGCGTGTCTGGCTACGCTACCCGTAGCCGAGACGCCGCAAGGAGACGTTCCGTAGCCGTGCTGTTCAGATCGGTCGCCGTTCAGACTCTACTTCCCATTCGCGCCAAACACCAGAGAGGTTGGTCCTCCGAACTCGTAGCAAACCCACACAGTAGAAAAACTGAACCCTCACTAAAATCGGACAACTCGAACTAAATTTACTTTTCCGCACAAGTAAAACAATATCACTGTAGAAATCGACCGTCGGACAACTTTTTCTGTGCATATAGGGTAGTGTTCGATTTAGGCTGAACGAAACACCAACTTGTGACTATTGAGGAATAGGATAGAGCCGATAACCTAGAAACAAATCTAAATAGGAATATTGAAAAAACGCGACCTGACACCGTCGCCGTGACACTGTTTCAGACGGACTACCGCGGATGCGACGACTGGACGAGACGACCCGGCTAGATGACACACTCGCCACCGTAAGCAAGTGTACCCACTTGCGTTTTTGACCGTGCCTTGGTCTTAAATTGTTATAACTGTTAGACTGGGAGTGTATAGAACCGGACGTGAAATGATAGCGTCCGGGACGCCCTGACGACCTAGACTTGACGAAAAAGTCTAGGCGTAACAACAACAACTTTTGACACCGTATGGTTATCTTGTGTATGCGTGTGTGTGGACCCCCTAGAATCAATAACAACTGCTACCATAGGTTACATCTGCGTGTGCGTGTGTGTGGACACCCTAGAACAACTCTGCCCTTGCCATGTCATGAACATCTTGCACGTCGTGTCTTGTGTAGCCTGTGGGCAATGAGACGCTCACCTAGTAGAGTGGGTGATCTTTGTTACGGAACACCTACGGGAAGCTCGACACCCAACCTAGCAGAGTGAGTGTCCCAGCAGACCGAGAGGAAAGAGACTCTCACCTAGTAGAGTGAGTGGTCCTATACAGTAGTACAGTTTCACCTACGAGGCGTCTGTCGCTCACCTAGCAGAGTGAGGGATACGCTACCGATCGTGGGGATAGAGGCACTCACCTATCAGAGTGAGTGGCCCTATATTGTCTTGTCTTGAGCACTTGGGTTTGGGGTATGGTTGAGCGTGCACACGGCAAGAGGGTCTGATCCCCCTCGAACCGTAAGGCGTGAACCCTTCGAGTCACACGTGTCTTGTCTTGTCTTGTCCTGTCCCGTCTTGCTGGTCTTGTCACGTCTTGTTACGACCCGTTTAGGTTAGTCCCGTAGTCAGTAGTACATTTTACGACTACTGCTTGCTACGCTTTACTTTCCTGCTGCGTTTACTTTCTTCCGTCACTCTGTTATAACCCCAGCATGATAATCAACCAGGAAACTGTTGTTTAATAGTTCGGTACACTTGTAGTAGAGTCTGACCCTTTTTGTAGACTTTACCTGACGTATAGTTCCTTTCTTTTGGGTGTTGTACGTCAGGTGTCGAGACAGCATACGTTGATGAGGCGGACCTGCCAGAGTACGTAGAGCCGGAGGACGCAGACCCAGAGTACATGCCCGAGGAGGACCAGAGCTAGAGATCTTTACATTGCTGATTCAGAGGTTTTACTGTAGTTTAGTTGGGTGCATAGCACCGTTTACTTTCTGTCTAGGTTGGGTGCTTGCACCATTAGTTTACTTTCAGCTGTTTTGTAGCTGTGCTGGCTTTTTGTTTAGACTCCCCGTACTTTTCTGGATATATGTTGAATAAAATGAATGTATCTCTTTTAGTACTTTTGTTGTTCCGTACTAACCTGCAGGGACATGTTCCTTCATCTTGGAGTACAACACAGACGCTTATTGGGTCCGAGCTTCACAGCTCCGGCCTAAGCGGGCCTTGTCATGTTTCACTTCCGTTGTTTTGGGAAGCAGGGCGTGACAACAAACCAACATAAATAATAATCAAAAATAATGATTCAAATGAAATTTACTTACTCCCCCTGCATTGATGACACGTTAGTTACATATTAAATAATAATCATACGCATCAAGCAGGCGAGGAAAGTATAAAATATGAATCCAATTATTGAAATAGCGGATTTGAAATCCATTTTTATATCTTAACTCCCCTGAATCTAACATATCAAAATAGATTCACGATAAATTGCTTTGAATTATCATTTAGCACATCGTCATTATTAATTCTCTCCCCCTTTGGCATTAGCAAAAAGAGCGGGAGGAGATCAACGACAAAACCAATGGCTAAAAATAAAAGCACGAGAGTCGAAGAATATGACCATGGTCCAAATGACACGAATGTAAAATACCAAATGTAAAATACCGAAGAGAATCAAAGCGTGCCAACGAGACCATAGTCGAAAATCGAAATCATCAAAAACTCAAATCAATTTCACGAATTGAGTTATGGAATATACTCTCCAATATCAATATTCTTTGTTAAATAGTGCATGGAAAACAATTCTATGTTTTCATAAAAGCAATTCTATTTAATCCATAAAATCGTCGAACGACGAAAGTCAACATCAGAGACTAAAATCCAATGAGAATACCAAATGTAGCGAATTGATACCAAAAGTAATATGCAAAAGTGTTATGCCAAAAATAGATAGAACATCATTAAACTATGGCATTCACAATTCTTGCATACTAATTGAAACAAAATGATACCAATGTAAAAACTCTAACAATGTATGCAATCAACACACATGGATACCAAATGTATATCAAATGTAAGAATATACTTACAACATTAGGCTCCCCCTACTTTGGTGCATCACTTAAGCACCATCAACTCCATTTGAATGAAAATCCTTGCAAATAAAGGAGTTGGTAAGGTTGGTATCCCAAGGTGGATTGAACCTAGAAAATATACTTCGTGGTATCCAAAAACCTTTTTGTATCCTATGGGTTAGGCAACAAATTTAACAAACTAAATTCAAATTAAAGTAACCCATATCCTAACTCAATTCAAATTCAATATGAATTTAAGTTTCAAACAAACATGCACATCCAAAACCAATATGCAAATAAAAAGAATAAACCAATTCTTACCACAATTGCTTTGGTACCCATAAAATGAACATAAACTTATGGTACCAAGCAATGAAGGGTCAACAGAAACTAACCCTTCGGAAACCAAGTCCACGAGGACCGTGATTTCCCAACATAATCATCATTCAAAATAATATCGTTAATATACGATTGCACATACATATCCTTAGCATGCATGCTAGTGTTCTTCGGACGCCAAATAGTGTATGTCTTGGAAGTCCTATTCCTATTGGGAGCATGCATACGTTGTTGATTTCTATGTGATGCATGTCGTGGATAAGTATATGATGCATGATGAAATGGTGCATGATGAAATGGTGCATGATGATAATTGTTCATATGATAATGTGGATGAACACATGCATGTGGAGGAACACGTGCGTGAGGGTGTCTCACATGGTGTGCATGTGCTCGTGAATGTGAAGCATAAAAATCATCATACACGTGAACACGTGGAGTAGGAGGTGTGTTCCTACGTGGCATGGTATACATGAAAGCATGAGCCTTCTTTGGAGGTCCACCCAAAGTGGGTTTCTTTCCAAATGGAGGTGTGTACCTAGCGGAAGTACCATTGGTAGAAGAACTACCCATGAAGTGTTTACTCCCACTAGTTGAGGCTTCGGAAGTTGGCCTAACAAAGGTGGCGGACGATTTGGATGAATCTCCCATCTTATACCCCAAGCCAATGTGATGATTGGCCGGAAGTAAGTCATTTAGGATATTATCCAAATGGCCCTTACCTTTATTGAATTCATTATTCGGCCTAATGTGCACTCATACTTCTCGGTGAGAGAATGCATAGAAGCATCCAAGGTGGACACTTGCGATTGAGTGCACAAACACGTGACTTGAGATTCTTATTCTCAATACTCAAAGTTGAGTTTTGAGACGTTAAATCCGCTATCACATGTTCATCCGAGTCCTCGATATGAACATGCTCAAGTTGAGATTTGAGATTTTCAATCTCATTTCTCAACCCTTCAACAGCGGTGTCGTTGTTGACGATGATAGGCTTAGGCGAGGTTTGAAGACTAGTTAGCTCATTTTTAGTCTTAATAAATCTATTAGCTAATTTAGAAAACTTATACCAAAGTTGTTCATTAGCTAATCTAAGTTCGTCCATCGTTACCTCACCGCCTTCATCCTCGCTTTCCTCGCTTTCATCGGAGGAAGTCTCTTGATCATGTTCTTCTCTTCCCATGAAGCACATGTGTGCTTTCTCCGCCTTTTCATCAACCGACTCTTCACTTGAGGAGTCCTCATCGGAGTCGGTGAATGTGCTGACAAGTCATTTCTTGTACTTTCTCGACTTGTCGTATTTGGATGCCTTCCACTTCTCCTTGTGTTTGTTGAGAGGACAATCCGGCTTGATGTGTCCTGGCTTGTTGCATTTATAACACACGGGAGTAGAAGCATTAGTCGAACTAACTTTAGATTTATTTCTAAAATTACCTTTTCAGAAGAATCAGTCGAACTCCTTTGCCATACGGGCAATGGATTCTATGTCCAACTCGTCTTCCGACTCTTCATCATCGGTAGATGGAGCGGCCTTGAACGCAATCGACTTTTTCTTTGGCTCGTCTTGCTTCAAGTACGCCTTCATCTTTTCCTTCATCCTGATCTTGCTTTCCTTGCGTACCTCATAAGACATCAAGGTACCCATTAATTGTACAATAGTATACTTATTCATATCGTTACATTCCTTGATGGCGAAGGTACGCTTTTCCCAACAAGAAGGAAGTCCGTCAATAATCTTTGCGACTTTCTCCTTTTGGGTGTAGATCTTCCCAAGAGCTTCCAATTCGTTGGATATATCCACGAAGCGAGCATAGTACTCCTTCATAGTTTCACCTTGTTCCATATGAAACAACTCGAATTCTTTGTTAGCAACAACGAGTTTAGAGTCTTTTACCGTACTCGTTCCTTCGTGCAAGATGAGGAGTTGGTTCCATATTTGATATGCACTCTTACATGTGCATATCTTGTTGAAGTCTTTGGGCTCCAACGCACATTGCAAGGCGTTCATTGCCTTGGAAATGCTTACCTCCGCGGCGACCTCCGTGGTAGTCCACTTCGTGAAATCTTCTTCGGGCTCGACATACTCCGTCAATGTGGCTCTCCATAGTGAAGTGCTCCGGAGGAAGGTTTCCATCCGGCATTTCCAGTACCCATAGTTGGTACCATTGAAGTGAGGAGGCCTAACTGAGGATTGTCCTTCCATAACTGAAGAAGCTCCTTCACGATTCGTGAAGACGTTGTAGTCGTTGTTTGTCATAGCTATGAACTTGGCTCTGATACCAAATGTAGTTTGGTATCAGACTATGTAGCTTTGACCTTGTAGCTTTGAACTATGGCTCTGATACTAATTGTAGTGCCCTGCGTAGCTACTGCACAAGTACTAGAGGGGGGTGAATAGTGATCACTCCGTATTTTACACCTTTTTTCCGCATGTTTGCATGCCATTTAGATCGCTCAAATCATGTTTTTCACGATTTATCGACGATATTGCGATACTTTTCACGATTTGTTGTTTTTGTCGTATTTCAGGAGATTTGGAGCGATTTGGAGTGATTCCGAGATACACCTGCTCCGGAGTGTCACCGACGACTTCCCCGAGGGGTATTTTGCTATTGGAGAGGAGCGGAAGAAGAAAGAACGTCGTAGGAGCGACGAGGAGGCAAAGATATGCAATTTGGGCATCTTCAGCATCTCACTCGACCGAGTGAAGGAGTCACTCGGCCGACCAACGAGACCCCGCTCGGCCGGCCAGATCGGACACGCTCCAAGCGTGCACTCGGCCGAGCATCAGAAGCCGCATCGGCCGAGTGACGTATCCCGTCCGTCCGAGTGGCACTCAGACGACACCCATCAAAAACTCCCGACTTACTGTTTTTCGTCAGTATGAGCATCAGAAGACCCACTCGGCCGAGTGGCAATTGCCGACCGCCCGAGTGAAGATAAGCCCGTCGGCCGAGTGACGACAACTCCCTCGGCCGAGTGACCCCCGAAGTGAAGACCCCCAAGACCCCAGACTTACTGGAAATTCTCAGGGTCTCTCACTCGGCCGAGCGACTTTTGTCACTCGGCCGAGTGAGAAGCGCTGCCTGTAGCGGAAATCACGATTTTGGAGCTACGCAGGGGCAGTTTGGTCACGAATTTTTGGACAGTTTTGGGGGGTATTTTACCCCAGATTCTAACCTAGTTTAGAGAGCTTTTCTATTACTTTTGGCAGCCTTTTAGATTAGAATTTTTAGAGTTTTATTCTTGTGATTGGAGAGGAGAGAAAAGTGTTATTTTTGTTGGATTCTTGGAAAGCTACATTGGTTTGTCTCCCTCTTCATTAAAAATCTTATTTTTATTGCTATTTTGAATATTGCCATGAATTCTATTGCTATTTCAATTGATTATTCTTCCATTTGTGATATGATTTGTGAGTAGTCTTAACGTCTTAGGGCGTGGGGATGAACCCTACGAGCCCAATTTCCGATTTGTGATGATTTGGTAGAACTATTGCTAGAATTGCTATTAGGGTTAGTTTGGGATTGATATAACACGGATAGCTAGGTGTTCATACCGATTGGGGTTTGCAAGAGATTGGATCCCAATTCGATAGGAAACCCTAGAAATTCGAATTGGGTTGGAATTGAGTTCCCGAAGTATCGGTTTGCAAGAGATTAGACAGATACTAGGATTCTCGGTTGCAATTCTATACCAATACCCGTTTGCAAGAGATTGGACGAGTAGGAACTATCCCAACCTAGGTCGTAGCCCGAGTTTGCACGAGAGTGGGCTCGGGATGCGATTGAACGATGACGTTGATCCTAATGCGGGATGTAATTCCAATGACTGAGTCTGACTAGGGAGATGATGAATCTTTTACGGAGCTCATCATGGAACTTATTGATGAGGTCTACGCTACCGGAGCTTTTGCTATTAATATCGAGGACCCCGTCGAACAACTGTTTGCTAGCTTCGTGATGGATCAAATCTCCCCTGATGGGAATATTGTGTGCGATATCAGAGTTGATGTGAGGGACGACAAGCTATATTTTGAAGGCGATAGAACATGTGTCGAAGAGTACTACACTCCCGAGGAACACTTCGAACAAACAGATACTCAGGGAGATACACTCTATGACACTCACTCTTACATTTATGAATCCGCTGACGTATATCTTGATCTCAGGAATGAACCGGAGCAAGGTGGTGGTCCTATCGATGCAGGCGCAGAATCGGAGAGCGTCTATTCTGATGCACCGTCCTCACTAGGAAGCGAATCTGAGCCCCCATTCGAGAGTGAGCTAAATTCAGATGTTGAAGGAGAAGTCAAATTCGCACAAGGTGACGAAGCAGAGGGTGCGGCACCCTTTGAGGTAGAGCTTAAACAACTACCGCCGAATCTAAGGTATGCTTTCTTGGGTAGTAAATTGACCTTCCCGGTGATTGTAAATGCCCACCTCGGCCAAGACCAACTTGAAAAATTATTAGAAGTCCTTAGGGATCACAAGGATGTCCTTGGTTACACAATCTCTGATCTTAAGGGAATAAGCCCAAGGCTATGCACGCACAGGATCCACTTGGAAAACACTGAAGCCTCTTCTATTGAGCCTCAAAGGCGGTTGAACCCAAACATGAAAGAGGTAGTGAAAAAGGAAATCCTAAAATTGCTTGATGCTCGAATTATCTATCCGATCTCTGATAGTAGATGGGTTAGCCCCGTTCACGTCGTCCCCAAGAAAGGGGGGATGACTGTTATAAAAAATGATAAAGGAGATCCCATTTCTACACGCACTGTCACGGGATGGCGAATGTGCATTGATTATAGGAAACTAAATAAAGCCACCCGAAAGGACCATTACCCATTGCCCTTTATTGATCAAATGCTTGAACGCCTAGCTAAAAATAAATACTTTTGTTATTTAGATGGGTATTCGGGGTTCTTCCAAATCCCTTTGCACGAATATGACCAAGAAAAGACCACTTTTACTTGTCCGTATGGTACCTATGCCTACCGTAGGATGCCCTTTGGTCTTTGTAATGCTCCCGCCACCTTTCAGAGGTGTATGACATCCATATTTTCCGATTACATTGAAAATATTATGGAAGTTTTTATGGATGACTTTTCGGTTTATGGAAGAAAGTTTGACTCTTGTTTGGCCAATCTTACTAAAGTCCTTAAAAGGTGCCAACAAAATAATCTCACTCTAAATTGGGAGAAATGTCACTTCATGGTCACGGAAGGTATAGTTCTTGGGCACCTTGTCTCCTCGAGAGGAATTGAGGTAGATAAAGCAAAGATTGAGGTAATCAAGAAACTCCCTCCTCCTATTAATGTCAAGGGCATTAGAGGCTTTCTTGGTCATGCGGGGTTTTACCGCCGCTTTATCAAGGATTTCGTCTCGATTGCCTGACCGCTTACTTCCTTGCTTGCTAAAGATACTCCTTTTATTTTTTTCAGGCGAATGCTTGCAAGCCTTCAATACCTTGAAGGAAGCACTAGTTTCCGCACCCATTATACAACCACCGGATTGGAGCCTTCCCTTTGAGCTAATGTGTGATGCTAGCGACCAAGCCATTGGAGCGGTATTGGGACAAAGAAAAGATAGGAAGCTTCATGCAATATTCTATGCGAGCAAGACATTGGATGACGCGCAGAAAAACTATACAACTACCGAAAAAGAGCTTCTAGCGGTCGTCTATTCCATCGAGAAGTTTCGCTCCTACCTCCTTGGTTCCAAGGTGATTGTCCACACCGACCATGCGGCATTGAAATATCTTTTAAACAAGAAGGAGGCCAAACCTCGGTTAATTAGGTTGATACTCTTATTGCAAGAATTCGATTTGGAGATCAGAGACAAGAAAGGTACGGACAATGTTGTGGCGGATCATTTGTCTAGGTTTATTCGCGACAAGGAGGATGAGAGTTTACCTATCGACGACACATTCGTGGATGAGAGGCTATACGCCATAAGGCCCGGGGAAGTTCCTTGGTACGCAGACTTCGTAAATTACTTGGCTTGTGGAATTAAACCGCATGGAATGCCCACGCAACAAAAGAGGAGATTTTTGCATGAGGTCCGTAGCTATTTTTGAGAAGATCCATACCTCTTCAAGATATGCAAAGATAGTGTTATTCGGAGGTGTGTTTCTAAAGAGGAGGCAACGTCTATCATTGTGCATTGCCACGGTATGCCATGCGGGGGGTATCATGCCGCCTCTAAGACAACCGCTAAGAATTTGCAGAGCGGATTCTTCTGGCCAACAATGTTCAGAGACACCCACGACTTTGTGAAGGGGTGTGACAGGTGCCAACGGACCGGGAATATTTCCAAACGTAATGAGATGCTGATGAGGCCCATCCAAGAAATTGAGCTTTTTGATTGTTGGGGAGTGGACTTCATGGGACCATTTCCGTCAAGAAACGGTAACAAGTATATCCTATTGGCCGTTGACTACGTCTCCAAATGGGTGGAAGCAATCGCTACCCCTACCAATGATGCAAGGGTTGTTTCTAAATTTTTCAAGCAGAATATCTTCCCACGCTTCGGGGTGCCTCGTACCTTGATAAGCGACGGGGGGAGTCATTTCATAGAAAACAAGTTCGAAACCATGCTGAAGAAGTACGGGGTAAACCATAGAGTTGGCATGACATATCACCCCCAAACGAGCGGCCAAGTGGAGGTCTCAAATAGAGAGATCAAGCAAATCTTTGAGAAGACCATAGATCGATCTAGAAAGGATTGGTCAATGAAGTTAAACGATGCTCTTTGGGCATATCGCACAGCCTTTCGCACTCCCATCGGCAGCACACCGTTCCGACTTGTTTATGGAAAAGCTTGTCACTTGCCGGTAGAGTAGGAACACTGCACATATTGGGCCATCAAGACCCTCAACTACGATTATAAGAGTGCGGCGGTGAGGCGACTCTTGGACATCAACGAGCTTGATGAGATTAGAAGAGATGCCTACGAGAGCTCGAGGATTTACAAAGAAAGGACCAAGATTCTCCACGATGCACGCATAACTGTTACGGACTTCAAAGTCGGAGACAAGGTCTTGCTATATAGCTCCCGGCTCCGACTATTTCCTGGTAAATTGAGGTCAAGGTGGTCCGGACCTTTCACCATCAAGCACATACAACCGGGAGGAGCTTTTGAGTTGGAAAGCAAAAACAGAGCCACATTCAAAGTGAATGGACAAAGGCTCAAGCATTATTCCGATGGAGTCCCTATGGGAGAAATAAGTAGAATATATCTTCGTAAGGGACAGCCGGATGATCTTTCATACCTCCTTGACGAGGTCATTGAGGAGGCGATCCCCCATTCCATTGGCGCAATATTCGAGGAAGACTTTGAAGAAGGGCCGGACTAGGGCCAATAAGAAAAGATGAATGACTCCCCCGATCTCTCCATGGAAATTAATGAAGGCGATGCTGATGTCGCAAGAATACGAGAGCTCTGCAAGCTCTCAAAGATGAAGTCTCCAAAGAAAGCTCTGCCGATACGAAAATCGGTGTCACCGGTGAAGCCGAGGACCGGAGCAAGCACTAGCTTGGGGGAGCCACCCCCCAACACTACCCGAGACGAAAGATCACCGAGGAAGAACACGCCGCCACAACATCCAAATCCGAGCGTTCTTCCCGATAAATTCTACGGGTGCATCTCATATGCACCCAATATCCCGCATTAAATTGAATATCCAAGGAGGTCGAGCTCAAGACCTTAAACGATCGCTTGTCGGGAGGCAACCCGACGGTTATCGCTTTATTGTTACTTTGTTCTTTATTTTTGTTTTAGAACTTATTAGTGTTTTGAGTCGTTTGCCTTAAAAATTCGTGATAACGGGTCCTATTTTTCCTTGACAGGAGAGGAGAAAGGGATATCTCTCATTAGGAGGATGAACAAGGCGACAGGGAGCGCTCCAGGAATGCGCTCGATGCTTAGGAGGAGGATGAAATCGACTAGAGGAAGAAAAACAGAGATTAGAGCCCAAACGGAGCCAAACAGCAGAAAACAGGATTCACTCGGCCGAGCACACTAGCCACTCGGCCGAGCACATAAGCTCGTCCGCCCGAGCGGCACACGAACGAGGGAAGTCTGTTGTACCCAACTCTCTGTTTCTTTTCTTGATTTTAGTATAATTGCCACTCGGCCGAGTATAAATCTTCACTCGGCCGAGTGAAACTGATACGCTCCTAGGGCGAGTATTGTCGACTAGCTTGAGCCACTCGGCCGAATGGACTTTTTCCACTCAGCCGAGGGTAGCAAAGCCACTCGGCCGAGTCGTAAGCGGGGAGGAATTTTCAAAAATATTTCCGTTACGTTCACTCGGCCGAGCGACTTAGTCACTCGGCCGAGTCGTAACTTTTCCTATATAAGGCGCTGCGGGCTCGGCGCGGAATTTGAAGCGTTATTTATCGATTTCTCACCCGAGCCCGAGCCCGATCGCTCCCTACGACCGCTGCGACCGCCCCACTCACCCGACCGCCTTGCCCGCCGCCGCGCTAAGCCGACCACCGCCGGCCGACGACCCCTCCGCACCGCCCGAGTCGTCGGCGACTCCCTTACCGCCGGCCGAGCTCCGGTATGCCCTATTTCGCCCATTTCTCTATTTTTCTCCAATTTTTTGACGATCCATGTGCTAATCGAGCCCCTAGCCTAAATCAACTTCAAAATCTATCTATTATAACCCTAATCCCCCATACATTTTGAATATCACTCGCTGATATCTTCGTTTGATGTACATGGTATATTGGGGAGCTTAGGGGAGCCTAGGGGAGCTTTCGGGGAGCGTTTTTGGCATCGTGGAGGCGGCGTCTTCGCACGCATCCATCATTTTGCTCTCGCAGCGTGTTCTGGTATATTCGCTCCACTCATTTTCGCACGTCGCATTTATTTCGTATTTGGTGAGCACCCGGGGGCCACATGCTGCCCCGGACACGGCCATGCTCCAGGAGAGCTTCCGCCAAGCGGAAGCGGCCGGATGAGGCCGGACCCTCCCACGAGATGGAGGACTCTCCTCCGCCTACACCACCTCACCCCGAACACCCACAGCCTGCAGACCCTATTCACCCCACACAGCCACAGCCTGCAGTCCCCGTTCACCCCGCACAGCCACCCCCTGCCGATCCACTGCCACCACCGGCTCCACTTGTCGGGCCGCTTGGGATTACGTTCCGAGATGACGCACACCGTGTCGTCTTCGAGCGCATTACCCAACGCTCGATTGTACCCTCCAGGTTCGCGCACCTTGCAGACCTAGGACGCCTGGGGGTACTTGAGGGGATGCTCACGTTGTATGACAACGTAGGCTGGCGAGATTTTTTCCAAGTGTCGGCGGACACCTTCGTCCGTCCGACACTTGAGGTGCTTAGTTCTATTGCCCGGACCGACGAGGGATGCTCGTTCAGGTTTATGGACCGGGAGTGCCAGGTCACTCTCGGTATGATGAGAGCATTCTTTTCATGGCCCGATATCCCCGGGGCCGACCGTGGTTACGCACCCACTCACATTCCCCCACCTTGCTTCGATTCCCACACTTTCTGGGCCCGGATCACGGGTTTACCAGCTGCCTTTGACCCTAGTAGGGCCAAGGCCTCAGCCATCGTCCACCCCTGCCTCCGCATAGCTCAGCGCCTTATGGCGACTACCTTTTTGGCGAGGTATGAGCCTGGGATGATGTCCACGCCAGAGCTTTATATGCTCTATGCGATGACGCGTCCCAGAGTTCTAGCTAGGGAGAGTGACGAGTTGGTCCCCGCCGTCGTGATTGATATCAAGAGCTGGTTTTTGGACCGCATCATCGTATCGGTGGGCGCTCGCTCACTGATATGTTGCGGCGGTCTGATCACTCTGCTCACCCTGATGACCGGTGAGGACCTACCGGCCGATTTGCATCGTTCTTCGGGCCCCACTTCACTTTCTATAGACGTCATGGCCTGGATGAAGATGCTTCGTCCGCACGACCAGCGACACTGGGTTTGGTTGCACGGTCCCTACGGTGCTGACTACATGATCCTTCCGAGCCCAGCTCGGACACAGATAGCACCAGTATAGGTGGATTGGCTTCCGGTGATGGATCTCCTGATCCCCGCCGCCTACGTGCTTGAGGCCGAGGAGGCTGAGCAGGCTGAGCAGGCCCACGCTGCACACGCTGCACCCGTTGACCCCGTGGCCCCTCAGCAGCCTGATATTTCTGCTTCTCCCGACACCTCTGTCCACACTTCTGCCGGTGTCGGGAGTACACTCGCTGAGACCACCTCCACTACCTCCACGCCCACCACCACTCCCACCACAGCTGGCCCTCTGTCCGTTGAGCCCCTCTGCTCCGCACTACCCGAGCACCCACCTACTTTTGTTGAGAGCGGAGAGCATTCTTTCGCTGCCGTCGTGGAGACCATGGTCTGTATGATCTCCGCTGGGATTTCGCCTTTTGGACCCCACACTGCCTCCCCAGCGGTTGTCACTTCTGTCTCCACCGCAGCCGTACTTTCTGAGAGTGTCGTGACGTCTGTTCCCACGTCTGTGTCACTGACCTCTTTTGCCGCCTCATCGCCACTTTTATATTCCACTTCCGATGCTGCTGCTTCCACCTCACACCAGCCTGCGCCCCAGCCTCGCCCTGAGGCTAGGCCCCCACTTGTGAGCACAACACCCTTCCTCCACATGCCTGCTGAGCCCATCCACTGCACCACCCGAGTCCGCCAGCCCCGTCCTGCACAGCACAGACACGTGCGTCCCTCTGCACCACCTCCCCCCGACACTGTACTTCAGAGCATTCGTGCTCTCGAGGGGGCGGTGAGTGGCCTCAGAGGTGACCTCAGGACCATGTCTGCCACCGTCACCGCTATGGCCAGTCGCTTCGACCTACTTCCGGGCATTCACTATTGCCTCACTCAGATTCTCGATCGGCTTCCTCGCGTACCGACCCTACCCACACCCACCCAGCAGGTACCCACCCACACTCCTACACCCACCCAGCCTGCTATTACACCCATACCCACACCCACCCAGCAGACTGTTCCCCAGCCACCACCACCTCCACCTCCGCCTCAGGACGGAGACGGCACAGCACCACCCTCTTAGGCACTCTTGATGCCATTGATCTTTTTTGCCGTCATGCCGCCTGTCTCTGCTCGGTCCTGATGATTTTTGCCCACCCCCCTCCCCTCACTGTTTTGGGTCCACATTTTGATCATATCTTTCTATATCATTTTTGGGAGAGAGGGATAGACTTTTTGGTGTGACACTCTTATATCTGATTCACTCTTATATCTGCATGCATCATGTCCGCATCATATTTTCATTTTGTTATTTTTATTTCTTTTTCATCATGCATGCATCCTCACCTGCCCCACACATTACACGTCTCTCGGTGTGCCACACTTCACACATTGAGGACACTGTGCACTTTAGCTTGGGGGAGTGAGTTCTCACGTTCTTTTCGATTTACCACCTTTATTTTTAGTTTTTTTTCACGCCATTTTCCGCATTTGCACTCATTTTCATCGCTTTTTCTTTTTTACCATGCATCACGTTTTTCTTATCTTCTTTGTGTGCTGCATTGTAATTAGTTTTATTTTCCCATCTTATCTTTACTTCTTCATCTCATGCTAGAGATGATTTTTCTGTGATGATGATGACGTGGAGTTAGCTTTCTCTATATGCATGCTATATTTGTCATGTCTTAGCTTTTATTTCTGATATCATATGCTATGATTTGCCTTGCATTTAGAGATAGTAACCCACACTTTTTCCGTGTGAAAATGGATGAAATTCTATTATTAGCAGAGTCTGAATATTCATATGTATGCTATCGTAGAAAACACACCAAGATTCACGCATTGGATGCTTATATCTGGAGTACCGTTTTCTTTTCCTATATCACTTCTATTCGTATGATTTGTACACTTCACTTCAGGATGATTGAATGATGTTAGCTATGATAAATCTGGATTAGTTTTGCTGTTTTGTGATCGAAACTGAGTAGATTAGATTACTCTGCTGAAGTTGTCATGCACGTCTTATAGAGTGAACTGAGAGACATATTTTTTTCTTTCTCCACATATCTTGAACATTAATTCTCTATTTTAAAATCATTGGTGAATCTCCCCTTAGCGATTCTAATATTTGGCATTTCCCCCGTTATTAAATCCTAGCTCCAAATTTCCCAAAACCAAAAAGAAAAAAAGAAAAAAAATTCTTGTATATCATTTTCTCTCTTTTGATTTGGGATCATTTGTGTATAAATGCTATTATAAAAAAAAGAAAAGAAAAGAAAAAGATTTGAGAGAAAGAAAAAGAAAAGAGAAAAGAATCTCAATAAACGATCCCATCTCATATACCCACTCTTTCTTCCCTCTTTTTGTTTTTATTTTTATTTTCTTTTGCATTTGGATCTTTAGAAGAAATGGGGAATGTAAGTATAGTTTTGTATTTGCCACCACGCTTATAGATAAGCTTGGGGGAGAGAATCCAATGATGTGAGAGAGAGTGACTACTTGACGGTGCATGACAACCTAGGCTAAGTAATATTCTATACTCGGTGAGATTGTTTTAGCTTCACGAAATCCAGAAATCTATGCCTAGCACTCATTTCATGAAATCCACGCTTTTCTATTCTTTCTATTCTATTGCGTGATATTCTTATACTCCTCATAGAAAGCATTCAATTGAAAAGTGTGTGATCTGCGATATTGTATACCGCTTTAAATGATTCAGACGATGTTAATCTTAGAATTATTCCATTTTTCATGCTATATCAATATTCTTGGGTTTTCAATCTCTATTTGCACCATTATACTATGATATCGAAATAAAAGTCTTTGACATGTGTTTTACATTCGGTGCATGCTATATGAGTAAGCAAAATCCATGTCATGAGAAAAATGATCTAACAGCTTCCCTCTTCGCTTTCTTCTTTCTTCTTCGTTTTTCGTTTTCCGTTTTTCCATTGTTATCATTTTCTGAATCCACTGGGTTCGCCTTTTACTTATCTTCCTCGAGGACGAGTAAGAGGTAAGCTTGGGGGATTTTGATCACTCCGTATTTTACACCTTTTTTCCGCATGTTTGCATGCCATTTAGATCGCTCAAATCATGTTTTTCACGATTTATCGACGATATTATGATACTTTTCACGATTTGTTGTTTTTGTCGTATTTCAGGAGATTTGGAGCGATTTGGAGTGATTCCGAGATACACCTCCTCCGGAGTGTCACCGACGACTTCCCGGAGGGGTATTTTGCTATTGGAGAGGAGCAGAAGAAGAAAGAACATCGTAGGAGCGACGAGGAGGCAAAGATATGCAATTTGGGCATCTTCAGCATCTCACTCGGCCGAGTGAAGGAGTCACTCGGCTGACCAACGAGACCCCGCTCGGTCGGCCAGATCGGACACGCTCCAAGCGTGCACTCGGCCGAGCATCAGAAGCCGCATCGGCCGAGTGACGTATCCCGTCCGCCCGAGTGGCACTCAGACGACACCCATCAAAAACTCCCGACTTACTGTTTTTCATCAGTATGAGCATCAGAAGACCCACTCGGCCGAGTGGCAATTGCCGACCGCCCGAGTGAAGATAAGCCCATCGGCCGAGTGACGACAACTCCCTCGGCCGAGTGACCCCCGAAGTGAAGACCCCCAAGACCCCAGACTTACTGGAAATTCTCAGGGTCTCTCACTCGGCCGAGCGACTTTTGTCACTCGGCCGAGTGAGCAGCGCTGCCTGTAGCGGAAATCACGATTTTGGAGCTACGCAGGGGCAGTTTGGTCACGAATTTTTTGGCAGTTTTGGGGGGTATTTAACCCCAGATTCTAACCTAGTTTAGAGAGCTTTTCTATTACTTTTGGCAGCCTTTTAGATTAGACTTTTTAGAGTTTTATTCTTGTGATTGGAGAGGAGAGAAAAGTGTTATTTTTGTTGGATTCTTGGAAAGCTACATTGGTTTGTCTCCCTCTTCATTAAAAATCTTATTTTTATTGCTATTTTGAATATTGCCATGAATTCTATTGCTATTTCAATTGATTATTCTTCCATTTGTGATATGATTTGTGAGTAGTCTTAACGTCTTAGGGCGTGGGGATGAACCCTACGAGCCCAATTTCTGATTTGTGATGATTTGGTAGAACTATTGCTAGAATTGCTATTAGGGTTAGTTTGGGATTGATATAACACGGATAGCTAGGTGTTCATACCGATTGGGGTTTGCAAGAGATTGGATCCCAATTCGATAGGAAACCCTAGAAATCCGAATTGGGTTGGAATTGAGTTTCCGAAGTATCGGTTTGCAAGAGATTGGACCGATACTAGGATTCTCAGTTGCAATTCTATACCAATACCCGTTTGCAAGAGATTGGACGGGTAGGAACTATCCCAACCTAGGTCGTAGCCCGAGTTTGCACGAGAGTGGGCTCGGGATGCGATTGAACGATGGCGTTGATCCTAATGCTAGCTTGCCTAGGCTAGGGTTTGCAAGAGATTGGGCCCGAGCCTAGGTTTGCTATAGACCGGCAACAGCGCGAGAGCGTGAGCTGGGTTTTACATTCAGTTGCAACTAGTTCATCCGACATTCTACCCGAGCAATTGTGAAACCGATTAATCACAATGACGAGATACGGTGAGTAGCTGGGATTCCCTATTCCCTAGGCGTCTTTATTTGATTTTATATCTCTTTACATTATTTGACGATTGTGACAACATCGCCGAAAGGCAAATTCCTACTTTTCTGTCCCTATAGCCAGGTTGTTCGGAGAAGGCACTGTCATACGTCCTCCCTGTGTTCGATACCCGCTCGCCGCTACACCATGCGCTTGCGGTAAAACTACACGGTCGCTCTTTAGGGTGTACGCCCGGGCGCGATCAAATAGTACTTTAAAATAATCAAGAGTGTTATTCCTAATTATTGTGCAAATATACAAACAACAATACGGAATAGACTACAAACAACAAGAATAGAGAACACAAACAAAGTATGTAACGGGTTCGGATCCACCCAAGTCTCCCCGACTTGTTCCCGGTGATCCTACGTCCCAACCACCCGGATCCCCTCCAGATACTTGAGTTAGAAACCACTAACCCAAGATTTAGCACTATGAAATTCTTGTAGAAAACCTCTACAAGACCAAATCATACACAATGAAATTGTGACTCCCACAATCCGGGATCACACACTTCTCTCACAACCGAGAGAACAATTCAAATATCAAATGCGATGAAATAATGAAACACTTACCACAAAATCCTATGCCTTGAGTATACTTACCAAATTAGGGCAAGAAGGATTTTGAGGAGGAAGATGTCACCAAACCGAAGCTCCACCAATAAGATCAGCGATCGAAGGCTAGGATGGAGGATGGTGACTAGAATCAAGCTCTTAGCTTGAGAGGCTCATAATGGAGAGAATCTCTCTTGAGGAATTAGGGCTCAAGAAGTTGAGGGAGAGATTCTTGTGAGAAGAGAGAGCTTTGGAATAGAGTTGAATGGCTCCTCTTTGATTTCTCTAAACCTCTAGAATATCAGCCTTGAATGCTATGAAAGCAGCCCTTCAAGTATATATAGGATAGAGGAAAGAGAGAGCAAAATTCATGGCAATTAATGCTCCAACGGCTCTATTCTGAAGCAGACTAGTCGGTCAAAGAAGGATCACTGACCGACTAGTTCATCAACTAGTCGGTCGGTGATTCAACATGAACCGACTAACTGAAGAACAGCCAAAAGGGAAGTTCAGAAGATTGGGAACTAGTCGGTCCAAGAAGACTTGCCAACTGACTAGTTTCATAACTAGTCGGTCGGTGAGTGTTCTTTGACCGACTAAGAGTCAAAATAGTATAGGCTGAAATCAAGTTGAACTAGTCGGTCTGAGAACAAATTCCAACCGACTAGTTTCTCAACTAGTCGGTCGACAATCGTTCTTAGACCGACTAATGATAAACAGTAGCTCAGGCTGAAAACCTGAACACAGAACTAGTCGGTCTAAGAAGGATTCCAAACCGACTAGTTTCACAACTAGTCGGTCGGTGAACCTTCTTGGACCGACTAACTGTAAACAGTGAATAAGCTGAAATTAGTCAAGGCATTCTAGTCGGTTCAAGAAGCATTACCGACCGACTAAATTGCTATCTAGTCGGTTGGTTCTTCTTCTTGAACCAAGTAACATGCACAAAACGCCGCGAAACGAAGCGCGAAGCTTCGGGGAAGTTTCTATGGGCTTCTAATATGATCCTAGCTCTAAGAAATGATCGTTATGAAGATTAAAACGTAAAACCTACTCAAGGCTTAACAATCTACGAAACAAAGCTAGAAGACTATAAATAAAACTTGACGAACTGTCTTAAAACGCTTCGATCCGAATCTCTTGACTTCAATAATGGTCCTTGAGCTTCAACGAAGCTTCAAGCAAACGACCATGCGCTTTGAGAAGTCTCGAGACGTCGCTTTTGATGTTCATAGAAATTTGGCGACGTTCTCCATAACTGTGCTCACAAAGAGTTAGTTCACGATATTTATGTTTGTTCATCATCAAAACCAAATCCGGAGAATCAATACTCAACACAGTGGACGTGGACGTGGACATGGAAGACGAAATAAAAATTTTGCATGTGCACTGTGTTTTGAAAGATTCTTGGTATATATTGATATATATGATATATGTTGCATGTTGCAACTATGTGCACGATAGATTGTAATGTATGTTGATTCTTGGTTAAATGTGATTATATATGTCGATATAAGTTGACATATGCTGCAATGTGCAACTTTGTGTAATGATATTCAGGGTTATACAAAACAAACTGCAGTTATATGTGTTGCATTCACTGGAATATGCTGCATTCTAAGATTCAAAATTTCAACCTCAAGATTGCCAAAAATGAAAACATACTACAAATTAACCAAGTTTAAGTTGCCAAAAATTTGGTTAATCACAACATGGGTAACATCACTCATTTTGATGTCAAACATAGAACAAAACAAACTGTTCGAAACCTGTTAGAAACCTGAAGATGAATTTTTTTAACTTTAAATTTAGTTCCTTATAAATTTGAAAAGAAATGGAGAATTTTCAAGTAGTGTGGGTAAGGGAAAAAAATAATCTATCTTATTTGGGATAGTAGCACTTAATCTAACTTGAGGATTCAAACTGATAAATAGAGCCATAAAAACTTTACCAACAATTTTGCTCATCCGGAGAAATGAAATGGAACCAACAGACATTGCAATCTTTCGCATTGAAAGAGCATGCAAAAGATAATGCGAAAGATAACCGACTATTGTCACCACAACATTTCCAAAATGAAAACATACTACAATTAACCAAGTTGAAGTTGCCAAAATATGGTTAATCGGAACATGGATAACTTCACTCATTTACATGTCAGACATTGAGTGTTTATTCTTTCATAAAATTGTTTTTAAAAGGGTTGATAAAACATCCAGGTCCATACATACATGAATCCTGCAGCAAGATTCCAACGTTGGGCATATATGAAATGTATGGCAGTGTTAAGCATCTCACTTTATATCTGTTTTCTAAATAAATAAAAAGAATCCAGAGACTTTAAAATAAAACCCTGCAGATGGATGAGCAATAATCCTAAATCTTACCAAACATTAAATAGTAAAAAATTTGTATGGAAAGCTAAGCTTTGGGATGATATTGTTGTGTCCATATTATGTTCTCTTATGGCACATTCATGTACTTGTACTTGTTAAAATTTTGTTAAATTTGTATGTAATTGTTAAAATTTTGTGTCTGTGCTTAATTTTGTTTTCTAAAGTTGGAATTGTTAAAATTAATTTTGTTTTCCTTTTCTCTCCTTCTCTTTCTACTTTATATGTGGGTGGGGATGTTAAATGCTTAAATGATTTTCACTATAAATGATTTAAACACACAAATGATTTAAACATGAGGGGGCATAATTGACAGCAACTTCTTTTGCTCAGGAAACTGCTGGTAGATACAACAACTTAAATTATTTAAAATTTTGTGTACCTTTGATAACAAATTCTTTTGCTCTGGAAATTGCTGGTTGATAACAATGTTTCTTTTGATAATAATGTTTCTTTTGAAAGTTAACAATGTACCTTTTTTAAGTTGCAAGAACAAATCTGCAACTTCTTTTGGTCTGGGTCTTCTATAAAGAACCAAAAATCTGTGAAACACTGTTAAAAAGAAGGGGATTATAACTTCAAATTTGACTTAGCTATTTAACTTATAATCGTGTTTGTAATATAGCTGATTTGTGGACAAAGGAAGTCCTAAAACTAATTGGAGAGTTAATTATTGGTTATGAGATTTTATCCTGCATTTAGAATCCGAAAAGATTTCAGTTGATAAAATGAGTATTCTCTCTAGTGCTCCATGCTTGTTTGTGTGGATATAACATGAAACAACATGTTTATGTTGTGTGGGATCTGATAGTATAGTTGGACCTACCAACACTATTGGGTTCATCAATAACTTATAAAAATCAGTTACATATGAATGTATTGGATGCCAACTCTTTATTTGGTTTAGGAAGACATTTTGATCAGCACAACGAACAAAAAAATTGTTGCTCCATATCAGCTTTTGTTAGAACATTCCAGTCTGTAGATTGTCCACTATCAGGTTTCTTTTTGTTGAAGTAGGGATTTTGTGATTCATATTCTATTTATTTGTTACTTTCTGTCGTACCATGACTTTGGTTTCTTTTGAATTAGTTATTAACAATGTATCAAACTCCAAAAATAGGGGATTATAACGTCAAATTTAAAGAACCAAAAATCTGTGAAATTTATCAGTGTAACTTTTTTTTAAGTTGCAAGAACAAATCCGCAACTTTTTTTGCTCTGGATCCTCTATAAAGAATCTGTGAAACACAAAATGTAAAATCTATGAAACACAAACTCCAGAAAAGGGTATGCCTGCGTTTTGATTATAACTTTTTTTTGAAACTCCAGAAACACAAACTCCAGAAACACAAACTTTTTTGCCGCACCTTCAAAAGGCTGAGCTATCTTAAACACCAATCTTAATAGCAATCAAATAACATACCTTTTGAACAAACTCCAGGATCTTTTACTACACCTCCAGAAAGTTGCAGCTTCAGTTTCCTTTGATGCACCTTCTCTTGCTGCACCTCCAGAAATTGAACAAACTCCAGGATATTCAGTTTCTTTTGCCGAAGTTGAAATGAGCTGCCATGCGCCTTGCTGCTCTCTTGGGAAATGCCTACATGTTGCTCTTTTAGGAAAGATCTCAACAATCAAATGGCCGTTGCTATCCCCCAAAAAAGTGTCAAATATATAATAGATACGTCTTTTATTTTGAATTTTCATTGATCTGTTATTGTTTTGTGTGTGCATGGACTCCAATTGCTTTTAAGGGGAAGATGTTACTCCAAGTGACTCTATGTCGATGTGCTACCTGGAGCATACAAAAGATGTGACTACTACTATGAAGAATGATGTGCTACCTGAGGGGATGTGTTACTCCAATTGCCTAATATGAAGAATGATGCAGGTGCTGGTACAAAAGAGGTGCAAGTGGGAAATAAGCAGATGAGAACACCAACATCAAAATAAGAAATAAAGAAAGAATCTGTGGCGAAGATATAAAGAGGCTCATGCTGAAAATCTGAGACTTCATGCTGTAACTTATTTCACTATATGCAAAATGTTGCCAAATCTGTATTTATCTGACCATGGAGTTAATCTGTATTTGTGTTATATGCTTGTAAGGATGTCATGGTTTGCGAGAAAGTTCTGTAATGTTTGATATTCTGATTACACATATTTAAAATGAGTAACATTCTATCAATATTGTTGTCTTGTTATTCTAATTGATTTGGCAAAATATGTTCTTGCAATTAGTAAATTTGCAATCAACATGCAGTCCTTGCCATGCATTTTTGCATAAATAGGATGCCTAAGCCACAACCAATATCCAGTACAATCTATATGTAGGTATGTTACAAAAAGTATATGAGTACAAACTCTGCAGTAAATCAAGAGTGAAACTGTGATAGCTTTCTTTTTAATCAAACTTTTGTGTTGATCGATGGCTTTAGCGAAAGCATTTGCTAGAGCTTTATCCTGTGAAATATAATTGATACATTATGTTTGATCAAAAATAAAAGCCCAAATCTAATTGGGGATTAAAACCTAGCAGTCCGATTACAATATGATTAAATCAAAATCGGTGAAGAATCACTCTGTGTTGCCCCCTAAATCATTTTTAATAGCAAATTGTAACTACCTAATTTTAAACATATTTCAATATGGCTGATAATAAAATAAATTCAGAATACCTGTGGAGAATTGTAATGGCATGTGTGTATTTTCAACCAAATAATGTGACCTTGAAATGGCTGTTGAAATAGATGCAAATTGCCAAATAATGTGACCATTAACTCTTCCTATAATGTGACAACATGCAATTACTTACATGTCTCTTTCAAAATCAATGAACCATTAACACAAAAGCCGACATAGTCGTCGCGTAGGATCACTGTCGCCGTGTAGGATCGTGCAAACCAAGAAGTAAGCAACAAAAGCCGACACAGTCACTGGTGAAGAAAATATCACATTTATAATATCATTGAACTGCAATAGACAGAAGGAATGGGTAAGCAATGCATAATATGCTACGCAAGATGCATGCAAAAATATAGCAGTTCCTATTATTCAAGAGCATATCTAATACAAAAACTCTTCATACTGAGCTAAACAAACAGAAATAGTATAGGCAAAATTGAACATCAACATACCCATATTGCATTTGTGTGAACATGGCCATAACCTGCTATTAACTCGTATTCTTTGAAATACTGAAGCACTGATAAACCCAAGAACAAAGAAAATCCTAAAATAAATTGTCCTAAAACTATTAAGATTGCAGAATTGAAGAAAGCCAATCCTTACAGAAGCTGTTTGCATAATAACATGTTAGAAACTAATACAATTAAAACATTATGAATGGAATATACTCATTTAAAAAGTTAATCACTATTTTTTAAGGCAAAATTTTTTTTTTCCTTTTTTTCAGTTTTTCATCTGAATTGGCTTGGACATTTGTGTATACATGTATAGGCAAAAAGGATGCAGTATATAGCATCAAAAACTGATAACAGAATAGAAGCAAAAATTGCTCCAAATTTTGCTGATTATAATCAAAAAGTAAATAAAGACCATGTAAGAAAAAATACATGTTAAATATATAAGGAAAACATCAAGTTGCAATGCAAGTTCTTTGGCTGTTGGTAGTGGTGTTTCTGAAGATTATTGGCCATAGCCTGTGTCTGAATTGCAAGCTCTTTAGCTGGAACAATTATGATAATTCTAACTTCATTTCGATAGGCAAGAAATATATTCATAGGACAAATAGCCTTGTTAGCTTGTCTTAAAGCTTCAAAGTTAACCACAGCCTCTATGTTTCCAAGCCTCACAGGATCAAAATTGAGCATTTAACCCGATGGGTTCAATTGCAATACCAATTCGTTTCATTTGAAGTCCTGATGCTGTAAATTGCAACACTATTAGCATGGTCACTGCTTCTACAGACCTAAACCACACTAACCCATGACCGAGTTAAAAAAATAACTTCCAATACTGCAACCGCCATTTTCCGATTTACCATCATTTGCCAAATATCGACTATCAAAGTTTACATTCCCAGACAATACATTCTCACATATCTTTGATGATGAATTTTGAGGAAGTTTTGCAGTGTGTGAAATCAATACATTCTCAGAAATGACCCGCAAGGAATGATCCAGATTCTTACAAAGCCATGGATTCCTTCAGCAATTGCATTTCAGCTGGGAAACTGAAACAGTCATAAGATAGGCCAAGAACATTGAATGCCACCTCCTAGATATCAATTATATATAGGTGCAATCGAGAAATTTACCAATTACAGATAAGAAAAGCATGAAAAAAGCATGAATACGGCTGATATATTAAGAACTCTTCTGTATTTAAAACATCAACTTGACTATATACCAATATTGAAAACTTCCCTATATACCAAACATGACATAAGCAAGCAAACTGAGTGTGCAGATTTATTGTATTGGGGTCAAGTGTGATACTTTAAGGTAGGCAGATTGAGTGTGCAGAGTTATTGTATTCTTTGGATTGCAAGTACATGTTCATAAGATTTACCAAATATTTGTAAGTTTTGAGTGGAAAAGAGTCACAGCTACAGATTCATTGTATTCTGTTGTAAATTGATATACATATCAGTGTATTAATATCATTGCCACGTTGTATTGTTTTTTATTGTTCAGCAAATTTTTTTTCTTCAGACACAGATCCTGAGCATACAGTTTAGTGGCAATGTATGTGATCACAATCTAAGTTGTTCAATTGAATTGTCATCCGCCATCAAAATATTAGACACCTCATTTAAATATCACCCTATCATTTATATATTTGGGTTGTCCTAGTTCACAACTCATTTGCAAAAAACTGCAATACTTAAGCTCCCATCTCATTTGCAAAAAAACTGCAATACTTAAACTAATTTGCAAAAAAAATAATTCAATCACTTCAATTACTTAAGCCAATTTGAGTTCATATTTGCAAAAAAATGACAAATGAAGGATTTAACATGACATATCAAACTGTGAAATCCCATTTAAAATGAAGGCCAATTTCCAGCTCATTTGGACCAAGTCAAATCCTTGGGCGAGTTGGAGAAGTTGAGATTTAAATTTTAAATTATTTTAAACTCCTAATCTCATTAGGATTAGCCCTAGACCTAGTCAACCCCTCTACACTATATAAACAACCCCTAGGAAGACCTATTTTGGCAAGAAATTGCCCTAGCCTCTTCCAAAACCCAAATTGGACGTTGCGACGATTCGTCGCAACGTTGTGACGTTCAGCCCCGCTCCGACCGAGAGAACGACCTCATTTCCCCGCTCCGACCGGCCGCTGCCCCCGCACCAAGCCCCGTACGCACCCGCTGCTGTCGCCCACTCCGCTCCCCGCTCCGACCGAGGATTCCTCTCGGTCAGACCGAGAGACTTCCCCGCTCCGCTCGCATCTCCGCACCGTTGCAAGCCCCCGCTCAGCGCCCGCCTTGTCGCCCCGCATCCGCTAGCGCCTGATCGAGCGGATCGCCCGCCCTCCGCAACGTTGCAACGCTTGCAACGTTGCAGCGCCCACTCCCCCGCATCCAAGGCGAACGACCGACCCCTCCCTCCGCACCGACCGAGAGCACCAAGGCCCGCACCGCACCCGCAGCTGCACAAGCCCGTCCCCCCGCACCGACCGAGCCGTTCCCCCGCATTTGGCTGACTATGACCGAGAGCAAACGTCGCAACCCCGCATCCGTCACACCGCTTGCCACCGTGGGCCCCCCAAGTTCTCCAGAGGTATTGTGGGTCCCCCAAAGGTCCCTAGGACTACTGTGGGCCCCACCTAGGTGCGTTCTCTTTGACGATTTGCTGCGTACGACGTCGTCGCACGTCGTAGCCCGTCGTCACACGTGCTAGCTTTGGAATCTGGAATCGTCGCCCCGGTTGATTGCTCTGAAATTTCCAGCGAGGAATCTAATTGGAATCTGGACTTGGAGCGCGATCTATTATTCCAACCCCTGGTGTCGCTACCCGACGCCGGTGTATCTTTCGCGTCGTGTTGATGTAACGCTTTGCACCCCTAGGACCCCCAACCCAATGCATGTTAATCAATACTAAAATCAGTATTTTCAAAGTATTTTAAATGTTTTAAATTCACTAATCAAGATTAATAATATGGACTTTAGGCCGGTGGACTTGTGCACGTAGGATAATTGTGATTTTTGGACTCATTGGACGGTGTGCTCAGACGTCGTACTTGCAGGCAAGTGAAACTTGCCAACTCTTGTGTAGGGCCATGTTTTTAGGCCACTTCCTTGTTCCTAGCGTAAAAGAGACTAGTCAGTGAAATGATAGCTGGCTAGACGCCTACTTGATCTAGTTTGACAACGAAACTAGATCCGTCACCTAATTGATCTAGCTTGACAACGAAGCTAGATCCAACCCTTTAAACTTGTTGTTCATGCATACTAAACTGTCACGTTTACTTTCCTTACCTGTACGCACTTTTAACTGCCATGCATTGCATCTTACATGTCATCCCAGTTGATTGTTGCATTCGTAGCACACGCTACAATACTTGTACTCCTTGAAAACTACTTCCGGGGGAAACGGGCCTCATGTGTTGGTCAAAAGCCAATGCCCGGGTTCCCTGGACCGGCTAGGTGCACCCCTATGCCATACTTGTTAAAAACACTTCCTGGCTCATGATCCAGAAGCGAGCATTCCCGTTCGGGGGTAAGGCCCTGGCTCGACACACGTGGAGGGGTAGGGATAAACGGTTACTTGAGCTTAGGAGTTGCCTGATCAGCCCTCTAGCCAAAAGACGGAATCCCTGTGCACGAGGTGTTTACTTTTCTTGTCTTGTACTTGTCTTGTGAATGATTCATGCTATACTTGTCATCCATGCCATGTTTAAATGCCATGCTCGTACTTTACTTTACTTTACCTTACCTGTTGCACTCATTACTTTAACTGCCATGTCATTGTATCATGCTAGAACTGCTTGGTTGCTTTACTTTTACCTACTTTCAGTTTCCTTGCACAAGTCTCTTGTAGACTTGCTGACATGTGCCCCTTACTCTTTTGGGTGTCACATGTTAGACCTGAGCCAGAGACCGCTGCTGAGTACGTGATGTGTTGCTGACGCTGAGCCTGAGTCCATGATTGCCAAGAGGTTTTTGGTGGATACCGGTGACCATTCTTTGAGTCCTCGATGAGCTTTCTTTTGTTTTAGGCCTTTTGCTAGTTGTTGGTGCGTGGCACCTATGCTTTGTACTTTTGTTGGCCGTGTTTGGGCCTTTAAACTCTTTTTCTTTTAGCCTGGTGGCTTTTCTGCGATGTTGGAATTTATATTTATGGATATTCTGAGATTATTCTTTTGTCTCATTTCATTATTATTATCTTGTTTCGTTCGCGTTGCAAGGACCTGCAGTTTTAAAATTTGATTGACGCTTATCGGACTTGCAGCTTTGTAGCTTCAAGTCTGAGCGGACCTTCTCACGCTTCGCCTCCATATTTTTGGGAAGCGGGGCGTGACAGGTTTTGTTGGTGGCCCATGCAGGTCCAGTCTTGCAATTGCGAATTAACGAAACAACGATAATAACGGAATGTCCATTAAATAAATTGCAACATCCGAGTCAGAAGCCCTGAGTCTAGTCGTTTTCTTAGGACACTAGGTGATAAGAAGACTTAGTTAGACGTCTGTGCTTACTAGTTAGAGGCCCCTGATTGATAGTTAGGCTCCCTGTCAGCAATTGATCGCCGTAGGAGTTACCTTAGTGGCCCTTGCCTAACCCTGACCATACTAGACCTCCTAGAATTTCCTTTCGTCGTTCGTTTGGGTCCATCGATTTCGGACCAAGTTGAACGCATTTCATTACCGTCTAGCTCCTTAGAAAGTCTTAGTGCCTAGTTCCAAATCTTTAGTTGATCGACCGTAGGAGTTTCCGTAGACTTTCCTGATCCATATCCTAAGCGTAAGTATGATTTGATCATTCGACCAATTTCCTTGCCTCGATTCATGAGATCGCCTCATGACGATCGTCGTCAATTTTCAAACATCTCCACTGTAAAACTTGAACCTTCTGAAAGTATTTTCAATCTCCTCTTCCACTAAGTTTAACTTTGTTCAAAATTTTAATATACTTATACTTCATACTCCTTCATTGATTTAATTTTTAAAAACGTTTGTCGGAATTTTTGAATACTAGCTTATAGTGTTTTCCCAGACTATGTTTTTCGTACTTATGCAAATGCGTCGTCCCTTCATATATTAATTTTATTCTGAATCGTACTTTTATTCAACTTGTAATTTTCCCTCCTGATTTATGCCATTCATATACTTTTCAAGACACATGGAATTTCAGCTTTCAGCAAGTTGGTCTTTGCTCGTCGTTCTCGCTATTTCAGATTTTTGCAAAATTACTATTTTCATAACCACTCCCTGATTTAGACCCTCCATGATTTGATTTTAAAGACTTGCTATTCGATTTCGATAATTATACTACTAAGTTAATATTATTTTTCCGTGCATCATACATACTTTCAACTATTTTTTATATCCGTGCCAGACTTGTTGTGCTCCTATATTAAGAACCTTATGTAAATCAGTTTCTCATTTCTGGCAAACCCTGGTTCTCTAAAAAGTAGTTTCAATGTTGGTTATTTTAAATTTTCCATACCCTAAACGTTTTGAAAGCATTTAATATGAGTTTAAATTCTTCCGTTACTTGATTTCATTCTTGACTTTCCAAAACTTTTGACAACATTATATTAAATTACGGACGTATAAATTTTCTAAACCACGTCCTTAATGTTCGTGTAAATGATTTTACTTCCTTTTATGATGATTTTTAAAACCAATAGACCATTTTCTCTTATTATGAATGTTCGACTCAAATTTATTTTGAACAACTCGTTTTATTGACCTCCAATATTTCTTTTCAGACTGGGATTTCAACTTTTGAAGCACAACAGTTTTCAAAATCCACGTATTTTAGCTTATGCTATTTACCCTATTTCCTTTTCTGTATCCTATTTAATCATCACTACATCTCCTTTTCCTTCAACCTAAACATCACCATTGAGCCAATGTTTTCCCTAACCAAGCCGTCTCCTTGTATTCGTCCTATCTGAACTCGTGCTTATCGATCCTTCCCTCGTCTCGACCTCGACCTCTCTTCATTGCTTAGGCCTTAGGGTCCGTCAATGTCTGTGTCAACCCTTAATTGTTAGCAGGCCCTTGGACCTTGTGAGGTAGTCGTAGTGCACGTACCTAAGTTGTGTACGTGGGCTTGAATGGGTGTACCCCCCATAGTATATTGAGGCATGCCTATTGTGTGGTATATATATATATATATACTCGGAGTTATTCGTGATAGTATGAAGTTGTTGTGTGTTAGTAGTTATAGATTTTTGTGTGGATAGCTATACTATACTAGGGATGCCTGTGTATATAAGAGTTAGCGTTGAAATGTCTAATGGAGTGTATGAAGTTAGAGATACTTGTGATGGTTGAAATAAATGATTGGTAAAGCTATGTGTATGATAGGTGTGATAATAATAAGCGTACGTATAGTTACGTAAGTAGGCCTATTGAGTGACCCATATGTTAGTACGTGTGAGTATGTGCTCGTGGGTAGATATGTAATGTGCTTATACGTAAGTAGTTACGTTTCAGGAGTATATAGGTGATATACATATGGTAGTAGGGTTATATTTTTGATTGGTATTGTTTGCTTTCGCGGGATGTTGCATGCGTGCATACCGTGAGGTATACACGACTATTGCACATCTTAATTATGTATGTGTAGATGTGTTAGTATACTAATTATAGGTAGTAGGCTATGGTGTGGATATATACATTACTTATGTGTGACTATATGGTGAATGTTTGTACTAGGGAGGGTATTATAAATATATGTGTGCTGATGTCTGTAATGTTATTAGTATGGTATATAAATGGATTTAACTATGTGAGTATTGCCTGACTAAATATTAAGTGCGATTGATTTATGGAATGTATATGGTTGTTTTAGTAGATGTATTTATATGGGAGTGGTATCGGTATAGGTATAAATGTCGTGTTACGTATATAGAATATTCTGATATATGTATTGAGTCTCACTCAAGCTTGAGTGGGTATACTCTAAGTATATTGAATGTATGCCTGAAGTTTGAATATATCGATGTTTGATGTATGAATAGTGATAGGAGTGTTTGTGCCTGGTTGTGTTACGCACATGATTGTGGGTCGCTACACCAGTATATAGTTATAGGTGTTGGTCTTGTGGTATAGCTAATTACTAATGACTTGTCTGTGTGAACGTATGTGTACTAGCTAAAACAAGGTGTGTAGGTGTGGTAGTTATATAATGATATGATTGGTATACGTGAATGAAAAGTTAGCGTGTACGGGTGTGCACCATGCACGGGTAAGTATGTGCTTAGTTATAGGAATTGATGACTAAGATATATGTGGCGTGTCGTAAATATAGTTATAGGACCGTGTGCGATGAGAATATATGGTGAACTATTTGCATGCATCGAATGACTATATATTGTGAAACTATAGTAGTGGTGAATATATATATATATATATATAGTGAAACTGGATTTAAATAATGGTATGGTGTGACTACATGAGTTGATGCGTTGGATGTATACTAGGGAATATTAGAGGGTAGTATACCCTTGATGTTTGTGCATAGGTAGCTACATATAAGTAGAGCAATGATTGTATTGGCTAAGTGTGAGACTATCCGTATATGAGTATCTGAAATATTGTTTGTGTTTAGGTATGTAGTAGTTATATAAGGGATGTATGCTTAAATATATGATTTAAATACCTGTATGAATTGATTGACTATAATAGGTATAAGTATATGACGTATGTGAATGTATATATATACGTTTTGGTAGTGTTAATGTTTGACTACCTAGTGCGTATATGAGCACCTGTAATGACTACACCTGGTTTGAATTATAATGTGACTTGATTGGGGTAGTTATTAGAGCGACTAGATATATTAGAAAAGTCCGAGGACGGACTTTATTCTAAGGTGGGGAGGATGTAACGACCACTTTTCGTCGTACGTTGTTCGTGCACGTGCTTTTGGCCGTGCACGTGTTTGTTTTAGACTTTGTTTGTTTGTGAACACTTTCGTGTGATATGCCGTTGTGAACGTCTCTGAGAGTATTAAATAGTGGCATTATCTTGGAACGACACTTCTCGATTCGTTTTTCCACAATTTAATCTCACTCGATGAGACGTGACGATTTTCACTCTTGACGGGAGACGTTTCTATTTTTAGTTTCGTCGTCCGACGTCGAATTTGAAATCCGTCTTCTTAGTTAGCTCACATTCGTCATCACGATCACCCCGATATTTATTTTATAATTTTTGGAGTTTATTTGACCACTTTTATATTTTTAACAAGTTTTATATTATTTTTAATAATTAATTTTTATATTAAATTCGGCCAAAGAAAATTTATTTGAGTTTTAAACGTTTTAAAGAATTTTTGAGCCAATTTCCAGCTCATTTGGACCAAGTCAAATCCTTGGGTGAGTTGGAGAAGTTGAGATTTAAATTTTAAATTATTTTAAACTCCTAATCTCATTAGGATTAGCCCTAGACCTAGTCAACCCCTCTACACTATATAAACAACCCCTAGGAAGACCTATTTTCGCAAGAAATTAGCCCTAGCCTCTTCCAAAACCCAAATTGGACGTTGCGACGTTCAGCCCCGCTCCGACTGAGAGAACTGCCTCATTTTCCCCGCTCCGACCGGCCGCTGCCCCCCGCACCAAGCCCCGTCAGCACCCGCTGCTGTCGCCTACTCCGCTCCCCGCTCCGACCGAGGATTCCTCTCGGTCAGACCGAGAGACTTCCCCGCTCCGCTCGCATCTCCGCACCGTTGCAAGCCCCCGCTCAGCACCCGCCTTGTCGCCCCGCATCCGCTAGCGCCTGACCGAGCGGATCGCCCGCCCTCCGTAACGTTGCAACGCTTGCAACGTTGCAGCACCCGCTCCCCCACATCCAAGGCGAACGACCGACCCCTCCCTCCGCACCGACCGAGAGCACCAAGGCCCGCACCGCACCCGCAGCTGCACAAGCCCGCCCCCCCGCACCGACCGAGCCGTTCCCCCGCATTTGGCTGAGTACGACCGAGAGCAAACATCGCAACCCCGCATCCGTCGCACCGCTTGCCACCGTGGGCCCCCCAAGTTCTCCAGAGGTATTGTGGGTCCCCCAAAGGTCCCTAGGACTACTGTGGGCCCCACCTAGGTGCGTTCTCTTTGACGATTTGCTACGTACGACGTCGTCGCACGTCGTAGCCTGTCGTCGCACGTGCTAGCTTTGGAATCTGGAATCGTCACCCCGGTTGATTGCTCTGAAATTTCCAGCGAGGAATCTAATTGGAATCTGGACTTGGAGCGCGATCTATTATTCCAACCCCCGGTGTCGCTACCCGACGCCGGTGTAGCTTTCGCGTCGTGTTGAGGTAACGCTTTGCACCCCTAGGACCCCCAACCCAATGCATGCTAATCAATACTAAAATCAGTATTTTCAAAGTATTTTAAATGTTTTAAATTCACTAATCAAGATTAATAATATGGACTTTAGGCCGGTGGACTTGTGCACGTAGGATAATTGTGATTTTTGGACTCATTGGACGGTGTGCTCAGACGTCGTACTTGCAGGTAAGTGAAACTTGCCAACTCTTGTGTAGGGCCATGTTTTTAGGCCACTTCCTTGTTCCTAGCGTAAAAGATACTAGTCAGTGAAATGATAGCTGACTTGACGCCTACTTGATCTAGTTTGACAACGAAACTAGATCCGTCACCTAATTGATCTAGCTTGACAACGAAGCTAGATCCAACCCTTTAAACTTGTTGTTCATACATACTAAACTGTCACGTTTACTTTTCTTACCTGTACGCACTTTTAACTGCCATGCATTGCATCTTACATGTCATCCCAGTTGATTGTTGCATTCGTAGCACACGCTACAATACTTGTACTCCTTGAAAACTACTTCCGGGGGAAACGGGCCTCATGTGTTGGTCAAAAGCCAATGCCCGGGTTCCCTGGACCGGCTAGGTGCACCCCTATGCCATACTTGTTAAAAACACTTCCTGGCTCGTGATCCAGAAGCGAGCATTCCCGTTCGGGGGTAAGGCCCTGGCTCGACACACGTGGAGGGGTAGGGATAAACGGTTACTTGAGCTTAGGAGTGGCCTGATCAGCCCTCTAGCCAAAAGACGGAATCCCTGTGCACGAGGTGCTTACTTTTCTTGTCTTGTACTTGTCTTGTGAATGATTCATGCTATACTTGTCATCCATGCCATGTTTAAATGCCATGCTCGTACTTTACTTTACTTTACCTTACCTGTTACACTCATTACTTTAACTGCCATGTCATTGTATCATGCTAGAACTGCTAGGTTGCTTTACTTTTACCTACTTTCAGTTTCCTTGCACAAGTCTCTTGTAGACTTGTTGACATGTGCCCCTTGCTCTTTTGGGTGTCACATGTTAGACCTGAGCCAGAGACCGCTGCTGAGTACGTGATGTGTTGCTGACGCTGAGCCTGAGTCCATGATTGCCAAGAGGTTTTTGGTGGACACCGGTGACCATTCTTTGAGTCCTCGATGAGCTTTCTTTTGTTTTAGGCCTTTTGCTAGTTGTTGGTGCGTGACACCTATGCTTTGTACTTTTGTTGGCTGTGTTTGGGCCTTTAAACTCTTTTTCTTTTAGCCTGGTGGCTTTTCTGCGATGTTGGAATTTATATTTATGGATATTCTGAGATTATTCTTTTGTCTCATTTCATTATTATTATCTTGTTTCGTTCGCGTTGCAAGGACATGCAGTTTTAAAATTTGATTGACGCTTATCGGACTAGTAGCTTTGTAGCTTCAAGTCTGAGCGGACCTTCTCACGCTTCGCCTCCATATTTTTGGGAAGCGGGGCGTGACAACTTAAGCCAATTTGAGTTCATATTTGCAAAAAAATGACAAATGAAGGATTTAACATGACATATCAAACTGTGATATCCCATTTAAAATGAAGGATTTAACATATAGCTAGCTTATAACTGCATTTTTTGTCACAGTCAGCATTTAACATATCATTTGTCATTCAAATTTCAAAAAAATCCTTCATTTTGTTTTTCCTAGTTCATAACTCATTTGCAAAAAAAACTGAAATACTTAAGCTCCCATCTGATTTGGATGATTTAACATATTAGCAAGCTTACAACTGCATTTTTTGTCACAATCAGCATTTAACATATCATTTGTCATTCAAATTTCAAAAAAAAAATCCTTCATTTTGTTTGTCCTAGTTCACAACTCATTTGCAAAAAAACTGTAATACTTAAGCTCACATCTCATTTGCACAAAAAAATGCAGTACTTCAAATCATTTGCAAAAAAATCCTTCAATTACTACAATTACTTAAGCCAATTTGAGTTCATATTTGCCAAAAAATGACAAATGAAGGATTTAACATGACATATCAAATTGTGAAATCCCATGTAAAATGAAGGATTTAACATATCAGCAAGCTTATAAAACACACAATGTTTCATGGCATATGACATGGTCTACATTTGTAGAGAAAATCAAATAGTGTACACAAAGATACCCCATTTGGGTTTATAAATTCTCCGTGCACATCATTCAAGCAAGTTGAACATTTTCTTTGCTGATTAATAAACTAAGAAAAAAAAGAAAAATTTCTGCTTGCTTACCCTTTGTTAGGATCGTTCCAATAGTCCCATCCCTCAGGCACAAAGATATCATCCATCTTTGTTTGGTAAAATATGCCCCTTGAGTAGGGACCCCATGCTCTTCCTAGATAGGTTCTTGCCAATCATGTCAGGTTGCAGATCTTGAACACAAACCTAGTCGGATCACTTTCCTTCGCTCTCCCATGTGTTGTCACCCTGCCTGCAATCGCGTTGCTCGCGACTGTAGATAGTGTGCAGTCTTACATCATGAGATTCATTCTAGCTCAGGAGATCCATTGGCATGGAGATTATCTAGCAGAATAATTGAAGCATTAAATTAAGAATTAGCCTTGTAGAGTATTCAATCCATTAGGACATTAGAGGGATCCAGCAGAAGTGGAAAGGATTTTTCTTAAAAAAGAAATTTTTGATTTAATGACACCACTCTGTATTCATTTTGTCTTTATGTATGCATAGGTATGAACAAAATGGTGATCACTCATTTAGACAAACTGTTTGTAACCAATGATGCAGCTACAGTTGTGAATGAGCTTGAGGTCTATCATCCTGCTGCCAAGGTCTTGTCTTTAGCTGATAACGCTAAACAGGTAGAGATTGGTACCAAACTGTTTCATTTGCAGGGGAACATTTCAGAATGCGGATGAGCTTATTAGGACGGGCCTTCATCCTAGCGAGATCATCAGTGGATATACAAAAGCTATTAATAATGTTCATTCTTGAACATGATGGTTTGCTTGTGATATGCTAGAATTTTGATGATAACCTTATTATTAAACTATTATTTATTAGTTACCAATACTATGCATAAGCTATTTACTCAAGATGAATTTATACATTTATTTGTTGAATACTAAGATTTTCTATATGCAGTATTATCCATTATATTGGATTGTTGAATTTCACCTATAATCTTAGCAACTGCATGCTTTTTAGAACATGCAAAAAAACACCACCAACATAAGTTTAATAACCACTGAGTACATGTAAATTACATATGGTGGGGGCTGCATCATGCTTATAGAACAAAAGAATAGCGAAACAGATTGACTATAACCAAACAACATGATAAATTAATGTAATACACACAAACATGGGGTTTTCTCAAAATTACTGTAATACAACAAAAACCCCTAATTTCAACGATGTAAAAAGTTTAAAAATTGATGAAATATTCACCCTAGTCAAAGATGATGAGGTTCTATTGTTTAACACCATACAAATCAATATCCTTGATATAAACTGTCCTGATTTCAAATAAAAAAGGAAGTGAAAGTCAGGAAAAAAACAAAGATTATGGTCGATAAAATATATTAATGAACTGTGAAATTTATTTGATGGTCAATATCCTGCAATTAGTAGAGTAAATCTCGTACTGTATGAAATACAATGTATTCATGGTCTTCAACGGTTCATTTTATAAGAAACTCCATTAATATAATATTAATTACAAAAAGGAAAGGAAGACTAAGAGCAATAGCAGCATGGCTAGAGATGACAAAAAGGGCATGTGGAACTTGAAATAAAGGGGGAAGAAATTAGCATGAAATTTGTTTTTCAGTATTAAAACTAAAATTTAAATAGAAAGAGGCTGAAACCCCCTTTCAAGTTGCCCATGCAAACAAAATAATAATAACCTTAATTTTTTAAACCCATGGATAACAAAAAAGCGTCTTGATATTCACAGGCCATTTTAGAAAGCAAACAATATATTGAAATGTAATTAGTCTATATTCGAAAGACCATTCTTCTATCTAACATAATGAAATGTAATTGTTGAACTTGCTTCTCTTGCTCCCCTCCAAACTCAACATTATCACATTTTAGATTGATCTCTGAACTTACATCCGAAACCATTGCTGCCTTCTTTTCAGAAAAAATGTTAGTATCCTCAAAATATTTAGCAATATATCCATCATATTTTCTTGTTGAAGCTTCCATATTGTGCTTCTTCTAACTACAAACAAAATAATTATAAATGTAATTTTTTAAACCTGTGGATAACAAAAAATGTCATGATATTCACATGTCATTTCAAAAAGCAAATAACATGGTGAAATGTAATTTGTCTATGGTAGGAAGATCCTTATTCTAACACACACTAACAAAAAATTCACAGAAGAAAAGAACAAAATGTTGAAAAAGGATACATGATAAGTTATGTATCACTCAGTCTTCTTCATTATAAATCTTATCATCTCCTCAAATTCCCAATATTTTGCTACAAAACAAACGTTTTTTCTTCTTCTTGAGATTCAATTTTTTCTTTCTATGTTTTTAATCTATGAACCATAGAATGCTGCAACGTTCTCAAACAACAATTAGCAAGCCAACAATGCAAACAATTTTTTGAGTAAAAAGTGCAATTTATTTAGATTGTACAAAACATGTATACAAATCATTTAAGATTAAAACATAAAACTAATAAATTAATAAAAATAAAATTTCCTTACCAGACACAAATTGAATCAAATCTCTCACATAAAACATTGAGATCTTTAGGAATCAATCTGATAACTGTGCTCCCACTCTCACATGCCTCCAAATAAATAACTTGATCAAGCAGTTTGACTACAAAAGGAAATGCAAGGGCATGCATACCATCTCATAGTAACTATAGGATTCATGCTTCTTCTTCAACACATCGATGAAATGCACAGCGTAAAGGTATGTCATTTTGAGCATTCCTAAAACCAAGAATTTTGACCGAAAAACACAGTATTATCCCTTAATGTCAATCAAGCATAGCACATCTAAGAAAAAGAAGACAACTGTACTAACCAAGAACTCTGGGGCCTCCATGAAGTAAATAATGATGTGGTCATTTGGTTTTCTATTTTCCACATTCCCACTGCCTCCTCAAACTGCAGTCTTGTTACATAGTAGAACTGCATTCAGATTCTTCGTAGTAACTTGCACCCCTGTGTAATCCTATAGCGAAAGAATCGGTTCAAAAAACATTGAACTGATGATGAAACCTGGCTAGCATGTTTACATTGGTTGCATGCATCAACTTGTGTATATGTGTTTGTTTGTGCTTCTACGCGTGCTTAGTTAATAATTGAAAATTTAAGCAACCCAATAGTTGATGCAAACATGATTAACAACCCTTTAGTTCTTGCATGCTTAGCGACCCATTAGTTGCAATGCACCCCAGGTGTTCGCTTAAATTCGTTAGCATTAAATTGGGGCAGCAAGTTGAAGCAATAACCAACCTATTGAAAATTGAGATGTAATTTTTACCTTTACTTGGAAATCGAGATTGAACAAATCCTGGTGCTTCA
This sequence comes from Scilla litardierei, assembly GCA_030789695.1. Classification (NCBI taxonomy): domain Eukaryota; kingdom Viridiplantae; phylum Streptophyta; class Magnoliopsida; order Asparagales; family Asparagaceae; genus Scilla; species Scilla litardierei. Next base: position 85,801,894 of record CM061131.1, on the reverse strand, counting down.
GCATTAAGAATCAACTCTCTTCATTAGGAATCAGTATTTGTCCTACTGAGAAAACACGTCATCATCGCAGAACAGACTCGATTGGAACTTGCCTGCGTACGTAGAGCATCTCGAGGGTGGTGCGGAGGGTGGTGTGGAGGCGATGGCTTTCGACGCTGTCGGTGTCGATGAAGGAACGCATGCAAAATGTTAGTTAAAACTCTGGAAGCACCAAGAAATAATCAAAATCCATCAAGGAAGAATCAAAAGTAGGTGCATCAAATTGATCTAGAGACAGATCAGATAAAAAATCGTACCTTTTTTGAATCAAGGTCGAGTAGCGAATGGTTGAGGGCGTCGATTGAGCAGCGAGTTGAGGGCGTCGATTGAGCAGCGAGTTGAGGGCATCGATCAAAAATTGTACCTTTTCGAATCTTTGCTTGATGAAGCAGCGAATGGCTGTGGGCGTCGATTGAGGGCATTGATAGCAAGGCAAATTGCTGGAAAGAGTCGAACTTGACCATCTTGCCGAAGCGAGTGAGATCAGGATCCCTCATGAAAATTTGTGCAAAGAAACATGTGGGCAGTCTCTACCGTTGAATTTTCTTTCTCCTCTCCTCGTCCGTCCCTCTCCCGGCAGAGCTCCCATTCCTCACGGTGATCCGCCATCCCACCGAAAAACGATGTGAGCACCCATTAGATCCTAAAGCTTGATGTTAGCGAAGTCACGGATCTCCTTAGGGTTCTGCATTTTAGGGGAGAGGGAGGGAGAAACTGATTTCCCCCCAAAATTCTTTCACCGTTTTTAATGCTTAGGGTTGTGTAAATTTCAGTTTTCAACGTTTTTAATGCTTTCAAAGTTTTGATTTTTCCCCCAACTCATTTCCCCCCAAAATTTAAGATTTCCCTCTTAAGAGTTTTCAAATTCAAAAATATCCCTCAACCCTTCCCTCCAAATTACACAACACTTTATCATATTCATCATATTATATTCAATTTCTCTTATCCAAATTCTCTTATCCCATTTTCTCTTATTCAATTTCTCTTGTCTTATATACAAATTGTATTAACCAACAATTGTTTTACCCAATTTCCATCTCTTATTCAAATTCTCTTATCCAACTCTTATCCAATAACCCATGATAACATCCCTGTTTTATAATATAGATGATGATTGGGGTAGTTACTAGGGTGACTAGATATAGTTATAGTTAGAAAGTTTGAGGACGAACTTTATTCTAAGGTGGGTAGGATGTCACGGTCGATTTTCGATCGTACGTTTCTCGTGCGCGTACTTTTGTTCGTACGCATATTTATTTTGATCTCTTCTTGTATCTGAACCATATGATGTGATGTGTCGTTATGATCCTCTAAGAGAGTATTTTTTTGTGGGATTTTTCGTGAACGTCATTTCACGGCTCATTCTCCCACAAAATAACTTTGTTTGAAGAGGTGTCGTAGCTTTCACCTTCATCGTTAGACCTTAATATTTTTAGTTCCGTTTTCCCGTGCCTTAGCCCGTGACCAATCTTCTTAGACTCGATTCTTTCGTCGACACGGTCGTCCCTGTATTTTTCTTATAATTATCGGACATCGCTAGACCCACTTTTTCACCTAATCCCATTCTAATACACATAGCTTAATTAACTTGATTAATTAACTAAACTAATTAAACTAGGCCTAATACGTTTCATGAAAATGTTTCCTAGCTATTCTCCATCACATATTAAACTAAGTCTACCCCCACCCTCTCACACTTCTCTCTCCAATCACCTAAATGCACCCCCCTTTCAAAACGCTTTATCAAAACAGTTTTCTTATACTCACCTAAATTGGCTATGCACCATGTTGTTTTAAACTAAGGTTTACCCCCTTTATCTCTCCCTCTCTCCTCCTATAACACATAAAATACCAAAAACCTAGATGTAAATAATCCAGTTCATCTTCATAAGCAAAACCGAACTAGGGCTTCCCTTTTACAAAACCTGTCAGCGCACCTCCCCCAGAAAAATTCGGCCTGCCATCTCTAGCCCACTGCCGGTCGCCCAACATCCGGCCTAGCACCCCCTCGACGCCCCCCATCTCCAACAACCTTCCTCTCATCAACCACCATCCCCTACTCGCTTAAAACCCCGTGCAAACACCCCAAAACCCCATTGAAAAACTGCCGACAGCCTCATCCCTTACAAATTTTAGCCAGCCCCTTCCAGGCCGTCGCTAGACGTCTCCCAACTCTGGTGAACTCCCCTCGACGTCCCCTATCACCTCCTAGCTTCCATCGTGACAACTCTTCCCCCTCCTTCCGCAAACAGCGCGCAAACGCCGAAAACACCAAATCTGTCCTCCTCCATCAAAATTTGCAACCTGGGCTATTTCTGTCGCCGCCAGCCACCCCGCTACAGCTATCGGCCCCCTCAGGTCTCCCTCTAGCCGTGCAAGTCCTTCCTTAGCCGTTGCAACCCCCGGAGCTCTTCCCTTGTGCGTGCAAACTTCAGATTCGCGCGTAACTTCAGATCTGCGCTACCCGAACCCACGGATAGATCTGTCCGTCATCTCTCATGCTTCCTGTACTGTTGTCCATGCCTTCCTGATGCCATAGGACACTATTTCACTGTCCATCCCATTTGTGTCGCTGATCGGTGATCGTACCGCTACCTGATTGATCGTCGTTCGTCGCCGCTATCCGTCGTATCAGTCGCGCTACCGGAGTCCGACCACTGACATCACTACCCGACGTCAGAGTAAATCTCGCGTCGTGTTGAGGTAAACACTGCTTCTTAGGAACCCCCACATCACATGCTAATCAAGATTAAAAACCGTAACTTTACTGCTTTGTGTACTTCACTAATCAAGATCTAAAAACTGGGATTGTATGCTGGATCGCGATCTGAACACATAGGTAGTCTTGGACTTGATTGAACGGAGATCGCAATGTGATTGTCTTTAGGCAAGTGATACTTGCCAGTGTTTGTTTAAGCCACGTTTTAGTCCAATTTGTATAATAGCCTGAAAGAGACTAGGCGATGAAATGATAGTCGCCTAGACGCCCTTACTAGATCTAGCTTCACAACGAAGCTAGATCTGACACCTTTACCATGCTATCATTTCATGCTGCCATGCCACGTTTACTTTTAATTAAATGTACGCACTCTTAAATGCGTCTTGCCAAGTCATTCATGCATCAAATTGCCATCATGATTGTGTAGCACACGCTACAATAAAATTGTAACTATTGAGGCTAGGCACATGCTTTGCGGGCACAACCCTATGCCAAACCAAAAACACTTCCTGGCTCGTGATCCAGAGGAGAGCACAACGTAGTTGGGAAACCAACGCTCGATACACGTGGACAGGTAGGGGTTAAGCGACCACTCAGCATAGAAGTCTGCCCGTACAGCCACTTCAGCTGTAAGGCATAAACTCTGTGCATAATGTGAAAAGTTAGTGATTCGTGAAATCGTGAAATAGTGTTTTCGTAGTTTCTGCTACGACATGCATGCTTGTTTCATCATGTCATTCTAATTGTTGCACTCTTTAAATGTCATGCTATATCATCATGTTAGAACTGCTAGTCGCATTACTTTTATATGATCCTTGCACAAAAGTCCTCCGCTTTCCTTTGGAAGACTTTTGATAACATGTGCCCTCTTCTCTTTGGGTGTCACATGTCAGCTTCTGAGACAGAGTTAGTTGCAGAGGACGAGCAGTACGCGGACGTTGTGTTCGAGGTTCCTACAGAGACTGAGTTTGAGGACACTGGTGACCAGTCCTAGACTCACTTGGAGTCTACTTTTAGTTGTTGTTGCTTTCATTAGTTGCTGTTAGGTTGCGGTGCGTAGCACCTATCTCTCTGCTTTATGTTTCGGCCATGCCTTAGGCCTTTTGTTCAGACTATGTACTTTTATGACTCTTGTCTGTGATGTTTTGAATAATTGTAGATGTTGTTTGATGGATATTTCTATGTCTGCTTTTTATTATTATTGTTGTTGTTTCGTCGCATTGTAAGAATTTACCATTGGTATCATTCACAAACGCTTATTGGACTGCAGCTTTACAGCTCCAAGTCTGAGCGGACCTTCACATGTCTCGCCTTCCATACTTGGGAAGTGGGGCGTGGCCAGTGCTCTGGCTCTTCACGTGTCTTTGACTTGTCAAGTATTTTTGTTGCACCCTTTTAGTATTAATCTTTCTTCTATATTAATGATGCTTTCTCTCTCTTTCTAATTTTAGATGGTAGACCTTTCTTAGTTTTGATCTTTTCTCCTACAAAAAACATGTTTCAATTTTGAATGATACAACAAAACTCATTTAATGATGCATTCGTTCTCTTCTCTAATTTGTGATGGCAGGCAGATCTCGGCAAGGGTGCTGGCGCTATGGGCACTCGGTCTGCAGATTGTTGGCTCGAAGTGTTAACAAAGATCTTGATGACAGCTCGCAGAAGTCATGGCATTGCGTGGCAGCAAGGGGATGATCACGTTAACAAAGCCATCACGGTACTACGACAGCTAAGATTTCACGGCACGCCAATTTTCATGGCAGTAAGAATCTCACGGCTTAGGCTTTGCTTGAATAACTTCACGGCAGCAGGATGTTGGGTTCCCTTGGTCTTAAACACGGGATGATGTGTCAGGGTGAAATGAACTTTGGTTGTTGTGTGATGGAGAAGCCTAAAGATATCAAAGCAATGGGGTTTTGTTGTGACCTTGCATGCGGCAATAGACTTAGGGGTTAGAGATTTTAACTGCAAGGAGAGATGAACTTTGTGTGGCAGCTTGAAGCTTTTTGGCCTTGGACTTGTTTGAAGCAAGGGGGTTTTTGAGTTGGTCTTTTGGAGAATATGCCTTAGATAATGTAAGTTGATATTTGGAGATATTCTTGGAACTAAGCTTTTGGATTTGTTTGATAATAAGCTTATGGCTGTATGAGATTCATGATTGGGACTGTTCTCAGCAAAAGAGATTTTTTACTAGGGAAGATGCTTGCAGTAGAAAATTTTTGTTGCTTGGTGACCTCCCGTCGATTTCACAATATAAAATCGGAACGGGTATACCAGGATTAAAATTTATAACCGCAAGCGCACGGTGATGAAGTGTGGCTTGGGGGTCGAACACGGGGAGGCGTGGATGTGCTTGTGATCAAACAGAAACCGGATCACCCGGTAGGTGAGCTAGCCCTATCGCTTGGTGGGTTGTCACGATATGAAACTACGGTAAGGTGTAAGATATAAAAAGTAACCTAGGACTTTGGTTTCTGCCCTATCATGAGTTCTCACTATTACGATCGACGGATAGGAATACGATCGGATTCTAGGGTTTAGTGGTGGGACATTGGCTTTGATAGCGGTACCTAGCGTCCCATGGACCCGATATTTCGGTCGATGCCCAGGTTGATACGCAAGGCCTACCCGGGTTCAGACGGCAGATATTCCCATGTCCAACACCGACTGACTCCGGGAGCACTACGCTCGCAACGATTGTTCCCGACATTTCATCCAAGCCGTTCCTACGCGCGAGGAATCAATGTCTACGCTAGGGGTGTGAGCTGTGGCTAGGGGATCAAACTCCCGTTTTATTTCCCCTTGGCCCGAAGGTCAGAGGAGGTCTTTCTCCCGCCAATGACAATAAAATGCCCCACCTAACCATCTAAATCCATATCCTATCGAATCCTTAATCATATGGTCGTTCTAGAGAGAACCCACGAAGGGGTTTACACCAACGTCCCTGATTAGAAAACTACCCACTAATCATTGCAAGAGATTCAATACAATAAATTTCAGCCATAAAAAAGATAATCAAGCAATAGATTACTACAGTAAATGATAGTATTACGCAATATCAAAGTATCAAAGAGATCAAGAAACTTACAAATGAAAATAAATTCTCAGCAGTCAAAAACTCCCTAAAAGCTTAAGAAAATGGGGATTACGTTTTCTGGGAAACCTAGGGCTTTTTATACATTTTGGCAAGATGCCAGGGAATATTCCCATAAGAAGACAAAAATAAACGTCCACCCGAGTGGTTGGGGTTTGCTTCTTTGCTTGCTCCTCCTCGGGTCTGATACGGTGCATGAACCGATCGGGTGGATCTGTCCACCCGATCAGTTGAGGGCTGACACATAATCTGAATTGACGTATGGTCCTCAGGTTCTCTTGTGTCACCTCTTGTTGCTCCGGAGACTCATGATGTGAGCTTTGTATGTCCCCTACGCCACCAAATCCTGCACAAGCACACAAACACAACGAAAGTGAAAAGGAACTAAAAGTCACAGAAAGACGGACTCAAAATAACGAAAAACGACGGAAAATTACGGAGAATACGTACGTGAATATATAAAATATAAACGTACGTCCAAATCCCCCAAGATGAACCCTTCCTCGTCCTCAAGGAAGACGAGTGAGAATATGAGCTCGGAGGAAAAATTGAACGGAAGAAACATAAAAAGAAAAGAAAATCCTAGATCACCCCATCAGAGGCAACGAAAAGTAACACGCCACACTAAGAAAGCATGCGATAAGCACAACACTAAGCCCAGGAATATGAGTCCCTACTAGTGTCGTGGGTCCACGGGGTGAACACGAGTGAGTGAGGTCGTGAGCTAGCAGACGGTGTAACTATCTAAATTGTGCAATCAAGATCCATATACACATACCCATGTGATGACCCAAATATCGAATTAACTCGAATTAGCGGTGAATAATAGTTCAAGCATGCATGAGAATAGAGTAAGAATGGATACATATCATGTGTCATGGACTCTACTGTTAGGAACTAGGGAATCACCACATGGCTGCCTAGATGATTGTTAGAAAGCTCCTATGCCAAGTGTGTTCGAAAATAAAGGGGGTTGAGTAGGTGCGGAGGATAGCACTCGGTGCAAATTCTCGCCTTCCCTTTATTCATGGTGGTATGAGTGATATTCACAACAGAAGATATTTTTTTTGGGTTTTGGGTATTTGGGTATTTTTTTGGATTTTGGCTATACATATTCTTTTTTCTCTCGCTTTTTTCTTTTTGAATTTTATGGATTTTTTTGGATCTTGGCAAAATTGTGTACTCTTCCAATGGGAAGAACAGCACACGACGAGGGGATTTGTACCAAGCAAAACAAAAAAGAATTCGAATTCTAAACACTTGGGCAAAATGAAAATTTTTCGCGAATTAGAGCGTAAGAAAAAATAGGTTATCCTAGTCATATTGGTAGAGTCCCGGCACATGTGAATTGAAGCGTAAATGTGTGTGTGTGTGTGTGTGTGTGTGTGTGTGTGTGTGTGTGTGTGTGTGTATGTATGATTCATGCATAAAGAAACCGACAGTGGAGGCAATATACTGCATATTCGAAATTGAAGAATGATAGTCTAGGGGTCATCCAAGGACAGGCATATAAAACAATATCACAACGTAGAAGCACACCAACTAGCTAGTCACGACACATAACTTACACCAAAGAAAAGTGAACCCACAGAGCATAAAATGCAATAGGACTCGGCTTCCTAGGGTTAGTGAGAATGATTTTTAAGGACCCTGGATATGGAAAAAACATTAGAAGGGGGTTGAAAAGTGTTTAAGCAATATAAAAAGATAGTTACACCAATTTAAATTACTAACCAACAAAATAGTGCGGAATAGAAATTAAACCCAAAATGAAACAAATACAAACGCAAGGATGTATCAAGGGTTCGGATTACCTAAGTCACTTTCTGACTTGTTCCCGGTAATCATACGTCCCTTCCACCCGGATACCTCTGGATACTCAAGTTAGAACCCTAACTTAAGGTTTCCTTAAAACCCACTTGTAGCAACCCTACAAGTGAAATCAAAATAAAATCGATTAACCTTGACTACCACAACTTGGGAGCAAGTAAACCACTCTCACAACCCGAGAGCAAATGCAAATAACGAAAGTTATGAAATATGAAAGCAACACTTACAATCACCTATGCCTTGAAGTAGAACTTGATGGAGAAGTGTGTTGTGTGTTGAAGAACTCTCTTGAAAGAGAGGAAAGCCCTTTCTCTTGACTGCACCAAATGCCTAGAAGATGTCTCTTTGATTCCAGGTTGGAGAGCAAGAGATTGAAGATAGGAATTCTTAGGGCTTTAGGGTTTGAGAGCTTTGATCTTGAGAGATTTAGCAAAATGAAACTTGGAAGAACTGAGTCAACCTCTCAATGGAACAGTAGAAGCTCCTTGTATAGGTTTCTTAAAACCCTACAACCGAATTCAGCAAAACCGCTTTGAAATCATTGAGAAAATTCTCAACGGATAGAATCTGAGCCCGCGACAATCGACTGTTGAGGAAACCACAGTTGTCTGTTGCACAGTCAGATAGGGTAGGTGAGAATTCATAACGGTAACTTACCACGTGAACAGTCGACTGATGAGGCAAAGACAGTCGACTGTCGAACCAACATGCGACTGTACATCCTACAGCAGGCGACTGGCCGAAGAATGGTAAGTAGATGAAATCTGGAAAACATCTGGGAGAATAGGACATGCGACTGATAAAGAGACGACAGTCGACTGTTAATCAGAATAGGCGACTGTAATTCCTTCTATAGACGACTGTCAAAAACTCTGATATTTTCCTGAGAGCTGAGTCAACAAATAGGCTCACAGACAGACGACTGATGCAGCATTGACAATCGACTGATCCAATGGACAGTCGACTGTAAATCCAACATAAGTCGACTTGTCAAAATAAACAGAGAGACTAGGATATGGGCAAAAGACAGACATGCAACTGATTAACGAAACACAGTCGACTGTCACTATGACAGGTGCCTGTGTATCATTCATAAGTCGCCTGAAGAAATAAAACAGAGAAGCCCAAAACTAGACTGTAAAGTTTGTGCATAACAGGCGACTGTAGAACAAAACACAGTCGACTGTTTTTTGAGACATGCGACTGTAAAACGTTCAGCAGTTGACTGTTATAGACATGATATACACAATCTAGTTTGAAATGAATTGGAGTCAAAGGAAGCTTGAATTAATGACATTCTAGGACAGAAATGAAGATGTGTATGTGTTCCAATAATGTTCTACTTCTAAGCTACATACTAGAAGAGAAATAGGAAAGTTGCATTTGACAAACTCTCTCTTCTATATAATGCATGAGCTTGAAGTCTTCTAGGAGCTTCAATCACTATATACGATCATCCAATCCATTTCATTTGCTTTCAATGGTCTTTGAGTGTCATCCATTGCAAGTAGATCGTAATAATAAGCTTAGGCAATGGATTAACTATAAAATAGGGGATTAGTCACAAGTATTTATGTTTGCTCATCATTAACACCAAGTAGGGAGAAGTCCAATACTCAACATTCTCATGCTTTTTGATGATGACAAACAAACATAAACAAAAAGATAAATAATTGTGCTTAACGAAAAACTTACTCCCCCTACATAGATGCCAATCAAGTTAGTCAACAAATATTAGGGCATCTATATATCAATTGAAGCAAATGAGTAAGATATGCAAGAATGAAATGAAATCATCAAATCTAGGATATAAAATCCCTATTCAATGTATCTTATTCCCCCTGAATCTAAGGCAACTTCAATCTTAGATTCAAGTGTTATTAGTATAAACTTAGCATATTCATTATGAATCTATGTGTTTATTTCTCTCCCCCTATCGCATTATCCAAAAGGTAGGAGTAAAAATAACAACAACAATCGTGCTAAATAACAACTATCAACAATCAGAGAGTTTAAGGATTTATAAAACTAAAACTCATAAAACCACATCATAAACTTATGTGAATAGAGGAATGGAAGTCCAATATCAACATTTGAGATACACGAAGAAAACATATTGTCTCAAATCACATCACATGAGGAGTACAGCATATACAGAGACAATATCGCAAAATTCACACAGATACGATAAGCAACTATACAATGTGTGAAACGTAAGAAGAAACTGCAACAAAAAAAAATATATGTATGTATGTATGTATGTATGTATGTATGTATGTATGTATCAATAGGCAGCACGAGTACAAAGTCAAATGAACATCAACATGTCCATCAAATACATCATGATCACACAAAAAATACAACATCATACGCAGACATCATCACCAAATACTGAAGAACCACTCAACCCAACCAAAATAGACAAAAAAAATCTAGGTCTCTGGGTGAGTGAACAAAAAGAAACAGCTGCAACATCAGTCAATGTGAATGACAGTGGGGTCCGATGGACGACCAGATGAGCAGAACATCAGCCTAGCAGAGCATTGAGTAGGATAAGCTGGAGTCTTCCTCTTAGAAGACGAAGCATGCACAGCAGAGGATTCCCCATGAGCATGAACGGGAGTCTGGACAACGGGGGTCTGGACCACAGAAGTCACATGCACAAAGCCTGGAGGAGGAGGAACACAAACAGGGGCAGTATCCTCAGATTTAGAAAACAGAGCCTGAAGCTCGACAGGAATGGGAAATCCATGAAGCATGAGAGATTTGTACTGTAGCTCGAGAAGACGATTGAGCTTCTCATCTATAGTGGCAACAAGCTTCTCGAGAGAAGTGACATGGTCACACAATCTACCGAGAAGAAAATCCTCAAGGGGTACTGACGGAGGAGTACGAGGAGGATGATCATTCGGCTGAGAAGAGAGTTCAGCAACATTCTTCCGGGGAACAGGGTCACTAACAGTGACATGTAAGAATTCCCTAGACGAGGGAGGCGAAAGGATACCGGATTAGTGGGTTGAGGAGAGGGTACCAGATCATCAAGGAAGTCAAAAGATCCCTTAGGAAATAGATGATCAGAGGGATCCATGAACCCGATCAACAGAAAAACTAGGTCACGAGGCGATGGGAGAAACACACGAAGGAACGATCCAAAAAGGTGACAAACGGGGGTATCGAAGTCCGAGCGGCGCACTCGACAAGCGACGAGACAACGAGGACGAAGAGCGTCGGAGAAGCGATCGCCTGTGGGTTCGAAGCGGGAAGACGAACGTTTTCAATCGGAGGAGAGAGAAATCGTGGGTTTGAAATGAACTGTCTTGATGATTATAAGAAAGGGGCGAATTAATCTGGGCCATTGGGTCAAAGAATCGATGGCTCAGATAAAAGCAGTGAACCGCCACAATAAAAGACATTTGACTGATGAACAAAAGTCAGTCGACTGGCTGAAGTGATAAGAAATAAGCTTAAGATGATAGACAATCGACTGTTGAGTAACATGCAGTCGCCTGTCCGGGAGACAGTCGACCACATTATACGCATCAGTCGACTGACTGACAATCAATAAAATTGATAAAAAAGACAAAGACTACTGACGAAATATGACAGAAATGACAGGCGCCTGATGACTAAAATGCAGTCGTCTGTTGATCAAATAGTCGACTGTAAAATTGTCATCAGTCGTTTGTGCGAGAGATACAAGTTTCTGACAGAGAAGATAGAGTAGGGCAGTCGACTATCGAAGGAAAGACCGTCGTCTATCCTGGTCCAAAAATGCACAGTGAGGTTAAAATCCAGAGGATATGCACAACTCACCCTAGAACCTATACTCTAATCATAAACTCATCATAAAATCAATATAAAACGATAAATCATTTATTAAACAAATCTCTTAAAAACAATGTGAAAACACATGTAATCAGAGAAATCTCAATTGCCTTTCTTAAAACAAATATATGTGATATCAATTTAAGAGAGGCAACATGATGATATGAGCTCGAAAAGTGTTATAACAAGTGAGTTGAGCTCCTAAATTTCAGATTCACCCATAATTCCTAATTCTCCACGCAACCTCACAAATGAATCTTCTTTAAGAGGTTTTGTGAAGATGTCGGCAATTTGTTTTTTTGGGTTTCAATGTACTCTAAGATGATGTCCTTCTTAGCTACATGATCAATGATAAAATGGTGTCTCACGTCTATGTGTTTAGTACGGGGGTGATGTACCGGGTTCTTGGAAAGACATATAGCACTTTGGTTATCAACCATGATAGGGAAAGTATCACAATTGACACCATAGTCACTAAGAGTGTGTCTCATCCAAAGAACTTGTGCACATGCAAGACCCACGGCAACATATTCCGCTTCAGTCGTGGACAATGACACCGAGTTCTGTTTCTTGGAAAACCAATAAACTAAGTAATTTCCTAGAAAATAGCAAGTACCACTAGTACTTTTCCTATCGGATTTACTTCTGGCAAAGTCGGCATCACTATATGAGATTAACTCATAGGTGCTAGATTTAAGGTAAAATAACCCATAATCTAGTGACTGATTGAGATAACGAAATATTCGTTTAACCGCAATCAAGTGTGACTCCATAGGTTTAGCTTGATATCTAGCACACATGCATACAGAAAACATGATATCGGGCCTACTAGCGGTTAAATAAAGTAAGCTACCGATCATACCTCGATATAGACGAACGTCTACATCTTTGCCGTTCTCATCCTTGTGTAGATGGGTTGTCGTATTCATGGGAGTACTTTTGATTGAAGACGATTCCATCTCGAATCGCTTAATAAGCTCTCATGTGCATTTAGTTTGATGTATGAAAGTTCCATCCTTCATTTGTCGATTTTACAGTCCAAGGAAGTAATTGAGCTCTCCCATGTGGCTCATCTCGAATTCATCCTTCATAGACTTAGAAAATTCTTGACAAAGATTAAAGTTAGTAGAACCAAATATTATTTCGTCTACGTACACTTGAATCAAGAGGATGTCATTTTCATAATCTTTAATGAAAAGAGTGGAATCAACTTCTCCCATTTTAAAACCTAAATCCAAAAGAAATGTCTTGAGTCGATCATACCAAGCTCTAGGAGCTTGTCTCAACCCATACAACGCTTTCTTAAGTTTGAAAACATGGTTTGGAAATTTTTCATGAATGAAACCGGAAGGTTGAGAAACATACACTTCTTCATTGACAATCCCATTTAAAAATGCACTTTTAACATCCATTTGAAATAATTTAAAATTCTTATGAGATGTAAAAGATAAAAACAATCTAATAGCTTCTATCTAGCTATGGGGGCAAAGGATTCTTCAAAATCGATACCTTCCTCTTGCCGGTAGCCTTGAGCTACTAACCTTGCTTTGTTCCTTGTGATTACATCGTTCTCATCGGTCTTGTTCTTGAAGATCCATTTGGTCCCAATAACTTGGTGACCACTTGGAAGAGGAACGAGCTCCCAAACTTCATTTCTCTCGAATTACATTAGTTCTTCTTCCATTGCAACTATCCAAGAGCTATCCTCACAAGCTTATTGGATGTTCTTTGGATTAATGGTAGAGACAAATGCGCAATGAGAGAATTCTTCAATTCTTGAACTTGTTCGAACACCCACACCAATATCTCCAATTATTTGGTTATATGGATGGTTGCGAATGGTCGGGTAAGCTTTGGGTATTCCTGCATCACTTGGAACATCTTCAACAATCTCATTAGTAGTGTTAGTCTCAATAATCGAATCATTAATCTTAACATTACTAAGAGAATTACAAATAGCATCTACACTATCATCAATAACATGAGGAAAATCAAAATCTTCATAAAGTGATACATATAATGATTCCTCGATCGTTGAAGAGGTTTTGTTGTATATCAGGTAGGCTTTGCTACGTGTGGAATATCCAACAAATATCCCTTCATCGGATCTTGGCTCAAATTTATCTAAATTACCAAAGGTATTTTTGATAAAACACTTTGAACCAAAAACTCGAAAATTCTTAACTTGAGGCTTTTTGTCATAAAATAACTCAAAACAAGTTTTGTTCGTTCGGGGTCTTACTAGGATCCTATTGAGCACATAACATGTCGTGTGCACCGCTTATGCCCAAAATTATTGTCCAAGATGACTATCATGGAGCATGGTGCGAGCACACTCAATAAGAGTCCTATTCTTTCTCTCTACAGCACCATTTTGTGGTGGTGCCCGAGAAAAGGAAAAAGTGTGAGTTATTCCTGTGTCATCACAAAACTTTGTAAAAGACTCATTTTCAAATTCTCCTCCATGATCACTACGGATAGTGATAATGGTGGATCCTAAGAGATTCTGAATCTTCTTTGCAAATATGGTAAACTCTTCATAAGCTTGATTCTTATTAGTTAAGAATGAAACCCAATTAAATCTTGGAAAGTCGTCAACGACAACTAATCCATAATGAGTATTGCCTAAAGAAGTGGTTCTAGTTGGCCCAAACAAATCTAGATGAAGAAGTTCTAAGGGCCTCTTAGAAGTAATGCCTTCTTTAAGCTTAAAAGATGATTTACTAAGTTTACCTCTTTGACATGAATCACAAAAGTTTTTCTTACTAAAAGCAATTTTTGGAAAACCTTTAACTAGATCATGCTTAGCTAACTTATATAAGTGCTTGAAATGAACATGACCAAAACGGCGATGCCATAATAGTTGTTCACTTGTATTAGCAATTAAGCAATGTTCTACGGTTTTAGGCAAGCTCAAATGATAAATATTTTTATGCCTAATACCGAAAAATAAAACATGTGAATTAGAATCAACAATTTTACACAATCTTTCTCTAAAGTTAACCTTGTAACCTTTGTCACAAAGTTGACTAATAGAAATGAGATTGTGACATAAACCACTAACAAGAAATACATTAGTAATTAAGGGTTTGGAAGGGTTACCGACAATACCTACTCCAATGATGGTTCCCTTTTGGTTACCTCCAAAAGTGACCATTGCACCATCCTTGATGCTAATCACTTCGGAGAGCAATGAGGGATCTCCCGTCATATGTTTGGAGCAACCACTATCGAGAATCCATACTTTCCCTTTAGAGCTAATATGACCTTTATTGCTCTTTTTCTTTCTCTTGGGTACATACATAATATACCATAAGCTCATGGTACCCAATGTTTGTTGGGTCCAAGGGGATTAGCACTTTGAAAGCCAAGTCCAAGTGGATTTCCGCTTCCCAACATAATTTCTATTCTTAATAACATCATGAAAATAGGAATCAACATTTGCATTCCTATCATTTAAGCTAGTGTTCTTAGGACCCCAAATGGTGTAAATTTTGGGAGTCCTTTTCCTAGTTGCATGCATACTTGTTATATTTCTATGTGGTGCATGCTTCTTAGGAACATGGTTTCTAGCATAAGAATATGGTGGTGGATATGCATTGGACATACGAGAATGATATGTATGCTTGGTAACATGCATTTTGTATGAAACATATGGGTCATGCATGACATGTGGAGGTTGTGCATACATGTAAGAATGATGCGTATGAGCATATCGGTGTATAGAAGAATGTACATGATTATTTCTCATGTGTGGATTTGTACGTGTCCGTGGGTGTGGAGCGTAAAAAGTGTCATGAGTATCCACTTGTGAAGTAGAAGATTTTCTACGTGGATGAAGGTTGGTGTACATGTAAGCATGGCTTCTCTTTTGGTTTCCACCCTTAGTGGGTTTCTTGCCAAAAGGAAGAGATGGTGAAGTGGTGAGTTTCTTGGTAGGTTTGCTGCCTATAGTGTCTTTGACACCACTTGTGGATGCACCGGAGGATGGCCTTACAAAGTCTATAGTGACACCACTATAGGAGGTGCGAGCATTGGATGAATTTGCGTTCACAAAACCAAGACCAATACGATGTGTGGCCGAAAATTGTTTTGCTAGCAAATCATCCAATTGTCCTTTTCCCTTATTGAATCTCACAATACGGGAGGACATGAGCTCATATTTCTCCTTAAGAGAAGAAATGTTGGTATCCAAGGTGGACACCCGTGCTTTGGCATTTGGGTTTTAAGAGAATCATTCTCTAAACCCAATAGAGTGTGTCGTGTAACTAGATCACTATTTTCCTTAGGATGTGTTTGATCTAGTTGAGATTTGAGGTTGTTCACCTCATCTCTCAAAGTGACATTTTAAGAAGCGAAGTTTGCTTTCTCAATGGTTAAAGTATCAACAGTGGTGTCATTGTTGATAAAGCATTGAAGGGATGAATTGCTAACATTCAATTTCTTCAAACTAGTAAATCTAAGCATTAGAGATTGATACCTAGCAAACAATTCTTTATTAGCAATATGTAATTCATCCATTGTTACCACTGTATCATCCATGTCAGAATCACTCTCATCGGAGAGTGGATCTTCTCGGGCCATGAAGCACTTATGGGCACTTTCACCCTTCTCATCATCGGAATCACTTGATGAGTCTCCACTTGAGTCATCGAATGTACCGACGAGTCCTTTCTTCTTATCTCTATTACTCTTGTCGGACTTGTGTTACTTCAGAGCCTTCTACTTCTATTTGTTTCTTAGCATTGGGCAATCCTTCTTGATGTGCACTGGCTTGTTACACTTAAAGCAAAGAGAGGAAGTAACATTAGTAGACTCAAATCTTTTGTTAGATGGAAATTTACCTTTGCGAAAGAAGCGTTGAAATTTATTAGCCATTTGGGCCATTTCTCCCAAGTCCATCTCATCTTCTGAATCTTCACTATCGGAGGATGAGGAATTGGCGTTGAATGCCAAAGCTTTCTTCTTGGCCTCGGAAGGATTCATCATTGCTCGAATCTTTAATCGGTTCTCCCGTCTTACTTCATAAGACATGAGAGTTCCGATAAGATTCACAACTGTGTAAATCTTCAAGTCGTTGACCTCCTCGATGGCGATAGCTCTTCTTTCCCATTTGGAGGTCATTCCCATTATGATCTTTCTTACCTTGTCTGGTTCAAGAGCTTTCAATTCATTGGTGATGTCAGTAAAACGTCCGGACATCGATGCTATGCTTTCATTTTCCTGCATATGAAACATATCGAAGTTTTGCACGTCAACATAGAGTTTAGAAAGTTTTACCTTGTTCGTTCCGTCATGGGTAACGACGAGATGGTTCCAAATTTGCTATGCACTCTTACATATACATATCTTGTTGAACTCATTCGGGTCCAACGCACAATGAAGAGTGTTCATTGCTTTTGCATTGTTGACTTCAGCGAATTTTTCGGTAGTCATCCATTTTTCGAAATCCTCTTCGGTGGGCTCGACGTATTCCTTGTGGAGGGTTCTCCAAAGTGAAGCACTCCTTAGGAACGTCTCCATCCGACATTTCCAATAGCCAAAGTTCGTGCCATTGAAACGTGGATGTCATAGCGTTGATTGACCTTCGAAAAGAGTGGACGCTCCATCACGATCGTGATTGTTGTACGAAGGCGGTGGAGGAACATTGTTGTTGTTGGATGCCATAGCAATAACCTTGTGCTCTGATACCAATTGTAAGGACACTGGCTATGGAGAAAACACTAGAAGGGGGTTGAATAGTGTTTAAGCAATTTAAAAAGATAGTTACACCAATTTAAATTACTAACCAACAAAATAGTGCGGAATAGAAATTAAACTCAAAATGAAACAAATGCAAACGCAAGGATGTTTCAAGGGTTCGAATTGCCCAAGTCACTTCCCGACTTGTTCCCGGTAATCCTACGTCCCTTCCATCCGGATACCTCCAGATACTCAAGTTAGAACCCTAACCTAAGGTTTCCTTAAATTCCACTTGTAGCAACCCTACAAGTGAAATCGAAATAAAATCGATTGACCTTGACTCCCACAACTTGGGAGCAAGCAAACCACTCTCACAACCCAAGAGTAAATGCAAATAACGAAAGTTATGAAATATAAAAGGAACACTTACAATCACATATGCCTTGAAGTAAAACTTGAAGGAGAAGTGTGTTGTGTGTTGAAGAACTCTCTTGGAAGAGAGGAAAGCCCTTTCTCTTGACTGCACCAAATGCCTAGAATATGTCTCTTTGATTCTAGGTTGGAGAGCAAGAGATTGAAGATATGAATTCTTAGGGCTTTAGGGTTTGAGAGCTTTGATCTTGAGAGATTTAGCAAAATGAAACTTGGAAGAATGAGTCAACCTCTCAATGGAACAGTAGAAGATCCTTATATAGGTTTCCCAAAACCCTACAACCGAATTCAGCAAAACCGCTTTGAAATCCATGAGAAAATTCTCAACGGATAGAATCTGAACCCGCGATAGTCGACTGTTGAGGAAACCACAATCGACTGTTGCACAGTCAGATAGGGTAGGTGAGAATTTATAATGGTAACTTACCACGTGGACAGTCGACTGATGAGGCAAAGACAGTCGTCTGTTGAACCAACATGCGACTGTACATCCTACAGCCGGTGACCAGCCGAAGAATGGTAAGTAGATGAAATCTGGAAAACATCTGGGAGAACAGGAGAAGCGACTGATAAAGAGACAACAGTCGACTGTTAATCAGAACATGCGACTGTAATTCCTTCTACAGATGACTGTCAAAAACCCTGAGATTTTCCAGAGAGCTGAGTCAACAAATAGGCTCACAGACAGATGACTGATGCAACATTGACAGTCGACTGATCCAATGGATAGTCGACTGTAAATCCAACATAAGTCGACTGGTCGAAATAAACGGAGATACTTGGATATGGGCAAAAGACAGACAGTCGACTGATTAACGAAACACAGTCGACTGTCACTTGGACATGCGCCTGTGTATCATTCATAAGTCGCCTGAAGAAATAAAACAGAGAAGCCCAAAACTAGACTGTGCATAACAGGCGACTGTAGAACAAAACACAGTCGACTGTTTTTTAAGACATGCGACTGTAAAACGTTCAACAGTCGACTATTATAGACTTGACATGCACAATCTAGTTTGAAATGAACTGGAGTCAAAGGAAGCTTGAACTAAAGACATCCTAGGACAGAAATGAAGATGTGTGTGTGTGCTCCAACAATGTTCTACTTCTAAGCTACATACTAGAAGAGAAATAGGAAAGTTACATTAGAAGAACTCTCTCTTCTATCCAATGCATGAATTTGAAGTCTTCTAGGAGCTTCAATCACCATCTACGATTATCCAATCCATTTCATTTGCTTTCAATGGTCTTTGAGTGTCATCCATTGCAAGTAAATCGTCATAATAAGCTTAGGCAATGGATTAACTACAAAATAGGGGATTAGTCACAAGTATTTATGTTTGCTCATCATTAACACCAAGTAGGGAGAAGTCTAATTCTCAATATGATTATCGTAGCTAAGCTAAGTGTGTGTGTGGTTCCATGGTAGTTCATCATGTGGGGTCATCTCTAGGAGTGGGAGGATAAAATGAAGGAAAGAATAAAGAAAAACACGACAAAAACGACTCAAAACGGTGAAAAAGATACAAGACTGACGCACAAAGTGCGACTCCCTCAAGCTGAACGTTGCATTGCCCTCAATGCAATAGGAGTAAATGCGGGAGGGAAACGAAAGGTGGGAGGGAAGTATGCACCGACAACGAAAAGGGAAAAACATGAAACACACAAAACGAGATATGTAAAAATAAAGAAAATAAACATCCAAACCAACTATACAAACACATACACACGACACACAAAATCAAGCACACAATAACGACACGACAACAATCACAAAAGATTGATTTCCCCAAGCTGATCATGACAATGTCAGAAAAGAGATGTGATCATGGTGAATTAGAAAAAGCTGGCTAGGAGAAAAATCAGTCCGAGCTACCATCGGAGGAATTGTAGGGAGATGGTGAAGAAGGAGGTGAATAGTGGACGAAAGATGACGGCGAGGACGATGTAGAAGGAGTGCCGACAGGAGAAGGAGGGGCAACGGGCTGGATCAAAGGTGGATCGAAATTGATCGATGGATCGTGGTGGATTATGATGGTACCAGGTGAACCGGCATACGGGTGCCAATCGGGAGGATCCATGGGTGGAAGATGTACTAGTGTAGCAAACCAAGGATCGGGATAGAATTCACACGGTAAATGAGAAGTGCGAATGGGGATTCGCTCAAGAGATGATGGTGGGAGGATGACAAAAGATGAATTGTCAGGACCATAAAGGTAGACTGCATGTTCACGACCAAAATGAGTGATCATACCAATATCGATCAAATAGTCGTGATCTATGTGGGTCCGCCCCGGTAAAATTTGGAGGTCAGACGGTAGCCTCAAAACATGACTGACAATTAGAGTGATAATCCCACCACAACAAATAGGTCCTAATGTTGCATGGCTAATAAGTAAAAGCTCCTAGATGATCCAATGGACGGTGTTAATGGGCAAAGGGTCATGCCCACGGATCATGTCGTGAGACATGGCATACAGAAAAAAAAGTTTGTCCCTAGACACCGTGGAGACATCCACGCGAGAAAAGATGGTGTTGGCAAAGAGGCAATGGGCGTAGCGGTAACACGAGGGTAAGATAGAGGCGGCAAGTGCCCCTGCAGGAAAGGCGGGATACCAGGTGAATCGTTGCCAAACGCCATCGTCCCAAAAGTAAGAATAGATATCAGACCGATCATGAGTTGAACATTCAACATAATGACCGGGGTGAGGAAAATTCAGCGAATTGTTAAGCTCGGCAAAATTCATTGTAAAGTCGGCATTAAAAGCGCAGAAAGCGAATCCCTAATCGTACACTTCGAGTGAAGAAAGGAACTCGAGTGTGAGATTTTGGTGTGTATGGGCATGAGCACGCGGTAGGAAATCGCACCCAATGCAGTTGAAAAGTTTGTCGACGTCCCTCAAAATTCGAAGAGATTCGAGCGTAGGGCGATCAACAAAAAGGGTAGGTCTCATGGGGCGATGAAGAAGGGTGTGCAAATGTGCAGAATGTTCTTTAGAAGAAGGATTGATGCCAAGGAAGGATGGGGGAAAAGGGCCACATAGGTAGGGTCTGCGTGATGATGATGATGGCTCTTTTTCCTTCCTAGACATGGTACTAACATAGGAGAAGAACAATAACGTGGGGGATGGTGTCTACGATGATAATAAAACAGATGTAGTAGGCAGACACAAAATCAAGACATTGCACATAAGAAAAGAAACATAGAGCTTGGAAAGAGGTTACCCAGCAATGATGCGACTCTAAGCTAGATGCTCCCCTCTAGATCCCCTGGCGAAATGCGGAGAGTTGTTGCTTCATTCCTCAGATGTAATGGTTGATTTTTTTATTTTTCTGGGGTTTGGAATAACATGGGTTGGTAGGGTTAGGGTTTTGAGGGGATCTTGTTGTATGGCTTAATAGGAGGAGATGAGGGGAGGAAATGGTGTAGATGGGGGGAGGAAATGGATCTGGGTTGACTTAATGTGAAGAAATTTTTGGTGGGGAGAGAATTTGGTGTTTGGGCGTCGTGTCCCCTCTTTTTCTGCGAAATGGTCGTGTGGGGAAGTTGGGGGCTTTATTGGGATGCAGCGAACCGGTTGGGTGGAGGCCAACTGATCGGTTCGCTGCATCGGGTGAGTTTCAAATGATGGATGAAGTAACAGGTCACCTGATCAGTTAGGGTGTCACCTGATCGGGTGATCGATTCTCAGCCAGACTTCAGGTTACTGGAAAAAATTCTGATCAGCCACCCGCTCGGTTGGTCGTATCACCCGATCGGTTGATCCAAATGCCTGCAAATCAGATACTAGAGTAGTATCAATCGGGCATCCACTCGATCGGTTGAGCATCACCCGATTGGTTGATTCTACCAAAGAACCAAAGTTGTCCCTGTACAATCCTGCACAAAATTTAAAATTTTGCTAAGTTCCGAGATGGGGAATCCCCCCAAACTGATAATATACATCAATTAGTCTTATTGAAAGCGAGTATAGGGTTAGAACATCGGTTGCCTCCCATGAAGCGGTTGGTTATAGTCGGTAGCTCGACTCTTCAGTTTGTGATCAATGCGGATCCGGAGGATTTGTAGCGAAGCTATCGGTCATTGAGCTTCCGATCGGCGAGGTTCCGGGCTCGCTGATTGTATAGTGATTTAAGCATTGTCCATTGACCTTAAAAGATTCTTCCCTTCCCATGATCTCGACTGCTCCGTGTGGGAAAACCTTGGTGACTCGGAAGGGTCCCGACCACCTAGACTTGAGATTTCCGAGAAAAAGCCTCAGTCTGGAATTGAAAAGGAGGACTAAGTCTTTTTCCTTGAATTCTTTCATTAGGATGCGCCTGTCATGCAACCGCTTCAACTTCTCTTTGTATATCCGGGCATTTTCATATGCGTCAGCCGGATCTTGTCAAGTTCATTTAGCTGGACTTGTCGGTGGATCCCTGCCTCTTTGGCGTCGAAGTTCAGATTCTTGACAGCCCAAAATAATTTATGCTCCAATTCCACTAGCAGATGACATGTCTTCCCGTAGACAAGTCGGTAAGGGGTCGTGCTAATCGGAGTCTTAAATGCAGTCCTGTAGGCCCAGAGCGCATCAGAAAGTTTCGATGACCAATCCTTCCTAGAGCTAGCCACAATCTTCTCCAGGATGCCCTTTATCTCCCTGTTTGAGAATTCTACCTGGCTACTAGTTTGCGGGTGGTAAGCACGCCCCATTCGAGCTGCACTCCGTACTTCTTCAAAAGGGATTCAAGTTTCTTTTCTATGAAATGGCTCCCTCCATTGCTAATTAGGACTCGAGGCACGCCGAATCTCCGAAAGATGTTGTTTTTCAAGAATTTGGCCACCATTGGGGAATCATTCGTGGGGCTAGCTATCACCTTCACCCATTTGGATATATAGTCCACTGACACCAAAATGTATTGGTTACCAAAGGAAGAAGGAAATGGCCCCATGAAGTCGATTCCCCAAACATCGAAGATCTCAACTTCCAAGATATAATGCTGTGGCATTTCGTTTCTCTTGGATATGTTTTCCGTCCTCTGGCACTTGTCGCAGGCCTAGACATAAGCATAAGTGTCCTTGAAGAGAGTCGGCCAGTAGAATTCACTCTGGAGAATCTTTGCCGTTGTCTTATATGTACTCGCATGGCCTCCACATTGTTAATCATGGAAATGAGAAATTATGGAGGCCGCCTTTGTTTCGGGAATACACCTCTGTATCACCCCATCATTGCAAATCTTGTACAGGTATGGGTCGTCCCAATAAAATTTCTGGACTTCATGGAAGAACTTCTTCTTTTGCTGATAACTCACATTATGGGGTACGATGGCGCATGTTAGATTGTTGGCGATGTCAGCACCATGGAGTCCAAACAGAAGAGAGAGAGAAAAGATGCTCGTCAGGGAGTGAGTCATCAATAGGAATGGCATCCGGGTCGAAAGTAGACAACCTAGATAGATGGCCGGTGATGACATTCTCCACCCCTTTCTTGTCCTTGATCCCCAAGTCGAATTACTGAAGGAGGAGAATCTACCTTATGACGCGCAGCTTAGCCTCCTTCTTGCTCAAAAGGTATTTGAGTGCGGCGTGATCGGTATGCACGATAACCTTAGCACCCACAAGATACGACCGAAACCGGTCCACATCATGGATGACAGCTAGCAGTTCCTTTTCCGTCGTCGTATAGTTCCTTTGAGCTTCGTCGAGTGTCTTGCTTGTATAGTAAATGATGTGCAGATTTTTGTCTTTCCTTTTTCCCAAGACGGCCCCAACTGCATAGTCGCTGGCGTCGCACACCAATTCGAATGCTAGACTCCAGTCGGGCGGTTGAATAATAGGTGCAGAAATGAGGGCTAGCTTCAAGAGGCGGAAAGCTTCCATACACTTGTCATCGAAGACAAAAGGTGTATCCTTCATGAGGAGTTGAGTCAAGGGCCTAGATGTTTTAGAGAAGTCCTTTATAAACCGACGGTAGAATCCCGCATGCCCTAAGAAACCACGGACTCTCCAAGGTTAAACGGAGGCTGAAGCTTTTCGATCACATCTACTTTTGCTTTGTCCACCTCAATCCCTCTTGAAGAGATAATGTGCCCTAATACGACTCCCTTTTGCACCATAAAGTGGCATTTCTCCCAATTTAGAACCAACCCTTTATCTTGACATCTTTTCAGGACCTTAGCCAGGTTGTGGAGACACGAGTCAAACTCCGTTCCATAGATGGAAAAATCATTCATGAAGACCTCCATTTTGTCCTGGGAGTAATCGGAGAAAATTACGGCCATCAATCTTTGAAATGTAGCCGGGGCGTTGCAAAGCCCAAACGACATCCTCCTATAAGCATACGTCCCAAACGGACATGTAAAAGTGGTCTTTTCTTGGTCATCATTGTGGATGGGAATTTGCAGGAAGCCAAAGTATCCATCCATGAAGTAGAAATAGTTTTGCTTGGCCAGTCTCTCGAGCATTTGATCAATAAAAGGGAGAGGGTAATGATCTTTCCTCGTAGCCTTGTTTAATTTTTGGTAATCGATGCACATCTGATATTCGGTGACTGCCCTTGTAGGTATAAGCTCGTTCTTCTCGTTACAAATGACTGTCATTCCTCCCTTCTTCGGCACAACATTTACCGGGCTAACCCAACGACTATCGAAAATAGGGTAGATTATCCTGGCTCGGAGAAGTCTAACAATCTCATTCTTAACTACTTCCATCATAATGGGGTTCAATCTTCGTTTTAGCTCAATTGAAGTGGCTTGCTCATCTTCAAGCAATATCCTATGCGAGCAAAGCCCCAACCTTACTCCCTTCAAGTCTTCAATTGCATACCCGAAAACATTCTTAAATCTTTTTAGAACATCAAGTAGTTTGGTCATTTGGTCTTCAGGTAGCGAGGAGTTCACGATGACCGGCTGCGTCGAATCCTCCCCCAAATATTCATACTTCAATCCCGGAGGTAGCTCCTTCATCGCGACTTCGTACGGCCCCGATACGTATTTCTCAAGCTGTGCATCTTCCAATGAAAGTGCCTCTTCCCGGATCTCTGGGATGTCAAAATCGGGAACTTCACTTTCAACCATGGGTTCATGGGGCGAAGACTTGCAAGGTGGTGAGAAGACCATGGAGGAAGAATCTGGTTCCATCTCAAGTGTATGATAACTATCCGACAAAAAAGCTTCAACATGAAAGCCAGTCTCAATAGTAGTTAGCTCTTCACCACCACCTCTACTTCCATCATGGTCCCATATTTCAGGGTGCTCCGTAGAGGATTGCAACGAAAGGACAGATTCCTTATCACCGTACTCAACAAGTCCTGCCAGATGATCCTTTGGACAAATCTCCTGATAAATGTGCAGATCATCCTCATTGAAGTCGGTATTGGGTGTGTCAATAATCACCGCTTCATCAGAAGGGAAAAAGAATGTCGTGTCGAGATGTTGCTGAATATCATGATTCCTCTTTTAATTTTCTACTGCAGCTGACAGAAAGGATATGATGCTCGAGGTGCTTAAAGATTCTGCCAAACTTTGGACTAAATAGCTGGTGTGGGATGCATGTGCCCAGATATCATCCGAAACGGCACACAACATTCTTGATGTAGAGTAGAAACCTGTAAGAAAATGAGAGAAGGTGGCCTGCAAGGATAGAGAACACGTTAATAGCACAAGTTGTATGAATGGAGAGATAAGAAATGATGATGGCGGTATAGAGACATATTCAACCAACCTCTACAACGAATATGTAAAATATGTCCATGTAAAATTAAAAAGGGTGAAGAATGTGAAAATGATCACAGGGTAAGGATGTGAGCTAGTCTCGAGGATTACTGGGTCCTAACTGAAACAAGCACGTTTCCTCCTCAGCAACGACGCCACATAAAGCTTGACGTCCCGTCGATTGCACAATATAAAATTGGAACGGGGATACCAGGATTAAAATTTATAACCGCAAGCGCACGGTGTTGAAGTGTGGCTTGGGGGTCGAACACGGGGAGACGTGGGATATGCTTGTGATCAAACAGGAACCGGTTCACCTGGTAGGTAAGCTAGCCCTAGCGCTTGGTGGGTTGGCACGATATGAAACTACAGTAAGGTGTAAGATATAAAAAGTAACCTAGGACTTTGGTTTCTACCCTATCATGAGTTCTCACTATTACGATCAACGGATAGGAATACGATCGGATTCTAGGGTTTAGAGGTGGGACGTTGGCTCTGATAGCGGTACTTAGCATCCCATGGGCCCGATATTCCGGTCGATGCCCAGGATGATACGCTAGGTCTACCTGGGTTTGGACGGTGGGCATTCCCATGTCCAACACCGATCGACTCTGACATTTCATCCAAGCTGTTCCCACGCATGAGGAATCAATGTCTACGCTAGGGGGGTGAGCTATAGCTAGGGGATCAAACACCCGTTTATTCCCCTTGGCCCGACGGTTAGAGGCGGTCTTTCTCCCGCCAATGACAATAAAACGCCCCACGTAACCATCTAAATCTCTATATCGTATCGAATCCCTTATCCTATTGTCGTTCTAGGGAGAACCCACGAATGGGTTTCCACCAATGTCCCAGATTAGAAAACTACTCACTAATCATTGCAAGAGATTCAATACAACAAATTTCAGCCATCAAAAAGATAATCAAGCAATAGATTATGATAGTAAACGATAGTATTAACGCAATATCAAAGTATCAACATGAGAAAGAAACTTACAAATGAAAATAAATTCTCAGTAGTAAAAAACCACTAAAAAGCTTATGAAAATAGGGATTACGTTTTCTGGGAAACCTAGGGCTATTTATACATTTTGGCAAGATGCCAGGGAATATTCCCACAAGAAGACAAACATAAACGTCCACCCGATCGGTTGAAACATCAACGGATCGGGTGAGACGATCAGAAAAATAGTCTACAGCTTCTGATAATTCTTCACCCGATCGCTGAACCGATCAGGTGAAGTCGTTGGGTTCTGGAGCTTGGGAGAATAGCTACATGTGACCCGATCGGTTGACAAGTCAACCGATCGGGTGGAGTTCGGCTCACAAAATAGAGGGCACTGTCACACCCTATCGATCACTGAACCGATCGGTTGGGGTTTGCTTCTTTGCTTGCTCCTCCTCGGGTTTGATACGGTGCACGAACCGATCCGGTGGATCTATCCACCCGATCGGTTGAGTGCTGATACATGATTTAAATTGACGTATGGAACTCAGGTTCTCGTGTGGCACCTCCCGTTGCTCCGGGGACTCATGATGTGAGCTTTGTATGTCCCCTACGACAGCAAATCCTGAACAAGCACACAAACACAACGAAAGTGAAAAGAAACTAAAAGTCACAGAAAGACGGACTTAAAATAACGAAAAACGACGGAAAATTACGGAGAAGACGTGTGTGAAAATATAAAATATAAACGCACGTCACTTGGATGTGCATGTGACAAGGAAATTGAAGGGCTAGGGGTTTGATATGATGTTTGGCCGGTTCTCTCTTGGCTGCCATCCAATGAAGGATAGAATTGATATTTATAGTGCATGGCCCCCAAGAGTTTTATTTCAATATGAACTCCTTTGGATTGAAGATTCGAATTGATTTGAGACTTCAAATTGATGACCCAATGAACTATCATTATTGATTTGAATTGATTTGTTCTCATCCTATCTCCTCGGTGCAATGAACTTGATCAATCTCATAGGATAAGTAGAACTCTTTTGTATCCAAATTAAATCTTCAAATGTTCTCAACATATCTTCTTATGTTTTATGGAATTTGTTGAAGATGTTGACCAACTCAATTCCATAAATCACAAGTTTTCCATCTCTCACTCTCTTCCTCTTAATTATAGGATTGCCACTATGAACAATTCACACTTTTGCCATTATGCTCTCCATGTTTTTGTCCTAAAAACACTTAATAAACACATTAGAAATATTCATGAAGGTTTGTTACCATCAAACAAGAAATCATAAATCGTAGTATCCAACTATGTTGTCCTCAACAATAAGCCCAGACGATGACCGCATTCCACAAATGAGGGCGGTTTTGGCAAGACATTACAAGCTCATGAGCCTATGATCCGCACATCGCCAAGGCCTACTCTATTGTTCACCTGTGCCTATGCTTAGCATACCGAGTCTCAGCTTGAGCATTTTTTTATAGAATGGACTCCAGTACCATTCCACACTCCAAGGTGCTTATCATTTGGGCTATGACCCAAGCCTCGCTCCTTAATCCAACATCTGGCTTCACCTCTTGTGCTTGTACATTAATGAGTTCCGAATGGTTTGTCTTAAAGATCATGGAGGTCACTGATGCGTGTTCATATTTCATATTTTGTACACGCTTTTCATTGAGTTTTCATATACGTTTCATCTCATTCCATGTTGTATATTCACATTTTGGTTCATATTGACTATATGGTGTATTGTTTGTATTTCAAGTAAATGTCGACATTTCGGTGTCTTCTGGAGCCAACTTTGCATGTCGGAACCAAAGCACGCTTATACGGCAAAGATCTAATGGCCAAAAAAGAGTATTTGAAGTTTTGGAGCTTCAACCGATCGGGTTGACATATCCACCCGATCGATTCGTGCGCCCATGTCTGACCCGAGCAAGAAACAAGGAAGAGCTGACCACACCCGATCGGTTCAGTGATCGGGTGGTCATGACAGTGCTATCTGTCTTTGAGAGAGCCTCCTAACTGATCGGTTCATTCCCTCGGGTCATCTTGGGGAAGAACCCACCCGATCGGTTGACACTTCAACAGATCGGGTGGCCCTTTCTTCCCCTTTCGTCTACTGCTGCTCATTCATTGAAGTATTGCTATCATTCCAGTGGGAGTTTGGGTGATCTCTTATTTTTCTAGGGTCGGCATCGTCGTTAGCTTTCCAACGATAGGTCACATGCCCAAATCCGATTTTTCTACATTTTTCTGGAATTTTCTGAGCGCAGCTGGGTGCTGAAATTGGCAACTGTCTGAAATTTAACTTCAACCGATCGGTTGGGAGGATTGGTTGGGAATCCAACCGATCGGTTCTGGTCAATTTTAGAAAGTTTGAGTTTCTGTTTGTTTCCACCCGATCGGGTGAACTTCCACCCGATCAGGTGGCCCAGTTTTAGCAGTTTCAGTGGGTTTATGGATCCGAACTGTTAGGGTTTTGTGGTGGCTTATAAATATAAGAGTGGACACGACTTGAGGAAGGTTCTCCCCTATTTTTTCAGCAGTTTTCTTCACCCTTCATGGGATCTTTAGGTTAGGTTAGATTAGGGTTTCTACTTCAATAAGTCTTGTAATGGATTGATGATTCAATGGTAAGATAAGTATTTCTTTTCCTACTTCCATTGTTTTGTGTTATTTCTATTGTGCTTGATGGTGAATGTTTGCTTGTCCATTTTATTGCTTTCTATCATGTTATTCACCATTGAGTAGTGTTTGATGAACCCTAATATGGGTTAGAGTAGGAATGATGCTTGTGATATTTCATTTGACTTGATTACATAGCATGTGTTTGATGGAATGTGTCAATGGGGATTTCAAGCAATCTGAGTCCAATTCGTATGGTGATACACTAGATGTGTTAGGTGGTTGGGGTCCGGATGCTTGTCCTATCAAGATATGCTTTGATGTATTGCTAGAAATCACATTCGACCTATTTGGCCATTAGGGTTACGCGGGGGTGTTTTATTGTCATTGGCAGGAGAAAGACCGCCTTTGACCGTCAGGCCGATGGAAAATAAAACGGGAGTTTGATCCCCTAGCCACAGCTCAGGCCCCTAGCGTTGACATCGAGTCCTCGTGCGTGGGAACGGTTTGGATGGAATGTTGGGAGCTATTGTAATGGTCGGTTTCCGATCGTAAGTTCTTCGTGCACGTGTGCTTGACCGTGCACGTATTTATTTTAGAATTTGTTTGTTTCCAAACCCTATCGTGTGATATGTCGTTGTGACCCTCTCTGAGAGTACTACATTTGTCGTGTTGACTTGCAACGTCAATTCACGGGCCGTTCGCCCACGATTTGACCTTATCTGAGGAGACGTCGCGTATCTCACTTTTGACTTGAGGCGTTTTTATTTTTAATTTCGTTTCTCGTCATCGAAATTGTAATCCGTCTCTTCTGACTTCTTGCTCTCGTCGCCCCAGTCGTCCCGGTATTTTTCTTATAATTTTTGGGCACCGTTTGACCCTTGTGCACTAATAAAGCCGGTTAATTACGAGAATACCCCTAACAAACTTAACCCTATTAAACCCTAACTAACCCTAATAGGCAGCCCCCTCACGTGTAAGCATCCCCTAGTCACGTGGGCCCCACCCCTATAAAGAAACCTAGGTTTTTCTCTTGGATTTTCACAGCACGCAATCTCCTCTTTGCGCCGGCCCTAGAAGCAAAAGACCTCCACGCAAAAACCCCTTCCTCTTCCGCTAGAGCCCACGCCGGAGCTCCCAGCCGCCGCCGACCAACCCACGGCACTCCCCCAGCCTCCCTCTCTCCCCTGGGACCCCGAGCTACCGCTGCTGCCGCCGTTATCTCGCCGCAACCGCCGGAATCCGTGCACAGGAGCTGCAGCAGCCGCTGCGGTCGCCGCCGCCGGAGCCGCCACCGCCGGAGCCGCCACGACATCGCCGTGGAACCCCCTCTGCCCCCTCTCGCCGTTGACAGCGACCCCAGGCCGCGATACCCTCTGTAACAGAGAGTTTTCTCGCTGTTTTGCGTGTTTGGCGTCGTACCTACGCGCCGCCGAGATCTCGCCGCCTCTCCTCACTGTTGTAGCCCTCCGACAGTCTCCTGCACCTTCTGGGAGTATTCATCGTCATCCCGAACTCTTCCTACGACTCCCGACGTCGTAGGCGTTGGGTACGACGAACCGTTCATCTCGGTTGCCGTTGCAAGTTCTCCGGAAGATGTAGTACGCCTACCCGACGCACTGCTCGCTGTTCACGCGTCCCGTCCGTTGCCCGGAACGTGTCTGGCTACGCTGCCCGTAGCCGAGACACCGCCAGGAGACGATCCGTAGCCGTGCCAGTCAGATCGGTCGCCGTTCAGACACTACGTCCGCTCTACCCCACACTCCGGACAGATTGGTTCCCCTATCTCGTAGCAAAACCCCCACAGTAGCAAAACTGATAACCTAACTAAAACTGGCAACTTAACTCACTAAATTTAGTTTCTGCTCTCTTAAATCGATGTATAACCGTAGGCCGACGTTTGGACTTTTGACTGTGCACATAGGGTAGAATCGTCGGATAGGCTGATCGGACAACTTGACTCGTGACGGTTAGGGTAGCCACGTTCAATTTAGAAATGAACCTAAATAGGATTTGACGAAAATCACGACTTGACACCGTCGCCGTGATCTCTTTTCAGACGGACTACCACGGACGCGACGACTGGACGAGACGCCCCGGACAGACGACGCACCCGCTGTTTCAGGCAAGTGTACCCACTTGCGATTTGACTGTGCTTTAGTTCTAGTTTGTAGAACTGTTAGATTGTGCGTGATAAGAACCGGACGTGAAATGATAGCGTCCGGGACGACCCGTGACGGCTCAGACTTGACGACGAAGTCTGAGCCTGACAACAATGAACTGCTAACAACATAGGACTATCTTGTGTGTGTGTGCGTGTGGACACCCTAGAATAACTTTCCCTACACTTGTCATGTCGTGTCCTGTCACACAAAAAGCCTTCGGGCGTTTCGGATGCTTCCCTCCGCGGAAGTGATCCCCGTGATACAAAAAGCCTTCGGGCGTTTCGGATGCTCTCCATGTGAGAGTGATCCCCGTGACTGTTACCAAAAAGCCTTCGGGCGTTTCAGATGCTTCCCTCCGCGGAAGTGATCCCTGTGACCAAAAAGCCTTCGGGCGTTTCGGATGCTTCCCTTGCGGAAGTGATCCCTGTTATACAAAAAGCCTTCGGGCGTTTCGGATGTTTCCCTAGCGGAAATGATCCCTGTGAATCTTGTCCTGAGTTCCTGGGTTGGGGTTGGGTTGAGCGTGCGCACGGCAAGAGGGTCTGATCCCCCTCGAACCGTAAGGCGTGAACCCTTTCGTGTCTGTCTTGTCCTGTCCCGTCTTGTCTTGTCCTGTCCGTCACGTCCCGTCTTGTCCTGACACCTGTAGGATAGTCCCGTAGTCGGTAGCACACACTACGTCTACTGCTTGCTACGTTTACTTTTCCTGCTACGCTACTTTTCGTTTCTCAGTTATAACCCCAGCATGTTAAAACAACCAGTAAATCATTGTTAAAAGTTGATACACTTGCAGTAGAGTCTGACAGTTTGTGTAGACTTTGCCTGACGTACAGTTTCCTTCTTTTGGTGCTGTACGTCAGGTGTGGAGCCAGAGTACGAGTACGAGGCGGACCTGTCAGTTGACTTGGAGCCGGAGGGCGCCGACCCGGTGTACGATCCAGAGGACGATCAGAGTTAGAGATCTTCGGTTGCTGTTCCAGAGATTTTCCATTTCAGTTTGAGTTGGGTGCGTTGCACTCTTACTTTCTCGTCTAGGTTGGGTGCTTGCACCATTAGTTTCCCTTTCAGCAGTTGTAGCCGTTTACGGCATTTTTAGACTCTCAGTACTTTGACGATAAATTTTGGAATAAAATGAAATGTTTCTTTCAGTACTTTTATTATTTCGTACTAACTTGCAGGGACCTGTACTTCGCTTTGGAAAACTACAGACGCTTATTGGGTCTGGGCTCTTCGCCCGGCCTAAGCGGGCCTTCGTCACGCTTCGCCTCCGCATTTTTGGGAAGCGGGGCGTGACAGGTTTTAGTGGTGGCCCATGCAGGTCCCCTCTTCTGCGAGTACGAAATAATTGAAGTATTAAATTTCATTTTATTATTATCATCCGGAAATTGTATGAGTCTAATCCGTGTCTTTCTGTCAATAGGATGGCAGGACGACGTGTTACCCGATCGGGGAGCTCTGGAGATGGGATTCAGGAAGACCAGGGCGGAGACTTCCGTCAGGTTCTGGGTGTGATGAGAGAGATGCTGGAGGTGCAGCATCAGTTGGTTCAGCAGTCCCAGCGTGCTGCCCAGGCTACTCCAGTTGCACCACCGCCACCTCCACCTGCCCCTCGAGCTGCTCCAGGAGTGAAGCAGTTCAACGAGCTCCAGCCGAGGACATTTTCGGGGAAGGAGGGACCCCTAGCTGCTGACGAGTGGATCCAGAGCACTGAGGAGAAGTTGGTTGCTGCGAAGATTCCAGACGATACCCGAGTGGAGATAGCGAAGATGCAGCTGACAGAGAATGCGAGGAACTGGTGGCGCCTTGAGGAGAGGCGTCTGGAGAAGCCAGTGGATTGGAAGATTTTCAGGTCTATGTTCAGGACGAAGTACTTCACCAAGACTACTAGGAGGGAGCTGCTGAGCAGGTTTATAGATCTGAAGCAGGAGAACATGACCGTCGAGGAGTATGAGGCGGAGTTTGAGATGCTGAGTCGCTTTGCTCCGCATATGGTGAAGAAGGAGGAGAAGCGAGCTGATCGCTTCCGTCAGGGACTGCGTCCGAAGATTCAGGCTTCTATGTCTTCGGCGAGTTTCACGACTATGAGGGAGGTGCTGGATGCTGCGAAGAATTATGAGCTTATTTCACTCCTACCTGACCCTCCAGCTGATAAGGGGAAGCGTCCTATGGAGCAGTACCGGCCACCTGATAGGCCGGCGATGAGGCCAGTTCAGACAGTACCATTTAAGAGGCCTGGAGCACCCGTTCAGAGTCAGAGCAAGGGACCGTGTCATTACTGTGGGAAGCTGGGACATGTTCAGAAGGATTGTCGGAAGAAGATGGGACTGTGCCTAGTTTGCGGAGATGCCTCGCATGCTGCGAAGGATTGTCCGAGAGCCCGTCATGCTGTAGTTGGAGCGCCAGCCCCGCTGCAGATGAGAGTGCCCGCTCCAGTTCAGAGAGGACCTGCCGTTCGTGGACCACCCTTGGCGCCACAGAGGCAGATGTATCAGAGAACAGCGCAGCCCCAGAGGCCGGCGTACACCATGACGGCTTTGGAGACTGAGGAGCTGGATGGAGTCATTGCAGGTAACTCCTTAATTCTAGTCTTTCATTTCATAGTTTAGCTTTTAAATTGTTAGTCTTGTTTGCCTGACTTGTTTGTTAGAGTAGCTTGGTTTGACCGTAGTTTCTTTTAATATCATAGGCACCATTCTAGTGTCTTCTCACCCGGCCTTGGCCTTGTTCGACTCCGGTGCATCCATGTGCATCTTATCCCGGAGATTCGTGACAAGACACTCCATTCCCACCCATACACTTCCCAAGTGTTGGGACATCACCACAGGGAACAGAGTGGTGACAGTAAACTTGGGATGTAGATCGATTCCTTTGGTGGTCAGTGGACACGAGCTCTTTGCAGATTTCATTGTCCACGACCTGCCATATTTTGATGCTGTTCTTGGCATCGATTGGTTGGGAGATTTCCACGCCTCGATCGATTGTCGCAGTAAGAGGGTGGTGTTCCGGATTCCAGGCCATCCAGAGTTCGAGTTCCGTAGCAGAGATGAGTCGCTTGGACCCATCAAGTATCGGGCCACGCCGGTGGTGCCGATTGTGACAGCCATGCAGATGGAGATGGAGATCGAGCGACTGGCAGTCGTCAGAGACTTCGACGACGTCTTCCCAGAGGATATCTCAGGTTTGCCACCCGACCGAGCCTTAGAGTTTGGTATTGATCTTATGCCGGGAGAGCAACCGATATCGAAGGCGCCGTACCGTATGGCTCCCGCTGAGCTCGAGGAGCTGCGGAAGCAGTTGGATGAGTTGTTGCAGAAGGGTTTCATCCACCCTAGTGTGTCGCCATGGGGCGCACCAGTTCTACTCGTGAAGAAGAAGGATGGGTCCCGCAGGATGTGCGTGGACTATCGAGGATTGAATGCTGTCACCGTGAAGAATAAGTATCCGCTGCCGCGCATCGACGACATCTTTGACCAGCTTGGAGGTTCGAGAGTCTTCTCGAAGTTGGACTTGAGGAGTGGATACCACCAATTGAGGGTGAAGAAGGACGATGTTCAGAAGACGGCTTTCCGGACAAAGTACGGACATTATGAGTTCGTGGTCATGCCGTTTGGCGTGACCAATGCGCCGGCTGTGTTCATGAATTTGATGAATTTAATATTCTACGACTTCCTGGACAAGTTTGTTGTCATCTTCATCGATGACATTCTTATTTATTCAAAGTCTGAGGAGGAGCACAGCTGTCATCTGAGGACAGTGTTGGAGACGCTGAGGAGACATAAGCTTTATGCCAAGTATAGCAAGTGCGAGTTCTGGCTGGACAGAGTCGCCTTCCTGGGACATGTGGGGTCCGGTGATGGTATATCTGTAGATCCGGAGAAGGTTAGAGCAGTCAGAGATTGGCCGACTCCGCAGTCAGCATCAGACATCAGGAGTTTTCTGGGTTTAGCAGGCTATTATCGGCGGTTCATCAAGGATTTCTCGAAGATTGCGGAGCCGATGACGAAGCTGACAAGGAAGGATGTGGATTTTCTCTGGTCAGATGCTTGTGAGGAGGCCTTCAGTATCTTGAAGGCGAGATTGACCACGGCACCGGTGTTGGCAGTACCGGATCGAAGCGGAGGCTTCGAGGTTTATTGTGATGCATCAGGGAAGGGCCTAGGGTGCGTCTTGCATCAGCATGGCCACGTGGTCGCGTACGCTTCTCGTCAGTTGAGGACTCATGAGAAGAATTACCCGACGCATGATCTGGAGTTGGCAGCAGTGATTTTCGCACTGAAGATTTGGAGGCACTTCTTGCTAGGTGAGAGTGTGAAGATTTTCACCGATCACAAGATCTTGAAGTACATCTTTACGCAGAAGGAGCTCAACATGCGTCAGAGGCGATGGTTAGAGCTCATGGCTGACTACGAGATTGATTTGCAGTATCATCCGGGGAAGGTGAACGTAGTGCCAGATGCCTTGAGTAGACTCCCCGCCGCGATGATGCATACTGCCGATTGGAGGATTCAGCAGGAGCTGAGGGAGATGGATTTGGAGGTTGTCCTACCTGGTGTAGTTCATTCATTCATGAATCTGCAGATTCAGTCCACAATCGTGGATCGGATCATGGCAGCTCAGGCAGGAGATCCGAAGCTGCAGAGGATCAGGAGGCAGGTTGAAGCTGGTCTACGGACGGAGTTCGTGATTCATGAGGATGGTTCACTGCGGTACGGCAGTAGACTCTGTGTACCTGCAGGTGATGTCCGCGAGGAGCTGTTGAGCGAGGCTCATAGCTCGCCTTATTCTATACATCCTGGAGGCACCAAGATGTATAAGGACCTCCGTCTGAATTATTGGTGGATTGGCATGAAGAGGAGCGTGGCACGGAGCGTTGCCAAGTGTCTGATATGCCAACAGGTGAAGGCTGAGCACCATCGTACTGCCGGGTTGCTGCAACCGCTTCCTATTCCGGAGTGGAAGTGGCAACATATTACGATGGACTTCGTGACTGGTTTACCTCAGACCCCGAGGCAGAACGACGCAGTTTGGGTGATCGTGGATCGGTTGACCAAGTCTGCGCATTTTATCCCTTTCCGAGTGGGCCAGTCTACGGAAGCTTTGGCGAGGAAATATCTGGAGGTAAAATTTCGTTTCTACTTTTCCTTCCACTTTGATTTCCTCTTTGAGAGGGTCGTGATGTAGACCGTGTACGTGCAGGAGATTGTACGCTTACATGGAGTCCCTGT
Organism: Scilla litardierei; assembly: GCA_030789695.1. Lineage (NCBI taxonomy): Eukaryota > Viridiplantae > Streptophyta > Magnoliopsida > Asparagales > Asparagaceae > Scilla > Scilla litardierei. The sequence goes on along the minus strand of CM061131.1, from coordinate 85,765,604 downwards.
GAGCATTGTGTCTGACCGAGACACGAGGTTCACATCTCAGTTCTGGAGAAGTCTGCAGGAGAATTTGGGTACGAGTCTGAGCTTCAGCACGGCATACCACCCGCAGACTGATTGCCAGTCCGAGAGGACTATTCAGATCCTGGAGGATATGCTGCGAGCTTGTACGCTCGATTTGAAGGGTTCTTGGGAGGACCATCTTCACTTGGTGGAGTTTTCATATAACAACAGCTACCGGGCGAGCATTGGCATGGCGCCGTTTGCTGCCCTGTATGGAAGGAAATGTCGTTCACCACTGAGCTGGGATGACATCGGAGATCGGGAGCTGTTGGGACCGGAGATGATAGTTGAAGCTGTGGATGTCGTGAGAGACGTCAGGGAGAAGCTTAGAGTTGCACAGGATCGCTTCAAGCATTGGGCAGATGCCAAGAGGAGACCTTTGGAGTTCTAGCCTGGAGATCACGTCTTCCTGAAGATTTCTCCGAACCGCGGAGTTATTCGTTTTGGGAAGAAGGGCAAGCTGAGCCCGAGGTATATTGGGCCGTTTGATGTGCTAGAGCGTGTGGGAGCAGTGGCCTACCGCCTTGCTCTGCCACCATCTTTGGAGGGTGTTCATGACGTATTCCACGTATCTCAGTTACGTCGGTACATCAGTGATCCATCGCACACTGTGGACTTCTCAGAAATTACAGTTCGCCCGGATCTGACATATGACCAGCAGCCCGTGCAGATTTTGGACCGTCGACAGAAGCAGTTGAGGAATAAGGTAGTCGACCTGGTGAGAGTGATGTGGCGTCACGGATCACCTGGAGAGTCCACCTGGGAGCGTGAGGATGATATGAGGGAGCGCTTTCCGCATCTCTTCCCGAGCGATGCTTGATGTTGATTCCGAGGACGGAATCATTTCTAAGTTGGGGAGGATGTAACGGTCGGTTTCCGATCGTAAGTTCTTCGTGCACGTGTGCTTGACCGTGCACGTATTTATTTTAGAATTTGTTTGTTTCCAAACCCTATCGTGTGATATGTCGTTGTGACCCTCTCTGAGAGTACTACATTTGTCGTGTTGACTTGCAACGTCAATTCACGGGCCGTTCGCCCACGATTTGACCTTATCTGAGGAGACGTCGCGTATCTCACTTTTGACTTGAGGCGTTTTTATTTTTAATTTCGTTTCTCGTCATCGAAATTGTAATCCGTCTCTTCTGACTTCTTGCTCTCGTCGCCCCGGTCGCCCCGGTATTTTTCTTATAATTTTTGGGCACCGTTTGACCCTTGTGCACTAATAAAGCCGGTTAATTACGAGAATACCCCTAACAAACTTAACCCTATTAAACCCTAACTAACCCTAATAGGCAGCCCCCTCACGTGTAAGCATCCCCTAGTCACGTGGGCCCCACCCATATAAAGAAACCTAGGTTTTTCTCTTGGATTTTCACAGCATGCAATCTCCTCTTTGCGCCGGCCCTAGAAGCAAAAGACCTCCACGCAAAAACCCCTTCCTCTTCCGCTAGAGCCCACGCCGGAGCTCCCAGCCGCCGCCGACCAACCCACGACACTCCCCCAGCCTCCCTCTCTCCCCTGGGACCCCGAGCTACCGCTGCTGCCGCCGTTATCTCGCCGCAACCGCCGGAATCCGTGCACAGGAGCTGCAGCAGCCGCTGCGGTCGCCGCCGCCGGAGCCGCCGCCGCCGGAGCCGCCACGACATCGCCGTGGAACCCCCTCTGCCCCCTCTCGCCGTTGACAGCGACCCCAGGCCGCGATACCCTCTGTAACAGAGAGTTTTCTCGCTGTTTTGCGTGTTTGGCGTCGTACCGACGCGCCGCCGAGATCTCGCCGCCTCTCCTCGCTGTTGTAGCCCTCCGACAGTCTCCTGCACCTTCTGGGAGTATTCATCGTCATCCCGAACTCTTCCTACGACTCCCGACGTCGTAGGCGTTGGGTACGACGAACCGTTCATCTCGGTTGCCGTTGCAAGTTCTCCGGAAGACGTAGTACGCCTACCCGACGCACTGCTCACTGTTCACGCGTCTCGTCCGCTACCCGGAACGTGTCTGGCTACGCTGCCCGTAGCCGAGACACCGCCAGGAGACGATCCGTAGCCGTGCCAGTCAGATCGGTCGCCGTTCAGACACTACGTCCGCTCTACCCCACACTCCGGACAGGTTGGTTCCCCTATCTCGTAGCAAAACCCCCACAGTAGCAAAACTGATAACCTAACTAAAACTGGCAACTTAACTCACTAAATTTAGTTTCTGCTCTCTTAAATCGATGTATAACCGTAGGCCGACGTTTGGACTTTTGACTGTGTACATAGGGTAGAATCGTCGGTTAGGCTGATCGGACAACTTGACTCGTGACGGTTAGGGTAGCCACGTTCAATTTAGAAATGAACCTAAATAGGATTTGACGAAAATCGTGACTTGACACCGTCGCCGTGATCTCTTTTCAGACGGACTACCACGGACGCGACGACTGGACGAGACGCCCCGGACAGACGACGCACCCGCTGTTTCAGGCAAGTGTACCCACTTGCGATTTGACTGTGCTTTAGTTCTAGTTTGTAGAACTGTTAGATTGTGCGTGATAAGAACCGGACGTGAAATGATAGCGTCCGGGACGACCCGTGACGGCTCAGACTTGACGACGAAGTCTGAGCCTGACAACAATGAACTGCTGACAACATAGGACTATCTTGTGTGTGTGTGCGTGTGGACACCCTAGAATAACTTTCCCTACACTTGTCATGTCGTGTCCTGTCACACAAAAAGCCTTCGGGCGTTTCGGATGCTTCCCTCCGCGGAAGTGATCCCCGTGATACAAAAAGCCTTCGGGCGTTTCGGATGCTCTCCATGCGAGAGTGATCCCCGTGACTGTTACCAAAAAGCCTTCGGGCGTTTCGGATGCTTCCCTCCGTGGAAGTGATCCCTGTGACCAAAAAGCCTTCGGGCGTTTCGGATGCTTCCCTTGCGGAAGTGATCCCTGTTATACAAAAAGCCTTCGGGCGTTTCGGATGTTTCCCTAGCGGAAATGATCCCTGTGAATCTTGTCCTGAGTTCCTGGGTTGGGGTTGGGTTGAGCGTGCGCACAGCAAGAGGGTCTGATCCCCCTCGAACCGTAAGGCGTGAACCCTTTCGTGTCTGTCTTGTCCTGTCCCGTCTTGTCTTGTCCTGTCCGTCACGTCCCGTCTTGTCTTGACACCTGTAGGATAGTCCCGTAGTCGGTAGCACACGCTACATCTACTGCTTGCTACGTTTACTTTTCCTGCTACGCTACTTTTCGTTTCTCAGTTATAACCCCAGCATGTTAAAACAACCAGTAAATCATTGTTAAAAGTTGATACACTTGCAGTAGAGTCTGACAGTTTGTGTAGACTTTGCCTGACGTACAGTTTCCTTCTTTTGGTGCTGTACGTCAGGTGTGGAGCCAGAGTACGAGTACGAGGCGGACCTGTCAGTTGACTTGGAGCCGGAGGGCGCCGAACCGGTGTACGATCCAGATGACGATCAGAGTTAGAGATCTTCGGTTGCTGTTCCAGAGATTTTCCATTTCAGTTTGAGTTGGGTGCGTTGCACTCTTACTTTCTCGTCTAGGTTAGGTGCTTGCACCATTAGTTTCCCTTTCAGCAGTTGTAGCCGTTTACGGCATTTTTAGACTCTCAGTACTTTGATGATAAATTTTGGAATAAAATGAAATGTTTCTTTCAGTACTTTTGTTATTTCGTACTAACTTGCAGGGACCTGTACTTCGCTTTGGAAAACTACAGACGCTTATTGGGTCTGGGCTCTTCGCCCGGCCTAAGCGGGCCTTCGTCACGCTTCGCCTCCGCGTTTTTGGGAAGCGGGGCGTGACAGCTATCATTGTAGCCTTAATGCTCCCGGTTGCAGAGGGTGTTGGACATGGGAATGCCCACCGTCCAAAACCGGGTAAACCTAGCTTATCATCCTGGGCATCGACCGGAATATCGGGCCCAAGGGGCACTAGGTACCACCTTTTGGGGCAATGTCTCACCCTGGGTCAAGTCAAATGCCAAGTGTCATGAGTGCTCTAGCCCGTGTTAACGGGGATTCTTATCTCGTCTTTTTTATTTATTTCCTTTATTTCTACACTTCCACTCATATTTACCGCGTAGCTCTCACATGTCCTAGGCGAGGCGAGTAGCTATTCAAGCCATCCACCTCCCTGAGTTCGATATACCCGCACCCTACACTAACCGTGCACTTACGGTAAAATGACACCGCACCCAAACCGTAAACGGGGCGCCGGTCAAGTTTTTGGCGTCGTTGCCGGGGAGGCGTTCGGTTTGATATTAGCTTAGCTTAGGTTCGTTAGACTACGCAAAAAAGCAATATCCAAGAAATTTTCCACCCACCATTATATTATCTTTTTGTTATTCTCTTGTACTATTGATGCTCCTATATAGTTTTCTTATTTTTGTTGTCCGGGTATCTTTGGTATAACCATGTGGAGATCAAATTTCGATGCTCAGATGGGAGGCTATGATCCTTATTCATTTGTGGTTTGTGAGATTTATGGGATGGCAAGGCACGTGCATAATGATTGCACATTTACGCCTGAGAGCCTCATTCTAAACCAAGGCCAAACATTTTCCCACAGCCTTAGCCCAAACACCTCCCATCCATTTCCGAAACCTTATATCCCTCCACAAACACAAGAAAAGTCAATCCTTGAGTCTTTCCTTGAAACTGCCATGTTTAACCAAGGCCAAATATTGCAAAACTTTATGGTACCAATCACCGAGCCTACACCGAGGAGAGAGGATGGAGGAGAGGATGTACCCACTTTCATGGTTGAGACCAACATCCCATCGGCCACCAAAGACACATCTCATGCCGATGTCCCATTTTTCCAACACTACCACTTAGATGATGAAGTATTTTTTGATGTTGATAGTGAGAATGGGGTGATTTCTCTAGGATCTATGGGAGAGAATTCTCATCTTGATTTGGATACCCCACATGAGTCTTACGAGAGCACCAAGGAGACTACAGAGCTTATGCATATCGGCGAGGAGGATGTGCATGAGGACGCGGACACCACGACCACATACGAGTGGTCCGCTCCACAACCACCTCCACAGCGATCTCTGTCGCTGTTTCTTCATTGGTCTATGGACGATGATGTCATTCAGGACATCTGGCAGATGGTGGAGCATGAGCATATCGTCGAGGAGAATGTGCATGAGGGCTTGGATACGATTATCCACTTCATGGAGCCCGAGCCACATCTACCTCTACCGTCACTCTCCACTTCTTCTGCGGCGGAGCATCTACTTGAGCATATTGCCCCTATTCAGGGAGATTTTCATACTAACTCTCACTCTACATTTAAGTCTTGCTTTTCACGTCCTATTTCTTTAGACTTATATGCTTTTGACACACCATATCTCTCGCAAGATACATGATCAACTTCTCCGAAGGTATGCTTCGGTGTGTCACCACCTAGAGAGCCACTTCTCTTGGAGAGCGAGGATTTGGTCGTCACTAGTACTTAGGATAGCGACCCATTCTCAGGGATTATTCGTCACCACTTTGTTATTTTTCCATTTTATGTTGACGATTATCTCTGGGATACATTTATTTTGGGAAATAGTTTCTTGCCATGGACTAATGCACCTCGTCCTTTGCAGGTCACAGGTGGACACCTACTAAGGATGCTTGGAGGTGCATCGGTTGGGTCCATTGGCACACGTGGCATAGCGCTTCTAGCGGAGCCACAATAGGAGCAGTTAAAGCAGCTACCTGTCCCACTCGAGATTCTGGATCCGCCTATGCTCAGGTGTATCCTAATCTAGTAGTGTAGAAATTTACAGCTTTCTAGTTTAGATTAGAATAATCTTGTCTCCTCTCATTAGCAAGGGGAGCGTATCTAAGGTTTGCTTTTGCATCATAATAACCAATCATGTCATGCCCTTCTATCATTTCACCCCCATCACCCTATCCTTGTTCTTTTGGTACTTTTCTTGGCCCAGTTGTCATTTTTCTCCATGAGACCACTACCACCTCCAAAAGGGTGGTGATGCCTGTTTTGCCTATTGTTCACTCTCCCCTTTATTTTTTATGCCGCGTATCGGATTTTCATATCTTTTGGGGATAGCTTATATTAGCTTGGAGGAGATTATCACCCATAAACATTTTTGTTATTTTTGATGCATTTCCCCTCCCATTTTATATTTTCCCTCTAATGAGTAATTTATTGCATTGAGGGCAATGCAAAATTTAGCTTGGGGAGTGCATTTCATGCATGTTTCCGTTATTTTCTTCCATATTTCACCTTTTTCATGCATCAAAAATTTTTCTTTACGTTTTTATGCATCATTCCCATCATGCATTTTTCTTTCTCCATTTCTTCTTGCCACTTTCTAGAGATGAACCCTCAATGATATTTTGCCACTCATGCTTCACTTTTCGCATTTGAGCACCTTTTTCCATCACGCTATTTCTTTGATTATTCAATGCTCATATATGTGTTTTGCCATCTTTTGGGTTTATTTGCTATATTTCGAGATTGTTGGTTGTGATTGTGTTTAAGGCATACTGTCTGAAATTTAACTTCAACCGATCTGTTGGGAGTCAACCGATCGGTTCTGGTTAATTTCAGAAAGTTTGAGTTTCTATTTGTTTCCACCTGATCGGGTGAACTTCCACCCGATCGGGTGGCCCAGTTTTAGCAGTTTTAGTGGGTTTATGGACCCGAGCTGTTAGGGTTTTGTGGTGGATTGTAAATATAAGAGTGGGCACAACTTGAGGGAGGTTCTCCCCTATTTTTAGCACTTTTCTTCCCCTTCATGGGATCTTTAGGTTAGGTTAGATTAGGGTTTCTACTTCAATAAGTCTTATAATGGATTGATGATTCAATGGCAAGATAAATATTTCTTTTCTACTTCCATTGTTTTGTGTTATTTCTATTGTGCTTGATGGTGAATGTATGCCTGTCCATTTTATTGCTTTCTATAATGTTCTTCACCATTGAGTAGTATTTGATGAACCCTAATATGGGTTAGAGTAGGATTGATGCTTGTGATATTTCATTTGACTTGATTGCATAGCATGTGTTTGATGGAATGTGTCAATGGGGATTTCTAGCAATCTGAGTCCAATTCGTATGGCGACACACTAGATGTGTTGGGGAGTTGGGGTCCGGATGCTTGTCCTGTCAAGATCCGCTTTGATGTATTGCTAGAAATCACATTCGACCTATTTGGCCATTAGGGTTACGCGGGGGTGTTTTATTGTCATTAGCGGGAGAAAGACCGCCTTTGACCGTCGGGCCGAGGGAAAATAAAACGGGAGTTTGATCCCCTAGCCACAGCTCACGCCCCTAACGTTGACATCGAGTCCTCGCGCGTGGGAACGGCTTGGACAGAATGTTGGGAGCTATCATTATGGCCTTAATGCTCCCGGTTGCGGAGGGTGTTGGACATGGGAAGGCCATCGTTTGAAACCAGGTAGACCTACCGTATCATCCTGGGCATCGACCGGAATATCGGGCCCATGGGGCATTTGGTACCACCTTTTGTGGCAATGTCTCACCCTGGGTCAAGTCGAATGCCAAGTGTCATGAGTGCTCTAGCCCATGTTAGCGGGGATTCTTTTCTCGTCTTCTTTATTTATTTCCTTTATTTCTACACTTCCACTCATATTAACCGCATAGCTCTCACACGACCTAGGCGAGTCTAGTAGTTATTTAAGCCATTCACCTCCCTGAGTTCGATATACCTGCACCCTACACTAACCGTGCACTTGCAGTAAAACGACACCGCGCCCAAACCGTAAACGGGGCGCCGGTCAGTCACCACATCCAGAACTGGAGAGATTTTTTGTGGCGGCCTCGTTACACTTATTGCCAGCTACCTGCCCTTTTGTATTGAGATCACCATGCTTATGCCCAAGGCCAATGGCCCGACCTCCCTGAACCTCAACGCCCTTATTTGTATATCTAAAATATGCACTAAAGGGTCCCCTGACTACAACTGGCTACACGGGCTGAGCCACACCAAGTACACCATCCTAGCCAACCCAAAAGTAGGCTAGGTCGATGTAGACACAAATTGGCTATTCGCAGGGGTGCAGCCACATAGGGTCGGGGGGGGGGGGGGGGGGGGGGGGGGGGGGGCAGCTGCCCCCCCCATTTTTGGTGTAAATTAATTTTTTATGTCCATGTCAAGGCCCAATGAAATAAATCGATTTCCTTTCCTCTTTCCAAGCCAAAGCACAGTAACTAATGCCCAATGACTAACGCCAAATAGCTAATCATCTCCTCTCTATTCCTCTTCCCAACCTAAAGCCCAGCCGTTACTTCTATCTTCTCCTCTCTCTGGCTCTCTTCTCAAATCTAAAACCCTAATCATCGACCATCTCGGAGCTCTACCTAAAGCTTCGGAACTAACGAAGATCACACCATCACATGGCACTGACCGATCATAAGGTAAAAAGAATGGGAGAAAATTAATAAACACGGGCTGTCCATCTCCGAATTTATTTGATATTGTGTAGAAATCGGGTGAAGACTTCTCCTTTCAGAAAAATTTTCTTGAAGTGTTCTCAAATATTATTTTCCTTTCTTTTTAAAAGTATTTTTTGCAACTTGTTTGATTCAACTGGGTCTTTCCAGTGAACGAGTTCAGACCCACAGCTTCAAAAAAATTACGTCTTTTCACGTCGTTTTGCATTTCCCCCCATTTAGCAACCTCTCATTGAGTTGGTGGTGTCTTTTCGTTGTGTCAAATTTTACCTTGTTTCTGATTAAATCGATACCAATACTTCAAAAAAGTGTATCTAACTACATTCTATTTATTTTGTTTAATATCTGTGAGCAAAGTGAAAAAAATAACCATGTAATGCCATAAACTTCTTATAAAATATAAAATTTCCTGATGCCAACCCTCTAGTAAACCAAATTAATGGAAAAATAAAAAATACATGTTAAATATTGAGTGAGGACAGAATCTTGGATCTCAGCATCATGTGCATGACTGGTGTGTAACAAATTACAAACACAAATATTCCATCATGAAGATCATGATTCATTGAAATTTCTACGATCTTTTATAAATTATTTATTTTATTATTTGATTTATGTGATTTGCCCCCCTTCACTGAATTCCTGGCTCTGCCACTAACTATTCCCCTCTGATCTTGCATAAAGAGTGCATGATGACGATGTTGAGATTGATGAAGGTATTCCCCCACCACCAACGCCCCATACACTCATCCACATGCCACACAATATGAAGAGGGTGGACACTCTGGTACCTTCCACGAACACACGTACTATCCTTTGCCTCCAGACTTCGACTCGCGTTTGGTAGGATGAATCATGTTTTGGAGACTATATACCGATGGCACAACAGGTTGAGCCACTTTTATGACCCTGATGCACCCCAGCCTCCACCTGATGGTGGAGAGGATTCTTATCCTTTTTCATTGCCCTTGCAATTCACTTATATGCATTGAAGGCAATGCATCATATAAGCTTGGGGAGGAGTTCCACCTTGTGTCTCACCATAATCATCACAACATCTATGATTATTCCTTTGTTTTCTATTCCATCCAACTTTTTCGGTTCTTATGATCCATGCATCATGCATGCACCATTCAAAAAAAATATCGTGCGAAGAAGAAATGACCTTCCAAGAAAATACCTTTTTTGTGTTAGTTATATTTGCGCTTAGTTAGAATCATCTCCCTGCACCCATGTTCTGGATATCTTCGTGGCTTGATTTTTCGTTTCACTTTTTATGATTTTACTTTTAACCCTTATCCAAGAATAGATCCATGTTTCCGGACTTATCTTCTATATGTTGGATGGATTGTTTATTCAACTCTTGGAATACACGAGTCTAGCTTTCACGGATCGTGTAGAATAGGACTAAGCTTGATAGGTTTTGGTCTTGGATGTAGATTAGTTTCCCTTAAGGCATGGCTGATCGATATGCGTCAAAAAATGTTGAATTCAAAAAAGAGGGTTTGGAATAAGTGCAACGTTACCCATGTCCCACTAAGTAGCAGGACTCTATGCCTTAGGAAGCATGAAAGATTCGCGTCGAAAAGTGAGATTTGGGTGAGTTCACTGATAGGATAAATGTCTTAGGCAATCTGAGAGATTAAGCCCGAGAGGTCCGTTTTGGCTCAATGCCCTAGATTCGTCTGGGTCGGGAGTCGTTCGCCGAAATCTCGTTTCAAGAATCACATAAGTACCAAAAATGTATATATTCATATAAATCATGTCTACCATCATGATTAGGAGGAAATAGCTTGACATAGCCAATCATAAAGAGTTAGGGCCATATGATATGCTTTCGGATTTTTACCTTCGCTAGTGTATGACAACAGTTGAAATTTATTAATCTAAGCCAATCCGTAGAATTTTTTGCAGGCCTACTATTTTTCATGGGTGTGTGCATTGAACTTACAATCGTGTTTGAGATTAGTGTTTTTGGGTCATACGCTGCGTAGAATTGATAAATTGATGCGTGTTTATGGTGAGTTCTAATTTTGTTGTATATGTGGCATGCATACGAGGTTAATTTGAGAGCGTGATCTTCTGATCTTCTTAGAATTTTCTCCCCGATCTTCATTTTGACATATTTTCTTGCTCAAGGACGAGCAAGAGTTTAGCTTGGGGAATTTGTTATGTGTGTATATATATATGGGCAAATGTGCCTGCGCACATGTGCAGGCAGAGATACCAGCGAACACCCCCTCTGTTCGTAGGTTCCAAGTATTTTTTTGAAATTTTTTTCCAGTAGGTAGATATACTTGTTATGAAGCTCCCCACAAAATTTCAGGTCAATCCAACACCGTCTGAGACTCCGTTCATCGATTTCAAAAACGTTGCACAAAACTGTCCAGAATTCTGGACAGTTTTGCGCAACGTTTTTGAAATCGATGAACGGAGGCTCAGACGATGTTGGATTCGCCTGAAATTTTTAGGAGGGCTTCATAACAAGTATATCTTGCTACAGCAAAAAAATTCAAAAAAAGTACTTAAAACACCGAACAGAGGGGGCATGCGGTAATTCTACCTGCACACATTCTTAGATACATATTTTGCATATATATATGGCACTATTCGGCTGTGAAGGGCTTTCGCACGAAGCCCGTGCGAATTGATTCCACTGACGTCTGATGAGATCAGATGTTCCCTTCGTAAATCAAAATGCTGGGCCATTTCCCTCCGTTCGATCAGATCCCACGCCCCACACCCTCTCTCTCAGTGAGGCCCACGTGATCTCTCTCTCTCTCTCTCAGCGATTCCCTCTCTCTCTCTCTCTCTCTCTCTCTCTCTCTCTCTCTCTCGAGCTCCCTTGCGATTCTGGCCCATCTCCTTCCCTCCCTCCCCCAACTAATCTTTGTTCTCTCCTTCGCTTCTGATTCCTCTCTCGCAGCACCTCTATCCCACCGCGAGGCGTTGGATTTGGGGCGTTAGGGGTTTTGGCTGTTGGTTTCCACCAACTAATCGTGATCCCGAGCTATTTTCTGCAGGTAATCTCCTCGCTCTAGCTTCAATTTTACAACTTTCATTTCAGAAATTTTTAGGGTTTGTATCTATTTTGATCATTATCAGCTCTGATTTTCATTCATTCATTCTATTTTGATAATAAAAATATTTCGAAGCTAAAAAAAGCATGCCTTTTAGAAGATTCAACAGAGCCATACGTTGACTTCTTTCACTTGATTGTGCAACATGCTACCTATTATTCGTCATATTTGCTTGAAATTATTGTTGAATTTGTTTTTTTTCACAACTACATCTATTTGGGAGGAGTTTTAAGTTTGTTTTTCTTTTTATGCTCCTTTTTGTTTTCCTTTTTTTCATTGCATTATGCAATATATAAACTGAGAGGTGAATGTAACCAGTTTATAGTTTATGAATTGCAGTGTCTCCCATTGTTATTATGATTGTAGTAGTTTGTGTTGCCTCCTTTTTGTTTTCCTTCGTTTTATGATTGTAGTAATTGTGTTCTAAAACAGAATCGTAGTTAAAATGAGATTATCAAGATAAACATGCAGCAATAGAAAAAAGGCAGTAAGAAATGTGAGAAGAGATGGATTCAATTGAGGATACGATGGTATTGTAATTACAACTTTGATGGAGGATCCAAACAGAAACCGGGGACTAAGGCTTAATTATCATAAGTTGCAAATAAGGAAACATTTTACCTGATTGTAATTTGCAAGTGGTTCTTATAACGCAGGAGCTGACGGAGAATGAACTTAGGCCATGCATATGTGAAAAGTTCATCATATACAACATATGCTTCTTCTTCATATCTCCGTATCTTCAACATTTTGTCATTGTACTGCTCCTTCAGTTGTTGTAATAAACATTCTCCTAAATAAGTTTTGTTTGGGGTCATAATGAAAGGCATATTTCCAACAACACATACATCTGTTCATTCTTTTTCAGTGTTCACGGATATAATAATTTCTGTTGGATGTTATATACGATTTAACAGATATTTTTAATGATTATATATGATGTTATATCTTATGATTGTGTAGGATGTTATATATATGATTTTTTGGAGTTAAATGATACTAATAGTACGTATATGGAGTTTGTATAGGATGGACATTGACAGTGAAAGTTCTCATAGAGATGATCAACGTGTTAGTGAAATGCAAGGAGTATTCGTGTCAAATGTTGAAGAGCATATGAAACCAAAGATTGGAATGATTTTCAACAACATTGATGAAGCTGAATTATTCTACAAAAATTATGGAAAGGCATGTTGTTTTGATGTCCGTAATAGCACAACAACTTATAATAAACCTGGATTGCTAGTTGCCAAGAATTTTGTTTGCTCAAAACAAGGGATGTTACATGCTAAAGCAGAAGAAGTCAGGCATTGTGGAACAGGTAGAACGTGTTGCAAGGCCATGATGCGGTTGAAATTGAACATACAGACGGACAAGTGGGAAGCGGTTAATTTCATAGAAGAACATAACCATAGTTTCACAACACCGAGTAGAAAAATTGGTTAAAGAGGAGCCGCGAGGTAACCACGGCTAAGAAAAAGTTGATAAAACAGTTTGTGGATGTGGCCATTCTGATAAACAAGCAAATGGCTTTCTTCAAACACTCAAGCAGTGGGTTTGATAAGATTGGATGCACGTAGGTTGGTGTGCAAAATTATGGAAGAGACATGAGAGCAGAAGTGATGGGTCATGATGCAGTAATGATGGTAGATTATTTCAAATGGGAGAAAGAAAAAAATGATATGTTCTTTTATAAGTACGAAGTTGATGAGGAGCATAGATTAACTCGTTGTTTCTGGGCTGATAGTATTTCGATACTAAATTGCGAGAAATTCGGGGATGTGATTGTATTCGATGCCACTCATAATACTAATCAATATGGATTGGTATTTGTGCCATTTTTGGCGTAAATCATCGTGGAAAGACGGTGTTTGTAGGATGTGGATTGATTCCAAATGAAGAAGCAAATTCTTTCATATGGGTGTTTAATATGTGGGTTGAAGCAATGGGTCGTCATCCTGTGGCCATGGTTACCGATCAAGATTTGGGGGCAAGCAAGGCAATTCAGAGGGGTTTTCCAGAAATAGTGCTGTATTTGGCATATTAGAGACAAACTGCCGGCTAAGTTGGGTGCAGTGTATTATAGAAAGGAATTTAAAGACACATTCCTAAAAAATATGTGGGATGCTGAAACTCCAACTGAATTTGAAGAAAATTGAAATTTGATATTGGAATAAAACGGATTGGAAACCAATGAATGGTTAATGGATTTGTATCAAATCCGTGAGAAATGGGTTCCATGTTATCTTAAAGATACCTTCTGGGCTGGGATGTCTAGTAGTCAAAGAAGTGAATCCATGAATTCTATGCTCAAGGGAAAAGTATCAAGGAAAAACTCACTTCATGATTTTGTTAACATATTTCAAAGGGCGTTGGCAAGACAAAGAGAGGGAAAGCTGCAAGATGATCACCGCTCATTGGAGATACAACCAACATTGAGGACACAATGGCATATGAGAATCAAATGTCTAGAGTATACACGAAGAACATTTTTTTAATTTTCAAGACGAAATTGAGCCTAGCTTATTATACAACATTGGAATTGCAAATGATGATGACAATGAAACAATATTTGAAGTAAATTATTTGGTCCACCCGAGAAAAGACATGCTATATATTGCAAAACAATTAGGATGACAAGATGTGCATGTCGCATGTTTGAGTTTAGGGGCTTCCCATGTAGACATATCTTGGCAATCCTGAAAAATTCAAACCATGCTCAGTTACCAGATCAATATATTTTACCAAGATGGTGCCAAACTGTGAGAAGAAGAAGGGTTATCCATACAAATGGGAATATGCCTAGAGACAAAAGTAATCTTGCTTCAAGGTTCAGTGAATTACATGCCATGGCGCATGGTTTAGTTGAAGTTGGTCAATGTTCACATGAAGCATATGAGCTTGCATGTGAATTGATTGCAGAGGCAACTATAAGGGTAGAAAAGTTGACGCTTACGAATATTGAAGGAAGTGGATAAGAAAAAGAGGTGATAGAAACAAACATGGAGCCATCTCATGATATTATTCATGATCCAAGTCAAGCAAGAAGGAAAGGAAGACCCAAATCCGATAGAAAGAAGCCAATAAGAGAGATGTTGAAAGGACGACCCAGAAAATGCCAAACAAGTAGAAAGCGAGGCCAAAATCATGATAGTAGGAATTGCCCGCTTAAGCTATCAAGGTATACATCTATTCACATTCACGCTTTTTTACATTATGACAATGCTCTTTATTATTTCTAATTATGTACCTTATTTGCAGTTCTTCACATGGACATTATAATCATATCGAAGAAAACAATGATTCAGAAGAAGACTCCTTTGAAACAGATGCGACAATATCAATTGCGCAAAGTTTGCTTGAGATACTCCCAAAATTCTTTTTGGGTGAAGTGATAGATACACAAGAAGTCAACTGGTTGTTTTTTTTGATACAAATGCCAACTGGTTCTTTTCTTTTTGGTGCATGCGAATATGTGTAACTATACCTCAGACCCTTCTGAATGAGATCTATCTCTTGCTTCAATATTGCTATTTCTTGCCTGGTTTCCTAGCTACATGGATGAAGAGAAATTCAAAACATAGAATGTGACTGCAAATTAACTTGCGTATAGAAAAATGCATATTACATCATCATATGTACATTTGCTTATAGAAAAATGATACAGTAATATATTCAGTAATATACCATGTGAAAATGTTCCTCAGTTATCTTTGTGTTTATATGTAGATTAATTGGCGATGATGATTTTCCCTTAATCACAGTTCCTATGTGTTGGCAAGGCAACTAGGAGGGTAAGCAGCCATTTGCTTGCAACCGTTGCAGCCACTGGAGCATTTTGGATTCATAGATGCCAATTGCATACGTACATTTACGTATACGGGAATGTCTGAGCCTATTACTTAATATGGTTTTACAGGTATGCTCATATATCTTTATGTGAAATGCTTGGCCATCTCTCTTGGTGTGCCTTTTTAGCTGATCTGTCTGCCTCTTCCTTATTTGGCAATGCCTGCCTCTTCCATAAGTGGCAGTGTGTCTTCCATAAGTGGCAATGTCTGCCTCTTCCTTTGCACCTTATTTAAAGGAGTTAGGATCCTTTGATGTATTAGCAGTTGCTTATCGGAGCAGTTCTGCTCATTTACTTGGGTTGTTGGTTTCAACTAACCTATGGATTCACAATTAGATTAACGTTTACTTCTTTTTGTGTATTCTATCCTAACTTGGTGAATAAATTATGCATGCAATATTGAACCACCAGTGATTGCCCATTACATGGATTCATCTAATGCATTCTACTGATGCAGTTCTTATCCGATTAGCTCAGGTTTTACCATTTCCTCACTCACAACATCTACCATATTTCTGTTGCAACTGCCTTTGCAATTAAATCCAGGATATGTAGTACCAATAGGCTCATAAGTATTTACATGCTCCTATATTACAAGTATGCTCATACATGTCAGTGCCAAACTGTCGTACATTTCAATTTGCTGTCATACATGCCAAATGAACAATCAATGACATTCTAAATTTTCATTTATAGATTATCAGGATGGTGGCTCCATGTTTTAATTTGCGAGATGAACGCCTAATCTCATCAGATGGCGGCTGGACCCATTCGCACGGGCTTAGAGCGAAAGCCCTTCGTAGCTGAATAGTGCCCATACAAATACTTAGGCAATGATGAGTTTCCCTTCATAATAGGTCATATGTGATGGCAAGGCAACTTGGTGGGTAAGCAATCGTTTACTTGCAACCATTGCAGCCACTGGATTCAAGGGAATGTCTGAGCCTATGTGATATTATCATCGTCGTTCTTGGGAATCAAAATTCATGCCACAGTCACATATTGAGAACTCCCATATACTCTGGCTATGCTGACGTTTCTCTTTTTTATTGTTTTTGTCTGTTAATTTTGTAGATCATCTTTTTGTTAAAATATGTAGGTTGATATGTTTGTTTTTAGCCCCCAGCAAGTTGGCTATTTTTCTTTATGCATTTCATTTAATTCTCCAATATGTACCTTTTATATGCATTTTACCCTGTGAATTATTCTCTAGCACATGCTTCTTGGCTCTTATACTGGAATAGCCACAATGAACATAGAGCAGTTGCTGGCTATTTTAGGATATTTGCTTCCTTTAATTTTCTGGATTTATTGGAAGGTGATAATAATAAGATCCTTATTCTTTCTTATTGCCTTTTTCTATTGACATGCTATACTTGTTATTCTTCCGAATAGTTCAGCTACTTTAGAACCATTGTGCTGAGTAAGGACCAAATTCTTTTTTGATGCTACTGAATTTGTTGACTATTATTATCTTTGGTTCTTGTTGAACATGATTATCTCACTTGGATTGTCCTTATTCTCTCTTCTCTTTCAGAGAAGCAAGAACTACATCTGGGTGATCAAAACATTGTAAGTTCGGTCCTCAGAGTCTTTATTCCTTTGACCTCACCTTGTTCCTATGTGATTTCAGGGATGACGGGCAGTAACATGGCACAGCAGAACGTGGGCGAGAGAGCGCATTGCGGGGCACTATTGCACGAGTGTGGCTCGCCACTCTACCCTCCATTGTAACAAGAAGGGAAGAAGATGCAGTGGATGAGTTTTGCAAGCTATAGAGGATGATGTATCACTGCGAGTTGGTTCAAGAAAAATCAAGAAGGATACAATTAGTTTGTTGGATAGTATTACAAAAGGGGGAAGAATTGTCTTGGAGTTAGCTTGCCTATAGGCTTGGAGTTTATTCTCTGGATTTTGGCATTCTTGGCCGTGGATTTTGGCATTCTCAGCTATTGGATTTGAGTTTAGGCACATCTGATAGGGTTTTTGATTCCAATTGTAAGACTCTTGATGAATATGTTGTATTCTACAAATTGTTTAGAATTCTGTACACGATTATTTCGTAAATTGTTTGAGCTTCTGCAAATGCAATACGTTTTAGTAGCCGATAAAGTTTCCCACATGAAAACATTTCTGCTTATCTTTCTTTTTCCATTCTCACATCATTTTCATTTAAAACAAGCATATGTTGGAACAATTGTTGCCTCCCACATGACATACGAGTAAATCCTTCAACATCATGTCAACAAGGAAATATTTACATAATTTTGGGCTACACTGCAGACTGATGCAGAAGGTACATGTCAATTTGGATGCAAAAAATGGGTTTGGTTCTTGGAGTAAGCAATCTGCTATCATCTGCGAAATTGAGATAAGTTACAGTCTTTTGATTATAAGCCCCGTTGCACCAGTAAATTTCACCAGCTCCGATGCCTTGAGCAGTTTTATCTCAGCTTAAGCCAACCTATAAGTCAGTTGTAGACTGACTATCACTGTCCCTTGCTGCCAGCGTTGGTCGGAGCCCAAATATCAGCACCGTTGCTTCAGACAATTTTCAGCGTAGACACTATCGGCATGAGGCAAAGGCCTCTGTTTCTTAGACTGCAGTGCTCCCCATCCTAAAAAGCAACACATCCAGCATCAACACAATTAGATTACTCTTATCCTACTATTTTCATAAACACAAGTAATCTGGAGATATGCAAAGGACTTTAAAATTAATAAAACTACTCTTTCTTTCATGTTAGAATCTTCTAAATGGCATGCTTTTTTAGCTTCAAAATATTATTATTATCAAAATAGAATGATGAATGAAAATCAGAGCTGATAATGATCAAAATAGAATACAAACCCTAAAAATTTCTGAAATGAAAGTTGTAAAATTGAAGTTAGAGCGAGGAGATTACCTGTGAAAAATAGCTCGTGATCACGATCAGTTGGTGGAAAGCAACAGCCAAACCCCTAAAGCCCCAAATCCAATGCCTCGCGGTGGGATAGAGGTGCTGTGAGAGAGGAATCAAAGGCGAAGGAGAGAACAAAGATCAGTTGGAGGACGGAGGGAAGGAGATGGACCAGAATCGCAAGGGGGGAGAGAGATGATTGAGAGAGGGAATCGCTGAGAGAGAGAGAGAGATCCCGTGGGCCTCGTTGAGAGAGAGAGGGCGTGGAGCGTGTGATCTGATCGAACGGAGGGAAATGGCACCGTGTTTTGATTTACGAGGGGAACGTCTGATCGCATCAGACGGCAGTGGAACCAATTCGCACGGGCTTCGTGGGAAAGCCCTTCGCAGCCGAATATCGCCCATATATATACATGTATATATATCCTCTTCGTCACCCAAGCATATTTTACTTCTCTTTTGCATTTTCAATGCATGTTTCACTATATTTTAATACATTTTACTCCATGTGACTATCTTCTATATTTCAGGGAAATTTGAACTCAAAACGATGAATTGGTCGTGAGAAGTAGCATGAAAGAAAGGACGCAGAAGAGGAAAGAAGAGATGAAGGAAACAAAGAGAAATTGCAAGCAACACGGCCGTGCATGTACATGCACGGTCGTGTTGCCATGTCAGCATAAAGGGCCAAAGCTGAAGTCCCAGTGATATGACCGTGCATCCATCTGCACGGCTGTGTCACATTTGGAGATTATGGAGAATGCTGGAGAAGAGACTGACATGACCGTGCAGCTTCATTGCACGGTTGTGCCAGATGTACTGAAGCTGGAGTTGAATGCAACAACACGGCCATGCTCATCAACCACAAGGCTGTGCTCACCATGAAAGTTGTGACGAGAAAGAGAGCTAAATGAAGCCGGACGAACATGCACTTATCGAGATTTTCTGGATGACCTAGCTGCCTGGCGAGGGCACGTCCATGTCGATCGGTAGCATGACCATGCGCACATTACGATTTCTTGAAATATAAATAGAAATGTTTGTAACTGATTGGGGATCTGACTTTTATTTTACTATTTGCGTATTTGGGTTGTTCATCTAGGATTTGAAGACACTTCTTTTAGTTTTGTGATCATGTTTTGTAAGATGCTTTTAATCCTTTTAATTGAAGGCAAGTTAAAATTGTTCTTCTCTTGATTGCTATAGTTTTTAATCTCTTTTCTTATTGATTTGCAATGCATTCCTATCTGATAGTTTTGAAGATTGATTTGATGTATGTGAGTAGTCTATTAGCCTAGGGAAATGTAGAACCATATTGTAGATTATTAGCATGGATGGATTGCCCCCTGATGTGTGTTCATTTTGCTTTCACGCTTATTCCTTGTGCATCTCATACCATTTCACTCTCTGCTCCACTCCATTTTCCCCGTTTTAGTTCCTTTTTACTTTTGGATCTCTTGTGTAGATCTCAGGTGAAAACATATTGATTTGGACCCTAGAGTGGAGGCAAAAGTGGTAGAATGAAGCGAGAAGCAATGTGAGCCAAAACAAAGGGGGAATGAAAGAAAACATGGCACATGCGACCTCGTGGCAGAGCCAAACCCATTCGATATGGTCACATAAGCAGATAAATTGACCGTGCCATTTTAAAGCCAGTATAAAGGAAAAAAGTCATCAACACTGTCGTTTGCCAGACAACACGACCGAATCGATCCGAGTAGCTGCTGAAGCCAAACGGTTGTCCAAACAATAGTTTTGATTAGGAGATTGAAGATCTGAAGCACAAAATGACATGGTCGCATGGCCAATCCACGTGGTCGCATCGTTATTGAACCAGAGCAGCAAAGTTACACACTTTAGGCGACGCAGCCATGTCGTATAGAGGATCTGAGGGTTTTCTTGGTGCCACCAAGGGTAGTTTTAAGGATTTTTGGGGATTTATAATGACTGTTTAAACCTTTTTTGTTCCTTTACACTAGAGAACGCATTTTTCAGAACTTTTTGAGGGGTTTCGGAGTTTATTTTAGGTGTACTTGTTCTTGATTCTCTGCAATTTTTATTTTTATTTTTGTTTCTTTTGAATTCTAGTTCTAGTTTGCAATAATATTAGGTTTTCCTTAATCTCTATTCATTTTGGATTGTGTGGTATATTATTGCTGTTCAAATACATTTCTTTGATGTCTTCATCCATGAATTTTATTTCATATCTTTCTATGGATCATGAGTAGTCGCGCATCTAGGTCCATGGGTTGAACCCCCATTGGATTTGGCAATGTATTGATGAAATTTGATTAATTATTGAATAATTGGAGATTACGGGTATGCTAGGATGATTACTATCAATGCACAATGATCTTCGCCCTTGGGGATAAATAGGTTAGTCGATGGTGGGAGTCAGGGCTAATTTAGGATTTTCAATCACTACATTGATTCATACTATCTATGCAACTAACATGAGTCAGGCATGGATTAGAGCCCTCATATCATAGATCGAAATCTTAATCCACGTAAGTGGCATGGATGAAGATTAAGGAAATTTTTCAGATGTAATGCATCTATCGTATATCAATACACCAATGGGAGTTGGCTTCGATATGGGATAACAAAAGAGAATATCATATCATTGCACCACATAAATGGTGGGTAGGATAATGCCCTTAGGTTAGACAACCTCTCCTTAATCACATGAATTCAACAATCGATCAACCTAATACAATCCTAACTTTAATCCAATGGTGGTTATACCTTAATCACATGAGTGCCATGAGGACGAATAAGTTTTCTAGCACCGTTGCTGGGGAGGCACGGCTTGATATTGGTGTCTATTATAATTGCTAGACTACACATTTTTCTTTCCTTTTTATTTTCTCTTTTATTTTTATTTTTCTATTGTTTCAGGTGCTATTGACATTTTCTTTGGGTTTTGCCCTTTATGTATGCACAAGATATCATAGTGTAATGACTTGCTTCTCCTAGATCCTGAGATTGAAGCTGCTACACGTAGGCACAATACTGAGAGGAGAAGATAGTTAGCACAATAAGTGATTGCAGAAGAAGCCTACATTCCTCCCACCAATCCACCTTTCACCCCACCTATTACTCCCCCACATACCGAGTAACTTCTGGATTTTTCCATGCCGTTTAATGGGTCAACGTCGAGCTTTACTTGGCAACCGGTGGATGCCAATAATTTTGAGCTCAAGCCTTCGTTGATCAGCTTCATCCAGCTAGACCAATCTGGAGGATCTCCTATGGAGAATCCTAATGAACATCTGAACATTTTCTTGGAGAATCTTGACATGCTGAAAATGAATGGTGTCACCAACGATGTCATTAGGCTAAGATTTTCCCTTTTTCTTTAAGAGATAAGGTGAAGGATGGCTTATGAGCTATGATCCTGACACTTTTACTACTTGGGATGATTTATCGCTGACTTTTTGATCAAATTCTTTCATCCAAGAAAAACAGTGAAGATGCGGAATGAAATCATCTCGTTCTCTTAACTAGATCAAGAGACTTTCTACGAAGCATGGGAGAGGTTAAAGGACTTGCAAAGGAATTACCCACACGATGGAGTGCCGGATTGGCTCCTAATCCAAACTTTCTACAACAGGCTTTCCAGAGAGGTGAAGATGACAATTGACGTCACTACCAATTGGACGATTATGAGTAAGACTCATATAGATGCAAAGAAATTGTTGGAGGATATGGCCACAAACAACTATCGCTGGAGCAATGATAGAGCAACATCCAAGAAGGGATGTATGTCAGAATTGGATGTTGTCACTATGTTATCTTTGAAATTTGACGCCTTGACTAAGCAACTTTCTATGCTAGGAATCAGTGCTACTAACCTGCCTACCGCAGCTTTGTGTGAGTTATGTGGTGTGCAGAAGCACCCTCGCATTGAGTTCCCGTCTACTGCTGCATCATCACCAGGGATGACTATTGATGAGACGAATGTGTTTTATAGAAACAACGCGAGGCCGCCTAACAACCCTTACTCTAATACATGCAATCAAGGGTTGAATAACCACCCAAACCTTTCCTACAGGAGCCTAGGGCTGATGTTCCCGCAACATCCCCACCAGTATCAGGCACTGCCTCAGAATTTTAATCAGAGGCCACCCAATTATATACCGCCCCTCACTCTGCAAAATCTAATTTGAAAATACTACTGGAAAATTGTACTGTTATGCAGGAGCAGAAGAATGACTACTTCTAGTCATCTATTTAGTAGCACATGTCCACCATCCAATAGTTAACTTTGAGGCAGAAAGCGGTGAAGACACAAGTGGCGCAGATGGCACAAAAAATGACACAACTTTCTAAGCAGTAAGATCAGCTGTCGTGGCAACCTGAGCCTAACCCCTAAGACCATGCGAACGATGTTACACTAAGAAACAGAAGGCAGACTGACGTCACAGCTAATTGGACGATTAAGAGTAAGACTCTCATAAATGCAAAGAAATTGTTGGAGGATATGGCCACAAACAACTATCGCTGGAGCAATGATAGAGCAACCTCCAAGAAGGAATGTATGTCAGAATTGGATGCTGTCACTATGTTATCTTTGAAATTTGACGCCTTGACTAAGCAACTTTCTATGCTAGGAATCAGTGCTACTAACCCGCCTACCGCAACTTTGTTTAAGTTATGAGGTGTGCAGAAACACCCTAGCATTGAGTTCCCATCTACTGCTGCAGCACCACCAGGGATGACTATTGAGCAGATGAATGTGTTTTATGGAAACAACGTGAGGCCGCCTAACAACCCTTACTCTAATACATGCAATCAGGGGTGGAATAACCACCCAAACCTTTCCTATAGGAGCCTAGGGTTGTAGCCTCAGCTACCGTTCCCGCAACATCCCTACCAGTATCAGGCACCGCCTCAGAATTTTAATCAGAGGCCACCTAATTATATGCCGCCCCTCACTCTGCAAAATCTAATTTGAAAATTCTACTAGAAAATTGTACTGTTATGCAGGAGCAGAAGAATGACTACTTCTAGACATCTATTTAATAGAACATGTCCACCACCCAACAGTTAACTTTGAGGCAGAAAGCGGTGGAGACACAAGTGGCGCAGATGGAAAAAAAAATGACACAACTTTCTAAGCCGTAAGATCAACTGTCGTGTCACCCCCTGAGACCATGCGAACGATGTTACACTAAGAAACGGAAGGCAGACTGAAGGCCATGCCATGCCAATTACTGAAGAGGAGGAGTGTAGAGTTGAAAAAGAGAGAGAGAGACACACACACACAAATATTGAAGCTGAAAAGGATCGTTAGTTAGCACCAAAATCAGTTTAGCACAAGTGGTGAAGGATGTAGAGAAGAGAGATGGGGACACCATAGAGGAACCCACAATGACATATATTCCTAAGGTGCCCTTTCTGTCGAGGTTGGATAGAACCAAGATGGGAGGTTCTTTGAAATGTTGAAGCAATTGCACATCACCATCCCATTTCTCGACGCCATCTCAAAGATCCCTTCCTATGCCAAGTTTTGAATGACATACTTACCAATAGATCTAGGAGGGAGAAAGTCATGTTATCACAGGAGTGTAGTGAGATACTTCTGAGGTAGATGGTAGTGAAGTTGGAGGATCCTGGAAGTTTCTCCATCACTTGTGCTGTTTGTAATGTTACTATCAAGAGAGTGCTATGTGACCTTGGAGCAAGTGTAAGCTCGATGCTGTTATCTATTAGTGAGAAGCTTGGGTTCAACTTGCCGACAGATCCATCAAGTACCCCTAGGGATCATTGAAGATATACCGGTATAAGTTCGAAAGATCTTAGTTCCATGTAACTTTGTCATCATGGACATTCCTGAGGATGCCCACACATCGATAATTCTAGGCCATCCATTCATAGCCATGGCAGGGGTATTGATAGACGTTAAAGGAGGGAAACTATCTTTAAATGTCAGTAAGGAGAATGTAGAGTTTGACCTGTAGAAATCTATGAGAGCATTCCTCGAAGAAGACCGATACCACCACATCGTCATCCTTGAGGAAGTAATTGAAGAAACAACTTTGGAGGACGTGTTCCTTAGCTCTATAGAGAAGCTTCTATCAAGAGACCCAAAGTATGAAGGGAAACTGGAAATGGCGGTTGTAGCTAAAGCATTCGATGAAGCTCTACTTTATGCAATTGATGAGGGAACTTTAAGATCACATCCACCGGATCCCGAGGATCTGAGAATAGAAGAATTATGCAAGGCGATGGTATGCAAGGAGAAGAAGAAGCATGTACTGAGAGAAACTTCACCGCTTTCCACCCCGGAACCACCATGATCATACATGAAAGGGAGTCGAGCTCAAGACTATAAACGAGCGCTTCTTGGGAGGCAAACCAAGTTTTTAGTTTTGTTTTAGCATTTATTTTCATTTTTTTCATATTAGTTAGATAGTATGTTTTGAATCAGTAAAAACCTAAACCCCAAAGAAATAATCCAAGTTGTCTTTCAATGCAGGAGATAAGGACCCGACCACATGTGATACCCCACAGGACCACGTGGACGAGAGCTGGAGAGAAGACCAAGGAAGCAGCATATCGCATTCAACGCGACCACATGGACATGTCCCATGCGACCGCGTCGAAAGTAGAAAATGGAGAAAATAAGCTAAGGAAAAGAGCAGATCGACGCAACAGCGTGACGAAAACGACACAGTCATTTAAGGGGATCCAACTCTATGTATATTTGATCCATAATTTCCACCCTACACACAGTCACGTAACCTTATTGAAATGACCATGTCAAGCTCGAATTATCAAACCCAAACCCCATACAATCCACAATTCAATGAGGTTGTTTGAATTTATTGACGCGGATGCATCATCCCAAATTTCCAAGGCCAAATTCCACCTAATCCCCTCATCGACGTGGTTGTTTAACCCAAACGGCACGACTGATTTAGTGGTACTAACTTACTATCAACTAACAAGGTATTTTTAAACATTCGCAGGATTCTTTTACATGACCGCATTAACCAAGCTTCTGGCCACCAAATTTCACAAACGATGCGGTCAAGATGGCATTGACACAACCGCGTCGAATCACCCGTGTCAACTGTTGACCCCTTTGACCATTAAGCTTCCAATCGATGCGGTCAACCCCGATCGATGCAACCGCATCAACGTGACCGCATTGAACGACCTATATAAAGCCCACGCCCTAAATGGTTGAGCCACACTTTCTTTTCTCCGTCATTTTGAGTTCTTCTCCCAATATTCCAATATCTGATGCATCCATACCCCTAAAATCAACATCCCACTCTTCCATAATCACCTCATATCCCAGACACACGTCCAGTTTCCCCATCCAACGCCACCCATAACTTTGAAACGATCGAGTAGTAAACCCTAACCCGACTGTTTGGGGTTGTCTGTAGATATTTCAAGTGATGTGATCACTATCGAAACTTGGAGAACATAAATCGAAGCTGTGAGCAACATCAATCAGCGAGGATTTTCAATCGTTTGGGTACATTCTTTCCTTTTCTTAAATATTCAATCTCTACCTAAGTTTTCAATTGCTCATTATATTTGCTAATTGTGTGAGAGTCGTTGTTTTCACACTTGCTCACACTCATACACACGTTGCATTAAAGACCTTATCATTACCACTATGAATCCACGAGGCAACCACATGAAGCGTCCTGCAGCACCCCCACGATAATCACGATTAGAGAGAAACATATGTGCACGCACATCTACAGATGTTGCATCCACATCTGCTCCACCACCACCCATCTCACCCCTACAAATTGACACTCAATGGATCGTATTTGTTGACAAGCGTCAGCACGAACTTACACATCCCTATCTCAACAAGGCATTATCTCTACCAAGTTCCAGAGCATACCTGCTCTTGATTCAGTAGGGCTCATTGAGGGTGTCCAGACATTACTTCATAACATAGGGTGGGGTGATTTTCTACCGTGTGAGGTCGGTACATATAGGAGACTAACATTATAGTTTCTCAGTTTACTTCGGCAACAACATTTGGGATTTTCATTTCACCTAATGAACACGGATTACTCCGTGTCCACTGACTCTTTGAACACTCTTTTCCAATGGACCATCGCCATCACTCTCGATTCCGTCAAGCACACTGGCCCATTTCCCGATACATACGACATCAACGTCTTTTGGGAGCAGATTACTGGCCTTACCCACTTCCATATCAACAGAACAAATGCATCTTCCATTATCCACCCTTGCCTTCACCTGGCACACCACATAATCGCCAATTCCATATTCTATAGGGAAGAGACACGTCAGGTCTCGCCATAACATTCACGAGGATAGAACCTCTTCACTATGATATCTTTTCCATGTCGGTTCTCGGTTGGGTTAGAGGCTATTTCACACCCTTAGCAGCCCATCTGCTAAGATTTGATGAGAAGCATTTATCACGATCATAGCTAAACTCCCTCACGTTTCTCTCCAGATCCTCGATACCATGTTCCATATTCTTGGCCCCACATCCCTCGACATCGCCGTCCTCAGGAATATGGACATGATCAAAACTATTACGGACGAGAGATTTTTCTGGCTTCTTGGGCCCCACCACACCCCTTATACTACATTGCCTAACCATGATCGCTTCCTCATTAAGGGAGCCATGCAATGGGGTTTCCACCTGATCTAGCTTTTTGCACACATGCACAAGCACAGCCCCACCCTGCTCAGGACCCAGTTATTCCTGCAACTGCACATGGATGCCATGTCAAGCCACCACCCCTACATCATTTCACATGGGGACCTCGTCTGCTTGGCGAGGGTACTAGCCATTCTGGTCCTTCTCCTCCACATCTTTCTAATGACGAGATCATTTCACTTATAGAGGATGATGTTCATGAGCTTAAGTCCTCGATGGATGGCATCAGGTCCATAGTTACTACCATACAGTCATAGTTTGACGTCGTCTATCGCTGGAATTATTCTTAGGACCATTATCCCAAGGCTAGACCGATCTCATCCATAAACTCTCCCCACATTTTGCACATAGCGCTCATTATCCATTCCTTATTATTTTAAGGGCAAATCTTTGACCTATCTTGGGGGCGATTCGACACCATCTCTTTCCCCTCACATATTTCCTCATGACTTCAGTGATCATATCGCATTGATGACAATGCTTAGCTCTAGCATAGGGGAGGATCATTTTATTCTTTTTCTTTTTCTTTTTCCTCCTCCATTCCCACACTTTCATGTCATATGTATATGTCCCATTCGTCTTTTCCTTTTCTTTTTCTTTCTTCCCATTACATGCATCATGTTTTCTTTTAAAAACAAAAACTTTGCATTTTCATCATGCACCCTTGCATATTCATGCATTCATGTTTAAATAATCTTTTAATAATTTTATGAAATCAAGCTTTACATGCGTGGTATTGAATGGACTTTTCGGATTCTATCTTTTACGCTCGATTTCTCGATATCGATTTGAATATATGACTAGGATATGTTTTTAGTTTCAGATCTCATTTAATTTCCTCGTTATGTCCATGTTCATAGCCCCTAGGGTATTAGTACTGGAAACCGACCTAGGTTGAATTTTTTTTAGGAACCAACTCTATGCGTGGACCGTAGAAATGAAAGTAGAGAATAATGGTTTATAATCCTTCGAGGCTTGTATAACGACATAACACCTAGTACTGAGGATTGAAATTTCTTAACATATTCATGCTTTCATATATATATATATATACATATATATATATATGGTAAAATGTGCCTGCGCTCAAGCTCAGATGGGATTCCTGCTCTCGGCCCATCCCTACAGTCCGATTCGATCCCCCGGCTGTTGTTAAAAGCAGAACATGCAGAGCTTTTGGTGCAATTACCAACCGCCCTTACGCAACCGGAACTTTTGGGGCAATTACCATCCCGCCCGTAAAGCCCCTTTCAAAGCAAATTTTTAGAACTATTGGTGCAATTACTATCACGCCCTTTAAATCCTTTTCAAAGAAATATGGTACACTATACGGCACCGTTGTGCGCATCGACCCAGAACGGATTAAATTACTCCCCGTGCACAACGCGCTACAGCCTACGCATCGTGGGCGGGGTCGTGCATACGGCACAGTTGTGCGCGTCGACCCAGAACGGATTAAATTACTCACCGCGCACAACGTGCTACAGCCTACGCGTCGTGCACGGGGTCGTGCGCGGGGTTTAAAATGCAGTGTGTAGCAATTTCCATCCGCGCGCACGATGGGCAAAATTACCCCCGTCGTGCGCGGGGGTTAAAACGCAACATGTGAAGCAATTTCCATCCGCACGCACGACGGGCAAAATTACCCCAGTCATGTGCGTCGTGCGCGGGGCATTAACGCACAAGTGCGTAGCAATTTCCATCCACGTGCACGACGGTCAAAATTACCCCCGTTGTGCACGGGGTTAAACACAACGTGTGAAACAATTTCCATCTGCGCGCACGACTGGCAAAATTACCTCCTTCGTGCGCGTCGTGCGTGGGGGTTAAAACGCCTAGTGTGAAACAATTTCCATCCGCGAGCACGGCGGGCAAAATTACGCCCCGTCGTGCACGGGGGTTAAAACGCCTTGTGTGAAGCAATTTCCATCCACGCGCATGATGGGCAAAATTACCCCCGTCGTGCGCGTCATGCGCGGGGCATAAAACACACAAGTGTGGAGCAATTTCCATCCGCGCGCACGACGGGCAAAATTACCCCCGTCGTGAGCGTGGGTTAAAACGCCTAGTGTGAAGCAATTTCCATCCGCGCGCACGACGGGAAAAATTACCCCAGTCATGCGCGTCATGTGCAGGGCTTAAAACGCACAAGTGTGGAGCAATTTCCATCCGCGCGCACGACGGGCAAAATTAACCCCGTCGTGCGTGTCGTGTGCGGGGGTTAAAACGCAACGTGTGAAGCAATTTCCAGCCGCGCGCACGACGGGCAAAATTACGCCCCGTCGTGCGTGGGGGTTAAACACCTAGTGTGAAGTAATTTCCATCCGCGCACACGATGGGTAAAATTACCCCCGTCGTGCGCGTCGTGCGCGGGGCTTAAAACACACAAGTGTGGAGCAATTTCCATCCGCGTGCATGACGTGCAAAATTACCCCCGTCGTGCGGTGGGTTAAACGCCTAGTGTGAAGCAATTTCCATCCGCGCGCACGACGGGCAAAATTACCCCAGTCGTGCGCATCGTGTGCGGGGCTTAAAACGCACAAGTGTGGAGCAATTTCCATCCGCGTGCATGACGGGCAAAATTACCCCCGTCGTGCGCGTCGTGCGCGGGGGGTAAAACGCAACGTGTGTAGCAATTTTCAGCCACGCGCACGACGGGCAAAATTACGCCCCATCGTGCGCGGGGGTTAAAACGCCTAGTGTGAAGCAATTTCCATCCTTGCGCACGACGGAAAAAATTACCCCCGTCGTGCGCATCGTGCGCGGGGCAAACGCACAAGTGTAGAGCAATTTCCATCCGCGCGCACGACATGCAAAATTACCCCCGTAGTGCACGTGGGTTAAAACGCCTAGTGTGAAGCAATTTCCATCCGCGCGCACGACGGGCAAAATTACCCCAGTTGTGCGCATCGTGTGCGGGGCTTAAAACGCACAAGTGTGGAGCAATTTCCATCCGCACGCACGACGGGCAAAATTACCCCTGTCCTGCGTGTCATGCACGGGGGTTAAAACGCAACGTGTAAAGCAATTTCCATCCGCGCGCACGACTGTCAAAAGTACGCCACATCGTGCGCAGGGGTTAAAACACCTTGTGTGAAGCAATTTCCCTCCGCACGCACGACGGGCAAAATTACCCCCGTCGTGCGCGTCGTGCGCAGGGCTTAAAATGCCCAAGTGTGGAGCATTTTCTGTCTGCGCGTGCGACGGGCAAAATTACCCCCGTCGTGCGTGTGGGTTAAAACGCCTAGTGTGAAGCAATTTCCATCCACGCGTACGACGGGCAAAATTACCCCAATCGTGCGCTTCGTATGCGTGGCTTAAAACACACAAGGGTGGAGCAATTTCCATCCATGCGCTCGACGGGAAAAATTACACCCGTTGTGCGCATCGTGCGCGGGGCTTAAAATGCACAAGTGTGGAGCATTTTCCATCCGCACACATGACGGGCAAAATTATGCCCCGTCGTGCGCGGGGGTTAAAACGCCTAGTGTGAAGCAATTTCCATCCGCGCGCACGAATGGCAAAATTACCCCCGTCGTGCGCGTCATGCGCGGGGCTTAAAACAAACAAGTGTGGAGCATTTTCCATCCGCGCGCACGACGGGCAAAATTACCCCCGTCATGCTCGGGGGTGAAAATGCCTAGTGTGAAGAAATTTCCATCTGCGCGCACGACGGGAAAAATTACCCCAGTCGTGCGCATCGTGGGCGGGGCTTAAAACGCAAAAGTGTGGAGCAATTTCCATCCGCGCTCACGACGGGCAAAATTACACCCGTCGTGCGCGTGAGTTAAAATGCCTAGTGTGAAGCAATTTCCATCCGCGTGCACAACGGGCAAAATTACCCCAGTCGTGAGCGTTGTGTGTGGGGCTTAAAACGCACAAGTGTGGATCAATTTCCATCCACGCGCACGACGGGCAAAATTACCCCCGTCGTGCGCGGGGGTTAAAACGTAACGTGTGAAACAATTTCCATACGCGCGCACGACGGTCAAAATTACTCCCTGTCATGCGCGGGGGTTAAAACGCCTAGTGTGAAGCAATTTCCATACGCGCGCACGACGGGCAAAATTACCCCCGTCGTGCGCGGGGGTTAAAACGCCTAGTGTGAAGCAATTTCTATCCGCGTGCACGACAGGTAAAATTACCCCAGTCGTGCGCGTCGTGTGCAGGGCTTAAAACGCACAAGTGTGGAGCATTTTCCATCCGCGCGCACGACGAGCAAAATTACCCCCGTCGTGCGCGTGGGTTAAAACGCCTAGTGTGAAGCAATTTCCATCCATGCGCACGATGGGCAAAATTACCCCCGTCGTGCGCGTCGTGCCTGGGTTTTAAAACGTAGAAGTGTGAAGAAATTTCCAACCGCGTGCACGACGGGCAAATTACGCCTCGTCGTGCGCGGGGGTTAAAACGTCTAGTGTAAAGCAATTTCCATCCGCGCACACGACGGGCAAAATTACCCCCGTCGTGCGCGTCGTGCGCGGGGCTTAAAACGCACAAGTATGGAGCAATTTCCATCCGAAGGTAGCAATATGGGTGACATATCTTTTAATTTCTTACAACACAATGTCATCAATCTAAACAAAGTGATTATTTTGCACAAAACCTAACATGGTCATCAACATCAATTTTATACCGAATTTTTTTCAATATCAACATTCTTGTTGTCCCTTTTTAATCGGTGACGTGCATTATAAATTGATTTGCATGGAAGGTTGGATTTTCCTACAGGACTTTCAAAATTTCAGCCGGCCTTAGCGTGCTATTTCCCAAATCTCTCAATGATTCCATCTCCATTCCCTGCAACTGCCCTTCATCGGAATGGCCCTCGACATAATTAGCAGCTTGATGTTTGTGCCTGCCCTCAACGACTGTTAACCTCCACTCCTCACCGCCAACGCCGACTCCCACCATTACCACGCAATGAGAACATGCATTGACACTTCTTGGTTTTAACTGGCCGGTTGGTCGTTTTTTCCTTTCGGTGTCCCCTCTAAAACCCGCTTCTTTCATATGCAAAGTAAACAGCAGGAATCCTATTGGAAGTTTTACCCAAACTCGTCGTCGACATGGAAACAATCACATGGCTGACGGTCTTTATCCACACAAACAGCTCGTCTCTTCTCTTAAAAATTTGCGCGGTAGTAAATTCTTTTGTAAAATCCATTTCATCCTGTATCAAACAATTCATACAACTAATTCAACTTTGATTCAAAGATTTAATGCATTATCCCAGAAAAGATAAATCAATAGTACCTTGGATTTTTGTACATTCTCCAGCAATCTCAATCGTATCTGCATGCATGTAAAATCACCAAATTTCTACATCATTTTCCACCCAATTGAATAAGAATTTCACCCACAGTGTATTTAAAAGTATATACTTACCAAATTGAATACCTCGAAAATCCATACTTTCAGACGCAAGAAAGGAAGAAAATGCTACTGTATCCTAGAAGGTCCGCTGACCGCTGAGATCTTCTAGGAAGATTTGAAGGTGCATTTTGGTTGCAAATGCTAATGTATCCTAGAAGGTCCGCTGACCGCTGAGATCTTCTGGGAAGATT
Organism: Scilla litardierei; assembly: GCA_030789695.1. Taxonomy (NCBI): domain Eukaryota; kingdom Viridiplantae; phylum Streptophyta; class Magnoliopsida; order Asparagales; family Asparagaceae; genus Scilla; species Scilla litardierei. The sequence goes on along the minus strand of CM061131.1, from coordinate 85,733,060 downwards.
TGAAGGTGCATTTTGGTTGCGTAGTTAGCCTGATTTCATTGGAGTCATTTTCTACCGCCATCCCATTCTCTTTACAGGCATTTACATCATGAAGGAAATGGTCCACATTGAAATAGCAGGAGTAACTTTCAATTTTATCTTCCATTTACCATGGTATATATCTACATCAAGCAGAACGAAGCAATGGTTAGAATTTGTCCTGTTAAACTGAAAAACAAACATATTGTAAGAAAAATACGTAGAATACCGTGGCTATACGAGGAAGATAAGAGAAACAAAATATTTAACAGATGTAATTGAAAGCGATGTGGCGTGGGGATGACCACTTCATTGAAATCAATTACGGCGCGACCTCGGTGATAATCGATGTTGTCGGTTGCTCCTGAAGGTTAACACAGCAGCCCCTGACCGCGTCCACACTTGGCCAGAGACTTTGGATTTTGCACAGTACAGCTACCCAGGAGAACGGGATGAAGCAAAGAAGAATTTTTGGAGGAAGCAATTTTTCCGTGTATTTTCTTGAGGAATGAAGAGGGATATAAATAGAGTTCAAAAAATAGCTGTTATGAATTCAAACGGTCAAATATTAAACGAGTATTAAAATAGGCTTTGAATGCTGCGTATTAAAGTGAGGCTATATTTGCGTATTTATTGAGAGGTTTTGAATGCTGCAATCAATTAGCCGTTACCAACATTTTAGAATGAGACACCATTTATTATAGACGAATTGGACTGCCCATGGATGAGGATGAGACTACAGTTGAGTTACTGTGAGTCATGAAAAGAACCCGTGAGTCTACAGTTGTTGTGCTCGTGAATATACAGAATATACAGATGTTGCGCTGTGAGTAATTTTTGAGGGTAATCTCATACACAAAGCGAAATTTTTGAGGGCATTCACGGTCCATTTATAGTGAAATTGACCATTCAAATTGATGAGTATAAGTCCGTTATCCTACAGCGAGCCATTCATTGCAAACATCTACGTAGACAATCATATGTATTAGTTTGTCAGAGCATATGCTAATGAATCAGTTTGGATTTGTATCAGTATGTACATCAATATATTTGAATGGCTGGGTCATTTTAAAAATGTCATCAATTTGAATATGTATGAGATTTAATCTAAAATTTTGCAAGCAGTTTCTGAATTCGATTGAATATGTCTTCAGATTGAATAAGTATCAGATTTAATATAAAAGTTTGCATATAGTTTCTGTGTCAGAGTGAATAAGTATCCGGTTTAATCTACAATGTTTTCAGATTGAACAAGTGTAATAAGACTTAAATCTAAAAGTTTGCATGCAGGCTTGATTAGGATTCAGATTAAGTATGATTAAAGTTGGAATTAAAATTATAGCATCTCACAAATATGCTCAAAGCGCAAAACAAGCAAATTTATTCCCGTGGTCGCGTTGAGAAAATTTGTCATCGATGCAACATTAGCTTAACGTGCACAATGGGTAGAATTCTGCTGGTTGTGCGCGTTAAACAATTGTTCATAAAATACCTTAGATGCTCAAAGCGAACACCTGGCTCTGGCTGTGCTTGTTTTGCTCTTTGCGCAATTATGTTAACCATTATAAATTTGCTCAACGTGCACAACGGCCATAAATTTGTTGGTACTGAGCGTTTAGCAATTATGTAAGCGGCTATAATTTTTTCCAACTAGCTTCCCAACGGTCAAACATTCTTGGGAAAATCATATGTCTGGTATCAATCAGCTGTAGATTCACGAGCAGTATTTTGTATATTCACGAGCACCCCTCCGTAGCATGACGAGGTCTTCGATGTAGCCACACAGTAGAAGTGTAGAACTCTACTGCTGTCTCATCCTCATAAACCAATACAATTCGCTGCCATGCGTTGTGCGGTGTGCGGGTTGAGCAATTCCGGTTTTCCATGCGTTTTGCGCGGTGAGCATTTAAGATTGTTACTCGCTTCTGTATTATTTAGCACGGTGTGCGCGTCGAATAAAATGTTTAAAAAAGATTAGTGGAGATTAGTATTGTTGGGAGTAATTTTCCAATTGGCATCAATGTTGATCACTGCGAAAAGCCGTTGAGTTTCCTTGTTTTGAGCGAAGAATAATTAACCTATTTTGATACAAATGATAGAATAATTAGGATTACACGATTTTCGCGTTGGTATTACGTGATGTGCGTGTTGAGTAAATAAATGTAGATTTCCGAGATCCATTGCATTACTGTAGGATCACGGACTTAGTATACTCTTCATTTTTATTGGTCAAATTCCTAAGTGGGTTCAACGAGCCCTCATCTTCTCACAACTTCCTCTACTTCCCTCTATAAATCTTCTTCTTAATTTGCGCACACAACCACCGTCTGGAAACAATAAGTTCTTCTGCTGTTCGTACATGCTTGATAAAGATATGGACGCTAGCATTCATCCAGTAGTCTTTTCACGTAAAGTAAATGGTTGATGTTGGAAACTGACGCTATGACGGTAATAAATGTAACGAAGGGCTGAAATCAATTAGCCGTTGTGCACGTCGTGCGCGGTGGTTAAAAGTCCAAGTGTGAATCAATATCCATCCGCTGTACACACACGGTCTCACATCTGAGGGCTCCACGGTACACACAAGGGCTTATAGTGGAACCAATTAATCCGCACGCACAACAGAAAAAATTTGATTGTTTTTGTTGCGCTGGAAAATAAAGAATTTTACGAGTTTTTGACGGAGAGTAATTTTTGTAACAGCATAGATTTTTATCAAGGCGCAAAACGGTTCAGTTTCCTTGTCATGTGCGGAGAGTAATTTGCCTCTTTTTTAGCTGAGCCTAAAATACTTGGGATTACACGTTTTTCTCGGTGGGATTACGTGTTGAGTAAATAAGATGTTCATTCCCGAGATCCCTAGCATTACTGTAGGATAACGGACTCAATACTCATCATTTGATCGGTCGCTTTTCACTATAAATGGACCGTGAATGCCGTGAATGCCCTCGAGAAGAGTATGAAATCGGAGGACTACAAGCTGATGCTGTCGCCTCCCAAATATGCTCCTCTCCCTCGTCAGCGAAGAGAAGAATGGCCCCCTGGCCTTTGCACCCTGGTTGGCTGCTCTGGGTCAATTAGGTTGGCGGTGCATGGCTACTGTCTCTCTTAGGCACAAGCACTCCCTCCTGTTCTTTTCGATCTCTTGGCTCGCAGCCAAATTGGCCAAATCTGACTGTGGATGAAGCAGATCATAATTGTCCATTTCCTCCTGCAGATTTCCAATTTTGGCTGCGAGCCAAGAGATTGAAAAGAACAGGAGGGAGTGCTTGTGCCTCAGAGGGACGGTAGCCATGCACCGCCAACCTATGTGACACAGGGCAGCCATCCAGGGTGCAAAGGCCAGGGGGGGCCATTCTTCTCTTTGCAAACCAGAGAGAGGAGCATATTTGGGAGGCGACAGCATCAGCTTGTAGTCCTCCGATTTCATACGCTTCTCCAGGGCATTCATGGTCCATTTAGTGTGAAATTGACCATTCAAATTGATGAGTATACTCTATTATCCTACAGCGAGCCCTAATGCCTGATGCTTGCGATAGAAATGGACGATGGAATTCAACTAGTTCTCTTTTCACGTAAAGCTAAATGGTTGATGTTGGAAACTTACGCAATGGGGTTAATAAACGCAACGAAGGGTTATCGTCCATTTATAATCAAGCATGCCCGATGAATGCCTTTCATATGTGAGCATTTCACCTTCCACTCCTCGACTATACACTCCATATCCATCTCCTCTTTATACACTCCATCCAAACCATCAAACCCTTCATCATTTCACTATACCTCGTCTATGACACACAAACACTCCCTCCTGTCCTTTCCGATCGCGAAGATAAAAAGCTCATTCTATTTGTTATGCAACCATTTGGTGTTGTTTGACACCTCATGTGAATCAGAGTTCCTCTCGGTGTCTTTGAAACGGCTACCTACCTGACTGCAGGTTACAGCGACGCATGCTCATATCCAGCCGATGATGGAAAAAAATCGGCAACGACGGTAATAAACGGAAAGAAGATGGTCGCCCGATGAACTAGCGTAAGTTGACGGGGAAGCATGCAGATCACACCGATAATCATATGTTTCAGTTTGTAAGAGCATAGGCTAATCAATCTGTTTGGATCTGTATCAGTATGTACATCAATATATTTGAATGGCTGGGTCATTTTCAAAATGTCCTCAATTGGAATATGTATGAGATTTAATCAACTTTAGCTAAACGAGCACAACGGGCATAATTCGACTAGTTGTGCGCGTTTAAGTATGATGAAATTTAGAATGTGATTGATTCACTGTGCTGGTGCGTAGTGGAATTAAAATTATAGCATCTCACAAATATGCTCAAAGCGCAAAACGGGCAAATTTATTCCCGTGGGGGCGTTGAGCAAATTTGTCATCGACGCAACTTTAGCTAAACGTGCACAACGGGCATAATTCTGCTCGTTGTACATGTTTAAGTATGATGAAATTTGGAATGTGATTGATACACTATACTGGTGCGCAGTGGAATTAAAATTATAGCATCTCACAAATATGCTCAAAGCGCAAAACGGGCAAATTTATTCCCGTGGGGGCGTTGAGCAAATTTGTCATCGACGCAACTTTAACTTAACGTGCACAACATGTATAATTCTGCATGTTGTGCGCTTTGCGCAATTATGTTAACCATTACAAATTTGCTTAACGCGCACAACGGCTCAAAGTGAACACCTGGCGTTACTTGTTGTGCGCTTTGAGCAATTATTTAAACCATTAAAAATTTGCTCACCGCGTACAATGGCCATAAATTTATTGCTTCTGAGCGTTGAGCAATTATGTAAGCGGCTATAAATTTTTCCAGCTCACTTGCCACCGGTCAAACATTCTTGGGAAAATCATATGTCTGGTATCAATCAGCTGTAGATTCACGAGCAGTATTTTGTATATTCACGAGCACCCCTCTGTAGCTTGACGGGGTCATCGATGTAGCCACACAGTAAAACTCTACTGCATTCACATCCTTATTGATCGTTATGCGTTGTACGCATTGAGCAATTCCTGTTTTCCATGTGTTTTGCACGGTGATCAATTATACTAGTTACTCTCTTCTGTATTATTTAGCCCGGGGTGCGTGTCGAATAAAATGTATTAAAAAATCTTAATGGAGAGTAGTATTGTTGGGAGTAATTTTCCTATTAGCATCAATGTTGCTCAAGGCAAAAAATTGTTGAGTTTCCTTGTTTTGCGCGGAGAGTAATTAACCTATTTTGATCCAGATGCTAAAATAATTAGGATTACGTGATTTTCACGTTGGTATTACGCGGTTCGCGCGTTGAGTAAATAATTGTTGATTCCTGAGATCCATTGCATTAATGTAGGATCAAGGACTTATTATATGCTTCATTTTGATTGCTCCAATTCCCCTATAAATGGCGGACAACGAGCACTCATCTTCTCACAACTTCATCTACTTTATTCCATCATCTTCTTCTTTATTTGCCCACACAACCTCCGTATGGAAACAGTAAGTCATTCAGCTGTTTATGCATGCTTGATATTGATATCAGATATGGACGATATCATTCATTCAGCTGTTCGTCCATTTATAATCAGGCATGCCCGAAAAAGGGTTTCCAGATGTGAGGATTTCGCCTTCCACCATGCCCGTCCCCGACACAGGGCACCCAGGTCAGCCGCCCAAGAAGTACTGGTCAGGGGGACATCACCAGCATATTGTGTCAAGTATGACACATACTTGACAGCCGGTTACAACGACGCGTGCAATGACGACACTCCTATCATGCTTCACGGTTGCTGACAGTCGGCAAGGAGTTAATAAACGCAACGAAGATGGTCGTCCGAGGTAACTAGATGGTTATAGATGGTTATGGTCGCCTCCCCAAGCTTTTAACTGATGACTAATTTTTTTCATCTCCCTTGCTTCGGCCAAATTCTGAACTAAACCCTAACCCTAGATCCATCAACATCTGTCCGATCGAGTTTGCTTGCAGTTATGCAATCGAGTGATCCGCGCGTCTTTGTTTTTTGTTTAAAGGTAACGATCACAATTCATTTTTTTGCTTTTAGTGAGCGAGGATCATCTCATCCTTCCTAAGATCATCGAACTTTCTCCGCTCCTTCGGAATACCCTTCAAGATTGTAGCGGAACAACGTCCTCGGGCCCAGGAAGTATCGAAATTCATGTAACTATTGATCATGAGTTTATCGAATGCTTCATTGGATGCGAGCCCTTATGCAACAACCACATGAATCTGAGGTATTGATGATGGAAGGAGTGGCGGTGCTCGTGACTCTGCGGTGTCTCTGGCCGAAGATGAAAAAGCTCACCCTCAGAATGCAACCCTGTACAACAACCACGTTTTCAATCCTGTCATGCTTGCTGAATAGCTGCCCGAACCTGGAGGATCTAGTCATTGGAGTAAGTACAAATTTGCTAATTATTTCCTCTGAATAATTCAAAACTACGTATGTATGTATGATGGCATTAAGCATTCTGTTTTGTTACCAGGATGAAATGTTTGATTTTCCAGACCCGAAAGCTTCAGCGCTAGAATATTGGGATCAGCAGATGCCTTCGGATTGCATGAGAAATACGCTGAGCATGGTATCTGTAAACGTGGACGATGTACACCGCAAGGGCTCACATCCAACGAAGCATTCATGACCTCGGGATCAATAGTTACAGGAATTTCACCTTTTTCCGTATTCCCACGCGATTCTTCTTCATTTTCTTCTTCAATTTGGATGCGAGACAAGAGATTGAAAACAACAGGAGGGTGCGCTTGTGCCTCAGAGGGACGGTAGCCATGCACCGCCAACCTATGTGACCAAGGGCCGCCATCTAGGTTTAATCATATGTATTAGTTTGTAAGAGCATAGGCTAATAAATCAGTTTGGATCTGTACCAGTATGTACATCAATATAGTTGAATGGCTGGGTCATTTTGAAAATGTCATCAATTGGAATATGTATGAGATTTAATCTAAAATTTTGCAAGCAGTTTCTGAATTCGATTGAATATGTCTTCAGATTGAGTAAGTATCAGATTTAATTTTAAAGTTTGCATGTAGTTTCTGAGTCAGAGTGAATAAGTATCCGATTTAATCTACAATTTTTTCAGATTGAAGAAGTATAATAAGACTTAAATCTAAAAGTTTGCATGTAGGCTTGATTGGGATTCAGATTAAGTATGATGAAATTTGGAATGTGATTGATTCACTGCGGTAGCACGCAGTGGAATTAAAATTATAGCATCTCATAAATATGCACAAATTACAAAACGGGCAAATTTATTCCCGTGGGGGCGTTGAGCAAATTTGTCATCGACGCAACTTTAGCTTAATGTGCAAAACGGTCATAATTCTGCTGGTTATGCGCGTTAAACAATTGTCCATAAAATACCTTAGATGCTCAAAGCGAACACCTGGCTTTGCTTGTTCTGCGCTTTGTGTAATTATGTTAACCATTAAAAATTTGCTCAACGCGCACAACGGCTCAAAGCGTGTACACCTGTCGTTGCTTGTTGTTCGCTATGAGCAATTATTTAAACCATTAAAAATTTGCTCACCGCGCACAACGGCCATAAATTAATTGGTTCTGAGCGTTGTGCAATTATGTAAGCGGCTATAAATTTTTCCATCTCACTTCCCACCGGTCAAACATTCTTGGAAAAATCATATGTCTGGTATCAATCAGCGGTAGATTGACGAGCAGTATTTTGTATATTCACGAGAACCCCTCCTGTAGCATGACGGGGTCTTCGATGTAGCTACACATTAACTCTACTTCTGTCACATCCTCATAAACCAATACAATTCGCTGCCATGCGTTGTGCGTTGTGCGCCTTGAGCAATTCTGATTTTCCATGCGTTTTGCGCGGTGCGCAATTATGATTGTTAGTTTGTTACTCGCTTCCGTATTATTTAGCATGGTGTGCGCGTCGAATAAAATGTATTAAAAAGGATTAGTGGAGATTAGTATTGTTGGGAGTAATTTTCCAATTGGCATCATTGTTGATCAAGGCGAAAAACCGTTGAGTTTCCTTGTTTTGCACGGAGAGTAATTAACCTATTTTGTTTCCTTATTATACTCTTCATATTGATTGGTCCAATTCCCCTATAAATGGCGGACAAGGAGCCCTCATCTTCTCACAACTTCCTCTACTTTCTTCTATCATCTTCTTCTTTATTTGCCCACACAACCTCCGTCTGGAAACAATAAGGTCTTCTTATGTTCGAGCATGATGCATGAGGTAGAAATGGACGAGATGGAGATGGATATGGAGTGTAAAGATGAGATGGTCTTCTACTATTCGGGCGTGATGCTAGAGATAGAAATGGACGATAGAATTCAACCATTACTCTTTTCACATAAAGATAAATGGTTGATATTGGAAACTGCAACGACGGTAATAAACGCAACGAAGGGCTATCGTCCATTTATAGTCAAGCATGCACGTGGAACGGCCATCTCCTCTTTACACTCTATCTCCTCCTCCAACCCCTTCATCTTTGTACTATACATCGTCTAAGACACACAAACACCTCCTACTGTCCTTTCCGATCTTGAAGATGGAAATATCATTCTATTTATAACGCAACCATATGTTGGTGTTCACCGCCTCTTGGGAATCGGAGTTCTTTTCGGTGTCTTCGAACCGGCGTCATACTTGACAGCCGGGTACAACGACTCCTGCAATGACGACACTCCTATCCGGGCTACGGTGGTAAAAAGTTGGGAAACACGTCGATAAACGCAACGAAGATGGTCGTTTCATTGCGTTAATTAACGTCATTGCCGACTTTCGGCAACCGTATGTAGGATAGGAGCGTCGTCATTGCAGGCGTCGTTATAGGGTGAAGCACGCATATCACTCCGACAATTTATCCCGTAAAGAGCCCCTTCATTGCAAACATCTTACGAAGACAATCATATGTATCAGTTTGTAAAGAGCATAGGGTAATGAATTTGTTTTGTTCTGTACCAGTATGTACATCCATATATTTGAATGGCTGGGTCATTTTTAAAATATCATCAATTGGAATATGTATGAGATTTAATCTAAAAATTTTCAAGCAGTTTCTGAATTCGATTGAATATGTAGCCGATTTAATCTAAAATGTCTTCAGATTGAATATGTATAATCTAAAAGTTTGCATGTAAACAAGTTAGTTTTCACATAGACGGAATTTAACAACTTACTTGGAGGGACATTTTCGCGTTCTTTACAATACGTCGATAAAGACGTCAGTGGTTGAAGGCAGGCCGTTGGATGGCGGGCTGGGGTACCGTTCCACTTTACTGTAAACTGCATCAGGATGTGCGACGGGAGGTCGAGGAGTGGAAGGCAGGCCGTTGGATGGCGGTCTGGGGTTTCATTCCAATTTACTGTAAACTGCATCAGGATGTGCGACGGGAGGTCGAGGAGTGGAAGGCAGGCCGTTGGATGGCGACCTGGGGTTTCGTTCCACTTCAGGATGTGCGACGGGAGGTCGATGAGTGGAAGGCAGACCATTGGATGGCGGAGGGACTCGTTGTCTGGGAACGGTGGTGCCCATTGGGGTGATTGGCATGGCGATGCCTTCACCGGTGATTTGGACTGACACCCCGCGCGCGACGACGCCTCCCCCGGTGGTGGAGGTAGTCACGGAGTAGGCATTGGAGGGGAGGAGTGGCCCGCCCTAAGTCCCCTGACGTAAGTTCTCCAAGAGAAGTCGGGGAGTGAAAGGCGGGCCGCTCCATGTGTAAGAGGAATAACTCGTCGACTATCCACCTGTAAGAGGAAGAATTCGTCGGGAAGGAGAGGTCCGGTATCAACGGAGGGCCTATCCAACGATCGGGCCAACATGAGGTTTATTTTGAGAGGGGAGGAGTGTCTAGAGGCAAATCGTCCCTAACGCCCTAGGTTTGTGAGGAGAGATCGAATACGGGGGCGTCCGCCCCCTTTCAAACTTCACGGTAAGGCTTTTCTTTCTTTGCTTTGAGCAATTATGTCTCAGCGTTGAGCAATTAAGTAAGCGGTTACAAAACCACTCATACCTCAGAATTACTCACCGCACACAACCACTCAAACTTAGAATAAGCTCACTGCACAAAACCACTCAAAACTCAGAATTGCTCAGCGCACAAATCCACTCAAAACTCAAAATTGCTCATCGCACAGAACCACTCAAACTCAGAATTGCTCACCGCACACAACCACTCAAAAATCAGAATTGCTTAGAACGCAAAACCACTCAAACCTCAGAATTTCTCAACGCACACAACCAATTTTTCCCAGTGAGGGTGAACTGCCACAAAGTTCTCCACTGGGTCACAGTTGCTCTTGCTTTTGAGGACATTTATGTCATTTTTTGGGTCAAAAGGTCTCCCTGAGAGCTTTCAAATCCCTCCAGCTACATCAATTCTCTCCCATCGCAATTAAGAGTCTCTTCATATGTCTGATATCAATCCACCGTATATGCATGAGTAGTCTTTTGTATATTTACGAGAACACCTCTGTGGCATGACGGGGTCTTCGATGTAGCCACACATTAACTCTACTTCTATCTCATCAATACAATTCGCCGCCATACGTTCTGCGTTGTGCGCATTGAGCAATTCCCGTTTTATATGCGTTCTACGCGGTGAGCAATTATGATAGTTACTCGCTTCTGTATTATTTAGCCCGGTGTGCGCGTCGAATAAAATGTATTAAAAAATCTTAATGGAGAGTAGTATTGTTGGGAGTAATTTTCCTATTATGTAATCAAGGAGAAAAACCGTAGGGTTTCATTGTTTTGCGCGGAGAGTAATTAACCTATTTTGATCCACATGCTAAAATAATTGGGATTACGTGATTTTCGCGTTGGAATTACGCGGTTTGTGCATTGAGTATAAATGTTGATTCCCGAGATCCATTGCATTATTGTAGGATCACAGACTTTTTATACGCTTCATTTTGATTGGTCCAATTCCCCTATAAATGGCGGACAACGAGCACTCATCTTCTCACAACTTCATCTACTTTCTTCTATCATCTTCTTCTTTATTTGCCCACACAACCTTCGTATGGAAACAATAAGTCCTTCAGCTGTTCGTGCATGCTTGATATAGATATGGACGATAGCATTCATCCAGTACTCTTTTCACGTAAAGATAAATGGTTCATGTTGGAAACTTATGCAACGAAGGGCTATCGTCCATTTATAATCAAGCATCCCCGACAATGCTGGGGGGTGTTGCAACTACGTTGTTAAGAAAATTTGTCCCAAACAGCACTATGAAAAATGTGTACAATGATCATACCATATTCTTTTGGGGGTGATATTGGCTATGCTATCTCACATGTTTCAGGAAAGCTGCTGGGTGTTGTACCACGTAAGAATGTTATTCCCTCCTATTATGAATTGTGGCTATGTATTTGTTTTGCGTGTCTTGCTATACACTCCATATCCATCTCCATCTCCTCTTTATACACTCCATCTCCTCCATCAAACCCTTCATCGTTTCACTATACATCATCTTTGATGCACAGACACTCCATCCTATCCTTTCCGATCTCTTATACTCCCAAACACAACTTCTTATGCAACCATGTGTTGTTTTACATCGTCTCCGGTAACAGAGTTCCTGTTGAGTATTGATTCCCCGGATTTGGTTTTGATGATGAGCAAACATAAATATTGTGAACTAACTGTTTGTGAGCGCAGTTATGGAGATCGTCGCCAAAAGAATATGTACATCAAAAGCGACAGCTCAAGACTTCTCAATACACATGATCGTGTGCCTGAAGCTTCGTTGAAGCTCAAGGACCATTATTGAAGTCAAGGATTGAAGCTTTGAAGATGGTTCGTCATGTTTAATTTAATGTCTTCTAGCTTCATAGAATAGAATATTAAGCCTTGAGTAGGACTTACATTATAATCTTCTTATCGCTCATATCTTAGAGCTAGGATTATCTTAGAAGCCATTAGAAACTTTCCCGAAGCCTATCGCTTCTTCCCTCGGCTTCTAGTGCATCTTAGTTGGTTCAAGTAGAAGAACCAACCGACTAGATGACGATCTAGTCGGTCGGCAATTCCTCTTGAACCGACTAGATGTCCTTGCTCAATTCAGCCTAGGCACTGTTGATCAATTAGTCGATCAAAGAAGGTTCACCGACCGACTAGATGACGATCTAGTCGGTTAGGAATCCTTCTCAGACCGACTAGTTATCATTGCCTCATTTCAGCCTGTGCTAATGTTTCGAGTTAGTCGGTCTAAGAACATTCATCGACCGACTAGTTGTGAAACTAGTCGGTTGGAATTTATTCTCAGACCGACTAGTTCTCCTTGTTGACAGCCTATCGTATTTCAACTCTTAGTTGGTCAAAGAACACTCACCGACCGACTAGTTGGCGAACTAGTCGGTTGGCAAGTCTTCTTAGACCGACTAGTTCTATATTGCATGTACCATCTTTCTTGGCTGTCATCCTCTTAGTCGGTTCATGTTGAATCACCGACCGACTAGTTGAGAAACTAGTCGGTCAGTGATCCTTCTTTGACCGACTAGTCTGCTTCAGAATAGAGCCGTTGGAGTATTAATTGCTACGATTTTTCCTCTCTCTTTCCTCTATCCTATATATACTTGAAGGGGCTCTTTCATAGCATTCGAGGCTGCATATTTTGGGATTTAGAGAAATCAAAGAGAAGCAAATCAACTCCATTCTAAAGATATCTCTTCTCACTAGAATCTCTCCCTCACTCTTATTCTTCAAGAGAGATTCATTGATTGTGAGCCTTCCAAGCCAAGGGCTTGATCCAAGGTCACCAACTCCACCCTAGGCTTCCATTGCTGGAGCTAGGATTTGGTGACATCTTCTTCCACAACAATCCATCTTTGCCCTAATTTGGTAAGATTTACTTAAGGCATAGGATTTTGTGGTAAGTGTTTCTTTATTTCATTTCAATCGATATAGCAATTGTGTCTCTCGGTTGTGAGAGAGGTTGTGATCCCGAGTTGTGGGAGTCACATTTATATTGTGTATGATTTGGTCTTGTGAAGGTTTTTCACAAGAATTTCATAGTGCTAAATCTTGGGTTAGTGGTTTCTAACTCAAGTATCCGGAGGGGATCCGGGTGGTTGGGACGTAGGATCACCGGGAACAAGTCGGGGAGACTTGGGTGGATCTGAACCCGTTACATACTTTGTTTGCGTTGTCTATTCTTGTTGTTTGTAGTCTATTCCGCATTGTTGTTTGTATGTTTGCACAATAATTAGGAATAACACTCTTGATTATTTTAAAGTACTATTCACCCCCCCTCTAGTACTTGTGCAGTAGCTACGTAGGGCATTACAATTGATATTAGAGCCAGAGTTCAAAGCTACAAGGTCAAAGCTATGACAAACAACGACTACCATGTCTTCAAGAATCGTGAAGGATCTTCTTCAGTTATGGAAGGACAATCCTCCGTCAGGCCTCCCCACTTCAACGGTACCAACTATGGGTACTGGAAATGCCGGATGGAAACCTTCCTCCAGAGCGCTTCACTATGGAGAGTCACATTGACGGAGTATGTCGAGCCCGAAGAAGATTTCGCAAAGTGGACTACCGCGGAGGTCGCCGCGGAGGTAAGCAATGCCAAGGCCATGAATGCCTTGCAATGTGCGTTGGAGTCCAAAGACTTCAACAAGATATGCACATGTAAGAGTGCATATCAAGTATGGAACCAACTTCTCATCTTGCACGAAGGAACGAGTACGGTAAAAGATTCTAAACTCGTTGTCGCTAACAAAGAATTTGAGTTGTTTCACATGGAACAGGGTGAAACTATGAAGGACTACTATGCTCGCTTCGTGGACATATCCAACGAATTGGAAGCTCTTGGGAAGATCTACACCCAAAAGGAGAAAGTTGCAAAGATTATTGACGGACTCCCTTCTTGTTGGGAAAAGCGTACCTTCGCCATCGAGGAAGTTAACGATATGAATAAGTACACTGTTGTACAATTAATGGGTACCTTGTTGTCTTATGAGGTACGCAAGGAAAGTAAGATCAAGATGAAGGAAAAGATGAAGGCGTACTTGAAGCAAGACGAGCAAAAGAAAAAGGCAATTACGTACAAGGCCGCTCCATCTACCGATGATGAAGAATCGGAAGAGGAGTTGGACGTAGAAACCATTGCCTGCATGGCAAAGAAGTTCGCCGATTCTTCCGAAAAGGTAACTTTAGAAATAAATCTAAAGTTAGTTCAACTAATGCTTTTACTTCCATGTGTTATAAATGCAACAAGCCAGGACACATTAAGCCGGATTGTCCTCTCAACACACACAAGGAGAAGTGGAAGGCATCCAAGTACGACAAGTCGAGAAAGCACAAGAAAGGACTTGTCGGCACATTCACCGACTCCGAAGAGGACTTCTCAAGTGGAGAGTCGGATGATGAACGAGTGGAGAAAGCACACACGTGCTTCATGGGAAAAGAGGAACGTGATCAAGAGACCTCCTCCGATGAAAGCGAGGATGAAATCAAGGATGAAGGCGAAGAGGTAACTATGGATGAACTTAGATTAGCCAACGAACAACTTTGGAATAAGTTTTCTAATTTGGCTACTAGATTTATTAAGACTAAAAATGAGCTAGATAGTCTTCAAACCTCGCCTAAGCCTATCATCATCAACAACGACACCGTTGTTGAGGATTTGAGAAATGAGATTGTAAATCTCAAATCTCAACTTGAGCATGTTCATATTGAGAAATCGGATGAACATGTGATAGCGGATTTGACGTCTCAAAACTCAACTTTGAGTATTGAGAATAAGAATCTCAAGTCACGTGTTTGTGCACTCGCATCGCAAGTGTCCACTTTGGATGCTTCTTTGTATTCTCTCACCGAGAAGTATGAGTGCACATTAGGCCGAATTCATGTATTCAATAAGGGTAAGGGCCATTTGGACAATATCCTAAATGACTTACTTCCGGCCAATCATCACATTGGCTTGGGGTATAATATGGGAGATTCGTCCAAATCGTCTGCCACCTTTGTTAGGCCAACTTTCGATGCCTCAACTAGTCGGAGTAAACACCCCATGGGTAGTTCTTCTACCAATGGTGCTTCCGCTAGGTACACACACCCATTTGGAAAGAAACCCACTTTGGGTGGACCTCCAAAGAAGGGTCATGCTTTCATGTATACCATGCCACGTAGGAACACACATCCTACCCCACATGTTCGCACGTATGATGATTTCTATACTCCGCATCCACGAGCACGTGCACACCATGTGAGACACACTCATGCACGTGTTCCTCCACATGCATATGTTCATCCTCATGACTATGTGAATGATTATCATCATGCACCATTTCATCATGCATCTTATGCCTATCCACGACATGTAGGATCCTGTCAAAACAGCGTTAGGATCTATAAATAAAGTTGAGACTTACGCTTGCGTATGCGGCACGGTAGTCTCGGAACTTTGCCTTCGGATTCGCCACGACGGATCGAGTCTTCTCACGAACGGAGTAAGGCTACTAAATCCACAATCTAAATCTCTACTTTTAGATTAAGAACTTGGATAAAGAGAGAGGAAGGATTTCGGCAGAGCTTCGCTAGAATGAAATGCATGCAAGAATGCCATGCAAAAGTGTAAGGAAATGGCTTACCCTGGGGTCTTATTTATAGCCCCCAAGGTAGTTATTTTAGGAGTAATTGTTCCTTAGGAACAATTTAACTAAGGTGTACCATGATACATGGCACATTATAGGCTTAAGATGTACCATATGCATGGTACAACATAAGCTTAAGATATTACCCCTTTATTAGCTATATGTCGCATGCACTTATGCATATATAATGCGACTTTCCCATCAATCTAGAGATCCTCTCCGCAAGGGAACATATTCCCTTTGCACACGACTTCGTGTATGCGACGTTCGAGGTCCGTATTCCCTCGTACATCCCCTACAAGGGTGTACTAACGTCTTCCATATCCAACATCTCCCACTCACACTTGAGGGGATTGTAAGAGAACATCTTTCTCTTAGTTCTTTCATCTATCATACCGAGAAATAGACCGTGCGACCGTCATGTGCGTAGAGTCTGTTGTTGTGCACTTGTTAGAGATACACAATGACCTCGAAGGTGCAAAGTTGAGTAGTTCAACGCATGCTTTACCCTAGATTATTTCTTCACATTTCTTATACTTTATATTCAACAATTGAATCTCATCTGGATTACAATTGGCTGGCCAGCTTTGAATCATTTAAAGTCCAAATGTGAATATGAAATCAATCTTTCTCTTCTTGCGAATCTTCTGATCTTGACTTGATTCGCTTTTCTAACGTGCCCCGCCGAGCCGAATTATCATAGCCCATTAGTAACACGCTAAGATAGCGATCATCTCGTCAAATCTAAAGGACCAATTGGAGTCCTTGAGGGTAAGAGTTAAGACCCGTATGGCCTTTGAGTCTCACATAATAGCAAACACTATTGCTACTAACTCAGTGGTCGAAATGCATACGTGGTATGAACACGTATTACAACATCACTCCTTTCCCATGGAGAGTATGTCTTAATGATGTTGTACGGATGAAAGATCAGACACCACAGTGTCTATCTTTTGAGTCCCCTTACTACTCATGAAATATTCCCGGACTCTCATCCTGCATAAGACAGATAGGATTTAAAAAATCCTATGAGATCTCTTTCAAATATCCTTGTGATACAGATCTCAGATCTTTTGTAAGCATCCATATGATGCAGATCTTTCATTCGACTATCTTGTTTAAGTCACGACTCTAAATCATTTGTCTAATGATTTTGACTTTAAACTAGTCTCATCTCTATCTTATCCATCTGATAAGATAAGGCGGTTGCTCATGTGAGAGAGTCAACCTTAATCTGTCCGACATACACATAATAAAATAGCTGAGACTTAAACACAAATGTATATAAAATCATTTGTAAGAAACTTGTATGCAAATTAAACTTTGATCTTCTATAGACATGGGAAATATTACATGATACAGCTCAGCACCTACGCATTCCCATAGATGATAAGTGTTTGAAAAACACATCTCTGGGGATCGCCTTAGTAAGGGGATCCGCTATCATCTCATGCGTGGATATGTATCCTATGTCTACTTCCTTCCGTTTGTCATAGTCCTTCGCAAACTTGAATCGAATATCAATGTGTTTGGTCTTACAATGAAATTTAGGATCTTTGACATAGGCAATCGAAGCTTGACTATCACTGTATATAGGAACAGTGCTCGAGTCAGTGGCATCCGTTAGCCTGTCTAAGAATTTCCTAAGCCAAACAGCTTCTTGGACTGCCATGCTGAATGCTACAAATTCAGCTTCCATGGTTGATAGGGCGATGCAGGTTTGCTTCTTGCTGCTCCAGGATATTGCACCATTCCCGAGCAAGTAAACAAAGCCTGAGGTAGATCTTCGCTCATCGAGATCACCCGCCGAATCAGCATCGGTATAGCCTTCGAGTCTCAAGGTATTGCCTTGATAGCATAACGCATAGTCCGCAGTCCCTTTGAGGTATCTTAATATCCTCTTCACCGCTTTCCAGTGTGCCTGTCCTGGGTTGGATTGGTAACGGCTTACCATACCAACAGCATAGCAAATGTCCGGTCTGGTACACATCATGGCGTACATCAGACTCCCGACAACACTGGAGTATGGAACCTTTTCCATAGCTTTCTTTTCTTTTGGATCTTTGGGACACATTTCCAAACATAGACCCTCGCCTTTGCTTATTGGAGTATCAATTGGCTTGCAGTCCTGCATATTAAACCGTTCTAAAACTTTCTTTATATATGTCTCTTGAGAGAGAGAAAGAAGTTTCTTGGAACGATTCCTTGAGATCTTAACCCCAAGGATATATGCAGCTTCACCCATGTATTTCATCTCAAAGACGGATGAAAGCCAAGCTTTGATATCCATGATAAGACGCTTATCATTTCCGGCTATAAGTATGTCATCTACATAAAGAGACATAATTACATACTTGTTTTTAATCCTCTTAATATATACGCAGTTGTCTTCGTCGAGCATGGAGAAACCATACGACAAAACGACTTCTTGAAAGCGCATATACCACTGCCTTGAGGATTGTTTAAGACCATATATGGATTTACGAAGTTTACAAACCTTATGTTTGTTTTCTTCTTGTACGAACCCGTTTGGTTTTTCCATGTAGATCTCCTCATCTAGTTCTCCGTTAAGAAAAGCAGTCTTTACATCCATCTGATGTAACTTGAGGTCCAAACAAGTCACCATTGCCAGAATTAAGCGAATGGAGGTAAAACGCACGACAGGAGAGAAAGTCTCTTCGTAGTCTATTCCTTCCTGTTGCGTAAAACCTTTCGCAACAAGGCGAGCTTTATATTTCTCGATGGAGCCATCAGCCTTATGCTTGATTTTGAGAACCCACTTGTTCCCAATGGCTCTACGTCCCTTGGGTAAATCAACCAAGTCCCAGACTTGGTTTGTTTTCATGGATTGAAGTTCTTCTTCCATTGCCGCTATCCATTTATCTTTAGCAGGGCATGTGACGGCCTGTTTGAAATTTGCAGGTTCGTCATCATCTCGTAGTAATGTCATGAATGTTTGAGGAAATTCATCCTCAAATCTCAGAGGTGTTAGCCTCGTTCGATTACTACGTCTTGCTTGAGTTTGATCACTCCCACTTGGAATGACATCACTCCCACTTGGAATAATATCACTCCCACTCGGAATAGGATTGGTATCGTTCGTATCTTCCGTTGGTGAAGTTTGAAACGTATTTTCTTCTTCACCAAGAATTCTCCCACTCGAACGTTCCGATCCTTCTTGATCCCAAGTCTCAAACAAGGATAAGTCTTGACTTATCTCACCCTGTCTTGGAAACTCGTTTTCCAAGAAGACAACATCCCTCGATTCGAATTCTATTAGACCCCCATTATCCTCTTGACCGACGAAAACATATCCTTTGGAGTTTTCAGCGTATCGGATGAAGATACACTTCCTCCCACGTGGCCCAAGTTTGCCATATTTGTGAGAGGATAAATGTGCGTATGAGGCACAACCCTAAGGTTTTAGAATGCTTAAGTCTGGAGTTCTATTGTTCCACAACTCATAAGGAGTAGAACTTACCGACTTCGAGGGTACACGGTTTAAGATGAATGCTGCCGTCAATAATGCATCACCCCAAAAGGTGATGGGCAAATTTGCCTGAGACATCATTGATCGGACTATTTCCATCAATGTCCTATTTCTTCTTTCCGCAACACCGTTTTGTTGCGGAGTATAAGGCATAGTTATTTGATGAACTATGCCTTTTTCATCACAGAGTTCCTTAAAACTCGTTGATTGATATTCTCCACCCCGATCGGTTCGCAAGACCTTTATCTTGCGATCTAGTTGATTTTCCACTAAACTCATATAGTTTTTGAAGCAAGATAAAGCTTCATATTTGTGGGAAATCAAATAAATATGACCGAAACGGGTGAAGTCATCAATGAATGTGATGAAATAGGACTTCCCGCGTCTTGTCTTAACATTCATTGGACCGCAAATGTCCGAATGGATAAGCTGTAATGGAACTTCGGCCCTTGTGCCAGTTCCAAACGGCTTGCGACAAGTTTTCCCTACAAGACAATGTTCGCAAGTTGACATTTCA
Organism: Scilla litardierei; assembly: GCA_030789695.1. Classification (NCBI taxonomy): domain Eukaryota; kingdom Viridiplantae; phylum Streptophyta; class Magnoliopsida; order Asparagales; family Asparagaceae; genus Scilla; species Scilla litardierei. Next base: position 85,713,407 of record CM061131.1, on the reverse strand, counting down.
ACTTTTGAAACATTAGATAGCAAGCCACTTTTGGCAAGTCTATCCATTCTAGTTGGTCCAATATGACCAAGTCTTGCATGCCAACAAATGATCTCAGATTCAGAGTTAGAAGCATTTGTCAAATGGAAACTTTCATTAATAGAAGAAGAATCATCATACATTGTGTTTAAAACAATTAATCCATTACAAACATTACTCGACCCAATTAAAGAACTATTACAAACAAGGTCAACCTTTTGTTTATAGAACCTCCATTCATAATCTAAAGACATTAACATGACCACGAATACGATATTCCTTCTAATATCTGGAGCAAAGAGGACGTCGTGCAATAATAAAGTCCGGCCGTTGTCGAGAACTAGCTTGCATGTTCCGACGCCTTTGACTTCAACACGAGTGTTGTTGCCGACGTATATCCACTTTGTTCCTTGAGTTATCTTTCAATACTCTACGAAGAACCTTTTGTCCTTCGCTACGTGGTCTGTGGCCCCTGAATCAATCAACCAAAAATAGTTAGATTCAGCAAGAAACACGGAACTAGAAACACATATGTAACTAGCCCTACAAGTTACCTTATCACTTCCATCCGTACACGTACGGGCGAAGTGACCGTACTTGTTGCACTTAAAGCACTTGATCTTCTTCAAGTTTTTCTTCTTTGAGTGCACATTCTTTTGCCACTTTTTGTTCCTAGTCTTCTTTGAGGTTTCCGGTTCTTGCTTTCGTTCGTTCACAAACCTTAAGCGTTTATTCTTCCGCTTATTTCCTCCATGTGAGGAACTAGCGGCCATGTGCACTTCTGCACTTGGTTTTGCGGCTTGAATCCGCTCTTCCTCGAGTTTGAGGTGTTTCGATACATCGCTTAAAGTTTTAATGCACTCATTATGAGTAAGGTGCATTTTCATGTTACCCCAGCTATCTGGGAGTGAACGAATGACTGCTTGGATCTGATGTTCGTCAGACAGCGTAATACCCGCATCCTTTAATTCAGATATGAGCTTCGCCATGTGGCGGAGATGCTTTTTCATAGAGTGATCTCGCCGCATTTTGTACGAATCAAATTGAATATTTAAGGAGCGGAGTTTGGTAACCGAAGTTCCACCAAACTTTATTTCTAGCTCAGACCATATGTCTTTGGCTAGGTCGAATTCCCGAAATAGACGCATTATGTCATTGTCCATTGCGGACAGTAACGTAATACGTGCTATTTTGTTCTTTCGAGTCCAAGTCTCATAAGCTTCCCGGTCCCTCTTGTGTTGGGCCGTATTGCCCAACTCAGGTTCTTCCATTATGTTTTGGAGTGTTTCAAGCACATCTTGCTCCTCCAAAACATATTGGATTTTTATTGACCAAAGTTTATAATTGTCGCCGTTGAGCTTTTCACCTTTGTTAAGCTCTGCGACAATGTTCTTAGAAGCGGTAGACATATTCGAATCAAAAAACTGCAAAGAGAATGAAAAACACGATCAAAATTCTATGCATAAAGTTTCGATTCTTTAAACACTTGATAAGTTCCTTGGATGCGTTGAAATGTTACTCTAGAATCGAGAAGTTCACTACGTTCCCAACTACCATCTAGAAGTAACTTTCAAAGTATCCCTCTTACTTATCTCAAGTAAAAAGAAATCAGAAATGATACCCGTATGGTACCAGCAGCGGAAAAAATTTGAAAAAACATATCTTTCAAAATGGAATAGGTGAGAGTTTGCGCAAAGAATTTTAGCGCAACAATTGCCAAGCCACGAGACCTGTTCTACACACCCATGGGTTAGATGACCATGGCCGGATCATGGTAGGACTTGAAATTCTAAATTGCGCTATCCCGATTTAAGGACGGGACATAACCTATTTGAAAACATCTTTGTCAAAAATTTGAAATACATTGGCTAATCTCCATAGAGTAGAGCACAATGTCATAAGTACATTGGTTAATCTCCGTAGAGTAGAGCACAATGACATGGCTAATCTCGCATGAAGTAGAGCACTATGGCTAATCTTCAAGGAGTAGAGCCCAAAAAAAATTTTATAAAACAAGAGTAGGCGACTGTCGTTAGCACCGTATGGGCTAATCGGCACATTCGAGTTTGACCAAGGCCTTTTGTCACCCCCTATGGGTCAGTCGGCAAGTTCGCGATCGACCAAGACCTTCTGCCGGATTGGTCGACCAAAATAACCAAATTGGTCGACCAATTATTTGGTCTGCAACTTCTCCCGGCCAGGGCCTCTGCCCTGGCCGAGGCTTGGCCAAGGGCCGGCCAGGCCCTGGCCGAGGTCAGGGCATTGGCCCAGGCCTCTGCTAGGGCCGGCCAGGCCCTGGCCGAGGCCAGGGCGCCGGCCCTGGCCTCTGCCAGGGCCGGGCAGGCCGGCCATTGCCGGTCTGGCCTTGGCCGACCACTGCTGGCCTGGCCATGGCCGGCCATGGCTTGGCATTGGCCGGCCATGGCCCCTTTGGCCATGGCCGGCCACCCCCTTTGAATGGGGTTGCCGCACACCCTGCCAGAGGGGTGGCCGTGGTGGTTATTGGCCGTAGCCAACCCCATCCTCATGGGGAGGGGGGTGCATGGCCTTCATGGCCCATTTGGCCATGGTACACATGCACCAAAATTCATCTTCCCCGATGGAAATAACTACCACCTTCTTCTCCGGTGAAGCACCCGTTCGTCGATGAAGCACCCGTTCGTCGAGAAAGTAGTTATTTTCTAATGGCCATGTGCCAAAAATGAAAAATAACATACTACATGAACGGTCGGTTCTTCCCGTCACGGAGAGTTCCTGCCATATCCGTAATGACAGAAGACCCTAACGTGAAAAGAACAACCGCTGCGTTCTCTCCGTCACGAAGCGTTCCTACCATATCCGTAATGGTAGGATACCCATTCGTGAAAAAGACAATGACTCGTTCATAGTTTCGACGGGGCGGCGGTTTGACCGGGGCGAACCCGTATGGCTCTGATACCAATGTAGGATCCTGTCAAAACAGCGTTAGTATCGATAAATAAAGTTGAGACTTACGCTTGCGTATGCAGCACGGTAGTCTCGGAACTTTGCATTCGAATTCGCCACGACGGATCGAGTCTTCTCACGAACGGAGTAAGGCTACTAAATCCACAATCTAAATCTCTACTTTTAGATTAAGAACTTGGATAAAGAGAGAGGAAGGATTTCGGCAGAGCTTCGCTAGAATGAAATGCATGCAAGAATTCCATGCAAAAGTGTAAGGAAATGGCTTGCCCTGGGGTCTTATTTATAGCCCCCAAGGTAGTTATTTTAGGAGTAATGGTTCCTTAGGAACAATTTAACTAAGGTGTACCATGATACATGGCACATTATAAGCTTAAGCTGTACCATATGCATGGTACAACATAAGCTTAAGATATTACCCCTTTATTAGCCATATGTCACATGCACTTATGCATATATAATGCGACTTTCCCATCAATCTAGAGATCCTCTCCGTAAGGGAACATATTCCCTTTGCACACGACTTCGTGTACGCGACGTTCGAGGTCCGTATTCCCTCGTACATCCCCTACAAGGGTGTACTAACGTCTTCCATATCCAACACGACATGCATCACATAGAAATCAACAACGTATGCATGTTCCCAATAGGAATAGGGCTCCCAAAATCTTCACTATTTGGTGCCCGAAGGACACAAATATGCATGAGAAACAAGCATACATGAATTCTTATTTTATGAATGTCGTGAACAATGATGATTACGTTGGGATGTCTAAGTCCAATTGGACTTGGCTTCCAAAGGTCTAATCTCTTAGGACCTAATGTCCTAGGGTACCATGGAATGATATGTTTATCTTCAGGTACTCAAGAATAAGAGAAGGAGCAACAAATCAAATTTTAGCTCCATGAATTATGTTTTCTAGGTTCAAGCCACCGTGGGATACCAACCCTACTAACTCCGTGATTTGCAAGGATTTTCACTCAAATGGAGTTGATGGTGCTTAAAGCGATGCACCAATGTAGGGGGGAGCGTAATGGTGTAAGTATATTCTTACATTTGATATACATTAGGTATCCATGTGGGTTGAATGCATGCATTGTTAGAATATTCACATTGGTATCATTTTGTTTCAATTAGTATGCTAGAATTGCATATGCCATTGTTCTATGATGTTCTATCTATTTTTGGCATAACACTTTTGCATATTACTTTTGTTATCAATTTGCTACTTTGGTTTTCACATCGGATTATTTGTCTCTGATGTTGATTTCGTGGTTCGACGATTTTATTGGATTAAATAGAATTCTTTCTATAGAAACATAGAATTGTTTTCCATGCACTCTATTTAACTAAGAATGTTGATATTGGAGAGTATGTTCCATAACTCAATAAGTGAAATTGATTTGAGTTTTGATGATTTCGCTTTTCGATTTTCACCTATGGTTTGATGATTTCGTTTTTCGATTTTCGCCTATGGTTTGATGGTTTCGTTTTTCGATTTTCACCTATGGTTTGATGATTTCGTTTTTCGATTTTCGCCTATGGTTTGATGATTTCGTTTTTCTATTTTCGCCTATGGTCATGTTGGCACGCTTTGAGTTTCTTCGGTATTTTACATTGGTGTCATTTGGACTGTGGTCGTATTCTTCGACTCTCGTGCTTTTATTTTTAGCCATTGTATTTGTCGTTGATCTCCTCCCGCTCTTTTTGCTTATGCCAAAGGGGGAGAGAATTAATAATGACGATGTGCTAATTAATAATTCAAAGCAATTTACCATGAATCTAATTTGATATGTTAGATTCAGGGGGAGTGAAGATATAAAAATGGATTTAGATCCTATATGTCAATAATTGGTTCATATTTCATATCTTTCTCATCTGCTTGATGCGTATGATTAATATTTAATATGAGACTAACGTGTCATCAATGCAGGGGGAGTAAGTAAATTTCAATTGAATCATTATTATTGATTATTATTTATGTTGGTTTGTCATCACCAAAAGGGGGGGAATGTTGAGTATTGATTCCCCAGATTTGGTTTTGATGATGAGCAAACATAAATATTGTGAACTAACTATTTGTGAGCGCAGTTATGGAGATCGTCACCAAAAGAATACGTACATCAAAAGCGACGGCTCAAGACTTCTCAATACGCGTGATCGTGTTCCTGAAGCTTCGTTGAAGCTCAAGGACCATTATTGAAGTCAAGAATAAAGATTGAAGCTTTGAAGACGGTTCGTCATGTTTAATTTAATGTCTTCTAGCTTCATAGAATAGAATGTTAAGCCTTGAGTAGGACTTACATTATAATCTTCTTATCGCTCATATCTTAGAGCTAGGATTACCTTAGAAGCAATTAGAAACTTTCTCGAAGCCTATCGCTTCTTCCCTCGGCTTCTAGTGCATCTTAGTTGGTTCAAGTAGAAGAACCAACCGACTAGATGACGATCTAGTCGGTCGTAAATTCCTCTTGAACCGACTAGATGTCCTTGCTCAATTCAGCCTAGGTACTGTTGATCAATTAGTCGGTCAAAGAAGGTTCACCGGCCGACTAGATGACGATCTAGTCGGTTAGGAATCCTTCTCAGACCGACTAGTTATCATTGCCTCATTTCAGCCTGTGCTACTGTTTCGTGTTAGTCGGTCTAAGAACATTCGTCGACCGACTAGTTATGAAACTAGTCGGTTGGAATTTGTTCTCAGACCGACTAGTTCTCCTTGTTGACAGCTATCGTATTTCAACTCTTAGTCGGTCAAAGAACACTCACCGACCGACTAGTTGGCGAACTAGTCGATTGGCAAGTCTTCTTAGACCGACTAGTTCTATATTGCATGTACCATCTTTCTTGGTTGTCATCCTCTTAGTCGGTTCATGTTGAATCACCGACCGACTAGTTGAGAAACTAGTCGGTCAGTGATCCTTCTTTGACCGACTAGTCTGCTTCAGAATAGAGCCGTTGGAGTGTTAATTGCTACGATTTTTCCTCTCTCTTTCCTCTATCCTATATATACTTGAAGGGGCTCTTTCATAGCATTGGAGGCTGCATATTTTGGGATTTAGAGAAATCAAAGAGAAGCAAATCAACTCCATTCTAAAGCTATCTCTTCTCACTAGAATCTCTCCCTCACTCTTATTCTTTAAGAGAGATTCATTGATTGTGAGCCTTCCAAGCCAAGGGCTTGATCCAAGGTCACCAACTCCACCCTAGGCTTCCATTGCTGGTCAACTTCTTGGAGCTAGGGTTTGGTGACATCTTCTTCCACAACAATCCATTTTTGCCCTAATTTGGTAAGATTTACTCAAGGCATAGGATTTTGTGGTAAGTGTTTCTTTATTTCATTTCAATCGATATTGCAATTGTGTCTCTCGGTTGTGAGAGAGGTTGTGATCCCGGGTTGTGGGAGTCACATTTATATTGTGTATGATTTGGTCTTGTGAAGGTTTTTCACAAGAATTTCATAGTGCTAAATCTTGGGTTAGTGGTTTCAAACTCAAGTATCCAGAGGGGATCCGGGTGGTTGGGACGTAGGATCACTAGGAACAAGTCGAGGAGACTTGGGTGGATCCGAACCCGTTACATACTTTGTTTGCGTTGTCAATTCTTGTTGTTTGTAGTCTATTCCGCTTTGTTGTTTGTATGTTTGCACAATAATTAGGAATAGCACTCTTGATTATTTTAAAGTACTATTCACCCCCCTCTAGTACTTGTGCAGTAGCTACGTAGGGCATTACAGTTCCAATCGGTGTCTTTTGTCCTGACTTCAGGATACAACGATGACAGCAATGACGGTAATAAGCGAAACGGTCTGCCGAATTTCCAATTCACGGCGTCTCATACAAAGGACAAAGTGCCACGTCAATGTACACATCTGGTATGACAATCATCTTGAGCAGATCATGGCAGAAATTTGGCAGCGTAGATGTGGAGCGCATTGCCCGTGTAGTACATCGCCACTGGGGAATCGACGTTCAGCCATTGTGTTTGACACGGCTACATACATGACTGCAGGTAACAACGACGCGACACTCATATCCAGCCGATGATGGCAGAAAATCGACAACGACGTTAATAAACGCAACGAAGATGGGCGCCCGATGAACTCGCGGAAGTTGAAGGGGGAAGCACGTAGATCACGCGCCACTTCATTGCAAACATCTACGAAGACAATCATATGTATCAATTTGTAAGAGTAAAGGGATATGTATCAGTTTGGATCTGTATATGTACGTACTTCAGTATATTAGAATGGGTTGGTCATTTTGGAAAGGTCACCGTTTGAATATGTATCAGCGTTAATCTAAAGGTTTGCATGCAGTTTTTGAATCAGATTGACTAGGTATCAGATTTAATATAAAATTTATTCAGATTGAATAAGTATCGATCTTAATCACAATTAGGTAAAGTTTCTAAGTGAAGTTTGACTGTTGGCATGTTGCGGAATCACAATTTTAGTATGATGAAAATTGGAATGTGAATGATTGAAAGTTGGAACAAAAATTACAACATCTATCAAATATGCTCAAAGTGCACAACGACAAAATTAGTCCGTGCGGGGCGCGTTGAGCTAATGCGCTATCGACGCAACTTTAGCTCAACGCACACAACATGCATAATTCTACTAGGTGTGTGCGCGTTTAACAATTGTTGAGAAACTACCTTTTATATGCTCAAAAAGCGAACACCTGGCTTTCCATTTTGTGCGCTTTGAGCAATTATGTTATGACATAGAAAATTGCTAACTGTGCAGACTTGCTTCATTTGATGTTTTGCACGTTGATGAGATTTGTATTCCAAACGGAATTGTCACCGAGCATAAAGGGCATAATTTTGCCAGTTGTGCGCGGAGCTATTTTTTTAGTGGCTATCAGTTTATCCCAACGCACAAAACTTAGGCAGGCATTAATCATTATTGAGCAGAACATCTGGCTGGTAGCAATCCGCTGTATATTAACGATCACTGCTCTGTATATTCACCAGCACTGCTCTGCAGACTCGAGGGGTCTCTTAGGTAGACCAAAGGTTCCAATATATCGCCGTTGTGCGCTGTGAGCAATTCTGTTAACCATTAAAAATTTGCACGGTGCGAGCAGCAATTAATGTGGAGATATCAGCATATTTTATTGAGTGGGCGAGTAGGAGTTTTTTTCGCACTAACAAAATTGCTCACCGTGCACAACCGGTCAAAATTATTTGTTTTGATCGTGGTGAATGGTGAGCAATTGTAGTAACCACTAACAAATTGGCTAATAAAGGTGCTCAACGGGCAAAAATTATCAATGGGAGTTTGTGGTAAGCAATTTTGTCAGACAATAACATATATGATACAATAACCCTATTCTCACTTGGACTATTTGACACACTAACAATGATACATTCTCATCGCATAACAATTTGGAAAAAAGGTTGATGTTATTAAAAATACTCAGAGCGCAAAACCGGCACTAATATTGCCAGTTCTGCGCATTGAGCCATTTTGTAGGTAAAGACATAATTACTCAAAGCGCAAAACAGGCAATATTACTGCAGTGTTGTGCTCGGTGTAATTGGTATGATACACAACATCAATCCATGCCGATGATGACATTTGCACATTTCGGAAGCCATGATAAAATTTCATCCTACAAAGTGGTCAATTTTTATACCAAAAAAACTTATTACATTGATCAAACGTTTTATCTTACAGATACTAAATAGCATTAGCGGTAGCAATATCCGTACCTTCTACCTTCTCAACGAATGACTGCATCATCTGCTCATAACCAGCCGGCTATCCATCGGCCACATCGTCATGCTTTCTTATCCACACAAGTGAAGTCGGAGGGACGGGACCAGTTGGGTCAAGTTTAACGAAAACAAAGTGATTATCGTTCACATGACCCAACGTTATGTGGCGTCTGTTGGCTCGTTTTACTGGAGGACTTCTCAATGGAAAAAATGTCACACACAGCTGGGTGCAAGCAAATGTACTACACAGTTGGAGCATGATGCAATGATATGTGCCATGTCTGGCAATTGCATCCAGGCATCCCGTGAGGCAACTGCCTCCAAATTAAAATTATATGTAGCCTCACCCATAACACGCAGGTACAAGACGCTGTATGTTCGCATCTCACGGAGCAATTCAATTCTGACAGGCTGCCAATCGGATTGATCCAAGCCCAACTGAACTGACACAGCCATGTACCCACAGTTGCCATCTGCATCCACGTCTACGCAGCCCACTATGAGGGGTCGTAGACAGGGAGGAAAATCCAAATAATATGGTATGAGGAAGTTGTCAGGCAATTCATCAACATAATCATCACGGGGAAACGAAGGTTTCGGCTTCTTTATTTGAAGTTTTTGTAAAGCCCCGCTTCCCAAAAGACACATGAAGCGAGAACGTTACACGGTCCGCTTGAACTGGAGAGGTGAAGCTCGAGTTCAATGAGCGTCTGTGATAAAAACACAGAGGAGAGGTCCTTGCATTTGCGTATCAGAACAATCAGAAACATTTTAGAAAATAAAGCCACATCCAGAGTTATAATGTTCGTACACGAAATTAAACATCAAGCCAGAGCTGGGCTAAAGTAGCAACAGAAATAAACGTACACAAAGCAACTAGACGACTAAAAGTAAACTAAGAAGCTGTAAAGTGTGGGGGGTCCACTAGTCCTCCGCTGGAAGAGGCACTGCGTCAGGGGCGAACTCTTGACTCTCCAAATCTGGCGTCTCGTACTGGTCCTCCGGGTACTCGAGCTCAGAATCTGACATACATCCAAAAACATGAATGTATGTCAGCTAGGGGTCTGCAAGGAAAGTTAGCAACCCAGACAAGATATACGACAGATATGAGTTTAAGAGACATTAAATATTTAAAAGAGATGACTGCAGCAATTTAACATCGACAAATATATAGAAACGGAAATGAACATCCCTAACATGCAATTCTAGATAGTTGCAAGATTTAAAGTAAAGATTTATCTGAGTTCGTTAGCATATCAATTTTCATGACACCAAGTTAGCGTTGTAAGTTTCATGTCAAGAGTTTATATCTAATCTAGGGTTCTCGCCTTTAGGTCGTGATGAGTAGATCATTCCTCTCACGGGGGTTTACCGTGATTGACGCTAACCCACCACATGCGGGTGGTGCTCTTGAGGAGAGGACCCTTCATACGCCCAGTGGCTGCTCAACCCTAACCCCACCGCAATTTTGTGCTGGAACACGAGCCAGCCTAGTCGACTCACACGACATCACGAATTCACGATACCGCCTTCGAGGCGCACGATTTTCACGATGTCACTATTTGTTAGACATGTCAAGACACACAGAAATTTAATATTATCAACATTACTACATTATTGTGATAGTTCTACAAGGCAGAAGTGGGTTGAACAATTTTTAAAGAAATCTTAAAATAATAACGAACACGTGTTTTTATTGAACTTGTTACAGAAGGTATTTTTTTCTCCTTTTTGTTCAAAATTAAGGTTTATCGTATGATATACCGTTGGATCACAAATTTTGTCCTGATCGTCATGGTGTCATTTTCTCACGTCATTTCACGTCAAATTTTCAAGTTATTCAACAATACGTGGAAGCGGCGTAAAAGCGTTGAAACTTCAAAAAATCATATCAATTCATATACTTGCCTGATTTTGACGTTCTTAGTGTCATTGGAAACATCTCGACGAGTACTACGCCGTGGAGAAGACGGTTTACTGGTTTGATGAAATTTAAAATCAGAATAGGCATTTTTCGATCAAAACAGCTTTATTACGAGCTCCTACGACGTCTAATCAACCGGTTTTATTAGGTTATCTACTTTATGGTGTGGGTTATGAGTTGTAGGTAGGGGTACTAACCGTTTCATAGCGAGTGGTGGCAGCGACAGCAATACGTGCAACGTCTATGGTCTGAACTTGTTGCGGCAGCGAGGGAAACAGCGGATAGCAGCGTCTGGAGACTTAGCAGGTGGTTACGACGCTTGGAGAAGTGCTGACGGTAGTTTGTGCATGGGTAGGGGCCGCGGTAACAGATCTGAGCATGCACGAGGGAGGAGACACCGTGTGACAACCTGGGCACGCGTAGGGATATGAGGAGGCGCGCCTGGCTGATGCGCATGGGGCGACAGGATCTGGGCACGGCTGCCGCATCGCGCGGCCTGACGACGTGGAGGAGGTAGCTGCGTCGCTAGTTGGCTGCGAGTAGGTGTGCTGGGCGGTGCTTGTGAAGGATCAGCAGCTCCTTGCATGGATAAGATGTACAGAGGAGAGGGCTGGGCATTGCGTTGATGGTGAGGGAGGAGAACAGCTGGGCACGGGGGAGAAGTTGCGGCGCTGTCGTGTGGAGGGAGCAGCTCGCGACCGGAGGAGGAGAGCAGCAGGTCGCCGCGAGTTTCGTGTGTTGGCGTGGATAAAACGGCAGGGCATCGCTTGGTTGATGCGAGGAGAAAAGAAACCGCGAGCTGATCGCGTGGGGGAAGAAAGAGAGGGTAGGGGAGAGGCGGCTGCCTGGAGTTTAGTCCTAGTGTTTTTTTCTTATATCAGGGAATATGGTTCAGGCCTAGGGTTAATTTTATAAAGGAAAGAGGGGGCTGTGTACTGCACGTGAATAAGGGGCCTAAGTTTCCTTATATGATAACATTGGGGGTTTTGCCTTAAGTTACTATTTTAATAGCTAGGGTTCCTATTACAATTGTAGGGTGAGCTGCTCATGGGAAAGTCTGTGCTTATGATGGCCTTAGGTTAGAAATACTTATAGCTTTAGGATTATTAAAAAGATTTGTGTATAGGTTGAAAACACAACACGTAAAAGGGGTTGGCCTAGGGTCTGTTTCCTTTCCTTTTTTTGTTAAAGGCTGGCTATGTGTGTCATGCGGCCAAGGGGTTCAAAAACGTGGGTGATAGGGTTTAATGTTCAGACTATTAAGGAATCCTTAGTAATAGGAAGGGCTAATTAGGATGGGATTATATTAGGAAGGATTTTGAAAAAGATCAATGGGGTTTTAATAGGTACAATCAAGGAAAATAAATAGCTAGCAAATAAGTTTAAATGGGTTTTATAAGGAAGGTCTCCATTTGAATTTTGAAGATTTGAAATGATTTGAAATTCAAATTTTGAATTTTGAAATTTTAAATTAACTTAATAAGAGATACTAAAATGAAAAAAAACAAGAATTTTATTTGAGTGTCATAAAATGATGATTGTAATAATTAATATGACAAAGCTGGCACGTGCACGGAGATAGTCACGCCTAACTACGGATACGGGAGAATATTACACGAGGGAAGTACAGACAAAACGTATCGTAAAAACTGGTCGTTACAGTTTCGGACGCCTACTACTTTCCTTCACAGGTCTCATCTTCAATTTAGGCTTCTCTTTTGCTGCCGCCTTATGCTCCGCAATCGATTGCAACCGTGGAGCCTTAACGGGCTTCCTCCTAACTGTAGGGTTCACCGTCTCATCCGAAACATGCGCAGAAATCTCATCAACCAGTGGACAAATTTGTTTAAGAATGCCATCCATCTCCTTGTGCTCATCAAAATAAGTGGCCACAGCTGTCTCCTCCTCCCTCCCAGCAGTCTGAGCATCCACATTATGATCCCCCGTCTCCACCGTCGCCCCCAACTCCAACGTAAGCTCAGCTTGCATCAACCCAGCATCCTCCATCTTCTCATCCTACACATCCTCCACAGTCGCCTCATCTACCTTCAGCTCCTCATTCACGCCAGCTGCATTCTCCCCCTCATCCATCTCAACAGTCTGGTCATCCACATTACGTTCCACCATCCCCGTCGTATCCACCAACTTCCCAATATTATCCTCAGCAATCAAATCAGTAGCCACTTCCTTATCATCATCCTCCTTATTCTCCTTCTCCTCATACACCTTCAGCTCCACGGTCTCAGCCACTGCATTATCCTCCACCAGTACCTCCTCAGCATTCTGCACCTCCACGTTAAGGGCAATCGTCTCCTCCGTCTCCACCAACTCCCCAATAACATAATCATCTACAGTCAACTCAACAGCCACTGCATTCTCAGCCTCATCCTCCCCATAAACATCATGCACCATCGGCTCCACATTCTCCTCCGCTGCATTAACCTCATCCTCCTCCACAGCATTCTGCTCCTGCCCACTAAGAGCCAACTTCTCAGCAGCATGCTCCATCGCATTACGATCCACCTCATCATCCTGTCAATAAGCAGCCAATGCAGTCGCCTCCTTAGCATCATCCACCTTCTCCTCATCTCCCTTCTGCTCCTCCTCAACATTATCCACATGCAACACAAGCTCATCACCCACAATTCTACACGGTGATGCTAACTCCTTCAACTTGTTTACAATACCCACACTCTGCCCCCTTAGTAATCGGGTACGTGCATTATAAATTGATTTGATTAGTGTTTCCTTGAAGGATTTAGTTTCCTTCAGGCCTTTCAAAATTACTGACGGCAGCACCTTTCTATTTGCCAAGTCTTGCAATGCTTCCACCTCTTTTCCCTGCAACATCCCGTCGTCGGAATGGCCCGCGACATAATTTGCAGCTTGATGGTTGTGCCTGCCATCAACGACCGTTAAACTCCACTCACCGCCATCGCCCACCTCATTACCACGCAATTTGAACGGGCATCCACACTTGTTGGTTCTAACTAGCCGGTTGCTCTTTCGTACAGGTCGGTGTCCCCTGTAGTTCCCGCTTCTTGCACATGCATAGTAGGCAGTAGGAGTCCTATTGGACGATTTACTCATACTCGACGCACTGGTAACAATCACATGCCCCTGTTGTCGTCCGACTCTCTTTATCCACTGAAAGAGCTCGTCTCTACTTTTAAAAAGTTGAATTGTTGTAAATTCGGCTGTATAATCCATATACACCAGTATCAAACAATTCATACAACTAATTGGACCAGGAACCAAACAGTAGTTTCATTATTGCCGTAAATATAAATCAATATTACCTCGGAATTTTTTAGCATCTCCATCAATCTCAACTGTATATGCAGGCAAGTAAAAACCAAAAATTTCTCCTTCTATTTCTACACATTGTAATAAGAATATCAAATAAAATGTACTTAACAGTATATACTTACCAAATCGCGATTTCGACAAATTTAGGTTGAAACCCCCTAAATCGATTGCTATCGCTTCAACGATTTGTTTGAACGCAACAGTTGACACTGTGATGTAAATGTCGAGCCCAGAAATAAAAATCAAATATTTGGAATTTCCGTCTGTGCGCCTTGAGCAATCTACGAAAAACGTGCCGTTTGATATTCCGCCTTGAGCAATCTGTGGAAGGTTATAGCTGTGAGCGGTGAGGAGAATTTATCAAGAGGTGAAAGAGGGTCCTAACGGGTCATAACGGGTAAAAATTTTAACCCGTTGTGTGCTTCGAGTAAATTCGGTGGTTTAGTTGGCATATTTTACTCGGCGCACACAACGGTTATATTTTAACACGATTTGAACCGTTTTGCATGCTGAGTAATCTTACATGGATTGTCAGGATTGCCATTAGTAACGGTAATCGTTATTAATCGCGACGCTAAGAACGATTTTGCCCGGTTGTGCACGCTGGGTAGTTCTAAATTTTGTTTTTAATATATATTCTATTGGATTACTCATATTCTTATGCCGATGTTAACAACATTATTGATACGTATAAAATAATATAATACCAACGTGATAACTATCATAATTTGTATTAATTAACAGCCTTAAGAAATACTAGATAGATTGCGTGTGTTATTAAGCATTCAAAATCTAGTATATATCAGTTTGTACCCGTTCATCAAAAAGTTAGTATGAGGCAAACTTGATTAGTTGGTATATCGTTGAGCATAACTTATAGATACGATACACCACAGCACGGCATACAGATGATAACATTTGCACATTTAGGCAGACATGATAAAATTTCATGCTACCTGTTTCAGAGTGTTTTCTCACTACAAAGCGTTGACCGTGGAGAACCCGGTCAACGTGGTCAAGGGGCCCGCTTTGGGTCCCTTGGGGGGCTTCGAATTGGTGCAGAAGGGGCGAGGGGAAGCCTCGGCCCTTGTTGATATGCTCGGCCTCGGATAGTCGTGCTCGGCCTCGGCTGAAAGGGGGACGAGGGGTAGCCACAGGCGCCCGGGTAGATGCACGGCCGACGAGAGGCGAGGGGAATCTCGGACCTGACTAAGACGCTCGGCGTCGGTGGGGTGTGCTCGGCCTCGGCAGGTTGACGGTGAGGGGAAGCCTCACTATCCAGTCGGACGAGTGGTCGGAGAGGGGCGAGGGGTAGCCTCGGCCCGTTGATCAACTGTCCACCTGCGTAGACGAGAACGCTCGTCAGGGGGCCGGACCTTGGTTCCGGCCAAATCCCCTCCGATGCCTAAGTCAGATAGTGATCTGAGAAAGGAGGCCCGGCGGAGACGGTTCGACTCGTGAGGAGATCGTAACGGCGTCTCTCGGCGCGAGCGGGGGAGGAAGGAGATGAATTGGGGGAACGAGGTCGTTGATGGAGTACCTTAGGTTTTTCTACCTGAGATGCGGTCCTCTTCTTCTTCGTCCTCCGAGCCCTTTTGTAGAGCTCCCTGCATGATTGCCTCTGGCCCACGTCGCACACCCGCCCTCGATCGTGCCCCATCAATCTGCCCCCTCGCCGCCGCTCTCTTCGCCCTTCCAGCACCTCCCCATTACCGCCATTTAGTGGTCGCGCGTTCCGGGGAACGGTTTTCGCAGGAGTGGGTGAGTGTCCAGCGGGTTATCGGGGCCGGGTCGGATCGACATTCGAGAAGATCCCTTACAGGGCCTTTGTTGAATGGGCTTGAGGTGGCAGGTGGGCCTTCGACCAGTAGTCGGGCTCCTGGGTTCGTGTCTTTTGGGGTCTCGGTCAAATAGGCGTAACAATTGCCCCCATCGGTCGAGTTGATCGGCTTCGGCCTGTTCGGCTCGGCCGATGTGACCTCTGCCGATTTTGACAAGCTCGCCAGTCGATGCCGACTCATTTATTAGTCGTCATCATGGGTGGGCCCGTTCGATATTTTTAAGGCGCGGGCTCCGAAGCGCCGTTGGTCCTCTGATGCCGCCACGTGTGGCTGCAAACTTACCCCCTCCGTTCGCGGGGCCGTCTTCAGTTGAGAAGCTGAGGGGTTCGGGCGCCGCCATCGGTTGGATCGATCGGCCTCGGCTAGCTTGGTATAACCGCTCCGCCTCCTGGGGTTCCGAGTGGCGCTTCAGCCGAGGCGTGGTCATAAATGTAGGTCATGATGAGGCGGACCGATTGGACTTCCCCTGGCGCCGGTTTCGAAACGCCGCCAGTTCTTCGAAGCCTGCCGCGCGTTCTTGTCAGCCGCTTTGAATTCACCCCTGCGCCCGGTATATAAAATCCTCAGCCGCGTTGATCTCCACTTCTCTTTTGCTTCTCCCGGTATTCAAAGCTTTCCACAACTCGGAGTTTCCCGTCGCCCTCGCTTCCTTGCCTTCTCCAGACCAGTCGAAAAAAGGTAATTCCTCTCTCGCTTTTCATCTCATGGCTGCTCTTAGGATAGGTGGTTCTGGTCAAAGGGCAAGGGATCCTTCGGAGTCCAGGCGGGGTGAGCCCCGGCTAGGGGGATCAGGTTCCCCCGCCGGGAGTCGTTCTCTTCAGGATAAGGGGAAGGAGAAACTTTTTCCAGACTACACCTGTGATGACGTGGCGTCGGCTGCCGTACGGCTTAATGTGCCCCCGGTTGTCCTCCGTACGCCGTCGAGGACCCCTCCTTCGGTGGCCGCGGAGATCCGGGAGAGATATCTCTGCTTCCCATACGAGGTTCGGGTTCCATTTGTCGACGAGCGGATTTGCCTTCCGAGGAGCAATGAGGTCGGCGTCTACGTCGAGATGTTCCGCCTGGGTCTTCGCTTCCCGCTCCATCCCTTCTTCATCCAGGTCATGGAACATTTCACAGTGTCCCTGTGTCAGTTCACCCCGTGTTCGATCGCGGTACTGACGGGCTTCGTAACGCTCTGCTGTTCCCGTGGTCTGGAGCCGACTCTCCCCCTTCTCTTCCACTTTTACCAGGTCCAGACAGTCGGTCCGGGGTCATGGCTGCTACTCCGAGCTCGTTCGAGGAGGGAATGCCTGATCGGGTTACCCCGCTGGTCAGGGGATTGGAACTCGGATTATGTTTTCGTGGTCTTCTTGGGGGAGGCCCAGATTCTAACAAGCTGGGGCAGTTCTGTCCATCCTCGCCCGTCGTTAGTTCTCTCAGACGCCGACCGGGCAGCCGCTGCGCTTCTGTTGGCTCTTCCTTTGGAAACGAAGTCCATCTGGTCTTTGTTGGACGACCTACTCCTGAAGGCCGTATTGTGGTCTCCGGGTAGGTCGCTTTTTCATCCCCGGATCGCCCTATGACTCATCCTGATTTCGGTCTCCTTTGCAGGGATGGCTGGCCGCGAATTCGTCCGTGACTTCGATGAGCTGATCCGTCGTGGTGCCGCTCGGAGCCGAGGTAGTACCTCTGGAAGGGCGCCTCGGAGGACCGTTGAGGAGGAAGTGCGCCGAGCCGAGCCTTCCGTGGGCAAGGTGGTGGCCGCGCCTCCCGCCTCTTCTTCTGGCGATCCCCTTCCGGGGGGTGAGGATGGTGCGAGGCGGAAGCGTTCCCCTCCGGCACCTTCGGAGCCCCACGGTGTAAAGAAGAGGAAGGAGGACGTGGATCCCTCCGGTCCGGAAGGTTCCGCGCTTCCCGTGGCGTCCGCCGGGGATCCTTCGATAGCTTTGCCAGCCACCCCCCTCGCAGCGTCTTCGCCCGTATCACCAGGGGTCGGGGCCTTGTTGGCGAGCGACTTGGCTTCGATCGTCGTCCCTGGGAGTTCGATGTTTGTTGACCGAGCCCTGGCCCAGCAGGTTGCCGAGGTCTCCGTCCCTCCCCGGGACCGCAGCCTCCTCAAGAAGATCCCGGCCGACAAGATGTCGGATTCCTTTGTCTGGATCCTTCAACAGGTTCGGTTATCTTGCTATCCTCTCTTTCTCTTTATTCTCTTCTTAGCCCATGTCTCATCTTTTCAGGGTTCGGTGCTCGCTGTGGAGTTGCAGTGTCGAGCCGTCCGCTTGAGGGAGCTGGAGGAGTCCTCCATGAGGGCTCAGGAGCGGGCCGGGGCGGCTGAGGTGGCTATGACGGAGGCCCAGATGGAGTCTCGGCGTCTCAACCTCCATGTGGCCGAGTTGGAGGGACGAGTGGGTGACCTCCAGGGAAAGCTGGAGGATGCTCATCAGTCGGCTGAGGAAGCGGCGGAGTCGTTCCGCTTGGAGAGGGAGGAGCTTCAGAGGGAACTGTCGGATCGGCGCCAGGTGGTGCGGCTTGCAGAGGAGGTGGAGAAGGGCGTCATCGAGACCTTGGGGAAGAGGATCTTCGAGGTTCTCAGGGGGGCTTTCGGTAAGTATGAAGACCTCATCGCCCCTCGGATCGTCGAAGTCGTCCAGTCTTCTTTCCGGGAATGTGCAGAGCGTGTTCGGCAAGCCCCACCGCCGGTCGATCCCCCTCGCTCCGAGCAGGGCGAAGTGCCCGAGGATGTGTCCTCCCGAGCTCGATCTCCCTAAGCCGTCCCTCCCGGCCTTATCCTCAAATTTTTAAGCATTCGCTTCGCTTTGGGCCAGTCTACTTGAAACGGATCCCTGGCCCCAGCTATCTCCTTCGGCTTTATTATCGGTTCCATGGCCAATAATTGCTGGTTGCATGGCTGTTAGCTTGGGCTACCTACTTCGGGTCTTTTGTCAACCAATTTCGCTCTGTCGGTGTCGATCTAGCTTCTGTAGGCGAAGAACTCTGTCATTCGTCGCAAGTAGATTGTTTGTAGGGTGTTTCCTTTGCCTTGCTCCCCTGTAAATAAGACGCATTTTTGTATTCTGGTTAGTTATTATAAACGAAATCGACTTACTTGGACTTCTTGTGTACTTTGCGTTGTCGCCTTGTTCTTGGCTTAGAAATGGACGAAGCTGACGTTGGCTGGGGGGATCCTCCCCAGACTTAGGGGCGCAGGAGTCGTTCAGCGAGGGCAAAGCTCCTCGGCCTAGGACCGGTCGGCGTCCGTGTCTGCTGGGGGAATTGCCCCCAGACTTACGAGCGCTGGTGTCGGTCGGCGAGGGCTAAGCTCCTCGGCTTAGGACCGGTCTTGGGGGGATTCTCCCCAGACTTAGGGGCGCAGGAGTCGGTCAGCGAGGGCAAAGCTCCTCGGCCTAGGACCGATCGGCGTCCGTGTCTGCTGGGGGAATTGCCCCCAGACTTATGGGCGCTGGTGTCGGTCGGCGAGGGCTAAGCTCCTTGGCTTAAGACCGGTCTTGGGGGGATTCTCCCCAGACTTAGGGGCGCAGGAGTCGGTCAGCGAGGGCAAAGCTCCTCGGCTTAGGACCGGTCAGCGTCCGTGTCTGCTGGGGGAATTGCCCCCAGACTTATGAGCGCTGGTGTCGGTCGGCGAGGGCTAAGCTCCTCGGCTTAGGACCGGTCTTGGGGGGATTCTCCCCAGACTTAGGGGCGCAGGAGTCGGTCAGCGAGGGCAAAGCTCCTCGGCTTAGGACCGGTCGGCGTCCGTGTCTGCTGGGGGAATTGCCCCCAGACTTATGAGCGCTGGTGTCGGTCGGCGAGGGCTAAGCTCCTCGGCTTAGGACCGGTCGGCGTCCGTGCCTGCTGGGGGAATTGCCCCCGGTCTTATGGACGCTGGAGTCGGTCGGCGAGGGCAAAGCTCCTCTTCCTACTCTAGTGAGGCGACGGTCCCCAACCTTTCATGCTATTGGTGTCATGTCAACTCCATCCGGGTTTTAAATGAAGATAACAAAAAGGGATGCATTTGTACTCTCAAGAGTCCTGCCGGACCGGTACATTTGGAGGAAATGGAAGAAATGAAGCTAGACAGAGGGATGTAAACTTAGATAACTCCCTCATACTAGGCCGCTTCCGGGGGGAGAGACGTAGCCCGCTCACTCTATGATGCGGAGGGGGCCTTGGATGGTGTTGATCTTCTTCCCCTTGTCTGGCTGTGTGGAGGTCCCTTCTCCGTGGGCCGGCTCGTCGGCCTGATTCCTGGCGTGCCCTCGGCTCATCAGCTTCTCAATGTCCTTTTTCAAATGCCAGCAATCTTCTGTGTCATGACCATCGTCTTTGTGGTACTTGCAGTACTTCTCCCTGTTCTTCCCACCTCTTTTAGCCTTCGGTGGGGGGCGATCAGCTCGCTCTTCCTTCTGTACTTGGGCGAGAATGGCGTCCGGGGTGATGTCCCTCGCGCTCTCTCCCCGCTGCCTGTTCCTCTGCCTCTTCTCGGTCCGGTACCCTTCGGGGCTAACTCGTCCGCCGTCGCCGCGCTTGGTCCATCGAGCGGCTTTTCCTGCATCCTCGGCCAAGGCCTCCTCGGTCAGCATGAAGCGTTCGGCCCTTGCCATGATCCCGGGGAGGTCCCTCGGGGGGTCGTTGTGTAGGGACTTCTTGAGGCCCCTGTGGCGAAGTCCTTTCTTAAGGGCCGTCTGGACCACCAGGTCGGGTGGGTTGTTCACGTTCAGCCTTTCCGCATTGAAGCGGCGCATGAACTGTCGGAGTGGCTCGGCCGGGCCTTGCACTATGTTGAACAGATGTTCAGCACCAGGTTTGATCAGCCTCCCCGCCATGAACTGTTTGCAGAACAACTGGGCGAGTTGTTCGAAACTGTCGATGGAGCGGCCAGGCAGGCTGTGGTACCAGATCCTCGCCGCTCCCCTGAGAGTAGAATAGAAGCCCCGGCAAAGCAGGTCATCGTCAGCTCCCTGGAAGGCCATGTCCCCCTCGTAGTCCATCACGTGGTGTGCCGGGTCTCCTATTCCATCGTACTTTCCCAGCACCGGGATCCGGAATCGGGAGGGGACCCGTGCGTCGGTTATTCTCCGTGACAAGGGGCACCGGTCTCCGTGGATGCCTCCGGGGATGCGGTACTCGCCTGCCTCTGGATCGACCGGGGGTGGAGGTAACACCGGCGCCAGCGGGGCTGGCTCCGCAGCCTTCGCCACGCTGGGGGCCGGGCTGTCCCGACGTTCCCGACTCCTCCTGCGGGAGCTCCTGCTCCGCCGCGATCGGTCTCTCGAGTGGTGTCGTTCGCTTCTCCTGCGGCGGGACGACCGCGATCGACGAGACGATGCCGTGCTCGATTCGCCGTCCGTCCCTTCGGTCTCTCTTCGGCTCCTTTCACGATAGGGTGAGGAGGCGCGTGACCTCGCCTGACGAGAGCCGGACAGCGTGAACCGACGCTCCGTGTTCGGCTTCCGGGTCCCGTGGTCGTCGACCACGGCGGATCGCAAGTGTGGGGGACCCCCCGCCCATCGATGGTTGTCGTCCAACGTGCCTCCGTTGGGTGGCGCAGGGCCGACGAGCTGCTGCACCGTCGCGACCAACGTCTGGAGGCTCGCGTTGGTCTCCTGAGCCAGGGCGCGGAGCTGTCCCTGCGTGGCCAGTTCTGAGCCGCCGGTTTCTTCGATGGAGAGGGTGGGGTGGCCGCTGACGGGCGTGTCCTCGGGATTGCCGTTTGTTGTGCCATTCCCCTCCTCCGGGATGGGGGGCATGCGCTTCCTTCCATTACTGGCTCGTGCCATTGTTGGTGTGGTTTGCTTCTTCGTGGGACGGTCTTTCGTTCCCACAGACGGCGCCAGATGTTTCAGAGTGTTTTCTCACTACAAAGCGTTGACCGTGGAGAACTCGGTCAACGTGGTCAAGGGGCCCGCTTTGGGTCCCTTGGGGGGCTTCGAATTGGTGCAGAAGGGGCGAGGGGAAGCCTCGGCCCTTGTTGATATGCTCGGCCTCGGATAGTCGTGCTCGGCCTCGGCTGAAAGGGGGACGAGGGGTAGCCACAGGCGCCCGGGTAGATGCACGGCCGACGGGAGGCGAGGGGAATCTCGGACCTGACTAAGACGCTCGGCGTCGGTGGGGCGTGCTCGGCCTCGGCAGGTTGACGGTGAGGGGAAGCCTCACTATCCAGTCGGACGAGTGGTCGGAGAGGGGCGAGGGGTAGCCTCGGCCCGTTGATCAACTGTCCACCTGCGTAGACGAGAACGCTCGTCAGGGGGCCGGACCTTGGTTCCGGCCAAATCCCCTCCGATGCCTAAGTCAGATAGTGATCTGAGAAAGGAGGCCCGGCGGAGACGGTTCGACTCGTGAGGAGATCGTAACGGCGTCTCTCGGCGCGAGTGGGGGAGGAAGGAGATGAATTGGGGGAACGAGGTCGTTGATGGAGTACCTTAGGTTTTTCTACCTGAGATTCGGTCCTCTTCTTCGTCGTCCTCCGAGCCCTTTTGTAGAGCTCCCTGCGTGATTGCCTCTGGCCCACGTCGCACACCCGCCCTCGATCATGCCCCATCAATCTGCCCCCTCGCCGCCGCTCTCTTCGCCCTTCCAGCACCTCCCCATTACCGCCATTTAGTGGTCGCGCGTTCCGGGGAACGGTTTTCGCAGGAGTGGGTGAGTGTCCAGCGGGTTATCGGGGCCGGGTCGGATCGACATTCGAGAAGATCCCTTACAGGGCCTTTGTTGAATGGGCTTGAGGTGGCAGGTGGGCCTTCGACCAGTAGTCGGGCTCCTGGGCTCGTGTCTTTTGGGGTCTCGGTCAAATAGGCGTAACACTACCAATCTGTCAATATGAAATAAACAATCCATAGTTGTTACGCCTATTTGACCGAGACCCAAAAGAAACGTGCCCAGGAGTTCGACCACAGGTCGAGAGCCCATCTGCATCCTCAAAAGCCCGTTGAGCAAAGGCCCTATAAGGACCTTCTCGAACGTCGATCCGACCCGGCCCCAATAACCCGCTGGTCACTCGCCCACTCCTGCGAAAACCACTCCCCCGGACGCGCGACCACTAATGGCGATAATGGGAAGGTGCTGGCATGGCGGAAAGGGCGGCGGCGAGGGGGGACTGATGGGGCGCGATCGATGGCGGGCGTGGGACGTGGGCCAGAGGCAATCACGCAGGGAGCTCTACAAAAGGGCTCGGAGGACGACGAAGAAGAGGACCGCATCTCAGGTAACAAAACCTAAGGTACTCCATCAACGACCTCATTCCCCCAATTCATCTCCTTCCTCCCCCGCTCGCGCCGAGAGACGCCGTTACGATCTCCTCACGAGTCGAACCATCTCCGCCGGGCCTCCTTTCTCAGATCACTATCTGACTTAGTCATCGGAGGGGATTTGGCCGGAACCAAGGTCCGGCCCCCTGACGAGCGTTCTCGTCTACGCTGGTGGACAGTTGATCAACGGGCCGAGGCTACCCCTCGCCCCTCTCCGACCACTCGTCCGACTGGATGGTGAGGCTTCCCCTCACCGTCAACCTGCCGAGGTCGAGCACGCCCCACCGAGGCCGAGCGTCTTAGTCAGGTCCGAGATTCCCCTCGCCTCCCGTCGGCCGTGCATCTACCCGGGCGCCTGAGGCTACCCCTCGTCCCCCTTTCAGCCGAGGCCGAGCACGACTATCTGAGGCCGAGCATCTCAACAAGGGCCGAGGCTTCCCCTCGCCCCTTCTGCACCAATTCGAAGCCCCCCAAGGGACCCAAAGCGGGCCCCTTGACCACGTTGACCGGGTTCTCCACGGTCAACGCTTTGTAGTGAGAAAACACTCTGAAACATCTGGCGCCGTCTGTGGGAACGAAAACTGTCCCACGAAGAAACAAACCACATCTGCGATGACGCGGCCTCCCTCCTCTCAGTGAAAGAAGGGCGAGGCCCCGACGCGGGGCGACAGGGCCCGCCATCGTTGCCAAGAAGGGGCATGGGACCGACGCGAGGAGAGTTGTGGGGAAAGGGCCGGGATGCCCTCCCCTTCCCCACCGGTCGGGAGACCGAGTGCACCCATAACGGCACGCAGCTCGGACGTGGCTTTGGTGGTATCGGTGGTCATAGACACTACCTTAGTGCGACGGCTGCTTGTCGACACCGGCAGCTCCTGTGACGTCCTATTTATGTCAACCCTGGAGAAGATGGGCCGGCAGAAAGAAGACTTGCGACCTCGTTCGGGTCCCGTGGTCGGATTCACGGGTCACTCCACCCCCATCATCGGCACTATCCATCTCCCGGTAACGCTCGGAAACACACCAGACTCTGTGACCCTAGCGGTGGAATTCATCGTATTGGGGATCGGGTCGGAATACAACGGGATCATCGGCCGACCCCTACTCAACGCCGTCGGCGCGGTGGTCTCGACCCTCCATCGGACCATTAAGTTCCGAACGCCGGGGGGGATGGGGCAAGTCGAAGGCGACGCGGGAAGACCGAATACCTGCTATCAACTGACGGAGGAAGGTCCCGAGGATCGACTAGCTGACCGGATGGCCGTGCTCGACTTAAGGAGTGGGCCCAGGCCCACCCCTGCGGAGGAGCAGGAGCAAATCCCGGTCACGGACATCGAGGGCCGGTTCGTCTCGATCGGGAGAGGGCTGAGCCTGGACCTGAGGGATCAGTTGATCGAATGCCTGGAGGCGAACCTGGACATCTTCGCCTGGTCGCCCGAAGACATGCCCGGCGTGGACCCCCAGGTGATCGTCCACCAGATCAACGCTGACCCCAACTTCAAACCGGTTAGGCAGAAGAAGCGTAACCTGGGCGGCGAGAAGATGAAGGCAGCCTCCGAGGAAGTGGAGCGTCTCCTCGATGCCGGCTTCATAAGAGAAGTCTGGTATCCGGAGTGGCTGTCGAACGTGGTGATGGTCAAAAAACCCAACGGGAAGTGGCGAATGTGCGTGGACTTCAGTGACCTCAACAAGGCCTGCCCCAAGGATAGCTACCCCCTGCCGCGCATCGACCACCTGGTGGACAACGCCTCGGGATACGAGATGCTAAGCTTCATGGACGCTTACTCCGGGTACAATCAAGTCCAGATGGACCCCCGGGACGAAGAGATGACTGCCTTCACGACGGACCGGGGAACCTACTGCTACAGGAAGATGCCCTTTGGCTTGAAGAACGCGGGGGCCACCTACCACAGAATGGTCAACAAGGTGTTCAGCTCCCAGATCGGAAGGAACCTAGAAGTCTATGTCGACGACATGCTTGTCAAGTCAAGGCGACCGGAAGACCACATCGCCGACTTGCGGGAGACCTTCGAGCGGTTGCGGCGACACCACATTCGGCTCAACCCCGCGAAATGCACGTTCGGGGTAAGATCTGGCAAATTCTTGGGATTTATGATAACTAATCGTGGTATTGAAGCTAATCCCGACAAGATCGATGCGCTGGTTAACATGCGCGAGATGACGACGATCAAGGAGCTACAGAGGCTGAACGGGCGCATCGCAGCCCTGGGGTGATTCCTTTCCAAATCAGCGGAAAGATCGCTTCCCTTCTTCAAGGTCCTGAGGAAAGCAATCGCGGAACCTCCGAACAATAGGAAGACAATACTCTGGGACGAAGACTGCTCCCGGGCGTTCGGGGACCTCAAAAAGTACCTCCGCAGCCCCCCTCTCCTGTCCAAACCCCGGGAAGGGGAGTCGCTGAGCCTTTACCTGGCGTGCGCGGAAGAAGCTGTGAGTTCGGTGCTGATCTGGGAGGACGGCGGGGTGCAATGGCCGGTATATTACACGAGCCGGATCTTGAAGGGGGCGGAGGTGCGATACTCACCCATGGAGAAACTGGCGTACGCCCTCGTCCTCTCAGCGCGAAGGCTCCGACCCTATTTCCAGGCCCACACCATACTGATCCTGACCGACTCACAGCTGGAACAGAACCTCAAGAGATTCGATCGAATGGGAAGGATGCTAAACTGGGGAGTGGAACTGAGCGAGTTTGACCTCCGATTCAAACCGCGCACGGCCATCAAGGGACAGGCCCTAGCCGACTTCATCACCGAATGCACGACGGAAGGAAATGGCCCCCCAGAGGGAGAAGGCCCGGGGACGGTAACTGCTCAACCCTTGTCCTTTCTTTCGGCTGACCACTCTCAACCAGAGGATCCAGGAGCGTGGATAGTTCATGTGGACGGGTCGGCCACGCAGTCAGGAGGAGGGGCCGGGATTGCGATCCGATCTCCGGAGGGGAACATCGCGGAATACGCGTTGCGGTTCAAGTTCTCGGCCACGAACAACGTGGCGGAATACGAAGCTGTGATCAACGGCCTGAGGCTGGCCCTGGAGCTCGGGGCCGAGTCCGTCCGCCTCCTCAGCGACTCGAAGCTCATTGTCAACCAACTTTTAGGGAGTTACGAGGCACGGGAGGAGGCGATGCAGAGATATCTCCCAGTCGCCAGAGCGGCGATGTCCAAATTCAAGGACGTGGAGGTCTTACACCTCCCACGGTCAGAGAATGCGCGGGCCGATGCGTTGTCAAAACTGGCCTCGTCCTCGCCAAAGGAGCTGGGCCGCACCATCTACGTAGAGAACCTGCCGTCCCCCAGCACGATGGAGCACGAGGTGATGGCGATCGACCAAGAGCCCACCTGGATGGACCCGATCATCCGATACCTCACCCACGGAGAGGTGCCGGCTGATGGGGATGAGCGCCGAACCCTGGAGAGAAAAGCACTCTGATACGTGATCCATGAGGGGACGCTCTACCGGAGGCGCTGGACCAAGACAGACGTCCTCCCATACCTGAAGTGCATCGGACCGCAAGAAGCTGACTACGTCCTACGGGAGGTTCACGACGGGATCTGCGGGAATCACCACGGGGGCAAGATAGTCGCGTAGAAGATCTTAAGGCAGGGGTACTACTGGCCGACCTTGGCCAAAGATGCTACAAGCTACGTGCAGAAATGCCAAGAATGCCAGAGGTACGCCCACCACATCTCGACTCCTCCATCAGAGCTCATCCCCATTGTGAGCCCCCTCCCCTTTGCGAAATGGGGTCTCGACATCCTCGGACCGTTCAAGCCAGGACGAGGGCAGCGGAAGCACCTGATCGTGGCAGTGGACTACTTCACCAAGTGGATCGAGGCCGAGCCGTTGGCAACCATCACATGGAAGAAAGCGAAAAGCTTCGTGTGGAATTCCATCATCTCCCGATTCGGAGTACCACGGGCCATCGTCACGGACAACGGGAAGCAGTTCGATTCAGCAGGGTTTAAAGATTTTTGCGAGGAATGGGGAATCAAGCTCCTCTTTGCCTCGCTAGCACACCCCCAAACCAACGGGATGGCAGAAGCGGCCAACAAGTGTATCATAGAGCCCCTCCGGAAGAAAGTGAAGGATGCCGAAGGGAACTGGCCGGAAGAGCTCCCCGGGATACTCTGGTCATACCAGACGACCCACAAGGAGGCTATTGGCGAGACCCCCTTCATGCTCACCTACGGGGCCGAGGCAGTGGTACCGGTCGAATTGGGTGAAGAATCTCTTCGCCTCAAATACTTTGACGAAGGCCGGAACTCGCAGGGCCTAGGGCTCAGCCTGGAGCTCCTCGACGAGCGACGGGAGCAGTCACTGGCCACCATCGTCCGCCAAAAGCAGAAGGTGGCCCGATACTACAACGCTCGGGTGCGGGGGAGAAGCTTCCACCTCGGGGACCTGGTCCTCCGGAAGGCGGGCTTCACCACCGATACCGCTCGCAAAGGGAAGCTCGCGGCTAGATGGGAGGGACCCTACAAGGTCGTCGAGGTCCT
Organism: Scilla litardierei; assembly: GCA_030789695.1. Lineage (NCBI taxonomy): Eukaryota > Viridiplantae > Streptophyta > Magnoliopsida > Asparagales > Asparagaceae > Scilla > Scilla litardierei. The sequence continues at coordinate 85,685,904 of CM061131.1, read as the reverse complement.
CGGACCTGCAGCCTACCGACTAGCCGACATGGAAGGGAGAGTTCTCACTCACACTTGGAATGCGGAATATTTACGCAAGTACTTTCAATAGATGTATCGTTTCCTATGAAATAAATTTGTTTTAAATTCATTCCCTTCCAGATAAAGCAAAAAGGTATACAGAAGGATACACGAAGAGGTCGAGGGGCATTCCCCTCCCTCATTTTTCTCCGGGGGCGCCAGGGGAGCCACAGGCTGGAGGCGCACTAGGGTCTCCCCCCTTACTCCGTTCGGCGTCAGAGTACATCCGAAGTTTCTCGAAGTTGATCCCCGAGAGCGGGAACTTCTCTTGGATCTCGGACTGGCACCGGGCGAAGCCCTTCTCGTACGCCTCCAATAAGGCGGTCTCCACAAAGGAGGTGGCATACTCCGCCACGGCATCCTGAGCGATCCGGGCAGGATCCAACTCCTCGAGACCACACAGCCGAGCCTCTAGGGTCTCTACCTGGCGTTGGTGCTCCGCCCTCTCCTTCTCGATCTCCCGGGATTTCTCTCCTAGTTGGGCAGCAAGGGCCCTCGCCTGCTCCTCCTCCGCATCCAGACGATCGGAGAGCTCCGAGGCTTCGGAGGCAGCAGCCGGGCCGGGGACCTGCTTGACCCCTCCAGACGTGTCGACGTCTTTTAAAAGAGAGGCGAGCCGCGTCTCGGCCTCGGACTTCGCGGCCAGAGCCACAGCTCTCTCACGATCCGCCGCCTCCAGGGCAGAGGACAGCTCAGTTATGCGGGAGTTCAGGGATTGGACCCGCGCTTCCTCCAACTGACCAGCTTCCTCCTCCTCCTCGCCAGGGACCTCAGGGCCTAGCCCAGCCACGGATTTGGCTTTGGGAAGAGCCGCGAATTGGCGCCTCATCGAGAGGCCCACCGAGGACAACTATGCCAAAGCGACGAAGGTAAGATGGCAAAAACAGCTGGAGAACGGGGGGACAAGCAGAGACACACTACCTGTTGACCAGCCTGGATCACGAAGGTAGCCAAGCAATCACCTCTGACTCCGTCCAACACCGCCTGGTCGGGAGGGAGACAACAGTTCTCGGCCACTCGAGCGGCGGCTCCGCGGCTCGAGAACACCGACTCCATCTCACCCACTGGAAAGCGTGGACAAAGAAGACCCTCCCCTGACGAAGGGAACTCGCCAGGAGCAGAGCGGAACGCCCCAAGATACCGACTGTAAGCATCAGGGAGAGAGCCGTCCGGAAGAGGTGAAGGGCCGACCCACGGCCAAGCAACCTCAACGGGAGCAGGATGAGGTCGGTCAGCAGTCGGCTGAACGTCGACCCCCTCGACCCCCTCGCGGAGCCTCTTGGGAGATCCCTGCAAGGGGAGAGAGTGAGACGACATCTTCTTTCGCTTCGAGCCTCCGGATGCGGTCACAACCCGCTGCTTCTTTCAGACCGCCAACACATGGTCCCTTCTGCGCGGATCCGGGTTTGGGGCCTGCACGAGAGCGCTGGCAGGAGAAGGACCGAGAGGGAACCCACCTGCACTCAAAGAATAAATGAGAGACAGAGCAGAACCTGGGCGACCTCGAGGGGCGAACGCTCGGAGCAGCTTACCTAGGGGCCACACCGTCTTACGCAAATTGAGGTCACTAAAGAGGAAGTCGATCGAGCGCTCCCTCAGAGGAATTGCCAACATGTCCCTCGCCGTCTGCTGCTCAGCGACCGTCGGCTCACCCAGATTAAGAACAACGGCACCGGCCGCCACCCACCGAGCCGGGAAGTGTACGCTCGAGGGGAATGTGACGAACACGTATTCCCCCTTCCAACGTTTCAGAGAGCTCGGTAACCCCAGCACCAGGGACATCTTCGGGCGGGCGCTGATGTAAATCCACGCCCCCGATTGGTGGAGGCTCAGGCGGTAGAACTGGGCAAAGAGGCGGAGAGAGGGCACCACACCCTTCAGCATGCAGACGACAGCGAACCCGACGAGGATCCCGACGGCGTTGGGACAGAATTGACACAAGCACACATTGTGGGCCTGAAGGAACTCCACGATAAAAGGATGAAGCGGGAAACGGAGCCCGAAGTGAAAGCACCTCTCATATATTCCGACCTCATTGGGACCAGGAGAGCAGATCCGCTCGTCGGCCCCAAGGGCACGAGCCGAGTAGGGCGGAAGCAGGTAGGAGGAGCACATACTCCCGATGGCGGTGGCATAGATCGATGAAGGCCACGCAGAGACCTCAGAAGGAACCCCTGAAGGATCATCCCCATGCTGACTAATCGCCGAAGGAGTGCCACCCGCCAGACCTGGAGCCGCATCGTGCTCCGACCGAACCGAACCCGTAGCAGAGGAAGACGACATGGGGCAGAGCTCAGACAGAAGGGGGATTAGCACAAAGAAGAAAGGCGACGGGATGGCGGCTCACGAATCCCTCGGCTTTTCCACTTAAGACGACTCCGCAAACGGCAGGGATAAGCTTGCAGCTACACGTGGCAACATCCGAAGGCTGACGGCGCTTCGGAACCCGCGCCTTAAAAACATCGAACGGGCCAACTCATGATGATGACTAATAAATGAGTCGGCATCGACTGGAGAGCTTGTCAAAATCGGTAGAAGTCACATCGGCCGAGTCAAACCAGCCGAGACCGATCAACCCGACCGATGGGGGCAATTGTTACGCCTATTTGACCGAGACCCAAAAGACACGAGCCCAGGAGTTCGACCACAGGTCGAGAGCCCATCTGCATCCTCAAAAGCCCGTTGAGCAAAGGCCCTATAAGGGACCTTCTCGAACGTCGATCCGACCCGGCCCCAATAACCCGCTGGTCACTCGCCCACTCCTGCGAAAACCACTCCCCCAGACGCGCGACCACTAATGGCGATAATGGGAAGGTGCTGGCATGGCGGAAAGGGCGGCGGCGAGGGGGGACTGATGGGGCGCGATCGATGGCGGGCGTGGGACGTGGGCCAGAGGCAATCACGCAGGGAGCTCTACAAAAGGGCTCGGAGGACGACGAAGAAGAGGACCGCATCTCAGGTAACAAAACCTAAGGTACTCCATCAACGACCTCGTTCCCCCAATTCATCTCCTTCCTCCCCCGCTCGCGCCGAGAGACGCCGTTACGATCTCCTCACGAGTCGAACCGTCTCCGCCGGGCCTCCTTTCTCAGATCACTATCTGACTTAGGCATCGGAGGGGATTTGGCCGGAACCAAGGTCCGGCCCCCTGACGAGCGTTCTCGTCTACGTAGGTGGACAGTTGATCAACGGGCCGAGGCTACCCCTCGCCCCTCTCCGACCACTCGTCCGACTGGATAGTGAGGCTTCCCCTCACCGTCAACCTGCCGAGGCCGAGCACGCCCCACCGAGGCCGAGCGTCTTAGTCAGGTCCGAGATTCCCCTCGTCTCCCGTCGGCCGTGCATCTACCCGGGCGCCTGAGGCTACCCCTCGTCCCCCTTTCAGCCGAGGCCGAGCACGACTATCCGAGGCCGAGCATCTCAACAAGGGCCGAGGCTTCCCCTCGCCCCTTCTGCACCAATTCGAAGCCCCCCAAGGGACCCAAAGCGGGCCCCTTGACCACGTTGACCGAGTTCTCCACGGTCAACGCTTTGTAGTGAGAAAACACTCTGAAACAATAGTAAAATGATATAACATTTTATCCTACAATATTTCAATAACATCAACGGTTGCAATATCATGAACAAATACTATTGACTGGAATTGATGCATCCTATCCTCATAAGCAGCCGGCCATCCGTCTGACACATCGGAACGGTATCTTAACCACAACTTGAAGTCGGAGGGACAGGACCATATGGGGCAAGTTTAACAATAACGAAGTGATTATTGTTCACATGACCCAACGTTATGTGGCGTCTGGATGATAGGGGTACTGGAGGAGTTCTTAAAGGAAAATATGGCATGCACTGATGAGGTGCAAGAATATGTGCCATTTCTGGCATCTGCATCCACCATTTAGCTTTTGGACGGTCTAACAAATGGCCCAGTGCCACTACATTCTTTTTAAATTCCACGGCACCCATAAGTTACCGATACAAGCCGTTGTGGTTCTGCATCTCTTCTCGCAAGTCATATTTGACCTGCCTCCATTCGTCCTCACCCAGTCCCAATTGAGCTGCCACAGCCCTATACCCACAGTTTCCGTCTGCTTTCACATCTACGACGTGCACTATAAGGGGTCGTAGACACTCAGGAAAAGCGTTCCAATAAGGTATTATTATGTCGGCAGCCAAGTCCTCATCACTATCATCATGTGGAATTGATTATTTCGGCTTCTTTATTGTACGTTTCCACAACGGTCTACTTCTTCCCTTACCCGGCTTACACATCAATGTAGACGTATCCGTCATCTCAGCATGCTGCTTAGCAATCTCCACTACCAGGGTAGAAATTTGCAGACGTAGAACCTCATGCTCCTTCTCAAAGGCCTTAGCCACTGCATTCTCATCCTCCTCCTCAGCAGTCTGCTTTGCCTCATTACGATCCACCTTATCATCCTCCCCACCCATCTTCCCAGTATGATCCTCCTCCTGCAACTCAGCAGGCACTGCATTCTCACAAAATGCCTCCCCCACCTTCTGATCCTCCCCCTCATTATTCATAGCCTTCACATGCTCATCACCCTCAATTTTATCAGCTGATGCTAACTCCTTCAACTGTTTTACAATACCAACCTTCTTACCCTGTTGTAACCGGTTTCGTGCGTTATAAATTGCTTTGATTGAGGTTGCACTGAAGTTTTTATTTGCCTTCAGTACTTTCAAAATTTCAGCTGGCCGAACCTTGCTATTTGCCAAGTCACGCACTGTTTCCATCTCCATTCCCTGCAACGTCCCTTCATCGGAATGGCCATCGACATATTTAGCTGCTTCATGGTTGTGCCTGCCACAAACGACTGTTAACTTCCACTCCTCAACGCCCACGCCCATCATATAACCACGCAATGAGAAAGGACATGAACACTTCTTGGTTTTAACAGGCCGGTTGGTCTTTTTTAGCTTTCGGTGTCCCCGATACTCACCGCTTCTTTCACACGAAAAGTACACAGCATGATGCCCTTTGGCCGTTTTACTTAATCTCCCCGAACGTGTAACAATCACATGCCCATGACTTAACCTGACGTTGTGTATCCACTGAAACAGCTCTTTTCTATCCTTGAACAGTTGATTGGTGGTAAAGTCGTTTGTAACATCCATATTATCTTGTATCAAACAATTCATAACCTGATCCTCAAAGATTTAATGCATTATTGCCGAGAAGATAAATCAATATTACCTTGGATTTTTGTACCAACTTCATCAATCTCAACCTTGGATGAATGCATGTAAAATCAAATAAGAAAGGCAGATAAATCGTACTTAAAAGTATAGACTTACCAAAGAGTCGATTTCGAAAAATTTAGGTCAAAACCCCCTAAATCGATTTCTCTCGATTCAGCTCTTTGTTTGATCTCACCAGTTGACTAAGTGATGTATCCTTCGAGCAATGAAATAAAAATCAAATCTTTTGGAATTTGGTCTGGGCGACTGGAGCGATCTTTGAAAAAACTTGCTGTTTGAAATTTCACCGTGCGCAATCTGTGTAATTGTCTGTCAATTCACTGCGAGCAGAAGGTATCACGAGACAATTTTGGGTCCTACCAGGTCATATCGGGTCTACAATAATTTACCCGTTGTACTGGTTGAGTAAACAAGTCTAGTTTGAAATATTACTAGCAAATAACCCGTCCACATGTGCACATGGACTTGATTAAAATGGTTGTGTGCGGTGAGCAATTACGAGTTTTGATTGGTTGTGTGCGCTGAGCAATTCCGAGTTTTGCATGGTTGTGTGTGCTGAGCAATTCCGTGTTTTGAGTGGTTGTGGATGGTGACCAATTCCGAGTTTTACATGGTGGTATGCGGTGAGCAATTCTGAGTTTTGCGTGGTTGTGGGCGGTGAGCAATTCTGAGTTTTGCGTGGTTGTGTGCGGTGAGCAATTCTGAGATTTGCATCGTTGTGTGCGGTGGGCAAACAGCTAGATGGTTCACAGAGGAGAACTTTTACATTTTTACCCTCCCAGTGTTCGCGATGAGTAATTTACACTATGAACCAATATTTTTTCGCATCCGTATATACAAAGGCATCATAACAGCTTCTATATGCGATCAGTTTTGTGACCTAAGGCGGGAAAAGCTAACGAGATAGGGTTTGATCAACAGGAATTATTCTAATTCGCTGATCTATATAGACTATAAGAGTTCCTGCTTATATCAAACGAAGATCCTTAAGGCAGAGCAAAAGATTTGTGTCATTGGGTTGGGGTGCCCTAAAATAGTCGACTGCGAACGCATTGCATCGTAAAGTTGGTAAGCCATTAATTCATGCAAATTAATTCCGGTATTTATTAATAATTTCAGAACTTGATTGCTCGATTGTTACATTTGGTACATGATTGCGTAGAAATTACGAAGATTGAGATGGTCTCGGTACACATTGAGGGGATCTGTGATGAAGCGGACAAAGAAGCAAAGGTTAGAAATTATTTCGCTTTGTTAACTGACTAATTTACTAGAAAATAAAGGAAAACATTTAGTGACTATGTTGGTAAGTGGTACTTAATTCAGCGTATTGTTAAAGGCTCAGAGGTTAATGAAGATTATACAAATCAGTTCACAACAAATAAAATTTTCCCAGCATAAAAGAGCTTGGTAGATGGGTAAAAGCAGTCGGTGAGAAAATCGGGAATTTGGTTGTTACAAAATCATCAAATATGAGTACAAAGGGCAATAGGGTCCCAACTTATTATTTTTGTTGGGAAAGAAGTGGGACATATCGGCCCCACAGGCCGGATATATCGGCTAAAAAATCAACTCGAAGCAAGAAGTGTTCATGTCCCTTCTACTTGAGGGCTAATGGTGTGGCAACAGATAAGTGGATTTTGATAGTTGTACGTGGCAATCACAACCATAAACCTGCAATGTACATCGAGCGACATCCAGATGAGAGGAGGTTAGGAGGGGGGAGATGGCCACGGTGAGAGACTTGTCAAATAGATTGCTTAGGCCAAGGGAAATCTTGAAATACCTGAAGGAAAAGGATAATGTAACATCTACCACAATCAACACTATTTATAAAGCCAGACAGAGGATGAAGGCAGGGGAAATGGCCTGGAGAGCAGAAATGCAGCTATTCCTTAATCTAGTGACACATCGTAATTACATTGTGTATCATGAAGTGGACGAAGTGACAAATGTAGTGATGAATATATTTTGGGCACATCCGCAGTCGGTTGATTTATTACGAAAATTTCCAGAGATTCTGGTTATGGACTGCGCGTTGAAGACCAATAGCAACAGGCCACCATTGATGGAGATGTATGGGGTGACGTCCACAGATATTCAGTTCGCAGCTGCATTTTGTTACACGGAGTCCGTACGTGAGGATGACTACTTGTGGGCCTTGGAGAAGTTGAGCTCTTTGCTACATGGATACAGGAAGCCACGTGTAATTTTGACAGCACTAGAGCCAGCACTTATGAATGCCATTGGCCATGTATTTCCCCTTGCGGTGCACCAATTATGTACAATGCACATATCCAAAAATATTGCCAAAAATTGCCAGCCCTCTTTTGAAGATCAAGAAAAATGGTTAGGTTTCATCTCTAGCTGGAATTTATTGGTGGGGGCACGCAAGGAGGAGGAGTATGTTGCTAAACTGAAGGCATTGGAGACAGAGTACAAAGATTACACAAGGACCGTGAGCTATGTGAAGACATCTTGGCTGGACAAGTACAAGGAGAAGTTTATTTCTGTATGGACAGATGGCAATCTGTACTTTGGAAATGTCAGTACCAACAGAGCCCAGACCAAAAGAGCCCAGACTGAACATTCTAAGCTTAAAAAGGCATTGGGTTCATCGGCCTTCAGTTTATCTGCTTCTTGGCCAACCATACATGAATCATTAGAGGGGCAGCATATCGAGATCAAGGCATCATTCGAGAAATCTAAGATCATGTTGCAACATAATGTGCATGGGTTCTTGTTCAGGGAGCTGATAGGATTTACATCCGCTGCGGCGTTGAAGATAATGTCTGTGGAAGCTGATAAATCTGACTCTATGGGAACGGACCAATGCGCAGGTGATTGTCTAGCAAGAATAATTTATGGTGTACCATGTGCCAATGAGATTGGCAAATTCATAAGGAAAAATCGCCCCATTACCTTGGATGCCGTAAATGCTCATTGGAAGCAGCTAGACATGGAGGCTAAGACGGAATTGATGTCTGAAGAAGACGGGCTTATACATGTTGAATTAGAGCGCATACACATGCTCTATGTTCAACTTGATGGGCCGATGAAGCAGGATTTGTTAATTAAGTTGAAGGAGCAAGCTACCCCGACGACAAATCTGATTACAGAGCCGCAAGTTAATGTCGTGTTCAATGGAAGAAGAAAAGGGGATAATAATTTGACAAATGAAGATACAGCCACCCCCATTGATCCTGCTTATTTTGATCATGTATTAGCCGATGCGGCTAGTTGCTCTGCTCAAATTCCAATTGAAGTCTCATCGAAACAAGAAAGCGTCGGCCGTGTCCAGCCGAGACGGTCCCAAAGGATCAAAAATACGTCTGCTCCACCAATTCCTCCTCAACTTGCTAGAAAGAAACTAACTGTCAAATCCGTGACATCTGGCAGTATGTCTGTGGTTTCTGCTACAGCCTCATTTGCAACAGCAAATTATGCAGCTAAGGACGCTAGAGCCGTTCAAGGAGGCATACCTTATATTGATCAATTCCCTGCTGCAATCACCAAATATATATCGAACGTCACAGATGTGAAGCCAGATGGGAACTGTGGTTACAGGGCTTTATCTTCACATCTAGGGATGGGAGAGGACCAGTGGAAGGTGGTCAGAAGAGAGTTGCATGAAGAGCTGCGTGGCCACTATGATGTGTACTCAAAGGTGATGGGTGAGGAAAGTGCACAAGAACATGAAGTCTCAATTAACTATATGGATGACCACCCCCCGGAGCAATATTGGATGACATTCTCAAAAGTTGGACATATAATCTCAAGTCGTTATAACTGTGTAATACATCTGCTGTCAATGCAACAATGACTTTCATTTTTTTCGTTAAGATCAGGACCAGACCAAGGTACGAAACATGGTCTCTTCACCATAGGTTTTGTAAATAATAATCACTTTGTAAAGATTCAACTTAAAGATAGAAGCCCGGTCCCAACGGTAATAAGGCATTGGAAGGCTAACCGCCTGCTTGAGGCCAAAGGATGGGTGGAAGGCCTTGAAGAGAGGATGCGACAATTCGAGACATTAATCTGTAAAGATGTAGGCAAATATCCCACCGTACTTACTATATCATCAGATGATTGAATGTATAATTTTGTGCAAATGTAGTGTCCGAGTTTATAATGAAAGAATATACTGAAATTTTTTGGGATTTTTGTAGAAAATTTATGGGATTTCTGCACAACGGGAACTCAACGCGCCATCATGGCTTTGTTTGTTCTGCGCGTTGAACATTTATGTTATGGGATACAGAGTTGCTAAATTCGCACGACTGGCGTAATTTTGTCTGTTGTACGCTTTGAGAAATTTATGTTACAGCATTAAAAATTTGCTCACCGCGCACAACGGCCGTAAAAGAGAATGCTAAGAGTTGGACTCATAATTGTGTGCTTTGGTATGTTATTGATGTTGAAGACCTATGGTATACTGCATTAAATGTGTTATTTATGTTGCATGAAGTGATTTCCACCTCTTCGTATTCTTGAATCTTTGTCTCCTTGACGATTGGTCTTCTTGAATTTATGGCATAAGTCCAATATCCCAAGTTCGTTTAAAAGAAATCTATATACGTAACAATGTCGATGCATGTAGAGGCTATGTGAATGCTGTAGAAAATGACTCCAATGAAACACACTGACGAATCAGATTCATCCATACATATTAGGTAAAAGGTGTGACCGGTGTGCGTAATGAGAAAAAATTGTATATCTGGTACACTGTGATGCTAAGCTTAATTCCAACGCAGTTCACGTGCACTAAGTATATTCCCAGGCAACTTCGATATTTCACACCATACATGTCCATTTCTGTGATGGATGTATGCTAATAGTTTTAATAGCAACAAGAAATTAAGCAATCGGTGTACAAAGATCTGTAATGGTTGGCAAACAGATATTTATAATAACTAGCGGTAAAAGACTGCACCAGACTGTGTTCATTACCAATTGAATGTTCAGGGTACATTACGAACGCATAAACCATCACATGTTCACCTCTCAAAATATAAAAAACATTTGGTGTACTAAGATGCCACGATTCACACAGACGCCTCGCTGGAGGGCGTGTTAGTAGCCAACCCGTCCTACGTTTGGGCCGATCCTCCACCGGACTCCCGACCAGATCCCTGACGCTTCCTTGCCTCAGCCTCATACCTCACGTCTTCAATCGAGTTTGGAGGAAGCGAGTTTCTCTCCAACTCGGCTATACGAGCCAGGAGACTGCTCTTCTCTACGTACCATCGCTCTTCGGATCTCTTCCGAACCGCTGACATTGAGGCCGCCCGATCTTTAGCTTTCACAACCTCCCACTCCGCCTGAGATCTGCGGTCCCTCTCTTTCATCAGCTGCTCCTTCAAATCCTTAAGTTAAGATTCGAATGAAACCGCCTTTTTCCGCTCGACAATCAACAATTGTACCACTCGGCGACGCAATTCCGCACCGACCAATGATGTCTGCAGGGAATCATGGATACGTAAGCCTGTAAGAGTAAGGCAACAACACAAAGAGACGACATTCATAGTTAACTTGGTAACTGCCATAAACGACTGAGTTAGCGAGCCTTTCAATGTCAATTTGACCCAGGACACTTTGGTCAGTGGGAAGGATGGAGTTCTCCACCAACCGACTGGCCACCCCCTATCCACCAATGCAGACTCGCCGTCCCAGACGGGGAAGAAGGGTCTGTGACGGTTCCCCCTAGTACCTTTCGATGGAATGTCAGTGGGCAGATTCAACATCAATGCCCCCTCCTACGCCGGGGGGACATAGCCTTCCGGAGCGAGACCTCCCCATGGCCACATATCCCTTAGAGGAGTCTCAGGCAACTGCGACCGCACATCCCCCCTGTCATGAAGGGAACGGTTAACATCTACGTCACCGTCTCTTCTTCCCTCTAAAGACTGGCCTTGCAAAGTTTCTTCGTCCCACTAACATGATTTCTCAGCCATATCTGCAGTGAAGGCACAAATCAACGTGAATGTTGATATATCCCCAAATTTGGCGGGATATATATCCCCCACTTGACCGGACACATGGTGGGGTTTTCTGGGGCCTTCGCGGGGTTTTTTTGCTGTCTGCTACAGTAATACTCCAAGTTTGGCGGTAACTCATATTTTTTGCCGGGTCCGGCATTTTGGGTGGCCATCTTGATTCTTGACTCTCTCGCTCTTCCGTTTGTTATTACAAGTATAAATAAACGGAGGCTTAATTACTCAGCATGCAAAACGGGCCAAAATTTGAACCGTTGTGCGCGGTGAGCAAACATAATTTAGTCACGCGCAGTATGTGCGTAAATGAGGGATCGTTGTGCGCGGTCGAATATTTGGATTTATTATACGAATTTTACTCATCGCGCACAAATGGCTTTACTGTATACAGTTGTGTGAGGTGATATATTGTACGACTAAATGTTTTACTTGTCACAATGGATACAAATATCCGCAGATATGGCGCTTACGAGAAAAAAATTTCGCAAACAAAGTATCAGCAAATTCGGCAGATGGATGAGTCGATGACCCGTCGAATTCTTGTTTGTGGTCCCACCAACATCTCACCTCATCCATCTAGTCAAATCAATAACTCAATTGTCGTTTTATTTATTTATTTATTTTCGTCTTATTAATGGTAACACGTGAAAGTGGACCCCACAGAGGGATAACGATAGAATTTTTCAAGGCAGCACAGTCGAAAGACGCGAAACCTACTGCAAATTGCCCAGTGAGCAACTCCAAACAAAATCTCTAAAAACCCCCCTTCAAAATGGAATATCTCTAAAAGATGCCATTTTGGAGGATGAGCAACTCTAACCCACCATCTCTAAATCCTATTTTCTCTTTGTTTAAGCTTTACTAATGAAAAATATTTATCATTAAAATGGGTTAATCTAATACATTATTTCTGCATGAAAGAAAATTATAAATAATATTATTCTTCAATGTTCATTTTTTTAATTTTTAAGTTATTTAGTATTTCTTATTATATTGTAAATATTTTATATTTGCTCGAAAAATATCAAATATTGGTCTCATTTTGTAGGTATAATTGAGATATTTCCAACATGACTAAAATTATTAAATTTGGTCATGTGATTTGTAAAATATATTAGTTATAAATAATCATAAGTATTTTAATTAAGGGCTAAGTTGTCATTAATGAGAAGTTTAGAGATTTGGAGGGGTGAATAGTGCCCCTCCAAATATGGAGGGGCACTGTTGCAAATCTCTATCCCCATCTCCATTTTGGAGATGGGTTGGAGCAACTTCAATCTCCATTTTGGAGTTATAGAGAAGGGTTGGAGTTAACAACATTCCAACGCGAAGGTACACATATAGTTTAGCGGGCCCCACAAGATATTCTCGACCCCACTATACAAACCCATTGAATCTAGTTGGTATGAGATGTTTTAACTAAATATTGTAGATGATGTGACAGTTAATTACTTATTTTTTCCCATATTTAGTTAACGTCTAATTACGCTATATTCGACGACTCCATACAAGTCTAAACCGAATGGCCGGTTATATCATCTCCAACCACACTGCAACAACACGCCAAATATGGCGTTTTCCCTCCATCAACCGCCCTGCAAAACTGGTAACATTTTGCCGGTTTGCTACAGTGCCATCCAAATTTGGAGAGTCAATGTAGCAACTTCCGATGTATAAAAAACTGTGTAGCAACCTACATCCAGTTTTTGTATGTCTGTTTATTAGACTATACCTAGCACATTCATTATGAATTTGTTTGTTTATTTCGATCCCCCTATGGCATTATCCAAAAGGCGGGAGTAAAATAACAACAATCGTGCCAAATAAGAGTCTAAATATATATAAATAAATAAAAATCATAAAACCACATTATAAACTTAGGTGATAAGAGGAATAAAAGTCCAATATCAACATTGAGAGACACGAAGGAAAACTAACGTCTCAAATCACAACACATATAAAATATAGCATACATGGAGACCATATCACAAAATTCACACATCTATGATTAACAAGTATACAATGTGTGAACCCGAACAAAGAAACTGCAAGTTCATATATATATATATATATATATATAATACATTTGACAAAGTTTTTTGAATTCTAAGGCTGACTAGGACAAGATAAAAATTGGCTGAGATTTGATCTTGGTAAATCAATGTTTGAGATTGGATTTTGGGAAAATTTTAGTGGGAAAACTTAAATTTTGGTGGGAAAAGTGTCTTGGAAACCAAAACTTTGAAATAAGAAGTGTCTTGGGAAAGATTGTGGAGATTAAATTTGGGGGAAGCGCCTTGGGAACCTAAACTTTGAAATTAGAAGTGCCTTGGAAAACATTGTGGAGAAGCATGATCCATTAAATTAAACAAAATAAAAAATTTAGCGTAAAACAATTTAGCGGGATAACAAATTAGCGTAAAAATACCCTAAGCTTTGTTGTTCCGGCGTGGCCCGCGCCGAAGGCGTCCGCTAATTTTTTTCGCTAATTTGTTGTTCCGCGTCGAAGTCGCGGACACCAAGTTTGTTGTTCGACGCCAAATTTGTTGTTCTGCGCCTAAGGCGCCTGTGCCAAATTTGTTGTTTCGCGCCGAAGATGCCCGTGCCGCTAAATATTTTTACGCTAATTTATTTTTGTGTTAAATTTTGGCTGTGAAAATAATTTTTGGGGAACAAAGATTTCGCGGGGGAAATCATAAATGAACCGTGCCCGCGGGCACGGGTTATGACTAGTATATCTATATATTAAATCTATATACGGCTGACTGGGACAAGATGATGTCAGCATGATGTATAAAGAGGTTGATAGAAGGATGGCTAGGATTTAATCTTGGTAAGGGTGTGATGGGGATTTGGCCACCTCATCACACCTTTTTCCTTTTGCAAGAAAGCCCTCCACTTGCTCCTATTTACCCCTGGACACTCCCAACACACACACCCACGCTTGCTCACTTTCCCCCTTAGTGGTTCTTCGAATTGTTTTTTTGCCCCTTCGAATTTTTTTTGCCCGTGCACCCGTGCACGAGGTATTTTCTAGTAGATATATAAGATAACATGGGTACAGAAAGCATGCACATCACCATGTGCATCAAACCGAACAAATTACTTCATTCATCCATATACCATCACTGGTAAACATGATACCCTGTCAATAGAGAGGATTACTGCCGTAAAGGTGGAGCCTGATGTAAAAGATCGGGTGCCAAGCCACGTAAGGCTGGAAAGAACGGGCACCTCATGGGCATTTACTTTCCATTTGGTTTACACACCGCTTGTGCCTTGCACTGGATCCATTATATCAGTTGACGCCTGATAAACACGATACACTGTCAATAGAAAGGATTACTGCCGTAAAGGTGGAGCCCGATGTAAAAGATCGGGTGCCAAGCCACGTAAGGCTGGAAAGTGTAAGGATCCTGTCTATGGAGAAAACACTAGAAGGGGGGTTGAATAGTGTTTAAGCAATTTAAAACGATAGTTACACCAAATTAAAATGCTAACCAACAATATAGTGCGGAATTAAAATTAAACCCAAATAAGAAACAAATGCAAACGCAATTATGTTTCAAGGGTTCGAATTACCCAAGTCACTTCCCGACTTGTTCCCGGTAATCCTACGGCCCTTCCACCCGGATACCTCCGGATACTCAAGTTAGAACCCTAACGTGAGGTTTCCTTTAAACCCAATTGTAACAACCCTACAAGTGAAATCGAATACAATCGATGTCCTTGCTTGGGCGTAAGCAAACCGCTCTCACAAACTGAGAACAAAACCAAATTACAAAAGTTATGAAATTATGAAAGCAACACTTACAATCCCCTATGCCTTGAAGTAGAACTTGAAGGAGAAGTGTGTTGTGTGTTGAAGACACTCTTGGAAGAGAGGAGAAAGCCCTTTCTCTTGACTGCACCAAATGCCTTGAAGATCACTCTTTGGTTCTAGGTTGAAGAGCAAGAGATCAAAGATTAGGAATTCTTAGGGCTTTGGATTTGAGAGCTTTAAACTTAGAATGAAAGCTTGAGAGAAAACTTGGAAGATTTGGTCACCCCTCAATGGAACAGTAGAAGCCCCATTTATAGGTTTCTCAAATCCATAAAACAGTTTAGGCAAAAAACCCCTTTGGAATTCGTTAGAAAAATCTCAACGGATAGAATCTGAACTCGCGACAGTCGACTGTTGAAGAAACCACAGTCGACTGTTGCACAGTCAGCATGAGTAGGTGAGGATTCATAACGGTAACTTACCACATGGACAGTCGACTGATGAAGCATAGACAGTCGACTGTTGATCCAACAGGGGACTGTAAATCCTTCTACAGGCGACTGGCCGAAAGATGGGTAAGTTGATGAATTCTTGAAATCTTGTAAGATAACAGGACAGACGACTGATGAGGATAGCACAGTCGACTGTTAATCAGAACAGGCGACTGTAAATCCTTATACAGACGACTGTCAAATACCCTGAGAATTTCCAGTGAGCAGAGTCAATGAATTGGCTCACAGACATACGACTGTTACATCATAGACATTCGAATGATCCAAGAGACAGTCGACTGTATATTCAACAGTAGTCGACTGGCCGTAAAAGTCAGATCAACAAAGTTTGGGCAAAAGATAGACAGGCGACTGATTTACAAAACACCGTCGACTGTCACTTGGACATGCGCCTGTGAATCGTTCATCAGTTGTATGTGCGTAATAAACAGAGAAGACCAAAACTAGAATGTAAAAGTTTGTGCATAACAGGCGACTGTAGAACAAAACACTGTCGAATGTTTTTGGGACAGACGACTATAAAACGTTCAGCAGTCGACTGTTATAAACAATCCAAGCACAATCACTAAAGAAATGAATTGGGGTCTAATGACATTTGATCCAATGATGTCCTCAGACAAAATGTAGATGTGTGTGAGTGCTCCAACAATATTCTACTTCTAAGCTACATACTAGAAGAGATAAAAGAAAATTACATTGATGAATTATCTCTTCTATCCATCGTATGAGCTTGAAGTCGTCATGGAGCTTCAATCATCATCTACGATCATCCAATCCATGTCATTTTCCTTCAATGAACTTTGTGAGTCATCCCTTGCTAGAAGATCTTCATGATTAGAGTAGGCAATGGATTAACTGCAAAATAGGGAATTAGTAACAAGTATTTATGTTTGCTCATCATCAACACCAAGTATGGAGAAGTCCAATACTCAACATAAAGAACGGGCACTGCATGGGCATTTACTTTCCATGTGGTTTACACACAGCTTGTGACTTGCACCGTCTCCATTATATCAGTTCCCGCCTGATAATCATGAATCCCTGTCAATAGAGAGGATTACTGCCGTAAAGGTGGAGCCCGAGGTAATAGATCAGGTGCCAAGCCACGTAAGGCTGGAAAGAACAGGCACCTCATGGGCATTTACTTTCCATGTGGTTTACACACCGCTCGGCTCCATTATATCAGTTCCTGCCTGATATTCATGAATTCCTGTCAATAGAGAGGACTACTGCCGTAAAGGTGGAGCCCGATGTAATAGATCGGGTGCTAAGCCACGTAAGGCTGGACAGAATGGGCACCTCATGGGCATTTACTTTCCATGTGGTTTACACACCGCGTGTGCCTTGCACCGGCTCCATTATATCAGTTCCCGCCTGATAATCATGAATCCATCTCAATAGAGAGGATTACTGCCGTAAAGATGGAGCCCGATGTAAAAGATCGGGTGCTAAGCCACGTACGGCTGAAAAGAACGGGCACCTCATGGGCATTTACTTTCCATGTGGTTTACACACCGCTTGTGCCTTGCACCGGCTCAATTATATCAGTTCCCGCCTGATAAACATGAATCCCTGTCAATAGAGAGGACTACTACCGTAAAGGTGGAGCCCGATGTAATAGATCAGGTGCCAAGCCACGTAAGGCTGGACAGAACGGGCACCTCATGGGCATTTACTTTCCATGCGGTTTACACACCGCTTGTGCCTTGCATCGTCTCCATTATATCAGTTCCCGCCTGATAATCATGAATCCCTATCAATAGAGAGGATTACTGCCGTAAAGGTGGAGCCCGAGGTAATAGATCGGGTGCCAAGCCACGTAAGGCTGGAAAGAATGGGCACCTCATGGGCATTTACTTTCCATGTGGTTTACACACCGCTTGTGCCTTGCACCGGCTCCATTATATCAGTTCTCGCCTGATATTCATGAATCCCTGTCAATAGAGAGGACTACTGCCGTAAAGGTGGAGCCCGATGTAATAGATCGGGTGCCAAGCCACGTAAGGCTGGACAGAACGTGCAGTGGCCACTAAACAATAGATATTTATAGATCGGTTGCAAGACGCAATCGGTATGCCACGTAATGATGAAAGTACAATGGCCACCTCGTACAATCTCATTTAAGAGGTACGAAATATAGGACATTTTAAATGCTTTCTGCTTTCTTCTCAACAATGTTCACGTGTGGAGACTGGAGAATGAGTCAAGTAGAACCTCGGTTTCCGTGTAAGCCCTTCATTACGATTTTTTTGGCCATCCGTACGGATGCTTTACCCCAGCCGTCTGATGAGATCGTTTTAGTCAGTTCCACTTCCCTATGTAATCCAGCGGCTGAGATTAAAATAACCAACCGTTATATATATGTGGTATCAGTAGACCAGGGGTTTTGCGGAAAATTTCATTCCTCTGCCCTTTGGTCTGTCGTTCCGTTTTCTTCTTCATCTCAACACTCTCGCATTTCGTACTAGGGTTTCTTCATTCCGCCAAAACGATCTCGTGAGTCGCGTTCTTCTGACTCTTGGAGAATAAGTGATGATGATTCAACGTCACCTCAACACGATGATCCCCTTCCCTCATCGTTTCCGGTAAATAGACCCATTCTTCGTGATGCGCTTTCGCTTGGTCCAACGTAAAGTGAACCCAATGTGCTGTTGCCTCCTCCTGGGTTTCCTCCTTTACATGCAAGTTCATCAGTTCCATCTCCGGCTGAAAAATCTCCTCTTGAGGACATCAGTAACGGCATCCGCTCTATGGTTGGGATGTCTCGTCGTCAGGACTCTGTTCAGCCCAACCTCCATAGAAAACTCGCGGCGCTTACTACGTCTGCCTCTGTACTTACAGATGAACAACGTCAGCTTAAGGATATACTCATAGGCAATGTAAGCCCCGCATCTGATCCTTCATCCTCCTCCCATCAGCCGGTGAACTTGACTCAGAGATTAGGAGAAATTGAAACAAATCTCTCCAACACCAATCTGGCGATCTCACTTCTGCGTAGCGACTTCGACACTATGATGCTCATAATGTCGAACATACAAGAGAAGATGGAGATTCTGGTGCCCTCTCCTAGAGACATCCGTACTGTTGCCCCACCATCACCACCACCACCACCTCCTCCACCACCACCACCACCTCCTCCAGGTTTTTGAGGTGGACATGCCTTTGGTGCACAAGCCTTTCTCTTGTCTTATAATGTATTTTTGATCATTGACGGAGAAGAGTGATTGTGGGTAGATATTCTTTGGTGTTTTGTATCATAATGTACGAAATGTAGTTTCAAATTTGGTGTGGTATGTACATTATAACGTATAAATGTTGTGGTATGATAGAATTCAGACCTTAATACAATGTCATTTAATTTGATACAATTGCATGACATTACGAAATTGATATATGTGATATATATATTGATGCTTACTTGAATCAATGTCCGAAATTGAAATTACCTATTTAAATTTTTTTTACCGATATATGAATTACCCAGTGCGCACAACGGGCATAAATTGTGACCGTCATGATATACGTTGTGATAAAACATTTATGTTTGCACACAATTACTCAGCGCGCACAACGGTCACATAATGTGTTTGACCGATGTGCGGGCTGTGAGCATACCCTTATCTGGTTATCCACAATTACTCAGATCACACAACTGCACGTAATTGTGACCTTTTTGCGCGTGGAGCCAAACTATTCTATATTACAATTGAGGGAAGATTTTGAATTTGTCCTATGTGGCAGTGTCATGTCAAGTTTTGGGGGGAAATTTCTTGGATTGAGAAAATTTGTTGGGAATACACCAAAGCATTGAAGAGAAATTAGTTGGGAGAATATAAAAGCTTTTTTTTTTGAAATTAGTAGCATTAGCAGTTTAAGTCTTAATACCCTTCATTCAAAAATGACCCAAAAAACGAGACCCAAAAAAATGAAACCAAAAAAAACACACACACACAAAATGAAACTCAAAAATTATGCAACTTAAATTACAAGTATGCGAAAGAGAACTTTATTTCGGCTGAGCTTATTTCGGCCGACTCAAAAAAATTGAAACCTAAAAAACACAGGGAATGTGCATTCAAAGAGGCGGGCTGAGCTTTTTGGTCGTCAAGCTGTCAGACCAACCCATTCGCACAGAAGACGCCCAGTAAATTTTTAGACGCTAATTTGTTGTTCTGCATCGAAGGCGCCTGCACCTAATTTATTGTTCATCGCCGAAGATGGCCGTGCCTCTAAATTTTTTTACACTAATTTGTTGTTCTTTTACATTTTGGCTATAGAAATATTTTTTTGGGATAAATATTTTGCTTGGAAAAAATCTTAAATGCACCGTTCCCGCGGGCACGGATTATGGCTAGTATGCAATTAAAACGACAATAATTCATCGCAACCAAACTTCAGATGCCATGACCGTTGTGTGCGCTGAGCTAAACTGTATTACATAATCCATTACCTACAATTAATCATCCCGTCCTGCGCGGTGTGTAAAAAGGTATACCTTTCGGAAATATAATTCAGCTTGCACAACTGTTAAAATTTCACCCACCTGTGCCCAATTAGTAAAACTGTCGTAACTAATAATTTCTCAGCGCGCACCACATTTGTCACGCCCCGCTTCCCAAAAACGTGGAGGCGAAGCGTGAGAAGGTCCGCTCAGACTTGGAGCTACAAAGCTTAAGTCCGATAAGCGTCAATCACTTTAAACTGCAGGTCCTTGCAACGCGATACGAAACAAAGATAATAATAACGAAAAGAGACAAAGAAACATCTCAGAATATCCATAATAATAAATCTCAACATCGCAGAAAAAGCCACCAGGCTAAACTAAAAGAGTCTAAAAGAGGCCCATCATGGCCAACAAAAGTACAAAGATACGAAAACAAAGAAATGGTGCAAGCACCGACAACTAACAGCAACCTAAAGCAAAGCAAGTAAAATCAGTCTCTAAGACTGGTCTCCGGTGTCCTCGAACTCCTCGACGAACGTAGGCTCGGGCTCAGCATCAGCAAACACCTCGTCCTCAGCAACTGTCTCTGGCTCAGGGTCTAACATGTGACACCCAAAAGAGCAAGGGGCACATGTCAGCAAGTCTGGAAGACTTGTGCAAGGAAACTAAAAGTAGGTGAAAGTAAAGCAACCTAGCAGTTCTAGCATGATGCAATGACATGGCAGTTAAAGTAATGAGTGCAACAGGTAAAGTAAAGTAAAGTAAAGTACGAGCATGGCATGGCATTCACAAGACAAGTTCATGACAAGTAAAGTAAGCACCTCGTGCACAGATATTCCGTCTTTTGGCTAGAGTGGCTGCGCGGGCCAACTCCTAAGCTCAAGCGACCGTTTATCCCTACCCCTCCACGTGTATCGAGCCAGGGCCTTACCCCCGAACTTGGAATGCTCGCTTCTGGATCACGAGCCAGGAAGTGTTTTTAACAAGTATGGCATAGGGGTGCACCTAGCCGGACAAGGAGTACAAGTACAAGTATTGTAGCGTGTGCTACGAATGCGACATTCAATGCATGGATGACATGACATGGCAAGTAGTAAGGCGTACAAGTAAAGGAAAGTAAACGTGACAGTTTAGTATGCATGAACAACAAGTTTAAAGGGTTGGATCTAGCTTCGTTGTCAAGCTAGATCAATTAGGTGACGGATCTAGTTTCGTTGTCAAACTAGATCAAGTAAGCGTCTAGCCAGCTATCATTTCACTGACTAGTCTCTTTTACGCTGAAAACAAGGAAGTGGCCTAAAAACATGGCCCTACACAAGAGTTGGCAAGTTTCACTTGCCTGCAACTATCACGTCAAGAAAACACCGTCCAACGAGTCCAAAGTCACGATTCCTACGTGCACAAGTCCACCGGCCTACATCCGTTTTATTAATCTTGATTAGTGATTGCTAAAACATTTAAAATACTTTAAAATACTGATTTTTATTCTTGGTTAGCATTCAATTTGGTTGGGGGGTCCTAGGGGTGCAAAACGTTACCTCAACACGACGCGAAAGCTACACCGGCGTCGGGTAGCGACACCGGGGGTTGGAATAAAAGATCGCGCTCCAAGTCCAGATTCCAATTAGATTCCTCGCTGGAAATTTCAGAGCAATCAACCCGGGCGACGATTCCAGATTCCAAAGCTAGCTCGTGCGACGACGGCCTACGACGTGCGACGACATCGTACGCGGCAAGTCGTCAAAGAGAACGCATCTAGGTGGGGCCCACATTAGTCCTAGGGACCTTTGGGGGACCCACAATACCTCTGGAGAACTTGGGGGGCCCACTGAGGCAAGTGGTGCGACGGATGCGGGGTTGCGACGAATGACTCTCGGTCGTACAGCCTCGGTGCAGGGAGATCCTTCGGTCGCTGCGGGGGAACGGGGCTGTGCAGCGTTTTGGGTCGGTCGCAGCAGCGGGTGCGGGCTGTTCCTTCGGTCAGATCGGTAGGGAGGGTCGGTCGTGCGCTTGGATGTGAGCGGTTGTGACGTTGCAACGTTGCAACGTTGCAATCGTCGGTCGCTACGGGTGGGGCGATCGGTCAGGCGCTGTGCGGAGCGGGGCGACAAGGCGGGGTCGATGCGGAGCGCTGTGCGGAGCGGATGCAGAGCGGATGCGGGCCAAGCGGTCGGTCAGACCGAGGGAACGGAGCGGGCGGTGCGATGCGATGCGAGCGGCGATGGATGCGGGGGCGGCTAGCGGTCGGAGCGGGGAAATTGCGGTGGTTTTCTCGGTCAGAGCGGGGGCTGAACGTCGCAACGTTGCGACGAATCGTCGCAACGTCCAATTTGAGTTTTGGAAGAGGCTAGGGCTAATTTCTTACGAAAATAGGTCTTCCTAGGGGTTGCTTATATAGTATAGATGGGTTGACTTGGTCTAGGGCTAAATCTAATAGGATTAGAAGTTTAAAATAATTTAAAATTTGAAATTCAACTTCTCCAACTCACCCAAGGATTTGACTTGGTCCAAATGAGCTGGAAATTGGCTCAAAAATTCTTTAAAACGTTTAACACTCAAATAAATTTTATTTGGCCGAAAATAATTTATAAATTAATTATTAAAAATAATATAAAACTTGTTAAAAATATAAAAGTAGTCAAATGAACTCCAAAAATTATAAAATAAATATCGGGGTGATCGTGATGACTAAAGTGAGCTAACTAAGAAGACGGATCTCAATTTCGACGTCAGACGACGAAACTAAAAATAGAAACGTCTCCCGTCAAAAGTGAAAATCGTCACGTCTCATCGAGTAAGTTTAAACTGTGGAAAAACGACTCGAGAAGTGTCGTTCCAAGATAGTGCCACTATTTAATACTCTCAGAGACGTTCACAACGGCATATCACACAAAAGTGTTCACAAACAAATAAAGTCTAAAATACACACGTGCACGACCAAAAGCACGTGCACGAACGAAGTACAACGAAAATGTACCGTTACATCCTCCCCACCTTAGAAATGATTCCGTCCTCGGAATCAACATCAAGCACCGCTCGAGAAAATGTGCGGGAAACGCTCTCTCATCTCATCTTCACGCTCCCAGGTGGACTCACCAGGGGAACCGTGACGCCACTGCACTCGAACCAAGTCGACGGTCTTATTCCTCAGCTGCTTCTGTCGACGATCCAGAATCTCCACGGGCTGCTGATCATAAGACAGATCCGGACGAACCGTAATCTCCGAGAAATTCACAGCGTGGGATGGATCACTAATGTATCGACGTAACTGAGATACGTGAAATATGTCGTGAACTCCCACAAGCGACGGTGGCAACGCCAAGCGATAAGCCACATCTCCAAGTCTCTCCAGAACATCGAACTATCCAATGAACCTCAGACTCAGCTTGCCTCTCTTCCCAAATCGAATAACTCCGCGGTTCGGAGAAATCTTCAGGAATACATGATCGCCAGGCTGAAACTCCAAAGGCCTCCGTTTAGCATCAGCCCAATGCTTGAAACGGTCCTGCGCAATCCTTAGCTTCTCTCGAATATTCCTCACAACATCCACGGCTTCCACGATCATCTCCGGTCCTAACAGCTCCCGATCTCCAATGTCATCCCAGCTCAGTGGCGATCGACATTTCTTTCCATATAGCGCGGCAAAAGGCGCCATTCCAATACTCGCCTGGTAGCTGTTATTGTAGGCAAACTCAACATGATGGAGATGATCCTCCCAAGATCCCTTAAAGTCCAGCATGCAAGCTCGCAACATATCCTCCAATATCTGAATCGTCCTCTCGGACTGGCCATCCGTCTGCGGGTGGTACGTCGTGCTGAAACACAGACTCGTACCCAAGCTCTTCTGCAGACTCTACCAAAACTGAGATGTGAATCTCGTGTCTCTGTCTGACACGATACTCACGGGGACTCCGTGAAGTCGTACGATCTCCTGCACGATTCACGTTACATCACTATCTGAACTAGAAAAAGGAAATAGAAACAGAGAGTAAACGAATTTACCTCCATGTATCTCCTCGCTAGCGTCTCGGTAGGCTGTCCTACTCGGAAAGGAATAAAGTGCGCAGATTTGGTCAATCGGTCTACGATCACCCAAATCGCGTCGTTCTGCTTCGGACTCCGAGGTAGTCCAGTCTCGAAATCCATAGTGATGTGCTGCCACTTCCACTCTGGAATCGGAAGCGGTTGTAGCAACCCTGTCGTACGCTGATGCTCCGCCTTTACTTGTTGGCAAACCAAACACTTGGCTACACTCCGAGCCACACTCCTCTTCATTCCATGCCACCAAAAGTTCAGACGAAGATCCTTGTACATCTTGGTCCCACCAGGATGCACAGAATACGGCGAACTGTGTACCTCCACCAATAATTCCTCTCTGATATCCCAAGCTGGCACACACAACCTGGCTCCAAATCTCAGCGAACCATCCTCGTGAATCAAGAAGTCAGTCCGCAGACAGGCTTCCACCTGCTCCCGAATCTTCACCAGCTTAGCATCTCCAGCCTGACCAGCCTTGATCCTATCCACGATTGTCGATTGTATCTGCATGCTCATCATCGAAGAAGTCTCTCCAGGAAGAATGATCTCGATACCGGTCTCGCAAAAATCCTGCTGCAATCTCCACTGCGAGGTCAACATCATCACCGCTGGAAGTCTGCTCAGCGCATCCGGAACCACATTCACCTTGCCAGGGTGATACTGCAAGTCAATCTCATAGTCTGCCATGAGCTCCAACCATCAACGCTGTCGCATGTTGAGCTCCTTCTGCGTAAAGATATACTTCAAGCTTTTGTGATCGGTGAAGATCTTCACCTTCTCACTCAGCAGGAAGTGCCTCCAAATCTTCAGCGCAAACACCACAGCAGCCAACTCCAAATCATGTGTCGGGTAACTCTTCTCATGAGCCTTAAGCTGACGAGAAGCATACGCAACCACGTGCCCATGCTGATGCAACATACATCCAAGACCCTTGCCAGGAGCATCGCAAAAGATCTCGAATCCTCCACTCCGATCAGGCACAGAAAGTACAGGGGCAGTCGTCAACCTCTCCTTCAGAATACCAAAAGCCTTCTCGCAATCATCAGACCAAACATAAGGTACATCCTTCTGCGTAAGTCTGGTCATCGGCTCAGCAATCTGAGAAAAGTCCTTAATGAAACGTCGGTAATAGCCTGCAAGTCCAAGGAAACTCCGAATCTCTGACGCCGACTGCGGAACCGGCCACTCTCTGATAGCCACAATCTTCTCGGGATCCACAGAAATTCCATCACCAGACACCACATGCCCGAGAAAAGCAACTCTATCCAGCCAGAACTCGCACTTGGAATACTTAGCATACAGACGATGCTTCCTCAAGATCTCCAACACTGTCCTCAAGTGCGATGCATGCTCTTCCTCTGACTTTGAATAGATCAGAATATCGTCAATGAAGATGACGACGAACTTGTCTAGAAAGTCGTAGAAGACCAGATTCATCAGGTTCATAAAGACTGCGGGCGCATTGGTTATGCCGAAGGGCATAACCACGAACTCGTAGTGACCATACTTCGTCCTGAACGCTGTCTTCGGGATGTCGTCCTTCTTCACCTTAAGCTGATGGTAACCACTTCTCAAATCCAATTTAGAGAACACCCTCGATCCTCCGAGCTGATCAAAGATGTCATCTATCTGAGGCAAGGGATATTTATTCTTGATAGTCACAGCATTCAGCTCCCGGTAATCCACACACATGCGATGCGAGCCATCCTTCTTCTTCACCAGCAACACCGGTGCTCCCCACGGAGACACGCTAGGATTGATGTATCCTTTCTGCAAAAGCTCGTCCAGCTGCCTACGTAACTCCTCCAACTCTACTGGAGCCATCCAATACGGTGCCTTCGAAATAGGCTGCGCTCCAGGAACAAGGTCGATCGAAAACTCGAGAGCTCGGTCGGGCGGCAGTCCAGATATCTCCTCGGGGAAGACGTCGTCGAATTCACGTACCACAGCTGGTCTATCCTGCTCCATCTGCATAGCAACAAGCTCCACCGGTCTGGCCCGGAACCTGACAGGGCCAAGCGAACTGCTACATCTACTGAACTCAATCACCGGATGTCCGGGGATCTCGAACACCACCTTCTTCCTCCGACAATCGATCGTAGCATAGAAGCTCGCAAGCCAATCCATCCCGAGCACGGCATCGTAGTTGATGATGTCGTGGATAATAAAGTCAGGGTAAAGCTCATGTCCACAGACCACCAAAGGGCAAGAAGTGCACCCACGATGCACCGAGATCACGCCATTTCCCGTAACGATGTTCCAACTCTTGGGAAGAGGGGAAGTCGTCAAGGAATGCTTCTCCACGAAGCTCCGAGAAATAATGCACATCGATGCACCTGAGTCAAAGAGGACTCGTGCAGGAAATGTGCAAACCAAAATCACACCTAACAACAATCTAACAATCAAACCCTATTCTAACAAACAATCATATGCAATCAACAAACATAAGCAATCAATCAAACTATCTAAGGAATGAAACAACTAGTTTGAGAGTTACCTGCGATAACCTCATCCACAGCCTCGTTCTCCACTGCCGTCATCAGGTAAGCCTGTCTCCTCAGCTGCACGGCCTGCTGAAAAGCCTGCCTCTGAGGAGCGAGAGGTGCTCCATGACCTGCAGGTACAGGTGCTCTCTGCTGCAACGGCTGTGCAGCAACGGGATCCTTCCAAGGTAGTTTAGAACTCGGGCAATCCTTCATAGCATGAGTAGGATCTCCACAAACCAAGCACTGTCCCAACATCTTCCTACACTGATCCTTGATATGCCCGGTCTTGCCACAGAAATGGCAAGTCTTCAGAGTAGGCCCACCTGCCCTCTTGAACTGCACCGTCTGATTAGTCCTAGTCCCAGGCCTAACCACTCCTCTGACCTGCTCCATAGGCCTCTTCCCAGCTCCAGAAATCAGTCCTCTCTTCTGCCTCACAATCCTCTCCTGTCTCTGAGCAGCTACCAGCAACTTCTGATAAGACTCCAAGTCCGACGTAGACACCAGACTCTGCAAGTCTAGAGAAAGACCCTGCAGAAACTTCTGAGCCTTCTCCTCAGCATCCTCTACCATCTTTGGCGCGAAGCGACTCAATCTAGTAAACTCCTGGTGGTACTGGTCCACTGTCAGACTCCCCTTCTTCAGCTCAATGAAGCGCTGCAACATCTCCCTCCTGGCAGCCTTCGGAAAGTACTCCTCATCGAATCTAGACTTGAAAGTAGCCCAAGGTATAGGGCTCACCAGCAACTCCTCCTCTGCATCCCACCAATTTCGGGCATTATCTTTAAGCTGCCTCTTCGCCAGATCAACCCATCCAGCCGGGTTGACCTTCGACATCTTCAGATTATCCTCGGTATTTCTGATCCACTCCTCTGCAGCCAACGGTCCTTCAGATCCATCAAAGTACGTCGGGCCCAGCTCCCAAAACTGCTTCGCTCCTGGCTCGTGGCGAGGAGCACTCTGAGTGTTCTGGAGCATGCCCTGCTGCACCTGCATCATCTGATGCATCATCCTCATGATCTCAGCATTGGTGGGCTCTCTATCCGGCTCCTCAGCACGATTGGGCCCACTGCCAGATCGGGTCTGTCGTCGTCCAGCCATCTAATGACATAGAAAACGAACAAACAAATTAGACTCAAAACTTAATGACTTGGATGTTGCAATTTATTTAATGGATATTCCGTTTATTATCGTTGTTCCGTTAGTTCGCAATCGCAGGTTCGAGACCTGCATGGGTCACCAACAAAACCTGTCACGCCCCGCTTCCCAAAAACGTGGAGGCGAAGCGTGAGAACGTCCGCTCAGACTTGGAGCTACAAAGCTTAAGTCCGATAAGCGTCAATCACTTTAAACTGCAGGTCCTTGCAACGCGAAAAGAAACAAAGATAATAATAACGAAAAGAGACAAAGAAACATCTCAGAATATCCATAATAATAAATCTCAACATCGCAGAAAAAGCCACCAGGCTAAACTAAAAGAGTCTAAAAGAGGCCCATCATGGCCAACAAAAGTACAAAGATACGAAAACAAAGAAATGGTGCAAGCACCGACAACTAACAACAACCTAAAGCAAAGCAAGTAAAATCAGTCTCTAAGACTGGTCTCTGGTGTCCTCGAACTCCTCGACGAACGTAGGCTCGGGCTCAGCGTCAACAAACACCTCGTCCTCAACAACTATCTCTGGCTCAGGGTCTAACATGTGACACCCAAAAGAGCAAGGGGCACATGTCAGCAAGTCTGGAAGACTTGTGCAAGGAAACTAAAAGTAGGTGAAAGTAAAGCAACCTAGCAGTTCTAGCATGATGCAATGACATGGCAGTTAAAGTAATGAGTGCAATAGGTAAAGTAAAGTAAAGTAAAGTACGAGCATGGCATGGCATTCACAAGACAAGTTCATGACAAGTAAAGTAAGCACCTCGTGCACAGAGATTCCGTCTTTTGGCTAGAGTGGCTGCGCGGGCCAACTCCTAAGCTCAAGCGACCGTTTATCCCTACCCCTCCACGTGTATTGAGCCAGGGCCTTACCCCCGAACTTGGAATGCTCGCTTCTGGATCATGAGCCAGGAAGTGTTTTTAACAAGTATGGCATAGGGGTGCACCTAGCCGGACAAGGAGTACAAGTACAAGTATTGTAGCGTGTGCTATGAATGCGACATTCAATGCATGGATGACATGACATGGCAAGTAGTAAGGCGTACAAGTAATGGAAAGTAAACGTGACAGTTTAGTATGCATGAACAACAAGTTTAAAGGGTTGGATCTAGCTTCGTTGTCAAGCTAGATCAATTAGGTGACGGATCTAGTTTCGTTGTCAAACTAGATCAAGTAAGCGTCTAGCCAGCTATCATTTCACTGACTAGTCTCTTTTACGCTGAAAACAAGGAAGTGGCCTAAAAACATGGCCCTACACAAGAGTTGGCAAGTTTCACTTGCCTGTAACTATCACGTTAAGAAAACACCGTCCAACGAGTCCAAAGTCACGATTCCTACGTGCACAAGTCCACCGGCCTACATCCGTTTTATTAATCTTGATTAGTGATTGCTAAAACATTTAAAATACTTTAAAATACTGATTTTTAGTCTTGGTTAGCATTCAATTTGGTTGGGGGTCCTAGAGGTGCAAAACGTTACCTCAACACGACGCGAAAGCTACACCGGCGTCGGGTAGCGACACCGGGGGTTGGAATAAAAGATCGCGCTCCAAGTCCAGATTCCAATTAGATTCCTCGCTGGAAATTTCAGAGCAATCAACCCGGGCGACGATTCTAGATTCCAAAGCTAGCTCGTGCGACGACGGCCTACGACGTGCGACGACGTCGTACGCGACAAGTCGTCAAAGAGAACGCACCTAGGTGGGGCCCACAGTAGTCCTAGGGACCTTTGGGGGACCCACAATACCTCTGGAGAACTTGGGAGGCCCACAGAGGCAAGTGGTGTGACGGATGCGGGGTTGCGACGAATGACTCTCGGTCGTACAGCCTCGGTGCGGGGAGATCCTTCGGTCGCTGCGGGGGAACGGGGCTGTGCAGCGTTTTGGGTCGGTCGCAGCAGCGGGTGCGGGCTGTTCCTTCAGTCAGATCGGTAGGGAGGGTCGGTCGTGCGCTTGGATGTGAGCGGCTGCGACGTTGCAACGTTGCAACGTTGCAATTGTCGGTCGCTGCGGGCGGGGCGATCGGTCAGGCGTTGTGCGGAGCGGGGTGACAAGGCGGGGTCGATTCGGAGCGCTGTGCGGAGCGGATGCGGAGCGGATGCGGGCCAAGCGGTCGGTCAGACCGAGGGAACAGAGCGGGCGGTGCGATGCGATGCGAGCGGCGATGGATGCGGGGGCGGCTAGTGGTCGGAGCTGGGAAATTGCCGTGGTTTTCTCGGTCAGAGCGGGGGCTGAACGTCGCAACGTTGCGACGAATCGTCGCAACGTCCAATTTGAGTTTTGGAAGAGGCTAAGGCTAATTTCTTGCGAAAATAGGTCTTCCTAGGGGTTGCTTATATAGTATAGATGGGTTGACTTGGTCTAGGGCTAAATCTAATAGGATTAGAAGTTTAAAATAATTTAAAATTTGAAATTCAACTTCTCCAACTCACCCAAGGATTTGACTTGGTCCAAATGAGCTGGAAATTGGCTCAAAAATTCTTTAAAACGTTTAAAACTCAAATAAATTTTATTTGGCCGAAAATAATTTATAAATTAATTATTAAAAATAATATAAAACTTGTTAAAAATATAAAAGTGTTCAAATGAACTCCAAAAATTATAAAATAAATATCGGGGTGATCGTGATGACTAAAGTGAGCTAACTAAGAAGACGGATCTCAATTTCGACGTCGGACGACGAAACTAAAAATAGAAACGTCTCCCGTCAAAAGTGAAAATCGTCACGTCTCATCGAGTAAGTTTAAACTGTGGAAAAACGACTCGAGAAGTGTCGTTCCAAGATAGTGCCACTATTTAATACTCTCA
This sequence comes from Scilla litardierei, assembly GCA_030789695.1. Taxonomy (NCBI): domain Eukaryota; kingdom Viridiplantae; phylum Streptophyta; class Magnoliopsida; order Asparagales; family Asparagaceae; genus Scilla; species Scilla litardierei. Next base: position 85,655,423 of record CM061131.1, on the reverse strand, counting down.
GAGACGTTCACAACGGCATATCACCCAAAAGTGTTCACAAACAAATAAAGTCTAAAATAAACACGTGCACGACCAAAAGCACGTGCACGAACGAAGTACAACGAAAACGTACCGTTACAACATTCAATTAAAAATCAAAATAATTAAGAAAAAACACAAAATCGGGGGAGAATTAATGTTCAGAATGACATGCGAAATAAATATATCCACATTGAAGCAAATATAATGCGCAGACGGTCAGTTGATTGATGGGTGTAGATACATACTCCTTCCCCTTTTGTATTTAGGTCATGTCCTTTTGGCATCCGTATTTACGTGTTTGGTCCCTTTTAACCCCCCGACGCTGACGACACGCACACCTACACTTTCCTCTCCTTCCCAGTTTCGCGTGTAAACCACTATCGTGTTCATGGGGAATTATTTTTGCTCTGTGCACAATTTGCACGGGAAATTTCTAGTATACATATAAGTGAAAAGATAACACATATCTTACTGTTTACAGAATAAGACACCATATATCTTTGTGAATGATACTCATGTTTCACGCTGTTGGATTTGATGGTGTCCCATTTTGTAACATCCCACTATATGGAATTATGAGTAATATTGTATAAACATAAATAATTTGCTCAACTTGCACAACAGCCATAATTTTTTCCGTTATGCGCGTTGAGCAATTTTGTTATAAGCCATCAAGTTTGCTCAACGCGCACCATAAAAGGTCAAACATTCTTGGGAACAACATCTAGCTGGTAACAATCTGTTGTAGATTCACTCATCTCTATATTCAATACAATATCACTCCTCACTGGTTCTTTTAGGTAGACGCACAGTGACTCTACTGTACTATATCGTCCTCATCAATGTGCCAGTCCAATTCGTCTATAAAATGGCATCCCTTCCCACTAGACCTTATCAACCACTACACTTCTTGATGATAGTATTCTATCTAATTCTATCTGTTTCTACTTTATACAATCTTTTTTCTTCACAATGCTAAATATATCTCGTTGTTCATCACTGCTTCGTCTTCAACACACAAAGATAAACAATATACTACCGGCAATTGACGTGATGAAGAAATTGAAGCCATCGCATTTATATGTACTGGAAGATGTTATTTGATCCTTCATATGTTCGACAGCAGCGGATTCTTCTGAGAAGAAGCAACCGCGATATATTTTTATATCAGTGCCTAAACGTAAAGTTGCATGTCTTTATACCCAATTTTTTTACTTAAATATGCTTTTTAGCGATCATAACTGATGCTTCTTCAACGCATACAGGGGCATGCGCTGAAGAATCCAGATCAGCCAACTTCGTTAAAGGAGTGGCTACTTATATCGTTATGGACGATCTGGATGCTAGTGATGATGGTGCGCGCTATTGGAGCTAATCATAAATGCCATCTTGCTTGAGCTGTTCAGCATGACTCTGAACAGTTTTGCGTAGTGGGATTCAATGTACTATTAGGATATTCCCGTGATTGAATTTCATACCCGTTCCAAAATGTGAAGTTGCAAAATGTTTAGCTGTAGTTTCAACTTTGTTGTGTAATGTACATTATAATGCATAAATGTTGTAGTATTTTGGAATTCAGACTCTAATACAATGTCATTTTATTTGATACAATTGCAGGACAATACAAAAATGAATAGGTGATATATATGTCCGACATTGATATTACTTAGCAAAATTGTTTACCGAACTATAAATTACATTTATGCATTAAGTACATTATAATGCATAATGCTGTAGTATGTTAGAATTCGGACTTTAATACTAAGTCATTTAATTTGATACAATTACAGGACAATACAAAATTGATATAAGGGGATATATACATTGATGCTTACTTGAATCAATGTCCGACATTGATATTACTGAGCAAACACTGTTCGCCGAACTATAAATTACCCAGGGCGCACAACAGGCTCATGCTATATGTTGTGATAAACTATTTACGTGTGCACACAGTTACTAGCATGCACAACGTTCACATCGATTTGTTTGACCGCTGTGCGTGCTAAGCAAAACCGTATCTGGTTATCCACAATTAATCAAATCACACAACTGGACGTAGGTGTGACCCTTTTGCGAGCAGAGCCAAACTGTATGCAATTAAACATAATAGACCATCGCACACAACAGTCAGATGCCATGACCGTTGTGCGTGCTGAGCAAAACTGTATTACATGTTCCATTACCCACAGTTAATCATCCCGTCCTATAGGCAACATAAGGTAAGGTTGCGAGCACTGATCAAATTACACTTACCTGGGCGCGTTGAGCAAAATGGTCGTAACGAATAATTACTCAGCGCGCACAACATTCAATAAAAAATCCCAATAATAAAGAAGAAACACAAAATCAGGGTAGAATTAAATAATGTTCAGACTGACATGCCAGATAAAAAAATCAACATTGACGCAAATATAATGCGCAGCAGTTGATTGATGGGTGTAAAGACATTTAAGTGATAAGACAATACATATCCTACTGTTTATAGAATACGACAGCAAAAATGTCTACATTTCTTGGATTTGTTAAAATTTGACCCGTAGTGCACGGTATGTAAAAAGGTATACATTTTGCATATAATACAGCGCACACAACGGATCAAAATACACCCAACTGTGCGCGTTGAGCAAAACGGTCATAACGAATAATTACTCTGTGCACACAACGTTCTATACAAAATCCCAATAATTAATAACTTCAGCGCACACAACGTTTAATAAAAAATCCCAATAATAAAGAAGAAACACAAAATCGGGGGAGAATTAAATAATGTTCAGACTGAAATGCCAAATAAAAAAATCAACATTGAAGCAAATATAATGCGCAGCAGTTGATTAATGGGTGTAAAGATATTTAAGTGATAAGACAACACATATCCGACTGTTTACAGAATAAGACAGCAAAAATATCTACATTTCTTTGATTTGTTAAAATTTGACACGTAGTGCGCGGTATGTAAAAAGGTATACAGTTTGGATATATAATACAGCGCGCACAACGGATCAAAATACACCCAGCTGTACGCGTTAAGCAAAACGGTCGTAACGAATAATTACTCTGCGTGCACAACGTTCAATACAAAATCCCCATAATTAATAACTTCAGCGCGCACAACGTTCAATAAAAAATCCTAATAATAAAGAAGAAACACAAAATTGGGGGAGAATTAAATAATGTTCAGACTGACATGCCAAATAAAAAAATCAACATTGAAGCAAATATAATGCGTAGACGGCCAGTGGATTGATGGGTGTAAAGACATTTAAGTGATAAGACAACACATATCATACTGTTTATAGAATAAGACAACTTATATCTATGTGTATGATACTCATGTGTCACGCTGTTTGATTTGATGGTGTTAACATCGCTATAAATGGAATTATGAGTAATATTATAGAAACATAAATAATTTGCTCAACTCGCACAACTGCCATATTTTTACCCGTTTTACGCATTGTGCAATTTTCTTAGAGGCAATCAATTTTGTTAGAGGCAATTTCTGTAGCCCACAGTAACCCTACTGTAGTCTCAGCCTCATCCATGCGGACCATACCCAGTCCAATTTGTCTATATAAAGTGATTCACTTCCCTCTAGATATCGTCAGCCACTACACTTCTCGATGATAGTGTTCTATATGGTTCTACCTATACAATATTTTTTCTTTTACATGCTACCTTTTTGTTCTTACTAATGAATGCTTCGTCTACGACACACAAAAATGGCCAGCCAATAAACTTGCGGCAATTACCGTGATGCTGAAATTGAATTCGTCACATTTATATGGGCATCAAAGATGGAGTCTGCTCCTTCATATGGAATCAAAGATGGTGTTGGCTCCTTCAGAAGAAGCACACGATGTTTTCGAATGCTTCACATTGCCATCAGCCTGAAGGTGCCAACAAGGTATCGACTCTCAAATTGCGCAATCTTCTCCGAAACTGTGCATCCTCATTTCTCTCCATGCTCAGAAGAATTTCTTACGAGTGCCATTATTGAATTTCATACCAGTGCAAAAATGTGAAGAATCTTTATTGGAGCTGCTCATAACTGCAATATCCACAGGAGACAAGGTCACGGCATGAGAACTTGTCGTATGAGCAAAACTGTATTCCATTGCTCAAAGTTAATCAGCCCGCCCTATGTGCAAAAGTAGTGACCTTTGTGTGCAATAAGCAAAAATATTTACAATACTGTGATTTGTTACAGTTACTGTCTTCTGATGTGAGGCTGTATGTTTTTTTGGAAAAACTTGGACAAGCACCGCAAGAGTATCGGTGTATTTAGATTTTGCTCTTTGCTAATCGAAACCAGATGTTTTTTTGCCGTTGTGCGTGTTGAGTAAAAAAAGGTATACCTTCAAGCAATTTTTCTCATCGCGCACCACCGCAGTCAAATACTATTTGGAACAACGTCTGGCTGGTATCCATCTGCTTTATATTTACGAGCACGAACAGTTACTCTACGGTGTTTCCATCCTCATACATGGTCAGTCCAACTCGTCTGTATATGGTTTCCATACCCACAAGACCTCATCAACCACTACCCCAGGTGAAGATAGTTCCTTTATCTGATTCTCTTTGATTCTTCTTATACAATGTTTTTTCTTCAAACTTGTAATTTTTTTTGTTGTTCATGAGTGTGTCGTCTACAGCACACAAAGATGGCCAATATACTAGCGGCAAGTACCGTGATGCAGAAATTGAATACATCACATTTATCTGGCGGCGAAGATGTTCTTTTGCTCCTCTTCGTCTGATCTGTTCATCTTCATTGCAAACATCACATGAATGCGAAGATGTTCTTGCAACCATAACAGCTTCATTCTCGTCCATCCCAACTTGCAGATATTCTTTGACCATTCGTAAGTTCTGTTCAGATTTATTGCATACATAACTGCTTGATGATAACAACTGTTCTATCTTATATCTATCTAAGTCTAATTATACAGAAATTTTACTTGTTTATTCTATCTTTTCCTAGGGGGGTTTGTACTTGATGGTATCCATCCTGCTCCCAAGGGTGTTCGAAGTGTCATTGTTTGCCTTGAGATAGATGCCGTTGGTATCTTGAATACCTCTGTAGAGGAAAAGACATGTGTGCAGAAAAATAAGATCAAAATCACAACGATAAGTGCAGGTTGACCCAGGAGGAGATTTAAAGGATGATCCTTGAGGCAAAGAAGTATAAAGCAGAAGATGAAGCAAACAAGAGAACGGCGGAGATGGTGTGTTATGTACATTGGAATGCATAAATGTTGTAGTATGTTGGAATTCAGACCTTAATACAATGTCAATTAATGTGTTACAATTGCAGCCCATTACAAAATTATGATTGGTGATATATACATTTATACTTACTTAAATCAAATTCGAACAATGAAATTTAATGGGAAAAATTAGTGAAAGTAATATACATTACATTTACACAGCGTGCACAACTGGCAAACGACGTGAACGTTGTGCGCGTTTAGAAATTTTGATCTAGGCCAACAATTTTTCTCATCACTCAGCATATCAGTGGATCATTATTGGGAACATCATCTGTGTAATATATACAATAAATACCCGAGGTACAAGATTACTATCTGTATATTCCCGAGAAATCGTCTGTTGACTTTTATTTAGTAGAAGTGCTACTTTTGTTTATACCAGCTTCCATTTACCCCGGGACACTAATTAATCACCCCACATAATTGCTCAGCGTGCATAACTTGCAACAGAAATGAACGTTGTTCGCGCTAAGTAACGCTTTCTACAATTACCGAGTTTTGCTCATCGTGCACAACGGTGTTATTTAACAATCCGTTGTGCGCTCGGAGCGAAACTGTATACAATTACACAGTACACACAATTACTCATCGCGATCATATACGGAAGGTCATTCTCCCGCCAGTCTCGTCCTCGGTGACGGGGCCGTGTCGGCCGTCCAGCAGGGTTCCCGGGTGTCGACATGGAATCAGGTGGAGAGGAAGTAAACGCTCTCACTCGGCGTCTGTTGCAAAAATTACCTTCATTAAATTCTGGAAAATTACATATGACTCGCTCGCGAGCAGTCTTACAAAAGTAACGATTTGCAAAATTTAGAAAGACGACGTATCGTCGGCTGTAAACAGGTCCTTTATCGCTCTCGCCTCCCGATCCATCTTGGCGGTGGCCTGAGCTTTGAATGTGTCGATCTCTTGCTCCTTCTCGAGAAGCTTGGCCTGAAGGTCAGCAACCTCCTTCCTCGATGCCTCAAGATCAGCTCGGAGTTGAGATCGCTCTCTACCCCACTTAACTTCCGACTGCTTCTTGGCGCTTGACACGGGGGCGAGGCTGGATATCGCCTCCGAGGCCGCCCAATCCGACTTGCCCTTGGCGGCCATGATCTTCCCCAAATCTTCCTCCAGCTTCTTCACCTGAGCTCTGAGCTCAGAAGCCTCGTTCTCGGCATCCGCCACCCGGCGCTGCCCCTCGATCAGTTCGCAGGCCCTGCGGTGCAGACCTGCCCCAAAAATGGTCACCTGCAGATGGCGACAATCAACAAAACCAGAAGGGGAAGCAAAATTCGGAAGGCCCATTAGCAACGAACCCAAAGGCCACTGCGAACTAAGCAGTTGACCATCGTCTCAAAGTCGACCCCATTCAGGAAATCGACATCCCTTGGCATAGTGATATTCTCCGCCAGACGAGCCCCCGTCCCAAAGTCCAGGAGGGCCAACTCGGCCGTCCCCACGATGTACGGTGGCCGATAGGTCTCCCCCTGAATCTCCCCATGATGGCTAGACCCAATGCGGTTCGACTGCAGAAGGTGGCCGAACTTTGGAGATATGGAGCCGACGGAAGGGACCGGAGGAACAATGTCCTCGTATGGCCACCCGTCGGGTGGCATGCTGGAGGATGATGCATCCCCAACTCGAGGATCATAAATAGCCGCCTTCAAAGACCGCGCAGCTTGACTTGAGGAGCATCCAGCCTCCCCCAACTCCAGCATGAGGTTCCCCGATTCCTCCGATTCCTCCTCTTCCTCCTCATCCCTCTTCCTCTTACGGCCTTCTTCATTGGCCTGCTCCATCGCTGAAGTAAACTCTCTGTATGCTCCTCCTACCATTTTTGTTTCTGGAAGAAATAATAAGATGATGAGATTTCCTCGGAGTGCAAAAGCCATTGGTTTCACCTCCAATTTCTTTTATAACTCGAACGAATAGGACAAGATGATCGACACGTGTCAGAAATTTGGCAAAAACAACGGTTGAGATCAACTGAAGGCGAAAGGTTTTGGCTGCCTGAATCAAATTAGATGCTTCGAATGCTGTGCCCTATTAAATGAAAGTACCATCATTCGGCCTCGATCCGCGTTATTAATCGAGAACGAATCACTGGGGCCAATGTTGAGACCCGTGTACGGCGCTCGAAAAGGCATTGGGTAATTGCTCATCGCACAAAACGACTCAAACCCTAGAATTGCTCTCCGCACACGCCCACTCAAAACTCATATTGCTCACCGCACACAACCATTTTTTTCCCATCCACGTTTACATGTGCACGAGTAAATTTATTATCTGTATCACCGTTGCATAATTGTTAAGAAATTCCATGTCACAACTAGTCCTTACATAAAGTTTGGAAATGGTGCATGTGAGCAGGCAGAGTGTATGTCATGGCATATACATCTACTGTAGTAAAGGAAGTAACAACTATACTTATGAACATGTGAAAGCGTGCAAGTGCAACAGGCAAGGTGTACAACAATGGATCCACACATGCAACAAACAGAGTGTATGTCAAGACTGAGGAGCCTTCAATCATTGAGATACAAAAATAGAAAAAAAAACTCAATTCAAAGTGTCAAATAATACACGCAAACATGCACCTTCTCCCTTTTTTAGTAAATTATAATTACTTGCACCACAATTTTGTGCTGCATATTGTCATCATCTAAGAGTATTAGTGTTATGATTTGATGTATGATGAGAGACTTGTACTTTTGCCCTTCTTTTTTCGAGTGAGTTGTGAATATGAAGATATTGGTGTATGTATAAGATGTATCAATGTATCATTAAAATGGAATATTGTGTTATTTTCTCAGTGTTTTTATCTGTGATGGAGTTTTACTTGTACTTCCCAGCAAGTGCGTAGTACCTGCAGTGTTCTTTCTACTCTCTTCTTTTCTTTCTTTCTACATAATAACACTCGTCTCTTCGGGAATACCTGATACGGGTTCTTACCTATCGGATATCCCGGGGACTGGGCCGTATTGAATGAAGGCCAGTCGAACGAATTCTCCCGCCCATGGGGAGCGGGATTTGAAGTACCGCCTCTGTGAGACTTTGACATGTGTCCCCCTACTGACGGCTTGGATTCGAAGGGACCTTCAGTATAAAGCCTTTCTCCTTTTAAATTCAGTTTTACCCCTTTCTCGTTACCCTGATTTTCATCTTTTTTGCTAAGATGGCGGGTCGGCATTTCAGTCAAGACGTTCCTCACCATCAGTCCTTGGGCATGGCCGAACCTTCGCCCTTCATGGCGGATCAGATTGATTCGCCCTCCGGTCTCGACCTCGGAGAGGGGGATGTGGCGGCCGTCGAGCAGGGTTCCCGTGTTTTAACCGGGAATGAGGAGAGGAAGAGACGCTCTCACTCGTGGTCTGAAGGTCCCGAGGGGAAGAAGAAGAGGAGTGAGAGTGGTCCAGCTGTCCTTCTGAGTGACCGGTCCTTCCGGGAGAAACTGGCAGACTCTCTGGTATGGCATATCCAGCATGTCGGACCTTTTTTTCTTCAACGACTGTTTTGTTGATGGCGACATTCACCCCTTCGGTCTTGCAGGTTTCCCCGGTTGCTGTAGATGGTCTTGAGGCAGCCTTGGCTCAGGAGCGCCTGAGGGCTGAGGCGGCTGAGCAATCAGCCAAGGAGGCCCACCAGTTCAAACTGAGAGTTGCAGAGCTCACCTCAGAGGTAGGATGTTTGACGGAGGCTCTGGCTGTCGCCAAGAGTTCGGCCAAGTATGCTGAGGATGCACTGTCCCTCGTCCGGGAGGAGCATAGAAAGGCAAAAGGCGCTCTTTGGGCCGATATAGGTGACCTGCGGGAAGTGGCCCATGGTCGGATCGTATCTGAGGTCCAGAGGGATTATGGGGATGTCTTGGCTTCGAAGATCGCAGAGTCTATCCGTGAGGGATTTCGGGCATTCTCGGACATTTTAGCTGCTCAGATCGAGAGGTCCTTCCAGGATGGTTTCGCAGCGTTCGAGGCGCGGGTCTGAAGAATGCTTCCCTGACCTCCGGTTGTCCCTGGTCACCCTACTGGTTCGGGAGAAGACGAATTGCCTGTGGACGCCTCTTCGCGAGCTCCTGCATCATAGGTGGATCGAACCCTTTTTTGTTTCTCCTTTTTGTTCGTCGTACTTGGAGATATTTTTGATGAATGGAAACAATTTCTCGAATGATTTCATGACAATTGGTGTGACCTGCTGCAACATATAAATTATAAGATATGAGATCGACAACAGCATATAGATTTCTCGAATGATAGGCATCATCCTCATACTCTCATAATTACAACTTTGGGTATTAAGTTTTAGTTTGGACCCGCAGAGCTAGGAATTTGTCACGCCCCGCTTCCCTAAAATGGAGGCGAGACGTGAGAAGGTCTGCACGAGAGTGGAGCTACAAAGCCCCAAACCCGATAAGCGTCAATTTAGTATAAGCAGGTCCCTGTAATCGCAAAAGGAACAACAACAATAATAATAATAATGAGACGGATATAAAATACCAATCCCAAAGTTCGTCCACAAAATATTCAACATCACAGAAAAGCCACCAGGCTAACAGAAAAGAGTCTAAGGCCCAGAACAAGGCCAACGAAACAACACAAACATAACAGAGTATCAAACTAGGTGCCACGCACCGACAACTAAGCAGTCCAACAAAAGTAGCTATACGACGACACTAAGACTGATCCCCAGTGTCGACGTAGTCCTCGATCAACGCGGGTCCTGACTCAGCGTCAGGGAACACCACGTCCTCAGCAAGTAACTCAGGCTCGGGCTCTAACATGTGACACCCAAAAGAGAAAAGGGGCACATGTCAGCAAGTCGAAAGACTTGTGCAAGGAAACGGAAATAAAGGTAAACTAGCAACCTAGTAGTTAAAATATGGTGCATGGCAAGTAGAGTAAGGTGGTAACAAGTAGAGTAAAGGAGAGTACAAGTGGCAAGTGGTTGTAGTGTCATGTAATGTCAAGTAACAAGTACAAGTACACGGGATCACTCAACGAGTGCCCTTTGCCCGCAGGCTGGGTTCAAGTTATCAAGTACAAGGGGTCACTCAACGAGTGCCCTATTGCCCGCAGGCTGTGTTAATCTCGTCTTCTGGAGCACGAGCCAGAAAGTGCAAGTGGCATAGGATTGTGCCCACGCAAGGTGGGGGCCTAGCCGGAACGATAGTACAAGTATGTAGCAAAGCTACGCAATCACGATGAGTATTCAAGCATGCAATGGCATGAGTAGTTAATACGCGTACCGTTAATTGTATTTAAACGTGACAGATAAAATGCAATGACATGAACAGATATTCGCGTACCGTTCATTTAAATTAAACATGACAGGCAAAATGCAATAACAGTTAAGGATGCATGGATGACATGAACATTTAATACGCGTACCGTTAAGGGAAAATAAACGTGACATACAAGCATGATGAAGGTGACGGACCAAGCTTCGTTGTCAAGCTGGTCAATGGCGTCTAAACGGCTATCCTTTCACCGTCTAGTCTCTTTTACGCTAAAGCAAGGTAAACGGCCTAAGACATGGCCCAAATCAAGAGATGCAAGTTTCACTTGCCTAGCACCGGGGATGACGACCACTTCGTCACACGGATGCCAATCTATGGGGAAATCGCTGTTTTGGGGGAACAATCATCAAACAACATGAAATTTTATTAGGGTTTCATAAAAATACCAATAGGCTATGAAAACATAGAGGAATCGATTTCTTACCGAGAGGAAACGGAAGAAAAACTCCGGAGAACCCTAGGATCAGATCTGGAAAAGATTGGAGAAGTTTGGGAGAATTAGGGTTTTGGGGGATTTGGGGATTTTGATGGATTTGGTGAGATTTTGGGGGAAGATGAGAGTTAGATAGAGTGGATGGATGGTTTGGATGATGATTCTAGGGCTTGGAATGAAGGAATGAAGCTTGGAGGAAGATGGGGGCTCAAGGGGGAAGATTTTAGGGTTTTGGGTCGTGTTGGGGAAGAAGAAAACGATTGGGTTGGGTATAAATAGGTTGGGCTGGCGGCTGCCCAGAAATTAGGGTTTCAACACTGGTTAGTCGGTCAAAGAGCAACCACTGACCGACTAGTTTGGCAACTAGTCGGTCGGTCGACCAACGCAGACCGACTAAGTGCAAACAGTAACTTCTGAACGAAAATAGGATTTTAGAGTTAGTCGGTCCATGAACAAATACTGACCGACTAGTTTAGCATCTAGTCGGTCGATGAACGTTCTTAGACCGACTAAGAGTAAACAGTAACTCAACTAAAATTAAGATGATGTGTTAGTCAGTTAAAGAAGCATTGCTGACCGACTAGTTTGCAACCTAGTCGGTCAACCAACGTTCTCAGACCGACTAACGATAAACAGTAACTCCTGAAAAATTTAGAAAGCTAACTAGTCGGTCCAAGAAGGATTGCCGACCGACTGGATCGTCATCTAGTCGGTCGGTGGCCCTTCTTACACCAGCTAATGAGCACAAAAAGTACCGATACGGAGCGCGGGGCCCCGGGATCGATTCCTAAGACTCCTAGGCTTGATCTAGTAGTTAGATACGACCGTTATGAAGTCCGTCACGAATGACATACTTCGGAATCGACGATCCTAAGGAATAAACGAGAAAATACGACGAATCGATCGAAAATGAAAACTACGGAGACGAAAACCACACAAGAGGAGAAAATCCACCAAAACATATATTATATTATAATAAATCCAGATACATGAAAAGCAGTCGTTACAGAATTCAAAGCCACACTAGCTGCATTTTGAACTAAACTACCAGATAAATCATTTTTCATAGATACAGTTTTAAAGAGATTCAGTTTTCAGCACATTTAATGATGGGTTTCATTACATAAATGCTTTTCATACCCCTGCCATTTTTTCTTTGGTGATGAGCTTGATGACTGAGCCCACAAGCAAGGCCAAAAGGCTGAAGAGGAAATCGACAAAATCTTTGCCAGCTTCAGTGAACTACACTCTCTTCATCCTCTTATCTATGAAAAGCTTCAACCTCAGTTGGGTGGCCATCATCACTGCTGCAACAAACCGGTGATGGTTTGTTTAAGCTATGGTCCCTGGTTGTTTGGGAGGGGGTTGCTTGAATATGGTCAGAGTAATATTTGAGTAAGGTTGCTTCTTTCTCATGCCTTTCACAGCACTCGAAGTGTTGTGGTTGAATATAATTGTGGGTATGGAAGCCATTTATAGACGAATTGGACTACCCTTGGATGAGGATGAGCCTACAGTCGAGTGTAGCATTACTCCTTCCTCATGACTGATAAACATCACTCAAAGTGTAGAGGTTGAAGAGGGCTTGTGCATAGGGAAGCCATTTTATAGACGAATTAGACTGCCCTTGGATGAGGATGAGTCTACAGTAGAGTGACCGTGATTCTACAGAAGAGACCCTGTGAGTCTACAAAGCAGTGATCGTGAATGTACATAAGATTTTATTCATCGCGCACATCTTCCTAAATTATTTACTCTCCGCGCACAACGGCCATATTCTTGCCAGTTGTGCGCGTTGAGCTATTTTGTTTGCTCAATGCGCACCGCCACGGTCATACATTATTGGGAACAACACTGGCTGCTATCAATCTATTGTAGATTCACGGGCATTCTTCTGTATAATCACAAGCAATTTGTTGTAGACTCACGGGGTCTCTTGTGTTGCCTCCCAGTAACTCTACTGTAGTCTCATCCTCATCCAATGGCATCCAAAGTCGTCCATAAATGGCTTCCCTTCCCACAAGCCCTCGTCAACCACTACACTTCTTGATGATATTATTCTATCTTATTCTATCTGATTCTAGTTATATGATATTTTCTCTACAACATTCTATTTTTTCCTTCATCACTGATGCGTCCTCAATACTCAAAGATGGACAATATACTAGCGTCTAGTGACGTGATGCAGAAATTGAATACATCACATATATATTGATTCAAAGATGTTCTTTGCTCCTTCATATGTTCTGTTTGTCGTCATTGAAGCTATCACCTTCCATGCACACCCGTTTCTTCACTGCTTGTATATGTTCTTTGATACTTAGTTGCAGACATCACTGCTTGATGATAATAAATGTTTTATCTTATTCTAAGTCTACCCGTACAATATTTTTACTTAATTATGATGTGGTATGTGTTCATCACTGATTCTTCTTCAACGCAGACAGGGGGGATGGCCAAGATACAAAGAAGCAAGTGACGCTGATGCAGCTGATGGAGCAGCTCATAAATGGCAACAAAGTTTAAATTTTTTTTCATGGTGGGAATCCCTGTATCCCTAGTATAGTCCAGTGCTTTAATTGCTTAGTCGGGCAAAAACTGTGATGTTGCAAAATGTTTAGATGTAGTTTCTACTTTGTTGTGTTATGTACATTTGAATGCATAAATGTTGTAGCATGTTGGAATATAGATCTTAATACAATGTCATTAAATTTGGCGCAATTGCATCACATTACAAAATTGCGTGATGCTAACTTGAAGTACCCACAATTACTCAGCTCGCACCAACGGCAACAACATTGAACGTTGTGCGAGCTGAGCACAGCTATCTACGATTACCAACATTTACTCAACGAGCACAACCTGACTATCTGTTAATGGTGGTCCAGGAGGTACTGATACCCTCCGGAGGTTCTAGTAGTGCTTCAACGAAGAGCACCTCAGCATGACGAGCTGCGGAGATGGGCTCGCCATGGCAGCCTTCAAGAAGGGGCTCACTAACCGCGGTCCACATAAATCCCTGCTCCACGACCCGCCAATGGACCTTGGCGCTCTCTTTTCCAGGGAGTCTACCAAGGGCAGGATCACCACAGACCTTTGAGGGGGTTCCTCGTAGCAAGGAACCCCGCATGGAGGAACGGACCTTAAAAAAGGGCTGGAGGAGGTGCATTTTACAAAGCTCAATGCCCCCTTGGCCAAAGTGATGGCAGCGGCCAAGACGAGCAGGCTTCTTAGAGATCTGCCTTCGGAGATGAGGGCAAAGCCGAACTCGTGCAATGTGCAAAAGTACTGAAGATGAGGGCTCCACGACCATGGCTATGACACCAAAGAATGATTCGTTCTGAAGAGGGACATAGAACGACTAATCCAGGGCGGCCATCTTCAGAGATTCGTCGATTAAGAAGCCCAAGGCAAGAAGGGCGAACTCCTGTGGAACCTATCTGGCCGACCCAGGCCCCAAACGCCGAGCAAGCTGCCCATCCTATTACCGGTCCGGTCATGCGCATAGATGTGATATGCGATGGGCTGGCCTCAAGTGGAACATCTGCATTGCAAAGAAAGAGTTATGCCCAAAAGGTCATGGTGGCGAGCACTGGCAAAGGGGCGAAGCAAAGAAGGGTAGCTCCACCCCCATCTCCTTCTTCGACGACGACCTAGAGGGGATCGAGCTACGACATGAGGACGACATCATCATCGAAGCACTCATCGAAGCAATAATTGTGAACAAACTCTTGGTCGACATGGTAGCTTGTGCGACATACTTTTTTGTCGACGATCTAGAAAAGGGGATTGAGTGAGGCAGACTTGAAACAATGCTTAAGCCCGATTGTCGTCTTCACTGGCCACTTGGTGCCCATTGTCGGAATGATCGATCTACCTGTCACCCTGGGGGAAAGGCCCAGGATTGTCACACGAATGACATAGTTTGTCGTCGTCAATGTCCCCTCAGCATACAGCGGCATCATAGGGCGGCCTTACATGACCGATGTTGATGCTCTCCTCTCGTTGCTACACCAAATAATAAAGTTCCAGACTCCATATGGGGTTAGACAAGTGCGAGGAAGCTAGAGTCTCTCGCAAAGCTGCTACGTCGGCTCCATCAAGCACAAGTAGTCCAAGCAAGCATTGTCGATTGGACTTCTTAACTGTCGGGAGGACTTCGCTCATCAACGACCGACACCAGTGGAGGGCGTAGAGGAGGTGCTACTGACAGAGTAAGAGGACATGACTGTGTCGATTGGCATGAAAATGACCGCGGAGCTAAAGGCGAGGCTGATCGACCTCCTCAAGGAGAACGCTGATATCTTCACATGGTCGCCCTCAGACATGCCTGGAGTCGACAAGGCAGTGATCGCCCATGAGATGCACATCGACCCTAAAGCTCGCCCTGTGCGGCAGAAGAATCGGAGCGCTGGTGGAGAGAAAGTGCAAGCAGCGGGTGAAGAGGTGGAGCGGCTCCTAGAAGCCAGATTCATTAGAGAGGTGAGCTATCCTGACTGGCTCGCCAATGTGGTTATGGTGAAGAATCCCAACGGCAAATGGTAAATGCGTTTGGACTTCAACGTCCTCAACAAAGTCTACCCAAAGCATAGCTTCCCGCTTTCAATGATCGACCACCTGGTGGATAATGTCTCAGGGCATGAATTTCTAACTTTTATGGATGCCTTTTCAGGCTACAATCAAATACAGATGGCGACCCATGATAAGGAGAAGACGGTGGTCATCATAGACCAGGGCACATTCTGCTATACCAAAATGTCGTTTATACTCAAGAACACCGTATCGACCTACCAACAGATGGTTGACAAAATATTCCATCCCCAGGTCGGCAGGAATCTTGAGGTCTACATCCATGAAATGTTAGTGAAATCAAAGAAGGCCGATGATCATCTCACCGACATGGAGGAGACATTACAAAAGGTGCAGTGCTACAACCTGCGGCTCAACCCAGCCAAGTGTATATTCGATGTCGAGTCGGGAAAGTTCCTTTGCTTCATGATCACCAAGCGAGGAATTGAGCCAACCCCGATAGGATCGCTGCCCTTACCAGTATGATGGAGTCAAGGATGATCAGAGACTTGCAGAGGCTGAATGGATGGATCGTCATGCTAGGAAAATTCCTATCGAAGTCTGTGGAGAGGTCTTTCCCATTCTTCAAGATTCTTCGAAAAGCCCTCGTGGAGAGGAAGGGTGCAAGGAAGGTGGTGGAGTGGGATGACTCTTGTGCAAAAGCTTTCGGCAAGCTGAAGGCCTACATGCAAAGCTTGCCGCTGCTTGCAAAGCCCGAAGAAGGAGAGCAGCTCGGCATCTACCTTGCCATAACTGAGGAAGCTGTAAGCTCGGTCCTTGTGAAGGAGGATATGGGCATCCAAAGGCTGGTCTGCTATGCCAGTCGAGTGCTCCGAGACGTGGAGACTCGCTATAACCCCATTGAAAAGATCGCCTACTTCCTGGTTTTGACCGCAAGGAAGCTCCGACCCTACTTCCAGGCGCACACCATTGTCATCTACACCAACTTGCCACTTGAATAGAACTTGAGAAGGCTAGAGAGATCAGGTCGAATACTGAATTGGAGTGTTGAGCTCAACGAGTTCGACATCATCTATGAACCAAGGGCAGCGATCAAGGGACAAGCGCTAGCAGACTTCATGGCAGAGTGCAATATGTGAGAGAATGGTGAATCTTCGCCCAATGGCCACCTAGACGCACCACTACAATAGTTTTCATATGAAAGTCCTCTCTCTCTATCAACCTAGTCCGACAGCGAGTAATGGGTCGTCCACGTCGACGGATCAGCCACAACGTCAAGGAGCAGAGCCGATATTATAATAGAGACTCTGGAGGGGAGCCTATTGGAGTATGCCCCTCGCTTCAACTTTTCGACAACCAACAAAGTAGCAGAGTACGAGGTCACCTTCAACGGCCTAAACCTCTGATGAGCTCTTAAAGCGACAAATGTGCTGCTGATTAGCGACTCAAGGCTGGTCGTTCAGTAAATTGAAGGAAACTTCGAGGCAAGGGAGTAACTGATGAAGCGGTACCTGAAGTGCACCCAGGCCGAACTCCTCAAATTTAGGAGACTGGTGGTCCAACATCTACTGAGGTCGAACAACCTCCGTGCCGACGCCCTCTCCAAGCTGGCTTCATCATCTCTGACAAAGATTAGGAAAGCCATCTATATTGAGAACTTACTAACACCCAGCATTGAGGACAGTGAACTGATGTGCATCGACCAAGAGCGATCATGGATGAGCCCGATCATCGCCTACCTGAAGACTAGAGATGTACTAAAAGATAGGCTGGGGCACGGATGACCGAGGGACGGGCTTTGTCGTTCGTGATCTTTGGCGATGTACTCTACCAAAAGCATCACACGAAGAGAAACGTATTGCCCTAGTTAAAGTGTCTTGAGTCGAGAAGAGCTGAGGAAGTCGTCCGCGAAATACATGAAGGATTTTGCAGAAATCATCACGGTGGTCGCACCCTGGCACATAAGGCAGTCCGGCAGGGCTACTATTGGCCGACCATGCTGATGGATGCAATCAACTTCGCCAAGTGGTGCACAGAATGCCAGAATTACTTTAAGCATACAATGGCTCATCTCATCGACCAGATTCCAATTCTCAGTCTGGTCCCATTTGCCAAGTGGGGACTCGACATCCTCGTACCATTCCCATTGGCAACCGAAGGAAGGAAGTTCCTAATTGTCGCCGTCGACTACCTCACCAAGTGGATTGAAGCGGAGCCCCTAGCACATATTACCTCAAAGGACATGAAGAACTTCATTTGGAAGTATATCATATGTCGCTTTGGGATACCCCGCTCCATTGTGACGGACAACGGGACGCAGTTCGACTCCACAGATTTCAGAGAATTCTACTCAGATTTGGGTGTCAACCTTTACTTCACCTCAGTGGTGCACCTGCAGTGCAATGGCATGGCTGAGGCAGCGAACAAGTGCATCCTTGGCCCCTTGAAGAAGAAGGCCAGCAACGCCCCTGGATCTTGGCCTATCGAGCTACCCGGCATCATTTGGTCTTGTCGTACAACGTACAAAGCTTTGGCTAGCGAGAGCCCCTTCATGCTAGCCTATGGGGTGGAAGCCGTCATCCTGGTGGAGGTCAGTAAATAGTCTCTCTGCCTCCAGTACTTTGACGAACAATCAAATGAAGACGGCCTCGACCTCAACGATGAATTCCTCAACGAGGTATGGGATTGTGCTCTAACATGTCTTATCAGACACAGCCAAAGGATGGCAAGGTACTATAACTCTCAGGTGAGGAAGCAAAGCTTCAGCATCGGCAACCTCGTCCTCAGGGACGCAACCTTCAAACCGGAGATCACCCGCTGCAGAAAGCTCTCTGTCAAATGAGAAGGACCCTATAAAATAGCGGACATTGTGGGGACCCACGACCTACATTTTAGCAAACATGGAGGGCGAAGACTTAACTCATTCATGGAATGTCCAACACTTACTTAAATACTATCAATAAAATTTATGATTTTTATGTTTGTACAAGCAATGTGTTGCTTGAAAAAAGTTTCAAATCAGCTCCAAAATAGAAAGCGCATCCATAAAGTCGCATTAATCAAAGACCTCCGGGGCAGTTTGCCAACCAAACTGGAGCGATAATGCCGGGTAGGCTATGGCCCATCTATACCCATCCTCTCGAAAACCTCTGAGGCAGTTCACCACCCAAACCGAAATGATAATGCAGGGCAGGCTACGGCCCATCTATACTCGCCCTCTCGAAGACCTCCGAGGTAGCTCGCTACCCAAACCGGAGCAAAAATGCGGGGTAGGAGATGGCCCAATACCCACCTGATTACAGAGGATGTGGCCTAATACCCGCCCTCTCAAAGACCTTCGGGACAGTTCGCCATCCAAACCGGAGTGAAAATGCAAGGTCGGCTACAGCCCATCTTTACCCACCCTCTCAAGGAAGTCCGGGGCAGGCCTTTGAAGCTGCGCCCCCAATAGGTCGCCAGGATTTTTGGATTTCCTTCAAAGCACACATTCTAAGAATTGACTCTGCAACATTCCACTTATCCTCGCTCCCATGCTCTTCTAAGCAAAAAGTTGGGGGCAAACAAGTATATACAAGCACAAACAAGCACAAAGACAAATGAGTGAACTACTCAAAGGTGATATCTTCAAATTGAAAATATTTACACCAGTTTCTTTCAAAAAATATATACAAGTCCTAATCCTTGCCCCATAATCGGCCCTACATATGCTCTCCCCCCAACAGTTAACTACGACACCTCTACTCGACCGTCGACCTCCTCACCCAGCTCCTTCGCTGGCACCTCCACCTCAGTCTCCATCGGACTTGTCGCTGCGACCTTCCCCTGGTCACCTACATCACCTAAAGCTTGATCGTCGGCCGATGGACCTATTGCTTCCCTGACGTCCTCGTCTTCCTGTCATCCAAGGCCACCAACAATGAGGAGAAGTTGACATCTAGCTTGGGGGCGGCCTCTTCATCCTCTTATCTGCCCTACCAAGGACCACCTGCAGGCCCGCCTGTAGGCCCTCCTCCATGCTCTTGGTATGCACATCCTTCATAATTGGAAGGAGCTCATCGATCTGATATTGGCAGACAGCCTCTGCCTTCATGTCTTCTGGATCGACCTTCTTCAGCTCTGCCACCTGATGCTTGAGCTCGATGATCTCACTCGCCTTCACCTTCGCCTCCACCTCCTCGGTATGGGTGTTCATCGCAGGGAAGACGACGTGCCACCGCATCCTGAAGACACTGTGCTAGCTCTTTCGAGATCTTCTAATGCTTCTCGTCTCTGCTTTCTGGGTCGCATAGTATCCACGGACTTCCTCCAGCTTCTCCTCCCAGTTCTACAGCCTCTCGACGACCTGCTTGAGTTCGACCTCCTTCTGCTGTATCTTATCAGTAGCCACCTTGAGCTCCGGCTTCTTCCTTTCCAGGGTTGCCTTGAGCATGCCCACATTAGAGTGGCACTGTAGGGATATCATCGCCACCACTGCCTATAAAAGGAACAAAGTACATAAGCCCGCATGAAGAAATGAAGACAGGCAATATGAGCGAAGAGAACAACTAACCTGCATGGTGTGCCAACCTGCAGTATCATAGAGGTGCTCGTCTTCGATATCAGACAAGAACTCCCGGTCTGTCGGCAGCAGATGTTTCTCTGCTAGACGGGTCGTAACCCTGGCGTCCTCGAACAGTGACCCCTAGGCACCTACCTAGAAGCTCGATACGAAAAGATCCACCTTGGGAATATCGTGGACCTCGGCTTTCTTCACCTTGAAGCTTGCAAGCACTGGCTCAGTGCTTTGATGCTCCGGTTTCCTCCGGTCTGACCCCCCTACTCCCAAGGGGGCATCCATAAGGCCAACACTCGGCCCATTTAGCCTTGACGACCCAAACTCCAGCTGGTGGCTCTTGAGGTTGGGCCGAGGAAGGGGGACCACAATGGCGACCTGCGTGGCGACCGTCGGATCGGCCATCGGCTCCTTGATGTCGTCAATATGGACGATGTCACCCTACGCGAACTCGCTCTCTCGATGGGAAGGAAAGTCATCCATAGATGTCTTCTTCATCCTTTTGCTTCGCTCCTCCTCGGCCCGAGTGGCGTCCAGACCCCACTTCTGCCCAGCCTTCTTCGTCAAGCTCAGCGCAACCCCCTTGCCTTTGACCTTGGCTGTTGGCTCCTCGATCGACATGCCCCCCATGTCCATCCTCATCAACTCATCTCAGGACAGCTCTTGTTCACACCTGCAAGGAGAAAAAAGATCAAGGTGAGCATGTATGAAGAAGGTCGCTTGGATCGCAGTACCTTCGGGCCAGATATATAGGGCGATCGGGTTGTCCTTAACTAGCTTCGCATGTTTTTGGAGCACTTGAGGGATCTCCATTAAGATGTTAGAGTTCTCCAGATCATGCCCTAGCAGAGTCACCTCCTTGTTCACTTGGAGATTCAACCTCCCCCAGTTCGATCGTAGAGTCAAGTCCACCGGCGTCGAGATGAAAACAAACATCTCCTTCAAATCCCTCACTTTACTCGGCAACTCAAGGACGAGATGCTGATCCCTACTCGCACTGACATAATAGTATACTCCTCTCCGCTTTGACTAGAAGAAATGCCAAAACAGTGGCAGGGTCGGACTTATGTCGTTGCTGAAGCAGAGAACAAGGAACCCGACCATGGCGCTGACCAAGTTTGGCATCAGTTGGAAGAGCCGAAGCTCGAGGAAGTTTGGCATGTGCAGAAGGAAGGTTTGGAGCGGAAACCGAAGTCTGAGCTCGAAGGTCAGATAATAGACCCCAACTTCATTGTCCCCAGGCGAGTAGACTATTTCATCGAATGTGGGGAGGCAAACTGTATGGGGCGGCTGGATATGCTTGGAGCGAATCTTGACGCGACTGATATGTTTTGTCTTGGGCACTATGGCCTGGATCTCTGCCGGGACTGCCGTTGTAACTTCATCGATGGTCAGCCCTGAGCCATTCTTCTTGGTTTTCTTGGGGACCGTTGACGTTGAGGGGACATCGGGGGTTGTTTCCCACTCCTCCGACCTTGACTCTACCACATCCGTCGACACCGTCTGTTCCTCCGTCTCCTCGGTGCTAGCACCCTCAAACTCGTCGAAGTTCTTCTCTACGTGTTTATTGGAGGAATAAGATTTGGATGAAGCCATCTGATAAAGATCAAAGAAAGTACAAAAACGAAGATCACCGGAGCTCCGACGAAGCAGCGACCGACGGCAAAAGCTCTCGGAAATGAAGAATGAAAAGAAGAAGCTTTTGAAATTCAAATGCAGAAGCCCTCCAATGTTTCCCCTTCTCTCTATTCTATAGAGGGAGTCGACCGATCTCGACCATTGAAGGTGGGCAATGTAACGCCCCGCTTCCCAAAAGACACCGGAAGCGAGAACGTTACACGGTCCGCTTGAACTGAAGCGGTGAAGCTCGAGTCCAATAAGCGTCTGTGATAAAAACATAGGGCAGGTTTTTTTTTGCATTTGCGTTTCAGAACAATCAGAAAACATTTCATTAAAATAAAAAGGGCACTTCCAGAATTGTACGTACAAGAAATAAGACAACTGGGCCTCAACATGGCCAAAAAGGAAACTACAACAAAACACTAATCCTACTACAAAGTACTAAAGCTAAAACTCAAAGTAGTGACGGAAAGGGGCTCTAGTCTTCCGCAGAAGCGGCTCAACGTCTACGGAGAACTCTGGCTCTCTAAGTCAGGCGTCGCGAGAGGATCTCCCTAGTACTCAACTCAAGCTCAGAATCTGACATACATCCAAAAACATGAGTGTATGTCAGCAAGGGGTCTGCAAGAAAGAGTTAGCAACCCAAGACAAGGTATACGACAGATATGAATTTAAGAAGGCATTTAATATTTTGAAGAAATGACTGCAGCAATTTAATATCAACAATTATATAGAAACAGAAACGAACATCCTTAACATGCAGTTCTAAGCAGTTTCAAGAATTAAAGTAAAGACTTTCTCTGAATTCATTAGCATATCAATTTTCATGAGACCAAGTTAGCATTGCAAGTTTCATGTCAAAAGTTTACATCTATTATAGGGTTCTCGCCTTTAGGTCGTGATGAGTAGGTCGTTCCTCTCACGGGGGTTTACCGTGATTGATGCTAACCCACCGCATGCGGGTGGTGCTCTTGAGGAGAGGACCCTTCATACGCCCAGTGGCCGCTCAACCCTAACCCCACCCCAAGTTTGTGCTGGAACACGAGCTAGCCTAGTCGACTCACACGACATCACGAATTCACGATTCCGCCTTTGAGGCGCACGATTTTCACGTTGTCCATATTTGTTAGGCATGTCAAGACTCACTGAATTTCACTTTTATTAATATTATTACATAATTGTGACAGTTCCACACAGCAAGAGAGGGTTGAACAATTTTATTAGCGATCACAAAATGATGACGAGCACGAGTTTTCATTGGACTTGCTATAGAAAGTATTTTTTTCTCATAATTGATTAAAGTTGAGGTATATCATATGATATACCGTTGGATCCCAAATTTTGTCATGTTCGTCATGGTGTCAGTGTCTTACGTCATTTCATGCCTAATTTTTAAGTTATTCAGCAATACGTGAAAGCGGCGTAAAAGTGCCGAAACTTCGAAAAATCTTATCAAATCATATACTTGCCTGATTTTGACGTTCTTGGTGTCGTCAGAAACGTCTCGACGGGTCCTACGCTACGGTGATGACGGTTCACTGGTATGATAAAACATATCATCAGATTAAATTGTTTTTGATCATAACAGCATTACAAAAGTCCATATGACGTCTAACCGATCTGTTATATATGATTTCTGTCCTACGGTGGGGGTTAAGAGTTATAGGCAGATGTACTAACCGTTACCCAGCGAGTGGGGCAGCAAAAGTGATGCGTGCGACGTCTACGGTCCGAACTCGTCGCGGCAGCGAGGAAAACGGCGGACAGCTGCTACTCTGAGCGTTGCAGTGGGTTGCGAGGGTTACAGCGAGTCCCGGGGCTGTCGATGCTACGAGGGAGGAGATGAGATCTCCTGAGCGGTGTCCCCAACGATCTGCGCGCATGAAGAGGCGGTGGCACGGCTGTTCTGTCACGTGGAGGGGGAGACGCCAGTTTTTGGGAGTTCACGGAAGAAGGTGGCCGCGCGAGTTGATGCGTGGAGGCTATGGAGTGCTGCGTAGGAAGAAGAGGGGCTGGCGCTGGCGTTGCGCGCAGAGGAGGCAGGATGCGGGCTTGGGAGGCCGTCAGGTCTGCTCTTGGGGGCGAGAGCAGCTGGGTGCGGGGAGGAGGCCGCGGTGGAGGTGGAAGGGGTGTTCGGCGCTGGATGTGGCCTGGGCGTCAGTTGCGAGGTCAGGGGGTCGAGGGTGGCTGGTGTTGAGCTCTCGGAGAAGAAAAGGAAGGAGGCGGTGGGTGTTTGGGCGTGGCGAAGCGGAAAAAAAGACGGGGCGGCGCCCTGTGTGTAGGCAGGGAGTCGACGCGAAGGAGGGAGGCCGCCGGCAAGTGTGAGCGAGGGGGTTGCAGGTGCTCGTCGTTGGCGTGCGTGGATGAGGATGAGGATATGGGGCAGCGCTGTGTATGAGATAACCTAGGTTTACTAGGGTTTGTGTAGCCTCATGGGAAAGAAGGAGGCTAGGTTTATTTATATAAGGGAATAGGGTGAGAGAGAGCACAGTAGATTATAAAATATTAGTAGGGTGCAGAGTTAGCCTTGGGTTCTATTTTA
Source organism: Scilla litardierei (assembly GCA_030789695.1). Taxonomy (NCBI): domain Eukaryota; kingdom Viridiplantae; phylum Streptophyta; class Magnoliopsida; order Asparagales; family Asparagaceae; genus Scilla; species Scilla litardierei. The sequence continues at coordinate 85,631,174 of CM061131.1, read as the reverse complement.
TTATAATCGAGTGGGGATGTTTGTTCTGGGTGTAGCACGTGGGAGTTGTCCTCAGGGCTTCAAAAGTTGGGCATGGGTTACAGAATTTACGGGGTTGCTGTGAGTAAGAAATGGGCCTAGGGTTGTGTAGGGTTCTATTATAAAGGGGATGTAGTCTCACAAAGCTCACGTGCATGGGTTTCGAGTTTCACAAGTTTCTTTTTTTTGTTTAACTGTGTGTGCGTGAATTGCTGTGGGGTGTGCATGAAGGGTTCGGCCACCTGGTTTCTTAGAAAGGCTAGGGTTTAATGTTATGACTAAATAGGAATTTATTTGAAATGGAATTGTAATTTAATGGGTTTAATTGGAATAGGATATATATTAAGAAAGTTTTTGAAATACTAATGATGAGATTTAATTGATTTAATCAAGGGAATTAAGAGCAAATCAATGGGTTTAAATGGGTCCAAAACGGTAAGTTTCATTTGAATTTTAAAAGGTTGAAAAATATTTGAAATCTGAATATTTGAATTTGAAAATAATTATATGAGGGATTTAGAGCTAATTAATATGTTTAAAATGGGTCTAAAAAGAAACTGCATTGGAATTCTAAATGTTTTGAACATACGTTTTGAAATTCGAATTTGAATTTGAAAGTTTAAATTAACTATAAGAAGAGTTGCTTAAAAAACAAAAATAATAATAATAAAAGATTTAACTAAGTGGTTTAATATGAAAAATATAAGTAGTTGATACGTGTACGGGGACAGATACGCCTAACTACGGATACGGAGAAGTACACGAGAGAAGGAAAATACGGATAACGTAACGAAGAAACCCGGTCGTTACATCCTACCCACCTTAAAAGCGATTCCGTCCTCGGAATCTCATCAGCTAAGACACCGGGAAAACGTACGTGTAACGCTCGCACTTCCTCTTCTAATGTATACACACCATAAATAATCATCATGTCATGCTCTAATAGTATTTCTAATACTAATACCAATACCAATAGTATTACCGTGGATAATACTAATCAACGTCCATGCTATTAGTAGTAGCAATACACATACACACATTACTAACATAACATGTTTAATATAATACCATCCAATATCATACTCGGGCGAATAGTGACACACGACCACATCGATTTACTAGTTGTAAGTGTGCCATCACCTTCCATACTCACATCATTATTAATACACAATATATTACCATATATCTCATACACTCACAATCTTTAATGATATAATACTACATGTCACTTAAACATACTACTAACATATAAATACAATCATTCTTAGTCAATTAACACTTCAATCGTACAACCACTTTTACACACAGCATATTACCATATACACATTGTAATACATATAACTATCTGTATATAAGTGCACGTAGTACCAAACACAGATTTATATATGCCTTACTCATATATCACACACTTTCAAATACCTATACATACGTTCATTTCACACACATATACATGCTTATACTACTACATGCCTATCTCTTATCTACATAGAACAGTTATATACACACATCGGTATTCACAACAAGGGTAATTTACATACATAGGGCTAGTATACTATTACATACATACATATATACGTTGTCACAAACATACGACTAGGCATAATTCTTGGTAAACACATGCTCATACATCATCCCGTAAGGGAAATATTATAATCCTACTATACATATAAAACACTTATTCATACAGTGTTTATATATATATATACACCGATAACTAACCATATATATATATATATATATATATATATATATATATATATATATATATATATATATATACGCACGAGCACACGCCAGACATGCTAACATATAGATCACATAATAAATCTGCACACACAACAATACGTACCCTATTATCATTATACCTAACATGCATATCACTGTACTAGCATATAATTACAACCATTAACAAGTACGACTAAGGTACAAATACTCCTAGTAACTAGCCAATATTAAATCTAATACACACAGATATTCCTTTAGTGATATAGTTAATCGCTCGCCTAAGTATAAATGTAACACTTACTACTCTATACTCGACTATATACATATATGCCACATATTACCGTACATGCACATACGACCCAATAGGCAATCACACCATACTAATATACTAAAGGTAAGCACACTCATACGTGGGTGGTTTATAGGGATTCACACACACGGGTCCACACTCACTATCTATTTACCTGCACCACCACAACACCACAATCAAAGCTAAAGATCTCACTAAGCAATGATAAGCTCTAAAGTGATAATTAAGCAAGTGTTGGATTCAGAGTTGAAATATACGACGAAAAAAATTGTTGTGAGGGCGGTCCCGGAGGTGGTCTGGATAAGAGATTAGTCGGTTGGATGACCTAAAGTATTTATGAATAATTAAATAATTAAGAGGATAAGGATATGTGTAAAATAATAATAACATCGTTATAACTTACGTAAAATAGCGAGCATACGGTAGAAGTTAAAACATAAAATATAATCAGTCAAATAATAGGTGAAGAGTAATATGGGCATAGTGTCGTAGTGCTTGCTTTGTAAATGGAAATATGTTTGTAAAAAGAAATTTTTTTTATAAAAAAAGACAATGATTATAAGACTGACACACAAGATTTGAACTTCTATTTAACTTATGAGAGTATTTTAAAAGTATGTATGAATGACTGTTTTGAAATATGTTAGCGAGAAAAGGAGATGATATTTTGAACTAGCAAAATAGAAATAAAGCTTTAAAAAGAAGTTCATTACATGAGGAAAATTGGGTAGCTACACGAGGTCATGTGAAATAGAAATGCGGAAGATGTTTGTTGCAAAATTGCTATAAGGTAGTAACTAAAGATCGCGTCAGAAGAGTTTCCTAGTCAAGATTGGGTTTAAGTCGACTGAAGCATAGAAAAATCTAAGTAAAAGTTTTCGAAAGGATTTTAAACTTGGTGAAGAATTCAATAAATAAAAAAAATATCGAAAGTACTTTTTAGAAGATCCCGGATCTGCAAAATGGCGGACCTGAAGATCTTATGTTAATCGAGGACAAGGCATAGGTTTGACGATCGGGACGAAAGAACGACTAAGAAGTAACCCCGTGGATACACTACGATGGCTTTCTACGATCATTAACATGGAAGTGCAATGACTAGGGAATAGTAAAATAAGGGGGAAAGATAATCATTGGGTCGACTAAGGTTTAGCACTAAGGTTCATCAACGAATTAAACTGCGATAAAGAAGCCAAGGTAAGGGTCGTTGAGAATCGAGATCGAGATCTTATCTATAGATCTGGAACATCCTAGGCTTCGAAGTCTACTCATTGCAGGCGTCCCAGGTTCGACTTGCATGTTGACGATCGCTACATTCGGTTGGGCCCAAGATTTCGATGAATCAAGCGAACGACTAACGAACTCAAAAATCCAATGTGGTCAGAGCTGGATGATCAATCGATAGGGTGACTTCTAAGATGATAATACTAAGTCGTGGCAAGGGTGTCTAACTAACGAGCACACGCGTCTATCTATTCCTATTATCCTGGTATTGGTTTCCTATCATGCTGAGACAAGTTATTCGAGTAATTTCACGTACGAACTAGTTCTGGATGTTTTGGCTAATGAAAAGTGTTCTCATTGTTCTGAATATCACAGTTGCAGGACCTGCATGGGCCGCCACTAAAACCTGTAACGCCTCGCTTCCCAAAAGACACCGGAAGCGAGAACGTTACGCGGTCCGCTTAAACTGGAGCGGTGAAGCTCGAGTCCAATAAGCGTCTGTGATAAAAACACAGGGCAGGTTTTTTTTTGCATTTGCGTTTCAGAACAATCAGAAAATATTTCATTAAAATAAAAAGGGCACTTCCAGAATTGTTCGTACAAGAAATAAGACAACTGGGCCTCAGCATGGCCAAAAAGGAAACTACAACAAAACACTAATCGTACTACAAGGTACTAAAGCTAAAACTCAAAGTAGTGATGGAAAAGGGCTTTAGTCTTCCGCAGAAGCGACTCGGCGTCTACGGCGAACTCTGGCTCTCTAAGTCAGGCGTCGCGAGAGGATCTCCCTAGTACTCAACTCAAGCTCAGAATCTAGCATACATCCAAAAACATGAATGTATGTCAGCAATGGGTCTGCAAGAAAGAGTTAGCAACCCAAGACAAGGTATACGACATATATGAATTTAAGAAGGCATTTAATATTTTAAAGAAATGACTGCAGCAATTTAATATCAACAATTATATAGAAACAGAAACGAACATCCTTAACATGCAGTTCTAAGCTGTTTCAAGAATTAAATTAAAGACTTTCTCTGAATTCATTAGCATATCAATTTTCATGAAACCAAGTTAGCATTGCAAGTTTCATGTCAAAAGTTTACATCTATCATAGGGTTCTCGCCTTTAGGTCGTGATGAGTAGGTCGTTCCTCTCACATGGGTTTACCGTGATTGACGCTAACCCAACCTATGCGGGTGGTGCTCTTGAGGAGAGGACCCTTCATACGCCCAGTGGCCGCTCAACCCTAACCCCACCCCAAGTTTGTGCTGGAACACGAGCTAGCCTAGTCGACTCACACGACATCACGAATTCACGATTCCGCCTTTGAGGTGCACGATTTTCACGTTGTCCATATTTGTTAGGCATGTCAAGACTCACTGAATTTCACTTTTATTAATATTATTACATAATTGTGACAGTTCCACACAGTAAAAGAGGGTTGAACAATTTTATTAGCGATCACAAAATGATGACGAGCACGAGTTTTCAATGGACTTGCTACAGAAAGTATTTTTTTCTCATAATTGATTAAAATTGAGGTATATCATATGATATACCGTTGGATCCCAAATTTCGTCCTGTTCGTCATGGTGTCAGTGTCTTACATCATTTCATGCCTAATTTTTAAGTTATTCAGCAATACGTGAAAGCGGCGTAAAAGTGCAGAAACTTCGAAAAATCATATCAAATCATCTACTTGCCTGATTTTGACGTTCTTGGTGTCGTCGGAAACGTCTCGACGGGTCCTAAGCTACGGTCATGATGTTTCACTGGTTTGATAAAACATATAATCAGATTAAATTGTTTTTGATCATAACAGCATTACAAAAGTCCCTATGACGTCTAACCGATCTGTTATATAGGTTTTCTGTCCTACGGTGGGGGTTATGAGTTATAGGCAGATGTACTAATCGTTACCCAGCGAGTGGGGTAGCGAAAGGGATGCGTGCGATGTCTACGGTCCGAACTCGTCGCGGCAGCGAGGAAAACGGCAGACAGCGGCTATTCTGAGCATTGCAGTGGGTTGTGAGGGTTACATCGAGTCCCCGGGGCTGTCGATGCTGCGAGGGAGGAGAAGAGATCTCCTGAGCGGTGTCCCCATAGATCTGTGCATGTGAAGAGGCGGTGGCGCGGCTGTTCTGTCACGTGGAGGGGGAGACGCCAGTTTTTGGGAGTTCACGGAAGCAGGTGGCCGCGCGAGTTGATGCGTGGAGGCTGCGGAGTGCTGCGTGGGACGAAGAGGGGCTGGCGCTGGTGTTGCATGCAGAGGAGGCAGGATCCGGGCTTGGGAGGCCTTCGGGTCTGCTCTTGGGGGGCGAGAGCAGCTGGGTGCGGGGAGGAGGCCGCGGTGGAGGTGGAAGGGGTGTTCGGAGCTGGATGTGGCCTGGGTGTCGTTTGCGAGGCTAGGGGTCGAGGGTGGCCGGCGTTGAGCTATCGGAGAAGAAAAGGAAGGAGGCGGTGGGTGTTTGGGCGTGGCGAAGCGGAAAAAAAGACGGGGCGGCGCCCTGTGTGTGGGTGGGGAGTCGACGCGAAGGAGGGAGGCCGCCGGCAAGTGTGATCGCGGGGGGTCGCGGGTGCTCGTCGTTGGCGTGCGTGGATGAGGATGAGGATATGGGGGCGGTGCTGTGTAAGAGATAACCTAGGTTTACTAGGGTTTGTGTAGGCTCACGGGAAAGAAGGAGGCTAGGTTTATTTATATAAGGGAATATGGTGTGAGAGAGCACCGTAAGTTATAAAATATTAGTAGGGTGTAGAGTTAGCCTTGGGTTCTATATATTAAAATCGAGTGGGGATGTTTGTGCTGGGTGTAGCACGTGGGAGTTGTCCTCAGGGCTTCAAAAGTTGGGCATGGTTTACAGAATTTAAGGGGTTGCTGTGAGAAAGAAATGGGCCTAGGGTTGTGTAGGGTTCTATTATAAAGGGGATGTAGTCTCAGAGAGCTCACACGCATGGGTTTCGAGTTTCACAAGTTTCTTTTTTTTTGTTTAACGGTGTGTGCGTGAATTGCTGTGGGGTGTGCATGAAGGGTTCAGCCACAGGGTTTCTTAGAAAGGCTAGGGTTTAATGTTATGACTAAATAGGAATTTATTTGAAATGGAATTGTAATTTAATGGGTTTAATTGGAATAGGATATATATTAAGAAATTTTTTGTAATACTAATGATGAGATTTAATTGATTTAATCAAGGGAATTAAGAGCAAGTCAATGGGTTTAAATGGGTCCAAAAACGGTAAGTTTCATTTGAATTTTAAAAGGTTGAAAAATATTTTAAATCTGAATATTTGAATTTGAAAATAATTATATGAGGGATTTAGAGCTAATTAATATGTTTAAAATGGGTCTAAAAAGAAACTGCATTTGAATTCTAAATGTTTTGAACATACGTTTTGAAATTCGAATTTGAATTTGAAAGTTTAAATTAACTATAAGAAGAGTTGCTTAAAAAACAAAAATAATAATAATAAAAGAGTTAACTAAGTGGCTTAATATGAAAAATATTAGTAGTTGATACGTGTACGGGGACAGATACGCCTAACTACGGATACGGAGAAGTACACGAGAGAAGGAAAATACGGATAACGTAACGAAGAAAACCGGTCGTTACATCCTACCCACCTTAAAAGCGATTCCGTCCTCGGAATCTCATCAGCTAAGACACCGGGAAAACGTACGTGTAACGCTCGCACTTCCTCTTCTAATGTATACACACCATAAATAATCATCATGTCATGCTCTAATAGTATTTCTAATACTAATACCAATACCAATAGTATTACCGTGGATAATACTAATCAACGTCCATGCTATTAGTAGTAGCAATACACATACACACATTACTAACATAACATGTTTAATATAATACCATCCAATATCATACTCGGGCGAATAGTGACACACGACCACATCGATTTACTAGTTGTAAGTGTGCCATCACCTTCCATACTCACATCATTATTAATACACAATATATTACCATATATCTCATACACTCACAATCTTTAATGATATAATACTACATGTCACTTAAACATACTACTAACATATAAATACAATCATTCTTAGTCAATTAACACTTCAATCGTACAACCACTTTTACACACAGCATATTACCATATACACATTGTAATACATATAACTATCTGTATATAAGTGCACGTAGTACCAAACACAGATTTATATACGCCTTACTCATATATCACACACTTTCAAATACCTATACATACGTTCATTTCACACACATATACATGCTTATACTACTACATGCCTATCTCTTATCTACATAGAACAGTTATATACACACATCGATATTCACAACAAGGGTAATTTACATACATAGGGCTAGTATACTATTACATACAAACATATATTCGTTGTCACAAACATACGACTAGGCATAATTCTTGGTAAACACATGCTCATACATCATCCCGTAAGGGAAATATTATAATCCTACTATACATATAAAACACTTATTCATACAGTGTTTATATATATATATATATATACACCGATAACTAACCACACACACACACACACACACAGATATATATATATATATATATATATATATATACACACACGCACGAGCACATGCCAGACATGCTAACATATAGATCACATAATAAATCTGCACACACAACTATACGTACCCTATTATCATTATACCTAACATGCATATCACTGTACTAGCATATAATTACAACCATTAACAAGTACGGCTAAGGTACAAATACTCCTAGTAACTAGCCAATATTAAATCTAATACACACAGATATTCCTTTAGTGATATAGTTAATCGCTCGCCTAAGTATAAATGTAACCCTTACTACTCTATACTCGACTATATACATATATGCCACATATTACCGTACATGCACATACGACCCAATAGGCAATCACACCATACTAATATACTAAAGGTAAGCACACTCATACGTGGGTGGTTTATAGGGATTCGCACACACGGGTCCACACTCACTATCTATTTACCTGCACCACAACAACACCACAATCAAAGCTAAAGATCTCACTAAGCAATGATAAGCTCTAAAGTGATAATTAAGCAAGTGTTGGATTCAGAGTTGAAATATACGACGAAAAAAATTGTTGTGAGGGCGGTCCCGGAGGTGGTTGGAAAAGAGATTAGTTGGTTGGGTGACCTAAAGTATTTATGAATAATTAAATAATTAAGAGGATAAGGATATGTGTAAAATAATAATAACATCATTATAACTTACGTAAAATAGCGAGCATACGGTAGAAGTTAAAACATAAAATATAATCAGTCAAATAATAGGTGAAGAGTAATATGGGCGTAGTGTCATAGTGCTTGCTTTGTAAATGGAAATATGTTTGTAAAAAGAAAATTTTTTTATAAAAAAAGACAATGATTATAAGACTGACACACAAGATTTGAACTTCTATTTAACTTATGAGAGTATTTTAAAAGTATGTATGAATGACTGTTTTGAAATATGTTAGCGAGAAAAGGAGATGATATTTTGAACTAGCAAAATAGAAATAAAGATTTAAAAAGAAGTTCATTACATGAGGAAAATAGGGTAGCTACACGAGGTCATGTGAAATAGAAATGCGGAAGATGTTTGTTGCAAAATTGCTATAAGGTAGTAACTAAAGATCGCGTCAGAAGAGTTTCCTAGTCAAGATTGGGTTTAAGTCGACTGAAGCGTAAAAAAATCTAAGTAAAAGTTTTCGAAAGGATTTTAAACTTGGTGAAGAATTCAATAAATAAAAAAATATCGAAAATACTTTTTAGAAGATCCCGGATCTGCAAAATGGCGGACCTGAAGATCTTATGTTAATCGAGGACAAGGCATAGGTTTGACGATCGGGACGAAAGAACGACTAAGAAGTAACCCCGTGAATACACTACGATGACCCTCTACGATCATTAACATGGAAGTGCAATGACTAGGGAATAGTAAAATCAGGGGGAAAGATAATCATTGGGTCGACTAAGGTTTAGCACTAAGGTTCATCAACGAATTAAACTGCGATAAGGAAGCCAAGGTAAGGGTCGTTGAGGATCGAGATCGAGATCTTATCTATAGATCTGGAACATCCTACGCTTCGAAGTCTACTCATTGCAGGCGTCCCAGGTTCGACTTGCAAGGTGACGATCGCTACATTCGGTTGGGCCCTAGATTTCGATGAATCAAGCGAACGACTAACGAACTCAAAAATCCAATGTGGTCAGAGCTGGATGATCAATCGATAGGGTGACTCCTAAGATGATAATACTACGTCGTGGCAAGGGTGTCTAACTAACGAGCACAAGCGTCTATCTATTCCTATTATCCAGGTATTGGTTTCCTATCATGCTGAGACATGGTATTCGAGTAATTTCTTGTACGAACTAATTCTGGATGTTTTGGCTAATGAAAAGTGTTCTCATTGTTCTGAATTTCGTAGTTGCAGGACCTGCATGGGCCGCCACTAAAACCTGTAACGCCCCGCTTCCCAAAAGACACCGGAAGCGAGAACGTTACGCGGTCCGCTTGAACTGGAGCGGTGAAGCTCGAGTCCAATAAGCGTCTGTGATAAAAACATAGGGCATGTTTTTTTTGCATTTGTGTTTCAAAACAATCGGAAAACATTTCATTAAAATAAAAAGGTCACTTCCAGAATTGTTCGTACAAGAAATAAGACAACTGGGCCTCAGCATGGCCAAAAAGGAAACTACAACAAAACACTAATCCTACTACAAGGTACTAAAGCTAAAACTCAAAGTAGTGACGGAAAGGGGCTCTAGTCTTCCGCAGAAGCGGCTTGGTGTCTACGGTGAACTCTGGCTCTCTAAGTCAGGCGTCGCGAGAGGATCTCCCTAGTACTCAACTTAAGCTCAGAATCTAACATACATCCAAAAACATGAATGTATGTCAGCAATGGGTCTGCAAGAAAGAGTTAGCAACCCAAGACAAGGTATACGACAGATATGAATTTAAGAAGGCATTTAATATTTTAAAGAAATGACTGCAGCAATTTAATATCAACAATTATATAGAAACAGAAACGAACATCCTTAACATGCAGTTCTAAGCAGTTTCAAGAATTAAAGTAAAGACTTCCTCTGAATTCATTAGCATATCAATTTTCATGAGACCAAGTTAGCATTGCAAGTTTCATGTCAAAAGTTTACATCTATCATAGGGTTCTCGCCCTTAGCTCGTGATGAGTAGGTCGTTCCTCTCACGGGGGTTTACCGTGATTGATGCTAACCCACCGTATGCGGGTGGTGCTCTTGAGGAGAGGACCCTTCATACGCCCAGTGGCCGCTCAACCCTAACCCCACCCCAAGTTTGTGCTGGAACACGAGCCAGCCTAGTCGACTCACACGACATCACGAATTCACGATTCCGCCTTTGAGGCGCACGATTTTCACGTTGTCCATATTTGTTAGGCATGTCAAGACTCACTGAATTTCACTTTTATTAATATTATTACATAATTGTGACAGTTCCACACAGTAAAAGAGGGTAGAAGAATTTTATTAGCGATCACAAAATGATGACGAGCACGAGTTTTCAATGGACTTGCTACAGAAAGTATTTTTTTCTCATAATTGATTAAAATTGAGGTATATCATATGATATACCGTTGGATCCCAAATTTCGTCATGTTCGTCATGGTGTCAGTGTCTTACATCATTTCATGCCTAATTTTTAAGTTATTCCGCAATACGTGAAAGCGGCGTAAAAGTGCCGAAACATCGAAAAATCATATCAAATCATCTACTTGTCTGATTTTGATGTTCTTGGTGTCGTCGGAAACGTCTCGAAGGGTCCTAAGCTACGGTCATGACAATTCACTGGTTTGATAAAACATATAATCAGATTAAATTGTTTTTTATCATAACAGCATTACAAAAGTCCATATGACGTCTAACCGATCTGTTATATAGGTTTTCTGTCCTACGGTGGGCGTTATGAGTTATAGGCAGATGTACTAACCGTTACCCAGTGAGTGGGGCAGCGAAAGTGATGCGTGCGACGTCTACGGTCCGAACTCGTCGCGGCAGCGAGGAAAACGGCAGACATCGGCTATTCTGAGCATTGCAGTGGGTTGCGAGGGTTACAGCGAGTCCCCAAGGCTGTCGAGGCTGCGAGGGAGGAGATGAGATCTCCTGAGTGGTGTCCCCACAGATCTGTGCGCGTGAAGAGGCGGTGGCGCGGCTGTTCTGTCACGTGGAGGGGGAGACGCCAGTTTTTGGGAGTTCACGGAAGCAGGTGGCCGCGTGAGTTGATGCGTGGAGGCTGCGGAGTGCTGCGTGGGACGAAGAGGGGCTGGCACTGGCGTTGCACGCAGTGGAGGCAGGATCCGGGCTTGGGAGGCCTTTAGGTCTACTCTTGGGGGGCGAGAGCAGCTGGGTGCGGGGAGGAGGCTGCGGTGGAGGTGGAAGGGGTGTTCGGAGCTGGATGTGACCTGGGTGTCGTTTGCGAGGCTAGGGGTCGAGGGTGGCCGGCGTTGAGCTGTCGGAGAAGAAAAGGAAGGAGGCGGTGGGTGTTTGGGCGTGGCGAAGCGGAAAAAAAGACGGGGCGGCGCCCTGTGTGTGGGCGGGGAGTCGACGCGAAGGAGGGAGGCCGCCGGCAAGTGTGAGCGAGGGGGGTTGCGGGTGCTCGTCGTTGGCGTGCATGGATGAGGATGAGGATATGGGGGCGGCGCTATGTAAGAGATAACCTAGGTTTACTAGGGTTTGTGTAGGCTCACGGGAAAGAAGGAGGCTAGGTTTATTTATATAAGGGAATAGGGTGAGAGGGAGCACAGTAAGTTATAAAATATTAGTAGGGTGTAGAGTTAGCCTTGGTTTCTATATATTAAAATCGAGTGGGGATGTTTGTGCTGGGTGTAGCACGTGGGAGTTGTCCTCAGGGCTTCAAAAGTTGGGCATGGTTTACAGAATTTAAGGGGTTGCTGTGAGTAAGAAATGGGCCTAGGGTTGTGTAGGGTTCTATTATAAAGGGGATGTAGTCTCAGAGATCTCACACGCATGGGTTTCGAGTTTCACAAGTTTCTTTTTTTTTGTTTAACGGTGTGTGCGTGAATTGATGTGGGGTGTACATGCACTACTACAAAAAGGACCTTTAATAGCACACCTTTAATAGCGCTTGCCAATTATAAGCGCTGTTAATTAGAGGCACATATAATAGACAGCGCTTCTTTTTGCAAGCGCTGTTAAAGGTCGGAGAATAGACAGCGCTTCTTTCTGCAAGCGCTGTTAAAGGTCGGAGAATAGACATCGCTTCTTTCTGCAAGCGCTGTGTATTAGAGACACAGATAATAGACAGCGCTTCTTTCTATAAGCGCTGTTAAAGGTACAAATAGACAGCGCTTCTTTAGAACAAGTGCTGTTAAAGGTCCATCATAGACATTGCTTGTTTAATACAAGTGCTGTTAAAGGCCACCCTTTAACAGCGCTTGCACAAGCAAGCGCTGTTAAAGAGGGACCTTTAACAGCGCTTGTTTGTACAAGTGCTATTAAAGGCCACCCTTTAACAGCGCTTGCAAAAAGAAGCGCTGTTAAAGGCCACCCTTTAACAGCGTTTGTTTGTGCAAGCGCTGTTAAAGGGTGGCCTTTAACAGCGCTTGTACAAACAAGCGCTGTTAAAGGTATTCACGCGCAGTATGTTTTCTACGAGAAAAATCACGCGCCCAGCGGTTCGTTGCTTTGCTTTTTTACTGTGTATCAAACTTAATTCGTATGCGGTTTGCTTTTTAGAAGAAGTTAGAAGCCTGAGAAGCCCTAACCCCGCCGCTGCTCGTTGATCGAGCGAGAAACTTCGTGTGCCGCCGCCGCTGCTTCGTCAAAAATTCCCGCCGCTGCTTCGTCCGCTCGAGAAGCCCTATTCCCTCGTCGAAAATTCCCGCCGCTGCTTCGTGCGCTCGAGAAGCCCTATTCCGCCGGGGGTCGACCTCCAACTCGGGGTAGACGCACCGGACCGGCCTGGATTAGGGCTGAGCTTCTCCGACGACGAGCGGCACCGGTAAGTTCCTCTATTATTAACTTCTTCATCTGGATTGTTAACAGTATCATTTGGATTGTTAACAGGAGATAAATCTCATACACAGTATTTATTATACTTTAAATAATAAATTTTTACAATCATTTGGATTGTTAACAGTATGATTCGTTCTAATTACTGCTTTCATGTTGAATTCTGATGTTTTTAATGTGTGTTTGTTGTCACTTTTTCACGTCATAATGAATGTGAAGCAATAGAAAGCTGCATTCCAGTAGCTTGATACTGAAATTAACGTGATAATGCAGTAGGTGCAGCACTTGTTCATTGATAGAAATCTTATGCTACATCAAATGTCAAAAGATTGTTTCCTACCTTTTCTAATTTTTGTAGTGTTGTTTACAATTTGTACTTAGGTTAACTATGCAGATTATGTGATGTTTCAAACCATGTTTGTCGTGTTTTACATGCCTAACTTTTTGTGCCATTTCAGGGGAAGGAATGTATACATGCATTTTTCTTCACATCAAGAGCTAACAACAAATGGATCAGAACACACAAGCACGGAAATGGGATCAGGTAATACATTGGTATCAGTTTCTATTGAAATAAAAAAATGTATTCTGCTGTTCAACTGCCACGATCCATGTGGGTGTCTTGTATATATTTTTTGCTTTTAAGCATTAGGCGTGTAGGTGTTTTATAGCGAATCAACAGGACTGACAATGATACAATGGCCAATTTGCAGCCAAAAATATTGTATTCACCTTTCCATTTAGAACATGTTCATATAGATTAGCCTTTTTTTAATTTAACAGCTAAATAGCTAATTTGCAATGCTGGGGGATGGAACTTCTGTGCAGCCGTTTCTAGTGCATATACTTGCTATTTATTCTTGAGCATGTGTTTATTTAAACAAGGAACTTGCTGCAAGTATAGTTGCTTAGTTACTTAATTGTGTAGATGGTTTAGTTTGCTCTAATGTTGTGGTGCTCGTTCTGTATTACATGTTACTGAAGATAGCTAGCATATTTTAATATTTCTTATTGATGAGTATGAGTTGCGCAGCACTTCTTTTGTTCTTTACTAACATAACCACATAGCGAAATAGATAACTTCACCAATGTGGGATATGACACTTAACATACATCAACCTAGGTGTTGGGGGTCCTAATTGGGGCTATTTGTTTACTTTGTCTGAGTGTCTGAACATGTTGGTAGTTATGAATTAATATTGGTGGTATCTTCCTATTTTGGATGGATCATATCAACATGCTTGAAATCTGATTTTTCTTTTTTTGGATGTAGAGAATTATATCAACTTTTGAAGGAAGAAATTAGTTGCTAAATGGACTTGGATATGATGCCACTATTTGGAACTTATTTTTCTCCAAACTTTAATTGACATGCAGAATCTTGCTTAGCAATTAGTTTGGATCCATGATTAGAAGATCAAAGAGAAATGCAAATTTTAGGTTTTCATACCTTTGACAACATGGTTCAACTGATCGTTCCTTTATTGTTGTTGCACAGGTCATGGTTGTGACGAACCATGAAGGAGTGCATCAGGAGTTCCATGGTGCTAAAATAATTGATTCATGGAGGTAAATAGTCTTTATGGTTTGAACTTTTTACTTTTTCATTGCAATTCTTATGTCATGTGCTGCAGAATGTTGATATTGCTGTTCACTGTCAACTGATTGTTTGATGGCTGACTACTTAGAAGTAGCTAAAATTATTGTCTAGTTACCAAAAAAAGTTTTGATTTACTTGATGCATGTTGGTATTATTTGGATACTCAGCGCATGCTTTAAACACTTGTACCTATATTGACAGTGGTACATTGGTAGTAAACAAACATATTAATGACAATTCTTTTAACTTCCTTTTTCAGCTTTCCCTGCCCTTGGTATCATAACGTGCCACTTTCTCTTGCTCTTAGTCCTAGAATAATTGGAGAGGTGGCCAGAATTAAACCAGACATAATCCATGCTTCATCACCTGGAATCATGGTATTTGTAGTCCATCAGGTGCACTCCTTCATTACAGCTTTACCCCCTATGATTGACTACAAGTTCATGTACAATGTTTCAGGTGTTTGGTGCTCTTGCAATCGCTAAATTGTTGTGTGTCCCTATAGTGATGTCATATCACACCCATGTTCCGATGTAAGTTATCTCCAGTAATTTGCATTGCTGTTTTTTGCTATATCTCATTTTGGGAGTCTTCTGGTCATCCCGACAGAAAATGATGATTGATTTTTGGGTTAGCGCATGACATCCTCAAATGGTGTGAATAATGTACACCTCATTGGTTTATATAGCTTTTATGTAACATTACTTTTTAACATCAAAAGGTGTTATATTGTTTGTGACAGATTTTATCAGCATACCACCCAATGCAATATTGTTTGTGTATATATTCAATCTTGTCTTTAAACAATATTAAGGAGTCACGTCCAATACGGATGCAGCTCAACTTGCTGAGACATTTGCCGAAAAGAAGTGCTCAACAAAGGTGCCAGACAATGGACATTATATCGTTCTACAGAAAAATATTTGTGACATATGGCTCTTGTTTATATTGACTTGTTTTTTGGTTTTTATTAGGTTATTGGTGTGCCAGTAACAGTTTCTGGTTATATCATATGGCATATGGTTCAGTTTGCATCTAATGTTGGTTCTTTTCACTCTCCAGGTGAATTCTCAGCTCGTCAGCAACATATGCACTGATGCCCTATCTGCTGAAAAGGTACATACTTGTATGCTAACAAGTACTTAGCTTTCTAGCTGTTGGAGAGTCGAGCGTCTGATTAATGTTTTGAGCATTTCATTCTACGTCTTTCAGTATTACTATTTCATTCGTCTCATGGGAAGAAGGGCTTCTCACGTTACCTTGGAATGCGCCCTTCAGTCTCATCCGAACATGGTTAAGATTCCTTAGCTTCATTCTATAGGTCTTGTTGTTTTACTTTCTGATAGGAAAACACTAACGTAGACTTTATTTAGGTTATCCTAAGTGAGGAAGTCACTTCCTCAAAGCATACCCTTTTTGACATAACGAAACGCATCTGTGATGCTGTTCAAGCCAGGGCCGAACAAGGTACAACTCTCCCTTTAACCTATAGATAGTTAAAATGACACATGGTTTTACAATATCTATTAACTTATCGATAAATTCATTATTCGTTATATGCCCTGAGTCTGTATATTGGCCATGATTTCCATGATATGCTGCTAACTTCTTGTACCTCCTATTTTTTTGAGGTGTTCAACCAATCCTATGTGCAAGAGATATTTCACATTTCTGAAATTAGAGAAATTGAACTCATGTTCTTTCTATGTCGATATGCACTGAATTTTGGGGTTCGTGGCATAAAAGAGTCCTTATGTGTGCAAATGTAACAAAATTTAACTATAGAGAACATGTTGTGAACTGCCTTTGTTGCTGATAATGAAAGTCCTCACATGATCATCATCATCACTTGCCATTATCATGATGGTCCACATCATGTGAATTAACATTAGCTGGATTTGTTTTTCAGATAAATACCATGGAGTAATTCTGTTGCCTGAGGGTCTCATTGAAAGCATCCCTGAAGTATATGCCCTTTTGCAGGTAATTACTACTTTTGTATGATAAAAATAAATATCAAATCTTTTTTCTTGGATTTCATGTTCAAGTTATACAATGACGATCAATGTAATGATCTTCTTTTTTAAGTTGACATCTAATAATCATCCTGTAAGAGATAATGCATGTTGTAATAAAAGAAAAATGATCTTCAGTAACATGGCCATTTATATGTATGTACTAGTAGCTTGAATATGCTTGAAGATACTAAAGTTTCTCTTAATTTGGTATAGTCTGAGGTGACAATTGACTCTTTCAGGAAATACACGTTCTCCTTATGAATGGAGTGGCTGCCGACAACATTTCAACACATTTATCTCCTTGGGCATCTGCTCTTTTTGAGTCTATGCCATCATTCATCAAGAAACAGGTATATATATTGCATTGCTTTATATACGCGATGTCATACCATGTGCAAGTATCGTCAGAATGATCGTGCTCTTAGGAGTTTAAGTTTGCATATCGAAATCCACACTCATAAGGCTATAAATACAGGTTATAGTGTATAAGATCACATTTACAGCTATTTTCGTACTGATTTGAAGCATATAGGTTATAGTGTATAAGATTATGTATTGCAGCTATTTTCTTTTTGCTCCATTATATGATTATTAGTAAGCAAACCAAAATAAACTAGACCGATATTCTTAATATATATATATATCTTCATGATGCATGTAACGGCCGCTTTCCGACCGTTCGTATTTTCTGCGTGCACGTGCTTTATTGTGCACGTATTCTTTTGGCTATTTCTGAGCTCCGGCATATGCGAAGCGATATGCCATTGCGATCGTTTCGGGGTGTTGGATTTTATTGAAATTATTGGGAACGTCTTTTCACTGCTCGTTTTCTCGCGAAACGACTTTGAATGATAGGGGCGTTTTAGTCATTTGACTCAAAACGCCGTTTCTAATTTTACGTAAATTCTTAGTAGGCGTTACGCACGATCAGGCTCCGTAGATCTGTGCGTCTCGTCTCCACGATCGCACCGGTATTTTCGGATTATTTTTCTGGCGCCCGGATTGCGAGATCTCACCCGGATTAACCTCGACCGTCGATCTCCCCAAATCAGATTCGAAATTCGAATTTGTTGCCAAATCTGCAAATATCTTTAATTAATATGTTTTATATCTTTCCTAAACTGTCTCTCTAATCCCCTCTAGACTTACCCCAGCTCATACACTCTATCCCTTACCCCTCCACCCATTTAACTCCTATCACATATCTATTTAGCAATACTTCTTAGTATATTAACCCTAAATTATTAACCCTAACCCTAATTTTTCCGCCCACTCCCGAATTAGCCCTAGGGCAAATTCTCTCAGCCGCCGGCCACACAAAAAAATCCCCCCCGATCTCTTTTTCCTCTCCCTCGCGGCCTCCCCTCGTTCGCAGCCCGAGCGCCGCCGAGACGCCCTCCCGCCGTACGCCGCCACTAACCCCGAGCAGCGCCGATCTCCGCCCACGTACTCCCCTCAGCTTCGTGCCTCCCCTGCAATCCGACCACCGTGGTCGACTTCCGACCGCCACAAACCCCCAGTCCGATCTCCCCCTCTCTCGCTCCTCCCTCGCATCCACGGCGAGGCCGCCGCCCTCACGGATCCCCGCGCCGCCTTAGCCCCTCACCGTTGCGGCCCCCTTTCCACCATGACTCCGGTAGCCCCTCCGATGCCCTGAGCTCCGGTCGACACCAAGCTTCTCCCCCACCTCTGTTTCTAACTTGAAACAGGGCAGCCCCACCGACAGCCCTCGCTGTCCGGCGACCCCAGCTGCAAACTCACCCGCAACGCCTCCTCCGCCGCTTGAAGCCTCCACCGGCGTTTCCGCAAGCCGCTCAGCGCCTCATCTCAACCGCGCTCCGACAAAGCTCAACCCACGTCGCTGCCACCGCCTAGACCTCGCCGCCCATCCACGGCCTCCCGTGTCGCGCCATCGTCTGCAGGCAGCCGCGCCGTTGCTGCAACTCCCGAGCGCGCGCCGCTGCAGATCCCGAACGCGCGCAGCCGCTCGCCTGTGCTATCCTGAGCCGTGCCGCCATCTACGTGCGACAGCAACGCGAGACCCATTCGACCGTAAGTGTTGTAAATTGTTACCTAGGAGCAGTGGTTACAAACAATGTTATTGTGGGTGAATGATTGATAAAATGTACAGAAATTATATAAATAGTTATAGGTTTTCTGTTATCAAGATTTTATAAGTTTAGTTAATAGAAGTTTATTGGTTAGGGATCTCTTAGCTTGATATCCGATCTCGCAGGTAGACTCATCCTCGTTCGATCACCGGAACGCCCCAACGACCTCTTCCAGTTACGCTACTCGCAGTCGAGGAACCAGAGTGAGGAAGACGCGATCCATTGTTTCGGATCCGACGTCAAAGCTACACGTGACCGTCAGACCAGGTTGGTGACCCCTAACTCGTAGCACAACCCACCCGTAGCAAAACTGAAAACCTAACTAAAATCGGCAACTTAACTCATTAAATTTATTTTCTGCTCTCTTAAATCGATGTGTAACCGTAGACCGACGTTTGGACTTTTGACTGTGCACATAGGATAGAATCGTCGGATAGGCTGATTGGACAATTTGACTCGTGACAGTTACGGTAGCCACGCCTAACTTAGAAATGAACCTAAATAGGATTTGACGAAAATCGCGACTTGACACCGTCGCCGTGATCTCTTTTCAGACGGACTACCGCGGACGCGACGACTAGACGAGACGCCCCAGACACACGGCGCACTCGCTATTCCAGGCAAGTGTACCCACTTGCGTTTTTGACTGTGCTTTGGTCTTAGATTGCTAGAACTGTTAGACTGTGAATGTATAAGAACCGGACATGAAATGATAGCGTCCGGGACGCCCTTGATGGCTCAGACTTGACAACGAAGTCTGAGTCCAACAACAACAATTTTGACATCATAGGACTGACATGCGTGTGTGTGAGTTGTGGACACCCTAATACAACCCTTCCTGTTTTGTCGTGTCATGTCCCTTCCGTTTTGCCATGTCCCGTCCCGTCTTGCACAGCCCGCTGGGCAATAGGGCACTCTCCAAGCTAGAGAGAGTGATCCCTTGTACTGATTCACAGCCTACGGGAAGCTCGGCACCCACCTAGCAGAGTGAGTGTCCCAGTAGACCGAGAGGATAGAGACTCTCACCTAGCAGAGTGAGTGGTCCTTTACAGTTGTACGGTTTCACCTACGAGGCGTTCGTCGCTCACCTAGCAGAGTGAGCGATACGCTACCGACCGTGGGGATAAAGGCACTCACCTAGCAGAGTGAGTGGCCCTATATTGTCTTGTCCTGAGTTCTGGGGTTTAGGTAGGGTTGAGCGTGCGCACGGCAAGAGGGTCTGATCCCCCTCAAACCGTAAGGCGTGAACCCTTCATGTCACAATTGTCTTGCCTTGTCTTGTCCTATCCTGTCACGTTTCGTCTTGTCACGTCTTGTCTTGACACCGGTTAGGCTAGTCCCGTAGTTGGTGGCACACGCTACGACTACTACTTGTCCCGTTTTACTTTCCTGCTGCGTTTACTTTCTGTTGTCACTCTGTTTTAACCCCATCATGCTAATCAACCAGTAAACCGTTGTTAAATAGTTCAGTGCACTTGCAGTAGAGTCTAACCTCCTTTTTGTAGACTTTACCTGACGTACAGTTCCTTTCCTTTGGGTTCTGTACGTCAGGTGTTGAGCCAGAGTACACTGACCTGCCAGAGGACTTTGAGCCAGAGGACTTTGAGCCGGAGTACGTGCCCGAGGAGGACCAGAGTTAAAGATCTTCACGTTGCTGATCCAGAGGTGTCACTGCAGTTTAGTTGGGTGCGTAGCACCGTTTACTTTCTGTCTAGGTTGGGTGCTTGCACCATTAGTTTTCTTCAGCTGTTTCGTAGCTGTGTTGGCTTTTGTTTAGACTCTCCGTACTTTTCTGGATATCTGTGGAATAAAATGAATGCATCTCTTTTAGTACTTTTGTTGTTCCGTACTAACCTGCAGGGACCTGTTCCTTCGCCTTGGTGTACCACACAGACGCTTATTGGGTCCGAGCTTCACAGCTCCGGCCTAAGCGGGCCTTGTCACGTTTCGCTTCTGTCGTTTTGGGAAGCGGGGTGTGACAGGTTTTAGTGGTGGCCCATGCAGGTCTCGAAGCTGCGAAAGTTCGTAACGATAGAAGTATTAACATTCATTCTTTCCATTCAGGAATATGTATGAGTCTAAGTTGTGTTTTTTTTCCTGTCGTTAGGATGGTGAGAGGACGTGAAGCTCGAGACGGACCTTCAGCTGACAGGACTATGGATGGACGAAGTGTCGAGTTCCGCCAATTTCTGGGCGTGATGAGAGAGATGCTGGACGTGCAGCATCAATTGGTTCAGCAGTCCCAGCGTGCTGCCCAGACTCCCCCGGTTGCACCACCGCCTCTGCCTGCCCCACGAGCTGCTCCAGGAGTGAAACAGTTCAACGAGCTCCAGCCGAGGACATTTTCGGGGAAAGAAGGACCCCTAGCTGCTGACGAGTGGATCCAGAGCACGAAGGAGAAGTTAGTTGCTGCGAAGATTCCAGACGACACCCGAGTGGAGATAGCGAAGATGCAGCTGACAGAGAATGCCAGGAACTGGTGGCGCATTGAGGAGAGGCGCCTGCTGAAGCCAGTGGAGTGGAAGACCTTCCGCTCGATGTTTAAGGATAAGTATTTCACTAAGTCTGCCAGAAGGGAACTGTTGAGCAAGTTTATAGACCTGAAGCAAGGGGATATGACTGTCGAGGAGTATGAAGCTGAGATTGAGATGCTGAGCCGTTTTGCCCCTCATATGGTGAGGAAAGAGGAGAAGCGAGCTGATCTCTTTCGTCAGGGACTGCGTCCGAAGATCCAGGCTTCTATGTCTTCGGTGAGTTTCTCGACTATGAGGGAGGTGCTTGATGCTGCGAAGAATCATGAGCTCATAGCTCTTTTGCCTGACCCTCCAGCTGATAAGGGGAAGCGTCCTATGGAGCAGTACCGACCACCTGCTAGGCCGGCGATGAGGCCAGTTCAAACAGTGCCATTCAAGAGGCCTGGAGGACCTGCTCAGCTTCAGATGAAGGGCCCATGTTTTTTCTGCGGCAAGCCAGGGCATCAGCAGAACACTTGCAGGAAGAAGCTGGGTTTGTGTCTGGCATGTGGAGCTGCCACACACGCCTTTATAGGTTGCCCGAGGTATCGCCATACTGAGGGCGGAGCACCTGCCCCTACCCAGAGAGGAGCTGTTGTCCGTGGAGCATATGTCATGACGGCAGCGGATGACGTCGTGGCAGGTAACTCCATAGTTTTGAATCTTTCATATTATAGTTTAGCTTACTTTTGGCTGCTTATGTATGTTTCAAAACTTTTCGTTCCCTTCAAATCCAACCTTTAATGTTTTGGGATTAGCCACAAAGATCACAACCCACCTATCTTCCCACATCCAATATCACAACTCCACCCGTTTTTCCCAATGTTTTAAAATGTGTCTTAGGCCTAAATTTTCTTTTCTTTCCCTTTCCGGGAGTGTTATTGTTATGAAGTTGTTAGTACTAGATATTTTGTTATAGGGTTATGTTTACGAGTAGGCTCAGAGTGAGATGAGATATGTTGTATCGGTGATTAGTCGGTTTTGAATAACAAGGATATTAGATCAGATTTCTTTAGATGAAAAGAATGGGCTGTCCAAGACATATTTATAATACCGAGATGCGACAGACTCAATGGGAAATTCTGGTTGGATGAAATTATATGCGAGGAGATGATAACTTATCAGACTTGATGCTTAGACGGGTGGTAGATAGGAGTGACTATGGAGGTATAGTATGAGTTAGGGCGATCATGAGATTGAGTAGAGCTCTTATTAGCATTAAGACTGATTGTTGAGTTGACGTGAGGAGACATTGAGAGTAACACGACGTGTTGAGATGGATGAATGGTTAGGTAGGTGGACTTAGTATCGGTTGGGATTAGTTATGGTGAGTGGGAGGAGGTGTGATCTTGGTAGTCCAAATTTATTGGCGGATGAATTATGGGAAGATATGACAAGAATATATTGAAGACACTGAGAATGTTGATTTGCGGAGGTATTATAAGATCGACAAAGTTTTTGTCATAAATTGGTGATTGACTAGAACATCCTTTCAGCGATTATTGATATTGAAAGAGATTGAGAAATTTAAAAGATGTTATTGAGCGATGATGTTTAGCGGAGTGGTATGGTTTGAGAAGATGATTATTATTTTTGGGAGGACTTGGAGTTGGAAAATTTGAACAGCAGTGATGGGTCTATAGTTAAGTGTTGGGAGGAGAGTTTAATCGTGGCTTTGCCCAGTGAAAGGAAGGATTATGAAGAATTATTTGAAGAACCTTGTTTGAAGTTATAAGATTAGCAATCAATATGTGTAGACATGAGAGTTATGGGTATAAGGCTAGGTATAGATGTTATTATTATTAGTGTGAGTGATTCCGAGGGTGGAATCATTTCTAAGGTGGGTAGAATGTAACGGCCGCTTTCCGACCGTTCGTATTTTCTGCGTGCACGTGCTTTATTGTGCACGTATTCTTTTGGCTATTTCTGAGCTCCGGCATATGCGAAGCGATATGCCATTGCGATCGTTTCGGTGTGTTGGATTTTATTGAAAGTATTGGGAACGTCTTTTCACTGCTCGTTTTCTCACGAAACGACTTTGAATGATAGGGGCGTTTTAGTCATTTGACTCAAAACGCCGTTTCTAATTTTACGTAAATTCTTGGTAGGCGTTACGCACGATCAGGCTCCGTAGATCTGTGCGTCTCGTCTCCACGATCGCACCGGTATTTTCGGATTATTTTTCTGGCGCCCCGATTGCGAGATCTCACCCGGATTAACCTCGACCGTCGATCTCCCCAAATCAGATTCGAAATTCGAATTTGTTGCCAAATCTGGCAATATCTTTAATTAATCTGTTTTATATCTTTCCTAAACTGTCTCTCTAATCCCCTCTAGACTTACCCCAGCTCATACACCCTCTATCCCTTACCCCTCCACCCATTTAACTCCTATCACATATCTATTTAGCAATACTTCTTAGTATATTAACCCTAACCCTAATTTTTCCGCCCACTCCCAAATTAGCCCTAGGGCAAATTCTCTCAGCCGCCGGCCACACAAAAAAATTGCCCCCACGATCTCTTTTTCCTCTCCCTCGCGGCCTCCCCTCGTTCGCAGCCCGAGCGCCGCCGAGACGCCCTCCCGCCGTACGCCGCCGCTGACCCCGAGCAGCGCCGATCTCCGCCCACGTCCTCCCCTCGGCGCCGTGCCTCCCCTGCGATCCGACCACCGTGGTCGACTTCCGACCGCCACAAACCCCCAGTCCGATCTCCCCCTCTCTCGCTCCTCCCTCGCATCCACGGCGAGGCCGCCGCCCTCACGGATCCCCGCGCCGCCTTAGCCCCTCACCGTTGCGGCCCCCTCTCCACCGTGACTCCGGCAGCCCCTCTGATGACCTGAGCTCCGGTCGACACCAAGCTTCTCCCCCACCTCTGTTTCCAACTTGAAACAGGGCAGCCCCACCTACAGCCCTCGCTGTCCGGCGACCCCAGCTGCAAACTCACCCGCAACGCCTCCTCCGCCGCTTGAAGCCTCCAACGGCGTTTCCGCAAGCCGCTCAGCGCCTCCTCTCAACCGCGCTCCGACAAAGCTCAACCCACGTCGCTGCCACCGCCTAGACCTCGCCGCCCATCCACGGCCTCCCGTGTCGCGCCATCGTCTGCAGGCAGCCGCGCCGCTGCTGCAACTCCCGAGCGCGCGCCGCTGCAGATCCCGAGCGCGCGCAGCCGCTCGCCTGCGCTATCCTGAGCCGTGCCGCCATCTACGCGCGACAGCAACGCGAGACCCATTCGACCGTAAGTGTTGTAAATTGTTACCTAGGAGCAGTGGCTACAAACAATGTTATTGTGGGTGAATGATTGATAAAATGTACAGAAATTATATAAATAGTTATAGGTTTTCTGTTATCAAGATTTTATAAGTTTAGTTAATAGAAGTTTATTGGTTAGGGATCTCTTAGCTTGATATCCGATCTCGCAGGTAGACTCATCCTCGTTCGATCACCGGAACGCCCCAACGACCTCTTCCAGTTACGCTACTCGCAGTCGAGGAACCAGAGTGAGGAAGACGCGATCCGTTGTTTCGGATCCGACGTCAAAGCTACACGTGACCGTCAGACCAGGTTGGTGACCCCTAACTCGTAGCACAACCCACCCGTAGCAAAACTGAAAACCTAACTAAAATCGGCAACTTAACTCATTAAATTTATTTTCTGCCCTCTTAAATCGATGTGTAACCGTAGACCGACGTTTGGACTTTTGACTGTGCACATAGGATAGAATCGTCGGATAGGCTGATTGGACAATTTGACTCGTGACAGTTAGGGTAGCCACGCCTAACTTAGAAATGAACCTAAATAGGATTTGACGAAAATCGCGACTTGACACCGTCGCCGTGATCTCTTTTCAGACGGACTACCGCGGACGCGACGACTAGACGAGACGCCCCGGACAGACGACGCACTCGCTATTCCAGGCAAGTGTACCCACTTGCGTTTTTGACTGTGCTTTGGTCTTAGATTGCTAGAACTGTTAGATTGTGAATGTATAAGAACCGGACGTGAAATGATAGCGTCCGGGACGCCCTTGATGGCTCAGACTTGACAACGAAGTCTGAGTCCAACAACAACAATTTTGACATCATAGGACTGACATGCGTGTGTGTGAGTTGTGGACACCCTAGTACAACCCTTCCTGTTTTGTCGTGTCATGTCCCTTCCGTTTTGCCATGTCCCGTCCCGTCTTGCACAGCCCGCTGGGCAATAGGGCACTCTCCAAGCTAGAGAGAGTGATCCCTTGTACTGATTCACAGCCTATGGGAAGCTCGGCACCCACCTAGCAGAGTGAGTGTCCCAGCAGACCGAGAGGATAGAGACTCTCACCTAGCAGAGTGAGTGGTCCTTTACAGTTGTACGATTTCACCTACGAGGCGTTCGTCGCTCACCTAGCAGAGTGAGCGATACGCTACCGACCGTGGGGATAAAGGCACTCACCTAGCAGAGTGAGTGGCCCTATATTGTCTTGTCCTGAGTTCTGGGGTTTGGGGTAGGGTTGAGCGTGCACACGGCAAGAGGGTCTGATCCCCCTCGAACCGTAAGGCGTGAACCCTTCATGTCACAATTGTCTTGCCTTGTCTTGTCCTATCCTGTCACGTTTCGTCTTGTCACGTCTTGTCTTGACACCGGCTAGGCTAGTCCCGTAGTTGGTGGCACACGCTACGACTACTGCTTGTCCCGTTTTACTTTCCTGCTGCGTTTACTTTTTGTTGTCACTCTGTTTTAACCCCAGCATGCTAATCAACCAGTAAACCGTTGTTAAATAGTTCAGTGCACTTGCAGTAGAGTCTAACCTCCTTTTTGTAGACTTTACCTGACGTACAGTTCCTTTCCTTTGGGTGCTGTACGTCAGGTGTTGAGCCAGAGTACACTGACCTGCCAGAGGACTTTGAGCCAGAGGACTTTGAGCCGGAGTACGTGCCCGAGGAGGACCAGAGTTAAAGATCTTCACATTGCTGATCCAGAGGTGTCACTGCAGTTTAGTTGGGTGCGTAGCACCGTTTACTTTCTGTCTAGGTTGGGTGCTTGCACCATTAGTTTTCTTCAGCTGTTTCGTAGCTGTGTTGGATTTTGTTTAGACTCTCCGTACTTTTCTGGATATCTGTGGAATAAAATGAATGCATCTCTTTTAGTACTTTTGTTGTTCCGTACTAACCTGCATGGACCTGTTCCTTCGCCTTGGTGTACCACACAGACGCTTATTGGGTCCGAGCTTCACAGCTCCGGCCTAAGCGGGCCTTGTCACGTTTCGCTTCTGTCGTTTTGGGAAGCGGGGCGTGACAATGCAGCTCCTCCTTTTCCCAGACTCGGATGAATCTGCCCAACTGTCAAAGGTAAAGAACATGTTTATCTTGTTCGGCTAAAGACACTTCCATTTCAATCGTCTATTCAGGATAACTAACCACTGTTCTTTTTTTCTGGGACAGATTGAAACTGAGAAACTTCTAGCACAGCTAGTGGAGACAGAGATGGACATACAATTCATAATAATGCAGAGATACTGTTCGCTTGCAAGGTAAAAGGGAAGTCCAGATGTTTGCTTATATTTATTATTACAACTACTAATTCGAGTCTTGAAAAATTAAATTTTGGCCGCAGGCTGCTTCCAGGAAAACATATAATTCCATCGCAGAAGCACGGAAGGATAAGTACTGATGCTGGTTCCAGCCGAAGCATCCTGGCACGAGGATGATACTGTTGTTGTAGGATTTGAGGATGGTTCGAGTGTTTCAAGTTGAAACATCAACTGGCCGTTGACGTTCATCCATATGTGGTGCAACATATATCACTATGTGCAATGTATTCGCCTTTTTCTGTAAACTCAAGACTCCAGATGCCCCCTTTTCCATAGCATGGATAAAGGCATCATTGATGTTTATCTAATCATGTTCCTAAACATTACAAGGGAGCATGAGTGGTTTGTTACAGGCAAGAATGCTCCAACAGTGAGAAGGTCATGCATGTATGTTGAATTAATGAATACAATATATTAAGTTTCCGAAATCAATACACATGATTACTTACATCTGGTTTGCAGTTAGCTTCTAACAGTTCAAAGTGTCTCCGCTATACATAAACACCAATGATTGTTATGTTAGGTCTCATCATCAGGCATAAGTCTCATCATCAGGCATTAAATACCTGCACAAACAAGCGCTGTTAAAGGGGGGCCTTTAACAGCGCTTGCCCAAACAAGCGCTGTTAAAGGGGTGCCTTTAACAGCGCTTGCACTAAAGAAGCGCTGTTAAAGGCCCCCCTTTAACAGCGCTTGCACAAACAAGCGCTGTTAAAGGGGGGCCTTCAACAGCGCTTGCACAAACAAGCGCTGTTAAAGGGGGGCCTTTAACAGCGCTTGCACTAAAGAAGCGCTGTTAAAGGCCCCCCTTTAACAGCGCTTGCACTAACAAGCGCTGTTAAAGGCCCCCCTTTAACAGCGCTATTAAAACCAGCCCCCCTATAGCAGCGGCGAGATAGACAGCGCTTGTAAAGCGCTATTAAAGGCCTTATTTAAGCGCTGTTAAAGGTCCATTTTGTAGTAGTGATGAAGGGTTCGGCCACAGGGTTTCTTAGAAAGGCTAGGGTTTAATGTTATGACTAAATAGGAATTTATTTGAAATGGAATTGTAATTTAATGGGTTTAATTGTAATAGGATATATATTAAGAAAGTTTTTGAAATACTAATGATGAGATTTAATTGATTTAATCAAGGGAATTAAGAGCAAGTCAATGGGTTTAAATGGGTCCAAAAAACGGTAAGTTTCATTTGAATTTTAAAAGGTTGAAAAATATTTTAAATCTGAATATTTGAATTTGAAAATAATTATATGAGGGATTTAGAGCTAATTAATAAGTTTAAAATGGGTCTAAAAATAAACTGCATTTGAATTCTAAATGTTTTGAACATACGTTTTGAAATTCGAATTTGAATTTGAAAGTTTAAATTAACTATAAGAAGAGTTGCTTAAAAAACAAAAATAATAATAATAAAAGATTTAACTAAGTGGCTTAATATGAAAAAAATTAGTAGTTGATACGTGTACGGGGACAGATACGCCTAACTACGGATACAGAGAAGTACACGAGAGAAGGAAAATACGGATAACGTAACGAAGAAAACCGGTCGTTACATCCTACCCACCTTAAAAGCGATTCCGTCCTCGGAATCTCATCAGCTAAGACACCGGGAAAACGTACGTGTAACGCTCGCACTTCCTCTTCTAATGTATACACACCATAAATAATCATCATGTCATGCTCTAATAGTATTTCTAATACTAATACCAATACCAATAGTATTACCGTGGATAATACTAATCAACGTCCATGCTGTAGGATCCTGCCAAAACAGAGTTAGGATTGATAAAATGAAGTTTAGACTTACGCTTGCGTATGCGGCACGGTAGTCTACGAACTTCGCCTTCGGATTCGCCACGACGGATCGAGTCTTCTCACGAACGGAGTAAGGCTACTAAATCCACAATCTAAATCTCTACTTTAGATTAAGAACTTGGATAAAGAGAGAGGAAGTATTTCGGCAGAGCTTTGCTAGAATGAAAATGCATGCAAGAATGCCATGCAAAAGTGTAAGGAAAATGGCTAACCCTTGGGTCTTATTTATAGCCCCCAAGGTAGTTATTTTAGGAGCAATTGTTCCTTTGGAACAATTTAACTAAGGTGTACCATCGTACATGGCATATTATAAGCTTAAGTTGTACCATATGCATGGTACAACATAAGCTTAAGATATTACCCCTTTATTAGCCATAGGTCGCATGCACTTATGCACATATAATGCGACTTTCCCATCAATCTAGAGATCCTCTCCGCAAGGGAACATATTCCCTTTGCGCACGACTTCGTGTACGCGACGTTCGAGGTCTGTATTCCCTCGTACATCCCCTACAAGGGTGTACTAATGTCTTCCATATCCAACATCTCCCACTCATACTTGAGGGGATTGTAAGAGAACGTCTTTCTCTTAGTTCTTTCATCTATCATACCGAGAAATAGACCATGCGACCGTCATGCGCGTAGAGTCTGTTGTTGTGCACTTGTTAGAGATACACAACGACCTCGAAGGTGCAAAGTTGAGTAGTTCAACGCATGCTTTACCCTAGATTATTTCTTCACATTTCTTGTACTTTATATTCAACAATTGAATCCCATCTGGATCACAATTGGCTGGCCAGCTTTGAATCATTAAAGTCCAAATGTGAATATGAAATCAATCTTCCTCTTCTTACGAACCTTCTGATCTTGACTAGACTCGCTTTTCTAACGTGCCCCGTCGAGCCGAATTATCATAGCCCATAAGTAACACGCTAAGATAGCGATCATCTCGTCAAATCTAAAGGAACCAATTGGAGTCCTTGAGGGTAAGAGTTAAGGCCCATATGGCCTTTGAGTCTCACATAATAGCAAACACTATTGCTACTAACTCAGTGGTCGAAATGTATACGTGGTATGAACACGTATTACAACATCACTCCTTTCCCAGGGAGAGTATGTCTTAATGATGTTGTACGGATGAAAGATCAGACACCACAGTGCCTATCTTTTGAGTCACTTTACTACCCATGAAATATTCCGGACTCTCATCCTGCATAAGACAGATAGGATTTAAAAAATCCTATGAGATCCTTTTTAAATATCCTTGTGATACAGATCTCAGATCTTTTGTAAGCATCCATATGATGCAGATCTTTCATTCGACTATCTTGTTTAAGTCATGACTCTAAATCATTCGTCTGATGATTTTGACTTCAAACAGGTCTCATCTATATTCCATCCGTCTGATAGAATAAGGCGGTTGCTCATGTGAGAGAGCCAACCTCAATCTGTCCGACATACTAGAATTCAGCTGAGATTTCAAAAAATGTACACAAACATTTCTTAAGAAATTCATATGCAATGTTTGAAAAAGAACTTATTCTTTTATTAAATTTGATCTTTCTTAGACATGGGAATATATATTGGTACAACTCAGCTCTTACGCAATCCTTGGGATGATAAGTGTTTATAAAACACATTTCTGGGGATCGCTTTTGTAAGCTGATCCTCTATCATCTCATGCGTAGATATGTACCTTATGTCTACCTTCTTGGTTTTATCATAGTCTTTTGCAAATTCGTATCGGATATCAATGTGTTTGATCTTACAAGACACATTATCCTCTTTAACCGCTTTCCAATGTACTTGCCCTGTGTTGGATTGGTAACAGCTTACCATTTCCAATGGCAAAAACAGATGTCCGGTCTCGTACACACCATAGCGTACATAAGACTATCAACTGCACTGGAATATGGAACTTTTTCCATAATTTCCTTTTCCTTTTGGTTCTTTGGACACGATTCCAGATATAAATTATCGCATATGCTTATATGAGTATCAATTGGACTTGCAGTCCTACATATTAAACCGTTCTAGAACCTTCTTTAAATAAGTCTCTTGTGAAAGGGAAAGAAGTTTCTTCGAACGATTCCTTGAAATCTTAATTCCAAGGATATATGTGGCTTCCCCATGTCTTTCATCTTAAAACTGATGAAAGTCAAGCCTTGATATCCATCACAAAGCCCTTGTCATTTCTGGTTATTAAAATGTCATCTACATATAGAGACATAATGACATGCTTGCTTTTAATCCTCTTGATATATACGTAGTTATCTTCATCAAGTATGGAAAATCCATTTGATAAGACAACTTCTTGAAATCGTATATACCATTGCCTCGAGGATTATTTAAGACCATATATGGGCTTACGAAGTTTACAAACCTTATGTTCGTTTCCTTCTTTTACAAACCCTGTTGGTTGTTCCATATAGATCTCCTCGTCCAATTCTCCATTAAGAAAGGCAGTCTTTACATCCATCTGATGTAATTCGAGGTATAAGCAAGCTACTATAGCCAGAATCAGGCGAATCTAGGTAAAACGCATAACAGGTGAGAAGGTCTCTTCGTAGTCTATCA
This sequence comes from Scilla litardierei, assembly GCA_030789695.1. Lineage (NCBI taxonomy): Eukaryota > Viridiplantae > Streptophyta > Magnoliopsida > Asparagales > Asparagaceae > Scilla > Scilla litardierei. Next base: position 85,599,677 of record CM061131.1, on the reverse strand, counting down.
CTTCCTGTTGCGTAAAACCTTTCGCGACAAGGCGAGCTTTATATCTATCTATAGAGCCATCAGCCTTATGCTTGATCTTGAGAACCCATTTTTTCCCAATTGCTCTATGTCCTCTAGGTAAGTTAACTAAGTCCCAGACTTGGTTAACTTTCATGGATTTCAATTCCTCCTTCATCGCTTCCATCCATTTGTCTTTTGCAGGGCATGATACGGCCTGTTTGAAAGTAGCAGGCTCGTCATCTTCTTGTAGTGAAGTCATAAAGGTTTGCGGAAATTCATCCTCAAATCTTAGAGGGAAATTCATCCTCAAATCTTAGAGGAGCCAACCTTGTACGACTACTACGTCGTTTTTGAGATTCTTCAAGTTCTCGTTGACTCGAATTTAGATCAATTCTAATATCACTCCCACTTGGAATGTCGTTAGAATTGCTCCCACTTGGATCATTATTCCCGTTTGGAATAGGATAATCGTCATTCGTATAATCCATTGGTGAAGGTTGAAACGTATTTTCATCTTCACCAAGAATTCTCCCACTCGAATGAGGTAATCCTTTTTTATCATTAATCTCAAACAGAGATAAGTCCTGACTTATCTCGCCCTGTCTTGGAAACTCGTTTTCCAAGAAAGTGACATCCCTCGACTCAAACTCAATTAGCACACCATTGTCTTCCTGACTAACATAAAACATAACCTTTGGAGTTTTCTGTGTATCGTATAAAGATACATTTCCTTCCCCTTGGCTCAAGTTTGCCATACTTATGGGAGGAAATATGTGCGTAGGATGCACAACCCCAAGGTTTCAAAATGTTTAAGTCAGGAGACCTTTGGTTCCACAACTCATAAGGAGTGGAGCTAACTGATTTCGAGGGTACGCGGTTCAAAATGAAAGCGGCCGTCAATAATGCATCACCCCAAAAGGTGATTGGCAAGTTAGCTTGCGCCATCATTGAACGGACCATTTTTCATTAAAGTCCTATTCCTCCTTTCTGCAACACCAATTTGTTGAGGAGTATAAGGCATAGTTACCTGATGTACTATGCCTTTTTCATCACAAAGTTCATTTAAACTTGTTGATTGATATTCACCGCCCCTATCGGTTCGCATGACCGTAATCTTGAGATCTAATTGATTCTGCACTTAACTCATATAGTTTTTAAAGCAGGTTTAGTGCTTTCACTTTTGTGGGATATCAAATAGATATGACCGAATCGGGTGAAATCATCAATAAAAGTGATGAAATAGGACTTCCCGCGTCTTGTCTTGACATTCATCGGACCACATATGTCCGAATGGATAAGCTGTAATGGAACCTCGGCCCTTGTGCCGGTTCCAAACGGCTTGCGACAAGATTTCCTCACAAGGAAATGTTCGCAGGTCGACATTTCAACCTTTGAAACATTGGATAGAAGGCCACGTTTGGCAAGTCTATACATACGCGTTGGTCCAATATGACCAAGCCTTGCGTGCTAACAAATTATATTAGACTCATTAGTCAAAGAATTTGTCACAAGGAAAATTTCATTACATGAGGAATCATACATTGTACTTATTACAATAAATCCTTTGAAATACAAACCCAGTACCAATAAAGGAATTATTATAAAATAGGTCCATATTACAATCATGAAGGAACCAACTATAACCAAGACCCATTAAATTGACCACAGTTTTAATATTCCTTTGAATATATGGAATGAAGAGAACATCATGAAGTAGGAGAGTGTGGCCGTTGTCCAAGACTAGCTTGCGAGTCCCAACGCCTTTCACTTCAACACGTGTGTTGTTTCCTACATTGATCCACTTCATTCCTTGGGGTATCCGGTGATACTCCACGAAGGACCGTCTGTCCCTTGTTATGTGGTTGGTGGCACCTCGTCACTTTCACTCATACACGAACGAGCATAGTGACCGAGCTTGTTGCACTTGAAGCACTTGATCCTTTTCAATTCTTTCTTCTTGTGCCATTTCTTGTGCCCACCCTTATGTTTGGGTTTCTTGGTAGACTCAGGTTGCTTATTACGTTCATTAGTGAACTTCGAACGATCTTTCCATTTCTTTCCCCCGTGTGAGGATCTAGCAACCATGTGCACTTCTGCACTTGGCTTGGCAGCCGCAAGCCGCTCTTCCTCCAATTCGAGGTTCTTGGAAACGTCGCTGAAGGTCTTGATGCTCACATTATGAGTGAGATGCATCTTCATTTGATCCCACCTATTTGGTTGGGAACGTATAACTGCTTGGATTTATTGCTCATCAGTGAGCACATGACCTGCGTCCTTTAACTCCAAGATAAGGTTCGCCATATGTCGCAGATGTTTCCCCATGGAATGATCTGGACGTTTCTTATATGTATCGAACCTTATAGTTAAGGCGCGAAGTTTGGACACCGATGTGCCACCGAACTTCTCCTCTAGCTTGGACCATATGTCCATGGCTAGGTCATGTTCTCGGAAGATGCGCATTATGTCATCAGCCATACTGCTTAATAACGTAATGCGCGCTATCTTATTCTTCCGAGACCAAGCATCAAAAGCTTCCTTGTCTCGTCGGTGTTGGGCCGTAGTGCCCAACTCGGGTTCAATCATACCGTTCTTTAGAGTTTCGAGCACTTCTTGCTCCTCTAGAACGTATTGTATCTTGATGGACCAAAGGTTGTAATTATCGCCGTTGAGTTTTTCACTTTTGTTTAACTCAGCGACGATATTCTTTGAAACGGAAGACATTTTACTTTTAAAATGCTGCAAAAGACACAAAACCGAAGGTTTGATCAAAACATTGCATAAAAATTCTTAAAATATAACTCCCACTTGAAATGATAATAGAATATCCCATTTGGATAGTTCTAAAAATTCAAATCCCACTTGGAATTATATTATATTTGATAAGTTACTTTCGAAAAATATTGAAGATGTTGTTCTAGAATCGAAAAGGTCTCTATGATTCCAATCACCATCTAGAACAAACTTCAATATTCCCCCATCACTTATCAAACAATCGTACTCTTATAGTACTTCGCAGCGGAAAATCACTTTTGAAAAACATATCTTTCAAAATGGAATAGGTGAGAGTTTGCGCAAAGAATTTTAGCGCAACAATTGCCAAGCCACGAGACCTGTTCTACACACCCATGGGTTAGATAACCATGGCCGGATCGTGGTAGGACTTGGAATTCTAAATTGCGCTATCCCGATTTAAGGACGGGACATAACCTATTTGAAAAACATCTTTTTCAAAAAATTTGAAATACATTGGCTAATCTCCGTAGAGTAGAGCACAACGTCATAAGTACATTGGCTAATCTCTGTAGAGTAGAGCACAATGACATGGCTAATCTCGCATGAAGTATAGCATTACGGCTAATCTTCAAGGAGTAGAGCACTACGGCTAATCTCGCATGAAGTAGAGCACTTAGGCTAATCTTCAAGGAGTAGAGCCTTTAGACACCCCGTATGGGCTAATCGGCATGTGGTTAGCCCCGTATGGACTAATCGGCACATTCGAGTTTGACCAAGGCCTTTTGTCACCCCATATGGGTCAGTCGGCAAGTTTGCGATCGACCAAGACCTTCTGCCGGATTGGTCGACCAAAAAAACCAAATTGGTCGACCAATTTTGGTCTGCAACTTCTTCCTAGCCAGGGCCTCTGCCCTGGCCGAGGCTTGGCCAAGGGCCGGCCAGGGCCTCTGCCCTGGCCGGCCAAGGGCCCTGGCCCCCTCGGCCAGGGCCTCTGCCCTGGCCGAGGCCGACCAGGGCCGGCCGGCCGGCCCTGGCCTCTGCCAGGGTCGGCCACGCCCGGGCCGAGGCCAGGGCGCCGGCCCTGGCCTCTGCCAGGGTCGGCCAGGCCCTGGCCGAGGCCAGGGCGCCGGCCCTGGCCTCTGCCAGGGCAAGCCGGCCGGCCCTGGCCTTTGCCAGGGCCGGCCAGGCCCTGGCAGTGGCCAGGGTGCCGGCCCTGGCCACTGCCAGAGCCGGCCAGGCCGGCCAGGGCCGACCCTGGCCTCTGCCAGGGCCGTCCAGGCCGGCCCCTGGCCTTGGCCTTGGCCGGCCACTGCCGGCCTGGCCATGGCCGGCCACTGCCGGCCTGGCCATGGCCGGCCACTGCCGGCCTGGCCATGGCCGGCCATGGCTTGGCCATGGCCGGTCATGGCCAAGGCCATTTTTGCCATGGCCGGCCATGGCCCTTTGGCCATGGCCGGCCTCCCCTTGTGTGGGGTGGCCGCACACCCCCGCCGGTGGGGGTTGCCGCGATGGTTATTGGCCGTAGCCAACCCCCTCCGCATGGGGAGGGGGGTGCATGGTCTTCATAGCCCATTTGGCCATGGTGCACATGCACTAAAATTCATCTTCCCTGATGGGAATAACCACCACCTTCTTCCTCGATGAAGCACACGTTCGTCGATGAAGCACCCGTTCGTCGAGAAAGTGGTTATTTTCTAAAGGCCGTGTGCCAAAAATGAAAAATAACATACTACGTGAACAGTCGATTCTTCCCGTCACGGAGAGTTCCTACCATATCCGTAATGATAGGAGACCCTAACGTGAAAAGAACAATCGCTATGTTCTCTCCGTCACGAAGCGTTCCTACCATATCCGTAATGGTAGGATACCCATTCGTGAAAAAGACAACGACTCGTTCATAGTTTCGACGGGGCGGCGGTTTGACCGGGGCGAACCCGTATGGCTCTGATACCAATGTAGGATCCTGCCAAAACAGAGTTAGGATCGATAAAATGAAGTTTAGACTTACGCTTGCGTATGCGGCACGGTAGTCTACGAACTTCGCCTTCGGATTCGCCACGACGGATCGAGTCTTCTCACGAACGGAGTAAGGCTACTAAATCCACAATCTAAATCTCTACTTTAGATTAAGAACTTGGATAAAGAGAGAGGAAGTATTTCGGCAGAGCTTCGCTAGAATGAAAATGCATGCAAGAATGCCATGCAAAAGTGTAAGGAAAATGGCTAACCCTTGGGTCTTATTTATAGCCCCCAAGGTAGTTATTTTAGGAGCAATTGCTCCTTTGGAACAATTTAAGTAAGGTGTACCATCGTACATGGCATATTATAAGCTTAAGTTGTACCATATGCATGGTACAACATAAGCTTAAGATATTACCCCTTTATTAGCCATATGTCGCATGCACTTATGCACATATAATGCGACTTTCCCATCAATCTAGAGATCCTCTCCGCAAGGGAACATATTCCCTTTGCGCACGACTTCGTGTACGCGACGTTCGAGGTCCGTATTCCCTCGTATATCCCCTACAAGGGTGTACTAACGTCTTCCATATCCAACACATGCTATTAGTAGTAGCAATACACATACACACATTACTAACATAACATATTTAATATAATACCATCCAATATCATACTCGGGCGAATAGTGACACACGACCACATCGATTTACTAGCTCTAAGTGTGCCATCACCTTCCATACTCACATCATTATTAATACATAATATATTACCATATATCTCATAGACTCACAATCTTTAATGATATAATACTACATGTCACTTAAATATACTACTAACATATAAATACAATCATTCTTAGTCAATTAACACTTCAATCGTACAACCACTTTTACACACCGCATATTACCATATACACATTGTAATACATATAACTATCTGTATATAAGTGCACGTAGTACCAAACACAGATTTATATACGCCTTACTCATATATCACACACTTTCAAATACCTATACATACGTTCATTTCACACACATATACATGCTTATACTACAACACGCATATCTCATATCTACATAGAACACTTATATACACACATCGGTATTCACAACAAGGGTAATTTACATACATAGGGCTAGTATACTATTACATACATACATATATACATAGTCACAAACATACGACTAGGCATAATTCCTGGTATACACATGCTCATACATCATCCCATAAGGGAAATATTATAATGCTACTATACATATAAAACACTTATTCATACAGTGTATATATATATATATATACACACCGATAACTAACCCACACACACACACACACACACACACACACACACACACACACACACACACACACACACACACACACACACACACACACATATATATACGTACAAGCACACGCCAGACATGCTAACATATAGATCACATAATCTGCACACACAACTATACGTACCCTATTATCATTATACCTAACATGCATATCACTGTACTAGCATATAATTACAACCATTAACAAGTACGACTAAGGTACACATACTCCTAGTAACTAGCCAATATTAAATCTAATACGCACAGATATTCCTTTAGTGATATAGTTAATCGCTCGCCTAAGTATAAATGTAACACTTACTACTCTATACTCGACTATATACATATATGCCACATATTACCGTACATGCACATACGACCCAATAGGCAATCACACCATACTAATATACTAAAGGTAAGCACACTCATACATGGGTGGTTTATAGGGATTCGCACACACGGGTCCACACTCACTATCTATTTACCTGCACCACACAACACCACAATCAAAGCTAAAGATCTCACTAAGCAATGATAAGCTCTAAAGTGATAATTAAGCAAGTGTTGGATTCAGAGTTGACAGACACGACGAAAAAAATTGTTGTGAGGGCGGTCCCGGAGGTGGTCTGGATAAGAGATTAGTCGGTTGGGTGACCTAAAGTATTTATGAATAATTAAATAATTAAGAGGATAAGGATATGTGTAAAAAAATAATAACATCGTTATAACTTACGTAAAATAACGAGCATACGGTAGAAGTTAAAACATAAAATATAATCAGTCAAATAATAGGTGAAGAGTAATATGGGCATAGTGTCGTAGTGCTTGCTTTGTAAATGGAAATAGGTTTGTAAAAAGAAATTTTTTTTTAAAAAAAGACAATGATTATAAGACCGACACACAAGATTTTAAATTCTATTTAACTTAGGAGAGTATTTTAAAAGTATGTATGAATGACTGTTTTAAAATATGTTAGCGAGAAAAGGAGATGATATGTTGAACTAGCAAAATAGAAATAAAGTTTTAAAAAGAAGTTCATTACATGAGGAAAATATGGTAGCTACACGAGGTCATGTGAAATAGAAGTGCGGAAGATGTTTGTTGCAAAATTGCTATAAGGTAGTAACTAAAGATCGCGTCAGAAGACTTTCCTAGTCAAGATTGGGTTTAAGTCGACTGAAGCGTAGAAAAATCTAAGTAAAAGTTTTCGAAAGGATTTTAAACTTGGTGAAGAATTCAATAAATAAAAAAATATCGAAAATACTTTTTAGAAGATCCCGCATCTGCAAGATGGCGGACCTGAAGATCTTATGTGAATCGAGGACAAGGAATAGGTTTGACGATCGGGACGTAAGAACGACTAAGAAGTAACCCCGTGAATACACTACGATGGCTTTCTACGATAGTTAACATGGAAGTGCACTGACTAGGGAATAGTAAAATCAGGGGGAAAGATAATCATTGGGTCAACTAAGGTTTAGCACTAAGGTTCATCAACGAATTAAACTGCGATAAGGAAGTCAAGGTAAGGGTCGTTGAGGATCGAGATCGAGATCTTATCTATAGATCTGGAACATATTACGCTTCGAAGTCTACTCATTGCAGGCGTCCCAGGTTCGACTTGCATGGTGACGATCGCTACGTTCGGTTGGGCCCTAGATTTTGATGAATCAAGCGAACGACTAACGAACTCAAAAATCCAATGTGGTCAGAGCTGGATGATCAATCGATAGGGTGACTCCTAAGATGATAATACTAAGTCGTGGCAAGGGTGTCTAACTAACGAGCACAAGCGTCTATCTATTCCTATTATCCTGGTATTGGTTTCCTATCATGCTGAGACAAGGTATTCGAGTAATTTCGCGTACGAAGTAATTCTGGATGTTTTGGCTAATGAAAAGTGTTCTCATTGTTCTGAATTTCACAGTTGCAGGACCTGCATAGTCTGCCACTAAAACCTGTAACGCCCTGCTTCCCAAAAGACACCGGAAGCGAGAACGTTACGCTGTCCACTTGAACTGGAGCGTTGAAGCTCGAGTCCAATAAGCGTCTGTGATAAAAACACTGGGCAGGTTTTTTTTGCATTTGCGTTTCAGTACAATCAGAAAACATTTCATAAAAATAAAAAGGGCACTTCCAGAATTGTTCGTACAAGAAATAAGACAACTGGGCCTCAGCATGGCCAAAAAGGAAACTACAACAAAACACTAATCCTACTACACGGTACTAAAGCTAAAACTCAAAGTAGTGACGAAAAGGGGCTCTAGTCTTCCGCAGAAGCAGCTCGACGTCTACGGCGAACTCTGGCTCTCTAAGTCAGGCGTCGCGAGATGATCTCCCTAGTACTCAACTCAAGCTCAGAATCTGACAGACATCCAAAAACATGAATGTATGTCAGCAAGGGGTCTGCATGAAATATTTCGCAACCCAAGACAAGGTATATGACAGATATGAATTTAAGAAGGCATTTAATATTTTAAAGAAATGACTGCAGCAATTTAATATCAACAATTATATAGAAACAGAAACGAACATCCTTAACATGCAGTTCTAAGCAGTTTCAAGAATTAAAGTAAAGACTTTCTCTGAATTCATTAGCATATCAATTTTCATGAGACCAAGTTAGCATTGCAAGTTTCATGTCAAAAGTTTACATCTATCATAGGGTTCTCTCCTTTAGGTCATGATGAGTAGGTCGTTCCTCTCACGGGAGTTTACCGTGATTGACGCTAACCCACCGCATGCGGGTGGTGCTCTTGAGGAGAGGACCCTTCATACGCCCAGTGGCCGCTCAACCCTAACCGCACCCCAAGTTTGTGATGGAACACGAGCCAGCCTAGTCGACTCATACGACATCACGAATTCATAATTCCGCCTTTGAGGCGCACGATTTTCACGATGTCCATTTTTGTTAGGCATGTCAAGACTCACTGAATTTCACTTTTATTAATATTATTACATAATTGTGACAGTTCCACACTGCAAGAGAGGGTTGAACAATTTTATTAGCGATCACAAAATGATGACGAGCACGAGTTTTCATTGGACTTGCTACAGAAAGTATTTTTTTCTCATAATTGATTAAAATTGAGGTATATCATATGATATACCGTTGGATCCCAAATTTTGTCATGTTTGTCATGGTGTCAGTGTCTTACGTCATTTAATGCCTAATTTTTAAGTTATTCAGCAATACGTGAAAGCGGCGTAAAAGTGCCGAAACTTCGAAAAATCATATCAAATCATCTACTTGCCTGATTTTGACGTTCTTGGTGTCGTCAGAAATGTCTCGACTAGTCCTATGCTACGGTGATGACGGTTCACTGGTTTGGTAATACATATAACCAGATTAAATTGTTTTTGATCATAACAGCATTACAAAAGTCCCTGTGACATCTAACCTATCTGTTATATAGGTTTTCTGTCCTACGGTGGGGGTTATGAGTTATAGGCAGATGTACTAACCGTTACCCAGTGAGTGGGGCAGCAAAAGTGATGCGTGCGACGTCTACGGTCCGAACTCGTCACGGCAGCGAGGAAAACGGCAGACAGCGGTTATTCTGAGCGTTGCAGTGGGTTGCGAGGGTTACAGCGAGTCCCCGGGGCTGTCGATGCTGCGAGGGAGGAGATGAGATCTCCTGAGCGGTGTCCCCGGAGATCTGCGCACGTGAAGAGGCGGTGGCGCTGCTGTTCTGTCACGTGGAGGGGAAGACGCCAGTTTTTGGGAGTTCACGGAAGCAGGTGGCCGCGCGAGTTGATGCGTGGAGGCTGCGGAGTGCTGTGTGGGAAGAAGAGGGGCTGGCACTGGCGTTGCACACGGAGGAGGCAGGTGATTCGGGATATAAATTGCATATTTTCCCCCCTAATTACCCCCATTTTGTGCTAAAGATTAGGCTTAATTGTGCTCTTTTTGGGTATATTTTCACTTCATATCAATTTTAGGGCTTATTCTCATTCTTGGCACAAAATACGGGTTTTATCGTCTTTATTGGCTTCCCATTATTTTTCCTATACTCCTGCCATTATTTTGATCATATCTCCATTTTTTGGGAATTATTTGAGCATTGGAATATTTTATATAGCTTATTGGGAGGTCAATATTGTGTTTTTAATAGTCATTATATTAATTTTCTCATCAAATGGACTAATTTCTCCTTCTTATATTTTTTCAGGTACCCTTGGGAGTCTTGGGGATTTTCCATAATTTTTTGGGATTTTTCTGGGGCTCCTAAGTATTTTCCGTGGATTTATTGGAGGAGAAATGGGGGTGATATACCCAGGAAAAGGAAATTACCTGGGGCGCCACGTGGGCCAATCATATGGCGCCACGTGGCGCCATCTACGCACATTCTCGCAGCCGCGCGCGCTTCAAAATTAAAAAAAAAAGTTTTTTTTATTTTTTTTTAAAAAAAAACTTTGGCGGGCCGGCCCAGCTGCGGCCGGCCCGCCTTATTCTCGAGCGGGCTCTCAGCCCGCCCGCACGACGAGCGGGCGGCAGTAGAGCCCGCCCGCTCTTCGAGGGGGCGGGGCTGAGCGGGCCGGGTCCTTGACCCGGCCCGTTTCCGCTTACTTCACGCGCGCAGCGCGCAGCGGGGGCGGGCAGCGGGCGCCCGCCCCCGGATCCGACCCGCAATGCTTCTATTTGGGGCCTGCTGCGAAAATTTGAAAGTAGAGCTCGGTTTTGGGTGTTTTTGGCTACGATTGGAGGCGATTTTTAGGGCTTGGGGAGTGCTCTTCCTCCCCAAAGCTTGGGATAGTGCTTGGAAGCCATTGGAGGGTGGAAAAGCTTGGTGGAGGAGCAAATTGGAGGAGGCTAGGGCTCGTTTGGAGAAATCTTGGTGAAACCTTTCCTCTCCCATTTTGTATTTTTGTATCTCTCATTTTGTAATGAACATTGGATGAATTTGTCTATGAATATCATTTTGTTTAGTATGAATGAGTAGTGCTATTGTGTTTGGGTTGTGATTCATTGGGTTGGTTGTTAATATTTGCCCTAATTTCTCCCATTGCCAAAATTTTGAATGTGAATGTTGGATGTTTATTAGGGCACAAATTTAATTGGCTAAGTCCCGAGAGGGCAAATTTGAGAAAAATCCATGTGCTTAATTTGATTGGGGCCATGATAATCTGTCCATCCATATTGCAAATATTGTGTTCTTGAATGCTAAACTTTCCGATTGAGTGTCCTTAGCCGGACAATCAATTGTGGTATACGGTGGTAATTAGAGCTTATTTAACACCAAATCCTGTGAACCCACAACCCATGCTCTCCCGCCTTGCCATCCTAAATCCCCTTTGGCTCTCTAACCCTACCAATATAGGTTAGGATTTTTTTTAGTTTCACTTCACGATTCTCACACCTCCACCGTTAGTTTAGGTAGTTGTAACACACTTTATTTTTCTTTGTCCATCAAATTTTGTGAACGTAGAACGACTTGTCCCTGTGATCCGACCCGGTACTCACCGGTTATTTTTATATTGCATTGACGCTCCTACGCTTGGGAGCGGAAGGCGTGCACTTGCGCGTTTTCCGAGTCAACCAATTGGCGCCGCTGCCGGGGACAACGGTTTCTAGTAGTAGCATTTTTTGATTGATTTTGAAACTTTTAGTGTGATACTCCTATCTCTTAGTGTGTGTCTTTTTATTTGTTTATTTTCCATTTTTTGAGTCTTTTTGCTTGTTTATTTTCATTTTCTTGGAATTTTTTTTAACAACAACATGGCATCTTCTTTGGATTTTTCAGACTTTGATTTGGAGGATATCCCACTTCCGCCATACTTTCATGGCACGGAGTGGGAGAACCCTCACTTACATATAAAAAAATTTGAAGAGTGGATGTTTTCATGTCTTGGTGGGAATATTGATGATGATTGCATACATTTTAGATTCTTTCCCGATTCTTTACAAGATGATGCTAGATTGTGGTTTGACTCATTGTCCCTCGACTCACATTTTACTTGGTTGTCATTTCAGGCTGAATTTCTCCGGGTATTTTTGCCTATCTTTTTGGAGCAGGTACAGGGGCGGCAGGCCATGGAGCATGTAGCGAGCTTTATCCAGGCTGAGTGGGAGGCCTACCATCAGGCTTGGCAGAGGTTCGCTGATTTGGTGCTTGCATGCCCACACCAGAGCTTTCACGAGGATCATCTTCTGCAGATCTTCTACACAGGGTTATCGCCATCTGGGCGAGATTTGGTGCAGATGAGTTGTGGTGGGGAGTTCTTTGATTATTCGACCGAGGATTCCTGGTGTTACCTGAGGGACCTTGCAGAGTGGGAGCGGACTGAGCCATCTGGAGAGCAGTCACTTGGATATGAGGGTGATGGCCAGTCCCAGTTTCCATTTCAGGATGCAGAGCTGCAGGCCCAGTGTCAGCTTGAGGAGCCACCTTTGGGCTCTTTTTCTTGCGACCCCATGGGATATAGAGCAGAGCAGGAGGATGGGTTACATGAGAGCCAGGTAGAAGATATTGACAGATTATATTTTGATGAGTCGGTGGAGATAGATGATGGAGTGCGTGTCGACCACGACGGTGACACAATGCATTTTCATTTTGAGGTTGATGATGAAGTGGATGTGCATGATGGCCGAGAGCAGATCGAGTACACCATGGAGCCTGAGCCACAGGCCATTTCAGAGTTAGCTTCACAGGTCGAGGCGGTTGAGTATTTTGGGAGGACGACTGAGATGAGCTATTTCTGGGATGGTGAGGATGATGCGTGCTTGGATTTGCCTGAGACATGTATACCTCCAGTCCTATCACAGATGTCACTTCTCTTGCCTCAGGATGCGCACTTACCGGTCATCAAGGAGGTTTGTGAGGAGCAGTTATCAGATATGTGGAGTGCCGCAGAGATCGTTGATGTTGATATTGATATCGAGGAAGAGGATAGCGACGGAGATTGCGAGATGGTATATTCTGAGCCCGAGCTCCCTCTTACTCCAGTTTTCCCTCTGCAGCCACTTCCACCTCCTCCTGAGGCCGTGCATCATGCCACATCTAGCACCGCATTTCAGGGAAGTTTCCACCATCTCATGCCTTGCATTTCTGAAGCCCAATTTGCACTTCCACATATTTTTGATTCAGATTGTCGTCCATTGCATTTAAATTGTTTTATTTGTTTTGACGACCCGATTTGGAATGCTTTTGCAGGGCATGAGGACATGGCATGGATTGATGCAGCTCGTCTCCCACATGATCCATATTATCCAAAGGGGACGCTTGGAGTTGCATTGCTGGAATCCAAGGAGGCCGGTGGTGGCCTAGCTCCAAAGCAGCTGGCGGAGGAGCAAAAGGATATGATCGAGCAGCTACCACCACCGTTATACATTCGAGATCCGCCATTTGCCACGGTGTGTTCTTTCCATGTAGTGTAAATAAATAAAATTAAAAGTTAGTTTGCTTTTGCAATTTGCTTTCATATTTTTTTTCTTTCCTAGGATCTTTTGCCGAGATCTAGTACTCTCCCAACATTGAGGACAATGCTTATTTTAAGTTGGGGGGAGAGTGTTAGAATCTTTAGGTTTGTTAGGATTTTGGCCTAAAAATTTTTTTTTTTTTGAGATTCCTCCAAGTCTCGCCTCATTCCATGAATTCATTGCATATCATATTTTGGCTTCCTCGTTCCTACGCCATTAGCTTTGTTTAGTCCCTACTTGCTTAATGCCATGCGATTTTTTTTCGGATTATCCTTTTGGTATCGATTTCTCGATGGTTGATTGGCACGTTTTCATTTTTTTTTCCAATTTGGAGTCGAATGTTAATATACCATGTATGAACTATTTTATACGTCGTGATATCTCTTTGAAACAATTTGGGAAAAGTTTGGTGTAAGTGATTGCATTTGTTGGGATGAACGGTGTGGTTTTTAATTGGATTGGATTTGGCCATCTTGTGTATGCTTTGTTTTCTTCTTAGAAGTGGGTGGATGAGTTGCTAATTTGTGTTGGAATGAAAAACATAGTAGTATAACTGAATGTTTCTTTCTAATTGAATTGAGTAGCCGGTGCCCCCACGAAACATTGGGGAGGACGCCAAAAATGAGATTTAGGAGATAATTTCATCCATTTGCATATATAGCGTCATCGCGTGTATGCAAATGTGTCGGTTTTTGCATTTATGGCGTTATCGCGTGAATGCAAAACATAAACATCCACACAAAAAAAATCCAAAAAGTAAAAAAAAAAAAGAAAAATTAATGAAAAAAAATGAAAGAATAAGCAACATGAGTGATGCAATCTCATCTCCCACAACTTAGAGGAAATTTCTTTTGTTTTGGCCACTTTCATGAAAATTGGAAATTTTGACATCGTGATATCCCGATACGTGTGATACGGGGCTTATTTCTTCACTTTTCTTTGAATTGAAATGAGGAGAATGTCATTTGTTATTTACTTTCATATATTTGGTATATTGGCTTTGAAATCATTTGGAAATATCATTATGGGTGTGCCATGAAGATATTCTGGATTTGGTGCAAGTTTTTCAATTTAATCCGAATTTTTCGCATATTTTGCTAGGGACTAGCAAAAAGCTAGTTGGGGGTTGTGATTCGGGATATAAATTGCATATTTTCCCCCCTAATTACCCCCATTTTGTGCTAAAGATTAGGCTTAATTGTGCTCTTTTTGGGTATATTTTCACTTCATATCAATTTTAGAGCTTATTCTCATTCTTGGCACAAAATACGGTTTTTATCGTCTTTATTGGCTTCCCATTATTTTTCCTATACTCCTGCCATTATTTTGATCATATCTCCATTTTTTGGGAATTATTTGAGCATTGGAATATTTTATATAGCTTATTGGGAGGTCAATATTGTGTTTTTAATAGTCATTATATTAATTTTCTCATCAAATGGACTAATTTCTCCTTCTTATATTTTTTCAGGTACTCTTGGGAGTCTTGGGGATTTTCCATAATTTTTTGGGATTTTTCTGGGGCTCCTAAGTATTTTTCGTGGATTTATTGGAGGAGAAATGGGGGTGATATACCCATGAAAAGGAAATTACCTGGGGCGCCACGTGTTGACATCTCCGCACATTCTCGCAGCCGCGCGCGCTTCAAAATTAAAAAAAAAGTTTTTTTTATTTTTTTTTTTAAAAAAAAACTTTGGCGGGCCGGCCCAGCTGTGGCCGGCCCGCCTTATTCTCGAGCGGGCTCTCAGCCCGCCCGCACGACGAGCGGGCGGCAGTAGCGCCCGCCCGCTCTTCGAGCGGGCGGGGCTGAGCGGGCCGGGTCCTTGACCCGGCCGGTTTCCGCTTACTTCACGTGTGCAGCGAGCAGCATGGGCGGGCAGCGGGCGCCCGCCCCCGGATCCGACCCGCAATGCTTCTATTTGGGGCTTGCTGTGAAAATTTGAAAGGAGAGCTCGGTTTTGGGTGTTTTTGGCTGCGATTGGAGGCGATTTTTAGGGCTTGGGGAGTGCTCTTCCTCCCCAAAGCTTGGGATAGGGCTTGGAAGCCATTGGAGGGTGGAAAAGCTTGGTGGAGGAGCAAATTGGAGGAGGCTAGGGCTCGTTTGGAGAAATCTTGGTGAAACCTTTCCTCTCCCATTTTGTATTTTTGTATCTCTCATTTTGTAATGAACATTGGATGAATTTGTCTATGAATATCATCTTGTTTAGTATGAATGAGTAGTGCTATTGTGTTTGGGTTGTGATTCATTGGGTTGGTTGTTAATATTTGCCCTAATTTCTCCCATTGCCAAAATTTTGAATGTGAATGTTGGATGTTTATTAGGGCACAAATTTAATTGGCTAAGTCCCGAGAGGGCAAATTTGAGAAAAATCCATGTGCTTAATTTGATTAGGGCCATGATAATCCGTCCATCCATATTGCAAATATTGTGTTCTTGAATGCTAAACTTTCCGATTGAGTGTCCTTAGCCGGACAATCAATTGTGGTATACGGTGGTAATTAGAGCTTATTTAACACCAAATCCTGTGAACCCACAACCCATGCTCTCCCGCCTTGCCATCCTAAATCCCCTTTGGCTCTCTAACCCTACCAATATAGGTTAGGATTTTTTTTTAGTTTCACTTCACTTCACGATTCTCACACCTCCACCGTTAGTTTAGGTAGTTGTAACACACTTTATTTTTCTTTGTCCGTCAAATTTTGTGAACGTAGAACGACTTGTCCCTGTGATCTGACCCGGTACTCACCGGTTATTTTTATATTGCATTGACGCTCCTACGCTTGGGAGCGGAAGGCGTGCACTTGCGCGTTTTCCGAGTCAACCAGCAGGATGCGGGCTTGGGAGGCCGTCGGGTCTGTTCTTGGGGGGCGAGAGCAGCTGGGTGCGGGGAGGAGGCCGCGGTGGAGGTGGAAGGGGTGTTCGGTGCTGGATGTGGCCTGGGCGTCGTTTGCGAGGACAGGGGGTCGAGGGTGGCTGACATTGAGCTCTCGGAGAAGAAAAGGAAGGAGGCGGTGGGTGTTTGGGCGTGGCGAAGCGGAAAAAAAGACGGGGCGGTGCCCTGTGTGTGGGCGGGGAGTCGACGCGAAGGAGGGAGGCCGCCGACAAGTGTAAGCGAGGGGGGTTACGGGTGCTCGTTGTTGGCGTGCGTGGATGAGGATGAGGATATGGGGGCGGCACTGTGTAAGAGATAACCTAGGTTTACTAGGGTTTGTGTAGGCTCACGGGAAAGAAGGAGGCTAGGTTTATTTATATAAGGGAATAGGGTGAGAGAGAGCACGGTAAGTTATAAAATATTAGTAGGGTGCAGAGTTAGCCTTGGGTTCTATATTATTAAAATCGAGTGGGGATGTTTGTGCTGGGTGTAGCACGTGGGAGTTGTCCTCATGGCTTCAAAAGTTGGGCATGGGTTACAGAATTTAAGGGGTTGCTGTAAGTAAGAAATGGGCCTAGGGTTGTGTAGGGTTCTATTATAAAGGGGATGTAGTCTCAGAGAGCTTGCATGGGTTTCGAGTTTCACAAGTTTCTTTTTTTTGTTTAACGGTGTGTGCGTGAATTGTTGTGGGGTGTGCATGAAGGGTTCGGCCACATGGTTTCTTAGAAAGGCTAGGGTTTAATGTTATGACTAAATAGGAATTTATTTGAAATGGAATTGTAATTTAATGGGTTTAATTGGAATAGGATATATATTAAGAAATTTTTTGAAATACTAATGATGAGATTTAATTGATTTAATCGAGGGAATTAAGAGCAAGTCAATGGGTTTAAATGGGTCCAAAAACGGTAAGTTTCATTTGAATTTTAAAAGGTTGAAAAATATTTGAAATTTGAATATTTGAATTTGAAAATAATTATATGAGGGATTTAGAGCTAATTAATATGTTTAAAATGGGTCTAAAAAGAAACTGCATTTGAATTCTAAATGTTTTGAACATATGTTTTGAAATTCGAATTTGAATTTGAAAGTTTAAATTAACTATAAGAAAAGTTACTTAAAAAACAATAATAATAATAATAAAAGATTTAACTAAGTGGTTTAATATGAAAAATATTTGAAGTTAATACGTGTACGTGGACAGATACGCCTAACTACGGATACAGAGAAGTACACGAGAGAAGGAAAACACGGATAACGTAACGATGAAAACCGGTCGTTACAGGCAATGTGGCAAGATCTGAAACGAAACTGTCGCCTCAGCTTCTCCCCAGAACCATACTGAATACATGTCGTGCTCCCAGTGGCTGGTCACCTCAATTTCCCCCAATGCTGAATCGTCATAATGACTTTATAGATTCAGCGGTCATCTCGCATCTAAAACCACAGCTGTCAGCCAAAAGACAGTGGAGCGCGTCATCCAAGCTGAGCCAGACTTCCCACTTCGACCTCAAATGACGGGGGCAATTGTTACGACCTTCAGATCGGCCCAGTCGATCTAGGCCCGTATGGTCGAAGATTAAGTAATAGGCTGTCGAATCTCCTCAATGAGACCTAGCTCGCCGAGGCTACGAGTAGCCCACATCGACAGAGCGGCAATCTTGCCAACCGAACCAAAGAAAAGAGCCCTCCGACAGATCGCACATGTTCTATGCTAGCTCGCCCCAAAGGTAGCTTGCCCACCTCTCCGCCCAGAAGAAGTATGCCTAAGGACGGGCATGAGACGATGAACTCGGACGACGAGCTCGACACATGAGGAAGGAGACCCGCCATAGATATCACTGATAGTCACACAAAAGATAAGCCTGACAAAATCACACCTGACTATTTCGTCGCCAGACAGTCTGACAAAAGCACACCTGATACTTTCGGATCTGATAGCCTGATAAAAGCGCGCTTGACACGTTCGGCTCTGACATCCTCGGTCGAACCCCTGACACCCTGACACAGCTAGCTCAGCTAATGCAACCGACTCAAACTGCCTTTGAATACCGCCTCTCCTCCAACGACAAACGGGTTGGCTAATCTGTAAGAAACCCTAACACAGCTATTTGTATTCAAGGTCGAATATCCTCCATATATTCACGCCTTCCACAATAGTTTATCATACAATGGCCAATCTGCCTTTAAGATCACCCAGCATGTCCGACATTCTCCAAATAGTCATCAACTGACTTATGCATCGGAGAGGCTCTTGGTTGACAGCCAACCGAGCCTTTCCGATGAGCTGCTCTTCATGCAGGAAGCTTGCCACAACCACCAGCGGCCGGAGCGACCCGTGGCGACCTTCATCAATCGACGAGCGACCTTCATCAATCGACGAGTGATCTTCACCAAACTAAGGGTGACATTGAGATCTCTATCCTCAAAGCACTCTCAATTGCATGATTAGTCTCGTAAATTCCCCAAACACTTATAATCATTGTAAACATGATTCACATTTCAAAACAAATTCAGTGTTAACAGATTTTACTACGCAACAGGTATAGTTAGTGAATCGGCATTTAAACTATATATTATTATTACATATTATATTATATTCATTATATAATTTTTCTGTATTTTTTTGATTTATTTCATAATTAGTCGACTAACACACTTTTCTGGTCGACTAATCCATCAGAATTATTTATATACATATACTAAATGAATGGTTGAAAATCTTTTATAACAAAAATTATTTTTACTGTTCTGATGGGTCAACTTCAGATATAGACAAAATTTTTAATTTCAAACTTTTAAAACTTTTCTTCTAAAAGTGCTCTTACACACTAAGGACTAAGTACAAAAGTTATTTCCCTTACATCAAAAGTACAAAAGTACTTACATATGGTCGAACTCACTTACACAAATTCCTTCCCAAGACAATAACCCATCATCACTTTTGACCGAAATTTATTTTATATTTAAATTTTGAATTATTTTCGCTTCTTTCCTAACCGCTCGAAATCAGAACCCGATTAGCCGACTAGTCCAAACCGCTAGTCGACCAATCGATGTATAATTTGTGAAAAAACATCCTAATCTTGAACGTTACTTTGCGTGATTTTTGCTTGTTTTCTTCCCAAAAACATTGCAGAAATTCCCAAAACGTTCCTAGAAGTTATTAGGAAGTTTTTAATTCGGTTTGTGGGTTCAAAATTCGATTTTCCCACTCAAATTCTATATTTAAACTCCATAGTTCTTCCTCTTTCACCATGAGAAAACACAAAGCACAATATATTCGAAAATCCTCCATTTTCATAGAAATATCCCAAAAATTCTCCATTGGAGCTCTTCATCCTTCCCTAATGACTTCCTCTTCGAATCATCGCCTTCCTAGTCGCTCATATCCGGCCGCAACTGTCGATAGAGCCTATTTCTTCCCGGAACGCTCCATTAAATTCATCGATCCGATCATCATCAACTATAACCTCCATCACCTTCTCCACACCGTCTCTCTCTTCCACCTTTGGTGTGAAATAACTTCATACTATCCCCTTCTCATCAAGGAATTTTATTCCAATATGACCGTGGTAAGGAAAGATGACCCCATTTCTATTGATACCAAGGTTAAAGGTATCAACATCCATTTCCCTTACGACATCCGTGCACAAAGTCTTAATTTGCCTCGCTTTCCTTCCCAACATCTTTGTGAGACCACCATGGATGATCCGAAATCATTAATCTATTAAGTTCCAATTTTTGGATTGGCATGTTCGCCATAGATTTGAAACCCATCCCTTGACTCCTCATCATGATCATCACTTACAACTTGCTTCCCATTAGTGGTTCTCTCAACTATGTCTATAAGAACCGTAGCCAGGCTCTCTATGTTATAATGGGAGGAATCAAAGTGGATTGGGCAAGCACCATAATGCTTGTCTTGATTAAACCCATTTCTACTCACATCTTTCTTCCATGTACTATCACCCGCATTCTCCAATACTTTGGTGTCCCACTTGATGCTGAGGTTTCACTCTTTAACCCTCAACAATTCGACCATTCGATGGTCAATCGCATGGTACTACCCACTCCTCCTAAAGTTGAAGAAGAAGAAGAAGGACAAGAACAACAACCTTAAGTCGAACGTCCTTCCCGTCGTCGCAAAGTCACTTTCAGTCCTTATGCTCGTCCTTCGCCTTGTCATGCAATGCTACAAGATCAAATTGATCAACTCCGCGATGATGTGAATCCTGGTTTTACCGGTGTTTAAGAGCATCTTAGTGGTTTTGAGACTCGTATGGAGCGGCTTACTAACGACATGAATATGGGCTTTAAAAATTTGCAAGGGAGTCAAGCGCAAATTTTGAGCCGTTTAGAACAATGGGCTCCTTACTCTTCTTCAACATCACACCGTCCTCCTAGGCCTCCTCCACCATATTAAATTCAGGACATTTTTTGTTTCTGGTCGACCAGGCAGATCAGCTGGTCGACTAATGGTCTATGGTGTTTGTTTGTATGTTTGGTTTAATTAGATTGATGACTAAGTTTGTTGTTGTAGTCTTTTGCTTCAGTTTGAACATGTCCTACTACGCACTGTTTTTTAGTATTTTTAATGAATTTCAGTTTCCTTAGACTAATTTCCCCTCTGTTCTTTTTCCTTTCTGCATTTTTTTAATTTAGTCGACCAGATCATAATGTTAGTCGAAAAATATCCTAAAATGGCCGAATTTAACCCCATTTTGATAATTTCCTAGGGGAGAATTAATATGCATATTCTAGGATACGAAATTTGAAATTTACATATACAAAGTCACATATTCATATTCATGTATATTCATTACACAAGTATTTTATAACATCATACATGGCCATAAAAGTTTCTTATAAGATCATATATGACTATAAACATTATCACTTCATATATTGCATATAAGCCATATATTTAGGGGGATCAATAAAATATTTTTATAATATTATAGTAAATGTTTGTAAAATCATCAAAAAGTGGGAGAATTTTAGAAACTCACAACTCCTCATATGGGTTTGATGATACAAACGTATTATTTTATATATACTAGCTTTTTCTATGCAGATATGATAGCATAATCAACTAAGATAATCATCAAGTATACAACTTGCAAGAAGCAAATACTACAAAATGAAGCATATCGATGATATTTTGTTTCTTGTAAAAAGTGTCATCTTTATTTTTTATCTTGAATATACTTAGAACGTAAAAGCCTTGATGATGAGATCTCTTAGTAGTTTATGGTTTGTCTTCAAAAAAATCAAGTCAAAAATCCAATTAGTCGACCAATCCCTAGTGCTAGTCGACTAATTTAAATATTAAAATATTCAGAAAATTATGAAACTTTGTCAGACCTATTTTAGAGTCTTTAGAATTATTTTCCTACAAAGTTTCTAAGTTTCAGATTTTCTAGTCTACTAATAGATTCTGTTAGTCTACCAGTCATTTTTAAATCAGTTATTTTAAATGAATTATCGTTTAAATATTATATTTTAATAGTGAAAGTTAGAACAGCCATAAAAGGCTAGTTCCTGACAGTTTAAAGTCGTTTACAAAAGTTTTTTCAGTTTTCAGACGTTATTTTCTGAAAAGACACTTCAACAGTCAAAATCCTAGCCATCAGCCCTATTGGTCGACTCGTCTCTAACATTAATCGACTATATGAACAAAAAATTTCCCAGAATTTTTTGACAATTTAGGCAGTTGTCCAACATTCAAAAAATAACTTTTTGGGCTATAAATAGATCCCCAGACCCCTGCTTAAGTATTACAAAAATTCACACTCTCTTTTTTCTTAAGTTTACTTTCTCTCTCTAGACAGTGAGTGATTTTTAGATTTCTTTGGAAAACCTCTGCAGAAATTTTTCCTCAATTAGAAGTCCATTCTCGAAGTATGTTAAACCATCAATTCTTGTCCAGAACCTTGGAGAATCCATCACCAACCTTGCATCATAATTCCTACATTATCAAGGCTATAGGTGATATTGTTTCATACTCTTTCTTTACTTTAATTGGTGAATCTCTTGTTGAAGATATTGTACAAGTTTGCAACATGGGAAGTGTTGGAATCTTTGTATGTTGATTACTTGCGGGGAGCTAGTGTTTTAGTGGATTCAAATCTCTACTGGGCAGAGGACTGGACGTAGGATCACAAGGATCCGAACCAAAATAAATCTCTTTATTTGCATTCGGAATTTTCTGAATTGTGTTCATTTGCTTCTGCACTCTAATTGCAATTTTTTATTAACTTTTAATTTTGCAATATCTTCATGATATACACTATTCACCCCTTAGTGTATTTGTTGTGCCAAGAAATCCAACAGAGCAATGCCACAAATTTCTTCTCGATAAAGTGACTCCCTCCGTCACTTATACCTATTCTTGGAACTCAGAAACGCGGGAATATCGTATGCTTGAAAAACTTAGTGTAGTTTGTCGGGGTGGCTATGGCGTCTACCCACTTTGAGACGTAATAGATCGCCACTAAAATGTATTTGTTGCCGTGGCTTGACGGAAAGGAACCCATGAAATCTATTCCCCAGCAGTCAAATAACTCTATCTCCAGAATGCTATTCAGATGCATCTCATTTTCCTTGTAATGTTGCAGTTCTCTGACACCTGTCACCTGCTCTGATGAAATCATGTGTTTCCTTGATGATGGTGGGCCAGTAAAAACCACATTAAAGGATCTTTGTCGTAGTCTTAGTGACTATCTCATGCCTGCCACATGGTAGTCATGGCAATGTGAGATGATGGATTTAATCTCCTCCTTCAGGATGCAATGTCTGATAATTCCATCAATGTATGTCTTAAATAAATATGGATTATCCCAGAAGTAGTGCTTGGCATCATGGATGAATTTCCTCCTTTGATAGGTCACTATTCCATGAGGAAATATACCACTCACCAAGTAATTCACTATATCAGTATACCAAGGTGGTTCAGAGGGAGCTGCCTCAAATAATTGTTCTCCAGTGAATGAGTCATCAATTGGTAATTCATCGTCTCCATGCTTGTGGATTAACCTTGATAGATGATCTACCACTATTTTTTCTACTCCTTCTTGTCATTGATCTCTATATCAAATTCCTGAAGGAGGAGAATCCATCGTATCAGTCGTGGCTTTGCATCCTTCTTGCTCAACAGATATTTCAAGGCCGCATGATCTGTGTGGATGATGACCTTAGATACCAAGAGGTAAGATCGGAATTTCTCGATTGAATATACCACTGCTAATAGTTCTTTCTCCATCATAATTCTTCTGAGCATCATCCAAAGTTTTGCTAGCATAATAAATAGCATGAAGCTTCCCCTCTTTTCTTTAGCTTAGAACGACCCCAACTGCTTGATCACTAGCATCACACATTAGCTCAAATGGTAGACTCCAGTCCGGAGGTGGATGCTCAGAGCTAAAATGGGAGCCTCTTTTAACATGTTAAAATCTTGCAAACACGTAGCAGAAAACACAAAAGGGGTGTCCTTCACAAGAAGTTCAGTGAGGGGACGTGCAATACTAGAAAGTCCTTGATAAAGCGTCAGTAGAACCTCGCATGACTATGAAAACCATGGATGCCTTTGAGATTGGTAGGTGGTGGTAAATCTTTGATGACTTCTACTTTGGCTTTATCAACCTCAATTCCCTGAGAGGAAACAACATGGCCAAGAACTACTCACTCGGTTACCTTGAAATGCCACTTTTCCAAATTTAATGTCAAGTTATTATCATGGCATCGTTCTAGGAGTTTGGTCAAGTTTGCTAAGCAAGCGTCGCAAGCGATGCCGTAAATAGAAAAGTTATCCATGAAAACTTCCATTATATTCTCAATGAAGTCCGTGAAAATATACGTCATGTGCCTTTAAAATGTCGCAGGTGCATTACATAGTCCAAATGACATTCTTTGGTATGCAAATGTGCCATAAGGACATGTAAACGTTGTCTTTTCTTGATCCTCACGATGCAATGGGATTTGGAAGAATCCGAAATCCACGTCTAAGTAACAAAATTATTTGTGCTTGGCAAGTCACTCAAGCATTTGGTTAATCAATGGGAGGGGAAGTGATATATTCTGGTGGCTTTATTTAGTTTTCTATAGTCAATACACATCCGCCAACCAGTGACAGTCCTAATGGATATCAGCTCATTCTTATCGTTCCTCACAACGGTCATACCCCGTTCTTGGGGACGACCTGAATAGGACTAACCCATTTACTGTTGGAAATGGGATATATGATGTCGGCTTCAAGTAATTTTAAGACCTCTTTCTTTACTACTTCTTTCATGTTAGGGTTTAACCGCATTTGAGGCTCAGTAGAAGTAGATTCATTATCCTCGATGTGGATCCTATGGGTGCATAGAGTTTCACTTATGCCCTTGAGATCGGCAATGTTATACCCTATCACTTTCTTCTGTGCTCTAAGGGTTTTTAGAAGACTCTCTAATTTTGGTTCAGTGAGAGAGGCACTAACAATAACGTGGTATGTGGAGTTGTTACCCAAGAAAGCATATTTCAAATTTGTTGGACGGGGTTTTAATTCTATTTGAGGGGGGTTGTACCCCCATCATTGATTTCATGTGATAACGATGCCTCTTCGTTCATTGGTTCATCTGCAGTAAATTCATCCTCGGCAGATCCATAGGATAATCTTGGTGATGATGGTGCATCGTAGAAAACGTCTGCAGAGTCCCCTTCCATGGGGCTAGATTCCCTAGTGCACCTGTCAACAGAAATAAGATTCTCATTTTTGCATGAATCTTTAGGTGTAGAGTCAAGATGGCTTCCCTGATTGTTATCGCGGTTAATTTGTTCAGGTTTTGCACACTCTTCATGGATGAAGTCTTTGCATGTCTCGGCCCGGGAGGATATTATAACCATAGAAGTATAGAGCATCTCCCTAGTATCGTACATAGACTCCACCAGAAATGGATATGCCATCCAAGAATTCTGCATCCTTGAAGAGACTTGCGATGAAGATTGAGAGCCGTTGCACAATAGGATTCTCCACGGGAAATTGAACTGAACCGGTGGTCCAAACGTCAGTCACAACGTTCTCCAGGATATTCAAGAATTGGGATTCACTTGGTGGTTCGTATGCATCAGCTTATAGAGTTTAAATAGCACAGAGAGGAATAACATCTCCATCAAAACTAATTTGGATGTCGTCCTAATTGATACCTACATCAAAAACATTATTCATAGTCTAAGACCATTTGTTGGAACTCATCGAATGTCGTGTAGGTTCCTGAACCAACAAGTTAGACTGCATTTAGTATGTCTCTCACTGCCTCTTCGATCGTAGCTCCCTCCATATATGGATCTTGACAACTGTATGCTTGATATGGAGGAGAGCTACACCCATCTGAGCCGCTATCAGAATCACCAAACCAACATACTTGCATCTCCATAAAACCGGTTTATTTCTAGAGAAAATCAACTGGAGGAAGTTGTTAGTACAAGATAAGACAAAAATATGGTGAATAAAGAAATGGTAAGAGAAACTAACAAGTTCTCAACTAAGAAAAAATAACCCAAGAAAAACAGTTGCCTGCTTGATAACAACGCCAAAAGCTTGATGCATACGAAATATAACTCCGGAAAGAGTCCGCAAGTGCACGATGTCAAAGATTTGTAATATAGAAAGATGTAGATCCCACAGGGAGGCGATTGGTTTATGGTCTTGGGTCTATTTCAGAGTTGTAAAGCAATGTCGGCTATATGTGTACTCAGAAGGTTGTCACAGATATTTCTTATCACAAATTATTAATATAATGAAAGCTTAGGCAATAAGAGTCACCACTAGGATCGTCGGACATTGAGGCTAGGTTATAATCTCTAGGTTGGATTGGTTTCATAGGGAGAGATTGTCCCATCTTAAATGTGGAATTTGTGACCAACTATCGTTATACCACTCATCTAGCGTATCACGTACTTAGCCCCACCATTGTAGATGGCCTTCCACATGATACGTGCATTACGAATGACAATTATTCTCAATCTCCACTTATGCCACCATCATGGGTTAGAGCTTCGATCTGTGATTTGATGGCTCTCATTACTGCTACTATCGTAGATCATCGATTAGTAATATATGGCATCGGTGGAAGTCATCAAAGTGCATGCTACTATTGTAGATCATGAACTCTAATTGAATTCACTAACGAACCTAATTACTTCATAGGATTATCTAGGATGTGTGCACTATCGTGGATCACAAACCCAAAATAAGATTTACTACAAACTTGGCTGGATCAATCAAATCACATCCCTTATTCACAAAACCAACATAAAAATCACAACTTTACATATAAATCTTAAGATCCTAGGGCTCATCTATTAGCCCTAGAAAGAACTACTCACGATTCATGGAAATAACAATAGAAAAAATAATATCAATAGCACGAGACATTATCGCAATAATAATCATCAAAACAAGGAGATAAAGATGAGAAATCTTTACCAAACCAATGAAGAATAGTAGCTAAACTATAGAGAATTAAGAGCAAAGATTCCAAGCGATACAATAATCAATATCCAAGATTGGTTCTTCAAAATAAAATAACGACTGCTCAAAACTCTCTCCTAAACTAAGAACTAAAAAAATAAGCAAGCTCTGCAAACCTAGGAATCAAAATAGGTTTAAATACAATGGGGATTGACCCCATAAAAATTCCACAAAAAGCCTATCTGCGGTCCAACTACATGCTGCTGCGTCGACCTACAAGACCGATCGGTGATGCTGCTTAGTCGAGCCAGGGCATCGTCGCTCTGCTGTAGCTCTAAACCTTTGGCTGGGTAAGTTAGGTGCTCGGACCGAGTGGATGTCCCACTCGATCGAGCTGCAGGGGGCCATTGCATGGCTCAAATCTTCTCTCTGCCTCTTGATTAGCTCGACCGAGTAGTGAACCTACTCGGTCGAGCATCTTGGTTTGCTCGGGCTAGCCGCATGCGCTTTAGGAGCTTTGAAAATCACTTTTCTACCGAATAATTAGCTCGATCGAGTAACATTGCAGCTCGGTCGAGCGACTACTCTTTGCTATCTCAGCAGCTAAGTGTCGAATACGCTCATCTTTTGCATCCTTGCTCGACCAAGTAATTCAATTGACTCGGCCCGATCGACCGTTCTTCTCTTAAGGTTACACTGCTTCTTAGGCCGTGTTTGCTCGGTCTGAGTGGAACACATCCACTCAGTCGAGCTAACTGGGGATGCTAAAGGCCTTTGCATTCTTTAGCTCTTTTATTTATTCCTTTCTCTTCTCCTCCTCGGATCTCTTTCATTACCTTGTCAAGCATCGAGTAGACCTTGCCATTGATGCTTCGGCATGCTCAGATGTTTCCATGTCTCTAACTTGCTCCGAATCGCTCCAAAGTTCCTGAAAATCCACAAATCTCCACGAGAATCAAATATATCGTGAAATACACGAAAGGTATAGAAAAGTGAACTTTGAACGATGAAAATGCTATTAAATCTTGCAGTAAAAGTATTAAAAAATGGACACATAGGTAGGCTACCCCATTCGCATGTTTCAACCAAATTTTCCCAATTTTCCCGGCCCCACAGCACTCAACGCTCTCTTACGTGCATGTCGGCAATGCACACCACCTCCGACCGTCGACATAGGTAAGATCTATTGCCCTCCCACCATCTCTCTCCATCCTTACCTCCATCCATATCCCACCCGCTTAAAACGAGCAAGGGCTTGTCGCGAGCGATGGTGCGGGAGGAAGGGCGGCTGCCCCCACCACAGCCCTAGCTCCCTCTCTCTTGCTTCCGATCTGAAGGAGAAGATGGGGAGCTATAGTGGTAACGGGGGCTGCTGACCACTCCTCCCGCTCCATTGCATCTGACCCCTCCGTCCCCCTCTACTCGATGACACCAACGAGATGGGTACGCTTCGGTGGCAGCTACAGACCCCTCCACTCCAACTCTTTCTCTTCCCCCCTCCATCACCCTCCTCCCTTAAACCGAACCCTAGGGCACGTCTTCGAACGAGGGAGTGGGAGGAGGGGGCGGCAGCCCCCGTTTCCCCCCCACTCCCCCTCTACTGCTTCCGATCTAAGGGGGGAGTGTGGGAGATTGTGTGGCAACAGGGGCCGACGCCCCCTCCTCCCACTCTCTTGCATCCGACCCCTCCCTTCCAATCCCCCTCCACCCAACGACGTCGACAGGAGGGGTATAGGTCTGTGGCAGTAACCGACCCCTCCCCCTAACTCTCTCTCATCCTCCCCCCCATCACCCTCCGCCCGTCGACCCCCACCCTACGTCTCCCTTCACACACACACCCCCCCATCACATACTATTTTGTAATGTTATGTGTGTTTCTCATGTTCACACAAATCTCACATGATTCGGTGCGCCGAGGGGCTATGTTGGGATTTCTTAAAATTTGCCTCGTCGAGTCAAGGTATTGACCCTTAACATGTTAATTTTTTACTAGCTTGAATTGCTGTTGAATTTTTTACTAGCTTAAAATTCAAAATGAGTAGCTTGTTCTGAATTCACATTGAGGAGGATGCCGTAGCACCCTCATCCTGCCACTCCTATAACACACAAACACACTCACACACTCACACAAACAAACAAACACACACACACACGAAGATTAAGTCGAGTCGTAGATTTCTCCATACAATAAATGTTATGTGTAGAATTCTTGAATCATATGCGTGCACGGATCGATTGACAGTGTCAACACCTTCTTGTTCAGATCGAACAACAGGTTCGTGTTCGCAAGTGATTAGGAATATACATATAAATATTTATTGGATATGTCTAGTATGGACGGGTTAGATATGCAAATGCATCACATATAAATCTTGTATCATGTATTATGTGATTGTGTGTTCTTTCATTTTGTGAGAATTTTGGCAGCACCTACCCATTATTCTTCGAGTACAAATGCAGGAAGAAGTTGCAAATAAATTTTCTTCTTGCTACAATGTACTCAGAGAATAGTGTGTAGGTGTTTCTAAATTCTAACGAAATGAAAGAACACACATTCGCATAAAACATGAGACAAGATTATGTGATGCATTGCAAATCTAATGGGAAATAAGCCTTCCCATTTACAACCGGTAATGAAAACAAAGTCCACACAAACTCACATTATGTAAATGTGTGATAGTAACTAAACATGTATATTTCATCGACAATTACAGATGAAGGTGGTTCCTAAT
This sequence comes from Scilla litardierei, assembly GCA_030789695.1. Lineage (NCBI taxonomy): Eukaryota > Viridiplantae > Streptophyta > Magnoliopsida > Asparagales > Asparagaceae > Scilla > Scilla litardierei. The sequence goes on along the minus strand of CM061131.1, from coordinate 85,570,179 downwards.
AAATTGTTTTTGGAACTATCGGTTCCAACAATGACTGAAAAACAACAATACATATAGGGGATAGAAGTGTTCTTTGCGTACTCTAATGACAACCCTCTATGGTTGTTAAGTGGTAAAATCTAATGTCCTTGCAAGAGGTCCTAGAATAATGAGATCCTTCATAAGTCTATTGTTCGTGTCCATTTGGTTTCACAAGGGTTTGACCCCAACTATAATTTTTGTAGTTACCACGGTGAATGTGTCGTAACCGAGGAGATGCTTCGGGCAGAAGAGCATATTAAGCATGGAGCTTAATAGGCAGATGACATAGATACCATGCTGGAAGATATTAGTGCTCCAAGAGAAAACCTTTAAGAAGATGATCTTCTCTCCATTGACTTTGATCGCTTGATAAAATTAGTGGAGGATAAAAATTCTAATTTATACAAAAGATGCACTAAGTTCATTAGGGTATCATTCATGATTAGACTTCTGCACATCCAAACATTTAGGGGAACGGCGATTACACATTTTCTGATGTTGGATTTGTTCAGAAAGATAATTCTGGGTGGTAAGGAAAGCAATCTAGCGACTCATTATGAAGCGATCAAAATCATTAATATGCTAGGGCTTGATTACTAGAAGAGTGACGCTTGCCCTAATGATTGCATTATATATTACAAAGACAATAAAGACGAATGTCCAACGTGTCATGTACCACGGTGGGAATCAGAACAAAGAACAGGTTCAAATAGGGATGGTCCTATAGTCCAAAATAATAAGAAGACTCCGGTAAAGGTTCTCCGTTATTTTCCAATTATTCCAAGGCTACAGAGGTTTTACTTGTCTACTGAATTGGTAGTAAAAATATGATGGCACACAACCGACCGCGTAGATGACCGAAAATTGAGGCATCCTACTATTGATGAAGCATGGAAGCATATCGATCGTATTTATCCTGACTTTGCAAAAGAGTCAAGGAATCTTAGGCTTGGTCTTGCAATCGATGGGTTTAATCTGTTTGGAGTGTGACCTTTAGTTGGTCCACTTGGCCAGTGTGGTTAACTCCGTATAACCTGTCACCTCATATGCGCATAAAGAAATGTACATGATATTGTCACTATTGATACCTGGGAAATACTCACTTGGAAATGATACCGATGTTTTCATGTAGCCATTAATTGGTGATCTGAAGCTTTTATGGGAACAATGTGTGGGCACTTTCGATGCATTGATAAAGCAAAATTTTTACATTTGTGTGATTATGTTATGGACGATAAACGACTTACTGGCGTATGCTAATCTATCTAGTTGGTCGACGAAAGGTATGAAGGCATGCCCGGTATGCACGCCAAGTTTTGAGGACAAATTCTTGAAATATAGCCGTAAGTTTTGCTTTTGGCAGAACAGGAGATGGTTGCATGCAGGTATTAATTATATGAGAGAGGGACAGTTGTTCGACAGTAAAACCGACCTTAGAGAAGTGCCAGAGCAGCTAACATGATAGGCATATTTGAAGCACTACACCCTTTACATGTAGTGAAGTTTGGAAAGAACATATATATCAAAGAGAACCCTCTTGGTGTCAGAAGGCGTCTTACAAAGTGAAAGGAAAGGGAAAGGGCAAGGGCAAAACCAAAACTAACTGCTTGAATGTCTTACATAGATTCTAACACAAATAGATGATCGAATACTATCTAGTGGTTGGAAAAAGTTTAGTATTTTCTACCAATTGTCATATTGGAAGACTTTGAAAATACGACACAACCTGGACAATTTGCACATCGAAAAGTACACTTGTGAAAATCTGTTGTACACCTTGATGCAAGACACCAACAAGTCAAAAGACGGAGTAAAGGCAAGGCTTAACTTAAAATAATTGAAGATACACCCTGAATTGCATAGCGTACAGAAGGAAAATTATAAGTATTACCCTCCAGCTTCTCTAGTCACACTTTCAAGATCTTTGTGTGTTTCTCAAATCCGTGAAGACACCATATGCATAAGCTTCAAATATATTAATATGTGTGCACGCAGATCAGATGAAGATATTCGAAATGAAGACACTTGATTATCATATCTTGCTACATCAGCTGCTTCCAATTGTATTACGTCATGTTGATATAAAGATGGTAAAAGTTTTGTTTCAGTTCTATGTGTTCTTCAGGCATGTTTGCTCGAAGGTGATAAACATTGGTGAGTTTGAAGTATTAGAGGTGCTGGTTATTATCACGCCTCGCTTTCCATTAAGCTTGGGGGCGAGGACGTGAGCGGGTCTGCATGTGCAAGCAAGGAGGTGGTACTTTTGCTTTTCTTCCCTCCTTGACTTAACAAAATAAGCGTCTGTGTGAAAACTTGCATGTTCTTGCATGCATACTCAAAAACAACACAGATAATTATTATTATTACAATCTCAATCGTCGCAGAAATAAAAGACAACAATAAGGAAATGAAAAGAGACCTTATGGCCCTTACAACACAGGATACTTAAAGCTGATACAATGGGTCCACAAGCAAAAGTAGCCTAAGAGCATCTTCCTGGAAAAGTCCTGCATCTAGGGGATCACGCTAGCTGGAACTAGGATCTGTAAAAATGTCTTCAGAACCTGACGGACATTGCATTAAAACACAAATACAATGCCCGTCAGTGAGGGTTACTTATGTAGGTTCCCAAGCATTAGTCTCATTTAAACAATTAAAACAATATAGCAGGCAATGGCATTATTTACTAATAAATTAAAAACATGTAGCGCAGAAGTAAAGCATGGTGAGCATGGCAATTATACATAAGCATGGTAAGAGAGAAGCTAGCTGTTTACACAATTTATGATAGCAATTAGTGGTACAATTATGAACATGGCAGTTCTAGTGAAAGTGAAAACATGGTTATTCTATTTAACAGATGAAACATGGCAGACTATTTAAAAGGAACAACATCAGTTCCATAAGCTAACTTTCCTTTCCATTGTTTAACTATGTGTGCAAGTCCGTAACTAAGGCCCCCGTCGTTTGACAAATAGTAAGTGAATCCACCTTCAAGTGCCCCCGAAGGAGACCCGTTTACTACTGGCTAGTGTCCAAGAACCCAACCCCACCCATGTGTACTTCTTGGACCACGAACCAGGATGCTAAACCGTCATATACTGGAACACGAGCCAGACTCGTCACATGTGACCCTACTGGAACACGAGCTAGACTACTCACATGTGACTGACGTGAATAGCCAACTAGTAGCCAACGGCATGTAACAACTGGTAGCCAACGGCATGTAACAACTGGTAGCCAACGAAAAGTAACATTCTTTGTTTATCAAGTTCATTCATGTGTCTAACAGACATTCCTAGCAGTTCATTTGCATGAGTAGTAAGCTTGGCATATGACAGTTTAAATGAGGTAAATTTAACATGTAGGAAAATGCACGCTTGCATCTCAGAATATCTCACTTTAAACAATTAAATGTAATGGTTATAAAACATGTAAAAATGTACACTTGCATTAATACATATTAATTTATTTAGATGAAAAGATGTGGGGGAACCTACTATACGATGCGTAGATCTGAAGAGGATGCAGTGTTGGGTGTCCAAATGATCGTAGCGTAAGGCACGATTTATCTGTGTCATAAAATTTCGTGATATCAGACTAATTGTTTTACGCTAACAGAGTTATTATAAACTAATACTAATGCTCATTAATCTATTAATAGAACATTTTAATATTACTAACTTATTAACTGTGTATATAATTAAGCAATAATATAAACTTAAACTAGTTAATAAACTTTCTTCTGAAACTTAGTAGCTTAAAACTTAATTTATAAAATAACTCTAACAACTTAACGTAATATAATTTTAATGACTTTTAAAACTTAATAACTGTCAACTTAACCAAGTAAACACACTATCCAAATTAAACACATATAAATCCAAAACCCATTAAGCAATTTAATAATATCATCATTTATTATAATTAACAAAAGTGCTGAATATGAGAATTAACGAATATGACACAGAAAGATAACTTCTTTGTTATTGCTCCAAACTAAGGTATATCAAATTATATGCCATTAGATTACATTTTTAGTCAAGAATGACATGGTAGTAGTTTCACGCATGTAGATTTTTAGTTATACAACTTTACATGCAAAAGACTAAATGAACACCTAACTTCAAAAATTCACTATAAATCGTACACTAGCCTGATTTCAATGATTTTGGTGTCGTTGGGTTCGTCTTAGAGGTACTACGTTACGGTGATAATGGTTCTCTGTTTGGTTAAACTCATTAATGGATTAGATCTATTACGAGATAAGCAAAATATTAAGTTAATCCCTGAATTGGGTTTGACTAATTTTATTGGGTTCTCTGGCTAGGGTGGTGTTCACATTGAATTACACTAACATGGTATGTCTTATTTTATTCCAGTTTTACTACCCTAACATTATTTACAATACTAATATGCTGAAATCAAATTAACATTTAAATAACACTAACTAATATTAATAACTAACTAATTAACTAAGCTAATTAACTTACTAAATTACATGGTTTAACATGGTGTTTAATAGTCCACCTATTAACTTTGACTAAGGGGTAAAAGCTAACATGTTATAACTTACCTCTAACGTTATTTAATACATATATCATTAACCCTCTCTCTTTTTAAACTCTCTATCTCTCTTTCTCTTCTCTGTGTCTCTCTGTCTCCAAGTCTATCTTTTTCTTTTTTCTTTTTTGTTTCATTGCTTTGCATCAAGCAACCAACGCCAAGCGGAGACTCACCTACGTGCAAGGGAGGAGGGTTGGTGCTCTCCGGCGCTCGGAGGCCAGCTCCGGTGGCGCATGGCTCCCAGGTGACGTCGGGTCTAGCAGGGTGGCGGCGGCAGGCTCCTGGAGGCGTGCTCGGCGACGCTCAGTGGCTGTGGGCTAGTGGCGCGTGCAGCTGAGGGGATGAGGGAGGAGGAAGGGGAAGAAGGAGAGTGGTTTGGTTTCTCAGTTTGTTTTTCAGTTCTTAGAATCTGAATTTTTGTTTTTGGGTCTGGAATTTGGGATTTTGGATCTGAAATATTGGTTTTGGATTTGATTTTTGTGTAATGAATCTGAAGTATTGCCTTTTGGATTTGATGAATGGGAAGAGAAATTTGGTTGGTTGATTTTGATTTAGCTTGGGGAGCTGATTTGGGTTTGGAATTGATTCGGGATGATTGGAATTGATTTGAAGAAAATGTTGCTGGCAGTTCATCCTCCTGCTGTCGTTGGTGTTGTTACTGTTATAAGAACAGTAGGGGAACATCTTGAAGGAGAGATAACTGGAGGTGGGGGAATGACTTCAATTTCATGTTGGATTTGAACTGCCCAAATGGTGGAAATCAATTGGGTAGGTTTATTAATTAGCAACTTAATTAGGGTTAAAGTTAATCAATATTTGATTAGGGATAACCTAATTAGGGTAAAAAAATTATTAATCATGCCATGGTAAAATTAAAAAGATCCGAGACGCGCTCGCGTCGACGCACAAAAGAACTCATACATGAAAATATCCGGACGATCAAAACAAAAATACGGGCACACAAAATAATCAATACGCCTAGAAATACCGGCAGTTACATTCTACCCACCTTAAGAAAAATTACACCCTCGGAACTCCTCATGATTTAAGCTCATTAGGAGATGCCAATAATATGTATGCATCTCAATGTATTTCTACGAGGTACACTATGATCTAAAATACTGCAAGACGAAGCAATGAAAATTAGTCAGGAAGTGATACAAGTGACGAGGTTAAGATTAAGTTTCAAAACGGGTTCGGATGACTATGCATCGTGGATGGCCTTAACCATAAGTGTGCAAGTAAATATGGCTAGTGACAACTACCCATGACATGCAGGGACAAGGGTGAGTGAATAATAACAATGTGTGTATATATACTTACAACTGCAACTCCCATATTCTAACTTAATGAACGCTAAACCTGTAACCTCAATCAAGTATTCCTCAAATAAATCAACACTACTCGTCTCATCACCGAATAATGCTACAACTATAATCATCTCCTAAAACTTAGCTTTAGATCCGACCTCATTGTTCGAATTCTAACTCAAAGTTCTCGCTTCAAAATAATCAATACTTTATACAAAAATAAGCTTTGAAGGAAAACACTAAATATCCTCAATCAGTACCATTGCAAATTCCTTCACCCTTCACTTTTCAATTTGTATTATAGCGGTAACATTTCCTGTGAAATCTCTAATGTATAGTTCCTCTGTGGCCAAATTCACCAAAATTATTTATTCTCCTAAGTTGTCTAATTCATTATATATCATCACATTGTCCATTGCATAACCTAACTTGTAACACTATAATTGTGACATCTACCAACACCAATCTTATCTTTATATCAAGCAATCAATATAATGATGAGATACCAATTACTAATGTATGACGACCATTACAAATACGCCTAGTATACATCACTATTTACAATCAATAATTGTCCTGCTCCCAACACATTCTTCCTCGTGACAACTCATAAATTTATTCACCATAATTAACAAACTACTAGATCACATCTTGCCATTTTCCATTGTATCTTGTTCTAAACAATTTCAATTAATCCACATAACTATCCATTCTCATCAACATAACGTATCATTTCTAATATCTTCATCATCATACATGTATAATTATGTCTTGTTACTTCAAATACTCTACTCATTTTTATGGTTTCCATGAATCATGGTGTACCTTCATGGGTACTCTTAGCTGTTACTAATCTGAATTTCAAATCTGTAATGTATTCGTCCTCTTGTGTAGTACTCATAAAAAGGGAACTCAATTGAATCCGTTAGGCATGTGAATTATCCAAATGTAAGTCTTGAACACATCATTCTATTATCACCATATAAAATGGTATAATCTAAATTCTTTGCGTTCATAATCAACTAATCACAACTACACCTTATATCATCTCACATTATGTCTAGCTGAAACAGAATCCTATAACAATAATAAGCATGTCTAATGCTCTGACAACATGATGATTATCATAAATTAACACCGCTGATGATGGAATAAAATAGAAGGGAAAATTTAAAGGGCTATAACATAATTTAAAACGATTTTTGCTGAGGTTGTATTAAGCAATGACGAGCACTAATGATAACTAAGCATAGTGTAGGATTTAGAGTTGAAAGGTGTAATAAATCAAAATTGCGATGAACGGTTTCAGATAAGGCATGGATAGGGAGTCAGGTTAGTTAGGTAGCATAAAATAATCATGAATAATTAAGTAATTAAGGAGAATGACGGATAATTGAAGAATAAGGAAATGCGTAAATGGTATAAGTTAAAACATGAAACACAATTATTTAAGTAATGAATGAATAGAGTAACATTCAAAGGAGTATAGTGAAGCATCGCTTGTTTTGTGAATGCAAATGGAGATAGATTTGTACAAAAATTTGAAGTACAAATACGATGAATACATAACGGACAAACTAAAAAGTTGGAGTTCCGTTTAGTAAAGAAAGTATTTTGAAAAACATATATGATAGGTTGTTTTGAAATATGTTAGTAGAATCGTAAGAAAAGAAATCTATATATTTGAATTAGCGAAAAAGAATTAATGTTTTTTAAAAATGAAGTTTATTAAATGAAGAAAGTATGGTAAATATACGAGTATGGATGTTATAGGTTAGAAAATCGTGGTGAGATAGTAACTAAAGGTTATGTCTAGGAAAGTTTCGTAATCACAGAATGAATTTAAGTCAACTGAAGGTTATAAAATCTAGGTATATACTAAATATTTTTAAAAAGAAATTAAACTGGGCGAGGAATTTAATGAAAGGAATATAGAAAATACATTTTTAGAGAATCAGGATTGTAATGTCATCAGTGTCGTTTTAAAAGCATTTTGCACAAGCACACTAGCTTGAACCAAATGAGTATAAGAATATGTAATGGGAAGGATTCAAAAGAATAATGATGGCTGTCATGAGAGGATCACTTGAATGGAGAGCAAGGAATGGAATAGGATGATCAAAATGTAAATACGACTAGGAAATAACTTGTGAATCTGCTACGATGGATTTCTTTGGTCATCAACATATGAATGTATGTTAAGGAAGTTATAAAAAATCAAGGGTATGATTATTAGGCCGACTAAGGATCAGAAACTCTAAGGCTTGGATTCCCTAATGAACGAGGCTTTGATAGAGAATCAAAAGAAGGGCATTCTTGAGGATAAAGATTGTAATTTTATTTGTGTTGTTTTAGAATATTTTGCACGAGCAAGACCTGCAAGGGCTACCACTAAAACCTGTCACGCCCCGCTTCCTGATTCGGGTTGAATATTGCATATTAAACCCCCCATTTAGCCCAATTTTGTGTTTATATGATGTTTAATTGGTCTCTAATGCGTTTGTATTTTGTATATAATCATTTATTAGAGAAATCACCTTATTTGAGCACAAAACAGCTACTAACGGAGTATTTCTGCACTTTTTATATTTTTCATAGCTTGGTCTCGATCTCACGATTCCAACGACTTTTTATTTGTATTTTTCTGAGATCTATGCTAATTACTATGGATTTTTGAATGCAGAATACCAATTAAATAGAGAAATACGTTCAAAATACACTTGGAAATACGGCCGCACGAATCTTGGCGGCCACGTGGTGAAATCTGAGCGTTTCCCGCACCGATCTGATGGCATCGGCGAATTGGCGACGCGGCCAAACCACAGCCGAACGATCTCGATCCAACGGTGAGCAATCAAGGCACTCGACGAATTCAGCAGGCGATTTTACGACCGTTCGATTGCGATCGAACGGCTGCGCTTCGCCCGAAGGCAACTCGCGAAGCGGCGATTAAGCGGGCGACATGGCCGTGTTCTGAGCGCTCGATTTCGATCCTACGGCCACGAGCTTCCCCGTAATTTGAAGGCAAAGCAGCGTTTCAAGAGACGATGTGGTGTAATCCCACACGTACATCTCTTCAACGGATGACAGATATTGATTCCGAGCTGAACTCGGATGCAAGCGGGCGCGCGTAAGAGCGGATCCGCTAAGAGGGGCCACGTGGCAATTTGTGGGCAAATCCCGCATCATCCGACGGTCGACAAATGAAGCTACTCGTAGGTTTGGGTTTGAGTGCGATTTGGAGCGGGTTTCGAACCCGATAAGCCTATTAAACCCGCAATGTTAGTGTATAACGTATTGTGAGGGTTTTGTGGCGTATTCTGTCGTATTGGAGGATCTAAGAGCCGTATTTCGCCACCAAATTTGGAGGCCCTGGGGACAGAGGCTAGATCTACTATCTGAAGGAGATTTGGGACTATTTGAAGAGGATTGGTGATATTTTTTCTAACTTTAGCCTTGAATTTTACGTATTTGGCTTAGAATTGAAGTATTTATCACGTATTTTGATGTTTTTATGATGTATTTGTCTATGAATACTGATTATAATCTCTCCATGCGTGGTTAATCATCATATGTGTTGGTGTTGATGTAGTTAGGAAGTCGTAATCATTGATTTTGATGTCTTTTCGCCCTATTTTCATTGTATAATCGTGTATTTTGCTAGTTTCTACACGTATTGCTCAAGTATTATCGTTATTGATGTACTTGTATCAGATATAATCTCTTAAAATTTGTTCGTGGCGTGACCCTTGCGGGACATACGCTTATTTTCTCTTGAACCTAGCACTCTATTCGATTTTTAAGGCACTTTTCGATGTACGTTTATCGCTATATTTTCCGATGTTCTCGTGCCCTGACCGGACGAAATGTTGAGTTATAGAACATGTCGCCGTTGTCGGGGACAACAGTACTTACGAAGCTATGATATCAGTTCGTTTGGATGAACATTCGGTGGTATCCTTCCATCTTATAGTTTAGGATTTTTTTAGCTTTTTCTTTTGATTTCTCTTTTAAAAAAATTTCAAAAAAAATGGAGGATGTGGAATCGATGGAGGATATGGAGTATATAGAAGGCATGAATTTTTATCGTACAAACAATGAGTATGATGCAGACTATGATATTGCATACAAACATATGAAGGAGAAGCTCAAGATCGTTGGTTTTAATCAGACTGATTGTGAAACTTTCTTTCAGGCCTAGAGGAGGTTCACAGACATAATATCGAGCTATCCGCAGCATGGGTTCACAAAGAAAGAGCTTATGGAGTCCTTCCTAGGTGGACTACGACCCTACCTGCAGGAATTCTTGGGAGTCATGACGCCGACAGAGGCGTGGAATTACATGGAGCCTTTACAAGAGAATGAAGAAATCATGAAAGAGACTTCAGAGTGCGATTCAACGGAGCCTTCAAGCCTTGATCATGGGGAGCAAAACGTAAACGTACCATTACAATCCTTGAAAGAGGAAGTTTACTTGCTCATTCAGACACATGAGGCTACATCCCATCAATTCCAAGAGAATTTCCTTGCTCGGAGTCGGCAGATTCAGAAATCCATTGAAGATCTTACTCTGATTGCCACTTGCTTAGAAGAAAATAACTCTTCTGAAATTCAATTTCAAGGATCTAATACGAGTCTATCTTCTATTGCAGGTATACCGAGCGAGCCATGTCACGATGAAGTCACAAATCAGAACATTAACATGGCTGGAAAAGTGTGCAAAAGAGAGGACGAGCTAGCAATTTTGGATAAACAGGAGGAGGCAATAGCAGGGGACATGTGTTTAAAGATTATCGCTATGGAGCCCGAACCACCCCCTTCCCCAGTTCTTTCCCAAAATCATTTATCCCTCCCCCCAATGATTGAGCATCATACCGAGAGTAGTGCATATCTTTCAAGGAGTTGTCATCAACATGCTTTATTTTACTTTACTTACTTTGATGACTATATTTGGAATATGTTTGTGGCGAAGAATTTTAAACTAATTTGGACTGACATAACTCATCTCTTGTAGGACATTGGTATACAGCTTATAGAGATGCTCGAAGTTGTGTTGCTGGGGTCCAATTTAGCTTTTGGAGGAAGGATACTTGCCGAGGAGCGCAAGGAACAGATTGAACAACTTCCTCCACCATCAAAGATTCGTGATCCGCCATTTGACCACGGTGTGTTCTTTCCAGTAGTGTAGATTTTTATTTGCTTTTTAGGATGCTTGATCTGAATAAACTCGTACCCTTTTCGACATTGAGGACAATGTCCATCTTTAGTTGGGGGGCGTGTATGGGACGTTATGATTTTTTTTTCAAAAACAAGGCAAAAGAAAAGAATGAACCACCAAATCTCATCATTTATATCTCCTTCTTATACCACAAATGCGAATGATTATGCGTTATTTGAGTTCTGAACATTGTTTATGGCTTGAATTAATTTTTTCCTTCATGGAATTACCGTTAATATGCTATTCATGAAAATTTTCAATTTCCATGATTAATATTTCGAAATAGTTTGAATTTATTTCATGCATGCTACGAGGATGAAAAAGCTTTAGTATACACGATTTATTAGAATAGTCTTCAAGTTGAAGAGGAATTTGGCCATTGTTTCTAATGTTTATGTTCATATTTATGGGTGTTGAGTTGCTTACAAAGAAAAAAAGGAGAAAAAAATGAAGAAACAAAAAAAATGATGAATGAATAAGTATGTCATTAAATAAATAACTTGGTTGGCTCGAGTAGTACAGTCCGAGGGGTCCTTTTTGGCCTAATGCCCTATTATCATCTGATTTGGGAGCCATTGACCAGAAACTCACTCATTTGATGGAGCGATCCAAGTTATACATTTTTCCGCAAATGTTGCTTTATGCGCGTTACGCGGAACTAATAAAAGAAAAGAAAAAGAAAAAAGAAATGGTGAATAAGCTAAGCAACTTCAATACCCACGATTTGAACCATCGTTTTGAGATGCCAATTCCTTGGAAATGAGAAATTTAGAACAAAACGACGTGTTATACTTTTGCTTGCGCAAAACGATGCTTGCATGTTATTTATTCGAATTAAATTAGAGAAAATATCATGTGATTGATCTTATGTATGGATTGTGTATATTGATGGTCTAAATCATGTTGGAAAGCGTATTATTGGACCATGCCATAAGCAATTGATAGAATTTATTATTTTACTAATCATCCGTCTTCATTGCTCTGTTTGCTAGGGACTAGCAAATCGCTAGTTGGGGGGTGTGATTCGTGTTGAATATTGCATATTAAACCCCCCATTTAGCCCTATTTTGTGCTTATATGATGTTTAATTGGTCTCTAATGCGTTCGTATTTTGTATATAATCATTTATTAGAGAAATCACCTTATATGAGCATAAAACAGCAATTAACGGAGTATTTCTGCACTTTTTATATTTTTCATAGCTTTGTCTCGATCTCACGATTCCAACGACTATTTATTTGTATTTTTCTGAGATCTGTGCTAATTACTATGAATTTTTGAATGCAGAATACCAATTAAATGGAGAAATACGTTCAAAATACACTTGGAAATACGGCCGCACGAATCTTGGCGGCCACGTGGTGCAATCTGAGCGTTTCCCGCTCCGATCTGACGGCATCGGCGAATTGGCGACGCGGCCAAACCACATCCGAACGATCTCGATCCAACGGTGAGCAATCAAGGCGCTCGACGAATTCAGCAAGCAATTTTATGACCGTTCGATTGCGATCGAACGGCTGCGCTTCGCCCGAAGGCAACTCGCGAAGCGGCGATTAAGCGGGCGATGTGGCCGTGTTCTGAGCACTTGATTTCGATCCTATGGCCACGAGCTTCCCCGCAATTTGAAGGCGAAGCAGTGTTTCAAGTGGCGATGTGGCGTAATCCCACACGTACATCTCTTCAACAGACGACAAATATTGATTCCGAGCTGAACTCGGATGCAAGCGGGCGCGCGCAAGAGCGGATCCGCTAAGAGGGGCCACGTGGCGATTTGTGGGAAAATCCCGCATCATCCGACAGTTGACAAATGAAGCGGCTTGCGGGTTTGGGTTTGAGTGCGATTTGGAGCGGGTTTCGAACCCGATAAGCCTATTAAACCCGCAATGTTAGTATATAACGTATTGTTAGGGTTTTGTGGCGTATTCTGGCCTATTGGATGCTCTAGGAGCCGTATTTCGCCACCAAATTTGGAGGCCCTGGGGACAGAGGCTAGATCTACTATCTAAAGGAGATTTGGGGCTATTTGGAGAGGATTGGTGATATTTTCCTAACTTTAGCCTTGTATTTTACGTATTTGGCTTAGAATTGAAGTATTTATCACGTATTTTGATGTTTTTATGATGTATTTGTCTATGAATACTGATTATAATCTCTCCATGGATGGTTAATCTTCATATGTGTTGTTGTTGATGTAGTTAGGATATCGTAATCATTGATTTTGATGTCTTTTCGCCCTATTTTCATTGTATAATCGCGTATTTTGCTTGTTTCTACACGTATTTCTCAAGTATTATCTTTATTGATGTACTTGTATCAGATATAATCTCTAAAAATTTGTTCGTAGCGTGACCCTTGCGGGCACATACGCTTATTTTCTCCTGAACCTAGCACTCTATTCGATTTTAAGGCACTTTTCGATGTACGTTTATCGCTATATTTTCCGACGTTCTCGTGCCCTGACCAGACGAAACGTTGAGTTATAGAAAAGATATTTATAATCATATATTGCACACCCTAACGAAATCAATACCAATACATACTCTCCATATTAGTACCCCATTTCGAATTCACCGTAAATATCGTAGGAATTTCTTTTGTTATTTGAAACTCTTGAAACCATATCTCCATATCTTTAGGTGGTTGGTTATCATCGTATTTTTACTCTTTACAAACTGAACTTCGTGGTTTTACAGGTCAGTTGTCCCGTGGATTCGATACCTGGACTCACCAGGATATTACTTGTTCGATCTCCTGCGCTTGGGAGTAGTGCTCACATCATTTGAGACGAGGCGCTTCCTATTAAGCTTGGGGGCGAGGACGCGAGCGGGTCCGCATGTGCAAGCAAGGAGGGGGTACTTTTGTTTTTGTTCCCTTCTTGACTTAACACAATAAGCGTCTATGTGAAAACTTGCAGGTTCTTGCATGCATACTCAAAAACAACGCAGATAATAATTATTTTTATTACAATCTCAATCGTCGCAGAAATAAAATACAACAATAAGGAAAGGAAAAGAGACCTTATGGCCCTTACAACACAGGATACTTAAAGATGACACAATGGGTCTACAAGCAAAAGCAACCTAAGAGCATCTTCCTGGAACAGTCCTGCATCTAGGGGATCACGCTAGCTGGAACTAGGATCTGCAAAAATGTCCTCAAAACCTGACGGACATTGCATTAAAACACAAATACAATGCCCGTCAGTAAGAGTTACTCATGTAGGTTTCCAAGCATTAGTCTCATTTAAACAATTAAAAGAATATAGCATGCGATGTCATTGTTTACTAATAGAATAAAAACGTGTAGTTCACAAGTAAAGCATGGTGAGCATGGCAATTATACATAAGCATGGTAAGAGAGAAGCTAGCTGTTTACCCAATTTATGATAGCAATTAGTAGTACAATTATGAACATGGCAGTTCTAGTGAAAGTGAAAACAAGGTTATTCTATTTAACAGATGAAATATGGCAGACTATTTAAAAGAAACAACAGCAGTTCTATAAGCTAACTTTCCTTTCCAATTGTTTAACTGTGTGTGCAAGTCCATGACTAAGGCCACCGTCGTTAGATGAATAGTAAGTGAATACACCTTCAAGTTCCCCCGAAGGCGACCCGTTTACTACTGGCTAGTGCCCGAGAACCCAACCCCACCCACGTGTACTTCCTGGACCACGAGCCAGGATGCTAAACTGTCATGTACTGGAACACGAGCCAGACTAGTCACATGTGACCGACGTGAATAGCCAACTAGTAGCCAACAGCATGTAACAACTGGTAGCCAACGACATGTTACAACTGGTAGCCAATGTCATGTAACAACTGGTAGCCAACGACATGTAACATTCTTTGTTTATCAAGTTCATTCATGTGTCTAGCAGGCATTCCTAGCAGTTAATTTGCATGAGTAATAAGCATGGCATATGGCAGTTTAAATGAAGTAACATTTAACATGTAGGAAAATGCCCGCTTGCATCTCAGAATATCTCAGTTTAAACAATTAAATGCAATGGTATAAAACATGTAAAAATGTATACTTGCATTAATACATGTTAATTTATTTAGATGAAAAGATGTGGGAAACCAACTATACGATGCGTAGATCTGAAGAGGATGTAGTGTTGGGTGTCCAAATGATCGTAGCGTAAGGCACGATTTATCTGCGTCATAAAATTTTGTGATATCAGACTAATTGTTTTACACTAACAGAGTTATTATAAACTAATACTAATGCTAATTAATCTATTAATAGAACATTTTAATATTACTAACTTATTAACCGTGTATATAATTAAGCAATAATATAAACTTAAACTAGTTAATAAACTTTCTTTTGAAACTTAGTAGCTTAAAACTAAATATATAAAATAACTTTAACAACTTAACTTAATATAATTTTAATGACTTTTAAAACTTAATAACTTTCAACTTAACCAAGTAAACTCACTATCCAAATTAAACCCATATGAATCCAAAACCAATTAAGCAATTTAATAATATCATCATTTATTATAATTAACAAAAGTGCTGAATATGAGAATTAACGAATATGACACAGAAAGCTAACTTCTTTGTTGTTGTTCCAAACTAAGGTATATCAAGTTATATGCCGTTGGATTACATTTTTAGTCAAGAATGTCATGGTAATAATTTCACGAGTCATTTCACGTGTAGATTTTTAGTTATACAACTTTACGTGCAAACGACTAAATGAACACCTAACTTCAAAAATTCACTATAAATCGTACACTAGGCTGATTTCAGTGATTTTGGTGTCGTTGGGTTCGTCTTGACGGGTACTACGTTACGGTGATAATGGTTCTCTGTTTGGTTAAACTCATTAATGGATTAGATCTATTGCGAGATAAGCAAAATATTAAGTTAATCCCTGAATTGGGTTTGACTAATTTTATTGGGTTCTCTGGCTAGGGTGGTGTTCACATTGAATTACACTAACATGGTATGTCTTATTTTATTCCAGTTTTACTACCCTAACATTATTTACAATACTAACATGCTGAAATCAAATTAACATTTAAATAACACTAACTAAAATTAACAACTAACTAATTAACTAAGCTAATTAACTTACTAAATTACATGGTTTAACATGGTGTTTAATAGTCCACCTATTAACTTTGACTAAGGGGTAAAAGCTAACATGTTATAACTTACCTCTAACATTATTTAATACATATATCACTAACCCTCTCTCTCTTTAAACTCTCTATCTCTCTTTCTCTTCTCTGTGTCTTTCTGGCATCATGTCTATCTTTTTCTTTGTTTGTTTCATTGATTTGCAGCAAGCAACCAACGCCAAGGGGGAGACTCACCTACGCGCAAGGGAGGTGGGTCGGCACTCTCCAGCGGTCGGACGGCCAGCTCCAGCGGCGCATGCTCCTATGCGACGACAGGTCTAGCATGGTGGTCGCGGCGGGCTCCTGGAGGCACGCGCAGCGGCGCTCGGCGGCTGTGGGCTGGTGGCGCACACAGCTGAGGGGATGAGGGAAGAGGAAGGGGAAGAAGGAGAGTGGTTTGGTTTCTCAGTTTGTTTTTGAGTTCTTAGAATCTGAATTTTTGATTTTGGGTCTGGAATTTGGGGTTTTTGATCTGAAATATTGGTTTTGGATTTGATTTTTGTGTAATGAATCTGAAGTATTGCCTTTTGGATTTGATGAATGGGAGGAGAAATTTGGTTGGTTGATTTTGATTTAGCTTGGTGAGCTGATTTGGGTTTGGAATTGATTCGAGCTGATTGGGATTGATTTGAAGACAATGTAGCTGGCAGTTCATCCTCCTACTGTCGTTGGTGTTGTTACTGTTATAAGAACAGTAAGGGAACATCTTGAAGGAGAGATAGCTGGAGGTGGGGGGAATGACTTCAATTTCATGTTGGATCTGAACTGCCCAAATGGTGGAAATCAATTGGGTAGGTTTATTAATTAGCAACTTAATTAGGGTTAAAGTTAATCAATATTTGATTAGGGATAACCTAATTAGGGTAAAAAATTTATTAATCGTGCCATTGTAAAATTAAAAAAATTCAAAACGCGCTCGCATCGACGCACAAAAGAACTCGCACACGAAAATATCTGGACGATCAAAACAAAAATACAGGCACACACAATAATCAACACGCCTAGAAAAACCGGCCGTTTCAGTTATCCTTACATTGTGTAATATTGAAAAAAATTCATGCTATCATTCTTTACATCATGGTTCATCTTACTATGCACCTGACACAGGAGGCTCGCATTGCAAGGTCGTTACAATATCGGTGGGTGTACCCCGTTCAGAGGTGCATGCTTATGCCATATAATATTCTTTTTTGCTAGAACCCAAAATAAAAGCAATTCTGATTCTTTTCATAATTTTTGACCCGCATGTATTTAAGGTTCGTAAAGCAATTTATGCACAATCCTGCACTTCTAGAAGAATAAATATCCAAAAATTATACATCAAACAAGACTTTGATGTTTATATCTCGCTATTTGCAGGGTGTAGACATAAGGGTAAATCGTCAGGCAAGAGTTTCGGATGGAGTTTCGATAATGATTCTGAAGAGGACACAAGGTTTAGAAAAATTGAGCTTAACCAAGCTCATGCATGTGTTCAAAATAATCGATTGATATTTGATTCATATCAAACGTAATAAAGCTGAGTTATTCGCTTGTGTTAGTGGATTAAACCCCAAATTATAATAGCTTTATTTATTTGTCCCTCAATCTTCATAGATGGGAAGGCCAAAACATATTGGCCGCCAAAACTTTTAACAAAAAGGTTACGGATGCACATTCTATAGTCATGTATGGTTGAAACTGAAGGTACTTGCTCCGATTATTGAAGTTAGTTACATACCTATTGAAAAATCCATATCGAGAAAGTGCATATATTAATGCATTTCTTATTTATCGTAAAGGTTGTAGAGCAAATTGATCGTGGTGCACAGCTAGCCGATGAGATTAAAAACTACGCTAGAGGGACTGACGGAACAGTACATCTTTATGGAGGTTAATCTATCAATGGTTACAGATTTAATACCAATGAATTCGAGAAGGATCGATGCACACAAAAAAGTGGAATCTTATCCTCTTTTTCTCAATTGTCAATAGTCAAGTGCCAAAGATCAACAACCAAAAGAAGGGCAAATATTCTATTATGGCCAGGTTAAAGAGGTAGTTGAGATTTTTAATGGCTATCGGAAGGAAGTGAGCCAAGTTATGTTTAAGGTGTGTAAGTATGAGCAAGGAAAGAAGAAGGACGACCTGGGCTTCACGGTCGTTAATCTGAAGTAGGAAATCTATCAGCAGGCGAAGTACATGTTTGCCTCGCAAGCAAAACAATTTTTTTATGTGAAAGACATAATGGTAGACGATGTTTGTGTTGTTCTTAGAAATCTGCCGAGAGCATATGCATCGAATCAAATGGGTTCTCAAGAGGGCAATGAAGATGACAATGATGTTGTACCCTTAGTCGATGCAGTCGTGTGGGGAGTTTTCAATCGAGAAAAATAATGAAACTATTGATGACATCACACCGTTGCATTTCAATATACCCAATTTGGAGATCATAGGCACGAGTATCATAGATGCGGAGTGCACAAGACAAAGAACCACACTAACCAAAGTCCTTTCATCTACCGTTTGTACTTGGTCACAAAGGAATTCAACATCAACATCAACATCAACTTGTTGAAATTTTTTCATTACTAAGCAAAATAAATATGTAATTGTAGAAAGCTTAATTTTCAATGAAGAATTTGTCAAGTATTAATAAAGAGTATGAATTTTTTAATTATGTTTATAACACTTTTCTTTTATATAAAATACAAAAATATTTACAGCATGTCTACATCAATTTTCCTTTTTATTAAGAAATAATAAGAAGTGTAGATGATGAGAGTTTTTGCCAAAGTGATAGGATCAGGGTCTACGCCATGTACATGGACTCTGCAAACCCCCACGTCCTTTGGGACATGTACGCTTGTTTTGTAGTTTTAGTATGTATGTATAATGTGGCCATTTTAATTTTTTGGGTAACTGATTACTAAAATTTTTAATTCATTTTCATGCCTTGCAGGACATGACTCTCTTGGTGCACATACGCCCAGCCCTCTGGTTTATGTACACATAATTTGTAATTTTAGTATGTCTGTATAACATGCACCTTTTAATTTTTTGGATAACTAATTGGTAAAATTCTTTATAAATTATCAGGCACTGCCTGACATGCCTCCCATGTTGCACATTCCACCCCACCCTCTGGGACATGTATGCATATTTTGTAATTTTAGTATGTCTATATAATGTGTACCTTTTAATTTTTTGGATAACAAATTGTTAAAATTCTTTATAAATTTTCAGGCACGGCCGGAAATGCCTCTCCTGTTACACATTTCACCTTGCCCTCTGGGACAGTTACGTTTATTTCTATTTTAAATGTTTTAAACTAATTGGTTGAACTAATTGAATTATTTATTATCTTATGTCGTATGGATGCAGTTGGCATAGAGGATATACCGCATGTTACTCCCAAGTCAGCCTCATCACAGGCCGACCCCTTGTAGGTCCCAGTATAGGCGATCGAGTATATTCAGTATGACCCTGCAATAAAGGGTGTTGCCTTACCACCTACCGCTAGGTACGAAGAGGCAATATGAGGCAGTCGGACTTTAAAAAATGTCAACGGGATTTTATCGAGTTTTTGGTGAACACTGCCCTTCAGAGGATGATCGTAACCAAAGATGAGTGCTTCAGACGACATGATATGAAAACATATTTATTACAATCAAAATCATGCCTTTAATATTTTTGGTTTTTCACAGGCACAAATAATCAGCCTGGGGGACGAGGGGGCATGAAAATCTCGAGGCTAATGGAAAGGGTAGTGGGTCATTAGCAGTGGCGCCACGGTGCTCTTATTGGACCGTGGTGAATAATTTCCTTACTACAAAGGCTAAAATGCCAGATATCTTCAACATATGCCTCGGCTGGAGGGAGCAACGGTACGATTCCATTATCACCGTTGGTGTATGATCAACGTAAGTAAGTTACATTTTAAATTTATGTTTTTATATGTATTTTTTGTTTTTAATGTGTTTGTTATCTGTCACAGATGCATTACGTCCTAGGCCACAACCCGAATGGCTGGGTCTACTGCTTTAGGATGATCAAGGAAGCGCTTGTCCAATGGTGTAATGATTTGAAAAATATTTGGTGGCAATGGTTCCAAGAGGACTAGGAGTGGTTTTGGCATCTGGACAACCATATCGACCCATTGCAATCTTTAGATATTGTTTGTTGTATGAGTCACCCAAAGGGAATGTATATTTCATATTTGTTAATTTAATATATTGTATATATATGTTTATCTGACATACTTTAAATTTTTATAGAAAATGCCGGATATTGCCACCATCAACCGCTTTCTCCTCGAAGATATGAGCATCATGCTGGCTCCAAGAGATTCAGCCATATTGCACAAGAGTTGGAATTTTCGATAAAATGTTTTAATTAAAATTTGTAACATATATTATGTTTTGATATAATATCTGTCTAGCTTGTTAATTTTTGGTCTTAGGGCCGACCGGGTATCGAATCATTGGTGGAGCGGACACTTACTCATGCCCACCCTAAGTAAAGTGATGCCAAGAAGTCTGCTAAGAATCGGATGCTGACGGTTGGTAAAAAATTACATTTAAATTATATTATGCAGTTTTAATGCATAGAGGATATAAATTTTGTAACAATTCATTTTAGGAGGCCATCCACACGATGGCGGAAGAGATGAGGGCATAGTCCCAGGCAGGGTCGAGTGCCACAGTGCCGCTCAGTAGGCTGGAGAGGACGCGATCATTACAAAGACACTCAAAGGGAGGAAGAAATCCGGTACCTGATGAGAGGTACGGTGTCACGCGACTAAAAAGACATGGTCGACTTTTCTGCATCACATTATGAGAGTTTCACACAGGCTCCCCCGTCCACCGATGTTCTAGTCATCACGGATGTGTATGCGACTTCGACACATGTTGTGAAGGCAATGAAAAAGATGCCTTTTGAGGTCCTGCATTGCCATTACTCCAAAGGAGCAGGAGCTTCTCAAGCATAGGAGATTAGAGCAAGTAAGAATTTCTTGAAATTTGTAACAATTCACACTATGATATATAATAAGTGTTTGTGTTTGTGCGTGTGTGCATGTGTGTGTGTCACGCTTCATTCTTCCAAATATCCAAGGACACACGAGTTTGTTTTAAGATAGGTGAAGAAGAGGGAGTAATAAGATGTGGTATATTACCAAGCACAAATGTGACAACACCCAGAAGGCATGCCACTGCGAATGCTGGGTCATATAGACAGTAGTATGTATACAAAACTGCATATGCTCCAACACAAAAAGATTACTATACATCTACCTAACCAAAGGTACACTTGAGTGTCACATAGCGAGTGCAAAAGTAGAGAATAGCCATACATACATACTTATACATAAAATGGGGGTACAAAAGTATAACATTTTCACTCCAACCCAAGGGCCCACATCTAAAAGGTACAACTCAACCTCTAGCCTAGCCATAGGCACAAAACTATGGAGTGGTATCTATGGAGGAATCCACTTCAGCCTCGAAAGTCGAGATGGTCTCCTATAGATGATCCTACTCTGAACCTGGAAAGTGAAGTGGACACGTCAAAGCATGCCTTGTAGAAAAACTCAATTTGGAAAGGTGATATTAATTTAAGTTCATTGTATCACACACAAACACAAAAGCAAGTCACAAGATGGAGAGAGAGTCCAACTCATGCATCACGTAGGAATGCAACTTTCACCGTATTGCTTGCTAAGGGGTTACAGTATGCAAGTTTTTAGTTTATGATTCATAAGACTGTCATGACCAAGAGCATACCCAACAAGCTTTAGCGTTATAAGTGATATTTTGAATAATTAAGATTTAGTTTATAATTCTTTGAGTATGAATTCGTGTATCTCCCCATGTAGGTTATCAAGAGGGCAATGATTATTTGGATTTTGTTTAAATTGAAATATAAGAAGATGTAAAGCTTTATATATATCTGTGTGTGTGTGTGTGTGTGTGTGTGTGTGTGCGTGTGTGTGTGTGCCCACGAGAGGGTGTCCTAGTGGTAAGTCATTCTGCTCCAAAGCCAAGAGGTGCGGGGTTCGAGGCCTATGGCCACCGTGGCTTGGTATTTGTTGTGAAATTTGTTGTGGAATTATTTACCATGGGGCTACATCTCCCCCTCTCGGATGTACCTCGAGGGTCGTTGGGGGCATGGCGTCACCCCCCAGTTTGCATAGTCTTGGCCGGGCTCTCGTCTTACCCTCCTAAGCCGAAGGCAGGGGGAGGAGGTTTGGGATTTTTCTTGGTTGTATATATATATGACGAGTAAATGTGATCTTTATTAATCTCTAAACAATACAAAGAACCATTAGAGCAGTTAGTTGGATTGAAGAGAGAGTGGGGATAGGGCACAAGCGCCGTCACCCACTACTGACTACAACCCAGTCTCGCTAACCCTATGGAAAGTAAACAAATATACACAATATGCAAGGAAGCCCCAATTTGAAAAAAGAGTAGACGAAGAAGGATCATCCCAATCTAAGCCTCGAAGAGCAATTAGAACATCAGCTGCTATGGCCTCAAATAACACTGTTTTCTCAACCCCCGACCTTCAAAAATCCTGATGTTACGCTGCTTCCAAATATGCCAAACCAAAGAGGACAGGAACATTTTAGCAAGAATACTAACATTATCTTTTTTATTGAACTTGGCTAGGAAAAAATCACCCACCCCCTCTAGCGAAGATGGGGCCGTAGAAGTGATGCCAAGCTTAAGAAGGCTTCTGCATAGGAGATAGCAAGTGTAGGAACAATCAAAGTAGAGGTGGTCAACACTCTTTATATCATTGTCTTTGCATAAGACACAAAATTGACTAGTGGTAGCCCCCCACCTATGAAGGATCTCAAGAGGGGGAAGCTTGCCCTTGAAATCCCGGAGGAGGGAAATAGCCATTTTAGGAATGTGGTATATGTGCCTAACTAATTTATAATAGGGAAAAGGAGCACCAGGGGTACACACACCTTCCCAGGCGTCCCGAAATGAGAAATCATTGCCACTAGCCCATTCCCACGTATCATTGCCTCTGGCTAGGCTTACAAATTGAAGCAACGACTGAAGAGATTGAATATTCGGATCATCTTTCCATCCAGTAGGGGTCCAGTAATCACTGACCAGTTTATTATCTGCACCAGAGGGTACATCCTGAAGGAGAGAAATAGGACCGCATGCAAGCCAATTTTCATACCAAAAGGATGTGGAGGAACCATTTCTAATTATACGTCAGATAAGTCTCTGAGATGTGTCACGGGAACGAAGGATAAACTTCCATGTGCATGAATCAATTGGCATTGCCTTAGCCATGTAAAAGATAGAAGTCCCTGAAACTGTTGAACCAGAAAAATAATGTCGTCTCATAAATTGCGCCCAAGAGCCAGTAGAAGTAAGTAACATCCATGTAAGTCGCACTCCAAAAGCTACGTTAAGATCAGATAGAGACCTTAACCCAATACCCCCTTCCTCCTTAGGAGTGCAAATATCCCTCCAAGCCCAAATGTGCTGATTCCCCCATATGAATTTCCTACAAGCAGTGTTAATAGCACGGATAATAGAGGCTGGAATACTATATGCATTCATTCAAAAAGCAATCATACTATAAATCACACTACGCACCAACTCTATTCTACCGCCATAGAAAGTTGAGAAGAAGACCAGCCCTCAAGCCTCTTTTTGCATTTATCTACCAGTCTAGTAAACATAGATGCTATGGGATAATTGGCCGAAAGCGGGAGCATAAGGTATGTAGATAGAGATGATACCTTTTTAATACCAAGAGTACTAGCAAGGCCTCCAGGGTCTTTAGTGCCCTTGCTAAAAATTGCCGAACTCTTATCCCAATTAATCTGAAGCCCCGTAAAATGATTAAAAGTATTAAGCATAGCAGCAATACCATTAAAAGAATGTGGGTTGGCTCGACAGAAAACCAGAAGATCATCTGCAAATAATAAATGGGAAATGGCACCCCCTTCTCCGCATAGATTGGATAGCACGAGTGGCTTCAGACTTTGCCATAAGTAAGGTAAAGGCTTCCATAACAATGACAAACAAGTAAAGGGATAGTGGGTCACCTTGCCTTAGTCCTCTGTTAGAAGAGAAATACCCCGCTGGGGAGCCATCTATCAGCACTGAGAAAGAGGGGGTTTTAATGCACTCTGCAATCCATTGGATAAATTTGTAGCCAAAACCCAATTGGTGAAGGAAAATAGTATAAACTCTCTGTTAACGCTATCAAACGCCTTCCTGAGATCCAATTTGAGACAGGCTCTGGCACCCATATGGTTGCTAAAATCACGGATCTGCTCATGGGCAAGAAGGGTGCAATCCGAAAGAAGTCGCCCCTTTAGGAAGGCCGCTTTATTAGAAGAGATCAACTCATTAATTACATGCTTCAGCCTGTTGCATAGAATCTTGCTAATAATTTTATAAACCACATTGCAAAAAGCAATTGGTCTATAGTCACCAAGTCCATATGCATTGGAATTTTTAGGTACCAAAGTAAGGAAAGTGTGGTTTACCAGGTGAAGCATAGAACCTGACCTGAAAAAGGAAGAGATGGCTACCATAACATCCTCACCCACAATATCACAATCATGCTGAAAGAAGAAACCATTGAACCCATTTGGCCTCGGAGCTTTATATTTACCAATTTGAAAAACAACTTCTCAAATTTCCTTCACGGTGACATCCCTGTCCAACCAGAGAGAAGCTTCTGCAGTTAACAAGCGCTTTGGGATAAGGTTGGGAAAAAGGAGGCCCCCCTTTTTTATGAGCAGTTATATATATATATATATATATATATATATATATATATATATATATATATATATATATATATATATATATATATATATATATATATATATATATATATCTATATTATAAAAGAGGGATGTTATCAAGAGAAATTGGATAAGAGATATCTATATTATAAAAGAGGGATGGTATGAAGAGAAATTGGATAAGAGATATTGGACAAGAGAAATTGGACAAGAGATGAGATTTTGAGTGATATCTATTATATAATGCATGACCTTTGTCCTATATGACAGTTTTGTCCTATGTGTCTCAATTTTGTCCTACGTGTCTCCAAAATTATGACTAGGATAATCTACTCACACACAATTATTTAAAACTGAGTTTTGAAAAAAAACGGTTCTAACTTTGGATCCTACGACTGTTTTGAAAAGGAACTGTTCTAAAAAATAAAAACCTGTTGTCTTCAATTCCTGTGCCCTCATGTACAAGTTCTCAACAATTCCCAACAACAACCTGTTGTCTTCAATTCCCACTAACAAACTGTTCTCTTCATCCTTCAACCTTCATCCCACAAACGTAACTCATCTGCGACGTCCTCGATTCAAGACGTCCTCTGGTACTCTCCTCTCTCTCTCTCTCTCTTTCATAATTTCATTCATTAATTTCTGATCCCTAGGGTTTCGGTTAATTTTTGACATTTTTTGGTTAATTTTTGACATTTGAAATCAATGTTTGGCATTTGTTTTTCATGTTCGAAATCAACGCTTTCTTAAAGTAACTGACCTTTTGAGTGTTTGGGTTTCATTTTTTGGCATTTGTCTGTTTAGGTGAATTACTCTACATTTTTTTGGGTAGAGGAAATGTCATTTTTATGTAGTTCCCCAGTAGTTCCCCAGTTAATTTCATTCTTAAAGTTACTGACCTTATTTAGGACCGTGCCAATGAATTATTTGAAACTTTTTACCAGTTTAGCATTAATTTAATAAGCACCAGTTCAACATTAATTAATTTAATAAGCACTTTATTTATGATGGTTCCTCAGCATTAATTTAATTATTTGAATCATTTATGATGGTCCTCATTGAATTATTCACTGTGTTGATTTGCATGGTCCTCATTTAATAATGCTAATGAAAAGTGCCCTTTGATTACCAGTTTAGCATTATTCGTTTAGGACCGTGCAAATGAACACGATCCAATTATTTTTTTAGGATTAGCCCAGGTGAACACGGTCTAATTTGTTAAACAGTTTAGCATTATCATTATCATTATCATTATAATAAACTGTTTAGGATTAGCAGCTTACCATTATCATTAGCATTATGACTGTGCATGGGTTACCCTATCTAAAGTACACAGACTTCGACAAATTGAGTTTCAATAGGCAGATTGAGTTTCAAATTTTTGATGATTGAGTTCCAAAGGGCACTTTTCATTTAACTGATTGAGTTCCAACTGATTTTGTTCCAAAGTGAACTGTTCCAAAGGGATTAAAATCAACTAAACATAAAAAAATTTCCATTTCATGTCAACTAAACATAAAAATGCGACAAAAAACTTCTTGCTGGAGGTTATTTTTAATTGATAGAGATTGTGACAGACTGCTCACACTTCTATCCAGATTAGACATGCAACCAAGAACAAAGATAATTCAACAAGCTTGATGCCAAAGAGGACACAATTCTTTCCAATTCTAATTGGGAGTTGTGAGTGGGGATATCGCTCAATTTTTTTAATTGTGAGTTGTGCGTGGGGATTTCACATTATTCTAATTCTAATTGATGCCAAACATGCCACGATTTGATATCGCTCAATTAAGAGGACACACGCTTAATTGATATAATTTCTTTCCAATCCTGTTTTAATGGTAGTTTACAGTAAACGTTGGGCGGAAACATACAGATAGCAACACAATTCCCTAAGGTTAGATTTTCTTTGATATGGTTGTATAGGAAAGATAACAAGCTACCTTTCTGAATGCCAAAAATAATGATCTCCCATTTGAAAAAAAAATTTCTTAATTGGAGGAATAAAAATGCATTTGGGAGATGATTATCATGTCACCATTTCACCCGTGCACTGACTGTCCTCCTCGGTTTCGCACTCGGGAGACGACCTTCGCCGTGCCCTATGGGCACGGGTTATGACTAGTATATATATATATATATATATATATATATATATATATATATATATATATATATATGGGTAAAGTGTTCCTAGGGTGACTCCTTAGATTAAATCTAAGGAGTCGCCCCTATTTTCCCTCATATCCCACAATTTTTTTGGATTTTATTTTTCATGTGGTTGTTTTTCACCTCATGGATGATCAAAATACCAAAAATCAAGCCATTCCAATACTTTTAGAGCCACCATCTACCCCTTGCAACTTCAACGGTCTGAAAACGTGCTGAAAACCCATGAGGTTGCAAGGGGTTTATGGGGGCTCTAAAAGTATTGGAATGAATTGATTTTTGGTATGTTGATCATCCATGAGGTGAACAACAACCCCATGAAAAAAAATTCCGAAAAAAAATGTGGGATATGGGGAAAATGGGGGCGACTCCTTAGATTGAATCTAAGGAGTCACCCTAGGAACACTTTACCATATATATATATATATATATATATATATATATATATATATATATATATATATATATAAAAGGTAAGTGTGTAGGTATATATATGAACAAGGGCTACATCAAGGCGGCACCAACAAGAAGTCTAGGCGAGGGAAAGGCTGGGAAGCAGTCACCCCGCACACGACCAATCAGGCGAAAGCCAAGAAACTAAAAAGAAGGGGAGGGACCTATGTTGGGGGGCACACAAAAAGACGGCCTACAAGATACCCCAACGCTAAAAAAGGGAAGTATCCACAGTGTCTAAATCATCCGGGATGCAACCAACACGGGCATCCGCGATGTCTAAGGAAATCCGAGCATAAGGGCTGTTGCAGGGGACCTGAGAGCTCTGAAGATGCGGCAGTTCCGCTCCCTCCAAATGTGCCAAACCGTCGCCGAGAAGACCAGTAGGGAAAGCCTACCCCTGGGAGTGGTCTTCCCCATGGATCCAAACTACCGTTTCAGCGCATGTGCTTCAACGGTGATGGACTTGGAGCCAGGAGGAAGGCCAAGACGAAGCCTGCACTCTGTCCAAACCTAAGCACTGAACTCACAACAGAAGAAGATGTGACGGGCCGACTCGGGGCAGAGACCACAGAGCATACATACACATATATACATACATATACATACATACATATACATACATACATACATATACATACATGTTGAGTATTGATTCCCCGGATTTGGTTTTGATGATGAGCAGACATAAATATCGTGAACTAACTCTTTGTGAGCGCAGTTATGGAGATCGTCGCCAATATTCAACGTATATCAAAAGCGACGTCTCAAGACTTCTCAAAGAGCGTGATCGTGTGCTTGAAGCTTTGTTGAAGCTCAAGGACCATTAGTGAAGTCAAGAAGATCCAGATTGAAGCTTTGAAGACGGTTCGTCTAGTTTACTTTATTGTCTTCTAGTTTCTTTCCGTAGAATGTTAAGCTTTGAGTAGGTCTTACATTATTAGAGCTAGGAATATCATAGAAGCCCATAGAAACTTTCTCGAAGTGTTTCGCTTCATTTCGCGGCTTCTAGTGCATCTTAGTTGGTTCAAGAAGAAGAACCAACAGACTAGATGACAATCTAGTCGGTCGGCAATTCTTCTTGAACCGACTAGATCTCCTTGCTCATTTCAGCTCATTCACTGTTGACCAATTAGTCGGTCCAAGAAGGTTCACCGACCGACTAGTTGTCAAACTAGTCGGTTTGGAATCCTTCATGGACCGACTAGTTATATCTTCATTTTCACAGCCTGAGCTACGGTTTATCGTTAGTCGGTCAAAAAGCATTCATCGACCGACTAGTTGAGAAACTAATCGGTTAGGATTTGTTCTCTGACCGACTAGTTCTCCTTGATTTCAGACTATACTATTTCAACTCTTAGTCGGTCAAAGAACACTCACCGACCGACTAGTTGTGAAACTAGTCGGTTGGCAAGTCTTCTTAGACCGACTAGTTCTTTATGTCTGAACTTTCTCTTTTGGCTATTCTCTAGTTAGTCGGTTCATGTTGAATCACCGACCGACTAGTTGAGAAACTAGGCGGTCAGTGATCCTTCTTTGACCGACTAGTCTGCTTCAGAATAGAGCCGTTGGAGCATTAAATGCCACGATTTTTTGCTCTCTCTTTCCTCTATCCTATATATAATTGGAGGGGTTCTTTCCTAGCATTCAAGGCTGCCTATATTGGGTTTTAGAGAAACCAAAGAGAAGCAAATCAACTCCATTCTAGAGCTATCTCTTCTCACTAGAATTTCTCCGTCACTCTTATTCCTCAAGAGAGATTCATTGATTGTGAGCCATTCAAACCAAGGGCTTTGAATCCAAGTCACCAACTTCTCCCTAGCCATCTATTGCTGTCCATCTTGGTGGAGCTAGGTTTGCTGCTTGCTTCTTCCTCAAAATCCATTCTTGCCCTAATTTGGTAAGTATACTCAAGGCATAGGATTTTGTGGTAAGTGTTTCATTATTTCATCTCATTTGTTATTTGAGTTGTTACTCTCGGTTTGTGAGAGTTTGCTTAGTCCCAGGTTGTGGGATTAAGGTTTTGCGTGTTCCCGGGTTGTGGGATATACGGACATCGATTGTAGGTCGATTGCACTTGTGGGGTTTCTGCAAGTGGGCTAAAGGAAATCGCGGGTTAGTGGTTTCTAACTCAAGTATCCGGAGGGGATCCGGGTGGTTGGGACGTAGGATCACCGGGAACAAGTCGGGGAGACTTGGGTGGATCCGAACCCATTATATCGATTGTTTACGATTGTCTTTTATTCTTATTGTTTGTAGTTATTCTGCATTGTTGTTTGTGTTTGCACAATAATTAGGAATAACACTCTTGATTATTTTAAAGTACTATTCACCCCCCCTCTAGTACTTGTGCAGTAGCTACGCAGGGCATTACATTTGGTATCAGAGCCAAGTTCATAGCTATAACAAACAACAACAACACACGAAGGCCTATTCCACCATATCTCATTGGACCAAACTACCAAAGTTGGTGTGTAAAGATGAAGGCCTATATTCAATCCATCGATGAGGATTATTGGAAGCTTGTGGAGAAGCCCCTTCGTGCACCTACCACTTCAGAACATGAATGGAAAAATAAGCAAAAGGAATTGGTGAAGAAACATCAAGAGGTAATGGATATCTTGCTTGAGTATTTATCTCATAACATTCTTACGCGTGTGTCCAAGGCTACAACGGCATATCAAATATGGCACATGCTAGCGGAGCAAGAAGAGTCCACCTCGAAGTGTTCTTCCTCCAATGATGAAAGAGATTCATTCATGGGTTTGATGGCACGAGAGGATGCCACTAAGGGTGACTCCAGTGACACATCAAGTGATTCGAGTGGAAGCGATAGCGATGATGAAGAGGTAACTATGGATGAGCTTAGAATTGCAAATGAACAATTATTTGATAAGTATCAAAAGCTTATGCATAGATATTGTGATGCTAAAGATAAGATTGCTAGTCTCACTAACACATCTTCATGTAGCACCTCTAACAATGACACCATTGTTGAGACACTCGCTATTGAGAAATCAAGTTTGCTTACTCAAAATGGCATGTTGAGAAATGAGGTGGAGTCCCTCAAATCTCAACTTGATCGTGCTTCCATTGAGGATAGTAACGATCTTGAGATTGAAAATCTTCAATCTCAAATCACTTGTTTGGGCATTGAGAATGAGGATCTCAAATCTCAAGTGCACGAGCTCACCACACATGCATCCAAAGCACGCACCTCCTATAGTGAAGTAACTATAGATTTTGTGAGGCCATCCTCCGGTGCATCCACGAGTGGGAGCAAAGACTCCATTGGTAGTTCATCTACCAATGGTGCTTCCACTTCGTACACACCCTCGTTTGGAAAGAAACACACTTTGGGTGGACCTCCAAAGAAGGGTCATACATTCATGTACACCAATGCTATGCCACGTTGGAACACGCCTCCTACTCCACATGTGCATGCTTATTCTCGTGATCATCCTCATGCATACACACCTCATGTTCATCCACGTATGTATGCAACACCGCACCATGGATCATATGCCAATCATCATGCTTTAGCACAACACAATGTTCCATACACATATCCTCATGCTCTTGCTAGATCTCATGTCCCTAGGCCACATGCACCACGTAGAGATCAACCTTTTGTGCATGCAACCACTAGGAAGAGGATACCCAAAACATACACTATTTGGGGTCCGAAGGACACTAGAGATCATGCTAAGGATATGTATGTGCGATCGTATATTCATGATATTATTTTGAATGATGATTATGTTGTGAAATCAAGGTCCTCTTGGACTTGGTTTCCGAAGGGTTAGTCTTCGTTGACCCTTCATTGCTTAGTACCATAAGCTTATATTCATTTTATGGGTACCAGAGCATTTGTGTTAAGTAATGATTTCCATTGCATGTTTATCTGTAAATCATTGTGCTTATGATTTTTATGTCTAAAATATTTTATATTTTCATGCAACTCATGCTTTGATTCATGTTTATGTTTATGATTACATGCATCATAAAAATATTTATCAAGTGACATGATTACATTAGGATATGGGTTACAATTATTTGAATTTAATATGTTAAATTTGTTGCCTAACCCATAGGATCCAAAAGGATTTTTGGATACCAAAATGATGTTTTCTAGGTTCAATCCACCGTGGGATACCAACCCTACCAACTCCTTGATTTGCAAGGATGTTCCTAATGGAGTTGATGGTGCTTAAGTGATGCACCAAATTAGGGGGAGCTTAATGTTGTAAGTATATTCTTACATATGGTATTCATGTGTGTTGAATGCATGTAGATGTCTCTTTATGTTTTAGACTATCTCATGCATATCTTGATGCTAGTTTTGAGCTTTTGATTATGATCTTATCTTTCTCATGCGCATGGCATTCCATGCTTTTTATTGACTCATTTAGTGAGTATCTCTTTTGGAATGCATGCTAGTGTACTAGAATTGTGTATGCCATAAGTTGTATGAAGTTTATATCTCTATTTTGGCATAACAATTTTGTAGGCTGTGTACATCATGTTGCCATTCGTTTCTTGTGCACATTGTATTTTTGTCTCTGATATTGACTTCGTCGCTCGACGCTTATATGGATTTAATAGAATTGTTTCTATGATAGCATAGAATTGTTTTCCATGCAGTATATTCATTAAGAATGTTGATATTGGAGAGTATATTCCATAACTCAATTCGTGAAATTGATTTGAGTTTTTGATGATTTTGATTTTCGACTATGGTCACGTTGGCACGCTTTGATTTTCTTCGGTATTTTACATTCGGTATTTTTACATTGGTGTCATTTGGACCGTGGTCGTATTCTTCGACTCTCGTGCTTTTATATTAGCCATTAGTGTTGTCGTTGATCTCCTCCCGCTCTTTTTGCTAATGCCAAAGGGGGAGAGAATTAATAATGACGATGTGCTTAATGATAATTCAAAGCATTTTACCGTGAATCTAATTTGATATGTTAGATTCAGGGGGAGTCAAGATATAAAAATGGATTTAGATCCTAAATTTCGATATTTGAGTTCACATTTTATACTTTCATCGTCTGCTTGATGTGTATGATCATTATTGAATGCGGAACTAACGTGTCATCAATGCAGGGGGAGTAAGTAAAATTCATTTGAATTATTATTATTGATTATTATTTATGTTGGTTTGTCATCACCAAAAAGGGGGAGAATGTTGAGTATTGATTCCCCGGATTTGGTTTTGATGATGAGCAAACAAAAATATCGTGAACTAACTCTTTGTGAGCGCAGTTATGGAGATCGTCGCCAATATTCAACTATATCAAATGCGACGTCTCAAGACTTCTCAAATCACGTGATCGTGTGCTTGAAGCTTCGTTGAAGCTCAAGGACCATTAGTGAAGTCAAGAAGATCCAGATTGAAGCTTTGAAGACGGTTCGTCTAGTTTACTTTATTGTCTTCTAGTTTCTTTCCGTAGAATGTTAAGCCTTGAGTAGGTCTTATATTATTAGAGCTAGGATTATCATATAAGTCCATAGAAACTTTCCCGAAGCCTTACGCTTCATTTCACGGCTTCTAGTGCATCGTAGTTGGTTCAAGAAGAAGAACCAACTGACTAGATGACAATCTAGTCGGTCGGCAATTCTTCTTAAACCGACTAGATCTCCTTGCTCATTTCAGCTCATTCACTGTTGACCAATTAGTCGGTCCAAGAAGGTTCACCGACCGACTAGTTGTCAAACTAATCGGTTTGGAATCCTTCATGGACCGACTAGTTATATCTTCATTTTCATAGCCTGAGCTACTGTTTATCGTTAGTCGGTCAAAGAACATGTAGAGGAATATGCCCTCG
Source organism: Scilla litardierei (assembly GCA_030789695.1). Classification (NCBI taxonomy): domain Eukaryota; kingdom Viridiplantae; phylum Streptophyta; class Magnoliopsida; order Asparagales; family Asparagaceae; genus Scilla; species Scilla litardierei. The sequence continues at coordinate 85,536,702 of CM061131.1, read as the reverse complement.
GATCATTTGTATTTGATGCAAATGATAATTTAAGCCTAGATAGGGACTATTTTGCATATGATGCAAAAGATATTAAATGTGTCTTAAATTGTTTAAGACTATATTTAATTAAATAAACGCGTTGAAAAGGTTACCTAGATGACGGGATCGTCCCGCTCTAAACGCAGGTTCAAACCGCGTCAAAAACGGAGTCCAAATGCACAAGTTATAGCCAAAACAAGTCAGCCCAAACTGTTGGGCTGAAACCAGCGAAAATGGAGGCCCACCAAGCCCGAATTTTCTGGTTAGGGGTTTTTTGAAACCTGGGATTTTCTTGACGGCTACGTTTCTAAGAGAAGCATGACTTTTGGCTAACTTTGGACAATTGTTTGAAGGGTCAAACGGACTCGGATTGACGAGCCGTTTTTTCCTACGCGTTCACCGTTGAACCCTCTTCGATTTGGTAGGTTGTACCAACATTGAAGCTCAACGGTGAGGGAGTTAAAATTCACGGAAGTTTGCACCTTGTGAAGTGCAAACTAACTTGATTTTAATTAACTCAAATTAATAGTCCCACATCGGATTTTGAGAAAAGGGGGGAGTCCGCCGCCTATATAAATAGGGGTCTGCTCTCCTCCTCAAAACTCGTCCTAAGCTTTAGATCTGAGCGGCTCTCGTAAATGTTGGAGCATGCTCGGATCTAAGCTAAATTAATATTTCTCCTCTCCCTATAAATTTCTGCCTTGCTCTTGAGGGCTCTAGCAAAGCCGCAAAGGAGTTCGGATTCAGATCCGAAATCTAGGCGGAGGTTTCACTCGCGTGAAACTTTCTTCGGCGCGTGGTTGGCTCGGCGACATGGGAATGATCACCTCGGGATGCGGAGCGGTTCGAGGAGCAGTTCGGGGAGCGGTTCAAGGAGCGGCTCGGCGTGAGACGGGAGCAGCTCGGAAGACGGCGCGGAACATCTCGCCTGCCCCAGGGCTGAGATTCCGGGTATGTGTTTAAGTTTTCATTTAATTATTCGCAGTAGTTAGATCCCTCTTGGGGTGGTCAGATCCACCCCAAGTTGGCAGAGATCCTGGCTAATAGGGTCTGGTTCCTTAGGGTTGCATGTTAATTAGATTAACATAAAAAAATTTTCCGCTGCATTTCTATCTATGTTCCGTCCGACTTAGGACGGGACTAGAGTTTTTGTGCCCTAAGGGTCCCAGAAAACCCTGCATTGGTATCAGAGCCATCTCTGTATGTTGATCTAGGACTGCGAATTTATTATTTGAATGCTTTTACAGAAAAATGTTTTCTTTAAATTTATGCGATAAAATTAATTTTTTTTTTGTTTAAAAATTTTATATGATAAATTTTAAACATGAAAGTTTTAAAATGGAATTTTTTAATTTATGTGATAAATTTTAAAATTGTTTTAAAGCTTTAAAACTTTATGCGATAAGTTTAAAATGTTGTTTAAAATTTTATGTGATAAATTTTAAACATGAAATTTTTAAAATGATGTTTTAAATTTATAAGATATTTTTAAAAACTGATTTTAAAAGTTTAAAATTTTTATGCGATAAATTTTTTAAAGTGGCATGCAAATGTTATGATTTTTAAACAAGATTTTACTTTATGAGATAAAATAAAATGTTTTAAAAATCGTATTTTTAAATTTAAATGTTAAATTTAAGTATGCATGCTAAATTGTTTATGCGATAAACTTTAGTCTATTTAATTGTTAAATAGTTGTACACTTTTTATGCGATAAAATTAGTGTAAATTTTTAATGGATATGTCTTCTTGTCCCTTATTTGATAACACAAGACAACCCTTTAGGTTAGCCATTAAAAATGATTAAAATTTATTTACTTGAATTTTAATGACATGCTATGTTTTAATAAAATATTAACAACCCTTTAAGACCTAATTCCTGATTAGGGTAGTCCTTTTAATGATTTCTTAATTCTAATTGTTATTATTAATTCTCATTAAAGGACTTCGCTTTTAGCGTTGGTTAATAATTTTATTAAAACCCTAATAGCGATTAGGATAGCACGTGAACCTTATAGTTGATAAGGACTTAATAAAAGTTATTAAACAAATCCTAAAATTTTGAATTTAAGGATGCAACTAGTTGATAGGATTAATTAGTTGTTAATAAAAGTTGTGTAGTCTATGGCACACATACAAAAATGACAAGCTTCATTCAATGGACCATGATCCAGTCAATGTGCTTGGCTAAGAGTTCTGGGTCAACCCTTGCTAGTACAAGGGGCAGTGATCCTGGCTTAGTCAATTCCCTGGCTGTGTTCCGCTGGACCGCAATGTCGCGAATCATGATTGTATGACACCCTGGACTATATCTAGTCAATGCGTTATAAATCTTATTAAAGATTAATTCGTATCCATCCTTGATTTTGGAGCCTGGTAACTCAAAGAAGACAATTATAGTTGTTGAGTCTCCTCAAGCTGTGACTTGTTTTTTCTTTAAGGAACAAACTCCAACATACATGTGATGTAGTCTAGACTTGACCCAAATCGATGCGTCGGGTCTCCTCGAGTATCGATCTAAGTCAAATCTGGACACGAAATCAAGGGTCTGACTAGACCAGTCATTATGATTTGTTGAGTCTCCTCAAGATCATAAGTGACTGTGGGTAAAAATCGACAGGGAATCACATGTGATGTGATTGACCAAGAGTTAGTCTACCAGTCATGGAACCAATCAACTTGTTGAGTCTCCTCAAGGTTGTGAGGTTCGGGATGATTGGATCCCTCTTTCACTAATTTTTAAATTCGATTAAATCGTTCGTTATTAAGCTTTAAAACGATCGTAAAAATAGTGGGAGGATATAGATAGATGAAAGCCAATCTACCTATATTTAATATTGAACATATGCAAAAACTAGGGCAAGACTATGCTTACCGAAGGAATCAAAATATAATATTGGAATAAGTTAACTGGTCAAATAGTTGATTAATTGAATATCAAGTTAAATTCTAATTGATGGAATTAAACTATATTCTCGTTGACATTAAATGACCTTCTAAAGAACAGACTTAAGAAATATGATTTCATTAAGTTCTGGGTCCAACAAATAAATTAAAGCTACATGTCACTCTTCTCTATATGAGGCAGCTTGAACATATAGGGTATTCGAAGTATGTTTCTCCCTACAACTTGTCGAGCTACCCTCAAGGTTGTATGGACAAACAATTCCGATCCGCAAAGTTCGAGAATTCGATCAAACCGTTTGAGTCGAATACGAGTGCATGAGCGGTGCAAGACTATGTATCCCAACCGGATCTTGAGACAAGCAACTTCTTGAGCTAAACTCGAGATTACAAAGCTCAAGCGTTTGGATACATAAGATGCTTGCATAGCTATTTATGTTGGGTTAATTAATATCTAAATGTGATTTAGAAAAGGAAGAAGGTACTCCGGAAAGTCAATTGAGAAAGTTAGTTTAATTTATCATTAGTAAAGGCATAAGTAGGAGGAAATGAAAATGTGATATATTTTGATGTCACGATTTCAGAATAAATAGTTATACAAAAACGTCTAACACATTTTTTGACGAATGTCGTCACCTTGCTTCGGAAGCAATGTTTTGTGTTAAGTAATTTGTAATAACTATATGTATATATTAAATGTTAATATATAAATACACAAGATAGTAGCAAACTTATATGGTAAAATAGAATAGGCCATGTCGAGAGACTAAGCTTCACAAGTCACATAAAGAGGGGTCTGACCTCTCGTATTATGAAGTCTACGGACACTTGTGAATCTTATCCTCTCAGATATAATGGCTGAAAACCATTTGCAAGACAGTGGAAGAATGAGTTGTCGAACTCAGTCTCGTACATACTGATGTATGCGAGTCTATTTTAACCAAAATAAGTTATTCGTATATTTTATTAAGACACGTGTTCTTGATGAAACACAAGTCTGATAAAATAAAGAACGAAAAGTAGAAAGTATTTAAACTGATTCGATTAGATCGAATGGTCAAATACTTAGCTACATAAAATCTTGTGTAATTAAAAGAAAATGTGATTTTCTCTCAGGTCAAGTCTGTTTACACATTCGTGTGTTAAAATGTATGAATCACACTTAGTGAGACTTGGTGCGATACATAGTAAGTGACTCTGAGTTAAGTCCTCTCTCTGGGTTAAGTCCCAGATCGTAATGCCTAGGTTTTGATAATGTCCTATGAGGACATTGTCAATAAGATATTCATTAAATCGATCATTAAAGAAGTTGTATAATTACTCGAATTTCGTGAGACGAATTGTCGAGTTAGACATCATAACTGATGATGACTTAGTCAACTTCCGGGATGAAATTCGGAGTAGTAACTCCGATTTAAAACTTGATGCAATCAAAATAGGTCCGTGTGCGTAAATAAATTTTAGAATTTAGTTTACGTACCCAAGGAAAATGTTTCCTCACTTTCTGCAAGTAAATCTTTAAGTTGAAAGATTGGTGCAGAAAGAGAATTGTAAAGTACAATCTTGTTGATCGAAAACGGTTTTCACCCTAATTTCTTTAAAACGGATTAGTTGAAATCGTCTCGCCAACAGATGTGTACAGATCTACTCGGATCAAATCCGATGTAAAACGCTCATGTGGACCATGAAAATTGGAGCATTCACTTATAAGTTCGTTTTTTCTAAATATGATTTAGACGGACCAACTTATATGAATTAGCCAGAGAGTTTTCAAGGTCAGTGGGAGCGTATAAATTACATGCAAGGCATCAAAGAGATGAAACATATAATTTGATTAAAGTAATCAAAGAGTTTGATACTCTATCAGAAATAGATATGAGCCATTTGAAATGACCATTAACAAATTTAAATTATTATCGTAATGTACGATGAGCTGGATAAGATCCATGTATATTAAATATTACAGATTCCGATAGACCAAGTGGATTATTTGAATGAGATTCAAATGGTTGGTCTAACATGAACATAAAAACCCCTTGAGTCTATAGTGTAGACGGTTTTAGCAGATCCACTCACGAAGGCTCTACCACATGAAGTCGAGAAAACTTATGTGTAAAAACGGTATAAGATACCGGGATAAATGGGCCTGAGTGCAAGTGGGAGATGTTGAGAGATGATACCCTCGAGGCTATCTATCTTCATGTGTGAATAGCACAAACATCTTGTTCGAAATAACAGTAAGCTGTTTGGTAATAATTTATCTAAGTTATTTTATAATGTAGTTAACATTAGACATTAACTTAGGTAAAGTCCTGAGACTTTATGCAAGGTCAAACAGGTATCGAGATGAGTATCTCGATCATGGAGAAATGTTTGACCGTCTGTAGCATAAGTCTAAAAGGGTTCGTGGTCGTAGATGTTTCGAGACAAGGATATCGAAACATCGGATAGACTATTGTGTCTTAGTCTTCATCGTATAGCGGTGGCGATGATCTCATGATCGCTTGACTTGGTGAAGTCGTTGACAAGACACAGGTGCTCATTAGAGAATGAGTTCACTGAACGATCCACAAGAGTTATCATATGGTTATATTGACCAATCTGTCAATGATGACTCTGAGTGATGATAGGCTAGTTGGTCTTTTGACTTGAGGTCATTTTGACGAACCTGTGCGTGAACGGTGCCACTTAGATCAAATGACCTAGCTTCGAGGCAATCCCTGTCGAAAGGTCTTTGATTGGGTGACACTTGAAGCGTATGAGGAGAGTAATGACCAAGAGAGGATTCGTCTCTCCCGGTCAATGGGAGTTAGTATCGTAGGGTTAGTTCGGTCTTTAGTAAAAACTCTGGCCAGAGTATGTTGGAAGAAGTCCAACATTTTTGACTAAAAGATCGATAGAAACTAACCGGAGTCAAGTTATTGGGGTTGACAGTTTGACCGTATCCTAGACTTGACTTACACGACATAGTTTAGACGAAAAGACTATAACTGCGGAATTCATCACGGAAACAGTCAGGGTGGTCCCGACAATACTCATGTCGATGAGTCAACCACATAATGATGATTGCTGAAGCAGGGACGGCAACCACTGCTCGTGGTCACTGCCATATAGGGCTTCGAGCCCAACCTGTTGTAAGGGTCAGGCTGTATGGTCTCACACAGAGTGCGACCTTCGTCTAGTAATAGGTAGAAATTAGTTAGGGAGAACAATTTGCATTTGATGCAAGGGATAAAATATTGCAAAAGATGTTTGCAATCATCTCATGCATTCGGGATAAATGATCCTGAGTGCAAGTGGGAGATGTAGAGGAATATGCCCTCGGATCATTTGTATTTGATGCAAATGATAATTTAAGCCTAGATAGGGACTATTTTGCATATGATGCAAAAGATATTAAATGTGTCTTAAATTGTTTAAGACTATATTTAATTAAATAAACGCGTTGAAAAGGTTACCTAGATGACGGGATCGTCCCGCTCTAAACGCAGGTTCAAACCGCGTCAAAAACGGAGTCCAAATGCACAAGTTATAGCCAAAACAAGTCAGCCCAAACTGTTGGGCTGAAACCAGCGAAAATGGAGGCCCACCAAGCCCGAATTTTCTGGTTAGGGGTTTTTTGAAACCTGGGATTTTCTTGACGGCTACGTTTCTAAGAGAAGCATGACTTTTGGCTAACTTTGGACAATTGTTTGAAGGGTCAAACGGACTCGGATTGACGAGCCGTTTTTTCCTACGCGTTCACCGTTGAACCCTCTTCGATTTGGTAGGTTGTACCAACATTGAAGCTCAACGGTGAGGGAGTTAAAATTCACGGAAGTTTGCACCTTGTGAAGTGCAAACTAACTTGATTTTAATTAACTCAAATTAATAGTCCCACATCGGATTTTGAGAAAAGGGGGGAGTCCGCCGCCTATATAAATAGGGGTCTGCTCTCCTCCTCAAAACTCGTCCTAAGCTTTAGATCTGAGCGGCTCTCGTAAATGTTGGAGCATGCTCGGATCTAAGCTAAATTAATATTTCTCCTCTCCCTATAAATTTCTGCCTTGCTCTTGAGGGCTCTAGCAAAGCCGCAAAGGAGTTCGGATTCAGATCCGAAATCTAGGCGGAGGTTTCACTCGCGTGAAACTTTCTTCGGCGCGTGGTTGGCTCGGCGACATGGGAATGATCACCTCGGGATGCGGAGCGGTTCGAGGAGCAGTTCGGGGAGCGGTTCAAGGAGCGGCTCGGCGTGAGACGGGAGCAGCTCGGAAGACGGCGCGGAACATCTCGCCTGCCCCAGGGCTGAGATTCCGGGTATGTGTTTAAGTTTTCATTTAATTATTCGCAGTAGTTAGATCCCTCTTGGGGTGGTCAGATCCACCCCAAGTTGGCAGAGATCCTGGCTAATAGGGTCTGGTTCCTTAGGGTTGCATGTTAATTAGATTAACATAAAAAAATTTTCCGCTGCATTTCTATCTATGTTCCGTCCGACTTAGGACGGGACTAGAGTTTTTGTGCCCTAAGGGTCCCAGAAAACCCTGCAGAACATTCATTGACCGACTAGTTGAGAAACTAATCGGTTAGGATTTGTTCTCTGACCGACTAGTTCTCATTGATTTCAGACTATACTATTTCAACTCTTAGTCGGTCAAAGAACACTCACCGACCGACTAGTTGTTAAACTAGTCGGTTGGCAAGTCCTCTTAGACCGACTAGATCTTTATGTCTGAACTTTCTCTTTTGGCTATTCTCCAGTTAGTCGGTTCATGTTGAATCACCGACCGACTAGTTGAGAAACTAGTCGGTCAGTGATCCTTCTTTGACCGACTAGTCTGCTTTAGAATAGAGCCGTTGGAGCATTAAATGCCACGATTTTTTGCTCTCTCTTTCCTCTATCCTATATATACTTGAAGGGGTTCTTTCCTAGCATTCAAGGCTGCCTATATTGGTTTTTAGAGAAATCAAAGAAAAGCAAATCAACTCCATTCTAAAGCTATCTCTTCTCACTAGAATCTCTCCCTCACTCTTATTCCTCAAGAGAGATTCATTGATTGTGAGCCATTCAAGCCAAGGGCTTTGAATCCAAGTCACCAACTCTTCCCTAGCCATCTATTGCTGTCCATCTTAATGGAGCTAGGGTTTGGTGCTTGCTTCTTCCTCAAAATCCATTCTTGCCCTAATTTTGTAAGTATACTCAAGGCATAGGATTTTGTGGTAAGTATTTCATTATTTCATCTCACTTATTATTTGAGTTGTTACTCTCGGTTTGTGAGAGTTTGCTTAGTCCCAGGTTGTGGGATTAAGGTTTTGCGTGTTCCCGGGTTGTGGGATACACGGACATCGATGGTAGGTCGATTGCACTGGTGGGGTTTCTGCAAGTGGGCTAAAGGAAATCGTGGGTTAGTGGTTTCTAACTCAAGTATCCGGAGGGGATCCGGGTGGTTGGGACGTAGGATCACCGGGAACAAGTCGGGGAGACTTGGGTGGATCCGAACCCATTATATCGATTGTTTGCGATTGTCTTTTATTCTTGTTGTTTGTAGTTATTCCGCATTGTTGTTTATGTTTACACAATAATTAGGAATAACACTCTTGATTATTTTAAAGTACTATTCATCCCCCCTCTAGTACTTGTGCAGTAGCAACGCAGGGCATTACAATTCATGCATATGCATATATCTATTCTATAAAATAAGGATGTTATCAAGAGAAATTGGACAAGAGAAATTGGACAAGAGAAATTGGATAAGAGTATACATATACATATATACATATACATACATACATACATATCTATATTACAATTAAGGGAGGTTTTTGAATCTTTGTCCCATGCGGCAATGTCACATAGCCACATGGGATAACCTTCTTAAACCCAAAACCCAAAAAACACAAAACTCCAATCAACCCCCAAAAACACACCCAAAACCAAACACCCAATTCACACCCTAAGCAAAAAAAATCAAAAACCCCAAGACACTGCACAGACTCAACCCACCATTCTTATTTCACCCGTTTTTGCACTCATCGAAACACCCGCCCAAAAAAATTGAAACCCAAAAAAACACAGGGAATGTGCAATCAAAGAGGCGGGCTAAGCTTTTTGGACATCTGTTTCAATTAACCCCTCAAGCAGAGATTCGAAGGCGCCCGCGCTGAATTTATTGTTCCTCGCCGAAGGCGGCCATGACTCTAAATTTTTTTACGCGAATTTGTTGTTCTTTTAAATTTTGGCTGTAAAGGTATTTTCTTGTGGACAAAGATTTTGCGGGAAAAAATTTTGAATGCACCGTGTACGCGGGCACGGGTTATGACTAGTCTATTATACAAAATAGGGATGTTATCAAGAGAAATTGGATAAGAGAAATTGGACAAGAGAAATTGGATAAGAGAAATTGGACAAGAGTATATACATACATACATATACATACATACATATGCATACATCTATTCTATAAAATAGGGATGTAATCAAGAGAAATTGGATAAGAGAAATTGGACAAGAGAAATTGGATAAGAGAATTTGGATAAGAGTATACATGTACATATATACATATACATACATACATACATATCTATTATATAAAAGAGAGATGTTATCACGAGAAATTGGATAAGAGAATTTGGACATGAGAAATTTGAAAAGAGAATTTGGATATATATTATATAAAAGAGGGAAATTGGATAAGAGAAAATATATGAGATGAGATTTTAAGGGATAAGAGAGGAGGTGGGAAATTTTGCACATACAACCCCGGTTTTTGCATTTTGCCTCTGGACCCTCCCCACACACCCACCCACACTTTTTATTCTCCCCCTTCGACCATTTTTTTCCAGTCCTTTGAAGATTTTGAATCTTATCCTACTAGGACAAAGCTTTGTCCTATGTGGCAAGTTTGTTCTAGGTGGCAATGACAATTTTGGGGGGAAACTTGAAATTTTGTGAGAAAACTTGAAATTTGGGAGAACTTTAAATTTGTGGGGGGTGACGTGCGTTTATATTTTATATATTCATGCACATCTTCTTTGTGATTTTCCATTGTTTTCCGTCGTCCCGTACCCATTTTCATGTGATTTTTAGTTTTCTTTCACTTCTTTGTGTTTTTGCGTGAATGCAGGAGATTGCCAGCGTAGGGGGCATATAAAGAAGATATCATGAGTCCCCGAAACAATGGGAGGACTCACACGTGATCCAGAGGGTTAAACGATGAGGATTGCCATTTCTCAGCCCTCAACTGATCGGGTGGACAAAGCCACCCGATCGGTTGATGCAGACGTATCCGACCCGGACGAAGCCTGAAGTGAGGAGCAGCTTAACCGACCGGTTCGTCGACCGGTTGAACACAGCAGAGCTCTTGGCCATTTGAAGCTGAATTCCAACCGATCAGATGACATCTCACCCGATCGGTTCATCTGTACTGAATTTTTCAAACAATGACCCGGAGAGCTCAACCGACCGGTTCGCTGACCGTGTGAAGTCGACAGAACTCTTTGTCTTTTGGGGATAATTCCAACCGATCGGTTCACCTGATGCCGCATCGCCTCAAATATCGAACTGACGGCTCCACCCGCTCTCCTCAGCGCCCGGTTGAAGCTCCCGAAGCCGACGGCCGAAGCATCAAGCAGCACACCTGATCGGTTGATGCTTCAACCGATCGGGTGACGTCGATTTGTATAAATAGTTGCCCTAAGTTTTAGAAAACGAGAGTATTTATTTTTTCGGTCTTTTTCTTGTACGGTGACGGCTGGAATTTTATTGCATTTTGTAAGTCTTCTGATTGCTTTCAAACTTTAATATTATCTTAATAGCATTGCTACTATCTCGTTTCAATTGCTTGATCATGATTTCTACCGTTGAATTTCATTTTGATTGCTTTTTAGCTATGATATGTGAGTAGTTCCCAAATCTGGGATTTTGGTGGAAACCCCTTCGTGGGTTCTCCCTAACGCGTCCATAGGACTAGGATTTCGATAGGGAATAGGAATTTAGATGGTTACGCGGGGTGTTTCATTGTCATCGGTGGAAAAAAGACCGCCTTTGACCGTCGGGCCAAGGGGGAATAAACTTGGCGGTTGACTCCCTAGCCACAGCTCACGCCCTTAGCGTAGACATTGAATCCTAGTGCGTGGAAACGGCAAGATGAGATGTTGGGAGTAATCAGTGCGAGCTTAGTGCTCCCGGAGTCAGTCGGTGTTAATGGACATGGGAATGCCCACCGACCGATCTCGGGTAGTCCAGCGTATCATCCTGGGCATCGACCGGAATATCGGGCCCATGGGACGCTAGTATCACTCTTAGAGGCAACGTTTCACCACTAAACCCTAAATCCAATCATATTCCTATCCGTAGGTCGTAATAGCGAGAACATATGATAGGGTGGAAACCAAAGTCGTAGGTTTCCTTTTATATCGTTTATCCTCCGTATTTACATTTTGTGACAAACCATCAATCGTACGGGCTAGCTCACCCATAGGGTGAACCGGTTCCTCTTTGACACAAGCACAACACACGCCTCCCTGTGTTCGACCCCCAAGCCACACCACAACACTGTGCGCTTGCAGTATAAATATTTAAATCTGGTATCCCCAATCCTATTGCACTTGTATGCTCAAAACTAGGGGACGTCAAGCTTTGTGGCACCGTTTCCGAGGAAGCAACGTGCTTGTTTATTTTAGGACCCATTGAACCCTTGAGTCTAGCTCACATCTTCGCCCCGCAAAAATTTTCGCATTCTACTTTTTCACTTTTTATTTTTTCTTTTCTTTAATTTCTGTTTTTATCTGTTTCTATCATATACTTGCTTCACAGGTGTTTGTTTTTTTTACATGCGCAGGAATACAAGGAGTCTCGACGACTTGATTCCTTTAGATCCAGAGATCAACGCCACCATGAGGCGTCTGAACGCAGAGAAGAGAAGAAGAGAAGAAGAGAAGAGTCTGCAGCCATGGGAGAGTATACACCTCCGCAGAAGTCCCTGCTGGAGTACCGATGCCATCCATCGGGTCCACCACCTCCATCCAACTTCTGGCTATTACGGCACAGAGTTTCGAGCTTAAGCCGTCGTTAGTGACGTGGATCCAGCATGATCAATTTTCTAGGGCACCCATGGAGAGCCCTATTGAACATCTGGATTCCTTCCTTGAGAAGTGTGACACATTCAGAATTAATGGTGTCACGACTGAAGCTATTTCCCTTCTCTCTACGGGATAAAGCCAAGCAATGGCTTAGGGGAAAGGACCCGAACACCTTCAATACTTGGGATAAGCTCTCGAACGCTTTCTTGACTAAGTTCTTTCCCCGGGGAAGACGATGAAGCTGAGGAGTGAGATCTCCTCTTTCTCCCAAGCCAGGCACGAGTTCCTGCATGAAGCTTGGACGAGATACAAAGAGATGCAGCGGAGATGCCCTCATCACGAGCTTCCAAAGTGGTAGATTATAAATCTGTTCTATAATGGGTTGAGGGATGACCTAAAATCTTCGATTGACGTGGCGGCTGGGGTGTCCTTCATGTCGAGAAGTGAGGAAGATGCCGGCAACATTTTAGAAAACATGGCTTCAAATAATGAGCGGTGGCGCGATAAGCGTGCCACGCCCAGATCTGGAGGCATTCATAGAGTCGAGGACGTGGACAAGTTGTCTAGCAAATTCGATTTGCTATCGACCCAGATCTCAGCGCTTATGGTAGGAGCTGGTGGTGCCAGCACCCAACAAGTAGCAGTGGTGGAAGAGGAAGTCCTGGGAGACTTCGAGGGTGGTGATATCTCTCCATCGGTGGATCAAGCTAGTGCACTTTTCTTCAACCCGACGGGTAATGCGCCATATCAACCGAGGACTAGCTCAAATCCGGCTTATTCCCCCAATAACCGGAACCACCCCAATCTGAGCTACAGGGCACCGTATCAGCAGCCCTAGCAGCCGCAGTAACAAGTATATCAGCCGCCTCGGTAACAGCAGCAGTAGTATCAGCAACAGCCACAACAAATGTACCAGCAGTATCCCCCAAGGAACCAGCAGCCAATGCAGCAGCAGCAGCAGCTATATGGCTAGTAGCGAGTTATCTTCCAGATCGAGACCCTCTTAACCCATTATATTATGAACCAGGAGAAGATCAACTTGAAGCTGGAGATGGGGCAGAGGGCTCTAACCGACCAATTAACCAAGCTGGTGTTGCAGGTGGCAAACCTTCAGAGGGCGCAAAACCAATTACCAGGTCAACTGGAAGTAAATCCAAGGGGGCGAATCAGACATTGGCACTAACGCATGATCATGCGAATGTGTCTGCTATCATCTTGAGAAGCGGGACACAAATTACTACAAGAGTGCCCTCTAAGGAACCTGAAGCTCCGTTGGTCGATGGGCGACCAAGTGAAAAATCAAAAGACGACGGAGCTTCGTCACCAAAGACTATGACTCCAGAGGGAGTCTCTGAGGAAGAGAAGAAGAAGGACGAGGAGGGGAACCTGAGAGTCTTTAAGCCCGTTGTGCCTTTTCCACAACGACTTGCCAAAGCTAAGATTGATGAAAAATATGGCAAGTTCTTTGCTATGGTCAAGGTTTTGGTCTTGTAGATCCCTTTCCTCGAAGCCATAGAGACAATTCCTTCATATGTGAAATTCTTAAAGGACTTGGTGACGAGGAGTTCCAGAAAGGAAAAGGTCGTTCTCATGGTAGAATGCAGCGCTCTGATTCAGCGAGCGAACCCGCCGAAGCTTAAGGACCCAGGAAGCTTCTCAATTCCTTGTTCGATTGGGGAAGTGAAGATCCATTGGGCGCTTGTCGATTTGGGAGCGAGCATCAATCTGTTTCCCCTGTCACTATACAGCAGGATAAGGATGGGCGACGTGGAGCCCACCGGTATGACCCTTCAACTAGCTGATAGATCAGTCAAATATCCAGTGGGGATTATGGATGACCTGTCAGTAAACGTCAGCGGAGTGCATGTGCCTGCAGACTTCGTGGTGATGGACATGCCCGAAGACACTCATACACCCATCATCCTCGGGAGGCCCTTCATGGCCACCGCTGGCGTACTGATAGATGTGAAGAAAGGGAAGCTATCCCTAAATGTTGGCGACCAGAAGGTCGAATTTGACTTAGGGTTATCTATGAAGCACCCTCCGAATGAACCGGGTTGCAATATGCTGGACGTTGAGGAGGAAAGAGCCGTAGAAGCTGGGGCCTGGGAAATTCTCTCAAGGAACCCCCCCCCCCCCCCCCCCCGACAGCTTGGGGGGCCTTGAGGAGCATGTCGGTTTGAAGAAGGAAGAATTTGCTCAGGAAGCGGGTGTCTCACATACGACTCCCTCCCGGATTCCAAAAAGCTGCTCCGACGAGGAGAAAAGGAAAAGAGCCCATGGGGCTTACCGCCGAAGAGATCCAGATCTTAGAAAAGTGGCGGTCAACGCCAATGTGAGGGAGAAGCCCCCAGATACCACCAGCGGAGGGATCGTCGAGTGCGTCTACTTATCACCGCTGTCAACACGAAGGACCACCACTCCGGAATCTGAAGGGATGCCAAACATTGGGCATCGCCCGCATCAACCCCCTTGAACATCATCTACCGGGCGTCAAGCAAACAATGTTAAACAACATCGCTTCATGGGAGGCAACCCATGTTCTAAACTTTCGTCTTTATTTTTAGGGTTATTTTTCTTATTTTGTTGAATAAATTCAGCAACGGGAGCTTCATCAAGAGACTTAGGCTATTTTTGATGTTTTGCAAGAAATAAGTCCCCAACCAATCGGTTGAACCCTCAACCGATCGGGTGGGACGTATCTGACAATGGCATATATCTGTTCATCAGTGAACACCTCGGGTGGAACAAGCTGAGACCGGGTGTCAGATCGTGTGAGAAGAGCAGAGCTCTCGGGAAATTTGGGGATTAATTCAACTGATCGGTTGATCTGGAGCTGTGACTGGGTGGCTGTCCGGGTGAAGTCAGGGATGCTCTCGGGAAAATTGTGAAGCGGCCAACCGATCGGTTGAAATCTCAACCGATCGGTTCGCCTGTAGCTGCCATCCAACAACATTTTTCGAAAAATTACCCAACCGACCGCGTGAGATCTCACCCGATCGGTTGGCCTAAAACCTATAAATAACCCCCCTCTTCACCCGATTCAATTCTCTCACCCGATTTCGATTTTTCCCGTCGTTTCGAATTCTCCCCCTCTCAACCGGCCATCTTTCTGCCCCAAACGACCTACACTCCCTCTCAAACGATCTCCCCACATCCTCCTTCATCTCTCTCCATCAATTCTACCCTCTCTCCATCCTCATTCTTCCCAAAATCCGCAGCAACCCTAGCGCTAACCTCGTTTTTTCCCGAAAAGTTCAAATTTTGTTGGAACGACGTGCTGCGGCTTCACACTTCCCTCATTGCGCTGTGTTGGGTGATTCGCGAGCAAGGATTGTCTTCTCTACTGGGTAAACTCGTTCCCGAGCTCTATTTCTTGCATTTGCCCTAGTGCTACTGTTTTGCTCAATTGCCATTGTTTGTGTGCATTCATCATATCTTGCATTCACTTGCATCACACACTATCATGGCCAGGGAAAAAGATACGGGTAAGGCCATCATGCATGAGGAGGAGCCGTTTCGCAAGAGACGGAAGTCCACACGTCCACCTAGTTCACGTCGTCCTCCTACACCGCCTACACAACCCCACCCCAACCAATTATACCTCCTAAGGACCCTATGATGGGACCGCGTGGTTACCATTTCTTGAGCATTGACCAGAAAGATTTTTATAATAGACTCGACGCACGTTCACACCTATCCACTAAGTTTGCACATGCCCAAACTCTTTCGATCTCGGAGTTTTCTCCGAGGTCGAGACTCTCTTCGCTAACCTAAGATGGATAGCCTTCTTGAATGCCCATGCGGTTCTTACCCCGCCCTCACACTAGAATTCCTATCCTCCCTCAAATGTGCGGCGGGATCGATCGTCGTTTTCCGTGTCCGAAACCGAACTATCCGCACACACCTGAATACAATCAATAACATTTTCGGTTTCCCCATTCTAGGTGGCGACGTTATCCGTCCCTACGAATATCACCGCGATTTTGACGTCGATATATTTTGGTTTCACCTCACCCTCCACAATCATTATCCTCGAGGTAAGGCCAAGGCCTCCTCCATCATTCACCCCGTATTTCGTCTAGCCCACCGAATCATATCTAGCACATTCTTCCCAGGGGTGAGTCAGGTACCGTTACCATCCCTAACCTCTTTATTCTGTGGGCTATGACATTTGATTTTATTCGCGGTGACGACGGGATCGCCTTCGAGGCTCCTCGCATTACCATTCATGCTGGCGCTTGGCTTATTCACAAGTTACTTGAGATTAGCCGTGTCGGTAAGGGCAAGTATTGTTGCGAGGGCCTCATTATCATCATTGCTTCATATCCCCAGTACAATATCGTCATCCCCTGAAATTTGCCTTCTGCCGCGGGACCTACACGTCTAGAGCTTGATGTCCTGCGGTACACTCATATGATCAGGCCTTGACCCAACGGTCGTTTTACCTTCTACTACGGTCACCCCCTGCTCCTTACACAATTATGCCCAACCCTGGTCATATGCCTATCGTTCATGTGGCAGATTGGACGTTCCCTCCTGACCCAGAGTTTCTAGGGGGTTACATCTTCAGTTCCGTATCCCGGGTGCACCCATATCACCTCTCCCTACCGCCCACTTAGGCAAGCAGGACATCCCTGCGTCCCGAGGTGACCCCGGGGCTGGCCCCAGTAGTGCCTCATGGGCTTTTGGCCCTATCACTTCTAAGGCTTTCACTGCGACCCTCTTAGGCCTAGCCTCCGGTGCCGGTATGACCACTACCGCTGGCACCACTTCCACTTCCCGTCCAGTCACTACTTCTTGCGTTCGTCGAGCCACCTCCACTCGCCTCACTCTCGAGGCTGAGCTAGCTTCACTGCACGCTGGCGCTTCGTCCTCTGCTCCTCGGACACATCCTCTTCTATCTTCTCGCACCCACGTTTCCTCGCGCTAGAGAGGAACATGTCCACCATACTCCGCCACCTCACTCACATTTACGGTCCCCCTCCACCCACTCCTCCCACCTCGCCACCCTCTTCACCTCCTCGACGATCTTCACCACCATCACATTCATCCCTCCCCCATGACATTCATCACCACATCCATCACCCCCTAGGTGATCATCCCCTCCCGCCACCACTGTTTCCATTCCTACCACAACACCTCCACTCACGACCACTGCCGTCGACCCCACAGATCCACCACCCTCCACTTCCGTCACCGCATACACGCGCCGCAAGAAATTGCCAGTGTGTTCGAGATCACTTCCCACACCATCCTCTACCATCGTCGTATCTACCCCATCTACCACCACATTGGTCGCCATATCCTTACCACTCACTATCATCACCACCCATTGTTCACACCTCCGCCCCCATCTACACACCTCCTCCACCCCTCTCCCCACTTCTCTGCACGCCTATCACCTCTCCCGTCCACACCCCTCCATCTTCAGCCGAGGAGGACGAGGACAGTTCATCTCCTGCATTTTGATTTCTTTTTTTCTTCGATCTTTCCCCTAGCATATTTCTGCATCGTCATGATCATATCATATTGCTAACATTGTCATGTCCAGCTTGGGGGAAATCGAATTTTGTGTGTGATGTCATGTTTTTTGTTGTAGTGTGCATGTTTATATATGTCGTGTGGTGTGATTTTCTATCTTTTATTTTCTGTATTCCTTTTTCCTTTTTTTATTTTTTTTTATTTTTCAGTTTCGTCTGTGTATTTTTCTTATTTTTCATTCTCTTTGTGTCGGTGCGTATTCCCCCCATTTTCATTGCCCTCCCGTATTTACTTTTATTGCATTGAGGGCAGTGCAAGTTTCAGCTTGGGGGAGTCGCACTTCGTGCGTCATTTGTGTCTTTTTCTTCGTTTTTGAGTCGTTTTCATCGTGTTTTTCTTTTTTCTTCTCATCTTTTGTTCTCTCTCTCCTAGAGATGACCACATATGATGAATTTCCGCAGAATCACACACACACCTAGCATGGCTTCGATAATCACATTCACTAACCCTAGGTAGCCGAGTCCTATTGCATTTCATGCATCGTGGGTCCACTTTGCTTTTATGTGAGTCGTGTGTCGTGACTAGCTTACAGTGTGCTTCTACTTTGTGATTTTGATTTATATACATGTCCTTGGTTGACCCCTAGATTATCATGCTTCGATTTGAATTTGCGGTATTTGCTTCTCCTGTCTGCTTCAATATGCATGAATATATTTATATCGTATACTTCAATTCGCATGTGTCGGGATTCCACAATTAGGACTAGTATAACCCATGTAGCCTATGCTCTGATTAGCAAGAAAAATCTCCTCTGCCCAAGTGTTTAGAATCTGATTTCTTTTTTATTTTACTTGGTGCAAATCCCCTCGTCGTGTACCGTTCTCCCACTTGGGAGAGTACACACATGTATATATCCCAAAATCCAAAAATCCAAAAAAAGAGAGAGAAACGAAAAAACCCAAAAAGAAAAGAAAAGAGAAAAGAAAGAAAAAATGCGTATAGCCAAAATTTCAAAAAAAAATACATATATCCAAAACCCAAAAAAATTCTAGTGTGAATATTTTCCTACCTACCGAGAATAACGGGAAGGCGAGAGTTTGCACCGATTGTTCTACTCCACGTCTTCTCAACCTCCATCGTTTTCGAAAACACTTAGAATAGGAACTTTCTATCTGTTATCTAAGCGATAGTGTGGTGATTTCCTAGTCCCTAGCTGTGGAGTCCCCAACGCATGATACGTTTCTATTCTTACACTCTTCTTATGCATGCTTGAGCATTTATTCACCCCTTATTTCAAATCGAATCAATATTTGGGTCTTTCCTTGGATATGTGTATATGGAGCTTTACTGCACATTGTAGATATCGACACTGTCTGCTAGCACGCGACCACACTCACTCGCGCTTCACCGCGTGGGCCCACGACACTTGTTTGGACTCATATTTCCTTGGTTTAGTGATGTGTTTTGTCATATGCTTATTTAGTGTGGCACGTCTAATTTTGTTGGCTCTGACGGGCGATTTAGGATTTTGATTCCTCTTTCTCTCTCTCCCTCTATTTTCTCCCTCCGAGCTCCTACTCTCACTTGTCTTCCTCGAGGACGAGGAAGGGTTCAGCTTGGGGGGATTTTGATGTGCGTTTATATTTTATATATTCATGCACGTCTTCTTTGTGATTTTCCGTTGTTTTCCGTCGTCTCGTACCTATTTTCTTGTGATTTTTAATTTTCTTTCACTTCTTTGTGTTTTTGTGTGAATGCAGGAGATTGCCAGCGTAGGGGCCATATAAAGAAGATATCATGAGTCCCCGGAGCAACGGGAGGGGTCGCACGCGATCCAGAGGGTCAAACGATGAAGATTGCCATTTCTCAGCCCTCAACCGGTCGGGTGGACATAGCCACCCGATCGGTTGATGCACGCGTATCCGACCCAGACAAAGGCTAAAGTGAGGAGCAGCTCAACCGACCGGTACGTCGACCGGTGTTGAACACAGCAGAGCTCTCGGCCATTTGAAGCTGAATTCCAACCGATCGGGTAACATCTCACCCGATCGGTTCATCTGTACTGAATTTTCCAAACAATGACCCGGAGAGCTCAACCGACCAGTTCGCTGACCGTGTGAAGTCGACAGAACTCTCTGTCTTTTTGGGGATAATTCCAACCGATCGGTTGAATACTCAACCGATCGGTTCACCTGATGCCGCATCACCCCAAATATCGAACCGACGGCTCCACCCGCTCTCCTCAGCGCCCGGTTGAAGCTCCCGAAGCCGACGGCCAAAGCATCAAGCAGCTCACCCGATCGGTTGATGGTTCAACCAATCGGGTGACGTCGATTTGTATAAATAGTTGCCCTAGGTTTCAGAAAACGAGCGTAGTTATTTTTTTCTGTCTTTTCTTGTACGGTGACGGCTGGAATTTTATTGCATTTTGTAAGTCTTCTGATTGCTTTCAAACTTTAATATTATCTTAATAGCATTTCTACTATCTCTTTTCAATGTCTTGATCATGATTTCTACCGTTGCTTTTCATTTAGATTGCTTTTTAGCTATGATATGTGAGTAGTTCCCAAATCTGGGATTTTGGTGGAAACATCTTCGTGGGTTCTCCCTAATGCGTCCATAGGACCAGGATTTCGATACGGATTAGGAATTTAGATGGTTACGCGGGGTGTTTCATTGTCATCAGCGGGAAAAAGACCGCCTTTGACCATCGGGCCAAGGGGGAATAAACTTGGCGGTTGACTCCCTAGCCACAGCTCACGCCCTTAGCGTATACATTGAATCCTAGCGCGTGGGAACAGAAGGATGAGATGTTGGGAGTAATCGTTATGAGCTTAGTGCTCCCGGAGTCGGTCGGTGTTAATGGACATGGGAATGCCCACCGACCGAACCCGGGTAGTCCAGCGTATCATCCTGGGCATCGACCAGAATATCAGGCCCATGTGATGCTGGTATCACTCTTAGAGGCAACGTCTCACCACTAAACCATAAATCCAATCGTATTCCTATCCATAGGTCGTAATAGCGAGAACATATGATAGGGTGGAAACCGAAGTCCTAGGTTTCCTTTTATATCGTTTATCCTCCGTATTTACATTTTGTGATAAACCATCGATCGTACGGGCTAGCTCACCCATAGGGTGAACCGGTTCCTCTTTGACACAAGCACAACACAAGCCTCCCTGTGGTCGACCCCCAAGCCACACTACAACACCGTGCGCTTGCGGTATAAATATTTAAATCTAGTATCCCCAATCCTATTGTACTTGTATGCTCAAAACTAGGGGACGTCGGGGGGAAAAACTCAGCCATTAAATAAACCGTGCCCTATGGGCATGGGTAATGACTAGTATATATATATATAAGGATACTATTAGCTTGCTTGCCAAAACTGTTCTAACAGCTATAGTTTGGCACATATGGAAGGAGATGAACAGGAGAATTTTTGATGGCATTAGGAAAGCTAAGACTATACTATTTGAGGATATAGCTTCAGACATTAGAATAATTCTCAGAGACCAAGACCCTATGGAGCCCGATGCGGCCCATGCCATGGAAAATTGGGAGTTTAGAGATAATGGTTGATTGATTACATTTTGTATTCTCACATTTTGTTTCTTAGGTTTCCACATTTTTGTACATTACGGTAGGGGAGAGGGAGTTAGTTAGAAAGAGTGACGACGCTTGTGCCCTCTCCTTTCTCTGACGTTCTCCACCTTCTTTTATGCCACATGTATTCTTGTACATTTTGATTTTTAATAAAGATAGTCACTAAGTTATATATATATATATATATATATATATATATATATATATATATATATATATATATATATATATATATATATATATATAGGAGGGATCAAATGACCCCCTAAAATGACCCCCTATCAAAAATCCTATGCCCCCCATTTTTTCGGAAGATCCGAACCGTTCATCTTGATCTCCACCCTCAAATATCTTACACACCAATTTTCAACACGATCCCATGTGTTTTGCCCGTTCATCCATCCGACCCAAATTTAACGGTTTCGCAGGAATAGAACTTTTGCGAATGGTTGATGAACGGGCTAAACACATGTGATCGGGTTGAGAATTGGTGGGTATGGTATTTAGAGGGTGGAGATCAAGATGAACGGTTCGGATCTTCCGAAAAAATGGGGGGCATATGATTTTTGATAGGGGGTCATTTTAGTGGGTTATTTTTGGGGGTCATTTGATCCCTCCTCATATATATATATATATATATATATATATATATATATATATATATATATATATATATATATATATATATATATATATTTATGGGTAAAGTGTTCCTAGGGTGGCTCCCTAGATGAAATCTAGGGAGTCACCCATGTGGCTTCATCTCAACCCCTCATAAGTGGAAAGATGAAAAGCAAATTTGGTTATTCATTTTGCAAAAACACCCTCCTACTTGTTTGGCAGCTCACTTTCCCCAGAAAAAGTCCTTCACCAATGACTCACGCAAGGCACCCTTCCCAAGCACGCTGGCAGCTCCCATCTTCAGCACGCAAGACACCCTTTCCCAAGCACGCTGGCAGCTCCCATCATCTGCTTCGAAACAAAATTCTTTCGTCTTCTCGAAAAATCCCTGCGGCTAACCGAATAATCCCAAGCACGCTGGAACCCTCACGCCCCCTGCCCCTGCGGCGCCCTCCCATCGTGTTGGCGGCCCTCGCACCCCCCTTCCCCCCTCCGTGCATCACCCCTCATTTCGCCACCACCCTACCCCCTTGCGTCGCCCTGCTCCCCCCCGCGTAGACCTGTCCCTGCGGCGCCTCCATTGTGTTGACGACCCTCGCACCCCCTGCTCCCCTCCGTGCATCACCCCTCATTTTGCCACCCCCTGCCTCACCTCTCACAGGAGTTGACTGTTAAGGACCCACTCAGGCGCTGACACCGTCCTTCCCCCCAATATCTCCCCCCTTCTACAAAAAACCCTCCCCCAAGCCGCAAAAGCCGTCCCCCTTCTACAAAAATCCCTCGGATCTGCTTCTTAAAAAAAATTCATTCATCTTCTTCATAAAATCCCCGCAGCTAACCCTGGGTCTCATCTGATTCCCAAGAAGCCACCTTCAAGCTTCAGATCAAGACTCTGAATATCTAATCTTTTGCGATGTCGGACATGTACGATGCTCAGATAGTTGTTGCTGGATTATCGTGTGATGCTTCAGAGCATTCACTTCAAGATGCTTTGGTTGTGAAGCTCAGGTATATCGAAATTAGGAAAGTCAGCTAATTGCACGATTCTTAAAATTTTTGTTAACATTATTTTTTAGATCTAAAATTGTGTCCTTAAATAAATTCCAATGGTTGTAATAGTTGTCTTAATTTTTTCCTTTACTATAGATGCCAAATGATTTGGAGAATGTTGATGATGTTATCATTGGACAAAATATACAAGAAGATGACAATCCAACCATTGATCCGTATATTGGAATGGAATTTTCTAGTCATGAGAAAGCATATGACTTCTATAATGCATATGCTAAGCGTAAAGGTTTTGGCATTCGTAGGGGTTACATAGATTGGTCGAGGAAAAAAGATGTAATTATAACAAGGATATTTGTGTGTGATAAGGAAGGTTACAAATATATGAATGACAAACGTGAAGAAGGAAAGAATGTATACCGCCAAGTTGACACAAGAGTGGGATGTAAAGCAAGGATGATTATTGGATTTGACAGACTCTGGAAATTGGATCATTCGAAAATTGGATGATGATCACAATGGACATACATTAACCACACCAAGTAAAGTCATGAAACATCATTCACATCAAAAACTTCATCGAGCTCCGGTGTGCAAGAAACTTATTGACTGCCTTGACGGTAAAGGATTACGGCCTTCAATTATTTGCAAGGTTGTAAATGCTGGTTATGAAGGTGAAGATGACCAACTTAGTATGCAACAATGCCAAGCTCATCTTAGAATTAAGCGGAAGAGTAATATTGGTCAAGAGTGTGCCTTAATCATTGAACATTTTCAAAATAAAATGGCTTCGGATCCACAATTCTATTTTGCAATGGAATTAGATCATGACCAATCAATGAGAAGTGTCTTCTGGGCAGATGGAAGAGCCAGAACATCTTATTTGCAATTTGGAGATGTTGTTTCATTTGATTGCACATACAAAACAAATAATTTGAGCTTGCCATTTGCGCCATTCACAGGCGTCAACCATCATATGCAATCTACACTTTTTGGATGCGCATTACTAGCGGATGAATCTCAGGAGACATTCATATGGCTATTTAATGAATGGTTGAAATGCATGTCAGGTATAGCACCTTCAACAATCATCACAGATCAAGATAAGGCTATGTGTCCTGCAATTCACAAGGTCTGTCCTCAGACAAGACATCGTTTTTGGTCATGGCATCTTCAAAAAAATGCTTTACAAAATATTCAATCGATGCAAAGTATACATGGTGAGCAAATTTCTGCAGAGTACAAAAAATGGTATTGGAGTAATACCGAAGAGAAGTTTATGGAGCGTTGGGAAGAAATGCGAAGTAAATATGATTGGAATTATATTAGATAAGTAGGTGATAATTGAAATTATCATAACTTTTCCCTGTCAAGTGTCAATATGGATGGAATTCTCTGGGTTTCTAGTCTAGTTGGCAATTGAAAATGTTAGTGAAGTGTTTAACTTTGTAATTATGTACATGTATTGGAGGGAGTTCCCAAGAATGATCATTTTTGGACGAAGATAAGGTTTCAGTTCTTATACATCAAAGATAATGTTTCTCATTTATCTTGTACATCAAATCTTGTTGAATAAATTATTTGCATTTAAACATTTACTTTAATTGACATTCTTTCTGTTTGTACATAATATTTGGCTATTTAGAGGAGCATGAATGCGAAGTAAACTTGGGTGAAGCTTGGGATTCCCGACTGAGCTTTGCAGGAGGAGCTGAAGCTTGCATTTTGCAGAGTAGCTTGGGATTCTAGACTGAGCTTGCAGGAGGAGCTGAAGCTTGCAGCTTATATATGAGCCTTAAATTCATTGCATCTTGAATTTCTTGACATGTTGGCTGCAACCACTTATTGCACTTTGTGGTGGCATGTTTAAACATCAATCTGTACTCACTCAACTACTTTTTTGGAGTCCCACATGTAGTTTTTTATGGCTGAATGAATGAGAGGCATTTTGCGACTGTAGCCTGTTGAGAGTGTATTCACGTTGGAATTTTGTTTGCACCCAGATTTTTGAGAGTTTTGCTTTCAATCTGAATTGTTTGTTATTTGAGAGTGTATTTACATTGCGGCTGTCCGTAACGGACAATGTTGGCAGAAGATCAGACAAGTCCTTTTGGGAATTTTGTCAAGCATCTTGTGTGCATGAACTATTGTGCATCCATTGATATGTAACAGTGCACATGACCCTCACGCAACAAGCATCTGCTTGTTGCATGTAAACAGCTGAGTTCTTAGTTTGGGGATGATGAAAAGAGTACATGCAACAAGCATCTGCTTATGGTTTTCAATTGGCATTGGCATCACCATAATGTTTATGCTTCTGCTCTTCAACAGTTTGCAATTGGCATCAACACAAACAAGACATCTCAATGAATTTCATTGAAGCATTTTATCAATTAGGCTGTGGATAGCAAACGAGTTTACAATCACACTAAACCTAGTTTCTTATCTGGAAATACACTTTATAATATTAAAAAAGAATAAGAAAACTTATAAAAAATACAAACATAATCCCTCTTCTTCTCTCAAATTCAAATCACTCCATAAAACTAAAGGTCTAATACATTAGTAACTATAATTTTTTTGCATCCACCCTCCGTCTGATCAAACACCTGAGCCGAAACTGATCACCATATGATCAAACACGTGAGCTGCAAGCTGAAACTGCTCAACACCTGAGCAGCAAGAGGACGCAGAAACACCATGATCACGACCATCATATGAGCAAAGCACGTTCAGGCACAAGCACCGGCCACCATCACAAGGCGCCAACAATGTCGGCAACGACGAGCTTTTCAAGGGAGGGGATGCAGTCCCTGCTTTTGATGGAGATGCCGGACATGTGGGAGACGACTTCGCCGCCACCGGTAACGCGGAAAGGGACCATCTTGCCCCCGTGCTCCACGTGGAAGTCGTGGAGAGTGGTCTTCTTGAGGTCGTCATCGTCGGTGATTGCGAAGGGGCGGCGGTGGTTGGGGGAGCTCAGACGACGGGTGACGAGTGACGACAGCTGAGATTTTTGTAGACGGGAGAGGGATTTTTGCAGCTGAGATTTTTGTAGACGGGAGAGGGATTTTTGCAGCTTGGGGAAGGGATTTTTGCAGAAGGGGAGAGCGATTAGAGGGAAGGGCGTCGCGAGGGCCTGATGGACCCTTAACAATGAACTCCTTCGTGCGATGCAAGGGTGGCATGAGGGTCGAGGCACGGAGGGGGGCAAGGTGGTGCAAGGGGCGCTGTGGGGGCACGATGGGAGGGCGACGCCAGGGGGTGGGGGTGGGGGCAGGGCTACGCCGGGGTGGGGGTGGGGGCGATGCAAGGGGCAGCGGTGCGTGAAATCTGAGGCACGGGGTTGAGAAGAGGAAGAATGATTTTTTGTCGAAGGTGCTGCGGGGATTTTGAGAAGACGACGAAGGGATTTTGAGAAGAAGAGGAATGATTTTTTGGAGGAAGCCAGCTGCGTCCAAAATGGTTTGGGGAAGAGCGATTTTTAACTATGGTCAAACAGTACTGTTGGAGAGGAGCCGGGGTTTTTTTGCAAAAAGAGTACAACATTTGCTTTTCATCCCATCTCAAAGATAAGTGGTTGAGATGAAGCCACATGGGTGACTCCCTAGATTTCATCTAGGGAGACACCCTAGAAACACTTTACCATATATATATATACTAGTCATAACCCGTGCCCGTAGGGCACGGTTCAATTAAGATATTCCCATGTCAAAAGCGTAGTTCCCTAACAATTTAGCTCATCCCAAGGAATTAAGTTCATCACAAAAATCATAGTTCCCCAACAAAATTAGTACCGTCAAAATTTAGTTCATATCCAAAATTTTAGGATTCACCCCGATAAATTTTCAAGTTCAAATTTTTTTAATTTATCCCAAAATTTTAGTTCTCCCTGATAAACTGTTTATCCGCACGAATAACACAACATGGAACTGGCTAGTAGTAGAAACCCATGAAAATTCAAACCCCAAACCTGGAATCTAAACCCATGAAACTTCGAAAAACAGCGTCAAATGTATAATAGATTTGGTTATTTGGTTTTTAAAAATTGCAAATAGCCATGTCATTCCCCACTTAATTATAGGCGGTAATACAAATGCCATCTAATGCCAAATCCCAAGATTAGTTTTGCAATGATCAAGGCATGGAAGCGAGTTAAATTCACCAAAGTGCATAACAACCATACGGCAAAAAACTGACATGTAACAACTCAATCCATGCAAAGAGACATCATGTAAATGATTGCACATACAGCTAATCAATTTAATAGATCACAAATTTCATCCCTATGATGGAACACAAGCTACACAACATCACACTGGCTACAATAAATGCAATCTCACATCACTGCCCAACAACATCGCGAAAACATGAACTTCGAGCTTTTCCCACAGACATGGTAGCAGTCTTCAGCCCGTTGGAACACCCAAACAGGCAGAGGTTGCATCGAGAAGCTGCTATCTTTTGGTCACCCAGCAATAGCGATTAATAACTATTGCCTGATAAGTCATCAGATCAAGACCCTCAGGTGGAAGTCAATCTATTGTATCAAGTAATACAGTCTTCATCTGCTGATAAGTGAGACTATTGAGCATCTACACGCTGATTGTTGCAGGCACCGCTTCAATGTTGGTATGTTCTAGTACCGCAATTCCTTCAGGAATGGAAAAATGTACAGTTAAAAAGAAGTCCCAAATGTTCAGAAAATATTTCTAAAATATAAGGGATATGGATAAAATTTAAAATTTCAATAAGAGGACATGGCTCTCTATGACAATTACATACACAATAAGACAAATATGTTAGCAGTAATAATACAGTTGTTCATCAGTAGATGCAATCGGGAAATGAAGCATTTATTTATAAATAGAATAGACATAATACATGTTTTCATTATTAGAAACAGCCATATTGGAACGGACTGCAGGATTTGGAAGAGCAATCATTTCACTTTTGGTTACAACATACACCATATGACCACAAATGGAACCTATCTCCTTTCACTTTGTAATAAGCAACATGTAGCAAGGCCCTAGAAACTTAACAAATCTTGGAAAAGCAGAAAGGAATTGTAAGAAATCATAGAATAACTCGGAAACAGAAACACTATTCCTCGATATCCTATCTAGACGTCAAAAGGACATGAACTTACCAATATTACCATAACAATTTGTAACGAAATTCAGCTCACCTGTCACCATGTTCCCTTCATGATTCGCTTCAATAGTTCGTTACATTTGCTTTCCGTGTATGTCGTGGAATCCTCGCGGATATTCAGCTCAGAAGGTTCCAACCTATCGATGTTCAGAATTCACCAAAGTGTTCTACTCTTGTCTCTTCCGACCATATAAAAATTCTGTAGCAAAAGATTGCATCTATGTTGTTACACTATATGCAACGTACTTTTAAAGAGAAACTCTGAAAAGGAAAATTTTTACAACAGATAGTATTTGGGCTGGGATGAGTAGACTTAATGGCAATTAAGCTTCAGCTCTTTAAACTTAGATGCATATGTTCTTAGTTATGACAGAATCATAACTCATATTGAGATTGAATAATTTGTAAAATCGGTTATAGTCCAAGCATTATGCATTGTATAGAAGTTCTTAGCAGTAAGTCCAAGTTTCTCATCAATAATATCATTAATTATTAGTAAACCGGAGCGGAAGTTAAATGTCACATTCTGTTTGCATTTATGCAAATAGCTTTGAAAGAACTCACAGTATAACAAATGGTTTAGGGGATTAAAAAACCGCTCAAGATTATTCTCATTTTGGTCAATCACCAAAGTAACCGAATATGTTAAATCTCATACCATTTTTTATCAATCCTCGTCAAATATGACATGCCAAACTTCCCCCTTTTACAATTATTTACTGAGGCAAAACGGAAAGCTATTAATTTTCTCGAATAATGTTGCTAAAATGCAATTTCAAGTTGAGAGCATACAGAAACTACAAAGGTCGAATCTTTACGAACCAGGATTGTTAGCAAGAAAAGCAATCGATTCCCACGAATCCACATGCTAACGATCCCCTGGTTCAATCCATCCAAACCGTCGATAATCCACAGCCTTTCCTGCAAGAATGATCAGAGATTAAGCATGTCATAGAATTATTTTTAAGCTTCTTATTTCTCAGTACAGAATTGGTGCTCCATGACTAATCCCATTTTGTGAGAAAATAAGCTAAGGTGATGAAAAATGAATAGAGCTTCCATGAGGCCTTCTCAATTCTGACTCAATGATCCCCATCAACATAACAGATATTAAGCTTGTCATAGAAATATTTTTAAGCTTCTTATTTCTCGATTCAGAATTGGTTAAGCCAGAATCCAAGTCTCTCCACGTTCCTCATATCCCCTCATTGGCACACAATGGATTTACTAAAAATTCTGGGGTTGTCAAAGATATTGGTTTATCTACAGCAGCTCCAGAATTTTTAGTGATGAGAAATTCCATTTTTACATTTTGAAGATATTGGTTTTTCTACATGTTGCTTCAGAATTATGGGGTTCTCAAAGATACTGGGATATTGGTTTATCTACATTTTGGAGTATGTTCCTCGTATCCCCTCTGAAGCAATCATGAAAGCAATAACCAAAACATGTTTAAGTGATGAGAAATTCCATTTTTACATATTAGTTCCTCTAAATCAATAAAGATGTCTAAATGTCCAAAGCAGAAATCCCTAGCATAGTAGACAAATAAAAAAGATCATGAATCATATAACCAATGAAATGATAAATAGAAGTTTAAGCATTTGAAATTTTTTTAAGCATTCCGTGCATGAATAAAATGCATCTACAGTAAAATGCTAATTATTTCCAAGACCACAATATAGCAGTTCACCTTAAGCTAACAATTTGAAAATGGATAATGCAGAAAACTCATATGTTCCACAGAAGCAATCGAAGCTAATAAATACAAAATACTTAAAAATATCTTTAGAGAAATTCACCTATCATAAACAAAAAGCAATAAATTTCAAACTAACAATTTGAAATTGGACAATACAGACGGCTCCTATGATCCACATAAGCAATTGAAGCTAATAAATACAAAATACTAAAAATACTATATCTTTAGAAAATTCAAATATAAAACCTGAAGCAATAAAACCTGAAGCAACAAACAATAAAATCTAAAGCAATAAAACCTGAAGCAACAAACAATAAAACCTAAAAAAATAAAACCTGAAGAAACAACCAATAAAACCTGAAGCAAGGCAGAGTCTTAACTCTAAAACATTCAAATATTTCAATAAATTCTGATCAAATTCAGCATAACAAAAGATTTTGGACCAGACAAAGCCGAATCAACACACTCCCAGCCCCCCGTCTTTGTTCCAATCTAAACTTTTAGCTAATTGGAGAACAATTGATATCTCGCTCTGTTGTTCATCTTTGGATTCTTCTGTTTATTTGTCCCATGAAGAAATAGAATTTCACAAAAGATTAAAGAAAGCAGCATACTTTAAACAACCGAATGGCAATGAGTTCAGTAATTGTTACATAGCTATAGAAAAACTTAAAGAGGGAATACTATTTGTCAACATATACATCATAACTCTTTCTTAGAAAATATTAATGATGCATTCAAACTCGAGGCTCTACTTAAAGAAATGACGCAACCGTCTTGTACTGAAGATCTTTATGTGAAACAAACTATGAAATGTGATCATTCCATATGCATGGCGTCTTGGATCTGGAATCTGCAAAGAATGACATGGGAATTAGTACTTGGATAATTTTCTTTCTGTGCTTGATATGCACACTGGAGAGCTGGCTTACCGAGCCGAACCCTCAACTTCTAATTCACATTACCTTTTAACTTCAGATGTCCATTTGCCTGTTATAAAATGAAAAGTTAGCTTGCTCAACTAAAATATAAAGTTGGCCAATATGAACTTAATGCTATTGAAGTTTAGAAAACATACGTGGTAGCTAAATGTTAGTTTCAGGAGGCGGGTGTCTTGTCACATAACAGTATGGATTGTGACCGTGTCGGGCAAATTCATTGGTCAATAGAGCTTCACATGATCAGCTACTTATAGGTTGCATATTATACTAATTAGAAGGAAAGTTTAAAGCTAACATTTATAGTAACCAAACATACTGATATTGATTTAACGTCTAAAACTTCTAGTTTGCGTGGAACATGTTCTTAATTCCTCAAGAAAGCATCTTGGCATAAAGCTCTAATGTAAAACCAATTCAAATTAAAGTGGACGTTTGTGATTCTGAAAACCAATTCTGATCTAGTTAATATGGTTATCAATTCGTCTAGTTTAATAAATAATTTGTTCATTAATGTGGTAGTTTAACCTTGTGCTAAACTTATAATTGTAAACATGAAAGGCTAGTGCTAAGTTTGTTAAGTTCAAATTGCTATTTTAAAAACATGTATAGCTGTAGGAACTTTTAATATGTAAATTGACTCGATTAAAATTGTTGCATCTATGAATAATTGTTTGGTTAACAATGTTTATGGAAGATATAGCATGAGATTTATGTATCATAAATTTTCCCACATCCACATCCTCAAAGATGTCATATAAATAGACAATATCCTTGCCCACTCTCTCAAATCACCTTCATTCTCTTCTCCCTGTCAACATGAAGGCCATTTTTGGAGCCATGTCAGTCATTTCGTTCTTGCTTCTTGTTTTGCTCATGAAATGCTTTCCATCACCTCCTACCTTTGGAATGATTCTGTCAATGGCAGCATCCAATCGAGAAGACAACTTAAACCTTTGGATTTGGACTACTATAATAACCTGAATGTCGCTTGTCTAGTAGCTAAGAAGTTAGGGAAAGCTGCCACTGTGGACCTAAGGAAGGAACCTGGAAGAACCCCAAATCCAAGTCATAATTAGCTGAGAATCTAATTCCATGGTTTGTAGAAAATTTCATGTAAAATTTTTTTAAAAAAATTGTGCCTGAAGGGGGAGATTGGATATTGGCCCATAGATTCTATTGTTTCGCCATAGATCTTGCTTGAGTGAAAGGAATATTGTGGTTAGTTTGTATTACTAAAGGGAATGAATAATTTATGTTAGATTATCTAGTTACTTTCCATGTTCTCTTCTTAACTATATCCAGTCGACGGTTTAAAGGATATTGTCAGATTAAATTTTATAATCCAATCGACGGTATAGTACATTAGCATTTAGTTGTATATTACATTAGTATTCAGTACCAGTGTTCTTTAGTAAGTTAACATTCTTAGCTCAAGCAGGTATAACCTCTAACAACCCAAATGAAACAAAGTAACCAATAACCATGTTATCAAGCTGCCAACCTCTATTAAACCTCTCCTTTCAATCAAAAGGATGGCAATTCAAACCAATAAACCCAAATGAAATAAGTGATGGAACCAATTAAAAATTAGTAGCTCAATAATGGAAACCAAAATGTTAAAACAAAAATGTTATCATTCCCTTAATTGACAGTATCCAAATAAGTAGCTAAGTATTGACAGTATCCAAATGGCATTAACCTTATTGACAGTATACTTTAATAAGTAGTTCAATAATGAAAACAAAAATGTTAACATTAACTTAATTAAAAAACTGAAGATTGGAGAAGAATCCTTACAATTGAGTTTTGCAAGATAAAACTGAGAATTACTCCAGCATTAAACGAAGTAGTCTTCTTCAGAGAATTACTCTTAAAAAGAAGAATTCATATCAAGAAGGACAAACAGCAAATTAAACGTAAACATATAGTGAACGTGATCAAGTACTCGGCTACTTTCCTTCTTTGTTCTCTTTCTCTATTCATCGCATCCCTAATTTAGAGTTGAGCAGTAGCGGCTAGTTGTGAAAACTCTAGCTTCTAGAATTATGATCAGGAAACAGTTTTCTAACAAACTAACTGATGTAGAGTATGTTGATTCAAATAGTTCGAAGTTAAACATATGTGTCAAAGAGTTGCTTACCAGCTTGGGTGTACCTAAGCTAAACATGTGATCTCTTTGACAACCAATGATAGCCATCAAAACAATGAAAGAAACAACAAATGCTGCCAATAACTACGAACAAAGGCCTTTTGGCTAGTACGATTTTGCACAAGGTCAATGTTTACCGTTAAAGTAAATGTCAAAATAAATATCAAGGAAATAGCAAAAACAGAATTTTAACATCAAAATGGTAAGGCTTGAAACTTGAAAGGTAAGTGAATTATGTGAAGGCTGAAGAATACCTGGTGGCGTAATGAAAGCAACGAACCTGTTGTGGACTCGGAGTAGGAAGTTTGCTAATATAAAGAAACATGATCGGTGAATCTGGCCATGAAAAAATCCTGTGGATTTAGTTAATCAGTAGTGCTCACTTTTTTGAATCCTGTGGATTTAGCTAATCACAATTCAATATATAAAAAGTCAAAGAGGAAAATGAACATTTTCTGAATCCATAACACTGGCTATCATAGTAATTATTGCTCTGTTTCTTCGATGGATCCTCTGACCATCCGATCCAGCCCAAATTAACATTTTCCCATCATCTGTAATCCTCAAATGATGAGAGCAAATAAGATAAGCAATTATGTGGAGAAAATAAGATAACATTGGCATTACAACAAACACCTATTTTGCTTAAGAAAATTGGGGAGCCAGAACTCATAACCACCAAATTACAGCTTAAAGTCTTGTTATTTTTTATCTCCATTTAATCAGAAAAAGTAGCAAATTTTTGAGCTAACAAATAATGTCTTCGTTTTTTTAAAAATCCCATATTATATCATGGACCAAGAAATTCACTGCAACCCAGTTGATGGTTCTTTTTCTTCAAAAAAACATGAAGAGATAAAGAAACGTGGGTTTCTTTTATATGTGAAAAACATAGATTTCTCATGGAGTCTGTTAGAAATGGTTGGATTTGGAGGGCACCAGCAAAAATAACAATGATATTTTTTATACATAAGAGTACATGTGGTGATCTGTTCAGCATTTCTACAAACAGTTAGCGTGCTCTACAAAAAAATATTCATGTGACTGCCCATTTTGAATAAATTCGATACATTGAATCATCATGAAGTTTGAGATCGAAAAGAACAAATAAATTCACCTACCTTGCATGCCATTCCAATAAACACATTTGGATCAATGCCATCAAACGCTTGGCCTGCACAATCAGAAGAATAGCTTAGCCGGGAACAATGCAGATGAAACCTTGGCCGAGCAACATGTCTTTCTGCTCTTTACTGATCAATTCTCCAATTCCCCTAAGCCGAGGCCCATTGATCCCAAAAGAATCCAAACCCAGAACGTGATGATGCGTATGAGATAGGCATGGGGAGAGAGAGAACGTGATGGCTGTGTTTGAGTATGGCATTCAAAATGTAAACCATTTGTTGTCAAAAGTTTCCGATTCAAACGTTTGGTTTTCCCCCCAACATTTTGTTCCCCCCAACGTTTGGTTAACATTAGAGTTTTCAAATTTCCCTCCAACAAATAAACACGTGTCCTAGTCACCATTGTTCTTTGTCCTAGTCAGCAATGACTGTATTTATGACTGGGATAAAATTCAAAATCTTCGTGTTTTATAGAATAGATATATATATATATATATATGAAAGGTAAATTCTATATTAAAATATACACAACTGTACAACTCAGTTGGCATTAGGATAAGCACAATAGAGAGAGGAGCGGACACAAGCGTCGTCACTCTCTACTAATGGCTAGGCCATATGCACAACCAAGCAAAGATACAAACTTCCAAACAAACAGAAGTCATTTGATACAACCAAGCATCAAGCAATACATCAAAATGTAGGAAAATTGAAAAAAGCTGATCACTCCAATATAGCTTGGACAAGAGGAGTGGCAATGCTTTAGTAAAACATCACAGCCGGTAGTCTAAATTGGTTCCTGTAGACAAGTTGAACTGCAGAGCAGCTGCTCCTCAGCCGTGATCAAGAATTCCCCAGTGCTTAAGCACCTTAGCCTCCATGCCGTCCAATATATCTTCAGCGTGGTTGCGCATCATAAGGCGAATATCAGCAGCCATTGTGTCGAATAGAATTGTCTTAGCCCGGCTGCTGTGTTCAAAAGTCCTCCTGTTACGCTCACGCCACAAATGCCACACCATAACCGCGAGCAAAGTTTTAGCCAGAAGACTCAGTACCCCTGTATGCCCAAATGTAGATTCAAAATATTCACATGTAGCTTGTAGGGAGAGCTCCTGGGGGCCGGAAGCACATAATTTTAGCATTGCTCTCTGGAAAACATAAGAAGAGTAAGCACATTGGAAGAAGATATGATCAATAGTTTCTAATTTACCTTCCTCACAGAGGCAACAATCTGTAGAGGAATTCAGTCCCCATCTTGCAAGAGTGTCACGAGTAAGAAGTTTTACTTTGAAAGCCCGGAGGAGGGACAAGGACATCTTAGGGACATAATTTTTGTACCAAATCAGCCTATAGAAGGGGAATGACGCCCCTTTAATCCGGATATTATCCCAAGCTTCCTTGAATTTGAACTGCTGGCTTGGCTTCCATTCCCAAGTATCTGAACCGAACCCCAATTTATATTGCAAAAGCATAGGCATTATCTGATGAATAGTCGGATCATCATTCCAACTATTTCCACTCCAATAATCTCGAACCCACCTTCTACTAGCTCCATCTGGAATGGCATAAAGGTTTTTGAGGGGCCCACACGGCAACCAGTTATCATGCCAGAATAGTGTGTTGCTACCATCTCTTACCTTCCTCATAAAAAGCTTTTCAGAAAAATTTCTACATTTTAAAAGAAATTTCCAGGTACCCGAATGTAAGATAGATCCTTTGGTTTCGAAGAAGAAATCCACTTCTTTATATTTGACCCTCATATAATTAGCCCATAGTCCTTTAGACTTCATTAATCTCCAGGTAAGCTTAATACCTGAAGCCATATTAAGATCAGATAACAGTCTGAGACCGACTCCTCCTTCAGGCTTGGGTTTGCAATAGTCCTGCCATGCCCAAGTCTTAGTAGATCCCCAAATGAAGTTCCTACATAATGAGGTAAGGAC
Organism: Scilla litardierei; assembly: GCA_030789695.1. NCBI lineage: Eukaryota > Viridiplantae > Streptophyta > Magnoliopsida > Asparagales > Asparagaceae > Scilla > Scilla litardierei. Next base: position 85,500,982 of record CM061131.1, on the reverse strand, counting down.
TCGAGTAACGGTAGAGGGGATTCTGTACACTTGCAACCAGAAGGCGATCATCCCATAGACCACAGTTCTCACTAACTCAATCCTTCCTGCAATAGATAACGAAGTAGTAGCCCAACCGCTCATCCTCTTTTTGCATTTATCAATTAGTCTGCTATACATAATGGTTTTAGGATATGTGGATGACAGTGGAAGACCCAAGTATGTGGTGATGGTAGAAGCCTGTTTCACTCCAATATAATCAGCAAGAGACTGTGGGTCATTTACCCCTTTAGTAAAAATAGCCACACTTTTGCCCCAGTTTGTTTCCAGGCCCGTTAAATATTTGAAGTCCTCCAACAGAATTCTGAGACCGTTAAAGGATCTTAGATTAGCCCGATAGAACACTAGCAGGTCATCAGCAAATAAAAGATGTGAAATAGCTCCTGATCGTCTCATAGGTTGCATGGAACCACAAGTAATGGAATTAGCCAGAAGAAGAGAAAATGATTCCATCACGATTACAAATAAAAATGGTGATAAAGGATCACCTTGCCGCAATCCTCTGTTTCCTTTGAAGAACCCAACAGGAGAGCCATTTACCATCACAGAAAAGGAAGGTGTAGTTATACATTCTTGGATCCATCTGATAAAGGTATACCCAAATCCCATCTGGTGTAGAATGAAGTAAACAAACTCTCTGTTCACGCTGTCAAATGCTTTCCTGAGGTCAAGCTTGATGCAGGCTCGGGCACCCATAGGGTTACTGAAATCTCTAATCTGCTCATGGGCCAATAAAGAGCAATCAGAGAGGAGTCTACCTTGGAGGATGGTAGCTTGGTTGGGAGATACAAGATCGTGGATAATCAACTTCAGTCTGTTGCAGATGATCTTACTAATAATCTTATAAGTGATATTACAGCAGGCAATCAGCCTGTAGTCCCCTAAAGTGGAAGCATTAGAACCTTTAGGAACCAAAGTCAAGAAAGTGTGATTCACCTGACGTAGTAAGGATCCAGTTCTGAAAAAAGATTGGATTGCTGCCACAACATCATTTCCAATTAGTCCCCAATGGTGCTGGAAGAAGAAACCATTGAACCCATCAGGGCCAGGGGCTCTGTTAGAGCCAATTTGGAAAACAGCTTCCTTTATTTCATTATAAGAGGCCATTCTCTCTAGCTATACAGCAGCTTCAGCGGTAAATTTCCTCTTAGGTACTAGCTTAGGAAACACGTGTCAATAATGGGATTGATTGTATAGACGTTCATAGTAGTTTGAGGCATCAGATTTCAGCTCATCAAAAGATTTGGATTGGTCTCCATTAACATCCACTAGGTGGCTTAAGTTGTTATGGCACTGTCGACTTCTCATAGAGTTATAAAAGAATTTTGTATTCTTATCGCCAAGCTCCAACCAATCTTGTCTGCTCTTTTGACGATACATCTCCTCTTCAGCAGCTAGAAGGTTTGCAAGCTCCTTAGTGAGACTGCGTTCCCTAGCCTGAAGATTATGGTCAGAATGGATGGAAGTGTTTGCCGTCACCTCTACAAGTGACTCACGGCAAAGGGTGATATTATTACTGTCATGAACCCTCCTGGACCAGTGACGAAGCTCATTTTTAACCCTTTTCAATTTTTGAGACAGGATGAACATGCCAGTACCCTAGGCATGTTCACTCGAAACAGCTTCAACGATGTCATAGTAACCTGGCAATTTGACCCAATGGTTGAAGAATTTGAAAGGCTTCGGGTCAGAGTGTACCTGAGTGTGGAGATGAACAATCATTGGTGAATGATCACTGGTTTCAGGGTGTAGATATTCGAAGTAGGAGTGGGGAAGCTTATCAATCCAAATATCATTACTCAGAATACGATCCAGTTGAGCAGAAATACGGTCATTTCCTATACGCCAGTTGCACCAGCTGAACCGATATCCAGTGCTCTTGAGTTCCTGTAATTGACAATCTCTAGCACAATTGCTGAAGTCATTGCCCATGCTAGCATCCAGCCTACGTCCCCCTAACTTATCTTTGGCATGCAGGACGCAGTTGAAGTCCCATCCTACCAACCATGCAGTATTAGCGGCAATATTGGTGGCAGCAAAGTCCTTTAGTTGCTTCCAAAACTCCAGACGATCGATCCTGGAATTAGACCCATAGACCCCCGTCAAAACAAACTCAAATCCCCCGACATTAATACATCGGACATTAATCTATTGGGGGGAAGAAACAATAGTAGAAGGCTGCCATATAGACTGGTCAAAGCCCATCAGAATTCGACCACCCTTATGCAAATCAAAGTTGGAGACAGAAATCCAATTCTTTGGCAAGACAAATTTGTTCATGGCAGCCGAGGATTGAAGCTTGGTTCAAGGAGCACAACAATAGATGGCTTGGTCTTCTTCATTCTGTCTCTCAAGTCCCTACGCCGCAAAGGATTATTCATCCCTCTTGTATTCCAGAAGAGTATACTCATTGAGATAGTGAGTGGTTGAGTGCCCCAACTTCCTTCAGCCTGGAGCTTTTTCGAGTTACCGTTTTAGCCTGAGGTTCCTGAAATTGGGCATGTTTCAGCCTTCCTGAGGGTGCCAATTCCCGAAGAAGTTCAGCTTGTTCAGCCTCCCATTCTGGGTTGTCAATAACCGTGACCTCCGGGATGCAATCAAAATCTCTATCGAGTTGCTCATCAAGAAGAGAGGCAGCAGCTACAACATACTTAGGCGTAGAGGAAGAATTCAAGTGTTTTGCAGAATTACCAGAATCACTAGCATCCCCCGAAGTTACATCCCCCGGATTAATGTTATGCCGCTTAACATTAGATCTAGCTGGAATCTCCCCCGGAGTAGAAGAGTGCAGGATGGCTGAATTCTCCCCCGGATCAGTAGTGTGCAGTGTGGTTGATGCCTCCATAGAATCAGCAGTGGCTAGGATAGTCGATGGAGAGGGCAGAATGGGGAAGACTTTAATTGCAGGGGTATTCAGGAGATGCACGACCTTCAAACAGCACACCATCCGCTTAAGCCTCTTCAACCAAAGTGGAACCCTGTCATCTAGCTTGCCCAGGGCCTTGCCATAAGTTTCACCAACAGCCTCAGCATTAACCGGACCAACACTGTGCCCCAGTACAGGATTGGCCGAAATCATAGAGGCATGCTCTGCATTTTTACCTTGGAGTGGACATTGTTTATCCATATGCCCGAAACAGACACAATGGCTGCAACGTGGTGGTTCCCCCTCATACTTGACCTCATTAGATAATTTTGAACCATCATCCAGCTCAATTTTTACAAATTGCGGCAATGGCATCTTCGATTCAACCTAAACCAGACACCTAGCAAAAGTGATTCTTTCCAGCTTAGAAGTTGCTCGATCCAAGCACAGTGGGACGCCTATAACCGAACATAGGATGTTTAGGACAGCCAGATTTAACATATTTAGAGGGATCCCATGGAGCTGCACCCAAACTGGAATTGATGTTAATATATCACGATCATGTCGAAGATTAGGGCTCCATCGTTTCAGGACCACCAGTCGCCGTCAAAGAGCCAAGGGTCTCCATGTAGTATTATATCGCAATCCTCCTTAGATTCGAAACGGAAGTAGAAAAATCCGTTGTCTTTAGTGTAGATTTGAACTCTCTGTCGGGGCTTCCAGAGCCTCTCCTGCCACGAGAGGATCTGCCTGTAGAGTGGGATTTCACCAAGTACATACCCAACCAGCGTGAACTCCCAATATTTTGAACCCTTATCCAAAAGCTCTGTAGGAACCCTGGCAACAAACGAGCCATCTTCACAGATTTTGGGTGGGACGAAGGACATTCCCATCGAGTCCCCATACTTACGGCGATTAGAGCAAACCTCAGACCAAGACATCTTTGCCGCTGTAGGATTGATGTTAATTGTTGCTGGAGCTCTCAGCGGAATTTTGTCAAACACCTTGGCTGCAATCCCCCCCAATGTTCTAGTGTTAACAGAAGAAGGTCTTAACTCTCCATAAGCCCTCCTGCCCTGGCGATTGCCCTGGAAAGAACCCTGTTTCATTCCTCTATTGAACGCCTCTTTGGATTTGGGGTGCCTCCGCTGAACAAGTTTCCATCCTTCATCCTGTCGCTTCTCGCCAGGACCAAAGTTGTTGCCGGTTTGTTTTAGGTCACTGTGTTCGATTGAAGTTGATGGCCGCTGTGATCCTAGCCTCTTCCCATCGCTTGGTACAGGCCCGCCGGAGACATGTGAAGGGCCGGCTCCTGGATCGCCTTCGAATACCCTCCGCAATAAACACATCGCAAAAAATCCTTTTATGAAATTGGGCCTCTACCTGAAATTCATATAGATCAAGTGGAACCTGATCTAATAGATCAGGTGAAATACACAAAAAGGTTGGCCCTGACTGGCGCCCCGTTTACGGTATGGGCACGGTGTCGTTTTACCGCAAGTGCACGGTTAGTGTAGGGTGCGGGTTTATCGAACTCAGGGAGGTGGATGGCTTGAGTGGCTACTAGCCTCGCCTAGGTTGTGCTAGCTACGCAGATAATGTGGTGGAAGAGTAGAAATAAAAGAAAGAAATGAAAAAGACACGAAATGAATCCCCGCCAACACGGGCTAGAGCACTCATGCCACTTGGCATTTGACTTGACCCAGGGTGAGACATTGCCCCAAAAGGTGGTACCTAGCGTCCATGGCCCGATATTCCTGTCAATGCCAAGCACGCTAGGCCTACCTGGTTCCGGACGGTGGGCATTCCCATGTCCATTAACACCTTCCGCAACCGGGAGCATTAAGGCCACAATGATATCTCCCAACACTTCATCCAAGCCGCTCCCGCGTGCGAGGACTCGATGTCAACGCTCGGGGCGTGAGCTATGGCTAGGGAGTCAACCGCCAAGTTTATTCCCCCTTGGCCCGACGGTCAAAGGCGGTCTTTCTCCCGCCAATGACAATGAAACACCCCCGCGTAACCCTAATGGCCAAATAGGTCAAATGTGATTTCTAGCAATACATCGAAGTGGATCTTGACTGTACAAGCACCGGACCCCAACCCCCAACACAACTAGTGTGTCGTCGTACGAATTGGACCCAGATTGCTAGAAATCCCCATTGACGCATTTCATCGAACACATGCCATGCAACCAAGTCAAATGAAACAACCCAAGCATCAATCCTACCCTAACCCGTATTAGGGTTCATCAACACTACTCCATGGTGAGAAACATAAAAACAAGCAAAACAAATAACATACGAACATTCACCATTGAGCAAAATGAAAACAACATAATACAATAGAAAATGAGAGAAGAAAAATACTTATCTTGATTCGAATCCAACAATCCGGTACAAGATTTATTGAGCAAAGACCTAATCTAATCTACCCTAAGCTTCACAAGAGAAGGGGCAAAAAGCCCTAGAAAAACTGAGGAAGAATCCCCTCAAGTCGTGCCCCCATCCTCTATTTATAAACCCCTTAAAAACCCTCTTGGGTCGGGTTCAGAACTGTCAAAAAAGGCCTACCCGATCGGGTGGAAACTCACCCGATCGGGTGGAATAAATAGAGAGCTCAAATTCGCAGAAACAGATCTCACCCGGTCGGTTGACAAGTCAACCGATCGGGTAAAATGAAATTCCAGACTGCAGCCAGTTTCAGCACATAGCTGCGCTCAGAAAATTCCAGAAAAATCTAGAAAAATAGGATTTGGGCATGCGACCTATCGTTGGAAAGCTAACGACGATGCCGACGCTAGAAAAATAAGAGATCACCCAAAATCCTTCTGGAATGATAGCAGATCTTCAATGAATGAGCAGCGGTGCGCGAAAGGGGATGAAAAGGCCACCCGATCGGTTGAAATGTCAACCGATCGGGTGAGCAGCTTGTTGCTTAGGCTGTCGCCTTCGGGAGCATCAACCGGGCACAGAGGAGAGCGGGTGGCGTGATCGGGTCATCCTTCGGAGGAATCGGCTACAGATGAACCGATCGGGTGAAGGTCACCTGATCGGTTGGAATTCAGCTCCATTTTCCCGAGAACTCTGTTGGGATGAACCGGTCGGCGAACCGATCGGTTGACCTTGCGCTTCACTCCAGCTTCAGTCTGGGTCGGATATGCATGCATCACCCGATCGGTTGGCTGTGTCCAACCGATCGGGTGGGGGCTGAAAAGTGGCAATCTTCGTCGTTTGACCCCCTGGATCACGCGTGACTCCTCCCGTTGCTCCGGGGACTCAGATTATCGTCGTTTTATGTCCCAAATGCTGTAAATTCCTGCAAATATACAAAAAAACATGGAAAAGTGAAAGAAAACAAGAAAATACAAGAAAACACGAGAAAACAAATAAAAGACGGTGGAAAATACGGAGAAACACGGAAGAAAACGTGCGCAAATATATGAAATATAAACGCACGTCAAAATCCCCCATGCTGAACTCTTCCTCGTCCTCGAGGAAGACGAGTGAGAGTAGGAGCTCGGAGAGAGAAAATAGAGAGAAAGAGAGAAAAAGAGAACTCTAAATCCTAAATCGCCCGTAAGGGCCAACAAAATCAAACACGCCACACGAAGCAAGCATACGACAAAACACAACACTAAACCAAGGAATGTGAGTCCAAACAAGTGACGTGGGCCCACGCGGTGAAGCGCGAGTGAGCGTGGTCGTGTGCTAGCAAACGGTATCACTATCTACATTGTGCAATAAAGCTCGATATACACAAATCCAAGATATGACCCAAATATCGACTCGAATTGAATTAAGCGGTGAATATATGGTTCAAGCATGCATGAGAATAGAGAGAGAATCGAAACATATCATGCGTCAGGGACTCCACAACTAGGGTTAAGGAAATCACCACACTATAGCCAAGATAATAGCTAAAAAGTTCCTAAGCTAAGTGTTTTCGAAACCGATGGGGGTTGAGATGATGTGGAGAAGAACACTCGGTGCAAATTCTCGCCTTCCCTTTATTCTCGGTAGATAGGAAAAATATTCACACTTGACTTTTTGGGTTTTGGGTATTTGTATTTTCTTTTTAAATTTTGGGCTATACAAAATTTTTCTTTTCTTTTCTTTTTGGGTTTTTCTTTTCTTTTCTCTTTTTTGGATTTTTGGGTTTTTGGCTATACACGTGTGTACTCTCCCAAGTGGGAGAACGGTACACGACGAGGGGATTTGCACCAAGTAAAACAAAAAAGAAGTCGGAATCTAAACACTTGGGCAAAGGAAACTATTCTCGCTAAATAGAGCATGGGCTAAATGGGTTATCCTAGTCCTTAATTGTGGAATCCCGACACATATGAAATGAAGCGTACGATATATATATAGCATGCAGAAGAAGCAGACAGTAGAAACAAATACCGCATATTCAGATCGAAGCATGATAATCTAGGGGTCATTCCTGGACATGTATATAAAGTAAAATCACAAAGTAGAAGCACACCACACGGTTAGGCACGACACACGACTCACAAAAAAGCTAAGTGGACCCACGATGCGTGAAATGCAAGAGGACTCGAAATCCTAGGGTTAGTGAATGTGATGCTAGGTGATAGGTGTGTGTGATTTTTTTTTTGGCGATTCATCATAGGGTTCATCTCTAGGAGAAAGAGATAAAAAGAAGAAAAGAAAAAGAAAAACACGAAGAAAAACGACTCAAATAATGAAGAAAAAGAGACAAATGACGCACGAAGTGCGACTCCCCCAAGCTGAAACTTGCATTGTCCTCAATGCAATAGTAGTGAATACGGGAGGGCAATGAAAATGTAGGGGAGTTACGCACCGACACAAAAAATGAAAAACACGAAAAATACACGAACGAAACTGGAAAATAAAGAAAAAGAAACATACAAAATAAAAGATATAAAACGCAATGAAGGACTCAAAGACACAAACACACGACAACGACACACGAAAACATGCACACAAAAGTCGATTTTCCCCAAGCTGAACATGAAAATGCTAGCAAACTGATATGATCAATGTGATGCAGAAATATGCTAGGGGAAAATCGGAAAAGAAAGAAATCAGAATGCAGGAGAGACAGTCTGCTCGTTCTCCTCGGAAGAGGATGTGGGGTGAAATGATAGAAGGGCACGACATGATGGGTTATTATGATGCAAAAGCAAATCCTAGATACGCTCCCCTCGCTAATGAGAGGAGACGAGATTATTCAAATCTAAACTAGAAAGGGGTAAAATTTTACACTACTGGATTAGGATACACCTGAGCATAGGCGGATCCAAGATCTGAAGTGGGGCAGGCAGCTGCTCTAACTGCTCCTTCTGTGGCTCCGCCAGAAGCGCTGTGCCACGTGTGCCGATGGACCCAAGCAATGCACCTCCAAGCATCCCTCGTAGGTGTCCACCTGTGACCTGCAAAGGACGAGGTGCATTAGTCCATGGCAAGAAATTATTTCCCAAAATAAATGTATCACAGAGATAATCGTCAACATGAGATGGAAAAATAATAAAAGGGTGACGAATACTCCCTGAGAATGGATCGCTATCCTCCGTACTAGTGACGACCGAATTCTCGCTCTCCATGAGAAGTGGCTTTCCAGGTAGTGACGCACCGCAGCATACCTCAAGGGAAGTAGATCCTGTGTCCTGCGAGAGATATGGCGTGTCAAAAATATATGAGTCTAAAGAAATAGGACGTGAAAAGCGAGACTCAAATGTGGAGTGAGAGTGAGTATGAAAATCTCCCTGAATAGGGGCAATATGCTCAAGTAGATGCTCAGCCGCAGAAGAAGTGGAGCGTGACGGTAGAGGTAGATGTGGCTCGGGCTCCATGAAGTGGATGATCGTATCCAAGCCCGCATGCACATCCTCCTCGACGATATGCTCATGCTCCTCCATCTGCCCGATGTCCTGAATGACATCCTCATGGTTGACCACCGACCAAGGAGGAAGCTGTGACAGAGATGGCTCTGGAGGTGGATGTGGAGCGGACCCCTCGTATGTGGTCGTGGTGTCCTCGTCCTCACGCACATCCTCCTCGCCGGTATGCATAATCTCTGTAAACTCCTCAGTGATCTTATAGGACTCATGTGGGGTATCCAAATCAAGACAAGAAGTCTCTCCCACAGATCCTATAGAAATCACCCCATCCTCACTATCATCATCAAAAAATGCTTCGTCATCCAAGTGGTAGTGATGGAAAAATGGGGTATCGGCTTGAGATGTGTCTATGGTGGCCGATGGCATGGTGGTCTCAACCATGAAAGTGGGTATATTCTCTCCTTCATCCCCTCTCCTCGGTGTCGGCTCGGTGATTGGTACCATCAATTTTTGTAATATTTGGCCTTGGTTAAACATGGCACTTTCAAGGAGAGACACGAGGCATGATTCTTCTTGTGTTTGTGGAGGGGTATAAGGTTGAGGAAATGGATGGGAGGTGTTTGGGCTAAGGTTGTGGGAAAATGATTGGCCTTGGGGTGGGGGGAGGCTCTCAAGCGTAAATGGGCAATCATAATACACGTGCCCCGCCATCCCACAAGTCTCACAAACCACAACTGGATAAGGATCGTATCCTCCCATCTGAGCATCGAAATTTGATCTCCACATGGTAATATCAAAGATACCTGGACAACAAAAATAAGAAAACTAGAGAGGAGCGTCAATAGCACAAGAGAATAACAAAAATATAATATAATAGTGGGGGAAAAATTTCTTGGTTATTGAATATGTTTTTTTTTAAAAAGAAATTTTTTTTGTTTTTATGCGTAGTCTAACGAACCCAAGCTAAGCTAATATCAAACCGAACGCCTCCCCGGCAACGGCGCCAAAAACTTGACCGGCGCCCCGTTTACGGTATGGGCGCGGTGTCGTTTTACCGCAAGTGCACGGTTAGTGTAGGGTGCGGGTTTATCGAACTCAGGGAGGTGGATGGCTTGACTGGCTACTAGCCTCGCCTAGGTTGTGCTAGCTACGTGAATAATGTGGTGGAAGAGTAGAAATAAAAGAAAGAAATGAAAAGGACACGAAATGAATCCCCGCCAACACGGGCTAGAGCACTCATGACACTTGGCATTTGACTTGACCCAGGGTGAGACATTGCCCCAAAAGGTGGTACGTAGCGTCCATGGCCCGATATTCCGGTCGATGCCAAGCACGCTAGGCCTACCCGGTTCCGGACGGTGGGCATTCCCATGTCCATTAACACCTTCCACAACCGGGAGCATTAAGGCCACAATGATATCTCCCAACACTTCGTCCAAGCTGCTCCCGCGCGCGAGGACTCGATGTCAACGCTCGGGGCGTGAGCTATGGCTAGGGAGTCAACCGCCAAGTTTATTCCCCCTTGGCCCGACGGTCATAGGCGGTCTTTCTCCCGCCAATGACAATGAAACACCCCCGCGTAACCCTAATGGCCAAATAGGTCAAATATGATTTCTAGCAATACATCGTAGCGGATCTTGACTGGACAAGCACCGGACCCCAACCCCCAACACAACTAGTGTGTCGTCGTACGAATTGGACCCAGATTGCTAGAAATCCCCATTGACGCATTTCATCGAACACATGCCATGCAACCAAGTCAAATGAAACAACCCAAGCATCAATCCTACCCTAACCCGTATTAGGGTTCATCAACACTACTCCATGGTGAGAAACATAAAAACAAGCAAAACAAATAACATACAAACATTCACCATTGAGCAAAATGAAAACAACACAATACAATAGAAAATGAGAGAAGAAAAATACTTATCTTGATTCGAATCCAACAATCCGGTACAAGATTTATTGAGCAAAGACCTAATCTAATCTACCCTAAGCTTCACAAGAGAAGGGGCAAAAAGCCCTAGAAAAACTGAGGAAGAATCCCCTCAAGTCGTGCCCCCATCCTCTATTTATAAACCCCTCAAAAACCCTCTTGGGTCGGGTTCAGAACTGTCAAAAAAGGCCCACCCGATCGGGTGGAATAAACAGAGAGCTCAAATTCGCAGAAACAGATCTCACCCGGTCGGTTGACAAGTCAACCGATCTGGTGAAATGAAATTCCAGACTGCAGCCAGTTTCAGCACATAGCTGCGCTCAGAAAATTCCAGAAAAATCTAGAAAAATCGGATTTGGGCATGCGACCTATCGTTGGAAAGCTAACGACGATGCTGACGCTAAAAAAATAAGAGTTCACCCAAAATCCTTCTGGAATGATAGAATATCTTCAATGAATGAGCAGCGGTGCGCGAAAGGGGACGAAAAGGCCACCCGATTGGTTGAAATGTCAACCGATCGGGTGAGCAGCTTGTTGCTTCGGCCGTCGCCTTCGGGAGCATCAACCAGGCACAGAGGAGAGCGGGTGGCGTGATCGAGTCGTCCTTCGGAGGAATCGGCTACAGATGAACCGATCGGGTGAAGGTCACCTGATCGGTTGGAATTCAGCTCCATTTTCCCGAGAACTCTGTTGGGATGAACCGGTCGGCGAACCGATTGGTTGACCTTGCACTTTGCTCCAGCTTCAGTCCGGGTCGGATACGCATGCATCACCCGATCGGTTGGCTGTGTCCAACCGATCGGGTGGGGGCTGAAAAGTGGCAATCTTCGTCGTTTGACCCCCTGGATCACGCGTGACTCCTCCCGTTGCTCCGGGGACTCAGAATATCGTCGTTTTATGTCCCAAATGCTGTAAATTCCTGCAAATATACAAAAAACATGGAGAAGTGAAAGAAAACAAGAAAATACAAGAAAACACGAGAAAACGAATAAAAGACGGCGGAAAATACGGAGAAACACGGAAGAAAACGTGCGCAAATATATGAAATATAAACGCACGTCAGGCCCTAACAAGTATAAGTTAATATTGGGCTTGTACTTTCCACCTGTTTTTGTATTGGCACCTGATCTATTAGATCAGTGCCATCTTTTCTATATTAAATCATATATATATATATATATATATATATATATATTATAAAACAGGGATGTTATAATGGGTTACTGGATAAGAGATATTAGATAAGAGTTGAGAAATTGGGATAAGAGAATTTGGGTAATACAATTTGGATAGAGAATTTGGTTAAGACAAGAGAAATTGAATAAGAGAAATTGGGAGAAGAGAAATTGATATGATAAAAGCTGACTAGGACAAAGTTTTGGGATAAGGTTTGGATAAAATTTGGGGGGGGGGAATTTCAATTTCATGGTTTGAATTTTGGGGTAACAGAGTTGGGGGGAAATACATTGAAAACCCCATTGTATTTCTCTCTTCAACTCGCGCCTCTCTCTCTCCCCCCACTGTTCTCCATTATTTCTCTATCTCCCCCTAAAACTTAATTTGCTTCGGCCTCCCACAGGTACTCCTTCCCAACGCCATCAAGTCCGACTCTCTTACCTCCAACGACAACTTCATCGTCGAGCTTACCTCCACCGGAGGAGTAATCGCTTCTCGAGGGTTTTGGGGATGCTTGGGCGTGATCTGAATGAAGTAATTAAAGTACATGTGAGTCTATACAACATCCCAAAAAAGGTTTTAAAAACCCGGCCAAAAAGACCCCCCCCCTCTCTACGCACAGAGCATCTCTCAGAGAATCTCAAAGGTTCGAACTTTTTCATTCTCTCTTGCCCTTCTCCCTTCTTTTCATCGAATTGAACTTTCACCTCATCTTTTTTCATCATAAGGGTTTGAGAGAGTTTTGAGGAGCAGAGCAGGGATGAAAGGATGCCACCTACTGCTTATTTCCAGCACACACCCTCAGGATTCCATCATATCCCCAGCTGATAGAGAGAGGTATAAATTTTTTTTGGGTTCTCAATCTTTTTCGACCAAAAATTTTTCATGTGTATTGAAGATTTGTGTTCTTTTGTTGTGGGGTTTTCAACCATAATAATTCATACATGAATTTTGATTCCTTTAGTCTTTGCGGATTATATTTGAGAAGATGATGAGCAGTTATCAATCATTTTCAACCATAATAATTCATACATGAATTGTGATTCCATGGAGATCCGGCAACTAGCTTCTACACGGCCCATAACAGACGTTGGTGGATATTCTGGTATAGATATTTGATGAACATAAGCATGAATTTCATGTTTACCAACCTGTTAAGTGTTTAGATTGATAAGATACATTATTCTGGTATAGATATAAATGATGGTTTAATTATGACATATTATAAACCTGTTAACTAACCTCTACACTTCCCAAGTCATTACTTGGGGATTATGGAATTATCTTGGACATATTGGAACGATGAACAGAATAGAAAAACATATGAAATTAAGTAATCTGATTGGATTCCAGTTTACAGGGATGAAGGTTTTTAAACTTTATTAATTAGATAGTTGGAAGATGAAATTTGTTTTGTAGTACGTTTATACTAAACTAATGATGCAATTGTTTCGGGTAGAATTATTATTATCAATCATCCCTAATTTTATAATATTAATTTGCACCAACGGATATGATATAATATAGTCTACTATGTAGTGCATGCATTTATATTCAACAAATCAATACATAAATGAAGAAATTAGTAGGCCACTATACTAGTTCTAGATTACAAGTGAGCAAGCCAGATTCTCATTTGTGATTAGTATCAAACATTCTCTTCTATTAGCATACTATCAGTTAAAGGCTTAAAGGTGAGAACATGATCTTTGTGATGATCAGTTAACAAACTAATATGAAAACAGACAAGATTTCAGTCATATTTATTGTTTTTATATCCATTTTCATTGCATTATTGTTGGTATCATCTGTGAGCATTAAAGAATCTTGGCAATAATTTTGTATACAATGTATGTATTGTATTAAGATCTCTGTATGAACTACTGTAGCGCATGGGGTATGTTGCTTTGTATGATACTGTTTCTAGATTACTTCAATAATAAAAAATCTGACAAGTCATCAAAGCAATAGAAATCAGTTTCATGACTGCCCTCCGAAATCTTGCACTGGATTTCATCATGAACAAGTGGCGATTGGCTTATTGCAGAGGTTGGGTCAGAAAATCAAATGTCAGTTCTGATGTTTGAATGCTTTGCAAATGTAAGATACATTGTAAATGTTTATAATAGTTCATTTTTAACAACATGTTAATTAATCACAAGAAATCTTATTTCCCTCAATCTTATTCCATTCATTCACTTCTAAAAATGCCGAAGGAAAAAAGAAAAAAGAAAAAAGAAAAAAGAAAGTGAGAATCCTCGGCTTTGTCTCTCATTGCATATCTCTCTCTTGGCAACTTGGAATGTGCACCAAATGCCCAAGTTCTGAATTGGTTCTTGCTCTTGGATTGGACCCTTATTTTTTGCAACTTCGTCGTGTATTCGTCTACATTTTTGCGTGGATTAGTTGTGAGCATCAATGCATTTGTTTAAGAGTTGAAGCAGACAAAGCCTCATGCGGGGGAGGTGGATTCCCCATTAGACTAATATTTAAGCAGAAAGAAACAGATGGTGTATGCATTTTAGCATTTTATTTGTTGTCTTGATACAAGAAAGAAACATATGGTGTCCCCTTGATAAGCTTTGGGGGACTTATGCTGTCATGGATCGGTTGAAATGCCATATGTTATTGAAGGTGAAATTGGGTGATGAAATATCTCTCAAGTTGTCCGGGTGAGGCTCAACTAAGATTACGCTTTTGTAGCACTATGGCATTGGTGTGTGATCGAGGTTTTATCTGATTTCAGGGTACTTTTTGTTGGTTTCCGGTTTCTTTCGAACTGGGGGGGGGGGGGCGGTTGTTATGCCTCCTCCGCCGTGTGTTGGCATGTCATTTAAATCATGTTAGTCAATGCATGGAAGTAGATTTAATGTTGATGCACTTTTGTCGTAACATACATGTCCATATGTTTAAATGTACGTTGTGTTCATAGTTAAGGTGAGCATTACTTGTATCATTTGGAGGTTCCGACATATGGAAATGAGATCAGATGTGCCCGTGAGAGAAACCACGGCTGCCAAATTTGCTCTGGAAGAAACGGGCGTGATAAAGGCCAGAGCGAATGCGAAAGATGCTGCAGGGGAGGATGCGCAACCTCTTTCAGAACCCCGGATATGGAGGAGGAAGACAGGACTCCATCTATTCTTCTTGAACATAAGGTATTGATGAGCAGTTTGCTCAGTTCGTGTTGTATGTTCATTTGGAATCAATGTTTTTGCTTTCTTGGGCTAATATTGCAGCTGATACTTTAACCATAAATCAATGGACAGGCGTATCTACAAATTGGATGAACTAGGATCAGAGATTGCACAGGTTGGCAGCTGATCCGCTTGCTTCTCTGGTGGATACTGCTTTTATCGGCCAAATAGGTTTGCTAGCCTTGCTCTCCTCTTCTACTTGAGCATTTGGCTCTGAATAATGCAGATCTTTTACAGTAACATATTGATATATATTTTGCGACATATATTTTGACCACCGATAAAACTGCGAAAGCATGTAAGATCATCTACTAATTGGTTATTAATTGTATTCAAGTAGTTTTCAGTCCCATTCGAATAACTTTGTAAATAATGCAGAATGCTAACTGCCAATGAATAATACCAAATTCAACTACTTCATGCTAACTGCTCAATTACCATTACATTTGATCCCCTTTACTTTATCTTTTGGAATAGCTGCTCCTTCATTGTACTACTTTTATTTGGATGTTAGGTATGAGCATATGAAATAACTAAGAATCATATTTATATCCTCATGTTCAAGATGGCACATTATTTTGGTTTGTTCTATGATTATTTCTGTCTAATTATAGAAATTTCACAAAAGGGCAAGCCTATCTCTTCTAATATTCTGATATTCATTTCATCATTTGTACAGTCCTTCCATTAATTTGTGTTTAAGATGTGATAGGTAATGACATTATACAGAAAAAGAGATTAGGTTGGGTGGCTGCATGTTTTGGTTTAAGATGAGAGAGTACTCTACATATTTAAGATGCCCATGTTTCAGTTTAGACATTTTCATATATGCATGGTTTGGTTTTCATGATTCATATTACTTGATAGAATTTTATGGCACTCTATTCATTCCTTCTTTAATCCTCATCCCATCTTCAATTATGTCAGTCACACAATTTTACAGCATGAAAAATAACTTGTGTGCTTTCATGCATACTTTCCAAGAATGAGCACATATACACTTTCACAGAAGCCAATCATCGTTAGTTTCTCTAACACATGAAACCAGTAAGCTGCAAGAATCAAAACAAGAAAGAAATTCATTTGGATGCATTAAGAGATATATATGTGTTGTAAAAAGGAGATAAGATGGTCAGTATCACTGTGGATCACAGCATAACAATAGATCAAAGATAGTATTTGATCAGAAAATGAAATACAACAAAAGTTACAACTCATGCCACGTGATAGCACTACTCTAATTATATGTACTTTGTAGCTAGAGGCCTCTTCATTTTCAGAAGGAGACTATCTGAGCGGGAAAAGAACATATGAAAGCTACTATATTTGGAGGAAGCATAAATTCGAATATATGCTATTACTAAAGCAACTCCTTTTGGCAGGTCATTAAATTTATTGGCGGCCGATCAACCCAAGCAAGGGATCCGCTGGTTTAAAGTCTATAAAGCAAGCAAGGGCTTTGTTATATTTGCAGGTTAAAAAACAGAGATCAGGAGCGTTTGCTAACAAGTAAGTGCACGATGCATTTTCTTTTTTTATTTGCATTGGAAATATACAATGCGATCAAAATGTATACACTTGATGTTTTGTTTTGTGATAGATAGATGACTGAAGCTCTTCTTCTTGAAACCTAAACCTCTGTATATCCTGACAAATGGGGGCTAACATTAAGCTAGCTAGCTGCCTATATAGATGGTGCATTTACCCTCCCTTCTGTTTATTTACTCCTCTTCCTATCTCTCCCCTCCCTTGCCTTCAAGATTTGATCCATCAGCATCAGGCACGGGGTTTAGTGGCATGCATCACTTCCATTAATAAGTGTGTGAAGAAGACTGATGAAAAGTGAGAAGCACTGGGTTAACTGCCCACAGATTTTCTATGTTTCATGTGTGCAATTAATCGCCCACAAAGTTTAAGCTTTCACCAATTCAACACAACTGTTTGTGGATAAAATTTTCTAAGCTTATGGTCTTTTGCCATTATATAAAGACAAGGGCAGAGCCAGGAATTATTTCCACCCTGGGCTACCGACTAAATACAAAAGGGGTGCGGATTAGTTTTGGATAAGTGATTTTGACAGTTGGTGTGCTACAATGCCTAATGGCAAGCGTTTTAGACAGATTTTATGTCGGGGAGAGAGGGTTTGTGGTGATATAGATTTTGCCTTTTCTTTTATTTTTGTTAATATGCTCGGTTTTGAATCTTATTGGCACAAGTTTTTTTCGCTTTTTGGGTTGATATCATAATTAGATGTTGATATCCCAAAGCTATAGTTGAAATATCCCAAAGCTATAGTTGAAATAATTTGATAAACAATTAGATGTTTTGTGTTTCTGATATGCTTTATCATTCCAATTTTTTCAAGAATTGTTATAGAACCTATCTTTCTAAATATCTGAATACTTCAATATCTTGCATTTTTATCACGTCTTGCATTTTTGCCAGTTTATTCGCAAGTGATATCAACATGTAACTTTTTTAGCATCATGTTGAAAACAAGAACAACAAATGATATGGACAGATCCGAGTATCAGAGTGTTCGAATGTGAGGAAGATGTGTAGCCCACAAATTCGAGGAGGTCACAAAGGCTATAAACAGCTGCTTGAAGACTGCGGAAGAGACCCGAGATGTTGCATCTCTCATGTTGCATCAACAGGCCAGGAAGACTGCAAGAATTCATCAAACAGACGTAGCCAATGAACTCGGTTCTATACCATGAGATTCACTTGGGTTTGGGCTTAAAGGCCAAAAGGTTGTTCCTTTCTATGCCAACCAAGGAGAATGCTGTGAATGGAGAGAACCCAGTTGGGGATTTTGGGTTTAAGAGCGCTCATGTGATGAAGATCATTGCTTGCGGAGACGAGAAGGTGAAATCATTCATTTGAGCATTCATTTGAGCTCCTTCATTTATCATTTTAAAACCTTTTTCTTATAAATTTGTTTGGCTAATTTAGGCCGATCTTAAATTTAAGAAATTTTGTGGTTGATTTTGGTTATTTTGATACTAATCGATTACAAATATAATTTAAATTAGGAAAGAAGGCTTTTCTGAAAAATCTTAATTCAATTTTAGCATTGCTCTGCTAAAAGCTTCGGTGAGAAATCCGTTCATCCCAACAAATTTTTGTATTAGTTGTAATTACACTACATTGGAAAAAATGTCTTCTTCTAAAAAATGTCTTCTTCTAAAAAAATTGAAGCTTAACAACAAAGTTTTGGTTTCTTATTTTTGCAGGATCCGTATAGTTCGCACACCATGGAGTCACAAAATATAAACATACACTTGGCTTGCAGGCGCGGTAATGTTTTCAAACTTCATTGCAAATTTCGAATTTGCTTTTGTCTACTAATTTCTCGAAGTTGTCTTGAATTTTCTCAAGGCTGGAATCATTATCTAGGCTAAAAACCAAACACACATTACGAGTTAAAATTTATCGGCTGGCTAGGTTTGTTGTCAGATGCTTTGCACTTTGTGGAAGGAAATGATTTAATGTAGTTATTTAAATAAATATTTAGGATGAAGTTTGCCTAAATTAATTGATGAGTTTTCTTGGTGTAATTGTCCTTTTTTCATGATATGTTGAGTTGGGTGGTGATATAATGAAAGAGTATTATGAAATTTGGAAGGGAAGTGGATTTTGCATTGGGAAGTTACTTATTGTGATGATTTCGGAAGGTAACTTTTTAAAGCAGTTATTTAGGATTTTCCTCATTGTTGTAAATGTTAATCTTTAGTGGAATTTAGAAGAGATAACATTGAAATACGACCATGCTATTTTGGCATGTCTGGTTTAAAAAGCCTAAAATGTTAGAGTTGTATGTGATATTGACATCTAGAACAAAAGAAAGTAATTGGCTGTTATAATTTTTGTCAGAAGAGCTTAACTTTTCACATTTTCTTGAAATATACTTGGTAAGTTAATTACAACATTTGCTGGAAAGGGGATTGGATAAGGGCCAAGATACGTTGAAATATACTTGAAATATTCTAAGCATTGTTGTACTGTTAACAGAAAAGTTTAAGTAAACCTGGAGGAAAGGTGATCTTTATTGTACTGTTAATAGAAACGTTTTTGTTCACTTTGCCTTTGTCTCTTTTGGTATGTTCACCAATTTTCTCAATAAGCACGCATCAGACATTATACATGCTCTCTAAAAGGCCTCATATGGCCTTTTTCAATCTCTTACTTTCCAGTTATTATGTTTTGAAAGGGGTTTTGGAAGGGGATTTCAAATTGCCTATGTTAGGAATTTTGATCACTCCGTATTTTACAACTTTTTTCCGCATGTTTGCATGCCATTTAGATCGCTCAAATCATGTTTTTCACGATTTATCGACGATATTACGATACTTTTCACGATTTGTTGTTTTTGTCGTATTTCAGGAGATTTGGAGCGATTTGGAGTGATTCCGAGATACACCTACTCCGGAGTGTCACCAAAGACTTCCCTGAGGGGTATTTTGAGATTGGCGAGGAGCGGAAGAAGAAAGAACATCGTAGGAGCGACGAGGAGGCAAAAACACTCAGAATGGGCATTTTCAGTGTCTCACTCGGCCGAGTGAAGGAGTCACTCAGCCGACCAGCGAGACCCCGCTCGGCCGACCAGATCGGACACACTCCAAGCGTGCACTCGACCGAGCATCAGAAGCCCACTCGGCCGAGTGACGTATCCCATCCGCCCGAGTGGCACTCAGACGACGCCCCTCAAAAAGAGCCAACTTACTGTTTTTCGGCAGTCTGAGCAGCAGAAGACCCACTCGGCCGAGTGGCACTTGCCGACCGCCCGAGTGAAGATCAGCCCATCGGCCGAGTGACGACAACTCACTCGGCCGAGTGATGCCCGAAGTGAAGACCCCCAAGACCCCGGAATTACTGGAAATTCTCAGGGTCTTTCTCTCGGCCGAGCGACTTTTGTCACTCGGTCGAGTGAGCCGAGCGCCTGTAGCGGAAAACACGATTTTGGAGCTACGCAATGGCAGTTTGGTCACGAATTTTTGGGCAGTTTTGGGGGGTATTTAACCCCAGATTCTAACCTAGTTTAGGGAGCTTTTTGATTGCTTTTGGCAGCCTTTTTAGATTAGACTTTTTAGAGTTTTATTCTTGTGATTGGAGAGGAGAGAAAATGGTTATTTTGTTGGATTCTTGGAAAGCTACATTGGTTTGTCTCCCTCTTCATTAAAAATCCTATTTTTATTGTTATTTTGATTATTGCTATGAATTCCATTGCTATTTCTATTTATTATTATTTCATTAGCAATATGATTTGTGAGTAGTATTAACGTCTTAGGGCGTGGGGATGAACCCTACGAGCCCAATTTCTGATTTGTGATGATTTGGTAGAAC
This sequence comes from Scilla litardierei, assembly GCA_030789695.1. Classification (NCBI taxonomy): domain Eukaryota; kingdom Viridiplantae; phylum Streptophyta; class Magnoliopsida; order Asparagales; family Asparagaceae; genus Scilla; species Scilla litardierei. The sequence continues at coordinate 85,480,595 of CM061131.1, read as the reverse complement.
TATTGCTAGAATTGCTATTAGGGTTAGTTTGGGATCGATATATTACGGATAGCTAGGTGTTCATATCGATTGGGATTTGCAAGAGATTGGATCCCAATTCGATAGGAAACCCTAGAAATCCGAATTGGGTTGGAATTGAGTTTTCGAAGTATCGGTTTGCAAGAGATTGGGCCGATACTAGGATCCTCGGTTGCAATTCTATACCGATACCCGTTTGCAAGAGATTGGACAGGTAGGAACTATCCCAACCTAGGTCGTAGCCCGAGTTTGCACGAGAGTGGGCTCGGGATGCGATTGAACAATGATGTTGATCCTAATGCTAGCTTGCCTAGGCTAGGGTTTGCAAGAGATTGGACCCGAACCTAGGTTCGCTATAGACCGGCAACAGCGCGAGAGCGTGAGCTAGGTTTTACATTCAGTTGCAACTAGTTCACCTGAAATTCTATCCTAGCAATTGTGATACCGATGAATCACATTGACGAGATACGGTGAGTAGCGGGGATTCCCGATTCCCTAGGCGTCTTTATTTGATTTTATATCTCTTTACATTATTTGATGATTGTGACAACATCGTCGAAAGACAAATTCCTACTTTTCTGTCCCTATAGCCAGGTTGTTCAGAGAAGGCACTGTCATACGTCCTCCATGTGTTCGATACCCGCTCGCCGCTACACCGTGCGCTTGCGATAAAACTACAAGGTCGCTCTTTAGGGTGTACGCCCGGGCGCGATCAAGTTTTTGGCGCCGTTGCCGGGGATTTATCTCCGTGCATTTGCGCCACACTAGGTCGTGCTCTTGGGTTGCATTTTGGAGCGATCAAGTTTTTGGCGCCGTTGCCGGGGATTTATCTCCGTGTATTTGCGCCATACTAGGTTGTGCTCTAGGGTTGCATTTTGGATCGATCAAGTTTTTGGCGACGTTGCCGGGGAGGCGATTGTGTTTGATCCTACCACCCTAGCTATTTCTTTCTTTTTGTTTTATTTCTTTATTTTTATCTAACCCTTCCATTGTGCTAATCACTTCTTTGAAACTTTGTTTTCCCGTGCATGTACACGAGATCCACAGCGGACCCCACCGATATATTATTTGATCCTGAGATCGAGCGTACATTGCGGAGAATCAGAGCGGAGAGGAGACCCGATACGGAAGGGAGGTTTATGAACGTCCGGGAGACGCCTGAAGAGTTAGCGACAAGAATGGCGAGGATTATTTCCATTCGAGATAGGCTCCGGCCTAAGACTTCCTCCACGACCTCGTCCATAGCCATGCCGGAGTTGGCGGCCGATAAGAATTTTGAGTTGAAGACTGGGCTTGTGGTTCTGATGCAGCAGGATCCATTTCATGGGAACGCCCATGAAAATCCCCACTACCACATCCAGCTCTTCCTATCAAAGTGCGCCACCTTCCAGATACCGGGCGTTACCCTAGATGCCATCAGACTGTGCCTCTTCCCCTTCACATTAAAGGATAATACTCTTTATTGGTTGAGGACGCAAGCTGACGGAGTCTTTACCATATGGGACGAGTTGGCGAGCGCGTTTATTGACAAGTTCTATCCGCCCTCCAAGTCGGTAAAGATTAGGAGTGCTCTCATGTCCTTCAAGCAAGGACCTCAAGAGACACTCTACGAGGCTTGGGAGCGCTTCAAAGACCTGCAGCATCAGTGCCCCCACCATAGCATCGAAGATTGGGAGCTCGTCCATAGCTTCTACAATGGTCTCCAACCGGGGACCAAGCAGATTATTGATGCCGCGGCAAATGGGGCCATCCTATCGAAGACTCCCGACGAAGCTACGGCCTTAATTGAGGAGATGGCCTCGAACAATCAACAATGGGGCGACGAGCGAGGACACTCTTCGTCCTCCTTGAAGCCATCTAGCATCTATGAGGCCAATGCCGTAGCGGAGCTGACCAACAAGTTCGATTCTCTCCACAAGGTGGTGGAGAGACTGGAGAAATATATCACGGAGCCCCAAGGAGCTCCTTCCACATCCACACCAACAAATCAAATGTGTGATTGGCAAGACCAATCCCAAGCTATGTATTTGGGAGGAGAACAAGGAGAGGGATCCTTGGAGCAAGTTCAATACATCGCGGGGAACCAAGGATATTGGGCCAATCCGGCCACTAGAAACCATCCCGGTTTCTCCTATGCCAACAATGATGGAGCATTGAACCCCCCGCAACAACCACCTTACCAAGCTCGACCACAACAACAACAACAACAACATTATCCACCGAGGGGGCCTCCGCAACAAAATTTCCCACCAAAGCAACAAGTTGGACCCTATAGGCCGCCCGGATACAATCAAGGGTGGAGAAATCCAAACCCTCCACAAGCTCAACAACGTTCCGACTTTGAAGCTAGAGTGGAGGAGTTTATGGTCGAGCAGAAGAAGACTAATGCTTCCTTGAAGGCGAGCCAAGATTCCCTTGCTACCGTTGTAGGCCAAATCTCGGAGCAACTTGCGTTGCTAAATCGAAATAGTCAACAGTTGTCGGCTCAACCCGAGCAAAATCCACGGGGCACCACCGGGCATATCAACGTCGTGGTTGCAGTTACTACGAGAGGCGGGAAAGATACCACCCCCGTCATGATCCCAACCGAGGAGCCCATGGTGGAGAGAGTAGAGCCAAGTGAGCCGGTCATTGAAGTTGAGAGGGAGAAAGAGCCGCAAGGGGAAGAAAAGTCCAGAGCAGAGCAACTGATTGAAGAGAGGCATTTTATGCCACCGATCCCATTCCCTCAGAGGCTTGCTAGAGCAAAAATGGAGAAACGGCTAGCCAAGTTTCTCGAATATTTGAGAGGGGTAAGCCTCAACATTCCTTTCCTCGACGCTATCGTGGAGATCCCGACATACGCCAAGTTCTTAAAGGATTTGATAACGGGAAGAAAGAGGAAGGAGAAAATCATGCTCGCTGAGGAGGGGTCTTGGTTCACCAAGAGAGAGAAGGAGCCCGCCAAATTCAAAGACCCGGGGAATTTCCGAATTCCTTGCACCTTAGGCGGCGTCCCTCTACAAAAGGCGTTAGTGGACTTAGGGGCTAGTGTTAGCCTCATGCCTCTCTCTATGTTCCGAAGACTAAACACCGGCACAGAATTGAAGCCTACCGACATGCGGATACAACTAGCAGATGGTCGGATTACAAGGCCGGTAGGGATCGCAGAGGACATCCCGTTACAAGTCCCGGGGGGCATATGTTTGCCATGCGACTTCGTGATCATGGATGTCAAGGAGGAGGGAGATACTTCGCTAATACTTGGACGCCCGTTCCTCGCCACCGCCGGTGTCATTGTCGACGTACGAGAATGGACTCTAACATTGAACGTCGGCAACATCGAGGTGGAGCTTCATATACCCAAGGCAATGAAACACATGCCTTATCATGAGGAGCTGGACTATATGGACCTCCTTGACGAGGTTATTAAGGAGGCGATCTCCCATTCCATCGGCACACTATTCAAGGAAGATTTTGAGGAAGAGCCGGACTTGGGCCAAGAAGAAAAGATGGAGCATTCCCCCGACCCCTCCATGGAAATTGATGAAGGCGACACTGATGTCGCAAGGATTCGAGAGCTCTACAAGCTCTCAAAACTGAAGTCTCCAAGGAAAGCTCCACAGATACAGAAATCGGTGTCTCCGGTGAAACCAAGGCCCGGAGCAAGCTCAAGCTTGGGGGAGCCACCCCCCCCAACACTAACCGAGGCCAAGAAACACCGAGGAAGAACACGCCGCACCAACATCCAAATTTAAGCGTTCTTCCCAATAAATTCGACGGGTGCATCTCATATGCACCCAATATCCCGCATTAAATTGAAAATCAAAGGGGGTCGAGCTCAAGACCTTAACCGAGCGCTTGTCGGGAGGCAACCCGACGGTTATCGCTTTATTTTTACTTTTTCCTTTATTTTTGTTTTAGAAAATATTAGTGTTTTGAGTCATTTGCCTAAAAATTTCGTGATAACGGGTCCTATTTTTCTTTGACAGGAGGGGAGAAAGGGATATCTATCATTAGGAGGATGAACAAGACGACGAGGAGCGCTCCAGGAATGCGCTCGATGCTTAGGAGGAGGATGAAATCGACTGGAGGAAGAAAAACAGAGATTAGAGCCCAAACGAAGCCAAACAGCAGAAAACAGGATTCACTCGGCCGAGTATACTAGTCACTCGGCCTAGCACATAAGCTCATCCGCCCGAGCGGCACACGAACGAGGGAAGTCTGATGTACCCAACTCTCTGTTTCTTTTCTTGGTTTCAGTATAATTGCCACTCGGCTGAGTATAAATCTTCACTCGGCCGAGTGAAACTGATACACTCCTAGGGCGAGTAATGCCGAGTAGCTTGTGCCACTCGGCCGAGTGGACTTTCTCCACTCGGCCGAGGGTGGAAACGCCACTCGGCCGAGTCGTATGCGGGGAGGAATTTTCAAAAACATTTCCGTTACGATCACTCGGTCGAGCGACATAGTCACTCGGCCGAGTCGTAACTTTGCCTTTATAAGACACGCGGGCTCGGCGTGGAATTTGAAGCGTTATAATTCTCTTCGCCCGAGCCCGCGCCCCTCTCTCTCTCCCGAGCGCTGCGACCGCCAAACCTACTCGTTCGTACAGCCTTGCCCGTCACCGTGCTCGGCCGACCACCGCCGACCGAAGTTGCCGCGCCTCCGCGCGAGTCGCCGCCGGCGACCTCCTTGCCGGCCGAGCTCCGGTACCCCTATTTTGCCTAATTTCTCCTTTCTCTTGTATTTCTTGACGATCCGTGTGTTTAACGAGCCCCTAATTCAAATTAACTTCATTATCTATCCATTATACCCCTAACCCCCCATACGTTTTGAATATTACACGCTAATATCTCTATTTGATGCGCAGGTTATATTGGAGAGCTTAGGGGAGCCCAGGGGAGCTTCCGGGGAGCGATTTTGGCTTCGTGGAGGCGTCGTCTTCGCACGCATCCACTTCTTTGCTCTCGCGGCGTATCACAGTATACTTGTTCCATTTATTTTTGCACGCCGTATTTTTACTACTTTTGGTGAGCACCCGGGGCCCACATGCCGCCCCGGACACGGCCGCGGTCGAGGAGAGCTTCCGCCAAGCGGAAGCGGCCGGATGAGCCTGGCCCCTCCCACGAGGTGGAGGACTCTCCTCCGCCTACACCACCACACCCTGTTCACCCCGCACAGCCTGCAGACCCCGCACACCCCGCACAGCCTGCAGAGCCCGTTCACCCCGCTCAGCCACTCCCTGCCGACCCACTACCACCACCGGCTCCACTTGTCAGGCCGCTGGGGATTACGTTCCAGGACGACACACACCGTGTCGTTTTAAGCGCATTTCCCAGCGCTCGATTGTACCCTCCAGGTTCGCACACCTTGCAGACCTAGGACGCCTGGGGGTACTTGAGGGGATGCTCACGTTGTATGACAACGTGGGCTGGCGAGATTTTTTCCAAGTGTCGGCGGACACCTTCGTCCGTCCGACGCTTGAGGTGCTTAGTTCTATTGCCCGAACCGACGAGGGATGCTCGTTCAGGTTTATGGACCGAGAGTGCCAGGTCACTCTCGGTATGATGAGAGCATTCTTTTCGTGGCCCGATGTCCCCGGGGCCGACCGTGGTTACGCCCCCACTCACATTCCCCCACCTTCCTTCGATTCACACACTTTCTGGGCCCGGATCACGGGTTTACCAGCTGCCTTTGACCCTAGTAGGGCCAAGGCCTCGGCCATCGTCCACCCCTACCTCCGCATAGCTCAGCGCCTTATGGCGACTACCTTTTTGGCGAGGTATGAGCCTGGGACGATGTCCACGCCAGATTTTTATATGCTCTATGCGATGACGCGTCCCAGAGCCCTAGCTAGGGAGAGTGACGATTTGGTCCCCGCCGTCGTGATTGATATCGCGAGCTGGTTTTTGGACCGCATCATCGTATCGGTGGGTGCTCGCTCACCGATATGTTGCGGCAGTCTGATCACCCTGCTCACCCTGATGACCGGCGAGGACCTACCGGCCGATTTACGTCGTTCTCCGGGCCCCACTTCACTGTCCATAGACGTCATGGCCTGGATGAAGATGCTTCGTTCGCACGGCCAGTGACACTGGGTCTGGTTGCACGGTCCCTACGATGCTGATTACATGATCCTTCCGAGCCCAGCTCGGACACAGATAGCACCATCACAGGTGGACTGGCTTCCGGCGATGGATCTCCTGATCCCCGCCGCCTACGTGCTTGAGGCCGAGGAGGCTGAGCAGGCTGGGCAGGCCCACGCTGCACACGCTGCACCCGTTGACCCCGTGGCCCCTCAGCAGCCTGATATTTCTGCTGCTCCCGACACCCCTGTCCACACTTCTGCCGGTGTCGGGAGTACACTCGCTACGACCACCTCCACTACCTCCTCCACTCCCACCACAGCTGGCCCTCTGTCCGTTGAGCCCCTTTGCTCTGCACTACCCGAGCGCCCACCTACTTTTGTTGAGAGTGGAGAGCCTTCTTTTGCTTCTGTCGTGGAGACCATGGCCAGTATGATCTCCGCTGGGATTTCACCTTTTGGACCCCACACTGCCTCCCCAGCGGTTGTCACCTCTGTCTCCACCGCAGCCGTACTTTCTGATAGTGTCATGACGTCTGTTCCCACGTCTGTGTCACTGACCTCTTTTGCCGCCTCGTCTCCACTTTTATACTCCACTTCCGCTGCTGTTGCTTCCACCTCACACCAGCCTGCGCCCCAGCCTCGCCCTGAGGCTAGGCCCCCACTTGTGAGCACAACACCCTTCCTCCACATGCCTGCTGAGCCCATCCACTACACCACCCGAGTTCGCCAGCCCCGTCCTGCACAGCACAGACAGGTGCGTCCCTCTGCACCACCTCCCCCCGACACTGTACTTCAGAGCATTCGTGCTCTCGAGGGGACGGTGAGTGGCCTCAGAGGTGACCTCAGGACCATGTCTGCCACCGTCACCGCTATGGCCAGCCGCTTCGACCTACTTCCGGGCATTCACTATTGCCTCACTCAGATTCTCGATCGGCTTCCTCGCGTACCGACCCTACCCACACCCACCCAGCAGGTACCCACACCCACCCCTACACACACCCAGCCTGCTTCCGTACCCACACCCACACCCACCCAGCAGATTGTTCCACCACCACCAACTCCGCCTCAGGACGGAGACGGCGCAGCACCACCCTCTTAGGCACCCTTGATGCCATTGATCCTTTTTGCCGTCCTGCTGCCCGTCTCTGCTCGGTCCTGATGATTTTTACCCACCCCCCCTCCCCTCACTGTTTGGGTCCACATTTTGATCATATCTTTCTATATCTTTTTTGGGAGAGAGGGAGAGACTTTTTGGCGTGACACTCTTATATCTGATTCACTCTTATATCTGCATGCATCATGTCTGCATCATATTTTCATTTTGTTATTTTTATTTCTTTTTCATCATGCATGCATCCTCACATACCCCTACAATTACACGTCTCTCGGTGTGCCTCACTTCGCACATTGAGGACACTGTGCACTTTAGCTTGGGGGAGTGAGTTCTCACGTTCTTTTCGATTTACCACCTTTATTTTTAGTTTTTTCACGCCATTTTCCGCATTTACACTCATTTTCATCACTTTTTCCTTTTTTACCATGCATCACGTTTTTCTTATTTTCTTTGTGTGCCGCATTGTAAATAGTTTTTTTCCCTCTTTATCTTTATTTCTTTTCATCTCATGCTAGAGATGATTTTTCTGTGATGATGAGAACGTGGAGTTAGCTTTCTCTATATGCATGCTATATTTGTCATGTCTTAGATTTTATTTCCAATATCATATGCTATGATTTGCCTTGCATTTAGAGATAGTAACCCACACTTTTTCCGTATGAAAATGGATGAAATTTTATTATTAGCTGAGTCTGAATATTCATATGTATGCTATCGCAAAAAACACACCAAGATTCACGCATTGGATGCTTATATATATCACTTCTATTTGCATGATTTGTACACTTCACTTCAGGATGATTGAATGATGTTAGCTATGATAAATCTGGATTAGTTTTGCTTTTTTGTGATCGAAACTGAGTAGATTAGATTACCCTGCTGAAGTTGTCATGCACGTCTTATAGAGTGAACTGAGGGACATATTTATTTCTTTCTCCACATATCTTGAACATTAATTCTCTATTTTAAAATCATTGGTGAATCTCCCCTTAGCGATTCTAATATTTGGCATTTCCCCCGTTATTAAATTCCTAGCTCCAAATTTCCCAAAACCAAAAAAGAAAAAGAAAAATTCTTGTTTATCCTTCTCTCTCTTTTGATTTGGGATCATTTGTGTATATATGCTATTAAAAAAAAGAAAAAAAAAGAGAGAAAAGAAAGAAAAGAAAAGAAAATGATTTGAGAAAAAGAAAAGAAAAGAGAAAAGAATCTCAATAAACGATCCCATCTCATATACTCTCTCTTTCTTCCCTCTCTTTGTTTTATTTTTATTTTTCTTTTGCATTTGGAGCTTCAAAAGAAATGGGGAATGTAAATATAGTTTTGTATATGCCACCACGCTTATAAATAAGCTTGGGGGAGAGAATCCAATGATGTGTGAGAGAGTGACTACCTGACGGTGCATGACAACCTAGGCTAAGTAATATTCTATACTCGGTGAGATTGTTTTAGCTTCACGAAATCCAGAAATCTATACCTAGCACTCATTTCATGAAATCCACGCTTTTCTATTCTTTCTATTCTATTGCGTGATATTCTTGTACTCCTCATAGAAAGCATTCAATTGAAAAGTGTGTGATCTGCGATATTGTATACCGCTTTAAATGATTCAGACGATGTTAATATTAGAATTATTCCATTTTTCATGCTATATCAATATTCTTGGGTTTTCTATCTCTATTTGCACCATTATACTATGATATCGAAATAAAAGTCTTTGACATGTGTTTTACATTCGGTGCATGCTATATGAGTAAGCAAAACCCACGTCCTTAGAAAAATGATCTAGCAGCTTCCCTCTTCGCTTTCTTCTTTCTTCTTCGTTTTTCGTTTTCCGTTTTTCCGTCGTTTTCATTTTCTGAATCCACCGGGTTCGCCTTTTCCTTATCTTCCTCGAGGACGAGTATGAGGTAAGCTTGGGGGATTTTGATCACTTCGTATTTTACACCTTTTTCCGCATGTTTGCATGCCATTTAGATCACTCAAATCATGTTTTTCACGATTTATCGACGATATTGCGATACTTTTCACGATTTGTTGTTTTTGTCGTATTTCAGGAGATTTGGAGCAATTTGGAGTGATTCCGAGATACACCTACTCCGGAGTGTCACCAAAGACTTCCTTGAGGGGTATTTTGAGATTGGAGAGGAGCGGAAGAAGAAAGAACGTCGTAGGAGCGACGAGGAGGCAAAAACACTCAGAATGGGCATTTTCAGTGTCTCACTCGGCCGACCAGCGAGACCCCGCTCGGTCGGCCAGATCGGACATGCTCCAAGCGTGCACTCGGCCGAGCATCAGAAGCCCACTCGACCGAGTGACGTATCCCGTCCGCCCGAGTGGCACTCAGACGACGCCCCTCAAAAAGAGCCAACTTACTGTTTTTCGTCAGTCTGAGCAGCAGAAGACCCACTCGGCCGAGTGGCACTTGCCGACCGTCCGAGTGAAGATCAGCCCATCGGCCGAGTGACGACAACTCACTCGGCCGAGTGATGCCCGAAGTGAAGACCCCCAAGACCCCGGACTTACTGGAAATTCTCAGGGTCTTTCACTCGGCCGAGCGACTTTTGTCACTCGGCCGAGTGAGCCGAGCGCCTGTAGCAGAAAACACGATTTTGGAACTACGCAGGGGCAGTTTGGTCACGAATTCTTGGGCAGTTTTGGGGGGTATTTAACCCCAGATTCTAACCTAGTTTAGGGAGCTTTTTGATTGCTTTTGGCAGCCTTTTTAGATTAGACTTTTTAGGGTTTTATTCTTGTGATTGTAAAGGAAAGAAAAGGGTTATTTTGTTGGATTCTTGGAAAGCTACATTGGTTTGTCTCCCTCTTCATTAAAAATCCTATTTTTATTGTTATTTTGATTATTGCTATGAATTCCATTGCTATTTCTATTTATTATTCTTTCATTAGCAATTTGATTTGTGAGTAGTATTAACGTCTTAGGGCGTGGGGATGAACCCTACGAGCCCAATTTCCGATTTGTGATAATTTGGTAGAACTATTGCTAGAATTGCTATTAGGGTTAGTTTGGGATCGATATATTACGGATAGCTATGTGTTCATATCGATTGGGATTTGCAAGAGATTGGATCCCAATTCGATAGGAAACCCTAAAAATCTGAATTGGGTTGGAATTGAGTTTTCGAAGTATCGGTTTGCAAGAGATTGGGCCGATACTAGGATCCTCGGTTGCAATTCTATACCGATACCCGTTTGCAAGAGATTGGACAGGTAGGAACTATCCCAACCTAGGTCGTAGCCCGAGTTTGCATGAGAGTGGGCTCGGGATGCGATTGAACAATGATGTTGATCCTAATGCTAGCTTGCCTAGGCTAGGGTTTGCAAGAGATTGGACCCAAATCTAGGTTCGCTATAGACCGGCAACAGCGCGAGAGCGTGAGCTAGGTTTTACATTCAGTTGCAACTAGTTCACCTGAAATTCTATCCTAGCAATTGTAATACCGATGAATCACATTGACGAGATACGGTGAGTAGCGGGGATTCCCTATTCCCTGGGCGTCTTTATTTGATTTTATATCTCTTTACATTATTTGAAGATTGTGACAACATCGCCGAAAGGCAAATTCCTACTTTTCTGTCCCTATAGCCAGGTTGTTCGGAGAAGGCACTGTCATACGTCCTCCATGTGTTCGATACCCGCTCGCCGCTACACCGTGCGCTTGCGATAAAACTACACGGTCGCTCTTTAGGGTGTACGCCCGGGCGCGATCAAAATTATACCTTTTTCAATCTCTCAATCATTTTTGCCTCATCGTTTGAATGATTCCTCAAATTTTCAGGCTGATTTAGGCGTGAGAGGAGCTCCAGGATCATCAAAATGGGGACATACGATGGATCAGAAGCACTTATGCCAAGTATGTTGAATTTCATGGGTGTGTATCTGCATGCATGTGTGTGTGTGCACATGGTTGATTGCATAATCTGTAAATCCCAAACAGTTTATGTTTTCCTAATTAGTTTCCTATCATGACACAAAATGCAATATTTCTGCATGCTCTCAATCCATAAATGTCAAAAACCATCTTTTATTACACAAAATGGTAGGATAGGCATTTGGATGACATCGAAAACACACAAGCATAACAAAATATTTACCTGTAAGTCATTTTAAATGCATAGCAAATTTATGGATATAAGAAAAATATGTTATTGATCACGTTTTCTCTGCATGGAAAAACTATTTTAATTCTCAAACTTAAATCAATCTGTTTCCCATAAAAATATGAATTAACCATAAAGCTTAACGCTGTATGGAAAATGGCACAACTTTAGTTATCGATCCCATGTCAGCATTAGTTCTAGGTTCTTAGCCAAAAAAATGGTAATTAGCATAATTTTAATAGCATATTGTTCATTTTGTAAACTCTTTCATTGGTAAGAAACCTAAAAAAATGCAGACATTTTTTATGTTGTACATTGTATGGTATCAATTCTCAAATTACTACAACTAACCAGACTGATTCTGATGTTGTAGGTAGATGTCGTTGATGTGCTATGTGTTCTATGTATTGGATCTCGACGGCACAAATTTCAAAGTGCTAATGGAGCAGTTGGGATGAAATTTAAGCAAGTAGTTTGATATTGAAGTTGAGCAAGTGTCAATTCCTCATGAACTTATGAATGGTACTACTAAGGTTGGTAATGTACCACATTTTGTTTTTACTATTGCGTTTAATTGTTTTGTGTTGGAGTTTATACGGTTATTGTGCATGTCTTAAACAGGAATTATTTGATTTTATTGCTTTTGGGCTTGCAAGCCAGTAGGAGGGATGATGTTGGGGACGAGGAAGAGTGGTTGAATTTCCACCTTCGGAGCTGGAAGAGATGGCTGGGTAGCTGGCTTTGGGTAGCTATAGAAATGCTTAAACGTTAGCCGTTGCTCCTCTTGAAGTAGCACTACTTTGTAGTATTTAGGAAGATGGTACTACGGCCATCCTGATTGATGGTGGTCTATGGTTTCTACTCTTTGTTATTTCAGGCTGTAAGAATGATGTTATTTTGTTGTTGTATGTTGTTTTTGGTCTGATTTTTAGCTTTTTGATTTAGATGTCCTTAGTATATATGATATACTTATGTTTTGAACACAGCTATCACATCATGTTAGTTGATGATGTGATAAAATTTGGATGTAACAACTATTTTGTTACAATGCATATAGGCAGAAAATTAAGATTGAGACCACTTCTTTTCTCCAAAGAAAAATATCAAAGAATGTTCATGTCTAACTTTTTATTTTAACTTTGGTTTTCTTTTCCTCCTTGAATGAACTAACACCTAATTATTGCAAGGATGCCAGCATTATGTTGATGACAATTATAATATTGGCTTCAAACTACAGATGCCTTAAAGACTAGAATTTTGACAAAAAGGTTTACAGGCAAACTAATTAATCATACTAGCATATGATTGGGTTTCTTTCCAGAATGCAAATATGGGCAACTCTATTTTTGTTATCAATCAGCTGTCATTATGCATTAGCCAGTAACCATTCAAAAGGTTCACATCGCAGCCTTATATGGTGGGCAACAACAGGCACACAAACAAACTCACAAAAAATAGCTATATTGAGTTGAGCTCATTCATGTCCCCCCATAGATCACATTATCATAATCCACAACCTTTTCTCTGTTCAAAAAAGAACACCAAGTTCATCCACGGCTTTAGTTTTCAACATTTTCTTTGGTTATAAGTATACAGATGGAAGGAAAATTGCACAGAATCACAAGGCAAGTCAAATAATTTGCAAATGTTATTGGCAGACTAAATCAATCTCAATGTGTGTATGTGCTCAGGACATCTGTGTTGTTGTATTGTCACCTACCAGCAATGATCCAATCCGATACAGAATTGGCCAGAGAGACACATATGATTATGCTGATATCGGGATCCATAATAAACATTGCACCATAAGCATGATGAAAACTACAGTAATATGAAAAAATTATATTAAAACATCATGGTGAACACTGACAAATTTTTGAGTAATCACCAAAAAACCGTGAACTAAATTATCTAGGTAAATGAAATTTTTTGGGGGAATTGAATATGAAGGGAATTAAATTTTGTGGTGGAACTAAAATTTTTGGGATGAACTAAATAACAATTATTGTGCTTTAATTATTGATGTTCTTTTAAAATTAAGGGACCAATGTTTGTGGGGGAATATTTTAAAAGAACGGATGGAACTTTTGGAAGAACTAAATCTGGAGAGAATTAATTTTTAGGGTGAACTAAAATTTTGAGGGTACTAAATTCTCTGTGAAAACTAGATTTTGGGTGGAACTAAGATTTTTGGACCCTGAAATTTTTAAGCAGAACTAAATTTAGAGGGTACTAAATGTTGAGAAGAACAAAGATTTTTGGGACGAACTAAATTCTTTGGGATGCGCTAAATTTTTGGGGAACTAAGCTTTTGAGGAGGGAATATCTTAAATGAACTGTGCCCTACGGGCACGGGTTATGACTAGTATATATATCTATATTATAAAACAGGGATGTTATCATGGGTTTTTGGATAAGAGTTTTTGGATAAGAGATTTTGGTTATGAGGAGAATGTGGGTATGTGTATTGTTGTATAAGAGAAATTGGTTAAGAGATAATGGATAAGAGATTTTGGTTATATGTAATTGGGTGTGTTGTTTATATAGATTGTGTATATGGGTTTGAGAAATTGAGATATGAGAAATTGGTTATGAGATTTTGTATATTTGTGTGTAATTGAAATAAGTGTAAAATTGAAATGTGGAGGGAAACATTTTTAATCACATCCTGGTCACATCACCCATCACTGAAATCACGTTATGCTTTGGGTTTGAAATCAAAATTTTTGAGGGTGGAGGGAATTAGCGGAGGGAAAACTTTTACCCTCTTCTCACCAGTCAGCTCCTCAAGCACGAAGAGCAAGAAGAGCAAGAAGAGCAAGAAGATGAGAATTTTACCCTCTTCTCACCAGTCAGCTCCTCAAGCACGAAGAGCAAGAAGAGCAATGAAGCACAACGAAGAGCAACGAAGATCCCCCATCTGCAAGCTCAAGCAACGAAGATCCCCCATCTGCAAGCTCAAGCAATGAAGAGCAAGTTCAGGACTTCATTCAGGTTTCAATTTTATTATATCCATTTTTGTTAGAGTTTTTAGCCAAGTTGCAAGTTTTAAGCTCTGCAATGAACTCAGCTTAAAACTCTCACATTCAGGTTGAGCCCCCATCCAAGTTCAGGTCATCATTCAGGACTTCATTGCAGAGCTTAAAACTCTCACATTCACGTTTCCATCTACCCCTTGGCAGTTATGGCAGTTGCAAGGTTTCAATTTTGTCTTTCATTCAATTTTCATTCAATCTTGGTTAAAAAGAATGTTGGGTTGTATAGAGTGACCAGGATCCCGCAAGTTCAATTTAATGGATTTTATGCTTGCTCTTGAAAATAATGGATTTTAATTGAATTTTATGGATTTTTACTCTATGCAAGTTCAATGCAAGTTCAATTGAACTTGCAGGTTATTTCTCATATACAAATTATTCTCATATTATGGATCAATTGAATTTTACTCTTCAAGTATCAAACTAATGGGATTTTCTCAATTTAATGAACTTGCTACTGAATTAGCAAATAAAACATTCATGTGCTATTGAATATATCAAGTATACATGATATTATATATTTTCATTTTCATAACAAATAAAACATTCCAAACTCCTTTTTGTGTGATACTTGATATTATTTAGTTTGCAAAAAAACAGGATATATGAAAGGCTGAGCTATATTAGCAAATACTATAAATTGAGATTGTTGAGTGGCTGAGCTATATTAGCAAATACTATAAATTGAGATGTTAGCAAATACTATGAATGGCTGAGCTATATTAGCAAAAACAGGATATAGTTGAGTATATTAGTTGTCCATGTGCTACTGAATTGAGTTGTTTGCAAAAAAACTGGATACATGAATTTAGTATATTAGCAAATACTAAGCATAACATCTAGATGTTTTTAAATAATAGTTGAGAATATATAAATTGCTGTCCATGTGGTAATGAATTGATATGTTTGCAAAAAAACATGAACATAAATTTAGAGAATTGGTTATGAATTGTATTTTCAGTAAGTTCATTAAATTGAGATGAAAATTGGTTATAAATTTATATTTTCAGTTGGGTTCTAAATTTCTGTTGGCACATGAACATGAACATGAACCAATATATTTTCAGTTGGCACATGAAAATTCTCATATTATGGTTATAAATTGGCACATGAACATAAATTTATAACCAATTCTCAATTTCTCAAGTATCATGTGTAATTTGCTGAAAAAATTAACAGGACAAAGCTCATCGGGACCAAGCTCAATTGTATTTTCTGTTGGGTGTAATTTGTTGTAATTTTCAGTTGGGTATAAATTTCAACTCAATTGTATATTCTTAAAGATTGAGCTTGCTGCAAAAATGAGATTGATGAAAGCTTGAGTTTGCAATTGAGTTTGAAATTGTTGAAAGAATATTAACAGGCCAAAGCTCAATAATATTAACAGGACAAAGCTAACATGAAAATGATCACATATTGAACTTGAAAATGACCATAGCTACTTACTAATTTTCATATGCATTGTCATGTTAGCTATTTTAAATGATATTCTTGATATTCTACTTATTCTTGCTATTTCAGTCAATAATAATAGCATTGTCCTGTTAGCTTCATAATGCTAATCTTCATATGCATTGCTAATAACAGGACAATTGGTGAGCTCTTCATATGCAAATTGGTAGCTCTTCATATGCAAATTGGTGGCTACTCTTCATAATGCTACTCTTCACTGATAACTCACTTCACTGATAGCTCTTCATATGCAAATTGGTGAGCTTTTATTGCAAGCTTATACTGAATACATACTTTGAAGTATTCCAAGATAATAACACTTTGACGTATAATTTGAGATTGCTGAAAAATATAATTCTCTCACTTTGAGTGTTATTACAGCTTTAAAATTGATTGAGTGTTATGTGAATGAATTTTTGAATCAATTTTGAGTGTAATTAGAACTTTTTTGAATTTGAGTGTAAAAGATAAATTTTTGATTCTCAAGTGTAAGGATATGTTTTTAATTTTGACAAGATATCCCATGGAATTCAATTCATGGAATTTGAAATTATCAGGATATCAGGATAATTTAATTTTGAATTCAAATTCATTCCATTAGATTCAGTTAAATGGCATATTATATGAATTGATAATTTTGAACTCAATCTGAATGCCATGAACTCAACAATGGATTCATATTCAGTTCATATCCCATTTTCAATTACACTCAATTTTATGTTAAGTTAACTGAATGTTCCAATTTGATATTGAGTATTAATACTATGAAAAATCCCAAAAATGAGCCTATATTTTTTCAAAAACAAAATGTTGACTATGAACTGAATTGAGCTGTAATCTTGAAACTTGAAACTTGAAATTACACTCAAGAGTATTCAGTTCATTTGCTAACATTGAGTTCAATCTTGAGTTGCTATTTTCAATATCCCATTTTCAATTACTCTCAAGAGTATTCAGTTTGGACATAAATTTTTGAGTCCTGATATTTCTCAAAAAATTTCATTACATATTTCTCAAGTTATCAAATTTTTTTGAATATCTTGGAAATATGGCTTAGAAATATACTCAAGAGTAATTACAAATTTTTGAATATCCCAGTTTGAATATCTTGGTACTCAGTTTGAATATCCCAGTTTGAGTACTTAAAACCTAAGTACTTAAATTTTTTTGAATACTCTTAAGTACAAAATGATCAGGCCATATTTCTAAGTACTAAATTTTTTGAATCAATTCATTTTTTAATCAATTGAACTCAATCTTGAACTCTTTAACTGGGATATTCTAAAGTTCAAATGATATTAAATGCTGGGAGATAGTCATGGGAGATAGTCATGTTAATTTCAAATGCTATCAAATGCTGAATCATTTTGGGAGATAGTCATGTTATCAAATGCTGACCTGGGGTATCCCAGTTCAAAATTGAGTTCAAGATTGAGTTCAAGATTTTGTTAATTTCAAAATGTTGCACCTTAACTCTATTTTCTGTTAATTTGCTTCTATGCCATGGTATTTGAACTGGGATATCCCAGGATTGAGTTCATATTTGAACATAGTGACTATCTCCCAATCTTGAATATAGTTATCAAGACTATATTCCAAAATACTAAAATCTTAATGATAAAAACACTTTTTCAAGACTATATTCCAAAATACTGAAATTTTAAACCCAATGATAAAAATCTTCAAGGTAAGTCATATTTGGTTATCAAACTTAAGGGAATGAAATTTTAATATAGGCAATATTTACAGGACACTGAAATTTCATATCATTTTTGGATAAGAGAATGAAATTTCATTCTCAAAATTTCATATCATTTTTTGGATAAGACACTGAAATTTCATATCATTTTTGGTTAATGCACTGAAATTTCATTCTCAAAATTTCATATCATTTTACAGGACATTGAAATGCAATTTTATTTGAAGGCTATAGTTTGGTCAATACTGAATACTAAATGAGCATTTCAGCTATGTTTTGAAATTGGATAACAGGACTTAAGTTTGAAAACCTTCATATCATTTTTGCTATCTAATTCATATGAAGAGTTAGCAATTTATGGACTGAAATTGCACTTGGCCTTTTTTCAGTCCATTGAAAATCATGTATTTGAATTCACATTGCCAATTTTTCAGTCCATTTTTCATTTTGCAACTCTGAAATTGCAAACTCTTAGTCCAAGTTGCAATTGCATTCATGTTTTGGTCCTGAATTGAATTCCTATTTTATAGATAGAATTGAATTCCTATTTTTCCTTGAATTGAATTCCTATTTTCATTGAAAAATGTTTTCAGTCCATTTTTCATTTGTGCACTTCTGAATTGAATTTGAGAAGAAATGTTTATGGATGAGCTTGCTGAAGAATTTCATACTCAAGCTTGCTGAAATTTAAGATGCCATTTTTCTCAAACATTTCAGTTACCATATGGCTATTCAATATTATGTATGGAAATGGAAATTTCAGTTGCCATATGGCTATTCCATTTTTCTCAAACATTTTATGTATGGAAATTTGGCATAAAAAATATTGTTTAACAGTTACACATATGGCTAAGTTCCAAAAATTTGATTCTTTTTGTTTAACATTTCAGTTGATATGGAAATGAGTCCTATTTGTGGCAAAAAAACACTTGGCAAATAATCATGTTTATTGTGCTTAGGATATATCCTGTGAAATGAAAACAACTGGCAATTGAACTGAAATTTATAGCTGTGAAATGAAAATAGGATATATCCTGTGAAATGAATTCACTCACCTATTACTGCTAATACTTTTTTTAATTCCATTGCAAACTCTTAGTCCAAGTTGCACTTCTGAATGAAAAAGCAACCCTATGTTTCAATATTTGTCTTATGAATGAAAAATGTGCTAATAAGCAAAAAGCTCCCCTATGGATAATAACAAAATTTTGTCCTTGTGCTAATGAATAGATTTCATTCATACTTTTGTCCATGTCCTCATGAATTGAGATGTTTGGTTATGAAATGAGCTTGCTGAGTTTGAGAGAAATGTGTATGAATGAGCTTGCTGAAGAATTGGTTATGAATGAGCTTGCTGCACCTCAACCCTTGGTGAGTTTGAGAGAATTTCTAATGAATGAGCTTGCTGAAGAATTTGAGTATTGTAATTGATAAGTTTATTGAGTATGCTAAATGTTCAACTTAATTGGGTAGTAATTTGGCAAGTAACCCTGTTTGCATAGAAAACTAAAATAATTTGAGTATGCTAAATGTTCAACTTGATAAGTTTATTGAGTATGCTAAATGTTCAAAAAAATACCATCAGTTATGTGAAATGAAATGAAATGCTCAGTTATGTGAAATGAATTGAAAAACACCATCAAAAAAACACCTGTTATCTTTTTTGGAGAATGGAGAAGGGGAGGCTTATAAGTTGAACATTGAGCACTACCCAATTATCCATAAATGCCCAATAAACTTAGTTTTGTGAAATGAAAGTTTTGTGGAATGAAATGCTCATAAGTTGATAGTTATGTGCAGTTTTTTATGTGAAGTTGATAGTCTGTAGTTGCAACTTGATGTGAAGTTGATGGTCTGCAGTTGATACATAACCATAGTTCATTTTTTATGTGAAGTTGAAAGTTATGTGAAGTTTTTTTCATTAAGTTTCATTAAGTTCAAATACAGTTGAATGAGAAAATTTTCAATTTGTTTATTTAAGCAACTCTTATCCATTTCCTCATAACAAAAGCTCATTTCAGTCATTTACTCTTAACTTTCATTTGGGCATTTGAATCTGTGCTCATCAAAAACATATGAGTTCAAATTTTCTTTTGGTATTTTCAGATTTTTGCACAGTGGAGGGTATTTATTTCTGGAGGTGACTTGAATATTCTGGGTGTGTTATCATGAAGTGCAAAAGTTCAAGTTTAACTGTTTAACTGAGATATTCAAGATTTCAAGTTTCAATTCTGGGCTATTTGGTGATTGGATATTCAAGTAACATCAGGTAACTGATCCATACTCTTGGTGTAATTAAAAAAGTATGTGTGAATGAGAAAGATCCTGTTAATTAAAAAAGTATGTGTAATTAAAAAAGTATGTATGGATTGTCCTGTTAATAAGAAAGATCCATCATCAAGAGTATTGCCCTATTTACACCAAGAGTATTGTCCTGTTAATAAGAAAGATCCATACTCTGGGCTATTTTTTGATTGAGTGTTATGTTAATTACATTATCCTGAGGATTTAAACTTTGAGTGTTATGTGAATGAGTTTTTACAGTGTTCAAACTTGAGTATGTGTGAATGAATTTTTGAATGAATTTTGAGTGTTACAGCTTTTTTGAATTTGAGTGTAAAAGATAAATTCAAGAGTATGTGTACATCAACTTGAGTATGTGTACATCAATCAAAAAAATCCTGTTTTGAGTATGTGTACATCAAAATCCTGTCATTTTGAATTCAAAACTTGAGTATGTGTACATCAATATAAATACAAGAGTATGTGTATGCAATATGTGTTCATCAATAAGTTTGATTTACACTTCAACTTGAGTATGTGTACATCCAAATCCTGTTTTGAATTTAAGTCAAGTTCAACTTGAGTATGTGTATGCATGATTTTGAATTTAAGTCAATTTGACAGGATTTTGAATTTAAGTCAAGTTCATACACTCCAATTTTTGATTTACACTTCAACTTGAGTATGTGTATGCAGTATTCAATATCTTATATACTGCATACACTTGAAATTTAATATAAGTCAAGTTGAATACTACACTAATTTAATTACACCAATTGAGTTCAAGTTGAATATTGAGCAATATCTCAAGGTGGAGTGTTATTACAGCTTTAAAATAAGTCAAGTTACTGCATACACTTCAAATTGAGTGTTATTGATAGGATTTTGCTATGCTCATATCCAAAATTTTTGCAATGTGAATGGATAATTCCAATATCATAAATTTTTGCAGAAAAATTGTTAATAATGCTAAACTGATATCCAAATTGAATGGATAAGCAATGTGAATGGATAAAATTTTTGATTCTCAAGTCACTCAAACTGATATCCTGCTAATATTCTGAGTAATCTTCATAATGTTAATAATGCTAAACTTGATATCCTGAGTAACCAATTGTCCTGAGTAATGTTAATAATTTTTTGACCAATCTTCATAATCTTCATAAAATTTTTTGAGTAACCAATATTCTGAGTAATCTTCATAATTTTAAATTTTTTTGAGTGATATTCAGTTAACTTGATATCCTGATATCATAATGTTAATAATGTTAATATTATGAGTCACCAATTGTCCTGTTAATATGTGTTATCAAAAATATATCACTCCCTCAAACATATCTAAGGTCACTCAAACTTTTTAATGAATGTGTAATTTTTGGTCAAACTGGGAAATATTGAGAACTTTCATATTCAAACTTCACAATTATGACAGGACCCAATTCAATATTCATATTCAAAATATCTTCAAACTTAAAATATTCAAACTGGGATAATTGATTAGCATTCCTTTGGGTGTAATTTTCATTTGGGTGTAATTTTCAGAGTAGTTTGAATAGGAATTTTGAGAATGGATGAGCTTGAATAGGAGATAATGAATTGAATAGGAGTTTGAAATTGAATAGGAAATTGAGTTTAACAGGACCTTTGTTTTGTACTCAGTGTGTAATTTGTTTTGTACTCATGTTGTCACTCAATTACTCAATTTGTTGAATAAAGTTTAGTTGAATAAAGTGTTAATGCATGTTGAATATGCCTGTTGAATTCAGTTGAATATGCCTGTTGAATATTCCAGTTGAACCAAGTTTAGATGAGCTTATTTTTTTGAACAAATATAGGGGAGGTTTATTAGTGGTTTGAATTGATACTTTATTCAAATGAATATGCCAGTTTTGCACAATTTGATATTCAATTGAAGGTTTATTAGAGGTTGGCAGCTTGCCAATTCTTGATACCCAATTTTTTGATACCCAATGAATATGCCAGTTTTGCACAATTTGGTATTAAATTGGATATGTGAGGCATACTTTATTATGCCTATTGAATAAAGTGTTTTGGTTTCTATTTTTTTGAACAAAATAGTCAAACATTTTCATATGTGCCAGTGACAAATGTTCATATGATTCAAAATGATGTAATTTTAATTGATACTCAATTTTTTAAATGATGTAATTTTAATTGCAGTTTTCTCATAGTTGTAAAGATGTGACATTGTAAATATTTCTTCAAGTTGTAAAGATCTTAACAGGCAGGTTATATCGATAGCCCAGGCAGGTTATATAACTCAGGCCCAGGCAAGTTACTTCAAGCTGTAAAGATTTCTCCAATCAATCAACCAAGCTGTATTGATGGGTCCAGACCTAAGACACCATTGATAGAACTCTTTGTAATTAATTATTTTTGGTTTTCCATTTTCAAACTTTGTAAGGAAATTGTTGTTGAAACTGATCCCATGTTTTACATGCTAGAAATTGTTTTGTGAGATAATCAATGATACCTTTTTGTGATATGTGATAATGGCAGCGTGCATAAAAATCTGTAATGGAAATGTGACTTTGTGATAACTTTTTGTGTTATGTGATAATGGCATCGTGCTTGCTCTTTCCACATCCAGTAATGGAAATGTGACTTAGTGGTGGTGTTCATGACTCTTGAAGAATCTTCACTCTTGCTGCAACTACTGTGATTTTATGTTCATGCGGCTTCCTGCTATTTTACAGAACGACCATTGCTTAACCTTTTCATTGTTAAATAAATCTTTGTTCATATTTTCTATCACATCATCTGTGCTTTTTTCATCTTCTAGGGGAAACAAATTTGAAGTAGTCTCAGACCTCGACCAGTCAAGGGATGGAGCCTCTAGAGTCTGGACATAGATATGTGCTTGGATTTTTTTAGCTTTACCTGCAAACACATGCTTTGACTATTGTAATCCATTTTTATTTCTCAAAATCATGTTCCCAATATTGATGTTGCACCCCAAATATAAAAATGTCACAGATGGGATTTTGTGCATCTTTGTAGTCCAAATGAGAGCTTGCAGTCTGAGAATACAGTTTCCCTTTAGTGACTGAAGGCGCCCGCAAAATTTTTGTTCGTTTAAATTTTGGAGGGGGAAATTTTTTTTTGGGATAACAAAGATTTTGAGGGGATATCTTAAATGAACCATGCCTGAGGGCACATGTCCGCATCGAATGCGCCCCCGCCGAAGGGGCCCGCGCCCATGCCGAAGGCGCCCGTGTCGCTAAATATTTTTACGCTAATTTATTGAGCTGTGTAATTTTTGCTGTGAAAATAATTTTTTGGGGAACAAAAATTTCACGGGGGGATATCGTGAATGAACCGTGTGCTACGGGCACTGGTTGTATATCTCTTGAGGTGACTAAAATTTGTCAGTGACTAAAAATTTAATACATATTAGGGGACTTACATTTTTGTCAGTGACTAAAAATTTTGTGAGTAATTAAACAATGTGAGAACTAAAATCTCTTGAGGTGACCTAAATTTCTTGGAGAACTAAGACTTTGATTGGGGAACTAAGATTTTGAGGGGGGGGATTTCTAAAATGAATCATGTACACAATTTCAGGGGAACTAAGATTTTGTGGGGGGAATATCTAAAATGAATCGTGCCCACATTTTCGGGGGAACTAAGATTTTAATGGGGAAATATCTAAATTGATTTTGCGGAAATTTTGACCGTGGAAATAATTTTTTGGGGAACATAGATTTTGCGGGGGAAAATCTTATTTGAACCGTGCCCGCGGGCACGGGGTATGACTAGTATATATATATAAAGGGAACCACTCCTTTAATGAATAAAGAGGGGATCGGCTATAATGATGTCAGCAAAGCAAAAGTCACCCAAGCACAGGTTCCGGACAGTGCTTCACGTGATAAAAGTCAGGCCCCTCCTATTAAACCTTTGCCATCCTTTAAGACCCCTCAGGCGCTTGGGGAATGCAATGGTAAATCTAGGACCCTTAATGAGGCTATCCAAAATGGGGCTGATGAGTGCAGCGGAGTAGTTGTTAGAGGTTCTGAATCTGCGGTTGACGGTCGAGAAACACATACGACCCCGATGGTTGGTCATATCTCTTCACCTATAAATGCTGAACCGTCACTGCTACATATCTCAGATGAATTGGATGCCCCTGAACTGGAGCCCCCCTCTAATCCAATAATTCATACTGTTGACTGGGACGTTGAGCATGCTTTGTTGAGGGACAGTTCTGGGGTACCTCCATCCAAACAATCTCAAGTCTCGACGTCTTCAGTGAGGCGTAGCTCCAGAATTGCGGGCTCTTCTTGTGCACAGCCCCCCAATCAATTGTAAATGTCGATTTACTTCTGGAATTCTAGTGGCCTTAACAATACATCGAGACATGCTGATCTGAAGTTCCGACTGAGTAAGATTAAGCCCTCTTTAGTTTGCTTACTCGAGACTAAAGTTGAAGCTAGTAATTCCTGCAGAATTGATAAATGTTTTGGAAAAGATTGGGAGATTATCGACAATTGGAATCTCCATAAAGGGGGGTGTATTGTTATCTACTTCAACTCTACTGTTTGGAGCTGTTCTAAAATTACGGCATCGCCCCAACACATTACCTCTATATTCAAAAACTCTTCAGGGTTAGTCATTGGCCTCACTACTGTCTATGGCCTAAATCTGGCAACTTCAAGAATCCCTCTATGGGCTGATATTATCTCGGATTCCAAGCTCATGTGTAATATGCCTTGGCTTATGGGAGTGGACTTCAATTGCATCCGCTTCTCTAAATAAAAGTTGGGGGGCCGAGCTTCTGATTCTACAAGCATGGATGCATTTAACGCATGTATTGGAAGCTTCCAGCCCATCGAATTGAAAAGTATTGGTCATAGCTTAAGCTGGAATAATAGGCGTATTGGGCCTGGCCGTATCTCTGCAAAACTAGATCGTGTTCTATGTAACACGGCTTGGCTTAATCTTTTGCCGCAATCATACGTGGAGTTCACTTCAGCGGGCACTAGTGATCATTCGGCTATTATCGTTTATCTCCTTGCTAAGGTAATCTCCTACCCTAAGCCATTTAAATTTTTTAATTCTTGGTCCTCTCTCCCTTGCTTTCATGACTTGGTGCGATTAAACTGGGGTGGCCTACCTGGGAATGCTGACATGCACAGACTAGCATTTTATCTAAAAAAATTGAAGCCTACTCTGAAATCCTGGGCTATTCTTCAAAGAGATTCTCTTAGTGTTCAAAAATGTAGGCAGCAATTAGATGGTATTCAATGTGATCCTGGTCTTCATCATGATTCAAGATTGCAAGAGCTTGAGAAGATAGCCTCTTCCCAATTGCGCATGCCCTAGATGTTGAGGAAGAGGACTTGCAGCAAAAAATTCGTCAAAATTGGTTAACCTTGGGTGACAGAAACTCAAAATTTTTTTACACTTCTATGAAGGCTCGACAGTCCCATAACAACCTTTATCATTTTATCAATTCTAATGGGGATGGATGCTCGGGTACTGATGCTCTTAGAAATGAAGCCCCTCTCTTCTTCAAGAATCTTTATATGCAGGATAATTACTGGAATGTTTTCCCCACCCTTACCCCTAAGCAAAAACTCACAATCAAGGCTTCTTCCTGGTTGGATAGAACAGTCTATGCATCTGAAATTAAGAATGTCGTCTTCCAAATTGGGAAGGATAAAGCCCCAGGCCCCGATGGGTACAATGCTTTCTTTTTCCAGCGGGAATGGAAAGTGGTTGGTAGAGATGTAATCTCTGGCATCTCTTCATTTTTCAGCTCTGGCATCATGATCCCATATATTAATCACACATTTTTAACGATCGTTCCCAAAAATGCAAATGCTACAGGGCTAAGTGACTACATGCCTATTTCATGATGCAATGTTCTTTACAAAATCATTAGTAAGGTATTATACAACAAGCTTCTACATGTCATATATGATTTAATCTCCCCAAATCAGGTGGCTTTTCTTAAAGAGAGACAATTGGCTGACTGCACCCTTATAGCCCATGAGCAAATCCGTGATTTCAGCAATCTTATGGGTTCCAGAACATGTATTAAATTGGACATCCGTAAGGCTTTTGATAGGGTGAATAGAAGTCTCATTTTCTACCTATTGCACAAGATGGGATTCAGTGGTAAATTTATTAACTGTATATCGGAGTTCATCTCTACCCCAATGTTCTCCGTTCTTATTGAAGGCTCTCCTGTTGATTATTTTCCATCGAACTGCGGGCTTCGTCAAGGTGATCCATTATCCCCTTATCTCTTTGTACTTGTGATGGAGGCATTTTCACTACTGATAGCTAGAGCTGAAACTACTCGCTCCATTCAGCCTCTGAGAAGAGTAGGATCCATTTCCCATTTGCTCTTCGCTGATAACCTATTGGTTTTTTGTCGTGCTAATTCACGATCTATTAATGGGCTTAAGGAATTGCGAACCACTTTCAATCATTATTCTGGGCTTCAAATTAATTGGGAGAAAAGTACTGCCATCTTCAGTAAAGGGGTGCGTAATCCTCGTGGACTGGCTGATATCCTTGGAATTAAAATGGTTTCCTCCTTCACTACTTACTTAGGATTTCCGCTCGCATCTAATTATCCTAAGGCCTCTTTATACGGCCGCCTGGTTGATAAGTGCAAAAAGAGGTTACTAGGATGGTCTTCCTCGCTCCTTTCTACATCTGGGAAAATTGAACTGGTCCGTACAGTAATCCATGGAATGGTGTCTTTCTGGATGCAAGTTTATCATTTCCCACCTTCAGTTATCCGCACTATTAACGCTGCTTACAGGAAGTTCATATGGGGCTCGTTCAACTGTTGGGCTTGGAAGGACCTATGTACCCCTAAGAAAGAGGGAGGCGTGGGCTTGAGGCTACTGGACGACCTGAGTGTTGCTTCTGGAATCCGGCTCACTTGTCGAGTACTTGCCACAGATGGAATCTGGGCAAAATTCATGAGACAGAATTATGCTGAGATTAATAATAAGTTTTATACTGCGAAGGCGCTGCCCTCTCAATCGGGTACCTGGAAGTTCCTCCTCAGAAATCGTATTGTTTCTCAAAAAATGTTAAAGCGCGTTGTTGGTGATGGCACCTCAACATCTTTTTGGTTCAATAATTGGCATAGTAAGGGACCCCTTTATCTCCTCCAACCTTCTCCACCTGGGGCCGAAACTAAGCTTGTGTCAGATTATTGGTCAAACGGCAATAGGAAGGATGCTCCATGTATTCGGCCTTTAATGAATGAGCTGTGCGGAATTAATCTGGCCAATTCTCCAGACCGTTGGATTTGGTCCTCTGGTGCAAATTCACTTTCAAATCAGCATGGGATGGAGCTCGGACTTCACGAGAGACTTTCCAGTACGCTGGCCTCGTTTGGTACCCTCTTCATGTGCCGAAAATGAGTCTGTGTCTGCTCAGGGCCCTTCGAAATAAATTGCATACTAAAGACCGGTTAGCCAAGTGGGGGATATCCTAGACAAAGATTGCATCTTGTGTGATGATCACGCTGCTGAAAATATTTCTCATTTGTTCTTTGAATGCAATTATTCAAGGTATATCCTAGCCAAAAGCTTGCTCAAGCCTGGTTACTAAGGCACTACACCGATCTCCCTTCAGGAGACTTGTGACTTGCTTCTTGCTCGTTATACCAAATCTGACCCTGTTGGGAAGTTAGCTGAGCCATCTATCTTCTATGGTTTGGCACATTTAGAAGCAGCGAAATAAGCGGATCTTCGAGTGTAAGAAAGTAGAGAAGACTAAACTATTTGAGGATATGGCTGCAGACGTTGTCATCTCTCTACGGAACATGGATATGGAGCGAACTACAGACTTCACCCCATTTTCCAACTGGGGATTCATTGATGCTGGTTAAATTGTTCATTCTACTAGTTTTTTACTAGTGTGGGTGACTTGCTTTGCCTTTGGACATTTTGTGTTTTGGTATACCTAGTCGGTCTCAGTTGATAGTAGGATGTAGTGGGTGACGGCGCTTGTGCCCTCTCCTCCCTCTTTCTACTAACTCCTGTAGCTAACTAGTGTTGATATTGTAAATATTTAGTGTTTTAATAAAGATAGTATTTACTTGCCATATATATATATATATATATATATATATATATATATATATATATTGAAGAATATGCTTTGCATCTTTATTGATCATCAGGAAAATTTACAAGGCTTTCATGAGTAGAAGAAGGATGTGTGTATGATGGATTAGGCACAGGCGCCATAACCCAACCAATACAAAACACCATCTGCTACCCATAAAGCCAAAATAGAAACCAAGAGTACATACAGTGTATCCTAATCTACCAGCCCCCAATTTGAGGGGATAGAACTATCATCCTCCTGGTCCCAAGTCACATGCCTCAGGGCAATTTTCACATCATCCATAATGTTGTCAAAAAGAGCAGTCCGCAACTGGCTAGATCCTTCAAAGATTCTTCTGTTACGCTCTCTCCAAATGTGCCATATTAATGCAGCCAGCACCGTTCTGACTAGCTTGCCAACATTGTTCTTTGCATGAAATTGTGCAAGAATCAAGTCCCCAATTCCAGGTAACGAGGTAGGCAAGGTAGTGGTAACCCCCATTTTGAGGAAACTCCTGCAAAGGAGGTAATTAGTATAGCTGCACTCGAAAAATATATGATTGAGATCTTCATGAATATTGTCAGAGCATAAGGAACAGTAAGGAGAAGTAGGGACTCCCCATTGCACGAGCTTGTCACGAGTGAGAAGCTTACCGTGAAAAGCTCGCAGTAATGTGATGGCCATCTTGGGGATGTGCCCCTGAAACCAGATAACTTTGTAATATGGAAAAAGAGGCTTAATAACCCGAGAACCATTCCAAGCATTAAGGAGAGAGGGATCCTTAGCGGTCCAAGACCAAGAGTCAACACCGGCGGTCAGACCCACCCCCTCAATTATATGGCGCACAGGGGTAAGAGAATCCCACTCCTTCCAACCCACTCCCGACCAGTAATCACTAACTTTATATCCCTCCTCCCCAGCAGGAACATCATAAGTATCATTGAGGGGCCCACATGGGAGCCAATTATCATACCAGAAGAGGGTAGAAGCTCCATCTCCCAACGCACCGTTTGGTAAGTTTTTTGGTGAACTCACGGCAGTGAAGAATGAATTTCCAGGTACCAGATTGCATAGGATGCGCCTTAGCTTGAAATAATCCTGAATTGTTCAGATACTTGTTCCTCATATGAGAGGCCCAGATTCCTCTATGAGTAAGCATGCGCCATGTCATTCTAACACCATAAGCAGTGTTAAGTTCAGTGAGGTCTCTTATCCCCACCCGCCATCTTGTTTAGGGGCGCAAACATCATTCCAAGCCCAAAGGTGGTTTCTCCCCCAAATGAATTTACGACACATGGAGGTGAGAGTACGGAGGACAGATTTTGGGAAACGAAAGGCCTGCATCCAAAAATTAACCATACCAAAGATAACCGATTTGATGAGCTCAATGCGCCCAGCTATGGATAATAATGAGGAAGACCAACCCTGCATTCTACTCTTGCATTTGTCAATAAGACGACCATACATAGCAGCATTCGGGTATTTAGCTGATAAAGGAAGCCCCAGGTATGTGGAGAGGGATTGGACCCGACGAATGCCCAATATTTCAGCAAGACAACCAGATTCTTTGACCCCTTTACTAAAAATATCAGCACTTTTACTCCAGTTAACCTCAAGCCCAGAGAGATTCTTGAAGTTGATGAGGAGATCCCTAAGGCCCTCAAAAGATCTAGTGTTAGCACGACAGAAGACCAACAAGTCATCAGCAAATAGAAGATGCGAAACTGCCCCAACTCTGTTCATGGGCATTATGCTGAGCGTAGAATTTTCATTGGCCATGAGAAGCGAAAAAGCCTCCATAACAATCACAAACAGATAAGGGGAGAGGGGGTCTCCCTGTCTTAACCCCCTATTAGATTGAAACATTCCATAAGGGGAGCCATTAATCATGACAGAGAAGGAGGGGGAAGATATACACTCGCAGATCCAGCTTATGAACTTGTGCTTAAACCCCATTTGATGTAACATATAGAAGACAAACTCTCTGTTAAAACTATCAAAAGCCTTGCGTAAATCCAATTTAAGACAAGCACGAGCACCCATGGGGTTATTGAAGTTCCTTATGTGCTCATGAGCAAGAAGAGCACAATCAGCAAGGAGACGATCCTGAAGGAAGGCCGCTTGATTAGGGGAAATGAGCTCAATGACCGCTCTATTCAAGCGATTGCAGAGAATTTTGCTTATAATTTTGTATATAACATTGCAACAAGAAATCGGTCTATAGTCACTAAGACCAGAAGCATTGGCGCTCTTAGGGATGAGAGTGAGGAACGTATGATTAATCTGGCGGAAAATCTTCCCTGTTTTGAAAAAATCGAGCACAGCAATGGTTACATCATTTCCTATGAAATCCCAAGAGGATTGATAGAAGAACCCATTAAAGCTATCAGGACCCGGGGCTTTATCAGCACCAATCTGAAAATCTGCATTTTTAACTTCCTCCCCCCACACCGGCCTCTCAACCCAATTGGCAGCATTTTTAGTAAGCACCCTTTTAGTAATGAGCTGAGGAAAAACCCTCCAGTAATCAGTCTGATTATAAAGTCCAGCATAGAACTCTGGCGCCTCAACTTTAAGTAAATCAATGGATTTATTTTGAGAGCCATCAACAGATATGAGATGCCCAAGATTATTGTGGCATTGTCTAGCCCTCATGGCAGTATAGAAGAAACGGGAATTACGATCTCCTAGGCAAATCCAATCTTGCCTACTTTTCTGTTTAAGCATGGATTCTTCTATATCAATAGCTTCAGCCAAGATTTTAATAAGATCACGCTCTTTGCTTTGCAGCTCAACACAGGATCCCAAAGCTGGATTGTTTTGAAGAACATCCAGATCAGCCCGAATTTTACTAATATCATTAGCAACTCTAAAGACCGCACCAAATTTTTTGAGCTCCATTTTAAGGCTCTTAAGTTTAGCAACAAGACGAATCATAGGGCACCCGCTGACTCTAATTTGCCACTGCTCTTTCAAAACTTTCAAAAACTCAGGACTACGATGCCAGGCATTGAAGAACTTGAAAGGCTTAGGATCAGAATCACCAACTTGGTGAGTATGGATGATGAGCATGGAATGATCACTAGTACCCCCAGCACTATATTCACAGAAAGAGGATGTAAGTGTGTTCATCCAAGCACCATTACAAAAAGAGCGGTCAAGGGTAGCCGCGATGCGTCTTTGACCAATATTACGGTTAGTCCAGCTCAGCCTGTTACCAACAGTTTTAAGCTCCAACAGAGCACTGGCATTGATGCAATCATTAAACTCATCAACCATGTGCCCATCAACAGTTCTACCCCCCACTTTATCCATGGAATATCTGACACAATTGAAATCACCCCCTATAATCCAAGGAGTATATTTATAATTGTTGGCAGCAACCAAGATATTCTTCCAAAGAATTCTACGCTCTTGATATGAGTTGGACGTATAGACAATGGTAGTCTTCATAGAAAACCCCGCAATATTAATACAGCTCATGGAGATGTGTTGAGACGTCATCTCATCAACCATGCACTTCCAAATACCAGGATCATACATAATGACAATGCGACCATTGCTATGAGTGGAACGGTTATTCAAGGTCAACCAATTCTTTGGGAAACACTTGAGAATTCTATGATCATTTTTGCTGGTAACTTTGGTTTCAAGAAGGCCAACAATATCCGGGGTATACTTACGGACACGGAATTTGAGCTCAGTACATCTAGCAACGTTATTGAGCCCCCGCGTGTTCCATATAAGCAAAGTCATTGGGTAGGGGTGGGGTGTTCCACGACTTTATTAATCCTAGAACTTTTACGGGTACCCTCAACTCCCCCGTTGCTCCTATTCTTTTTCTTCTCCTTACTTTTTTGTTTCATCTCTTCCTGTTCCTGAAGCCAAGCTTCGTTAATAATGGTAAAGTCAACTGGCTCTTCCTCATTATCAGAGATATCGTTGGAGCTACTAAGAAGGCAGGCTCCTAAGCGTGAACGATTTCCCCTACTCAGAATGTTGAAAGGATTGTTATCGCTCGGAGCTGACTCGTTGGTATCGCGGGTGATGTTTTTTGAGATGGGTGATTGAGGCTTGGCGAGCGCCGAAAGCCTAGCCGTATCCGAGTCCCCCACCCCTCCCCCCCTTTCATTAGTATTACATCTTTTCACATTACACAGGCCGTTACTCGCCCTCTCCTTGGGGTCCAAAGATACATCTGCATCAGATCCAAGAGCGGTATTGCAATCTTCAACACCCTCTTGTCCAAGCCCTGCTGAAGACTCCGCTATATTGAATTGTGTGCTTCCGCTACTTCCGCTCCCGCCTTTTCGCACTTGGACGACCCCAGGCACTGGATGCCAATACTCAGAGCATGTCTCCAGTCCGCCCGAATCCATGCTCCCGGTGCTTCCGCTTTCATCAATCACAGCCTTAGCAGCTTCGCCCCTCTTGCTATTACAAACAGTGCCAACACTGGACGCAGCCAGTTTATCCACATCCTTAATAGCAGCAGCAACACTGGACGCAGCCAGTTTATCCACATCCTTAATAGCAGCAGCAACAACTGCTTTAACATCTACACTCTTGCCTTTCTTATCCCCGCATGGATACAAGAAATCCGCTCCCTCTTCAACCCACTGTGGACCACCATCAGCAAGTGTGGCAACATTCCCCCCCCATCGCTCCTTAGAGCTAACAGTCCCCTCATACCGACTGGCCGTAGCCTGGGCAACAACCTCTTCCACAATTGCTACATCATCGGCCTCCAGGCGAATAGCTGCCTGGGTAACATTCACCACGTTATCAACAATTTCTTCCACAATTCCAACATCATCGGCCTCCAGGCAAACAGTTGCCTGGGTAACATTCTCCCCCTCGCCCTTCCTCACGGCGGGACATTGCTCAAGACTGTGTCCAAAACAAATACAAGAAGAGCATCGAGAAGGGACACATTCATATTTAACCCCTACCTCGATCGAAGCCTTGTCCCCCAGCTGAACTGCAATGGATTTTGGAAGAGGATCATCTGCCTTGACTTCGACCAAACATCTTGCGTACGATAACCTTTCAAGTCTCGCAGTTGCCCGATCCAAGCTGATTGGTACTCCGATGACGCTTGTTATAGCATTGAGAATGCTTAACGTCCAGAGATTGGTTGGAAGATTCGGAAGTTGCACCCAGATAGGGACAGTTGTGAGCAAATCTCGATCAAAGCCCGCCTCCTCGCTCCACCGTTGCAGCACCACGAGGCGACCGTCGAACAACCATGGGCCCCCGTAGAGAACCATGTCTCTATCCTCCTTGGAAAAGCGGAAGAAAAAGAAACCGTTCTCCCTAGAAAAAATTTGGATCTCACCTTTAATCCTCCATGAACGCAGAGCCCATGCCTTGATCTGACCATAAAATGGGATGTCGCCTACTACATATCCCACAACCGTGTTCTCCCATCGATCCGCCCCCTCGGCCAGCATCGCCTCTGTCAGAACAGCAATCACAACACCTTCTTCATCAATCTCCGGCGGGATGTAGGACATGCTTAGGGAGCTTGACAATTTCCTGCTACTAGCGCAGACCTCCGACCAGGATCTCTTCTCGGCATTGGCCTGGATTGTCATCGGAAGCTTTGGCCGCATAGCTCTTCTTTCAAACACCTTACGGGCATCCAGTTTCTTTACAGCTTTCACATCAGGATTCTCCGCATAGCCACGCTTTGATCCTTGCACAAGTGGCTTAGCATTCCTCTTAGGAACCTCTCTCCATCCTCTTGCAGATGTATCGATCTCCATAGCTCCCATAGCATACAGCAAGGCAGCAGTTATTGTCATGCCCCGCTTCCCAAAAACGTGGAGGCGAAGCGTGAGAAGGTCCGCTCAGACTTGAAGCTACAAAGCTGCAAGTCCGATAAGCGTCAATCAAATTTAACTGCAGGTCCCTGCAACGCGAAACGAAACAAAGATAATAATAACGAAAGAGATAAAAGAAACATCTCAGAATATCCATAATAATAAATCTCAACATCGCAGAAAAGCCACCAGGCTAAAATAAAAGAGTCTAAAAGAGGCCCCAGCATGGCCAACAAAAGTACAAAGTACGAAAGCAAAGTAATGGTGCAAGCACCGACAACTAACAGCAAGCTAAAGTAAAACAGCTCAACAGCCACTAAGACTGGTCTCCGGTGTCCTCGTACTCCTCGACGAACGTAGGCTCAGGCTCAGCGTCAGCAAAGACCTCGTCCTCAACACTTGTCTCTGGCTCAGGGTCTAACATGTGACACCCAAAAGAGCAAGGGGCACATGTCAGCAAGTCTAAAAAGACTTGTGCAAGTGAAACTGAAAGTACAAGTAAAAGCAACCTAAAAGTTCTAGCATGATGCAATGACATGGCAGTTAAAGTAATGAGTGCAACAGGTAAAGTAAAGGGAAGTAAAGTACGAGCATGTCATGACATTCACAAGACAAGTACAAGACAAGAAAAGTAAGCACCTCGTGCATAGAGTTCACGCCTTACAGCTGAAGAGGCTGTACGGGCACACTTTTACGCTGAGTGGTCGCTCAACCCTACCCCTCCACGTGTATCGAGCCAGGGCCTTACCCCCGAACGGGAATGCTCGCTTCTGGATCACGAGCCAGGAAGTGTCTTTAACGAGTATGGCATAGGGGTGCACCTAGCCCGGGACAAGCAAGTACAAGTATGTAGCGTGTGCTACGAATGCAACATTCAATGCATGGATGACATGACATGGCAAGTAGTAAAGCGTACAGGTAAGGAAAGTAAACGTGACAGTTAAGCATGCATGATCAACAAGTTTAAGGGGTTGGATCTAGCTTCGTTGTCAAGCTAGATCATTTAGGTGACGGATCTAGTTTCGTTGTCAAACTAGATCAAGTAGGCGTCTAGCCAGCTATCATTTCACTGACTAGTCTCTTTTACGCTAAAAACAAGTAAGTGGCCTAAAAACATGGCCCTAAGCAAGATTTGGCAAGTTTCACTTGCCTGCAATTATCACGTCAAGAAAACACCGTCCAACGAGTCCAAAATCACGATTCCTACGTGCACAAGTCCACCGGCCTACATCCGTTTTATTAATCTTGATTAGTGATTGCTAAAACATTTAAAATACTTTAAAATACTGATTTTTAGTCTTGATTAGCATGCAATTGGGTTGGGGGTCCTAGGGGTGCAAAACGTTACCTCAACATGACGCGAAAGCTACACCGGCGTCGGGTAGCGACGCCGGGGGTTGGAATTAAAGATCGCGCTCCAAGTCCAAATTCCAATTAGATTCCTCGCTGGAAATTTCAGAGCAATCAACCCGGGCGACGATTCCAGATTCCAAAGCTAGCACGTTCGACGACGGGCTACGACGTGCGACGACGTCGTACGCGACGAATCCTCGAAGAGCAAGCACCTAGGTGGGGCCCACAGTACTCCTAGGGGCCTTTGGGGGACCCACAATAACTCTGGAGAACTTGGGGGGCCCACGGAGGCAAGTGGTGCGACGGATGCGGGGTTGCGACGAGTGGCTCTCGGTCGTACACAGCCGATGCGGGGAGATCCGTCGGTCGTGCGCTGAGAATGCGGGGCTGCGACGTTTTGGGGCATGCAGCGGCTGCGGGGTGGCTGGGTGCGAGAGCTTCCGTCGGTCAGGTCGAGGGAACGGGTCGGTCGTGCGGTGTGCGGAGCGGGGCGACAAGCGGGGTCGATGCGGGCGCTGTGCGGAGCTTGGGGCCTCGGTCTGACCGAGAGCCTATCTCGGTCAGAGCGGGGGAACGGGGGCGGCGGCTGCTGCAGCGTGCGGAGCGGGGCGGAGCGGGGTTGGGCTTCGGTCTGAGCGGGGGAACGGGGCCGTTTCCTTCGGTCGTGCGGTGGCTGAACGTCGCAACGTTGCGACGAATCGTCGCAACGTCCAATTTCGAGTTTGGAAGAGGCTAGGGCTAATTTCTTGCGAAAATAGGTCTTCCTAGGGGTTGCTTATATAGTATAGATGGGTTGACTTGGTCTAGGGCTAAATCTAATAGGATTAGAAGTTTAAAATAATTTAAAATTTGAAATCCAACTTCTCCAACTCATCCAAGGATTTGACCTGGTCCAAATGAGCTGGAAATTGGCTCAAAAATTCTTTAAAACGTTTAAAACTCAAATAAATTTTATTTGGCCGAAATTAAGTTAAAAATAAATTATTAAAAATATTATAAAACTTGTTAAAAATATAAAAGTTGTCAAATGAACTCCAAAAATTATAAAATAAATATCGTGGTGATCGTGGCGACGAAAGTGAGCTAACTAAGAAGACGGATCTCAATTTCGATGTCGGACGACGAAACTAAAAATAGAAACGTCTCCCGTCAAGAGTGAGAATCGTCACGTCTCATCGAGTAAGTTTAAATTGTGGGAAAACGACTCGAGAAACGTCGTTCCAAATTAGTGCCACTATTTAATACTCTCAGTGACGTTCACAATGACATATCACACAAAAGTGTTCACAAACAAATAAAGTCTAAAATAAACACGTGCACAGCCAAAAGCACGTGCACGAACAAAGTACAACGAAAACGTACCATTACAGTTATCGAATGAAGAAGTAAGAAAAATAAGCAAGAAATAATTCGGATCTTGAGTGACTCACCGCTGATCAAGATCTTATAATAAGATCTTGATCCAACAGCTTTGTAGCGCTAAGATCCACTCAAATCCGATTCAGGAACCTTCAAGTTACTACGATGAACACATGCACTCCGACCGGCGGACAGGCACCGAGAACGAGAATTAGCGATCACAAATATCAAAAACGCCACAAATACAAGCAGATTGGACGAAAGAATCGTACCGCCGGATCGAGATCTCAGGCGAGATCCCGATCCATCCGATGAAGGATGACTGAATATATATATGAGGAGGGATCAAATGACCCCCAAAAATAACCCCCAACAATAACCCCTATCAAAAAGTCTATGCCCCCCATTTTTTTCGAAAGATCTGAACCATTCATCTTGAGCTCCACCCTCTAAATCCTTGACCCACCAATTTTAAGCCCGATCCCATGTGTTTTGCTCGTTCATCTTCAATGCCGACTGCCAGTCTGCCTAGCCATCTGTAGCCAAACATTGTTTGCCGACCGAGCATCATCAAATCCCACTTGCTTGTCAACCTTGCTGCTGACCGAGCCAAGCTATCTTACAGACCGACCATCATGCAGGTCTGATCCAGTACCGACCCACAGATTCATGTGCCATCAATAACTGCATACCGATCTTCAGACCATAGTTCCATCAAGTCAAGTTGCATCATGCCGACCCATGCTATCATAGTGCCACAGCCAAGCAGACGATCATTGTCGCAACACATCTGAAGGGGGTGCGTAGCTAAGAGCCTCAAGTGCCATCATCCAAGACTAGGCCGCAACATCCAAGGAGAGGGATCAAAGATGCAACCTGAGTTGGGAAGAAAGAGAGGATGTGACGAAGACTACTTGTCAGATTCAGATCTGACCTGAGCTGATTGACAGAGACGACTGTCGCTACCCAAACTGAGATTCTCTAACGTCTTTATTATTATTATTTTGTGTAGTTGTATAGA
Organism: Scilla litardierei; assembly: GCA_030789695.1. NCBI lineage: Eukaryota > Viridiplantae > Streptophyta > Magnoliopsida > Asparagales > Asparagaceae > Scilla > Scilla litardierei. Next base: position 85,443,144 of record CM061131.1, on the reverse strand, counting down.
TTTTTATAAGGGAAACTTACAAGAGGGTCTTGATGAGTTGTAGCTATTCAAGATAGAGTATTACTAGGTTGATAGTGTTTTGCACCGGTTGTGCGTGGTACGACTATGTGAGGAGTGGGAGCTCGGGACTCATTCTAATTTTACAAAGAAACGTATTAATCTAGTATTTGCTTGGGTGCTGGACGTAAGTCGTTGGGGCGATTGAACCAGGGTAAATCTGCACGTACTCTATGATTGCATACTTTTTACTCTGCATGTGATTATAACTGCGTGTGATTTCTTGTGGGTTGCACGAGAATTTTTATTAGCCTATTCATTCCCCTCTAGGCTTAGATCCAGATCCAACAAGTGGTATCAGAGTAGGTTAGAGGATCTAGGCTAGATTGACCATGAATAATTCTATTGATTGTGCTTTTTCTGAAGGTCAGTCCATATCACGACCCCCAAAATTTAATGGAGTAGATTATGCTTATTGGAAATCTAGGATGATAATCTACTTAGTGTCTACTGATTACAAAGTGTGGAAATTTGTTGAAAATGGATATAACACACCTATGATTAAAATTGAAGACGCTGAAATAATTAAACCTGAAGAAAAGTGGAATGATGCTGATTGGAGACTTTATTTTTTAAATGGAAAAGCTATGAATGCTATTATTTTCTCTTTAGATAAGTCTGAATTTAATCGTATCTCACATTGTACAACTGCATAGGAAATATGGCACACGCTGGAGGTGACGCATGAGGGAATGTCACAGGTGAAGGAATCTAGAATTGCTTTGCTGAGCACAGAGTACAAGAGCTTCTACATGCATCTGTCAGAATCCATATCAGAGATGTTTGCGAGGTTCACAGACATTGTTTACAAGTCTAGCTCCCTTTGTAAGCCATACTCTAGCCTTGAGCAGGTGAGAAAAATCTTAAGGGCGTTGCCAAGCTCGTTCAGGCCTAAAGTCACTTCATTCAAGAAGAGAAAGATCTATCACATATGAGCATGGAGGACTTGATAGGCAACTTAATGTCCCATGAGCCTGAGCTACAGAATATAGAGGCAAGAGAGACACCAGATGCGATGGAAAAGGAACCGAAATAACTAGCTCTTTAAGCTAGCGAAGATGGCGACGATGATGATGAGGAGATCACACTGATGGTCAGAAACTTTAGAAAATACGTCAGAACTCCTCAAGGAAGAGAAGAAATGCATTAAAGGTTCACTCGCTCTAACAATTTTAAGTCTGATAGAAATCCATCTGAACAGAATACTACTAATAGAGTTGAATGCTTAAAATGCAAGAAAAAGGGGCACTACGCGAAGCATTGCAAAAAAGAAAGAGCTAATGTCACAGAGAAGAAAGGAAGAGCTGTGGTGGAAACGTGGGACATGGACAATGAGGATGAGACTGAGGAGATTGTAGCACACTCTTCCATTTGCTTCATGGCAAAAGATGACGAGGTAAAATCTTTCACCAAAGCTGAACTTTTAAATATTTGTAAAGGAATGCAAGATGAGATTAATGAGCTAGAACTTACTTTAGATGACTATAGGAATGGTTGTTTTGAATTGCAAAAGGAAAATTGTGACATGTTGAAAGAAACTGAAAATATGAAAGAATAACTTGTTGCATGCAAATCAACCATCGCCATGTTGAAAGAAGAAAAATCTAGCTCACCTGAAAAAGTTGATTGTCTTTCTTATCCCTCTTTGTTAAAAGAGATTAGCATGCACAAAGAAAAATTTATTAAGATTGAAACTGAAAATAAATTGCTTATTAAAAAAATGTGCAGGCTAAATAGTGAGCTTAAAGAAAAAATGATTGTGTTTGAAAGGAAGGAAGCAGAAAACAAGAAAGCTTTCATTAATAAATGCACTTTGCTTGTGAATGAAAATAATTTGTTGAAATCCAAATTCACTAGTTAGAATTGTTATTAAAGAAATTTTCGATTGGAAAACAATCGTTGGACATTTGTTACGCCTATTTGGCCGAGACCCGTAAAGCACGAGCCCAGGAGCCCGACTACTGGTCAAAAGCCCATCTGCGTCCTCAAAGCCCATTCGACAAAGGCCCTACAAGGGACCTTCTCGAACGTCGATCCGACCCGCCCCCAATAACCCGTTGGTCGCTCGCCCACTCCTGCGAAAACCACTCCCCCGGACGCGCGACCACTAAATAGCGATAATGGGGAGGTGCTGGCAGGGCGGAGAGAGCGGCGGCAAGGGGGGACTGATGGGGCACGATCAATGGCGGACGTGGGACGTGGGTCAGAGGCGATCACGCCGGGGCTCTACAAAAGGGCCAGGAAGACGACGAAGAAAGGGACCGCATCTCAGGTAACAAAACCTAAGGTACTCCATCAACGACCTCGTTCCCCCAATTCATCTCCTTCCTCCCCCGCTCGCGCCGAGAGACGCCGTTACGATCTCCTCACGAGTCGAACCGTCTCCGCCGGGCCACCCTTCTCAGATCTCTATCTGACTTAGGCATCGGAGGGGATTTGGCCGGAACCAAGGTCCGGCCCCCTGACGAGCATTCTCGTCTACGCAGGTGGACAGCTGATCAACGGGCCGAGGCTACCCCTCGCCCCTCTCCGACCACTCGATCAACCGGACAGTGAGGCTCCCCCTCACCGTCAGCCTGCCGAGGCCGAGCACACCCTACCGAGGCCGAGCGTCCAGTCGGGCCCGAGACTCTCCCTCGCCACCCGCCGGCTGTGCACCTACCCGGGCGACTGAGGCTCCCCCTCGTCCCCCTATCAGCCGAGGCCGAGCACGTCAGTCTGAGGCCGAGCGTCTCAACCAGGGCCGAGGCTTCCCCTCAACCCTTCTGCACCGATTCGAAGCCCCCCAAGGGACCCTAAGCGGGCCCCTTGACCACGTTGACCGGGTCCTCCACGGTCAACGCACAGTAGTGAGAAAACACTCTGAAACATCTGGCGCCGTCTGTGGGAACCGAAGACTGTCCCACGAAGAAGCAAACCACACCTACAATGGCGCGAGCCAGCAATGGAAGGAAGCGCATGACCCCCATCCCGGAGGAGGGGAATGGCGCATCTAATGGCAACCCCGAGGACACGCACGTCGACGGCCACCCCGCCCACTCAACCAAAGAGACCGGCGGCTCAGAACTAGCCACACAGGGACAGCTCCATGCCCTGGCTCAGGAGACCAACGCGAGCCTCCAGACGTTGGTCGCGACGGTGCAGCAGCTTGTCGGCCCCGCGCCGGCCGACAGAGGCGCGTTGAACGATAGCCACCGATGGGCGGGGGGTCCCCCGCACTTGCGGTCCGCGGTGGTCGACGACCACGGGACCCGGAAACCGAACACAGAGCGTCGGTTCACGCGGTCCGGCTCCCGTCAGGCGAGATCACGTGCCTCCTCGCCCTATCGTGAAAGGAGCCGGAGAGAGACCGAAGGGACGAACGGCGAATCGATGACGGCATCGTCTCGTCGATCACGGTCGTCCCACCGCAGGAGAAGCGAACGACACCACTCAAGAGACCGATCACGGCGGAGCAGGAGCTCCCGCAGGAGGAGTCGGGAGCGTCGGGTCAGCCCGACCCCCAGCGTGGCGAAGGCTGCGGAGCCAGCCCCACCGGCGCCGGTGCTACCTCCACCCCCGCTCGAGCCGGAGACAGGAGAATACCGCATCCCCGGAGGCATCCACGGGGACCGGTGTCCCTTATCGCGAAGAATAACCGACGCCCGGGTCCCCTCTCGATTCAGGATCCCGGTGCTGGGAAAGTACGACGGAATAGGAGACCCGGCGCACCACGTGATGGATTACGAGGGGGACATGGCCTTCCAGGGAGCTGACGATGACCTGCTCTGCCGGGGCTTCTATTCAACTCTCAGGGGAGCGGCGAGGATCTGGTACTACAGCCTGCCCGGCCGCTCCATCGACAGTTTCGAGCAACTCGCCCAGTTGTTCTGCAAACAGTTCATGGCGGGGAGGCTGATCAAGCCTGGTGCTGAACATCTGTTCAACATAGTGCAAGGCCCGGCCGAGCCACTCCGACAGTTCATGCGCCGCTTCAATGCGGAAAGGCTGAACGTGAACAACCCACCCGACCTGGTGGTCCAGACGGCTCTTAAGAAAGGGCTTCGCCACAGGGGCCTCAAGAAGTCCCTACACACCGACCCCCCAAAGGACCTCCCCGGGATCATGGCAAGGGCCGAGCGCTTCATGCTGACTGAGGAGGCCTTGGCCGAGGATGCAGGAAAAACCGCTCGAGGGACCAAGCGTGGCGACAGCGGACGAGCTAGCCCCGAAGGGTACCAGACCGAGAAGAGGCAGAGGAACAGGCAGCGGGGAGAAAGCACGAGAGATACCACCCCAGACGCCATTCTCGCCCAAGTACAGAAGGAAGAGCGAGCTGATCGCCCTCCACCGAAGGCTAAAAGAGGCGGGAAGAACCGGGAGAAGTACTGTAAGTACCATAAGGACGATGGCCATGACACAGAAGATTGCTGGCATCTGAAGAAAGACATTGAGAAGCTGATGAGCCGAGGGCACGCCAGGAATCAGGCCGACGAACCGGCCTACAGAGAAGGGACCTCCATGCAGCCGGACAAGGGGAAGAAGATCAACGCCATCCAAGGCCCCCTCCGCATCATAGAGTGAGCAGGCAACGACTCTTCCCCCGGTGGCAGCCTAGTATGAGGGAGTTATCCAGTTTTATAGCCCTCTGTTTAGCTTCATTTCCTTTTTTCCGTTTCCTCCAAATGTACCGGTCCGACAGGACTCATGAGAGTACAAACGCAATCTTTTTATTGGCTTTACTTAAAATCCCGACGGAGTTGACGTGTCGCCAATAACGCAAAAGGCCGGGGACCGCCGCCTCACTGGAGGAGGAAGAGGAGCTTTGCCCTCGCCGACCGTCTCCGGCACTCATAAGTCTGGGGGCAATTCCCCCAGCAGACGCGGATGCTGACCGGTCCTAAGCCGAGGAGCTTTGCCCTCGCCGACCGACTCCAGTGCTCATAAGTCTGGGGGCAATTCCCCCAGCAGGCACGGGCGCTGACCGGTCCTAAGCCGAGGAGCTTTGCCCTCGCCGACCGACTCCAATGCTCATAAGTCTGGGGCAATTCCCCCAGCAGGCACGGGCGCGGACCGGTCCTAAGCCGAGGAGCTTTGCCCTCGCCGACCGACTCCAGAGCTCATAAGTCTGGGGGCAATTCCCCCAGCAGACACCGACGCCGACCGGTCCTAAGCCGAGGAGCTTTCCCCTCGCCGACCGACACCAGCGCTCATGAGTCAGGGGGCAATTCCCCCAGCAGGCACGGACGCCGACCGGTCCTAAGCCGAGGAGCTTTCCCCTCGTCGACCGACCCCTGCGCCCATAAGTCTGGGGAGAATCCCCAACGCCAGTTTTCGTCCATTCCTAAGCCGAGAACAAGGCGACAACGCAAAGTACACAAGAAGTCCAAGTAAGTCGATTTCGATTATAATAGCTAACCAGAGTACAAAAATGCGTCTTATTTACAGGGGATCAAGGCAAAGGGAACACCCTACAAACAGTCTACTCACGACAAATGACAGAGTTCAGATCGACACCGACAAAGCAAAATTGGTTGACAAAAGTAGGTGACCCAAGCTAACGGCCATGCAACCAGCAATTGTTGGCCGCGGGGCTGAAGGAGATGGCGGGGGCCGGGGATCCATTTCAAGTAGACTGGCCCAAAGCGAAGCGGATGCTTAAAAATTTGAGGATAAGGCGGGGAGGGACTGCTTAAGGAGCCCGAGCTCGGGAGGACACATCCTCGGGCACTTCGCCCTGCTCGGAGCGAGGGGACCCGACTGGCGGAGGGGCTCGCTGGACACGTTCCGCACATTCCCGGAAGGAAGACTGGACGACTTCGACGATCCGGGGGGCGATGATGTCTATATACTTACCGAAGGCCTCCCTGAGAACCTCGAAGATCTCCTTCCCCAGGGTCTCGACGACGCCCTTCTCCACCTCCTCCGCCAGCCGCATTACCTGACGCCGGTCCGATAGTTCCCTCTGAAGCTCCTCCCTCTCCAGACGGAACGACTCCGCCGCTTCCTCAGCCAACTGATGAGCATCCCCCAGCTTCCCCTCGAGGTCACCCACTTGTCCCTCCAACGCAGCCACACGGAGGGCGAGGTGCCGAGACTCCATCTGGGCCTCCATCATGGCCACCTCGGCCGCCCCGGCCCGCTCCTGAGCCCTCATGGAGGACTCCTCCAGCTCCCTCAAGCGGACGGCTCGACACTGCAACTCTACAGCGAGCGCTGAACCCTGAAAAGACGAGACATGGGCTAAGAAGAGGATAAAGAGAAAGAGAGGATAGCAAGATAACCGAACCTGTTGGAGGATCCAGACCAAGGAATCCGACATCTTGTCGGCCGGGATCTTCTTGAGGAGGCTGCAGTCCCGGGGAGGGACGGAGACCTCGGCAACCTGCTGGGCCACGGCTCGGTCAGCAAACATCGAACTCCCAGGGACGACAATCGAAGCCAAGTCGCTCGCCAACAAGGCCCCGACCCCTGGTGATACGGGCGAAGACGCTGCGAGGGGGGTGGCTGGCAATGCTATCGAAGGATCCCCGGCGGTCGCCACGGGAAGCGCGGAACCTGCCGGGCCGGAGGGATCCACGTCCTCCTTCCTCTTCTTTCCACCATGGAGCTCCGAAGGCGCCGGAGGAGAACGCTTCCGCCTCGCACCATCCTCACCCCCCGGAAGGGGATCGCCAGAAGAAGAGGCGGGAGGCGCAGCCGCCACCTTACCCACGGCAGGCTCGGCTCGGCGCACCTCCTCCTCAACGGTCCTCCGAGGCGCCCTTCCAGAGGTACTACCTCGGCTCCGAGCGGCTCCACGACGGATCAGCTCGTCAACGTCACGGACGAATTCACGGCCAGCCATCCCTGCAAAGGAGACCGAAATCAGGATGAGTCATAGGGCGATCCGGGGATGAAAAAGCGACCTACCCGGAGACCACAAGACGGCCTTCAGGAGTAGGTCGTCCAGCAAAGACCAAATGGACTTCGTTTCCAAAGGAAGAGCCAACAGAAGCGCAGCGGCTGCCCGGTCGGCGTCTGAGAGAACCAACGACGGGTGAGAATGGACAGAACTGCCCCAGCTTGTCAGAATCTGGGCCTCGCCCAAGAAGACCACGAAGACATAATCCAAGTTCCAATCCCCTGACCAGCGGGGTAACCCGATCAGGCATTCCCTCCTCGAACGAGCTCGGAGTAGCAGCCATGACCCCGGACCGACCGTCTGGGCCTGGTAGAAGTGGAAGAGAAGGGGGAGAGTCGGCTCCAGACCACGGGTACAGCAGAGCGTCACGAAGCCCGTCAGTACCGCGATCGAACACGGGGTGAACTGACACAGGGACACTGTGAAATGTTCCATGACCTGGATGAAGAAGGGATGCAGCGGGAAGCGAAGACCCAGGCGGAACATCTCGACGTAGACGCCGACCTCATTGCTCCTTGGAAGGCAAATCCGCTCGTCGACAAATGGAACCCGAACCTCGTATGGGAAGCAGAGATATCTTTCCCAGATCTCCGCGGCCACCGAAGGAGGGGTCCTCGACGGCGTACGGAGGACAACCGGGGGCACATTAAGCCGTACGGTAGCCAACGCCACGTCATCACGGGTGTAGTCTGGAAAAAGTTTCTCCTTCCCCTTATCTTGAAGAGAACGACTCCCGGCAGGGGAACCAGACTCCCCTAGCCGGGGTTCGCCCCGCCCGGACTCCGGAGGACCCCTCGTCCTCCGGCCAGAACCGCCTATCCTAAGAGCAGCCATAGGATGCAAGCAAGAGAGGAATTACCTATTTTTCAACTATTTTTGGAGAGGACAAAGAAGCGAAGGCGACGGGGAACTCCGGGTTGCTGAAGGCTCTGAATACCGGGAGGAGCGAAGAAGAAGTGGAGATCAACACAACTGGGGATCTTATATGCCGGGGGAGAATTCGAAGCGCCTGACAAGAATGCGTGGCGAGGCTCGAAGAGTCGGCGGCGTTCCGAAACTGGAGCCAGTTAAAGACCAATCGATCCGCCTCATCATGACCTGCATTTATGGCCTCGCCTCGATTGAAGCGCCGCTCGGAATCCCAGGAGACATAACGGGTGATCTGAACGAGCCGAGGCTGATCGACCCCACCAATGGCGGCTCACAAACCCTTCGGCTTCTCGAACTTAAGGTGACTCCGCGAGCGGCGGGGATAAGCTTGCCGCTACACGTGGCAGCATCTGAAGGCCGACGGCGCTTCGGAACCCGCGCCTTAAAAACATCGAACGGGCCAACTCATGATGACGACTAATAAATGAGTCGGCATCGACTGGCGAGCTCGTCACAATCGGCAGAGGTCACATCGGCCGAGCCGAACCGGCCGAGGCCGATCAACCCGACCGATGGGGGCAATTGTTACGCCTATTTGGCCGAGACCCGTAAAGCACGAGCCCAGGAGCCCGACTACTGGTCAAAAGCCCATCTGCGTCCTCAAAGCCCATTCGACAAAGGCCCTACAAGGGACCTTCTCGAACGTCGATCCGACCCGCCCCCAATAACCCGTTGGTCGCTCGCCCACTCCTGCGAAAACCACTCCCCCGGACGCGCGACCACTAAATAGCGATAATGGGGAGGTGCTGGCAGGGCGGAGAGAGCGGCGGTAAGGGGGGACTGATGGGGCACGATCAATGGCGGACGTGGGACGTGGGTCAGAGGCGATCACGCCGGGGCTCTACAAAAGGGCCAGGAAGACGACGAAGAAAGGGACCGCATCTCAGGTAACAAAACCAAAGGTACTCCATCAACGACCTCGTTCCCCCAATTCATCTCCTTCCTCCCCCGCTCGCGCCGAGAGACGCCGTTACGATCTCCTCACGAGTCGAACCGTCTCCGCCGAGCCACCCTTCTCAGATCTCTATCTGACTTAGGCATCGGAGGGGATTTGGCCGGAACCAAGGTCCGGCCCCCTGACGAGCATTCTCGTCTACGTAGGTGGACAGCTGATCAACGGGCCGAGGCTACCCCTCGCCCCTCTCCGACCACTCGATCAACCGGACAGTGAGGCTCCCCCTCACCGTCAGCCTGCCGAGGCCGAGCACACCCTACCGAGGCTGAGCGTCCAGTCGGGCCCGAGACTCTCCCTCGCCACCCGCCGGCTGTGCACCTACCCGGGCGACTGAGGCTCCCCCTCGTCCCCCTATCAGCCGAGGCCGAGCACGTCAGTCCGAGGCCGAGCGTCTCAACCAGGGCCGAGGCTTCCCCTCGACCCTTCTGCACCGATTCGAAGCCCCCCAAGGGACCCCAAGCGGGCCCCTTGACCACGTTGACCGGGTCCTCCACGGTCAACGCACAGTAGTGAGAAAACACTCTGAAACAACATTATTCTTGGAAATCAACTTTATAGCAATAATTGGCGAGGACTAGGATATGGTTTTAAAAATTTTGAAAAGACTAAATATAGAAAAGTTCACATTGAAACAACAAAGGTTGGAAATATGCATGCAAAGTGCTTTACTTGTTCTTGTGTTGGTCATACATTGTATTATTGTAAGTTTAGGAACACGAATATAAAATTCAAGCAAATATAAGTTTCTAAATCTTTGATTACTAATATAAATGGACCTTGTTGGATTCCAAGGTCACACAAAACATATACCGTGTAGGTAAGATGGAGATTTGGCAAGGTGCTATGGATTGAATGTTTCATCATTTAGCTCCTTAGCCAAACGACGACGCGAAGGAATATCTTTTCTTTGAACTTAATGCATACCTTCATAGCATGTTTTTTGTTAGCATTGTTTTGTGCGTGCTTGACTTATTTTTACTTGTGTGCTAGTTTGCTTGATTTTTAGTTTGTTTTTTAGTTCGTTATAAAAGAAAATCAAAAAAATTTGAAAATAAAAAAACAATGGTGCTTAATGAATACCTTCTTATGAATCATTATAAGTGGTATTAATGAATGTCATTCATATCCTTGTAGAAATCATTGTATTATTGTTATATCTACATGCACATGTTAGACTTCTAAAATAGCCATGACATGTTTAATGAATTGAATAATTTGATTTCTACACCTACACTTTCACTTCCACAAATATTGAATATTGTTGTACAAGTGGAGAAATCTTTTATGAATATTGGAAAGTGAATGTATGATGAATAATAACTGAAAATCTAAGGGATATGATGTGTCTTTCCCTGATAAAAATTGAGCACAAAAGAATTAAAACTGAAACAAAAATAATGAAAATAGCTCAGTATGTAAAATGGATACAATCCTTGGTAAGTGCACTACCCACGAGTATCCGACATATGCTTTATGGGTAATATTTAGTGTTGGTGTTATACTCGTCAAGCAATGCCACCCACACATCTAAGAGTCCTCATAGGCTATGTGTTAGGGGTGTGGTACCTTGAACTCATTTTTAATGAGGTGGGAAAAAGCAATCCTATGTGATATAAAGTTATATGGAAAATGTGGATCGGTTTTGGTTGGATTTTATGAAAGTATCTCCCTCATGTGCTTCAGTTATTTAATCATCACACTTACACAATTGTGTAGAAGTCTACGGTATGCTTTTCATTGAATTTGAATTGCGTATTCTAAGAAAATCGACATGCAAGTGCTAGTTGTAATTTATAATACTCTATTTTGGCATGTGACATGAAATTGACTTCGGTAATACACTTTTGATGATAACAAAAGGAGTAGAAAATTTGGGAAAGAGTTGGCATTATTGGTACTTGGTATTTGTGCTTAATGCCTAGTACGAAAATACATGAATATTGGTTTAAAGGGGAGCATTAATGAATACATGTTCAAGGGGGAGCATGCTATATGTATATGTTGAACATCATTGTTGCATGCTTGTATGCTTGAATACCATTGGTATATAGTTGCATACTTCCCCCATCATACTTCACACACACAAGTCACGAAAATACTATGTTGAGTATTGGACTTCTCCCTACTTGGTGTTAATGATGAGCAAACATAAATACTTATGACTAATCCCATATTTTGCAGTTAATCCATTGTCTAAGCTTACTATGAAGATCAACTAGCAATGGATGACTCACAAACGTGATTGAAGGCAAATGATATGAATTGGATGATAGTAGATTGATGATTGAAGCTCCGTAAAGACTTCAAGCTCATACGATGGAAAGAAGAGATTTTTCGTCAATGTAATTTTTCTTTTATCTCTTCTAGTATGTAGCTTAGAAGTAGAACTATGATGGAGCACTCACACACATCTACTTTCGGTCATAGGACACCTCTAGACCTTTGTCCTTTGATCTCAATTCAATTCTCTTCTGATTGTGCTAGGATTGTTTATAACAGCCGACTGCTTAACAGTTTACAGTCGCCTGCCTCAAAAACAGTCGACTGTGTTTTGTTCTACAGTCGCCTGTTATGCACAGACTATTACAATGCAGTTTTTGGGTTCTTTCTGATTATCTCGCACAGGCCACTGTTGAATGTTTATCAGGTTCCTGTCTTAGCGACAGTCGACTGTGATTGGTTCATCAGTCGCCTGTCTCTACTTGCCCAAACTCTGTTTGATCCGATTTCTACGGCCAATCGACTTATGATGTATATACATTCGACTGTCTATTAGATCAGTCGACTGTCTATGCTGCAACAGTCGCCTGCCTGTAAGTCTAATCTTTGACTTAGCTCTTTGGAAATTTCTCCTGTCTGTGACAGTCGTCTGTTTAAGGTTATACAGTCGCCTGTTCTGATTAACAGTCGACTGTGTTCCTTGCATCAGTCGTATGTCCTGTATCTTGTGAGATTTCCAGTATTTCATCTAACTTACTCTTTTCTCGGTCAGTCGGCTGTCGAAGAATGTACAGTCGCCTGTTGATTTTACAGACGACTGTCTTGGCTTCATCAGTCGACTATCCACGTGGTAAGTTACCGTTATGAATTCTCACCTACCCTTGCTGACTGTGCAACAGTCGACTGTGGTCTGTTCAACAGTCGACTGTCGCGAGTTCAGATTATATCCGTTGAGATTTTTCTCATGGATTTCGATTGGGTTTTTGCCTAAACTGTTTTGTGGATTTGAGAAAGCTATAAATAGAGCTTCTACTGTTTCATTGGAAGGTGACACTCATTCATTGCAAAATCCTTCAAGCTTTCATTTCCAAAGATCAAAGCTTTCAAATCCAAAGCCCTAAGTATTTCCAAATCTGATTCTCTTGCTCTCCAACCTAGAACCAAAGAATGATCCTCTAGGTATTTGGTGCAGTCAAGAGAAAGGGCTTTCCTCCTCTCTTCCAAGAGAGTTCATCAACACACATCACACTTCTCCTTCAAGTTCTACTTCAAGGCATATGTGATTGTAAGTGTTGCTTTCAGATTTCATAACTTCATTATTTGAATTGTGCTCTCGGTTGTGAGAGTGGTTTTTGCTTGCTCCCTGGTTGTGGGAGTCAAGGACATCGATTGTATTCGATTGCACTTGTAGGGTTGTTACAAGTGGGTTTCTAAGGGAACCTCAAGTTAGGGTTCTAACTTGAGTATCCGGTAGTATCCGGGTGGTAGGGACGTAGGATTACCGGGAACAAGTCGGGAGTTGACTTGGGTAATCCGAACCCTTGAAACATAACTGCGTTTGCGTGTGTTTCTCTTTGGGTTGTTTTCTATTCCGCACTATTTGTTGGATTGCACTTTATTTGGCGTAAATTCCTATTAAATTTGCATAAACACTATTCAACCCCCCCTTCTAGTGTTTTCCCCATAGACAGGATCCTTACAATTGGTATCAGAGCGCAAGGTTTTATCTATGGCATCCAACAACAACAACGTTCCTCTGCCGCCTACGTACAACAATCACAACCGTGATGGAGCGTCCACACTTTTCGAAGGTCAATCTACGGTACGTCCTCCAAGTTTCAATGGTACTAACTTTGGTTATTGGAAGTGTAGGATGGAGATATTCCTTAGGAGTGCTTCTCTTTGGAGAACTCTCCACAAGGAGTATGTTGAGCCCTCCGAAGATGATTTCGAGAAATGGACGACTTCTGAAAAGTCTGCCGAAGTCAACAACGCTAAAGCAATGAACGCTCTTCATTGTGCGTTGGACCCGAATGAGTTCAACAAGATATGCACATGTAAGAGTGCATATCAAATTTGGAACCATCTCATCGTTACCCACGAGGGAACGAATAAGGTAAAGCTTTCAAAGTTATATGTTACCGTGCAAAACTTCCACTTGTTCCACATGCAGGAAAATGAGAGCATTGCATCAATGTACGGACGCTTTACCGACATCACAAATGAATTGGAAGCCCTTGGCCAAATCTACACCGAACCAGAAAAGGTAAGGAAGATTATCATGGGGATGACCTCCAAATGGGAAAGACGAGCAATCGCCATTGAAGAGGTCAATGACTTGAAGAACTACACCGTGGTGAATCTCATCGGGACTCTTATGTCTTACGAAGTAAGACGAGATAACCGATTGAAGATTCAAGCCATGATGAATCCCTCGGAGGCCAAGAAGAAAGCTTTGGCGTTCAACGCCAATTCGTCATCCTCTGAAAGTGATGAATCCGAGAATGAAATGGATTTGGGTGAAATGGCCCAAATAGCGAAGAAGTTCCAACGCTTCTTCCGCAAAGGTAAATTTCCCTCTAACAAACGTTTTGAATCTACTAATGCTACTTCCTCTCTTTGTTATAAGTGTAATAAGCCAGGGCACATCAAGAGGGATTGCCCAATGCTAAACAACAAAGAAAAGTGGAAGGCACCAAAGTACCACAAGTCCAACAAGAACAAGAAAGACAAGAAGAAAGGACTCGTCGGTACCTTTGATGACTCAAGTGATGAATCATCAAGCGATTCCAATGATGAGAAGGGTGAGAGCGCCCACATGTGCTTCATGGCACTTGAAGACCCACTCTCGGATGATAGTGATTCCGATACGGATAACACCGAGGTAACAATGGATGAACTTCGCATAGCTAATGAAGAATTATTTGCTAAATACCAATCTTTAATGCTTAGATATTATAGCTTAAAGAAATCAAAAGTTAGCAAGTCATCCATTCCATGCATTATCAACAATGACACCATTGTTGAAACTTTAACCCTTGAGAAAGCAAACTTAGCTTCTCAAAATGTCACATTGAGAAATGAGATGAATTCCCTCAAATCTCAACTAGATCAAACACATCCCATGGATAATAGTGATCTAGTTACATGCCACACACAATTGGGATTAGAGAATGATTCACTTAAAACCCAAGTGCACGAGCTCAAAGCACGGGTGTCCACCTTGGATACCAACATTTCTTCTTTAAAGGAGAAATATGAGCTCATGTCCTCCCGTATTGTGAGATTCAATAAGGGACAAGGACAATTGGATGATTTGCTTGCAAATCAATTTCCGGCCACACATCGTGTTGGCCTTGGATTTGTTAAAGCAAATGCATCTAATGATCGCACCTCCTATAGTGGTGTCACTATAGATTTTGTGAGGCATTCCTCCGGTGCATCCACAAGTGGTGTCAAAGACACTATAGGTAGCAATCCTACCAAGAATGTCACCACATCTCTTTCTCTTCCTTTTGGCAAGAAACCCACTAAGGGTGGAAACCAAAAGCAAGGCCATGCTTATATGTACACTAATACTCATCCACGTAGGAAACATCCTACTTCACAAGTGGATAATCATGACACATTTTATGCTCCGCACCCACGGACACGTACACAACCACACATGAGAAATACTCACGTACGTGCTCCCACACACCCATATGCTCATACGCATCATTCTTTCATATATGCTAATTCTCCACATATCATGCATGATCAATGTCCTTCATATAATATGCATGCTCCCAAGAATTCATATCATTCAAGAATGTGCAATGCTTATCCTCCACCTCATATATATGCTAGAAATCATGTTCCTAAGAAGCATGCACCACATAGAAATCCAACTCATATGCATGCAACTAGGAATAGGACTCCCAAGATGTACACTATTTGAGGTCCTAAGAACACTAGTCTAAATGTTAGGAATGCTTATGTTGATTCCTACTTTCATGATGTAATTATAAATAGTAACTATGTTGGGAAGCGGAAGTCCACTTGGACTTGGCTTCCAAAGGGCTAATCCCCTTGGACCTAACAAACATTGGGTACCATAAGCTTATGGTATATTATATAGGTACCCAAGAGAAAGAAGAAGAGCAATAAATGCCTTATTTGCTCTAAAGGGAAAGGATGGATTCTTTATAGCGGTTGCTCCAAACACATGACGGGAGATCCCTCATTGCTCTCCGAAGTGATTAGCATCAAAGATGGTGCAACGGTCACTTTTGGAGGTAATCAAAAGGGAACCATCATTGGAGTAGGTATCGTTGGTAATCCTTCCAAACCCCTAATTACTAATGTTTATCTTGTTAGTGGTTTATGTCACAACCTCATTTCCATAAGTCAACTTTGTGACAAAGGTTACAAGGTTAACTTCGGAGAAGGATTGTGTACTATTGTTGATTGTGATTCAAATGTTTTATTTTCCGGTATTAGGCGCAAAAATATTTATTATTTAAGCTTGCCTAAAACCATAGAACATTGCTTAGTTGCTAACACAAGTGAACAACTATTATGGCATCGCCGTTTTGGTCATGTTCACTTCAAGCACTTATATAAGTTAGCTAAGCATGATCTAGTCAAAGGTTTTCCTAAGATTGTTTTTAATAAGAAAAATTTTTGTGATTCATGTCAAAGAGGTAAACTAAGTAAATCTTCATTTAAGCTTAAAGAAGGGATTACTTCTAAGAGGCCCCTAGAACATCTACATCTAGATTTGTTTGGGCCAACTAGAACCGCTTCTTTAGGTAATGCTCATTATGGACTAGTTGTCGTTGACGACTTTTCTAGATTTATTTGGGTTTCATTCTTAACTAATAAGAATGAAGCTCATGAAGAGTTTACCAAATTTGCTAAGAAGATTCAGAATCTTTTAGGATCCACCATTATCACTATTCGTAGTGATCATGGAGGAGAACTTGAGAATGAGTCTTTTACTAAGTTTTGTGATGACTCCGGGATAACTCATAACTTTTCCTTTCCTCGTGCACTACCACAAAATGGTGTTGTAGAAAGAAAGAATATGACTCTTATTGAGTGTGCTCGCACTATGCTCCATGATAGTTATTTAGGACTACAATTTTGGGCAGAAGCGGTGCACACGGCATGTTATGTGCTCAATAGAATTCTAGTGAGACCCCGAACAAACAAAACTTGTTTTGAGTTGTTTTACGATAAAAAGCCTCAAGTGAAATATTTTCGTGTCTTTGGTTCAAAATGTTTTATAAAGAACACCTTTGGTAATTTAGACAAATTTGAGCCAAGATCCGATGAAGGAATTTTTGTTGGATATTCCACACGTAGCAAAGCCTACCGGATATACAACAAAACTTCTTCAACGATTGAGGAATCACTTCACGTATCTTTTTATGAAGATTTTGATTTTCCTCATGTTGATGATGATAATGTAGATATTCTTTGTGATTCTTTTAATAATGTTAAGATTAATGATAATATTGTTGAAACTAACACTTCTAACGAAGTTGTTGAAGTTGTTCCTAGTGATCCAGGTTTACCCAAAGCATATCCAACCGTTCGCAACCATCCCCATAACCAAATCATTGGAGATATTGGTGTGCGTGTTCGAACGAGATCAAGAATTGAAGAATTCTCCCATTGCGCATTCGTCTCTACCATTGAGCCAAAGAACATTCAAGAAGTTTGTGAGGATAGTTCTTAGATAGTGGCAATGGAAGAAGAACTAGCACAATTCGAGAGAAATGAAGTTTGGGAACTTGTACCTCTTCCAATTGGTCACCAAGCTATTGGGACCAAATGGATCTTCAAGAACAAGACGGATGAAAACGAGGTAATCACACGGAACAAAGCAAGGTTAGTAGCTCAAGGCTATCGGCAAGAGGAAGGTATTGATTTCGAAGAATCCTTTGCCCCGTAGCTAGATTAGAAGCTATTAGGTTGCTTTTATCTTTTGCATCCCATAAGAATTTTAAATTATTTCAAATGGATGTTAAAAGTGCATTTTTAAATGGATTTGTAAATGAAGAAGTCTATGTTTCTCAACCTCCCGGTTTTATTCATGAGAAATTTCCAAACCATGTTTTCAAACTTAAGAAAGCGTTATATAGATTGAGACAAGCTCCTAGAGCTTGGTATGATCGCCTTAAGACCTTTCTTTTGAATTTAGGTTTTAAAATGGGAGAAGTTGATTCTACACTTTTCATTAAAGATTATGAAAATGACATTCTTTTGATTCAAGTTTATGTAGATGACATTATTTTCGGTTCTACTAACTTTCATTTTTGTCAAGAATTTTCCAAGTCTATGAAGGATGAGTTTGAGATGAGCCACATGGGAGAGCTCACCTACTTCCTTGGATTGCAAATTCGACAAATGTAGAATGGCACTTTCATACATCAGACAAAGTACACAGGGGAGCTTATTAAGCGATTCGGGATGGAATCGTCTTCAAGCAAAAGGACTCCCATGAGTACTACTACTCATCTACACAAGGATGAAAGCGGAAAAGATGTAGACGTTCGTCTATATCGAGGTATGATCGGTAGCTTACTTTACTTAACCGCTAGTAGGCCCGATATCATGTTTTTCGTATGTATTTGTGCTAGATATCAAGCAAGACCTAAGGAGTCACACTTGATTGCGGTTAAACGAATATTTCGTTATCTCAATCAATCCCTAGATTATGGGTTACTTTACCCTAAGTCTAGCACGTATGAGTTAATCTCATATAGTGATACCGACTTTTGATCACTCCTTATTTTACACCTTTTTTTCCGTGTATTTGCATGCCATTTAGATTGCCCAAATCATGTTTTTCACGATATATCGACGATATTGCGATGCTTTTCACGATTTGTTGTTTTTGTCGCATTTCAGGTGATTTGGCGCGATTTGGAGTGATCTCGAGATGCGCCTACTCTAGACGGCCACCGACGACCTCCCCGAGGGGTATTTTGCTGTTGGAGAGGAGCGGAAGAAGAATGGACGTCACAGGAGCGACGAGGAGGCCAAAATAATCAGATTGGGCATTTTTTGTGTCCCACTCGGCCGAGTGGAGGAGCCACTCGGCCGACCAGCGAGACACGGCTCGGCCGACCCGTTCAGACACGATTTCCATGTGTACTCGGCCGAGCGACGGAGACCACATCGGCCGAGTGACGATACCACGTCCGCCCGAGTGGCGCCCAGACGAAGCCCCTCCAAAATATCGAAGTTTCTGTTTTTCGGCCACCTGAGCTTCAGAAGACCCACTCGGCCGAGTGGATTATCCCGTCCGCCCGAGTGCAGTGAAGCCGTCGGCCGAGTGACGACAACTCACTCGGCCGAGCCGCTCCTGAAGTGAAGACCCCTGAAGGCCCCGACTTACTGGAAAAGTACAGGGTTTCTCACTCGGCCGAGCGACATTTGTCACTCGGCCGAGTGCGATGCGCTGCCTGTAGCGAAATTTGCGGAAAACAGGCTGTGCAGGGGCGTTTTGGTCAAGATTTTTGGACGATTTTTGGGGCTATTTAAGCCCTGTTTTTACCCTAGTTTTGAGAGCCATCTCTTAGATTTTTTGCAGCTTTTTAGATTACTTTTTAGCTTTATTATTGTGATTGGAGAAGAGGAAAAACTTGGATTTTTGTTGGATTAAGTTGAAGAACTCCATTGGTTTGCATCTCTCTTCCCTAAAAATTCTATTTTTATTGTTTATCTCAATATTTGTGATGAATTCCATTGCTTATTTCATTGATCAAATTTGTGATATTGCTATGATTTGTGAGTAGTCACCACGTCTTGGGGCGTGGGGATGAACCCTACGAGCCCTATTTCATAATTGTGATGAATTGGTGGAAATTGAGCTAGGGTTGTTATTTGAGATTAGATTGGGATCGATTTACTACGGATGGCTAGGTATTCATATCAATTGGGATTTGCAAGAGATTGGATCCCAATTCGATAGGAAACCCTAGAAATCCGAATTGGGTTGGAGTCGGATTTTTGAAGTATCGGTTTGCAAGAGATTGGACCGATATTAGGATTTCCGGGTGCAATTCCATGCCAATACCCGTTTGCAAGAGATTGGACGGGTAGGAACTATCCCAATCTAGATCGTGGACCGAGTTTGCAAGAGATTAGGCTCGGTGCGCGATTGGACGATGATGTTGATCCTAATGCTAGCTTCCCTAGGCTAGGGTTTGCAAGAGATTGGACCCGAACCTAGGAAAGCTATAGACCGGCAACAGCGCGAGAGCGTGAGCTTGGTTCTACATTCAGTTGCAACTAGTTCATCCGAATTCTCATTCTAGCAATTTTAATACCGACGAACCACTTTTATGAAATACGGTGAGTAGCGGGGATTCCCCATTCCCTAGACGTTCTTTATTTGATTTGATACTTCGCACATTTGTCTGACGATTGTGACAGGATCGCCCAAGGCAATTATCTCTCTTGAATAGCCAGGTTGATTAGGAACAAGCACGGTCATTCGTCCTCCCTGTGTTCGATACCCGCTCGCCGCTATACCGTGCGCTTGCGGTAAAACTACAACCGTCGCTCCGGGACGTGTATCTGGGGCGCGATCAAGTTTTTGGCGCCGTTGCCGGGGAGGCGATTGCGTTTGATCCTTTCTCACCCTAGCTACTTCTTTCTTTTATTTTTATTTTTTTTATTTTTTCATTATTATTATTATTTCCATTACTATTCTTACCTAACCCTTCCACGGTACTAATCATCTCTTTGAAACTCTGTTTTACCTGTGCATGTACACGAGATCTACGGCGGACCCCGAAGCCTTATTATTTGATCCGGAGATCGAACGTACCGTGCGGAGACTTAGAGCGGAAAGAAGACAATATCCGGAAGGGCGGTTTATGACCAACCCGGAAACTCCCGAAGAATTGGCGGCAAGGATGGCGAGAATAATTTCTATTCGCGATAGGCTTCGGCCTAAGACCTCTTCTACCACATCATCCATTGCCGTGCCGGAGTTGGCGGCCGACAAGAACTTCGAGCTAAAGACTGGATTGGTGGTTTTGATGCAACAAGACCCATTTCATGGGAACGCCCATGAGAACCCCCACTACCACATCCAATCATTCTTGTCGAAGTGCGCCACATTCCAAATGCCGGGGGTCCCCATCGATGCCATCAGACTGTGTCTCTTCCCCTTCACGCTAAAGGACAAGGCACTCTATTGGCTGAGGACGCAGGCTGACGGAGTTTTCACCTCTTGGGACGGGTTGGCGGATGCATTCATTGACAAATTCTATCCGCCATCCAAGACGGTGAAGATCCAGAGCGCTCTCATGTCCTTCAAGCAAGGACCACAAGAGACGCTCTATGAAGCTTGGGAGCGATTTAAGGATTTACAGCATCAATGCCCGCACCACAGTATAGAAGATTGGGAGCTAGTGCATAGCTTCTACAACGGTCTCCAACCGGGGACCAAACAAATTATTGATGCCACGTCGAATGGTGCTATCTTGTCAAAGACTCCCGAGGAAGCTACGGCCCTAATCGAGGAGATGGCCTCAAATAACCAACAATGGGGCGATGAACGAGGACACTCCACGTCCTCCTTAAAGCCAACAAGCATCTACGAGGCGAAGGCCGTAGCGGAGCTTACGAGCAAATTTGATTCTCTCCACAAGGTGGTGGAGAGATTGGAGAAGTTCATTACGGAGCCCCAAGGAAGCCCTTCCACCTCCGCGCCGACGAACCAAATGTGTGATTGGCAAGACCAATCTCAAGCCATGTACTCGGGAGGAGAGCAAGTAGAAGGATCCTTGGAGCAATTACAATATGTTGCGGGGAACTAAGGGTATTGGTCCAATCCGGCCGCAAGAAATCATCCGGGATTCTCCTACGCCAACAATGAAGGAGCTTTGAACCCGCCACAACAACCGCCTAATCAAGCTCGGCCACCACCACCCCAACAACAATATTACCCACCGAGGGGGCCTACTCAACAAAAATTTCAACCGAAGCAACAAGTTCCACCTTATAGGCCTCCCGGATACAACCAAGGGTGGAGGAATCAAAACCAAAGCCCTCCACAAGCTCCGCAACGAACCGACTTCGAAACTAGAGTGGAGGCATTCATGGTCGAGCAAAATAAGGTGAATGCTACTTTGAAGGCGGGGCAAGACTCTCTTAATACCGTAGTGGCTCAAATATCGGAGCAATTGGCTTTGCTCAATCGGAACACTCAACGATTGCCGGCGCAACCGGAGCAAAACCCACGGGGCAACACCGGCCACATCAACGCCGTAGTTGCCGTTACTACTAGAGGCGGGAAGGACACCACCCCCGCCATGATTCCTACCGAGGAGCCCGTGGAGGAGCGCTTGGAGCCAATTGAGCCAATAGTAGAAGTTGAAAATGAGAAGGAGCCGCATGACGAGGAGAAATCTAGAGCGGAGCAATTGATTGAGGAAAGGCGCTTCATGCCACCGGTCCCATTCCCCCAAAGGCTCGCTAGAGCTAAAATGGAGAAAAGGCTAGAAAAATTTCTCGAGTACCTAAGAGGAGTTAGCCTAAATATTCCCTTCCTTGACGCCATCGTCGAGATCCCCACATATGCCAAATTCTTGAAGGACTTGATTTCGGGGAGAAAGAGGAAGGAAAAGATAATTCTAGCCGAGGAGGGCTCTTGGTTCACCAAGAGAGAGAAGGAGCCGGCGAAATTTAAAGATCCGGGGAGTTTTCGGATCCCTTGCACCTTGGGCGGCGTTCCTCTTCAAAAGGCGTTGGTTGACCTTGGGGCTAGCGTGAGCCTCATGCCCCTCTCCATGTTCTTGAGACTAAACACCGGGACAAAGTTGAAACCCACCGACATGCGCATTCAATTAGTCATCATGGACGTTAAGGAGGAGGGAGACACCTCATTGATACTTGGACGCCCATTCCTCGCCACCGCCGGAGTCATCGTCGACGTGCGCGAAGGTACCTTAACCTTAAACGTCGGAAACATCGAGGTGGAGCTCCACATTCCTAAGGCTATGAAGCATATGCCTTATCACGAGGAACTTGACTACATGGACCTCCTTGATGAGGTGATAGAAGAGGCGATTCCCCACTCAATTGGCGCCCTTTTTGATGAAGATTTTGAAGAAGGCCCGGATTTAGGCCATGAAGAGAATAAAGATGATTCCCCCGACCTCTCCGGTGAAGAAGATGAAGGCGACGCTGATGTCGCAAGAATTCGAGAGCTCTGCAAGCTCTCGACATTAAAGTCTCCAAAGAAAGCTCCGCCGGCACGGAAACCGGCATCACCGGTTAAGCCGTTGACCGGAGCAAATGCTAGCTTGGGGGAGCCTCCCCCCGACACTATTCGAGACGAGAGACCACCGCGGGAGAACGCGCCGCCGCCACATCCAAATCCAAGCCGCTCCCCGGAAAATTCGATGGGTGCATCTCATATGCACCAAACATCCCGCATTGATTGAAAATTATAGGGGGTCGAGCTCACGACCTTAAACGAGCGCTTGTCGGGAGGCAACCCGATGGTTTTTGCTTTATCTTTACTTTTTCTTTATTTTCGTTTTAGAAATTTTTAGTGTTTCGAGTCGTTCGCCCAAAAATTTTGTGATAACGGGTCCTATTTTTCTTGACAGGAGAGGAGATAGGTAAATCCATTATGAGGAGGATGAACGAGACGACGAGGAGCGCCCCAAGAAGGCGCTCGACGCTTAGGAGGAGGATGAAATCGATTGGAGGAAGAAAGACGGAGTTTAGAGCCCAAACGAAGACAAACAGCAGAAAACAAGGCTCACTCGGCCGAGCATACTAGTCACTCGGCCGAGTACAGAAGTTCGTCCGGCCGAGCCGCTCACGAACGAGGGAAGTCTGCTGTACCCAACTCTCTGTCTATTTTCCTCATTTCATTATAACTGCTACTCGGCCGAGTATATATATTCACTCGGCCGAGTGAAACGGATACCCTCCTAGGGCGAGTCATGCCGAGTAGCTTGAGTCACTCGGCCGAATGGACTTACTCCACTCGACCGAGGCTGGCAAAGCCACTCGGCCGAAGCGATATCGGGGAGGAACCTTTCAATGGTCTCGCTCGGCCGAGTGACCACGTCACTCGGCCGAGTCGTAAGTTTTATTATATAAGGGCCGAGGGGGGCTCATTTTTCAAAATCCCAAAACCCCCCAAGCGCCCGACGCTCCAGCTCCCCTCGCCCGATCTCGCTTCGCTCAGACCCTCACTCGCCCGGACGACCTCGCCGCGCCGCCGCTCGGTCCGCCACCGCCGGCCGAGCCCACGCTGGTGCCTCGCCCGAGTCGCCGCCGGCGGCACGTCGTCCGATCACATCCGGTAACCCTGTTTTCGCCGTTTTCTCCTCTTTTCGTGTATTTCTTGAGGATCCATGTGCTAAACGCCCCCCTAACCCAAATCAATTCCTATATCTATCCATTATACCCCTATTGCTCCATACATTTTGATTATTACTCGCTGATATCGCTTTTTCATGAGCAGGTTGCTTTTTTGGAGCTTAGGGGAGCTCAGGGGAGCTTCTACGGGCTGCTCAGGACTTCGTGGAGGCGCGGACTTCGCACGCTTCCACTGCTTAGCACTCGCGACGTGTTTGGGTATACTCTTTCCATTCTTTTACACGCACCGCACTTTTTTTTCACTTTTTCGGCGCGCGCTCGGGGCCAATATGCCGCCCCGGACACGGCCGCGGTCGACGAGAGCTTCCGCCAAGCGGAAGCGGTCGGACGAGCCCGGCCCCTCCCACTTGGTGGAGGACTCTCCTCTGCCTTCCCCCACACACCCCGCACAGCCTGCAGGCCCCGCACACCCCGCACAGCCTGTAGCGCACCCACAGCCCGCACAGCCCGCACAGCCCGCACAGCCACTCCCCGCCGCTGCACAGCCACCACCACCGGCTCCACTGGTCGGGCCGCTCGGGATCACGTTCCGAGACGACGCACACCGCGCCGTCTTCGACCGTATCTCCCAGCGCTCGATCGTACCCTCCAGGTTTTCACACCTCGCTGACCTTGGACGCCTGGGGGTACTAGAGGGGATACTCACGTTGTACGACAACGTGGGTTGGCGCGACTTCCTTCAGGTGTCGGCGGACACGTTCACCCGCCCGACACTTGAGGTTTTGAGTTCGATCGCCCGGACCGATGAGGGATGCTCATTCAGGTTCATGGATCGAGAGTGCCAGGTCACTCTCGATATGATGAGAGCGTTCTTCTCATGGCCCGCAGTCCCCGGAGCCGATCGCGGTTACGGCCCTACCCACATCCCCCCACCTTCCTTCGATGCCGACGCCTTCTGGGCCCGGATTACAGGCCACCACGCCGCCTTTGACCCTAGTAGGGCCAAGGCCTCGGCCATTGTCCACCCCTGCCTACGTATTGCCCAGCGCCTCATGGCGACCACCTTTTTGGCCAGATATGAGCCGGGCACGATGTCTACGCCAGAGCTCTACATGCTCTATACGATGACACGTCCCAGAGCTCTATCTAGGGATGGACACGAGCTTGTCCCCGCCGTCGTGATCGACATTGCGGCTTGGTTTTTAGACTGCATCATTGTATCGGTGGGCGCTCGCTCACCGATCTGCTGCGGCGGTCTGATCACCCTGCTTACCATGATGACGGGCGAGGACCTACCTGACGACCTGCGGCGAGTATCGGGCCCCACTTCTTTGTCGATTGATGTCATGGCCCGGATGAAGATGCTTCGTCCGCATGGTGAGCGTCACTGGGTCTGGTTGCACGGCCCCTACGGGGCCGATTACATGATTCTCCCGAGCCCTGCTCGGACCCAGATTGCACCAGCCCACGTTGACTGGCTCCCAGAGATGGATGTCCTCATCCCCGCCGCCTACGTGCTCGAGGCCGAGGAGGCCGAGCAGGCCCACGCTGCCCACGCTGCCCCCGCAGACCCTGCTGCACACCCTGCCGAGCCTGCCGCCGACCCTGTTGACCCAGTGGCCCCTCAGCCCATACCAGTCGTTTTCGCTGCTCCTGACACTTCTGTCCCCACCTCTGTCAGTGTCGAGAGTACTTTTGCTGAGCCCACTCCCACCACTGTCACCACTTCCGAGGCTGTCCCCACCACTCCCGCTGCCACCTCCGGCCCTCTGCCCGTGGAGCCTCTTTGCTCCGCACTCCCCGAGCGCCCGCCGACCTTTGTCGAGCATAGAGAGCCCTCGTTTGCTACGGTCGTGGAGACCATGGCTAGCATGAACTCCGCTGGGATTGCGCCTTTTGGTCCACACAGTTCCGCCCCAGCGGTAGAGTCCTCTGTCTCCACAGCCGCCGTATTCTCCGAGAGCGTCGTGGAGTCTGTCCACACTTCTGGGCCACTGACCTCTCTTGCCACCTCGTTGCCACTTTTGCACGCTTCCTTTGCTGCCGCTGCCTCTACTTCTCACCAGCCGGCATCCCGGCCTCACACTGAGGCCAGGCCCACATTTGCTGGCACGGCACCTTTTGTCCCCTTCCCTGCTGAGCCCGTTACATACTCCACACGCGTACGCCAGCCTCGCCCTGTGCAGCCTAGACCGGTGCGTCCCTCTGCACCACCCCCGCCCGACACTGTACTGCAGAGCATTCGTGCTCTTGAGTTGGCGGTGGGCGGTCTCAGAGGTGACCTTAGGACCCTGTCCTCCACCGTCTCTACGATGGCTGGACGCTTTGACCTGATCCCTCATATCCACTACTGCCTGACAAAGATCTTAGAGCGTCTCCCGCGCGTACCCCCACCCACCCAGCAGGTTCCCACACACACTTCCACACACACTAGACCTGCCCCCACTTCCACGCCCACCTCAGCTCAGCAGCCTACACCACCACCACCTCCACCTCCACCTCGGGACGGAGACGGTGCAGCGCCACCTTCTTAGGCACCCCTGATGCCTTAGTCTATTCCTGCCCATTTCTGCTGGGTCCCATTGCATTTTTGTACGCCCCCCCTCCCCTCACTTATTTTGGGATTCTCATTTTGCCGTATCTATTTATATATCCTTTTTGGGAGAGGGAGAGTTTTTGGTGACACATCTATACTCGTATCACTCATATCTGTGCATGCATCATATCCGCATCATATTTTCATTTCTTTATTTTTCATTTTATTATCTTTTTTCTTTCCATCATGCATGCATCCTCACTTGCCCCTCACATTACTTGTCTCTCTGTGTGCCTCACTTTGCACATTGAGGACACTGTGCAGTTTAGCTTGTGGGAGTGAGTTCTCACGTTCTTTTTCGTTTTGCCACCTTTATTTTTAGTTTTTCACGCCACTTTCCGCTTTTGCACTTATTTGCACTTATTTTCATCATTTTTTCTCATTTTACCATGCATCACGTTTTTCTTATTTCTCTGCGTGCCGCATTGTAAATAGTTCTATTTTTCCTTTATCTTTATTTCTTTCTTTTTTTTCATCTCATGCTAGAGATGAATTTTCTGTGATGATGTCTACGTGGAGTTAGCTTATTCTATATGCATGCTATATTTGTCATGTCTTAGATTTTATTTCTGATATCATATGCTATGACTTGCTTTGCATTTAGAAATAGTAACCCACACTTTTTCCACATGAAAATGGATGAAATTTTATTATTAGCTGAGCCTGAATATTCATATGTATGCTATCACAGAAAACACACCAAGATTCACGCATTGAATGCCTATATCTGGAGTACTGATTTCTTTTCCTTTATCACTTCTATATGCATGAATTGTACACTTCACTTCAGGATGATTGAATGATGATTAGCTATGATATATCTGGATTAGTTAGCTTTTTTGTGATCAAATCTGAGTAGATTAGATTACCCTGCTGAAGTTGTCGTGCATGTCTTATAGAGTGAGCCGAGAGTTAAATATATTTCTTTCTCCACAAATCTTGAACATCATTTCTCTACTTTTAAAAATCATTGGTGAATCTCCCCTTAGTGATTCTATTTTATGGCATTTCCCCCGCTATTAATTCCTAGCTCCAAATCCCCTATTAAAAAATAATAATAATAATAAAAGAGAGAAAAACATTCTTGTATATCATTATCTCTCTCTGAGTTGGGATCATTGTGTATATATTGCTTATTGCAAAGAAAAAAAAAGAGAGAGAGAGGAAAAATCCTCAATAAAAGATCTCATCTCACTTTCTTTCTCTCTTCTTTCTTTTCGTTGCTTTTGGAGCTATATATATAAAAAATGGGGATGTAAATATTTTTGTGCCACCACGCTTATAGATAAGCTTGGGGGAGGGGATCCATTGATGAGTGAGAGAGTGACTACTTGACATTGCACGACAACCTAGGCTAAGTAATATTCTGTACTCGGTGAGATTGTTTCTAGCTTTACGAAATCCAGAAATCTAAGCCTAGCGTTCATTTCATGAAATCCATACTTTTCTATTCTCTCTAATCTATAGTGTGATACTCTTATACTCCAGATAGAAAGCGTTCAATTGAAAAGTGTGTGATCTGTGATTTGTATACCGCTTTAAATGATTCAGACGATGTTAATTTTTAAAATCATTCCGTTTTTCATGATTATATCGTTGTTCGTGGGTTTTCTATTTCTATTTGCACTATTATACTATGATATCAAAATAAAATTCTTTGACAGGTATTTCTCATTCGGTGCATGTTATAAGAGTAAGTGAAACCCACGTCCTGAGAAAATGATCTAGCATCCCACATCTTCGCTTCTTTCTTTCTTTCTTCCTACATTGTTTCCATTTCGTTTTCATTCTTCTTCGTTTTTCATTTTTTTCGTTTCTCGCCGTTTTCGTTTTCCGAATCCACCGGGATCGCCTTTTACTTATCTTCCTCGAGGACGAGTAAGAGGCAAGCTTGGGGGATTTTGATCACTCCTTATTTTACACCTTTTTTTCCGTGTATTTGCATGCCATTTAGATTGCCCAAATCATGTTTTTCACGATATATCGACGATATTGCGATGCTTTTCACGATTTGTTGTTTTTGTCGCATTTCAGGTGATTTGGCGCGATTTGGAATGATCTCGAGATGCGCCTACTCTAGACGGCCACCGACGACCTCCCCGAGGGGTATTTTGCTGTTGGAGAGGAGCGGAAGAAGAATGGACGTCGCAGGAGCGACGAGGAGGCCAAAACAATCAGATTGGGCATTTTTTGTGTCCCACTCGGCCGAGTGGAGGAGCCACTCGGCCGACCAGCGAGACACTGCTCGGCCGACCCGTTCAGACACGATTTCCATGTGTACTCGGCCGAGCGACGGAGACCACATCGGCCGAGTGACGATACCACGTCCGCCCGAGTGGCGCCCAGACGAAGCCCCTCCAAAATATCGAAGTTTCTGTTTTTCGGCCACCTGAGCTTCAGAAGACCCACTCGGCCGAGTGGATTATCTCGTCCGCCCGAGTGCAGTGAAGCCGTCGGCCGAGTGACGACAACTCACTCGGCCGAGCCGCTCCCGAAGTGAAGACCCCTGAAGGCCCCGACTTACTGGAAAAGTACAGGGTTTCTCACTCGGCCGAGCGACATTTGTCACTCGGCCGAGTGCGATGCGCTGCCTGTAGCGAAATTTGCGGAAAACAGGCTGTGCAGGGGCGTTTTGGTCAAGATTTTTGGACGATTTTTGGGGCTATTTAAGCCCTGTTTTTACCCTAGTTTTGAGAGCCATCTCTTAGATTTTTTGCAGCTTTTTAGATTACTTTTTAGCTTTATTATTGTGATTGGAGAAGAGGAAAAACTTGGATTTTTGTTGGATTAAGTTGAAGAACTCCATTGGTTTGCATCTCTCTTCCCTAAAAATTCTATTTTTATTGTTTATCTCAATATTTGTGATGAATTTCATTGCTTATTTCATTGATCAAATTTGTGATATTGCTATGATTTGTGAGTAGTCACCACGTCTTGGGGCGTGGGGATGAACCCTACGAGCCCTATTTCATAATTGTGATGAATTGGTGGAAATTGAGCTAGGGTTGTTATTTGAGATTAGATTGGGATCGATTTACTACGGATGGCTAGGTATTCATATCAATTGGGATTTGCAAGAGATTGGATCCCAATCCGATAGGAAACCCTAGAAATCCGAATTGGGTTGGAGTCGGATTTTCGAAGTATCGGTTTGCAAGAGATTGGACCGATATTAGGATTTCCGGGTGCAATTCCATGCCAATACCCGTTTGCAAGAGATTGGACGTGTAGGAACTATCCCAATCTAGATCGTGGACCGAGTTTGCAAGAGATTGGGCTCGGTGCGCGATTGGACGATGATGTTGATCCTAATGCTAGCTTCCCTAGGCTAGGGTTTACAAGAGATTGGACCCGAACCTAGGAAAGCTATAGACCGGCAACAGCGCGAGAGCGTGAGCTTGGTTCTACATTCAGTTGCAACTAGTTCATCCGAATTCTCATTCTAGCAATTTTAATACTGACGAACCACTTTTATGAAATACGGTGAGTAGCGGGGATTCCCCATTCCCTATACGTTCTTTATTTGATTTGATACTTCGCACATTTGTCTGACGATTGTGACAGGATCGCCCAAGGCAATTATCTCTCTTGAATAGCCAGGTTGATTAGGAACAAGCACGGTCATTCGTCCTCCCTGTGTTCGATACCCGCTCGCCGCTATACCGTGCGCTTGCGGTAAAACTACAACCGTCGCTCCGGGACGTGTATCCGGGGCGCGATCAACTTTGTCGGATGCAAGTCCGACAGGAAAAGTACTAGTGGCACATGCCATTTCTTAGGAAATTCCTTAGTTTCTTGGTTCTCTAAGAAACAGAATTCGGTGTCATTGTCCACGACTGAAGCGGAATATATTTTCGCGGGTCTTGCATGTGCACAAGTTCTTTGGATGAGACACACTCTTAGTGACTATGGTGTCAATTGTGATATTTGCCCTATCATGGTTGATAATCAAAGTGCTATTTGTCTTTCCAAGAATCCGGTACACCACTCCCGTACCAAACACATAGACGTGAGACACCATTTTATAAATGATCATGTAGCTAAGAAGGACATCATCTTAGTGTACATTGAAACCCAAAAACAAATTGCCGATATCTTCACTAAACCTCTTAAAGAAGATACATTTGTGAGGTTGCGTGGAGAATTGGGAATTATGGGTGAATCTGAAATCTAGAAGCTCAATTCCTCATGCTATTACTCCTTATTGAGCTCATATATATTTGATTGTCTTTCTTCATGTGCTTTATTGTTTTATGAGATTAAGAAAGGCAATTGTGACTTATTTGATTTCATGAGTTTTCGAACTTGATTGGAATAATTTGTGTTTCAATAGATTTATTGTTTTCATAATGTTTTTAAGATGTATTTGTGATTAGAGTATATGTCCTAGGGTGAGTGTTCTTATTCTCTGGAATTCTATCTCACTGTGCAATTTTGGACCAGGACAGACGACTGTGTTTCTTTTGACAGTCGACTGCCCTACTCTATATCCTTCATATGAAAACTGATATCTTTCGCTCAGCCGACTGTTGACTGTTTTACAGTCGACTGTTCCTGTAACAGGCGACTGCAATTTAGTCATCAGGCGACTGTAATCTCTGTCGAACCTTTTACCGTTTTCTTTGTTTTCCTTGTGATATGTATTAACTCTCGGCCAGCCGACTGTTGGTTATATATCAGTCGACTGTCTAGCGGACAGGCGACTGCATTTTACTTTCCAGTCGACTGCCCATTTCTCTGAGATTTAATTTTATCACTTCTTACAGTCGACTGACTTTTGTTCTCCAGTCGACTGTCTCCGGCTGTGTCGGTTCATTTGATTTGATCCGAGCCGTCGATTCTTTGATCCAACGGCTCGGATTGATTTACCCTAATTTATATTCAACCGACGCGATCATTTCCCCTCGTCGTTTTTCTCTCTCCTCCGCATCGACCGTTCAACTTCCCGCTCGATTCTCTCTACAAAATCAATCGATTTCGTGTCTTCAACCGTCGATCTCCTCCCAATCGTCGCTGTCAGTCATGATCTACCGTCGTATTTGATCTTCATCTTCACGATCGTCTATCTTCCTTCGGTTGGTGTGTTTTCTCTCTCTTGACTATCGTTGTTTCCGGTTGTTGCGTTTGTTCTTCCTCTCTTGTTCCCATGGCTCCTAAACCTAAGGGAAAAGAGAAGATCATTGCTTCTAAACAACCTAGGGCTCCTAAGAAACTCATCGCCAAGAGAAAGAAACCCTACAAAGCTCGAACCAAGTTTGCCCAGTCACACATACGTTCATCATCACCGGGTTATTCTCCTTCTTCTTCGTCGAGTGATGCTCAGCCCTTGATTCGTCGTCAGCGCAAGCCTACTGGTGTTCACATCAGTGAGCCTGCTGCTGAGAGTCCTCATGTGTCTCCTTCTGCATCCAGTTCGTTTGAAGAAACTCCTGCTGTACCCCCTCTGATCTCCTGGTTCCCGTTTGCAGAGACGATCTTTGTCTGGTAAAGTTCCATTCTCTTCTTGGGATCAATCTGCTTAGGGAGCAGTACATTGCTTTCCCCGCATTCACTACTGAGAGACTTTCTGACATTCTGCCCGCTACCCATCTGGCCGATCTTTTTCGCTTCTCTCAGAGCGAGTCCCCCAGAGCCTACCCATTTCTGGTGAAGCTCTTCTATGCGAACCGCGTTCGCGGTGAGTATTCGACTACTGGCATCCTTGATACTGTCGTCCAGGGAACCCACATTCAGCTCACTCCCTCTCTTTTAGGGACTACCCTTAGGATTCCTTCTGTCGGTTCCCTCCATACTGATATCAGCTTTTCTGAGATTGACGATCTTGACCAGTCTGTTCTCATGGATATGTTTCGAGAGGTTCCTTTAGCTCTTGATTCGGGTGTCAGATCATACATGTTCTCTGCATGGGGTTGGGCTATTCACCTAGTGGTGAAGTCCAACATTCTGCCGAGATATGGATCGTCCAATCAGCCGTCTCAGGATATACTAAAGTGTATGTATGCTATTCTCTCTGGCATGCCCGTGAACTGGGCCGGTGTCCTCCTTGACAGGAAGGACAAGGTTGAGTTCACGTCCTCCTCGTCTCACATTCCTTTTGGTGGTCTTTTGACTCGTGTATTTCGTCACTTTGGTTTTGACCTGACCCGTTACGAGCCCATGCCTTTTGGCCCTCTCCTCGACGCTTCTGCGAAGTCAAAGTCCTCTTCGGCTCTGTAGACTGCCTCGAAGAAGAGGAAGACTACTTCAGATCCATCCTCATCCACTGTGCCTCCAGCCGATTTGCCTTCATCATCATCTGCTCCACCGCCTCAGGATACTATTTTATCGATGATCTCTGGTATTTACCGGCTGCTGTCTCTCTCTCTCCTCCATCAGGGAATTCCCTTCCCTGAGGATTTGAGACAGTATCTTCCTCAGACCCATGTGCCCTCTCAGCCTCCTGGTGTTGCCTCTACACAGGATGCTGATGCTGCTGTTGCTTCGTCTGTTCCTTCTCCAGTGGACACTCCTGCTGAGTCAGAGCCTGCTCCCTCGTCCGCAGACCCTGGAGACGCTCACCCTTAGATTGATATTTCTGGATTATGATATATGTTTTGTCGTTGTATGATGGATGATGCTGTATGTGATACCTTTATATATATACAGTCTTTGATGTCGTCATGATGTAGTTGCTCATGATGTATCTTTTTGGGATGGCCATGTTGATGCCCATCCGTTGATGTACTCAGATGTTTTATATTATATATATATATGATGTTGCATCTCTCTTTTATGTCACACTATGCTATATTGATTAACTTCTGTGTGATATATGATATTTTGTCTCTATGAATACTTCACTCTTCTTGCTATGTTCTTGAGACAATACAAGAATTTGATATTGGATAATTCATGCTCTTTCCTTGATGTGATGAATATGTGAAAATTATTTTCTTTTCGAATATCTAAATTGTTGATATTGGATTTCAATTCCTTTACTCACATGTGTATATGATGAGACTTATGAGTTTTTTGATTCGATATATCTTTATACTCCTTGATTGTTGTTAGTTTGTATTTTAGCACTATTATTGCTGTTGTTATTTGCTCCCACCTTTTGGATAATGCCATAGGGGGAGAGAAATAAACATGCAAGATTCATAATGGATGTGCTAAGTATGTTCTAACGCTTGAATCTAAGACTTTCGATGCCTTAGATTTAGGGGGAGTAAGATTACAATGAATAATGATTTTTTTATTTCCTAGATTTCTTGAATTAAATTCATTCTTATCTCACTCATTTGCTTCAATTGCTATATAGATGCTCTAATATTTGTTGACTAACTTGATTGGCATCTATGTAGGGGGAGTAAGTTTTCATTATGCACAACTATTTATCTTTTTGTTTATATTTGTTAGTCATCATCAAAAAGGGGGAAAATGTTGAGAATTGGACTTCTCCCTACTTGGTGTTAATGATGAGCAAACATAAATACTTATGACTAATCCCCTATTTTGCAGTTAATCCATTGTCTAAGCTTACTATGAAGATCAACTGGCAATGGATGACTCACAAACGTGATTGAAGGCAAATGATATGAATTAGATGATAGTAGATTGATGATTGAAGCTCCGTAAAGACTTCAAGCTCATACGATGGAAAGAAGAGATTTTTCGTCAATGTAATTTTTCTTTTATCTCTTCTAGTATGTAGCTTAGAAGTAGAACTATGATGGAGCACTCACACACATCTACTTTCGGTCATAGGACACCTCTAGACCTTTGTCCTTTGATCTCAATTCAATTCTCTTTTGATTGTGCTAGGATTTTTTATAACAGCCGACTGCTTAACAGTTTACAGTCGCCTGCCTAAAAAACAGTCGACTGTGTTTTGTTCTACAGTCGCTTGTTATGCACAAACTATTACAATGCAGTTTTTGGGTTCTCTCTGATTATCTCACACAGGCCACTGTTGAATGTTTATCAGGTGCCTGTCTTAGAGACAGTCGACTGTGATTGGTTCATCAGTCGACTGTCTCTACTTGCCCAAACTATGTTTGATCCGATTTCTACGGCCAGTCGACTTATGTTGTATATACAGTCGACTGTCTATTAGATCAGTCGACTGTCTATGCTGCAACAGTCGCGTGTCTGTAAGTCTAATCTTTGACTTAGCTCTCTGGAAATTTCTCCTGTCTGTGATAGTCGTCTGTTTAAGGTTATACAGTCGCCTATTCTGATTAACAGTCGACTGTGTTCCTTGCATCAGTCGTCTGTCCTGTATCTTGTGAGATTTCCAGTATTTCATCTAACTTATTCTTCTCTCGGTCAGTCGCCTGTCGAAGAATGTACAGTCGCCTGTTGATTTTACAGACGACTATCTTGGCTTCATTAGTCGACTGTCCACGTGGCAAGTTACCGTAATGAATTCTCACCTACCCTTGCTGATTATGCAACAGTCGACTGTGGTCTGTTCAACAGTCGACTGTCGCGAGTTCAGATTATATCCGTTGAGATTTTTCTCACGGATTTCGATTGGGTTTTGGCCTAAACTGTTTTGTGGATTTGAGAAAGCTATAAATAGATCTTCTACTGTTTCATTGGAAGGTGACACTCATTCATTGCAAAATCCTTCAAGCTTTCATTTCCAAAGATCAAAGCTTTCAAATCCAAACCCCTAAGTATTTCCAAATCTGATTTTTTTGCTCTCCAAACTAGAACCAAAGATTGATCCTCTAGGTATTTGGTGCAGTCAAGAGAAAGGGCTTTCCTCCTCTCTGTTGGAATTTCATAATTCCATATTTCTATTCCCATATGATTTTGATGTGACAAACACATTCAGTGCTACTAACTTTATGTATGCAGATACATATCAATGCTGAGTTCCACACAAATGAGATATCTTCATGCATACTCAATCAGAAATATCAATAATGAAGCTGGAAAGACAAAGGCACCTAATCCACGACTTGGATGTATAATCACTTGATAAGGATCTCATGCAAAGAAGCTTCTCAGATTCAGTTGCAGATGCAGTCCTATCTACGGCTTTATGTAATCAATGTAAAATTTACTTTTTTAGAGTCACAAAGCCTTGTGATAATATATCTTAGTCATCTAGGTTCCATTCCTCAGAGATCTACACTTCCCAATTTCGAAAATTCACAACTTTGAAAATTGGCAGCCAATAACCCCATTTTGGTCGACCAATTTTAAACCTTCGAATTTGGTTATGGGATTGCATATGCAAACTCCCCTAACCGTGTAGATTCTAGAAATGTCCTCCAACGGTCGAAATTCTCTCTCTAAATTTTGGTCGACCAATGTGGTCATTTTGGTCGACCAATTTCAAAACTAGCCGTTTTGATCCCAAATTTTCAGGAACGGTTCCTGCCCGTTTTCCAACGTTAACTACAGTCCCCAACCGTCCCTAAACACTATAAATAAAGGGGTAGACCCTCTCTTTTCATTCACACACTTTCCTCTTTTCTTAATCTCTTATTTGTTGGAATCAAGTCTTCTTTCTAAAGCTTTAGGCCATTAGTTTTTCTTTTCTTATTTGCAAGAAGAAATCATTAGATTTCCTTCTTCATTTAAGAACGGAAGAACTTGGTTTTTCAACATCATTTTGGAAAGTTGTTTGTGTTCATAATTGAAGAAGAAATCGATTGATCTCTCTCTCTTCTTTTATGAACCAGAGAACTTCAAGTGTTGCGCTTCATTACACATCTTTTACATCTTGAAGTTCTTCTTCTAAAACACCATCCTTGAATTCATTCTCTGAAATTTATAACAAGGCTATAGGTGTTTTTCTATTTCATTATTTTACAGGTTTGAATCTCTGTTAGAGATTGTACAAAGTTTGGGACACGGGGAGTGTCGCCATTTTTGTAAGTTGGTGCTTGCGGGGCAAGTGATTATAGTGGATTGAAAATCTCTACGGGGTAGAGGACTGGAGTAGGATCACAAGGATCCGAACCAGGATAAATCTCTGTGTTTGCGATTGATTTAATTTCAGTACTTGTCTTTTTATTTCTGTGCCATCTTTGCAAATATTACTAACATTTTATTTGCGACATTTTTTAATATACACTATTCACCCCCTCTCTAGTGTATTGATCCTTACAGGCTAAAATTACATTTGGTATCAGAGCAAGGTTAAGATGGCAGCAAGTTCCTCAAACATGAACGCAGTTCCACACAACTACAATCAGCATCCTGAAGGGCACTCTCAAACTCGTCCTCCTCTATTTGATGGTTCAAATTATTCATATTGGAAAATACGAATGGAGATTCATCTCCAAAGTATGAATTATGAAATTTGGGACATCGTAGAGTCAGGATACGAAAAGCCAACAACTCCTGTTGCTGATTGGACCACCAACGACAAAACTGCAAAAACCAACAACTCAAAGGCCATGAATGCTTTATTTTGTGCTATGGATAAACATGAGTTTAATCGAGTATCTCAGGCCAAAAGTGCTAAGGAGATTTGGCATATACTTGAGGTAACTCATGAAGGAACCAGTAAAGTGAAGGAAACTAAGATTTCCGTTTTGGTTCACAAATTCGAGTTGTTCAAGATGAAGGACCAAGAGACAATTGGAGAAATGAACACCAGGTTTACTAATATTATAAATTCTTTAAGTGCTCTTGGAAAAACTTACACTTCTCTTGAACAGGTTCGCAAAATTCTTAAAGCTTTAACTCCAGTATGGCGTCCAAAGATCACTGCTATTGAGGAAGCCAATGATCTTTCCACATTATCTATGGAAGATCTTATTGGTAACTTAATGGCCCATGAAGTTACACTTCAAGATGAGAAAGAAGAATCAGATCAAAAGAAGAAAGTACTTGCCTTCAACGCAACATCAGATAATGAAGATTCAGATGATGATATGGCATTTTTTGCCAAAAACTTCAGAAAATTCTTTCAGAAAGGTAAGTATAATAATTTTAAATCTAAGAATACTGATTCTTCTCTTTGCTTTAATTGCAATAAGCCAGGACATATGAAGAAAGATTGTCCTCTTCTCAAAGCAAAGTTCAAAACTTCCAATAATGATCAATCCAGAAGAGAAAGGAGATTTGACAAAATGAAAAAGGCATTTGCAGCAACATGGGATGATTCTTCAGATGATGAAGATGATGATCTAAATGAAAGTGCCAACATGTGCTTTATGGCACAAGATGATGAAGATGAGGTAAGTTCTTTTAATAACGAAGAATTACTTGATGCTTTAAAAGATCTCTATTCTCGTTTCAAAAAATTGAATAGTCAACATAAATCTTTGAAACAAAATAATGATGATCTTCTTATTAAATATCAAGAATTGTCTTCTTCTAAGAACACTACACCTATTGAGAATACATCTTCTCAAAATTTAAATCTTAGTAAAGAGAATGATATTCTCAAAACTAAGAATCTAGAACTACATACTCAAATATCCGAAATGGATAAAAATATTTCATCACTAAAGATGAAATACGACGAGATGTCTTCCAATATTAATAAATTTAATAAAGGAAAGACTAATCTTGATGATTTACTAAAAATACAATATCCTGCAAATCATAGACAAGGTCTAGGATATTCTCATAAGGATGCACCCAAATCTTGTAACACTTCTTCTTCTTGTGGAATAACTACTTTTGTTAAACCTCAAAAGAAGAATCACGCATTTATTTACACAAAGAAAGAAAACATTTCTACTTCTTCTTCTTCACAAAGAAATGTTTCTAACATTTCAAAACCATCTTCTAGGAAACCTACTACAGTGAGTATATGGGTTCCTAAGAATTCATGCTTAGAAGATAGAAATGATTATATTTCTCATTATATACATGCTATAGTTCATTCTAATGATTATATTAAAAAGCCAAATTCCACTTGGGTTTGGCTTCCAAAAATCTAATCCCAAGGACCCTCAAGAAGGGGTACCAATGCTTAATGTTTTATCTTTCAGGTACCTAGGAAAGAAAGATGGATTTTGGATAGTGGATGTTCAAAACATATGACAGGAAATGTCAAACTACTTTCAAACGTCAAGTACAAACAAGGAGGCACAGTTACCTTTGGTGACAACAAGAAAGGAAAAATCATAGGCACTGGAACAGTTGGCAATACTAATCAGCCTATCATTGAGAATGTTCACCTGGTTGACGGTTTGAAACATAATTTACTTTCCATTAGTCAATTATGCGATAAAAATTACAAAATAGTTTTTGAACAAAATGATTGCATTATTTATGATTCAGATATGTCATCTGTTTTGTTTCGTGGTAAGCGTAAAAATAACATTTATATTTTATGCATGTCTGTTACCACAAATAATCATTGTTTAATAATTACATCTGATGATACACTTTTATGGCATAAACGTTTTGGACACACTAATTTCAAAAATCTTGCACACATTTCAAAACACAAATTAGTAAATGGAATGCCAAATATTTCTTTCAAACATAAACATTTTTGTGATGCTTGTCAACAAGGAAAAATGCACAAATCTTCTTTTAAATCAAAGGATGTTATCTCAACAAAGAGACCATTAGAACTCTTACATTTAGATTTGTTTGGTCCTTCTAGAGTAGCCTCTTTAAATAGAAGTAGATATGCATTTGTCATTGTTGATGATTATTCAAGATATACTTGGGTTATATTCTTACAAAACAAGAATGATGCTTTTGAAGAATTTTCAATATTTTGTAAAAAGATACAAAAAATCAAATCCTCTAACATTGTCACTATTCGTAGTGATCATGGAGGAGAATTTGAAAATGAATCGTTTACCAAATTTTGTAATGAAAATGGCATTACTCACAATTTTTCTTTTCCTCGTGCTCCTCCTCAAAATGGAGTAGTTGAAAGGAAAAATAGAACCTTACAAGAATGTGCAAGAACAATGCTTTGTGATAGTAATTTACCGAAATATTTTTGGGCTGAAGCTGTCGCAACTGCATGTTACATTATGAATAAAATTCTCATAAGGCCATTTCTTAATAAAACTTGTTTTGAATTATTCTTTGATCGCATTCCACGTGTATCATATTTTAAAGTGTTTGGATGTAAATGTTTCATTCTAAATACTAAAGGTGCACTTGATAAATTTGATTCTAAATCTGATGAAGGTATTTTTGTTGGATACTCAACACGTAGCAAAGCCTACAGAGTATATAACAAAAGAACTTCAACAGTTGAAGAATCATTTCATGTCACATTTGATGAGAATCCCTCATCTAAATCTCCCATTGTTGATGATGAAGAAATATTACCTTTATCTAATTCCTTAGATAATATCAAACTTGATGAAATTGATGCTACTAATCATTCTGTTGAGTCTATTTCAGATGATACAGATCTTCCCAAGGCTTTTGCACAAGTTCCAAATCATCCATCAGAATTAATTATTGGAGATATAACAGATGGAGTTAGAACTCGTCGTCAAATTGAACAAATGGCGCATTGTGCTTTCCTTTCATCCATTGAACCAAAGAACATCAAAGATGCATGTGAAGACAGTTCATGGATTATCGCTATGCAGGAAGAACTCAATCAATTTCAACGAAATGATGTTTGGGAATTAGTTCCCAGACCATCAGACCATTCAATTATTGGTACCAAGTGGGTATTCAAAAATAAATTGGATGAATCTGGTCAGGTAATTAGAAACAAGGCACGATTGGTTGCACAAGGTTATAATCAAGAAGAAGGTATTGATTACGATGAAACCTATGCACCAGTTGCCCGTCTTGAGTCTATTCGCATGTTGTTATCATTTGCATGTTTTAAAGATTTTAAATTATTTCAAATGGATGTCAAAAGTGCTTTTTTAAATGGATTTCTTAAGGAGGAAGTTTATGTTGAACAACCTCCTGGTTTTCATCATGAAAATTTTGAAAATCATGTTTTCAAATTAAAGAAAGCTCTTTATGGTCTCAAACAAGCACCTCGTGCTTGGTATGAAAGACTTAAAAGCTATCTTTTAAATTCTGGTTATAATATTGGTAAAATAGATTCCACTCTTTTTATTAAAAATATTAAATCTGACATAATCATTATTCAAATATACGTTGATGATATTATTTTTGGTTCTACTAATGAATCTCTTTGTCAAGATTTTTCTAAAATTATGCAGAAAGAATTTGAGATGAGTCACATGGGTGAACTCAATTACTTCCTCGGTCTTCAAATTAAACAATTGAAGGAAGGAATCTTCGTTCACCAAAGCAAGTACTCTAAAGAACTCATCAAGCGTTTTGGTTTAGAAAGTTCTGCAGAAAAACGTACTCCGATGAGTACTTCTACTTCCCTCGACAAAGATTTAAATGGTAAGAGTGTTGATCAACGTCTTTACAGAGGTATGATTGGCTCTCTACTCTATTTAACTGCTAGTAGACCAGACATTATGTTTTCAGTATGTTTATGTGCACGTTTTCAGGCAGACCCTAAAGTTTCACACTTAACTGCCGTAAAAAGGATTATTAGATATGTTAAGCACACTTCTGATTTTGGTTTATTTTATCTCAAGTCAAGCACATTTGATTTATTATCCTATAGTGATGCAGACTTTGCTGGTTGCAAATCAGATCGTAAAAGTACCAGTGGTACTTGCCACTTTTTAGGTCATGCTTTAGTATCTTGGTTTAGCAAAAAGCAAAACTCCGTTTCATTATCTACAACCGAGGCAGAATATATTGTCGCCGGTTTAGCATGTGCTCAAATCTTATGGATGAAACAAACTATATCTGACTATGGTATTGATTGCTCTACTTGCCCTATTATGTGTGATAATACTAGTGCTATTAATCTTTCTAAAAATCCCGTTCATCATTCTCGTACAAAACATATTGATGTACGTCATCATTTTCTAGATGATCATGTTCAGAAAGGAGATATAGTTCTTAAATTTATAGCTACTGAACATCAGACAGCTGATATTTTAACCAAACCATTGAAAGAAGATACTTTTATTAAGCTTCGTAGGAATTTAGGGATTATTAGTGAATCGGACTTATGACACATTCTTATTTTTATTTTTTAGAATTTTTCCAAATTTTTTCAAATTTTTCTGGGTATTTTTGAAATTGGTCGACCAATTCATCAATA
The DNA here is from genome assembly GCA_030789695.1 of Scilla litardierei. Classification (NCBI taxonomy): domain Eukaryota; kingdom Viridiplantae; phylum Streptophyta; class Magnoliopsida; order Asparagales; family Asparagaceae; genus Scilla; species Scilla litardierei. The sequence goes on along the minus strand of CM061131.1, from coordinate 85,402,070 downwards.
TTGGTCGCCAATATTCGAATTTTTTATTATTTTTAAATCTTTCAGTAACTACTTCGTCTTCCCGCTATTTCTCGTTATTCGTTCCCTCCATTTTCAGTTTCCGAAACTGAACCCATCCATTCGGTTTTTGAATTTTGGGTGGGATTCGTTACTTAAACTTCTCTGTCAATTGGAATTTGTCAGTTCCACAACTTCTCATAACTATTTGTTTTCTCTTATTTAAACTTCGTGCCTAGGGAATCTAATTTCACAAAATATCTCTGCCATTTTCTTCTCCCAACGCAACTTTTTCCCCAAAACACCAACCCCGCGGGTCTCTCCCGATTCCTCCTCCTCCTCTCCACAAATCGCCGGCCTCCACCTCTCAATCCTCCAGCGACTTCCTCCATATCCTCGCCGGTGGCCGATCTTCCACCCCCTCTGTCCAATCGATCCCTCGTCGCCCGCTTGCTCCTCGGTTTCACCAGATCCGCCGGATCCGCCCAGATTTCGCCGGCGATCGCCTTCCCTCGACGGCTCCTCGCTTTTTGCTCGGCTCGACTTCCTTCCTCGCTACCCTCGGATCCCGATGGCTCAGCCCCCTGCGGATTTCGTCGCCACTCCGGCGCCGGCTTACTTTCGTTCTCCGGTGGCTTCTCAGCAATTCCGCCTCCTGGAGCGACTCCCGTTCCACCCAGAGCGCCACGTAGACTTCAATGACCATGGATTTTCTCGGATTTTGGCCCCTCTGCATTCCGCCGGCCTAGTTGGTCTTTGGTCCACGGCCAACCGCACCCCATACTTTCCGGCTCTAGTTCGTGAATTCTACGCCAATTTGGATTCTTCCAAACAGGCTGGTATGCTCTCCATTTCCACCATTGTCAATGGCTTCTTCTTTAGTCTTAATGGCCCTATGTTATCTTCCTTGTTGCATCTGCCCGCTAACAATGTTCAGCCCCTTCCAACCAATCTCACCGATCCCTCAATTAAACAACTTCTGGCGACTGATTTTCGTCCAAAGCGGTCTGCAGCCACCCTTCACCCACCTTCTAGGATGATGGTCAAACTCATTCTTACAAATCTAGCACCTAAGATAGGATCTCTGAACTATGTTAGTAGCAATACTGCCCGTTGTCTCTATGCTTTAATGGGTGAATTACCTGTATGCTGGGGCTCTGTATTCCTTGACACTTTGGCCAAACCGGTTAGGTCTCATATCTTTTTGCCTTCCCTAATCACCCGAATTTTAGAGGCCTTTCAGATTCCGTTTGCAAACTCAGTTGCTATTTTCAATCCGGTTGATTTCACTTCTGCAACCCTGACTCACATGCAATTGGTCGTCTCTGACACTTCTGGCTCTGATGATGATGCCGATGCCGATGCCACTGACCCACTTCCTCACGATGTCGATGACGCTGACCTTGACACTTCTCCCGCTTCCTCCCGTCCAGTCACTAGGTCCATGTCCCGCTCTCCACGCACACGCACTCGTTCTCCGCGATCTCGTCCCACTCCTCCTTCCCGACCCACTTCCACATCCCACACTCCGGGTCCTTCTCGCACTCGTGGCCGTGTTCCGGTTCGGAAACGGTATTCTCAGTCTGCGGCTTCCCCTTCCACTCCCATTACCCCGACCTCTGGTCATGATGTTATTCTTGGAGAGATTCGTGCACTCCGTCATTCTGTCACTCGAGGATTTCAGGACATTCAGGGCGAGATGCATGACGGTTTTCGTGGGATTCAGACCCACATGAGTTCTAGTGATGTCACCTTACAGGAGCATAATAGGCGGATGGACGATCTTACGACTGTGGTTGCCTCACTGGCAAACCACTTTGAGACCCTACACTTTCGCGCGGTTCGTCGTTCGTCTGATGATCCTCCTCCCGGTCCAGGCTCTTCCTCTCGGCAGTAGTCACTCGTTGGGACCTTGCTAGTTGGTTTGATGTTTCATATTCCTGTTGATGATGTCTGATGATGTGTAGTTGCTAGGCTTTTGGACACATTCTGTTGGTTGGCTTTTTGGAACAATCTGTTGGTTGGCTGATGATGTGGGTTAGTGTAACGACCACTTTTTCGTCGTACGTTGTTCGTGCACGTGCTTTTGGCCGTGCACGTGTTTGCTTTAGACTTTATTTGTTTGTGAACACTTTTGTGTGATATGCCGTTGCGAACGACTCTGAGAGTATTAAATAGTGGCACTATCTTGAAACGACACTTCTCGAGTCGTTTTTCCACAATTTAAACTTACTCGATGAGACGTGACGACTTTCACTTTTGACGGGAGACGTTTCTATTTTTAGTTTCGTCGTCCGACGTCGAATTTGAGATCCGTCTTCTTAGTTAGCTCACATTCGTCGTCACGATCACCCCGATATTTATTTTATAATTTTTGGAGTTCTTTTGACCACTTTTATAATTTTTACAAGTTTTATAATATTTTTAATAATTTATTTTTAAATTAATTTCGGCCAAATAAAATTTATTTGAGTTTAAAACGTTTTAAAGAATTTTTGAGCCAATTTCCAGCTCATTTGGACCAGGTCAAATCCTAGATTGGGTTGGAGAAGTTTAAATTCAAATTTCAAATCTTTTTGAACTTCTAATCCTATTAGATTTAGCCCTAGACCAAGTCAACCCACCTATACTATATAAGCAACCCCTAGCAAGTCCTATTTTCCAAAGAAATTAGCCCTAGCCCCTTCCAAACTCATTTTGGACGTTGCGACGATTCGTCGCAACGTTGCGACGTTCAGCCCCCGCGCACGACCGAGAGAACGGGCCCGTTTTCCTCGCACCGACCGCTGCCAACGCCCGCTCTCCCGCTCCGCTCGCTTGCACGGCCGTCGCCCCGCTGCAGCTGTGTCCGACCGAGGAAATCTCTCGGTCAGACCGATGGCCTCCCCCGCTCCGACCGAGAGACCCAGCTTCCGCCCGCTGCTGCGACCGACCAAGCGCTGTGCAGCACCCGTTCCCCAGTGTCTGACCGAGCCACACCCCCGCATTTGGCTGTGTACGACCGACGGCCACTCGTCGCAACCCCGCATCCGTCGCACCACTTGCCTCCGTGGGCCCCCCAAGTTCTCCAGAGTTATTGTGGGTCCCCCAAAGGTCCCTAGGACTACTGTGGGCCCCACCTAGGTGCTTGCTCTTCAAGGATCCGTCGCGTACGACGTCGTCGCACGTCGTAGCCCATCGTCGCACGTGCGAGCTTTGGAATCTGGAATCGTCGCCCGGGTCGATTGCTCTGAAATTTCCAGCGAGGAATCTAATTGGAATCTGGACTTGGAGCGCGATCTTTTATTCCAATCCCCGGTGTCGCTACCCGACGCCGGTGTAGCTTTCGCGTCGTGTTGAGGTAACGTTTTGCACCCCTAGGACCCCAAACCCAATTGCATGCTAATCAAGACTAAAATCAGTATTTTTAAAAGTATTTTAAATGTTTTAGAATTCACTAATCAAGATTAATAAAACGGACTTTAGGCCGGTGGACTTGTGCACGTAGGATAATTGAGATTTTTGGACCCATTGGACGGTGTGCTCAGACGTCGTACTTGCAGGCAAGTGAAACTTGCCAACTCTTGTGTAGGGCCATGTTTTTAGGCCACATACTTGCTTTTAGCGTAAAAGAGACTAGTCAGTGAAATGATAGCTGGCTAGACGCCTACTTGATCTAGTTTGACAACGAAACTAGATCCGTCACCTAAATGATCTAGCTTGACAACGAAGCTAGATCCAACCATTAAACTTGTCATTCATGCATGCTAAACTGTCACGTTTACTTTTCTTACTTGTACGCTTTACTACTTGCCATGCCATGTCATCCATGCATTGATTGTTGCATCGTAGCACACGCTACAATACTTGTCCTTGTACTACTTGACCGGCTAGGTGCACCCCTACGCCATACTTGTTTACACACTTCCTGGCTCGTGGTCCAGAAGCGAGCATTCCAAGTTCGGGGGTAAGGCCCTGGCTCGATACACGTGGAGGGGTAGGGTTGAGCGACCACTCAGCGTAAAAGTGTGCCCGTACAGCCTCTTTAGCTGTAAGGCGTGAACTCTGTGCACGAGGTGCTTACTTTTCTTGTCTTGTACTTGTCTTGTGAATGTCATGCCATGCTCGTACTTTTCCTCGCTTTACTTTACCTGTTGCACTCATACTTTAAACTGCCATGTCATCGCATTCATGCTAGAACTGCTAGGTTGCTTTACTTTTCCCACTTCTAGTTTCCTTGCACAAGTCTTCCAGACTTGCTGACATGTGCCCCTTGCTCTTTTGGGTGTCACATGTTAGACCTGAGCCAGAGACCGTTGCTGAGTACGTGAGGTTTTGCTGACGCTGAGTCTGAGTCCATGGCTGCCCAGGAGGATTTTGGTGGACACCGGTGACCATTCTTTGAGTCTTTGTTGAGCTTTATTTCGTTTTAGGCCTTTTGTTGGTTGTTGGTGCGTAGCACCGTTGTTTTGTACTTTGTATTTTGTTGGCCATGCTGGGCCTCTTTTAGACTCTTTTTCTTTTCAGCCTGGTGGCTTTTTCTGTGATGTTGAAACTTATTTTATGGATATTCTGAGATATCTCTTTGTCTCATTTAAATATTATTATCTTTGTTTCGTTCGCGTTGCAAGGACCTGCAGTTTAAATTTGATCGACGCTTATCGGACTTGCAGCTTTGTAGCTTCAAGTTTGAGCGGACCTTCTCACGCTTCGCCTCCATATTTTTGGGAAGCGGGGCGTGACAGGTTTTGTTGGTGGCCCATGCAGGTCCAGTCTTGCAATTGCGAATTAACGAAACAACGATAATAACAGAATGTCCATTAAATAAATTGCAACATCCGAGTCAGAAGCCCCGAGTCTAGTCGCTTTTTTAGGACACTAGGTGATTAGAAGACTTAGTTAAACGTCTGTGCTTGATAGTTAGAGGCCCCTGATTGTTAGTTAGACTCCCTTCTAGCAATTGACTTGATCGTCGTAGGAGTTACCTTAGTGGTCCTTGTCTACCTCTGACCATATTAGACTTCTAGAATTTCCTTTTGTCGTTCGCTTGGGGTCATCGATTTCGGACCAAGCTGAACGCATTTCTTTACCGTCTAACCTTTAGAAGTCTTAGCGTTTAGCTTTAATCTTTAGTTGGTCGACCGTAGGAGTTTCCCGTAGCCTCTCCTGAGTCATATCCTAGGCGTACGAATGTTTTGATCACCTGACCAATTTCCTTGCCTCGAATCACGAGATCGCCTCATGACGATCGTCGTCCTTTTTCGAAACTCTCCATTATGAACTTTGAAACTCTTGAAAGTATTTTACGATTTCCTTTTTCCTAAGTTTAATTTTGTTCAAAATTTTAATATACTTATACTTCATACTTCTTCATTGATTTAAATTTTAAAAAAACGTTTGTCGGAATTTTGAACTCTAGCTTATAATATTTTTCCCAGCCTATGTTTTCGTACTCATGTCGTCTTTCCATATATTAATTTTATTCTGAACCATTTGTCCAATTTGATTTAAAATTTTCCTTTCTTATTTGAATAATACATCGTGTTTACTTTTAATATACTTTTCAAGTCACATAGAATTTCAGATTTCAGCAAGATGGTCTTTGCTCGTCGTTCTCACTGTTCCAGATTTTTGCAAAATTACTATTTTCATAACCTCTTCCTGCTTTAGACCCTCCATGATTCGATTTTAAAGTTTGCTACCAATTTTGATAATTCCACCATCAAGTTATAATTATTATCTTTCCACTCACCCTACGTGCTTTTAGAAAAAATTTCTAGACTAAAATGAATTTTAATTACTTTATCCGTACCAGGTTCATTGTGCTCGTATATTAAGAACCTTGTGTAAATCGGTTTTTCCACTTTTGGCGAACCATGGTTTCCTAAAAGAAGTTTCAAAATTGATTACCTTTCCATGGCCTAAAAGTTTTGAAAGCATTTAACCTGATTTTAAATTCTTCTGTTGCTTGATTCCATTCTTTGACTTTCAAAAACTTTTGGCAACATTTTATTAAATTACTGACTGATGGAATTTTCTAAACCATGTCCTTAATATTCGCGTAAATGATTTTACTTCCTTTTAAATTTTTTTAAAAACCAAGAGACCATTTTCTCTTATTATGAATATTCGACTCAAATTTATTTTGAACAACTCGTTTTATCGATCCCTAAATATTTCTTTTCAGACGAGGATTTTAACTTTTGAAGTACAAACAGTTTTCAAACTCCGCGTATTTTAGCTTATGCTATTTACCCTATTTCTTTCCCCCTCTATAAAGCATCACTACATCTCCTTTTTCCCTCAACCTAAACCTCACCTTTGAGTCAATGTTTCGTCCAACCAAGCCGTCTCCTCGTATTCGTCCTATCTGAACTCGTGCTTATCGATCCTTCCCTCGTCTCGCCCTCGATCTCTCTTTATTGCTTAGGCCTTAGGGTCCGTCAATGTCTGTGTCAACCCTTAGTTGTTAGTAGACCCTTGGACCCTTGAGAGGTGTCGTAGTGCACATACCTAAGTTGGGTACGTGAGCTTGAATGAGAATTCCCATAGTATATTGGTGCTTGCCTATTGTGTGGTATATATATATATATATACTCGGAGTTATTCGTGATAGTTTGAAGTTGTTGTGTGTTAGTAATTATAGATTTTTGTGTGGATAGCTATACTATACTAGGGATGCCGGTGTATATAAGAGTTAGCGTTGAAATGTCTAAGTAGTGTATGTAATTAGAGATACTTATAATGGTTGAAATAAAATGATTGGTAAAGCTAGGTATATGCTAGGTGTGATGATAATGTGTGAACTTATAGATAAGTATGTAGGCCTATTGAGTGATCTATATATTATTACGTGTGGATGTGTTAGATACTAATTATAGGTAGTAGGCTATGGTATGAATATATATGTTACATGTGTGAGACTATACGATGAATACGTATGCATGTATTAGGGAGCGTATTATAATTATACGTATGTTGATGTCTATATTATTATTATTATGGTGTATAAATTGATTGAACTACGTGAGTATTGCCTGACTAAATATTAAGTGTGATTGATCTAGGGAATGTATATGGGTGTATTGGTAGACGTATAAATATTGGAATGGTATTGGTATAGGTATGAATGTCGTGCTACGTGTATAGAATATCCTGATATGTGTATTGAGTCTCACCCAAGCTTGAGTGAGTATACTCTAAGTATATTGAATGTATGATTGTAGTTTGAATATAGAAATGCTTGATGTATGTATAGTGATAGGAGTGTTTGTGCCTGGTTGTGCTACGCACATGATTGTGGGTCGCTACGCCAGTATATAGTTATAGGTGTTGGTCTTGTGATATAGCTAAATACTAAGGACTTGTTATGTGAACGTATGTGTACTAGCTAAAACTAGGTATGTATGTGTACTAGTTATATAATGGTATGATTGGTGTATGTAAATGAAATGTTAGCGTGTATGGGTGTGCACCATGCACGGGTAAGTATGTGCTTAGTTATAGGTTTTGATGACTATGGTATATGTGGCGTGTCGTAAATACAGTTATAGGACCGTACGTGATGTGAATATATGGTGAACTATTTGCATGTATTGAATGACTATATATTGTGAAATTATAGTAGTGGTGAATGTATATTAGATATAGTGAACTTGATTTAATAATGGTATGGTGTGACTATATGTGTTGAGATGCTTGGTAATGGATGAATATTAGAGGGTAGTATACCCTTGATGTTTGTGCATAGGTAGCTACATATAGGTAGAGCGATGATTGTATTGGCTAAGTGTGAGACTATCCTAAATAAGTATCTGAACTACTGTTTGTGAGTAGCAGTTATATAAGGGATGTATGTTTATATACCTGATTGAAATACATGTATGAAGTTGACGGACTATAATAGGTATAAGTGTATACGTACGTGAATGTATATATATAAGTGTTGGTAGTAATAATGTTTGACTACCTAGTGCATATATGAGCACTTGTAATGACTATACTTGGTTTGAAATATAATGTGACTTGATTTGGGGTAGTTATTAGAGCGACTAGATATATTAGAAAGTCCGAGGACGGACTTTATTCTAAGGTGGGGAGGATGTAACGACCACTTTTTCGTCGTACGTTGTTCGTGCACGTGCTTTTGGCCGTGCACGTGTTTGCTTTAGACTTTATTTGTTTGTGAACACTTTTGTGTGATATGCCGTTGCGAACGACTCTGAGAGTATTAAATAGTGGCACTATCTTGAAACGACACTTCTCGAGTCGTTTTTCCACAATTTAAACTTACTCGATGAGACGTGACGACTTTCACTTTTGACGGGAGACGTTTCTATTTTTAGTTTCGTCGTCCGACGTCGAATTTGAGATCCGTCTTCTTAGTTAGCTCACATTCGTCGTCACGATCACCACGATATTTATTTTATAATTTTTGGAGTTCTTTTGACCACTTTTATAATTTTTACAAGTTTTATAATATTTTTAATAATTTATTTTTAAATTAATTTCGGCCAAATAAAATTTATTTGAGTTTAAAACGTTTTAAAGAATTTTTGAGCCAATTTCCAGCTCATTTGGACCAGGTCAAATCCTAGATTGGGTTGGAGAAGTTTAAATTCAAATTTCAAATCTTTTTGAACTTCTAATCCTATTAGATTTAGCCCTAGACCAAGTCAACCCACCTATACTATATAAGCAACCCCTAGCAAGTCCTATTTTCCAAAGAAATTAGCCCTAGCCCCTTCCAAACTCATTTTGGACGTTGCGACGATTCGTCGCAACGTTGCGACGTTCAGCCCCCGCGCACGACCGAGAGAACGGGCCCGTTTTCCTCGCACCGACCGCTGCCAACGCCCGCTCTCCCGCTCCGCTCGCTTGCACGGCCGTCGCCCCGCTGCAGCTGTGTCCGACCGAGGAAATCTCTCGGTCAGACCGATGGCCTCCCCCGCTCCGACCGAGAGACCCAGCTTCCGCCCGCTGCTGCGACCGACCAAGCGCTGTGCAGCACCCGTTCCCCAGTGTCTGACCGAGCCACACCCCCGCATTTGGCTGTGTACGACCGACGGCCACTCGTCGCAACCCCGCATCCGTCGCACCACTTGCCTCCGTGGGCCCCCCAAGTTCTCCAGAGTTATTGTGGGTCCCCCAAAGGTCCCTAGGACTACTGTGGGCCCCACCTAGGTGCTTGCTCTTCAAGGATCCGTCGCGTACGACGTCGTCGCACGTCGTAGCCCATCGTCGCACGTGCGAGCTTTGGAATCTGGAATCGTCGCCCGGGTCGATTGCTCTGAAATTTCCAGCGAGGAATCTAATTGGAATCTGGACTTGGAGCGCGATCTTTTATTCCAACCCCCGGTGTCGCTACCCGACGCCTGTAGCTTTCGCGTCGTGTTGAGGTAACGTTTTGCACCCCTAGGACCCCAAACCCAATTGCATGCTAATCAAGACTAAAATCAGTATTTTTAAAAGTATTTTAAATGTTTTAGAATTCACTAATCAAGATTAATAAAACGGACTTTAGGCCGGTGGACTTGTGCACGTAGGATAATTGAGATTTTTGGACCCATTGGACGGTGTGCTCAGACGTCGTACTTGCAGGCAAGTGAAACTTGCCAACTCTTGTGTAGGGCCATGTTTTTAGGCCACATACTTGCTTTTAGCGTAAAAGAGACTAGTCAGTGAAATGATAGCTGGCTAGACGCCTACTTGATCTAGTTTGACAACGAAACTAGATCCGTCACCTAAATGATCTAGCTTGACAACGAAGCTAGATCCAACCATTAAACTTGTCATTCATGCATGCTAAACTGTCACGTTTACTTTTCTTACTTGTACGCTTTACTACTTGCCATGCCATGTCATCCATGCATTGATTGTTGCATCGTAGCACACGCTACAATACTTGTCCTTGTACTACTTGACCGGCTAGGTGCACCCCTACGCCATACTTGTTTACACACTTCCTGGCTCGTGGTCCAGAAGCGAGCATTCCAAGTTCGGGGGTAAGGCCCTGGCTCGATACACGTGGAGGGGTAGGGTTGAGCGACCACTCAGCGTAAAAGTGTGCCCGTACAGCCTCTTTAGCTGTAAGGCGTGAACTCTGTGCACGAGGTGCTTACTTTTCTTGTCTTGTACTTGTCTTGTGAATGTCATGCCATGCTCGTACTTTTCCTCGCTTTACTTTACCTGTTGCACTCATACTTTAAACTGCCATGTCATCGCATTCATGCTAGAACTGCTAGGTTGCTTTACTTTTCCCACTTCTAGTTTCCTTGCACAAGTCTTCCAGACTTGCTGACATGTGCCCCTTGCTCTTTTGGGTGTCACATGTTAGACCTGAGCCAGAGACCGTTGCTGAGTACGTGAGGTTTTGCTGACGCTGAGTCTGAGTCCATGGCTGCCCAGGAGGATTTTGGTGGACACCGGTGACCATTCTTTGAGTCTTTGTTGAGCTTTATTTCGTTTTAGGCCTTTTGTTGGTTGTTGGTGCGTAGCACCGTTGTTTTGTACTTTGTATTTTGTTGGCCATGCTGGGCCTCTTTTAGACTCTTTTTCTTTTCAGCCTGGTGGCTTTTTCTGTGATGTTGAAACTTATTTTATGGATATTCTGAGATATCTCTTTGTCTCATTTAAATATTATTATCTTTGTTTCGTTCGCGTTGCAAGGACCTGCAGTTTAAATTTGATCGACGCTTATCGGATTTGCAGCTTTGTAGCTTCAAGTTTGAGCGGACCTTCTCACGCTTCGCCTCCATATTTTTGGGAAGCGGGGCGTGACAGTTAGCTTGTTGGAACACTCTGCTAGTTGTTCAGGCTCTTTGATTTGGTTAGTTTGTTGTTTGTAGGTTTGTTTATGTCTGGTCTATGTGATATGTGGGCTCTATGGAGTGTTGTCATTCCAGTATCATGTACTTTCAACTTGCTCTGTCACTGTTTCTATGCATATTTTGTTGTCTCTGGATGTTTTGTTATCACTGAATGTTTGTTGTCCCTCGTTGTTAGTTATTATATTGTCCCTGGCTGTTTTGTTGTCTCTTTCGCCTTGATGCTTCTATAGTTCTTATGTTTTTTGTTGTTGTCTCTGGTAGCTCTGTTGACTGTCTTAACTATGTGTTACTTTGTTATTCTCTTTTTTTGCTAATATGGCAGTGTTTGTTGTGTCACTTCATTCTACTGGATACATTTTTTATGTGTGCTCTTCTGTAACTTTGGCCTGCACCATGTTCTTCTCATTTGTCTTGTTAATTAACATATGTTTTGCTACTTTGGAATTTGCAGGCAACATTGCCCACTCTGTTCCTATTTATGTTTTTATGCTATAAGCCATTTTTTTTGGCTGCCTGGTACTTTGCTAATTTTTTTATTTTACATGTTGACTTTGCCTCTGTCGCTCGCACATAAACTCCATTCTTACAAACAGACCTCTTCCAGGCATAACAAACACTATACCTCTTAGAAGCCCCTATATACTTATTTCTTTTGTTCATCTTGTTTTTAACTTTGATTTTTTAATATACTACTACGGTACTTGGCTCACTCTTTTTCAGGCAACATTAGGCCTATACCTCCTTCACTCATTTCGGCCTGCACTGTTATATACATATTTTAGTTTATGGCCCACTCCGAACTGACCTTTTCTTTTTTTTTGGCCTACACACATATTTTTTTATGATCTGCAAACTTTGTTTTATCATCCCTCACTGTGGCCTTCTCACTAATATTTTTTCATGCTTTGCACTTTATTTTTTTACTTGGCCTTCACCCTATTCAACTATATTATATTCGGCCTACATACTATTTTTTTTTTTGGCCTACAACTCATTTTCACGCACTGGAGACATTCTGTTCAAATTTTTCAATGGGATATACACTCCTTCTTTTACAGCCATTTTTATTTACTCATGTTATCTAACTTACTTTTTTCCTAACTCTTATTTCCCTCTTTTTGAGAATTCCAAAGGGGGAGAATATATTTCATCTACTCAGGGGGAGTTTTCACTAACTCCACATATTCAGGGGGAGTATATCTGATATGTTGATATGTTCAATTTTAACAATATATATTTTTTCATGTTTGTCATCATCAAAAAGGGGGAGAATGTTGGAATTTCATAATTCCATATTTCTATTCCCATATGATTTTGATGTGACAAACACATTCAGTGCTACTAACTTTATGTATGCAGATACATATCAATGCTGAGTTCCACACAAATGAGATATCTTCATGCATACTCAATCAGAAATATCAATCATGAAGCTGGAAAGACAAAGGCACCTAATCCACGACTTGGATGTATAATCACTTGATAAGGATCTCCTGCAAAGAAGCTTCTCAGATTCAGTTGCAGATGCAGTCATATCTACGGCTTTATGTAATCAATGTAAAATTTACTTTTTTAGAGTCACAAAGCCTTGTGATAATATATCTTAGTCATCTAGGTTCCATTCCTCAGAGATATACACTTCCCAATTTCGAAAATTCACAACTTTGAAAATTGGCAGCCAATAACCCCATTTTGGTCGACCAATTTTAAACCTTCGAATTTGGTTATGGGATTGCATATGCAAACTCCCCTAACCGTGTTGATTCTAGAAATGTCCTCCAACGGTCGAAATTCTCTCTCTAAATTTTGGTCGACCAATGTGGTCATTTTGGTCGACCAATTTCAAAACTAGCCGTTTTGATCCCAAATTTTCAGGGACGGTTCCTGCCCGTTTTCCAACGTTAACTACAGTCCCCAACCGTCCCTAAACACTATAAATAAAGGGGTAGACCCTCTCTTTTCATTCACACACTTTCCTCTTTTCTTAATCTCTTATTTGTTGGAATCAAGTCTTCTTTCTAAAGCTTTAGGCCATTAGTTTTTCTTTTCTTATTTGCAAGAAGAAATCATTAGATTTCCTTCTTCATTTAAGAACGGAAGAACTTGGTTTTTCAACATCATTTTGGAAAGTTGTTTGTGTTCATAATTGAAGAAGAAATCGATTGATCTCTCTCTCTTCTTTTATGAACCAGAGAACTTCAAGTGTTGCGCTTCATTACACATCTTTTACATCTTGAAGTTCTTCTTCTAAAACACCATCCTTGAATTCATTCTCTGAAATTTATAACAAGGCTATAGGTGTTTTTCTATTTCATTATTTTACAGGTTTGAATCTCTGTTAGAGATTGTACAAAGTTTGGGACACGGGGAGTGTCGCCATTTTTGTAAGTTGGTGCTTGCGGGGCAAGTGATTATAGTGGATTGAAAATCTCTACGGGGTAGAGGACTGGAGTAGGATCACAAGGATCCGAACCAGGATAAATCTCTGTGTTTGCGATTGATTTAATTTCAGTACTTGTCTTTTTATTTCTGTGCCATCTTTGCAAATATTACTAACATTTTATTTGCGACATTTTTTAATATACACTATTCACCCCCCCTCTAGTGTATTGATCCTTACAGGATAAAATTACACTCTCTTCCAAGAGAGTTCATCAACACACATCACACTTCTCCTTCAAGTTCTACTTCAAGGCATAGGTGATTGTAAGTGTTGCTTTCAAATTTCATAACTTCATTATTTGAATTGTGCTCTCGGTTGTGAGAGTGGTTTTTGTTTGCTCCCTGGTTGTGGGAGTCAAGGACATCGATTGTATTCGATTGCACTTGTAGGGTTGCTACAAGTGGGGTTTTAAGGGAACCTCAAGTTAGGGTTCTAACTTGAGTATCCGGTGGTATCCGGGTGGTAGGGACGTAGGATTACCGGGAACAAGTCGAGAGTTGACTTGGGTAATCCGAACCATTGAAACATAACTGCGTTTGCGTGTGTTTCTCTTTGGGTTGTTTTCTATTCCATACTATTTGTTGGATTGCACCTTATTTGGCGTAAATTCCTATTACATTTGCATAAACACTATTCTACCCCCCTTCTAGTGTTTTCCCCATAGACAAGATCCTTACATACTATATGAATCGTTATTGCAAATATCATATTAGTTTGTCATCATCAAAAGGGGGATATTGTTGGACGCAACGATCTAGGACTTCTTGTTTGATGATAACAAATATGTGTGAAGTTTCTAATGTGTGTGCTAAGTGTTTTCAGGAGTGGCATGCTCGTAATTCTTCAAGGCGAGACTAAGTCAATGGGATGGAGAAATTGCTATACTCATTACAAGAGAAGACTTGGTCAAATGAGGAGACATAAGGAGAGATCAATTCATATCTTATTTGGATTGATTCAAAGTACTTGGTGCATGAATAAAATCCATCTATATCCAATTACATCTCCTGTTCTTATTCAAATCCCATTGGCATCAATTAGTGATTTGAGTAACATCTTCAATCTCCTTTAATCTAGGAATTCATCCTCATCCCATCTCTTGCCGAATACAACCTCTTGTCGACTTCCCCTTTTTCCTCCCTTGGCCGCACCAAAAAGAAAATCCTAACACCCTCTCTATATAAGCCATGCATCAAAGAGAGAGAGAGAGGGTGTCGGCAATAGCAAAAACTCCCAAGAGAAAAACTCATGCATAGCTTCAACCAAGGCCAAATAGAATTTCCTATCGTCATCTATCTCCTCCACGCAAAAAAGCCTCCTTGTCGCAAAGATCTCCATTGCTAGTTTCCATTGCTGCAAGATACATTGAGCTTCAAGCAAGCATCATCTTCAATAAAGGGAGCCGTCTTCAAGGGTCAACTCACGCAAAATAAGAAGCTTGCCGCATCATTTGATCCATTGTTAAGAGGGTTGCCGACCCAAGAGGAGCATCAACTGCATGCTATTGAAGAGGGAGAACCATCAAGCTTTGCATCAGATTGAAGAGGCAAGGAGTTGGTCAAGCAACTAGCTGACCCCTTGTCAATGCCGTAACCTTTGCTGCCGACCGAAGGGATTCAGTGCCATCTCGCCTTGCTGATTCGCATCATCAAAGTTTCAATCGCTTGCTGACCCACGCTGCAGAGGCACTGCCGACCAAAGCAAGCAACTGCAAGTCTAGGCGCTGACCCAACAACTTGTTGTACCATCCAACGTGTCGATCGAGCAGCTGCATAGCCAAAGCCTAGTACCGACCAGGTCTTCTGCTGAGTCTTCTCGCCTGCGGACAGATCTGCTGCTGCACCATATTCAGTGCCGACCACCAGTCGCCTAGCCATCTGCAGCCCAATATTGTGTACCGACCAAGCATCAACAAAGCCCACTTGCTTGCCGACCTTGCTACAGACCGAGCCATGCTATCTTGCAGACCGACCATCATGAAGATCTGATCCAGTGTTGACCCACAGATTCATGTGCCATCAATAGCTGCATGCCGATCTTCAGACCAAAGTGCCATCAATTCAAGTTGCCTCATGTCGACCCATGCCATCATAGTGCCACATCCAAGCAAAAGATCATTGCTGTAACACATCTGAAGGGGGTGCATAGCGGAGAACCTCAAGTGCCATTATCCAAGCCTAGGCCGTAACATCCAAGGAGTCGGATCAAATCTGCAACCTGAGTTGCGAAGAAAGAGAGCACGTGACGACGTCTACTTGTCAGATTCAGATCTGATCTGAGCTGATAGACAGAAACGACTGCTGCTACACAAATTGAGATTCTCTAAACTCTTTATTATTATTATTTTGTATATTTGTATAGATCTCTGCAAGGGAAACTTTACCATTGATACATGTTTTAGGGACTTGTCGAGTAGGGGCTAGACAAGATGGTCTTGACGAGTTGTAGCTAGTTAAGATAGAGCGTTTACTAGGTTGATAGTGTTTTGCACCGGTGGTGTGTTATACGACTAGGTGAGGAGTGGAGCTCGTGTCACGCCCTGCTTCCCAAAACGACGGAAGCGAAATGTGACTAAGGTCTGCATGCGCCGGAGCCATGAGGCTCGGACCCAATAAGCGTCTGTGAGGTACTCCAAAACATTAAACAGGTCCCTGCATATAAAAGATACGAAACAACAAAAGTACTGAAAGGGAAATGCATTCATAATATTCAAAAGATATCCAGAAAAGTACAGAAATCTAAACAGATGCCCAGCATGGCAATAACAGCAGAAAGGAAACTAATAGTGCAAGCACACAACCTAGACAAAAAAGTAAACGGTGTTGCGCACCCAAACTAGAAAGCGATAAAAACCTCTGAGGATCAGCAACAGGATAGTAGCCCTAGGACTGGTCCACGTCAGGAAAGTACTCCGGGTCAACGTCCTTCAGCTCCATGTCCTCAGGTAGCTCTGGCCCGTCCACGTACTCTGACTCGGTACCTGACATACAACACCCAAGAGAAAAGGAGCTGAACGTCAGGTAAAGTCTACAAGGAAAGTTTAGACTCTACTGCAAGTGTGAAACAATTTTTAACAACATTTTACTGGTTGATTACATGCAGTTGTGATGACATGATAGTTATACTATTATACAAGGAAAGTAAAAACGGAGCAGGAAAGTAAACGTGAGACAATAGCCGTAGCGTGTGCCACTGGCTATAGGACTAGACTAAACCGAACAGGACAAGACAAGAAGTACCGTGTGTGTCACGAAGGGTTCAGGCCTTACGGTTTGAGGGCGGCCAGACCCTCTCCTCGTGCGACTGCTCAATCCTACCCCAAACCCAAGTGCTCAAGACAAGACAACATAGAGATCACTCTCGCTTGGAGAGCATCTGAAACGCCCGTAGGATTTTTGTAACACAGAGATCACTCTCATGTGGAGAGCATCTGAAACACTCGAAGGCTTTTTGTAACACAGAGATCACTCTCGCATGGAGAACATCTGAAATGCCTGGAGGCTTTTTGTAACAGGGACCATGATATGACAAGTAGCAAGGAGTTGTTCATTCTATGGAGTCCACATGCACGCACACACAGATAAAAGTTAGGGTGTCAGTTGTTGTTGTTGTTGTGCTTAGACTTCGTCGTCAAGTCAAAGCTGTCAAGGGGTCTCGGACGCTATCATTTCACGTTCGGTTCTCTTTATTTACAGTTTAAGTGTGATGGCCTAAACGTGGCCGAAAGTATGCAAGTGAGGAACACTTGCCTGCGGAGGCGAGTGCGTCATGTCGGTCTGGATCGTCTCGTTGAAGCGGTGCGTCAGCGATGGTTAGTCTGAAACTAGCCAACGGCGGTGTCAGAACGCGTTTTTCATCAATCCTATTATGGTAAGTTTATAAGTTCAACAGTGCTACCGTAATAATCCGAAGTCTCGATTTTTGATTCGTTCCGCCTAATCGACAACTATCCTATATGCACAGATAATCAAGTCCATTCGTCGATTTCTACGGTTGAACATCGTTTTAAAGTGTGTAAAGTAAACTTTAGTTAACGTTGGCGATTTTTAGATTAGGTTTTGATTTGCTCTGTTTTGGGTTCTTACTACTAGTTAGGGGACCAACCTTTACAGCGTTCGAACATAGATCGGACGTCGGGTCTGAAAGGCGATAGATCTGCGTCGTCAACAATGTCTCGGCTGCGGGTAGCATAGTTTGATTGGAACGAACAGTAAGGGGAAGGCGAGAACAGCAAGCAAGCATCGAGATCTCTCCGGTTGTGGGTAGCGCAACGTATCTACATGGCGGCGGCAACGTCGGGGAAAAACATGCAAGATTGACGACGAGTGTGAACTCCTAAAAGCAAGGGGGTTGTCGGGTATTCAAGGAGGTCGATTGGGGGTTGCTCGGCCTGGTGGGTGGCTGACGGTGGCTGCGCGCGGCGGTGGCCGGCCGTGAGAAGGCGAAAGGACAGATTTGCGATACCGGGTCGCTGTTTTACGTCGCAGCGGAGATGCAGCGACCAGAGGGGGCAAAGGAGGCTTGAAGTAGGTAAAAGGGGGTCGAGGGGGATCTGATGGTGGTGGAGTGGTCACTGGCAGTGGTCGGACGGCGACGGGCACCGTCGTCAAAGTTACAGGCGCAAGTCTGTCAAAAACTGCCGTTAGGGCTTGTTTTCAGTGGGATTTCGAGGAGAGAGAGATGAGTGAGGAGAGGGAGGAGGGTTGCAGGTGAGAGTGGGGATCAAGGGGAGGTTGATGGATGCGGATCTATGTAAAATGGTGGCCTGTAGGGGGTTTAATGGCTTTTTAGGGGGAGTAAGGAAGGAGATAGGAGAGGGGGAGGAGGAGGAGAGGTTGACGGAGTTTGGGGGGTTGGCCGGAGGCCCGTCGGCGTCGAGGGGAGAGAGAACGCAAGAAAAGAGGCAGCTGGGTGATGGGTTTGCATGGGTTCCTCTAAGGTTCGGCTGGTTTGTTTTTGAAGATGGAAGTTTGCTAAAACATTGTTTAAAGGGGGGTATATATTTGGTGACTAGGAGAGAGGGTGTGAGAGAGGGGATGTGCAAAGAAGAGGAAAGGGAGGTGAGGGTAGCCATCGAAATCTCCTCATTATACGTATGAGATCTCTTAGAGATTTGATTAATTATAAAATTTGAATTTGGGTTAGGCTAAACGGGCTTGAAAGTGATTAGTGGATTTGGCCAAGCAAACTGTGTCCGAAAATTATGAAAACAAATATCAGGACGACCGTGACGACGAGAGGCTCGAGGGTACGGTGATCGATCGCGCATTAGGTTCACAGAAAATGAACTAAAAATAAAAAGGTCTGGCGTCGAAGACTAAAGTTGGGACGTCTCTCCAATCAAAGCTGATTTGAGGGAGAACGACCCATGAAATGACGTTCACTAAAAATCCCACAAATAACTACTCTTCCATACGGTCACAACGACATATCACATTGCATAGTCCGGATCCAAGAAGAGGCCAAATAAAATACGCATACGAAAAGAGTCGTATGCGTTGAAAATATCATGGTCGAAAAACGGCCGTTACATTCTACCCCACTAAAAGAATGATTCCGCCCTCAGAATCTACAACACAACTAATTAGAAAAAAAAATGGGAAATGCTCTCTCATCTCTTCTTCGTGCTCCCGAGTGGACTCTCCAGGTGATCCGTGACACCACATCACTCTTACTAGGTCGACTACCTTGTTCCTTAAAAGCTTCTGTCGATGGTCAAAAATCTGCATAGGCTGCTGGTCATATGTCAGGTCCGGACGGACCGTGATCTCTGAGAAATCAATAGTATGCGATGGATCACTGACGTATCGATGTAGCTGAGATCATGGAATACGTCATGAACTCCCTCCAAAGATGGTGGCAGAGCAAAGAGATATGCCACTGCTCCCACACGCTCGAGCACATCAAAAGGTCCAATATACCTTGGACTCAGCTTTTCCTTCTTCCTGAAACGAAAGACTCCACGGTTCGTAGAAATCTTCAGGAAGACGTGATCTCCAGGCTGAAACTCCAAAGGTCGCCTCTTGGTGTCTGCCCAATGCTATATCGATCATGCGTAATCCTAAGCTTCTCCCTGATGTCCCTCACGACATCTACAGCTTCCACAGTCATCTCCGGATTCAACAGCTCTCGATCTCCGATGTCATCCCAGCTCAGGGGCGATCGACATTACCTCCCATATAAGGCAGCAAATGGCGCCATCCGTAGCTGTTGTTGTATGAAAACTCCACCAAGTGGAGATGGTCCTCCCATGAACCCTTCAGATTGAGCGTACAAGCTCGTAGCATATCTTCCAGGATCTGAATAGTCCTCTCGGACTGGCCATTGGTCTGTGGGTGGTACACCGTGCTGAAGCTCAGACCGTACCCAAATTCTCCTGCAGACTCCTCCAGAACTGAGATGTGAACCTCGAGTCTCTGTCAGACAAGATGCTCAAGGGGACTCCGTGTAAACGTACAATCTCCTGCATGTACACGGTCTACATCACGAACTAAACTCAAAGAGGAACTATAAAAGAGAAGTAAAATAAAATTTACCTCTAGATATTTTCTCGCTAAGACTTCCATGGACAGTCCCACTCGAAAAGGGATGAAGTGCGCAGACTTGGTCAATCGATCAATGATCACCCAGACTGCGTCGTTCTGTTTAGGCCTCTGAGATAAACCAGTCACGAAATCCATCGTGATATGTTGTCACTTCCACTCCGGGATCGGAAGCGGTTGTCGCAATCCAGCTGTACGATGGTGCTCAGCCTTCACCTGTTGGCATACAAGACATTTGGCAACACTCTGTGCCACACTCCTCTTTATGCCAATCCACCAATAATTTAGGCAAAGATCCTTATACATCTTCGTGACTCCAGGATGTATAGAATATGGCAAGCTATGAGCCTCACTCAACAGCTCCTCTCGAATATCACCTGCAGGCACACAGAGTCTACTGTCATACCTCAGCGATCCATCCTCGTGAATAACGAACTCCGTCTGAAGCCCAGCTTCAACCTTCTGATCCTCTGCAACTTCACATCTCCTGCCTGAGCCGCCTTGATACGATCCATAATCATGGACTGAATCTGCATATTCATAAATGAAAGAACCACTCCAGGTAGAATGACCTCAATATCCATGTCTCTCAGCTCCTACTGTATCCTCCAGTTGGCAGTATGCATCATCACGATGGGAAGTCTGCTCAAGGCATCGGGCACTACATTCACCTTCCCTGGGTGATACTGCAGATCTATCTCATAGTCTGCCATAAGCTCCGACCATCGTCTCTGACGCATGTTGAGCTCCTTCTGCTTAAAGATGTACTTCAAGCTTTTGTGATCGGTGAAAATCTTCACGCTCTCGCTCAGCAAAAAAGTGTTTCCAAATCTTCAGCGCAAATATCACTGCTTCCAACTCTAGATCATGCGTCAGGTAATTCTTCTCTTGAGTCTTTCAACTGACGAGTACGCGACCACGTAACCATGCTGATGCAAAACGCAACCAAAGCCCTTTCCTGATGCATCACAATACCTCAAAGCCTCTGCTCCGATCCGGTACAACCAATACCAGTGCTGCGGTCAACCTCACCTTCAAGATACTGAAGGCCTCCTCACAAGCTTCTAACCAATGGAACTCCACGTCCTTCCTCATCAGCTTCGTCATCGGCTCTGAAATCCTCGAGAACTCGAACTTTGGATGGCCTGGAATCCTGAATACCACTTCCTTACTGTGGCATTCTATCAAAGCGTGGAAGTCTCCCAGCTAATCGATGTCAAGAACGACATCGAAATGCGGTCGATCATGGATAATGGAGTCTGCAAATAGTTCGTGTCCACTAACCACTAACGGGATCGATCTACACCCCAAATTCACAGTCACCACCCCATTCCCTGCAGTGATGTCCCAACACTTTAGAAATGTATGGGTGGGAATGGAATGCCATGTTACGAATCTCCGGGATATGATGCACATAGTTGCACCGGAGTCGAACAAGGTCAAGGTCGGTTGGGACGACACTAGAATGGGGCCTAAGATATAAAGAAACTACGGTCAAACCACTACCCAACAACTAGCAAGGACCACACACATATGCAAACAAAACAATCTAAACTATAAAAGGAAAGACTAGATCTATAGATATACCTGCAATTAAACCATCCAAGTCTTTAGCCTCCATGGCTGTAGTGGTGTACGCTAGCCTCTAGGGTCGCACTGCCTGTCGAAACACCTGCTTCCGTGGTGCCAAGGGTGGTCCACAGACAGCAGCTCCTCTCTGAACTGGGGCAGGCGCTCTACTCTGCAGTGGAACTGGCGCTCCGACTACAGCATGACGCAATCTCGGGTAATCATTAACTGCGTGCGTGGCAGCTCCACATGCCAGATATAAACTCTGCCTCTTCCTGCAAAAACTCGAATGATGCCCCGGCTTGCCACAGTAATGACATCGATCCTTGGCCTGGTTCCATGTAGGTGCTCTTGGCCTCTTAAAATGCACAGATTGAACGGGTCTCACTACTGGCCCAGCTGCTGGCCTGAACTATTCCACTGGGCGTTTCCCTCGCGGTGGCGGTGGTGGTGCAGCCGGAGCAGCCTGGGTAGCACGGGCAACCTGATGTGCATGTTCAACCAACCGATACTGAACATCCAACATCTCTCTTATAACATCCAGAAATTTGCGAAACTCGTCACCTTGGCCATCCATGGTCCCGTCAGCTGAAGGTCCGGTTCGGGTTTTGCGTCCTCCTACCATCCATTTGACAGAAAACCCAATTTAGACATGTACTAGATATTAAATGAATGCGGTACTCTTATTGTTTTGAAATTTTTACAGGACCTACATGGGCCACCACTAAAACCTGTCATGCCCCGCTTCCCAAAACGACGGAAGCGAAACGTAACTAAGGTCTGCATGGGTCGAAGCCGTGAGGCTCGGACCCAATAAGCGTCTGTGAGCTACTCCAAATAATTAAACAGGTCCTTGCATATAAAATATACGGAACAATAAAGTTACTGAAAGGAAAATGCATTCATAATATTCAAAAGATATCCAGAAAAGTACAGAAGTCTAAACAGATGCCCAACATGGCAACAACAGCAGAAAGGAAACTAATGGTGCAAGCACCCAACCTAGACAGAAAAGTAAATGGTGATGCACACCCGAACTAGAAAACGATAAAAACCTCTACGGATCAGTAACAGGGTAGTAGCCCTAGGACTGGTCCACGTCAGGAAAGCACTTCGAGTCAACGTCCTCCGGCTCCACGTCCTCAGGTAGCTCTGGCTCGTACACGTACTCTGGCTCGGTACCTACCGTATAACACCCAAGAGAAAAGGAGTTGTACGTCAGGTAAAGTCTACAAGGAAAGGTTAGACTCTACTGCAAGTGTGAAACAATTTTAACAACATTTTACTGGTTGATTACATGTAGTTGTGATGACATGACAGTTATACTATTATACAAGGAAAGTAAAAACGGAGTAGAAAAGTAAACGTGACAGACAATAGCCATAGCGTGTGCCACTGGCTACAGGACTAGAGTGGACAGGACATGACAAGACAAGAAGTACCGTGTGTGTCACGAAGGGTTCACGCCTTACAGTTTGAGGGCGGCCAAACCCTCTCCCCGTGAGACCACTCAACCCTACCCCAAACCCAAGTGCTCAAGACAAGACAACACAGAGATCACTCTCGCTTGAAGAGCATCTGAAACGCCCGTAGGCTTTTTGTAACACAGAGATCACTCTCACGTGGAGAGCATCTGAAATGCCTAGAGGCTTTTTGTAACACAGAGATCACTCTCGCGTGGAGAGCATCTAAAATGCCTGGAGGCTTTTTGTAACAAGGACTATGACATGACAAGTAGCAAGGAGTTGTTCATTTTAGGGGGGTCCACACGCACGTACGCACAGATAGAACCTAGAGTGTCAGTTGTTGTTGTTGTTGTGCTAAGAATTCGTCGTCGAGTCTAAGCTGTCAAGGGGGTCCCATACGCTATCATTTCATGTCCAGTTCTCTTTATTTACAATTTAAGGGTGATGGCCTAAACGTGGCCGAAAGTACGCAAGTGAGGAACACTTGCCTGTGGAGGCGAGTGCGTCGTCGGTCTGGATCGTCTCGTCGAAGCGGTGCATCAGTGATGGTTCATCTAAAATGAGCCAACGGTGGTGTCAGAATGCGTTTTTCATCAATCCTATTATGGTAAGTTTCTAAGTTCAACGGGGCTAACCTAATAGTCCGAAGTCTCGATTTTTGATTCGTTCCGCCTAATCGACGACTATCATATGTGCACAGATAATCAAGTCCATTCATCGATTTCCACGGTTGAACATCGTTTTAAAGTGCGTAAAGTAAACTTTAGTTAACGTTGGCGATTTTTAGATTAGGTTTTGCTATGTTTTGGGTTCTTACTACTAGTTAGAGGACTAACCTTTACGGCATTCGAATGTAGATCAGATGTCGAGTTTGAACAGCGATAGATTTGCGTCATCAACGATGTCTCGATCACGAGGAGCACAGTGAGACTGGAACAGACATCGAGGGAAAGGCGAGAACAGCGAGCAAGCGTCGAGATCTCTCCGGTTACAGGTAGCGCAACAGATCTACACGGCGGCGACAACATCGGGGAAAAACACGCGAGATCGGTGACGTGCGTAAACTCATAGGAGCAAGGGGGCTGTCCGGGATTGAAGGAGGTCGATGGAGGGTTGCTCGGCCTGGTGGGTGGCTGACGGTGGCTACGCGCGGCGGTGGCCAGCCGTGAGAAGGCAAAGGACAGATTTGCGATATCGGGTGGCTGTTTTACATCGCAGAAGAGATGCAGCGACCAGAGGGGGCAAAGGAGACTTTCAGTAGGTAAAAGAAGGTCGAGGGGGATCTGATGGAGGTGGAGTGGTCTCCGGCGGTGGTCGAACGGTGACGGGCACCGGCGTCGAAGTTACATGCGCAAGTCTATCAAAAACTGCAGTTAGGGCTTGTTTTCAAGGGGATTTCGAGGAGAGAGAGATGAGAGAGGAGAGGGAGGCAGGTTGCAGGTGATAGAGGGGATCGAGAGAAGGTTGATGGAGGTTGAGTGGGTGGTTGGAGGTCGTCAGAGGCGGCGGGCACTGGCGTGAAGAACAGGGTGCGGATCTGTGTAAAATGGCAGCTGGAGGGGTTTTAATGGCTTTTTAGGGGGAGTGAGGAGGAGATAGGAGAGGGGGAAGAGGAGGAGACGTTACCGGAGTTTGGGGGTTGGCCGAAGGCCCGTCGGCGTCGAGAGGAGGGAGAACGCAAGAAAATGGGCGGCTGGGTGATGGGTTTGCGTGGGTTCCTCTAGGGTTTGGCTGGTTTGTTTTTGAAGATGGGAAGTTTGCTAAAACATGGTTTAAATGGGGGTATATATTTGGTGACTAGGAGAGAGGGTGTGAGAGAGGGGGTGTGCAAAGAAGGGAAAAGGGATGTGAGGGTAGCCATAGAAATCTCCTCATGATATGTATGAGATCTCTTAGAGATTTGATTAATTTTGAAATTTGAATTTGGGTTAGGCTAAACGGGCTTGAAAGTGATTAGTGGGTTTGGCCAAGCAAACGATGTCCAAAAATTATGAAAAAAATATCGGAATGACCGTGACGACAAGAGGCTCGAGGGTACAGTGATCGATCGTGCGTTAGGTTCATAGAAAACGAACTAAAAATAAAAAGGTCTGGCGTCAAAGTCTAAAGTTGTGACGTCTCTCCAATCAAGGCTGATTTGAGGGAGAACGACCCGTTAAATGGCGCTCACTAAAAATCCCACAAATAACTACTCTTCCATATGATCACAACAACATATCACATTGCACAGTCCGGATCCAAGAAGAGGCCAAATAAAATATGCACTCGAAAAGTGTCGTATGCGTTGAAAATATCGCGGTCGAAAAACGGCTGTTACAGCTTGGGACTCATTGTAGTTGTGCAAAGAAACATATTAATCTAGTATTTGCTTGGGACGTAGGTCATTGGGGCGACCAAACCAGTGTAAATCTGCACGTACTCTGTGATTGCATACTTTTTACTCTACCTGTGATTATAACTGCGTGTGATGTCTTGTTGGTTGAACGAAAAGTTTTATTAGCATATTCACCCCAGGCTTAGTTCCAGATCCAACACATATGACTCCTGGCCTGACTTGACATGGATGTAAGATCCTTTAGCTCATTACCAAATGAATCAAACCTTGATGTCAGCGTAGAGAATCCTTTTCCAAAGCTATGAAGTTGAGCCTTGAGGATATCTAGAGATTCCTCTGACGAGTGAGGGTGAGCTGATGAGGATGGGATATCAATAGTTACGGGGTTTGGAGGAGGTGAAGTAAGATGTGGATCAACAGCCATAGAGGGACCAACAGAATTGGAAACACCAGCAGCTTTAAATGCTGCAACTTTCAAAGCTGCCTAGGATATCTTCTCATGAGTTGCATTGATTGGAGCCCATGGATGATTACGCTCACTGGGAAGAAGAGGAATCCAAAAGTGAGTGAACACATGGATCGGCATGGTGGAGTAGATAAGCTGGAATGAAGCCAACATTCGGTCAAGTATGACTTGTACCCAGTTCACCTGGATCCCCCCAAGAAGAGCATAGAAAGCTCTGCAATACTCTTCTGAGATGTAATCGGATGAACCAGTCTTTGTGAGTAAGGTGGATTTTAAAATGAGATTTGTAATTCAACCAAGATACTGGAGGTCACAGGGGCTTGTGAGAAGAGGAGTGATGCTCAGGAACCACTGTGTATATTTGAGACAGGATATCATGGTTCGACATGTCGATGATGATGTCATCGAGGTGTTGGCCAGAGGATGTAATATGAAGAATTTCCACCAATAATTCGGACGTGAGCACAATAGGAACACCCTGAACCACAGTGTCGAGACGACTGATTTCGTCCCTGACACAATTCACATAAAATAATCGAACATGATTTGGAACGTGGTTTTGGCGTCTCGCCAAATTTCTAATAACCTATCATTCCCAAAAACTAATGACAGACTAGAGAAGTGGAAGTAGGTGATGTATCTCTCCAGGATAAATTTAGTGAAGAGAAGATTAACGAGTCGAGTCTGACATTCTTGGTAACGGCAGATCGGAAGAGAAAGTGCCATCTAATCGGTGTGTTGAGACGATTGTTGATCAGATGATTTTGGTTATGTGGATGACGAAGGTTGAGCTCAAGATTGATCCATGGTAAGTGTTACTTGATGCGACACATCAAATGGGATTGTCCTTTTGGTACGATTTCTCCTAGGTACACTCTGACGAGGTACAAACGAAGGAGATGGTGAACGAGATTTTCTTTTGCCTGTAAGCTGTTTAGGAACCATTCTTGATTGGACACACCCTAGGGAGAACTATGAACGATCGATGAATTGATAGAGTCAGACAATGGGGCAAACGAATGAAATAGATTGCTTAAGCCCTAATCGATCGAATCGGGGTTTATATCTATTGAACGAGAAATCTCAGCCGTTGGATCAAACAATGATTTGGCTTAAAATCCTTCGACAGGCATCTAGAGTGAAGTATTCAGTCGTTTGTAGAATTAAAGTGACGAATGAAATTATATTGGCCAGGCGTCTGGATCAAGAGCATCAGACGTTTCGTCAAAAGAATATAATTGATGTAAATTATAAGTTATGTTGATCAGGTGTCTGTAGCAGACTAATCATGCGCCTGACGAACTATTCAGGTGTCTGGTATGTCCACATCAGACGTCTGATTTTGTGAAGTCAAAAGATGATTGCTCTTGGGAAAAATTTGACAGACTAACATTCCTATTACCAGGCGTCAGGAGTTCAGTGACCAGGATTCTGAACAACGGTTAAGGCGTCTGGTAAGAAAGCATCAGATGTCTGGTCAGATGGAAAAAATCTAAGAGACAGATATATCTAATACGTTAGACATCTGGTTCGACTACACCAGGCGTCTGACTTATATCAGAAAGCTTGGAATGAACCTATAAGAATTTCTATAAGTGTCCTCAAGATAAACGATAAATGCAAACGTCTTAACTAAGCATTTATTAATGTTAATCACATATATAATCATCACACATGATATCCATTCAAATCAAATACATAATGCTAAAGAGAAGCATAAAGGTCTTATATATCTCATGAGGAAAATTCTCAAATATGAAGGTGTATATCTATTATACATTTGACAGTGATTTTTGAATCCTAGGGCTGACTAGGATTAAATCTTGGATAATGAACAGTTGGGATTAAACTTTGCGATGAAGTTTAGCTTTGCTTGCAGATTTGTAGGTCTCATTTGGGTCCCATTTGATTAAACTTTAATATTAACTCAACCTGTTTATTTGCGTAACATTGGGGAGAGCAAGAGGATTTATAGGGGAGAGCAAGGGGGAGAGCAAGAGACTTTATGGGGAAAGCAAGAGTATTTTGGGGAAGATCAACATCCATTGCCAAAAGCCTCCCCAGAGAGCAACAAGACGCAATAAATGGCTCGCCTCTTCAGAGATCGAGGAACCCTAAGTGACTCCAATCGCCACTGCACGTTCTTCTTTTGCACTCCATCGACCTCAGCTCCCCCTTCGGCGACCTCGATGTCCCTCTCTCCGATCCCGAGCTCGGAGCGACCGCTTACAAGATCTTCGTTACCGCATGCCACACCACCAGTGGTAAGCCCCTCACCTACATTCCTCAGTCCGAGATAACCCCTACTTCATTCGACCGCTCCCTCTCGAACTCTGGCTCTTCGTTGTCTCTGTCATCGTCGATCAATCTACAACAGTTTTTCTGAAGAGAGAGGGGGAAAGGGTTTTAGGAGGAAGAAAGCAGCGGGGATTGTCAGAGGGTTCCTGGTGCCGATGATGTGCGACGCTGGCAGGTAGGACAATGAGGAAGAAAGCAATGGGTATTTTGGGAGGTGACGTACGTTTATATTTTATATATTCACGCACGTCTTCTTCGTGATTTTCTGTTGTTTTCCGTTGTTCCGTACCCATTCTCTTGTGATTTTTAGGTTTCTTTCACTTCTTTGTGTTTTTGTGCCAATGCAGGAGATTGCCAGTGTTCGGGACATATAAAGCAGATATCATAAGTCCATGGAGCAATGGGAGGTGTCACGCGCGATCACGAGGGCCAAACGTCGAAGAATACCAAGTGTCAGCCCTCAATCGATTGGGTGGACAGAGCCACCCGATCGGTTCGTGCACACGTATCCGACCCAGACAGAAGCAGAAGTGAGAAAGTCGTCCTGACAGTGGAGTGCATCGCTCTGATTCAACGAGCGAATCCGCCAAAGCTCAAGGACACAGGGAGCTTTTCTATCCCATGCTCGATAGGAGAGGTGAAAATCAATCGGATGCTCGTCGACTTGGGTGCGAGTGTGAGTCTGATGCCTATATCATTATACAAGAGGATAAAAATGGGCGTCCTTGAACCCACCAGAATGACTCTGCAACTGGCAGACTGATCGGTGAAGTACCCGATGGGGGTTGTGGACGACTTATCGGTGAACGTCAGCGGCGTACACGTGCTGTATATTTTGTAGTACTGGACATGCCGGAGGACAATCATACCCTGATTATCCTCAGGGAGGCCCTTATGGTGACCGCTAGCATACTCATTGATGTGAAGAAGGGGAAGTTGTCCCTAAATGTCGGGGAACAGAAAGTAGAGTTTGATTCGGGATTGTCAATGAAGCATCCACCGGAGGAACAAAGGTGTAATCTACTGGATGTCGAAGAAGAAAGAATCGTTGATGCTGGAGCTTGGGAGGTTCTCTCGAGGAATCCCCCCGATAGCTTGGGGGGCCTTGAGGAGCACCTTGGGCTGGAAGAAGAAGAAGTAGCTGGAGAGGTGTGTGTCTCCCGGACGACTCCTCCCAGATTTAAGAAGATCGCTCCTACAAAGAGTATAGGAAAGGAGCCTCTGACACTCACATCTGATGAAGTTCATATCCTGAAAAGAGTGGCGACTGACGACAACACGAGGGAAAAGCCCCCGGACACCACCAGCAGGAGGATCGTCGAGAGCATCTACCTGTCACCTCTGTCACCGACAAATGCACCTGCTCCTACAACTGAAGGGATGCCTATCATTGGGCATCACCCGTACAATCCTCCCTGAAGATCATATATCGGGAGTCGAGCAAACGACTTTAAACAACAGCGCTTCATGGGAGGCAACCCATGTTCTGAACTTTCGTCGTTACCTATAGGATTAGTTTTCTTATTTTTGGAGAATAAATACTGCTTTGGGAACTTTCATTGGGAGACTTAGATAAATTTTTGTATCTGTGCAGGAAATTGCCCCCACCCGATCGGTTCATGCATCAACCGATCGGGTGGCCAGTTCAGAAGATGGGCTGTATCAGAGCATCAGCCAACCGATCGGGTGGAAAATGCAGGTGATCGGGTGGCAGATCGGGTGATAACAACAGAGCTCTCGGGAATTTTGATGAAAAAACCAATCGATCGGTTGGTAGCGGCTGTGATCGGGTGGCAGTCCGGGTGAAAATGACAGTGCTCTTGGGAAATTTGGGAAGTGGTCAACTGATCGGGTGAAAACTCACCCGATCGGTTCACCTGTAGCTGTTGACCAACAAGAATTTTCGAAAATTAACCCACCCGATCGGGTGAACTCTCACCCGATCAGTTCGCCTAACCCTATAAATACCCCCACACTCACCCGATTTCATTTTCACCCGAACTCCAACTTTCTTACGTTTGTTGCATCTCCCCCTCCCTCTCGCACGATCTCTTCTCTCTACCACATCTCCAAATTTCACTCCCCCACTTCCTCCATCTCTCTCTCTCATCATCAACCCTCTCCCATCCACATTAATCCCTAAATTCGCCCAAGCCCTAGCCCTAACCCCCCCCCCATTTCGAAAATTTGATCTCTTGTTGGATTGACGAGCGGCGGCTTCCCAAATCTCCTCAATTGCACGGCGAAGGACCTTTTGCGAGCAAGGAATCACGTCGATACTGGGTACACTCGCTCCTGAGCTTTATTTTTACTTTGCCTAAGTATTAGCATTTTGCTCCATTGTCGTTTGATTGTGTGCATTCATATAGTCTTGCATTCACATTGCATCACCACACAATCATGGCCAAAGACAAGGGTAAGAGGATCATGTAGGAAGAGGAGCCGTCTCGCAAGAGACACAAATCCACACGTCCACCGCGTCATCGTGCTCCTCCTACTCCTCCTACCCGACCACCATCCCTACCCACCATTCGTGTGGCGGACCCGCTGATGGGCCTGCATGGGATCCGTTTCATGAGTCTAGCCCATAAAGATTTTTATAATCGACTCAACCAACGATCTCATTTATCCACTAAGTTTGCCCATGTTCAAACCCTAATCGATCTCGGAGTTTTATCCAGAGTCGAGACTCTATTTGGAAACCTAGGATGGCTAAGCTTCTTAAACTCCCATGAACCATCATACCCCGCCCTCACACTCGAATTCCTCTCAATTCTCAAATGTGAGGGTGAGGGGTCCATCATAGATTTTCGCCTCAGGAACCAAAACATTCGCACCCATGTGAACACAATCAACAACATTTTCGGTTTCCCTATTCTCGAGGACCCTATTCTCCCCCATGATATGCATCGTGACTTCGATGTCGATCTTTTTTGGTGACTCCTCACTCTTCATGACCATTATCCTCGAGGCAAGGCCAAGGCCTCCTCCATCATCCACCCCGTATTTCGTCTCACCCACCGCATCATATCTAGCGCTTTCTTTCCAAGGGATGAGTCCAGTACTGTGACCATCCTCGATTTATTCATTTTGTGGGCAATGATGTTCACATTCATTCCTGGTGTTGACGGGATGAGTTTCGAGGCCCCACGCGTTAGCATTGACGCCAGTGCATGGCTTATCCACAAACTCATGGATACTAGCCGCGTCGGTAAGGGTAAGTATTGCTGCGGAGACCTCATTACCCTCATTTCCTTGCACCCCCCCAGTTCAACATCGTTATCCCCCGTGATCTGCCACGTGCCCCAGGATCTACATATCTAGATCTTGACGTCCTGAGGCACACCCACATGATCAAGCCGCGAGGCATGGGTCAGTATGTCTTTTACTCTGGCCACCCCCTGCCCCATATACCACTCTGCCTAATCCTGGCCGTATGGCTATTCATCTTGAGGCAGACTGGTCGTTTCCTCCAGATCCAGAGTTTGTGGGGTGTTTACATCTTTAATTTCCACTTCCTGACGCACCACGACCACTGTCCCCTGTCGCCCACGTAGGTGAGCAGGATATCCCTGCGTTCAGAGGAGACCCCGGGTCTGGAACTAGTGTCACGACCCCAGCTTATACCACTGTTTCTTCTGAGGCACTCACTACGGCCCTCTTAGGCCTTGCCTCCGGTGCCGGCATGACCACTACCGCCGGCACATCTTCTGCTGTTTGTCAGGCCACCTCCGCTCGCCTCGCTCTTGAGGCTGAGCTGGCTGCTCTGCACGCTAGCGCATCCTCTTCTACCTCCTCGGACTCATCCACCTCTTTCTTTTCACACCCACGTTTCCTTGCACTCGAGCGAAACGTGGCCGCCATTCTCCGCCACCTTACACACATCTACGGTCCTCCTCCACCTACTCCAGCACCATCACCCCTCCTTTGCCTCCTCGACGACCTTCACCTCCTCCATCCCCCTAAGCGATCATCCCCCTCCCTCCACTTCTTCTCCACCCACGACCACTACCGTAGATCCTACACATCCACCACCCTTCACATCCATCACCACTGCATACTCGCTCCACAAGAAATTAGTTGTGCACTCGAAATCATTACCCACAACCTCCTCATGCATCGCCGCATCCCTCCCACTTACCATTATCACCGTCACTCCACCCATCATCCACACCACCACCACACCCATCCATCCACCCCTTTCTCCACTTCTCAGCACACCCATCACCTCTCCCGCTACACCTCCCCATCCTCTTCCGAGGAGGACGAGGACATTACCTCTGCTGCATTTTGATTTCTTCCTTTTTTTCTATTTTGATTTTCACCCTATCCCATTATTTCTACATCACCATGATCACAAATTTCTTCCATCATTGTCATGATCAGCTTGGGAGAAATCGACTTTTGTGTGTGTTGTCGTGAGATGTCATTGTCGTGTGCTTGTTTATATGTGTTCATTGGATGTGTTTTTATATATTTTATTTGTGTGTTTCTTTTTCTTTAATTTTCTGTTTCGTTTGTGTGTTTTTCATGCATTTCATCTTTTTGTGTCGGTGCGTACTTCCCTCCCATTTTCGTTGCACTCCCGTATTTACTACTATTGCATTTTGGGCAATGCAAGTATCAGCTTGGGGGAGTCGCACTTTGTGCGTCAGTTGTGTCTTTTTCACCGTTTTTGAGTCATTTTCAACGTGTTTTTCTTTTTCTTCTCATCTTTTTATCTCCCTCTCCTAGAGATGACCCCACGTGATGAATTGCCACGGAACCACACACACACTTAGCTTAGCCACGATAATCACATTCACTAACCCCAGGAAGCCGAGTCCTATTGCATTTCATGCTTCGTGGGTTCACTTTGCTTTTATGTGAGTCGTGTGTCGTGACTAGCTAGTTGGTGTGCTTCTACTTTGTGATTTTGTTTTTATATACCCGTCCTTGGTTGACCCCTAGACTATCATGCTTCAATTTCGAATATGTGGTATTTTGCCTCCACTGTCTGCTTCTCTATGCATGAATAATTTATATATATATATTATGCTTCAATTCGCATGTGTCGGGACTCTACATATAGGACTAGGATAACCCATTTAGCTTATGCTCTGATTTGCGAGAAAAATTTTCCTTTGCCTAAGTGTTTAGAATTCGATTTTTTTTGTTTTACTTGGTGCAAATCCCCTCGTCGTGTACCGTTCTCCGGCTTGGGAGAGTACAGAAGTATATAGCCAAAAATCCAAAAGCTCAAAAAGAAACAAAAGAGAAGAAAAACCCAAAAAGAAAAAAGGGGAATAAAAAAATATGTATAGCCAAAAACAAAAAAATACAAATACCCAAAACCTAAAAAAATCCCCGTTGTGAATATCATTCCTATCCACCATGAATAAAGGGAAAGCGAGAATTTGCACCGAGTGTTCCACTCCACACCTTCTCAACCTCCTTCGTTTTCGAAAACAGTTGGCATAGGAATTTTCTAGCGAAAATCTAGGCAATAGTGTGGTGATCTTCTAGTTCCTAGCAGTCAAGTCCCCGACACATGATACCTTCAATTCTTATTCTACTCTCATGCATGCTTGAGTTATTATTCACCGCTTATTCGAATTGAATCGATATTTGGGTCATTCCTTGGGTATGTGTATATGGAGCTTTATTGCACAATTTAGATAGTAACACCGTCTGCCAGCTCACGGCCTCTCTCAATCGCGCTTCACCGCGTGGGCCGAAGACACTTGTTTGGACTCAAATTCCTGGGTTTAGTGATGTGTTTATTGCATGCCTGCTTAATGTGGCGTGATTGATTTCGTTGGCTCTGATGGGCGATCTAGGACTTTGATTTCTTTTTCTGTTTCTTTCTCTCTATTTTTTCCCTCCGAGCTCCTACTCTCACTCGTCTTCCTCAAGGACGAGGAAGGGTTCAGCCTGTGGGACATTGACATGCGTTTATATTTTATATATTCACGCACATCTTCTTCGTGATTTTCCGTTGTTTCTGTTGTTCCGTACCCATTCTCTTGTGATTTTTAGTTTTCTTTCACTTCTTTGTGTTTTTGTGCCAATGCAGGAGATTGCCATCGTTGGGAACATATAAAGCAGATATCATGAGTCCCCGGAGCAACGGGAGGTGTCACGCGCGATCCCAAGGGCCAAACGTCGAAGAATACCATGTGTCAGCCCTCAACCGATCGGGTGGACAGAGCCACCTGATCGGTTCGTGCACACGTATCCGACACGGACAGAAGCAGAAGTGAAGAAGAGCTCATCTGATCGGTTCAGCGATCAGGTGAAAACGACAGTGCTCTCTGTCTTTTGGAGCTAAATTCTAACCGATCGGGTGACATCTCACCCGATCGGTTCATCTGTAGCCGAAATCTCCCAGCTAACGACACGATGACTCACCCGATCGGTTCAGCGATCAGGTGATGTATCTGAAGAACTGAAGGCAATGTTGACTGTCGACTCTCCTGATCGGTTGATGCTTCAACCGATTGGGTGGTCGTGTTTTCTATATATAGCCCTAGATTTTTTTTCCCAGAACGGATCCCAAGTTATTTTTCTGTCTTTTTGTGATTTTTGACGGCTCCGAATTTATTCTGTCTTGTAAGTTTTCTGATTGTTCTGGAACTTTGATATTACGTTAATATTATTTTTAGCTTCATATTTCTATTGCTTGATTTTGATTGCAATGGCCAAATTTTGTTGTGTTGATATTTTTGCTATGAATCGTGAGTAGTTCCCCAATCTAGGGTGTTGGTGGAAACCCCTTCGTGGGTTCTTCCTAGAACGACCATAGGATTAGGGTTTCGATAGGATTTAGGAATTTAGATGGTTACGTAGGGCGTTTTATTGTCATTGGCGCGAGAAAGACCGCCAGCGACCGTCGGGCCAAGGGAAAATAAAACTGGCATTTGATCCCCTAACCACAGCTTACACCCCTAGCGTAGACATTGAATCCTAGCACGTGAGAATGGCAGGATGTAATGTCGGGGGCAATCGTTGCGAGCTTAGTGCTCCCGGAGTCATTCGGTGTTAATGGACATGGGAATGCCCACCGACTAAACCTGGGTAGACCTAGCGTATCATCCTGGGCATCGACCGGAACATCGAGCCCATGGGACGCTAGGTATCACTCTCAGAGGCAACGTCTCACCACTAAACCCTAAAATCCGATCGAATACCTATCCATCGGCCGTAATAGAGAGGGCACATGATAGGTTGGAAACCAAAGTCCTAGGTTCCCTTTATTTCTTACATCCTTCGTATTTCTATTTCGTGGCAACCAATCGATTGATCGGGCTAGCTCACCCACCGGGTGATCTGGTTCCTCCTTGATAACAAGCACAACACACGCCTCCCTCAGTTTGACTCCCAAGCCACAATACAACACCGTGCGCTTGCGGTTACAAATATTTAAATCTGGTATTCCCGATCCTACTGTATATATTGCTAAATCTAGGGGACGTCAAGCTTTATGGCGCCGTTACCGGGGAGGAAACGTGCTTGTTTCTTTTAGGACCCTGTGAACCCTAGAGACTAGTTCACATCCTCACCACGCGATAATTTTAGCATTCTGCATTTTATTTTTATTTTTTATTCTTTATTTTATGTTTTTATTTGAAGTTATACCATACGCGCTTTACGGGTGTTTCTTGATTTTCATGCGCAGGAACACAAGAAGTCTCGACGACTTGATTCCTCTAAATCCAGAGATAAATGCCACCGTGAGGCGTCTGAACGCCGAGAGAAGAAGAAGGGAAGAGGCTGCCACCAGGGGAGAAAATACCCCTCCCCAGAAGTCCTTGCTTGAGTACTCGATGCCGTCCATCGGGTCCACGTCCAGCATCCAACCTCTGGCCATTACAGCCGGAAATTTCGAGCTGAAGCCATCATTGGTGACGTGGATCCAACAGGACCAATTCTCAGGATCTCCTATGGAGAGCCCAATTGAGCACCTGGACTCATTTCTGGAGAAGTGCGACACCTTCAGAAGCAACGGTCTGTCGACTGAAGCCATCCGGCTCAGATTGTTCCCATTCTCTCTGCGGGACAAGGCCAAACAATGGTAGAAGGGGAAGGATCCCAATACTTTCACAACTTAGGAGAAGTTGTCCAATGCTTTCCTGAACATGTTCTTTCCCCTGAGGAAGACAATGAAGCTGAGGCGCGAGATCTCCTCCTTCTCCCAAGCCAGCCACGAATCCTTGCATGAGGCATGGATGAGGTATAAGCAGATGCAACGGAAATTCCATCACCAAGAGCTCTTCAAATGGAAAATCATCAATTTGTTCTACAATGGGATGAGGGACGATCTGAAGTCCTCAATGGATGCCGCGGCTGGAGGGTCCTTCATGTCAAGGAACGAAGAAGATGCTGGAAATATTCTGGAGAACATGGCATCTAATAATGAAAGCTGGTGCGATGAACGCGCCACGCCTCGATCTGGAGGAATGCACCGAGTAGAAGAGGTTGACAAGCTGTCTAGCAAATTTGATTTGCTATCTACCTAAATCTCGGCATTCATGGTAGGAGCTGGTGGTGCCAACACCCGACAAGTGGCAGCAGTAGAAGCTGAAGTCTTGGGATACTTTGATGGTGGTGATATCTCACCACTGGTGGATCAAGAGAGTGCTCTTTTCTATAACCTGACGGGTAATGCACCCTATCCACCGAGGACAAGCTCGAATCCGGCGTATTCTCCCAACAACCGAAATCACCCGAACCACGGCTACAGGGCACCAAACCAGCAGCCCCAGCAACCTCAGCAGTAATTGTACCAGCCATCTCGGTAGCATCAACAGTTGTACCAGCAGCAACAATAACCCCAGTAGATGTTTCAAAAGTACCCCCCCCCCCCCCCCCGAGAAATCAGCAGCCCCCACCATAGCAGCAACCATATAACCAACAACGGGTAATCTCTCCGGCCGAGAATATTTTGACCCAATACATATCAAACCAGGAGAAGATTAACCTGCAGCTACAGATGGGACAGAAGACTTTGGCCGATCAAGTGACCCAGCTGGGGTTGCAAGTGGCTAATCTTCAGAGGACACATGGCCAATTGACGAATCAGCCGAAGGTCAATCCTAGGGGCCCAATCAAACATTGGCCTTGACGCATGATCATGCATATGTGTCTGCAATAGTCTTGAGAAGCGCAAACATATTCTGTCTAGGGAGGCCGCTAAAGAACCCGAAGCTCCATTGGTCAATGGGAGACCAAATCTAAAAGCATATGACGGTGGAGCTTCGGCATCAAACACTATGACTCTGGAGGGAGTTTCTGAGGAAGAAAAGAAGAAGAATGAGGAGGGCAGCTCGAGAGTCTTGAAATCTGTGGTGCCATTCCCACAAAGACTTGCCAAGGCGAAAATAGATGAGAAGTAAGGCAAGTTCTTATACATGGTTAAAGACTTGAGTTTGTAAATCCCCTTCCTGGAGGCTATAGAGACCATCCCTTCATATGCAAAATTTCTGAAGGATTTGGTAACGAAGGGTAAAAGGAAAGAGAAAGTCGTCCTGACAGCAGAGTGCAGCGCTCTGATTCAACGAGCGAATCTGCCAAAGCTCAAGGACCCAGGGAGCTTTTCTATCCCATGCTCGATAGGAGAGGTGAAAATCAATCGGACGCTCGTCGACTTGGGTGCAAGCGTGAGTTTGATGCCTCTATCATTATACAAGAGGATAAAAATGGGCGTCCTTGAACCCACCGGAATGACTCTATAACTGGCAGACAGATCGGTGAAGTACCTAGTGGGGGTTGTGGACGACTTATCAGTGAACGTCAACGGCGTACACGTGCCTGTATATTTTGTAGTAATGGACATGTCGGAGGACAATCATACCCCGATTATCCTCGGGAGGCTCTTCATGGCGACCGCTGGCGTATTCATTGATGTGAAGAAGGGGAAGCTGGCCCTAAATGTCGGGGAACAGAAAGTAGAGTTTGATTCAGGATTGTCAATGAAGCATCCACCGGAGGAACAAAGGTGTAATCTACTGGATGTCGAAGAAGAAAGAATCGTTGAGGCTAGAGCTGGGGAGGTTCTCTCGAGGATCCCCCTGATAGCTTGGGGGGCCTTGAGGAGCACCTTGGGCTGGAAGAAGAAGAAGTAGCTGGAGAGGTGTGTGTCTCCCGGATGACTCCTCCCTGATTTATGAAGATCGCTCCTACAAAGAGTAAAGGAAAGGAGCCTTTGACACTCACAGCTGATGAAGTTCGTATCCTGAAAAGAGTGGCCACTGATGCCAATGTGACGGAAAGCCTTCGGACACCACCAGCGGGAGGATCGTCGAGCGCATCTACCTGTCACCTCTGTCACCGACAAATGCACCTGCTCCTACAACTGAAGGGATGCCGATCATTGGGCATCACCCAAAAAATCCCCCCTGAAGATCATATATCGGGAGTTGAGCAAACGACTTTAAACAACAGCGCTTCATGGGAGGCAACCCATGTTCTGAACTTTCGTCGTTACCTATAGGATTAGTTTTCTTATTTTTGGTGAATAAATACTGCTATGGAAACTTTCATCGGGGGACTTAGATAAATTTTTTTATCTGTGCAGGAAATTGCCCCCACCCGATCGGTTCATGCATCAACCGATCGAGTGGCCAGTATCAGAAGATGACCGTATCAGAGCATCAACCAACCGATCGGGTGGCAAATGCAGGTGATAGGGTGGCAGATCGGGTGACAACAACAAATCTCTCGGGAATTTTGATGAAAAAACCAACCGATCGGTTGGTAGTGGCTGTGATCGGGTGGCAGTCCGGGTGAAAATGACAGTGCTCTCGGGAAATTTGTGAAGCGGTCAACTGATCGGATGAAAACTCACCCGATCGGTTCACCTGTAGCTATTGACCAACAAGAATTTTTGAAAATTAACCCACCCGATCGGGTGAACTCTCACCCGATCGGTTCGCCAGTTCACCCGATCGGTTCGCCTAACCCTATAAATACCCCCACACTCACCCGATTTCATTTTCACCCGAACTCCAACTTTCTTACGGTCGTTTCATCTCCCTTTCCCTCTCGCACGATCTCTTCTCTCTACCACAGCTCCAAATTTCACTCCCCCACTTCCTCCATCTCTCTCTCTCATCATCAACCCTCTCCCATCCATATTAATCCCTAAATTCGCCCAAGCCCTAGCCCTAACCCCCCCCCCCATTTCAAAAATTTGATCTCTTGTTGGATTGATGAGCGGCGGCTTCCCAAATCTCCTCAATTGCACGGCAAAGGACCTTTTGCGAGCAAGGAATCGCGTCGATACTGGGTACACTTGCTCCTGAGCTTTATTTTTACTTTGCCCAAGTATTAGCTTTTTGCTCCATTGTCGTTTGATTGTGTGCATTCATATAGTCTTGCATTCACATTGCATCACCACACAATCATGGCCAAAGACAAGGGTAAGAGGATCATGCAGGAAGAGGAGCCGTCTCGCAAGAGACACAAATCCACACGTCCACTGCGTGAACGTGCTCCTCTTACTCCTCCTACCCGACCACCATCCCAACCCACCATTCCTCTGGCGGACCCGCTGATGGGCCCGCATGGGATCCGTTTCATGAGTCTAGCCCATAACGATTTTTATAATCGACTCAACCAACGATCTCATTTATCCACTAAGTTTGCCCATGTTCAAACCCTAATCGATCTCGGAGTTTTCTCCAAAGTCGAGACTCTATTTGCAAACCTAGGATGGCTAAGCTTCTTAAACTCCCATGCACCATCAAACCACATCCTCACATTCGAATTCCTCTCGACTCTCAAATGTGAGGGTGGCAGGTCCATCATAGATTTCTGCCTCAGGAACCAAAACATTCGCACCCACGTGAACACAATCAACAACATTTTCGGTTTCCCTATTCTCGAGGACCCTATTCTCCCCCATGATATGCATCGCGACTTCGATGTCGATCTTTTTTGGTGACTCCTCACCCTTCATGACCATTATCCTCGAGGCAAAGCCAAGGCCTCCTCCACATCCACCCCATATTCCGTCTCGCCCACCGCATCATATCTAGCGCTTTCTTTCCTAGGGATGAGTCCGGTACTGTGACCATCCCTGATTTATTCATTTTGTGGGCAATGACGTTTGCATTCATTACTGGTGTTGACGGGATCAGTTTTGAGGCCCCGCGCGTTCGCATTGATGCCGGTGCGTGGCTTATCCACAAACTCATTGATACTAGCCGCGTCGGTAAGGGTAAGTATTACTGCGGAGGCCTCATTACCCTCATTGCCTTGCAACCCCCCTAGTTCAATATCGTTATCCCCCGTGATCTGCTGCGTGCCCCAGGATCTACATATCTAGATTTTGACGTCCTGAGGCACACCCACATTATCAAGCTGCGAGGCATGGGTCAGTATGTCTTTTACTATGGCCACCCCCTGCCCATATACCACTCTGCATAATCCTGGCCATATGGCTATTCATCTTTGTTAGATCTGGATCCTAGCCTAGAGGGGGGTGAATAGGCTTTTAAAAATAATTCGTGCAACCCACGAATAAGTACACGCAGTTATAGCAGCAACAGGGTAAATAAAATGCAGACACAAAGTACACAGCAGATTTACCCTGGTTCGGTCGTCCCAACGACCTACTCCAGCCCCCAAAGCAGAACTAGTATTGAATAACGCAATAGGTACAAAACCACAAGTTAGAGCACGCCCAGAGCACCCTCTACGTCTCTACACTCGCCAGGCTCTTAGTACCCCCACACACAGTGTTTTCTCTCACTATCAATCCTAGTGCAGCTTTCTACCAGCTAGTCCCAAACTAGATGGGTCCCACTTGTCTAGTCCCAACTATACAAGTCCCAAAATCGTCACAGAAAAAATGGTAAATTTTCCCCTACAGAGAACGTTACACTAAGACACAAATAAAAGAGTTTAAGGGTTAAGAAATGCTCAGTTTGTGTCTGTGTAGGCGTCTCTGTCAATCAGCACGTCGTCAGCTCCAATCTGACGCAAACTGTGTCTCAATCTGACTCCTGGATGTCAAGTTATGCACTGGTCTGTGCGCAAAGCAAACTCAGTTCAAATCTCAATATAGCTTGGTCTGTGCGCACATCAACTTCCTTATCTTAACTGATCCACGTCAGCCGCAAGTAAATTCCCTTTGATTCATTTTCTACGTCAATCGCAGCCGTTGGTTTCGATTGAAGGCGATCTTGATCATCCGCTACGTTTTCGCGAGATGCAGCTGCCACGTCAGCACGTGAAACCAATTCACATGATCAGCTAGGGCATGCAGGCATAAAATTTTCGCGGCGGCGGTGACTTCGAGCGGAAACTGCAACTCGAGCGACAGCGAGCTCTTAGCAATGGCGATGGCGTCGAACGAGTCACGGCGGCGGCTTCTCCGATGACGTCTATCCTCCGACTATGGCAGTGCTCAGATGACAGCGATGATGGCAACTGCTCCGAGCGGCGGGATGAGCAACTCCGATGAAACGACGCCGGTAGCGATGTCGACTGCTCTGAGCAACTCCACGGCGGATCACTCCGGTGGTGACTTCATTTACAGCAGCGGCACATTGAAGACGGCGATGTTGAAGACGGAGGCGACTTCTTCTCCGACGAGCGACTTCGAGCGATCAACGGCGGTGACTCGAAAGTATCGTCGACTTTGACAACGGCGAAGATGGCACGGCAAGGTGTGTAGTCGCTTGGTAGCAGCAACTCGACGGAGACGACAACAGGTCACGGCAACGAGGGTTTCAGCCTTCTCCGACAAGATGGCGACGTCGTGAGGTCTTCGACTAGCGGCGTGCTCCTTTTCAACTCGATGATGACGTCGGTGATCAGATCAGGTAGTCGGTGGCACTCTTCACGGCAAGTATCCTCGAACACAGCGACTACGGCGACAACTACTCCGACTGCGCTTCCTCTACTCCGGTGATAGCGAGCACACAAGATCACGTCGGCAACCCTTCGACGACAGCGCGAGCGTGGACGTTCGGAGCTCTCCTTCACGCTTAGCAAGAGGATTGTGAAGATCTTTGCAACGGTTGAGGGTTTAGCTTGATGAACTCAAAGTTTCTTGTAGAAGAGATGTTGTTTGTTTTTGAGGCCTTTGAGTTTAACAACTATCGCATGGGGCTCCCTCCTACTTCGAAATTGCGGCTTATAGGTTTTGTGTTGGCTGCTCCTTTGGAATTTTTTTTTGTGTTGCCGTATCTTCAACCCTAGGGATGATGCCCCTTTATATATATTGGATGAGGCTAGGGTTTTGTGCAAAAGATGATCTCTAGAGTATAGGGATTGGAATTTCAAAAAATGAGTTGATTCTATCTTTTTGCACCATAGATAGGAGATTTGATTTGATCACGTTTGTGTTTGAATAGGAGGGGGATAATAGACAATCTTTCTGATATTTTTGGCCACATCTCTCCTCTATTGACCAAGTCCAACTTTGCTCTCCATTGACCAAGTCAAACTTCATTCTGCACACACACTCCCTCTCTCCCAATATGCTATACAAATAGCAATTCCGCCAAAAAGTGA
The DNA here is from genome assembly GCA_030789695.1 of Scilla litardierei. Classification (NCBI taxonomy): domain Eukaryota; kingdom Viridiplantae; phylum Streptophyta; class Magnoliopsida; order Asparagales; family Asparagaceae; genus Scilla; species Scilla litardierei. Next base: position 85,359,644 of record CM061131.1, on the reverse strand, counting down.
AAATATATTGTTTCGCCAAGCCTGAAACACACTAAGCACACACGTCAGATATACAGATACGTTTTTCATCATCAAACCAAGATCCTAGATCGTTGCTCCCAACAATCTCCCCCTTTTGGTGATGACAAACCCATAAAAGATTTGAGCAATAAGTATGGGTGTTTGAAGTGTGTTGAAGGGTGTAATGCAATATGATGTATGGATGAGTCATTCAATCATTACAAAGCATGCACAACAAATAGTAAATATAAAAGCATGATCCCCCTTCTCTCAAGCTCCCCCTTCAACATTCAAGTATTTTTCTCAAGCTCCCCCTTCAACAAATAATACCGACAACAAACAACACACAAATCTTTCTTTCTCTTTCTCCCCCTTTGTAATCACCAAAAGTGGATTAATGAAGTCACAGAAATATTCCATGCAAAAATAAACCATTATTAAATGTAGTGTGCAATTTGCATGAGTATTCCAAAAAAATAGACAATTCAAGCTCATAGAATTTCATAACACGACTTTTCACCTTTGTGTAAGTGTAGTGATATAGAAAATAAAGTACAAGAGGAGATTCAATTTCAGAAAATCAACCAAATCAATCCACATTTTCCAATTTTTCATGAATATCACTAGGATTGATTTTTCCCACCTCATCAAAGATGAGTTCAAGTTACCGAACCCCGAAACATGGCCTAAAAGGACTTTTAAATGCGGGGTGGCATTGCTTGACGAGTTATATACACCAACGCTAATGATTACCCATTTAGCACAAGTTGGATACTCGTGGGTTGTGTATTAGCCATGAAGTGTATCCATTTTTCATACGGAGCAATTTTCATTTTTTTTTCATTTGCAATTCTTTTGTGCTCAATTTTAATTCATGGCTAAACACTTCATATCCCTTAGAAAATTCAGAAACTAATCATTCCTACATTCACTTTCCATTATTCGTCAAAAGAATCTCCAAAAGTACTATGAAGTCAAATATCGTGAAAGTGCAAATGTAGGTATAGAAGTCAAATTTGAAATTTATGAGACATGTCATGGCTACTAATAAGGGAACAACATGTTCATGTAGCTACAACAATAATGAATTAACTTCTACAAGGGATAGATTTGATCATTCATACAATACCACTTAGGATAAAACATAAAGGGTATTCTTTTAAGCTCAATTTTTTTTGTTTTTGGTTTTTCAATTTTTTTTTTGTTTTTTTTTCAGAAATAAAAACATTAAAAATCATGCAAGCATGCACACAAAACAAAATAAAAAAAATCACACAAAAACAATCTATAAAGGTATGCGATGAAATGCAAAGAGGGATAAAAATTATACCTTCTCGTTGCTATTTGACGAAGGAGCTAAAAGAATGAGACATTGAAAATTTTGCTCCTCGCCAAATCTCCACCTTTCCTACATGAAAGGTGTTAAGTGTGACCTTGGAATCCATCAAGGTCCACGAGTGTTAGCCATTAAAGATTTAGGAACCCAAACTTGTTTAAACTTGATATTTGTGTTCCTAAATTTACAATAATATGAAGTATGGCCTACACTATCACAAGTAAAGCACTTTGCATATTTGTTATTTGCAATAGAAGGTACATTGTGGAGTTTCTTGAATTTTTGCTTTTCAACGTTTTTCAGACCAAAACCAAGTCCTCTTCTATTATTGTCATATAATTGATTCTCTAAAATAGTGTCCAACGATTGTTTTCCCATAGAGAATTTCTTAATGGCTACTTCAAGATGAGAGACTTTGGTTTTTAATTGTTTGTTTTCTTCCACAAGCATCGTGCATTTACTAATAAAAGCTCTCTTGTTTTCCTCTTCCTTCTTTTCAAATTCACTCATTTTTCTTTTAAAGTCATTGTCCAACATGCAGAATTTATCATTAAGCTCTCTAATCACATAGTCTTTTTCAATTTCGAGCTTAATCAAATCAAGTTTAAGCATGCTAATTTGGTTTAATAATGAGGAACAAGAAATACAAGGAGTATTTTCATCAAAGCTTTCTTTTTTCCTTCTTCATGACTTCAATAGTAGACTTACATGCATTAAGCTCAATTTTAAGTTTTTCATTCTCTTTAAACACCTTATCATCTCTAACTTGCATGTCATAGTTCTGATTTTTGAGACATTCAATAGTGAACTCATGATCTACTATTTGATTTTGCATTTCTTCACAAATTTTAAGAAGTTCGGCTTTGCTACCTGACGGTTTCTCATCTTGGATGCCCATCAAAGCCATGCAAGAATGGGCTTCATGTTCCTCCTCGCTTTCAGCTTCGCTATCCATATCCCATGTTAATACCTTCGCTTTTCCTTTTCCTTTAGCGAGCTGAGCAGTTTCATTTAGGCAATCCTTCATCAGATGTCATCTTCCCTTGCATTTAAAACATTGCATTCTATCAGTAGATTTCTGATCATTAAATTTCTTGGAATAATTATTAAAGTTAGAACGATTAAACCTAGGTGCCATTTCGTTTCTCACATGCTTGGTCTTGATGAACTTTCTGGAGTTTCTCACCATTAGCGCTATGTCGTCGTCATCATCTTCACTTTCGTCAGCTTTCAGAGCAAGGGGCTTTATGGCTTTCTCTTTCTCCTCAGGTTTCTCTCTTGCTTCAACATTTTGCAGTTCCAACTCATGGGACATCAAATTACCAATAAGGTCCTCCACCTTCAATTGTTACAATACCTTTGCTTCTTGGATGGCGGTGACCTTTGGTCTGAAAGAGCTTGGCAATGCTCTTAGGATCTTCCTCACTTGATCGAGGCTATCATATGGCTTTCCAAGCGAGCTAGACTTGTAGACTATGTCGGTGAACCTCGCATACATCTCTGATATGATCTATGATGGTAGCATGCGAAATCCCTTGAACTCTGCACTCAAAAGAGACAGTCTAGACTCCTTTACCTGTGACGTTCCCTCGTGCGTCACCTCCAAAGTATGCCAAATTTCCTGCGCAGTTAAACAATATGAGATTCTATTATATTCAGATTTATCAAGTGCATAAATGAGAGCATTCATAGCTTTAGCATTTAAAGAATAAGATTTCCAATCATTATCATCCCATTTGTCATTTGCTTTTTCAATCTCAACATTTTCTACTTTAATAACAGGCAGTTTATAACCTTTTTCAATTATTTCCAAGCTTTATAATCAACAGAAATAAGGTAGATTTTCATTCGATTTTTCCAATAAGCATAATCACCTCCATTAAATCTAGGGGACAGGAAACAGACTGACCCTCAGCAAAAGCACTATCCATATGGTTATTCATGGTCAAACCTAGGCTAGATCCTAAAACCTGCTCTGATACCACTTGTTGGATCTGGATCCTAGCCTAAGGGGGGTGAATAGGCTTTTAAAAATAATTCGGGCAACCCACGAATAAGCACACACAGTTATAGCAGCAACAGGGTAAATAAAATGCAGACACAGAGTACACAGCAGATTTACCCTGGTTCGGTCGTCCCAACGACCTACTCCAGCCCCCAAAGCAGAACTAGTATTCAATAGCGCAATAGGTACAAAACCACAAGTTAGAGCACGCTCAGAGCACCCTTTACGTCTCTACACTCGCCAGGCTCTCAGTACCCCACACACAGTGTTTTCTCTCACTATCAATCCTAGTGCAGCTTTCTACCAGCTAGTCCCAAACTAGCTGGGTCCCACTTGTCTAGTCCCAACTAGACAAGTCCCAAAATCGTCACAGAAAAAAATGTTAAAGTTTCCCCTACAGAGAACGTTACACTAAGACACAAATAAAAGAGTTTAAGGGTTAAGAAATGCTCAGTTTGTGTCTGTGTAGGCGTCTCTGTCAATCAGCACGTCGTCAGCTCCAATATGACGCAAACGGTGTCTCAATCTGACTCCTGGATGTCAAGCTATGCACTGGTCTGTGCGCAAAGCAAACTCAGTTCAAATCTCAATATAGCTTGGTCTGTGCGCACATCAACTTCCTTATCTTAACTGATCCACGTCAGCCGTAAGTAAATTCCATTTGATTCGTTTTCTACGTCAATCACAGCCGTTGGTTTCGATTGAAGGCGATCTTGATCATCCGCTACGTTTTCGCGAGATGCAGCTGCCACGTCAGCACGTGAAACCAATTCACGTGATCAGCTAGGGCATGCAGGCATAAAATTTTCGCGGCGGCGGCGACTTCAAGCGGCAACTGCAACTCGAGCGACGGCGAGCTCTCAGCAATGGCGATGGCGTCGAACGAGTCACGGCGGCGTCTTCTCCGATGACGTCTATCCTCCGACGATGGCAATGCTCAGATGACAGCGGTGATGGCAACTGCTCCGAGCAGTGGGATGAGCAACTCCGATGAAACGACGCCGGCAGCGATGTCGACTGCTCCGAGCAACTCCACGGCGGATCACTCCGGTGGCGACTTCGTTTACAACTGCGGCACGTTGAAGACGGCGATGTTGAAGACGGAGGCGACTTCTTCTCCGACGAGCGACTTCGAGCGATCAGCGGTGGTGACTCGAAAGTAGCGTCGACTTTGACAATGGCGAAGATGGCACGGCAAGGTGTGTGGTCGCTTGGTAGCAGCAACTCGATGGAGACGACACAGGTCACAGCAACGAGGGTTTCGGCCTTCTCCGATGAGATGGCGACGTCGTGAGGTCTTCGACTAGCGGCGTGCTCCTCTTCAACTCGATGATGACGTCGGCGATCAGATCAGGTAGTCGGTGGCACTCTTCACGGCAAGTATCCTCGAACACAGCGACTACGGCGATGACTACTCCGACTGCGCTTCCTCTACTCCGGTGATAGCAAGCACACAAGATCACGGCGGCAACCCTTCGACGACAGTGCGAGCGTGGACGTTCGGAGCTCTCCTTCATGCTTAGCAAGAGGATTGTGATGATCTTTGCAACGGTTGAGGGTTTAGCTTGATGAACTCAAAGTTTCTTGTAGAAGAGATGTTTTTTGTTTTTTAGGCCTTTGAGTTTAACAACTATCACATGGGGCTCCCTCCTACTTCGAAATTACGGCTTATAGGTTTTGTGTTGGCTGCTCCTTTGGAATTTTTTTTTGTGTTGCCGTATCTTCAACCCTAGGGATGATGCCCCTATATATATATTGGATGAGGCTAGGGTTTTGTGCAAAAGATGATCTCTAGAGTATATGGATTGGAATTTCAAAAAATGAGTTGATTCTATCTTTTTGCACCATAGATAGGAGATTTGATTTGATCACGTTGGTGTTTGAATAGGAGGGGGATAACAGACAATCTTTCTGATATTTTTGGCCACATCTCTCCTCTATTGACCAAGTCCAACTTTGCTCTCCATTGACCAAGTCAAACTTCTTTGTGCACACACACTCCCTCTCTCCCAATATGCTATACGAATAGCAATTCCGCCAAAAAGTGAAAATATATTGTTTCGCCAAGCCTGAAACACACTAAGCACACACGTCAGATATAACGATACGTTTGTCATCATCAAACCAAGATCCTAGATCGTTGCTCCCAACAATCTTGAGGCAGACTGGTCGTTTCCTCCAGATCCAGAGTTTGTGGGGGGTTTACATCTTCAATTTCCACTCCCTGACGCACCACGACCACCGTCCCCTGCCGACCACGTAGGTGAACAGGATATCCTTGCATTCAGAGGAGACCCCGGGTCTAGACCTACTATCACGACCCTTGCTTCTGCCACTGTTTCTTCTGAGGCACTTACTACGGCCCTCTTAGGCCTTGCCTCCGGTGCCGGCATGACCACTACCGCCGGTACCTCTTCTGTTGTTTGTCAGGCCACCTCCGCTCGCCTCACTCTTGAGGCTGAGCTGGCTGCTCTGCACGCTGGTGCATCCTCTTCTACCTCCTCAGACCCATCCACCTCTTTCTTTTCACACCCACGTTTCCTTGCACTCGAGCAAAACGTGGCCGCCATTCTCCGCCACCTTACACACATCTACGGTCCTCCTCCACCTACTCCAGCACCATCACCCCTCCTTTGCCTCCTCGATGACCTTCACCTCCTCCATCCCCCCTAGGCGATCATCCCCCTCCCTCCAATTCTTCTCCACCCACGACCACTGTCGTAGATCCTACACTTCCACCACCCTTCACATCCATCAGCACTGCATACTCGCGCCGCAAGAAATTAGTTGTGCACTCGAAATCATTACCCACAACCTCCTCATCCATCGCCGCATCCCTCCCACTTACCATTATCCCGTCACTCCACCCATCATCCAAACCACCACGACACCCATCCATCCACCCCTTTCTCCACTTCTCCGCACACCCATCACCTCTCTGACCGGCGCCCCGCTTGCGTTGTGGTGGCGCGGTGTCGTTTACCGCAAGTTTCACGGTTAGTGTAGGGTGCGGTAATATCGAACTCAGGGAGGCGAGGTTGTGCTTGGGTCAGGTAGGACCTAAATCACCCCGAGGGGCGAGCTAGCCCGAATCGGTGAATGGTTGTCACGAAAGGAAATAAAAGGGTATGAACAACAAGAAAGAAAACCCGGGACTTTGGTTTCCAACCCGACGAGAGACTCTCGCCGATACGGCCTACGGGTATGGATAGCGATCGGGATTAGGGTCTAATGGTGAGACGTTGCCTCTGAAAGTGGTACCGGCGTCCCATGGGCCCGATATTCTGGTCGGTGCCCAGGATGATACACCGGACTTCCCGGATTTGATCAGTGGGCACTCCCGTGTCCATTAACACTGATCGATCCCGGGAGCACTAAGCCCGCAACGATATCTCCCAACGTCTCATCCTGCTGCTCCCGCGTGCTAGGATTCGGCGTCTACGCTAAGGGTTTGAGCTATGGCTAGGGAGTCAACCGCCAAGTTTATTCCCCCTTGGCCCAACGGTCAAAGGCGGTCTTTTTCCCGCCGATGACAATGAAACACCCCGCGTAACCGTTAGATTCCTACTCCCTATCGATTTCCTAACCCTATGGACGCATCGGGAAGAGCCCCCGAAGGGGTTTCCACCAAAATCCCAGATTTGGGAACTACTCACAAAAATTCATGAAAAAGCGATCTAAATGAAATTTAACCGTTGGAATCATAATCGGACAATTGCAATGTGGAAGTAATAGAGTAATAAAGACAATACTAAAATTTTAGAAAGATCTGAAAACTTACAAAAGAGTAACAATTACAGCTGTCACAAGGAGATAAAACAGTAGAAAAAATAACAGCTCCCGTTTCTGGAACCCTAGGGGTTCTATTTATAGACCTTCGTATCAACCGATCGGTTGACAAGTCAACCGATCGGTTGATCCGTTACAAATTAATAACAGAAAACGGCGAGCTTTCACCCGATCACATGAACCGGTCGGGTGAGTTTTTGAGTGTCCGGTTGGATCTTGGAGCAGTCGGGTGAATCGATCGGTTCGACGTCCGTGTCTTCAGCTCTTCTTCTTCAGCTACAGATGAACCGATCGGGTGAGAGTCACCCGATCGGTTGGTGTTTTGCTTCGAGTAAACAGAGAACAGCCCCCGCTGAACCGGTCTGCGACCCGGTCGGGTGACTTCTTTGTGAGCTGCGGCAGAGACCGGGTGGTGCACGCGTGCATCACCCGATCGGTTGGAGATGACCAACCGACCGGGTGAGGGGCTGAAAGATGAATTCTTCGACGTTTGACCCCCTGGATCACGCGTGACTTCTTCCGTTGCTCCGGGGACTTGGGATATCATCGTTAAACGTCCCCTACATGGTCAATCCCCTGCAATCATGGATAAACAAAGAAAAGTAAAAGAAAACAGGAAAATACACGAAAACGAATAAGAGACGGCGGAAAAACATGGAGGAACACAAAAGAAAACTTGCGTGAATATATGAAATATAAACGCACGTCAAAATCCCCCAAGCTGAACTCTTCCTCGTCCTCGAGGAAGACGAGTGAGAGTAGGAGCTCGGAAGGGAAAAATAGAGAGGAAGAAAGAAAAAGAAAACTCTAAACCCTAGATCGTCCATCAGAGCCACCAAAATCAGAAACGACACACCAAGCAAGCAAACGCCAAATCACACCACTAAACCTAGGAAAGCGAGTCCAAATAAGTGTCGTGGGTCCACGCGGTGAAGCGCGAGTGAGCGTGGTCGTGTGCTAGCAAATGGTGATGCTTTCTACAATGTGCTATGAGGCTCGATATACACAAATCCAAGATATGACCCAAAATATCGATCCAAATTGAATTTAGCGGCGAATATAAGTTCAAACATGCATGAGAAGAGTGAGAATAGAAGCGTATCATGCATCGGGGACTCCACAACTAGGGTTAAGGAAATCACGCAACTGTAGCCTAGATACTAGCTAAAAAGTTCCTAAGCCAAGTGTTTTCGATAACGACGGGGGGTTGAGATGATGTGGAGAAGAACACTCGGTGCAAATTCTCGCCTTCCCTTTATTCTTGGCGAGTAGGAAAAAATATTCACACTGAAATTTTTTTGGGTTTTGGGCATTTGTATTTTTTTTTTGGATTTTGGGCTATACACAATTTTTCTTTTCTTTTCTTTTTGGGTTTTTCTTTTCTTTTCTCCCATTTTTTTGGATTTTTGGGTTTTTGGCTATACACATGTGTACTCTCCCAAGTGGGAGAATGGTACACGACGAGGGGATTTGCACCAAGTAAAACAAAAAAGAAGTCGAAATCTAAACACTCGGGCAAAGGAAACTATTCTCGCTAAATAGAGCATAGGCTAAATGGGTTATCCTAGTCCTTAGTTGTGGAATCCCGACGCATGCGAATTGAAGTATACGATATAAATATAGCATGCATATAGTGGAAACAAATACCGCATATTCAAATCGGAGCATGATAATCTAGGGGTCATTCCTGGACAAGTATATAAAGTAAAATCACAAAGCAGAAGCACACCAAATGCTAGTCACGACACACGACTCACAAAAAGCTAAGTGGACCCACGATGCGTGAAATGCAAGAGGGCTCGAAATCCTAGGGTTAGTGAGTGTGATTATCGATGCAATGCTAGGTGTGTGTGACTTTGTGGCGATTCATCATAGGATTCATCTCTAGGAGAAAGAGCTAAAAAGAATAAAATAAAAAATAAAAACACGATGAAAACGACACAAAAACGAAAAAGAAGGACTCAAACGACGCACACAGTGTGACTCCCCCAAGCTGAAGTTTGCATTGCCCTCAATGCAATATGAGTGAGTACGGGAGGGCAATGAAAATGGGGGGGAATACGCACTGACACAAAAAGAAATGAAAACCAGGAAAACACATAGATGAAACTAAAAAAGAAAGAAAGATCAGAATCAAAATCAAACAAAATTGTAACGACTGCTTTTCATGTATCTGGGTTTAATATAATATAATATATGTTTTGGTGGATTTTCTCCTCTTGTGTGGTTTTCGTCTCCTTAGTTTTAATTTTTGATCGATTCGTCGTATTTTCTCGTTTCTTCCTTAGGATTGTCGATTTCGAAGTATGTCACTCGTGACGGACTTCATAACGGTCGTATCTAACTGTTAGATCAAGCCTAGGAGTCTTAGGAATCGATCCCGGGGCCCCGCGCTCCGTATCGGAACTTTTGGTGCTCATTAGCCGGTGTAAGAAGGGCCACCGACCGACTAGATGACGATCCAGTCGGTCGGCAATCCTTCTTGGACCGACTAGTTGGCTTTCTAAATTTCCCAGGAGTTACTGTTTATCGTTAGTCGGTCTAAGAATGTTGGTTGACCGACTAGGTTGCAAACTAGTCGGTCAGCAATGCTTCTTTAACCGACTAACACATCATCTTATTTTTGTATCAGCTACTGTTTACTCTTAGTCGGTCTAAGAACGTTCATCGACCGACTAGATGCCAAACTAGTCGGTCAGTATTTGTTCATGGACCGACTAACTCTAAAATCCTATTTTCGTTCAGAAGTTACTGTTTGCTCTTAGTCGGTCTGCATTGGTCGACCGACCGACTAGTTGCCAAACTAGTCGGTCAGTGGTTGCTCTTTGACCGACTAACCAGTGTCAAAACCCTAATTTCTGGGCAGCCGCCAGCCTAACCTATTTATACCCAACCCAAACGATTTCTTCTTCCCCAACACGACCCAAAACCCTAAAATCTTCCCCCTTGAGCCCACATCTTCCTCCAAGCTTCATTTCTCCATTTCAAGCCCTAAATCCATCATCCAAACCATCCATTCACTCCATCTACCTCTCATCTTCCCCAAAACCTCACCAAAACCCATCAAAATCCCCAAATCCCCCAAAACCCTAGTTTTCCCAAACTTCTCCAATCTTCTCCAGATCTGAACCTAGGGTTCCCCGGAGTGTTTCTTCCGTCTCCTCTTGGTAAGAAATCGATTCCTCTATGTTTTCATAGTCTATTGGTATTTTTATGAAACCCTAATAAATTTCATGTTGTTTGATGGTTGTTCCCCCATAACAGTGATTTCCCAATAGATTGGCATCCGTGTGACGAAGTAGTCGCCATCCCTGGTGCTAGGCAAGTGAAACTTGCATCTCTTGATTTAGGCCATGTCTTAGGCCATTTACCTTGCTTTAGCGTAAAAGAGACTAGACGGTGAAAGGATAGCCGTTTAGACGCCATTGACCTAGCTTGACAACGAAGCTTGGTCCGTCACCCTCATCATGCTTGTATGTCACGTTTACTTTCCTTAACGGTACGCGTATTAACTGTTCATGTCATCCATGCATCCTTAACTGTTATTGCATTTTAACTGCCATGTTTAATTTAATTAACGGTATGCGAATTATCTGCTCATGTCATTGCATGCTTGAATACTCATCGTGATTGCGTAGCATCGCTACATACTAGTGCTACTTGTTCCGGCTAGGTGCACCCCTACGCCATACTCATCAAATACACTTTCTGGCTCGTGTTCCAGAAGACGAGCTCATCACAGCCTGCGGGCAATAAGGCACTCGTTGAGTGACCCCTTGTACTTGATACTTGAACACAGCCTGCGGGCAATAAGGCACTCGTCTAGTGATCCCTTGTACTTTACTTGTTACTTGACATTACATGTTCCCCCTACCACTTGATACTTGCCACTTGTACTCTCCTTTACCTTACTTGTTACCACCGTACTTTACTTGCCATGCACCATGTTTTAATTGCTAGGTTGCTAGTTTACCATTATTCCCGTTTCCTTGCACAAGTCTTTTGACTTGCTGACATGTGCCCCTTTACTCTTTTGGGTGACACATGTTAGAGCCCGAGCCTGAGTTACTTGCTGAGGACGAGGTGTTTGCTGACGCCGAGCCCGTGCTTGTGTTTGACGGGGAGTACGTGGACACTGGGGACCAGTCCTAGTGTCTTCGTTGTGTTTTACTTTTGTTAGACAGTTGTTTTTTTATCGGTGCGTAGCACCTATACTTTGTTATGTCGTTTCCTTTGTTGGCCTTGTTCTGGGCCTTTAGACTCTTTTCTTTAGCCTGGTGGCTTTTCTGGATGTTGGACTTATGTTGATGTTGGACAAATTTTTGAGATGTGAATTTTATTTCAATCTCTCCTTGTGTTATTATTTTTATTCCGTTGTGGTTACAGGGACCTGCTTATATCTTATTGACGCTTATCGGGTTTGGGGCTTCACAGCTCCACTCCCGTGCGGACCTTTTCACGTCTCGCCTCCATTTTAGGGAAGCGGGTCGTGACAGGTTTTGTTGGTGGCCCATGCAGGTCCCTCTATAACTGCAATTTTGAGAATAGCGATAATAATATTAGAATGTCCAATAAATTAAGTTCGACGTCCGAGTCATAAGCTATGAGTCTAATCTGATTTGTTTTCCGTGTCACTAGATGGCAGGAAGACGTTTCACCCGTGGTGGGGGAAGTGGCGCGATCCCTCATGATGAGGAGCCTGAGCGGGAACCCACCAGCGGTGAGATGATGCATATGATGCTCCAGATGATGCAAGTTCAGCAGGGCGTGCTTCTGCAAGTCCAGAATGCTCCACTTGCTCGAGCTGCCCGGGCTCTTCCGGATGCCCCTCGCTCTGAGCCGGGAGCGAAGCAATTTCGAGAGCTGGGTCCCGCATATTTTGATGGTTCTGAGGGTCCTCTGGCTGCTGACGAGTGGATAAGGAACATTGAGGATAACTTGGCTATGGCGAAGATTAACCCGGCTGGATGGGTTGATCTGGCTAAGAGGCAGCTGAAGGACAACGCCAGGAATTGGTGGGATGCTGAAGAGAAGATGCTGGTGGAGCCGATCGTTTGGGCTACCTTCAAGTCCAGATTCGATGGAGAGTTCTTCCCGAAGGCTGCTTGGCAGGTGATGCTGCAGCGCTTTATAGATCTGAAGCAGGGGAGCTTGTCGGTGGATCAGTACCACCAGGAGTTCACGAGGCTCAGTCGGTTTGCACCTAAGATGGTGCAGGATGCCGATGAGAAAGCTCAGCGATTTCTCCAGGTACTTGCCTTGGAGCTTCAGAGCTTTGTGACCTCTTCTGACTTGGAGACATATCAGAAGGTTCGGATTGCTGCGAGGCGGCAAGAGTTAAATTTGAATCAGAGGAAGGGACATGTTTTCGGAGCTGGGAAGAGGCCTATGGAGCAGGCCAGGGCGGTGGTTAGGCCTGGTTTCAAGCCTAATCATCCGGTGCAGTTCAAGAGGCCAGGGGGGCCTATTCTGAAGACTTGCCATTTCTGTGGCAAGACTGGACACCTCAGGGATCAGTGTAGGAGGTTTCTAGGACAGTGCATTGTCTGCGGAGATCCTGCCCACACCATCCGGGAGTGTCCGAAGTCGCGACAGCCTTGGCGGGCTCCTATTGCAGCACAGCCGTTGCAGCAGCGAGCTCCTGTGCCCGTTGGACGTGGAGCGCCCCTTCTTCCACAGAGACAGGCCTTTCGGCAGGCTGTTCCGCCGAGAGGGCAGGCCTTTCTGATGACTGAGGAGGAGAGCATGGCCGTGGATGAAGTTATTGCAGGTAACGCTCATTCTAGCTATTTATCTTCCTTAGTTAGTTTGATTTTTGATTATATTGGTTGCTTGCTCATGATTGTTTGCTAGACTAGGATTTGATTGTTAATTGCTTGTTAGGTGTGGTTTTGGTTTGCATGTTTCCTGCACGAGTCCTCTTCGACTCTGGTGCATCGATGTGCATTTTGGCCCGGAGCTTCGTGGAGAAGCATTCCTTGTCGACGTCCTCTCTTCCTAAGAGTTGGAATATCGTCACAGGGAACGGTGTAGTCTCGGTGCATCGTGGGTGCAATTCTTGCCCGTTGGTGGTTTATGGACGTGAGCTTTGTGCTGATTTCATTGTCCACGACATCATCAACTATGATGCAGTTCTTGGGATGGACTGGCTTGCGAGCTTCTATGCTACGATCGACTGTCGGAGGAAGAAGGTGGTGTTCGAGATTCCCGGACATCCAGTGTTTGAGTTCAGTCGTGGTAGCAGTTCGCTTGGTCCTGTCAGATTTCGGGCCAGGTCGGTGGAGGCTGCGGCTATGCAGATGGAGCTGGAGTGGCCGGCTGTGGTGCGAGATTTTGGCGACGTCTTCCCCGAGGAGATGTCTGGTTTGCTGCCTGATCGGGCTTTGGAATTTTCTATCGATCTTGTTCCAGGTGCGCAGCCGATTTCGAAGGCGCCGTATCGTATGGCACCTACAGAGTTGGAAGAGTTGCGGAAGCAGTTGGATGAGCTTTTGCAAAAGGGTTATATTAATCCTAGTGTGTCTCCGTGGGGAGCACCGGTGTTGCTGGTAAAGAAGAAGGATGGTTCGCGTCGCATGTGCGTGGACTATCGGGAGTTGAATGCGGTGACCATTAAGAATAAATACCCGTTGCCTCGCATCGATGATATTTTTGATCAGCTTGGAGGTTCGAGGGTGTTTTTAAAATTGGATCTGAGGAGTGGTTACCATCAGTTGAAGGTGAAGAAGGGAGATGTTCCGAAGACAGCGTTCAGGACGAAGTATGGACACTATGAGTTCGTGGTTATGCCTTTCGGCGTAACTAACGCGCCCGCAGTTTTCATGAATCTGATGAATCTGATTTTCTACGACTTTTTGGATAAGTTTGTCGTTATCTTTATTGACGACATTCTAATCTATTCGAAGTCGGAGGAAGAGCATGCCTCGCACTTAAGGACGGTGTTGGAGATCTTGAGGAAGCATCGGTTGTATGCTAAGTTTTCGAAGTGCGAGTTTTGGCTGGATAGAGTTGCTTTTCTCGGGCATGTGGTGACTGGAGATGGTATTTCAGTGGATCCCGAGAATATTCGGGCCATCAGGGAGTGGCCTGTTCCGTCGTCGGCGTCTGAGATTCGGAGTTTCCTTGGACTTGCTGGTTATTATCGGCGATTCATTAAGGACTTTTCTCGTATTGCTGAGCCGATGACCAGGTTGACGCGGAAGGATGTTGCTTTTGTTTGGTCGGGTGATTGTGAGGGTGCTTTTGGTGTTCTGAAGGAGAGGTTGACGACTGCCCCTATTCTTGTCGTGCCTGATCGCAGCGGTGGATTTGAGATCTTTTGCGATGCTTCTGGCAAGGGTCTCAGTTGTGTGTTGCATCAGCACGGGCACGTTGTGGCGTATGCGTCTCGTCAGCTTAAGGTTCATGAGAAGAATTACCCGACGCATGATTTGGAGTTGGCTGCCGTTGTGTTTGCTCTTAAGATTTGGAGGCACTTCCTGCTGAGTGAGAAAGTGAAGATTTTCACCGATCACAAAAGCTTGAAGTACATTTTCACTCAGAAGGAGCTCAACATGCGACAGCGTCGATGGTTGGAGCTTATGGCGGATTATGATATTGATTTGCAGTTTCACCCTGGCAAGGTGAATGTGGTTCCAGATTCTTTGAGTAGGCTTCCAGCGGTGATGATTTTGACCTCGCAGTGGAGATTACAGCAGGATTTTTGCGAGTCTGGTGTGGAGATTGTTCTTCCTGGGGAGGCTTCTTCGTTGATGTACATGCAGGTACAGTCGACGATCGTGGATCAGATTAAGGCTGGCCAGGCTGAGGATCCGACGCTGGTGAGGATTCGGGAGCAGGTGGAAGCCGGTCTGCGGACTGACTTTTTGATTCATGAGGATGGCTCGCTGAGGTTCGGGGCCAGGTTGTGTGTGCCAGCTGGGGATATCAGAGAGGAGCTGATGGTGGAGGCACACAGTTCGCCGTATTCTGTGCATCCTGGTGGCACCAAGATGTACCAGGATCTTCGTCTGAATTATTGGTGGCATGGTATGAAGAGGAGCGTGGCTCGGAGTGTAGCCAAGTGCTTGGTTTGCCAGCAAGTGAAGGCGGAGCATCAACGTACGGCCGGGTTGCTACAACCGCTTCCGATTCCGGAGTGGAAGTGGCAACACATCACTAAGGATTTCGTGACTGGACTACCTCGGAGTCCGAAGCAGAATGACGCGATTTGGGTGATCGTAGATCGATTGACCAAATGTGCGCACTTTATTCCGTTCCGAGTGGGACAGTCCACTGAGGCGCTAGTAAGGAGATATATGGAGGTAAATCTCTTTTACTCTCCGTTTTATTTCCTTTTCCTAGTTTGGATAGTGATGTAACGTGAATCGTGCAGGAGGTTGTGTGACTTCATGGAGTCCCCGTGAGTATCGTGTCTGACAGAGACACGAGGTTCACATCTCAGTTCTGGCAGAGTTTGCAGAAGAGCTTGGGTACGCGTCTGAGTTTCACCACGGCGTACCATCCGCAGACGGATGTCCAGTCCGAGAGGACGATTCAGATTTTGGAAGACATGCTGAGGGCGTGCATGTTGGATTTCAAGGGTTCGTGGGAGGACCATCTACATTTGGTGGAGTTCTCTTACAACAACAGCTTCCAGGCGAGTATTGGCATGGCGCCTTTCGCCGCTCTTTATGGGAGGAAATGTCGATCGCCATTGAGTTGGGATGACGTTGGTGATCGGGAGTTGTTGGGACCTGAGATGATCGTGGAGGCCGTGGATATCGTCAGGAATATTCGGGAGAGGTTGAGAATTGCTCAGGACCGTTTTAAGCATTGGGCGGATGCTAAACGTCGTCCTTTGGAGTTTCAGCCGGGCGACCATGTGTTCTTGAAGATTTCCCCGAATCGTGGTGTGATTCGTTTCGGGAAGCGTGGGAAGTTGAGCCCGCGATACATTGGACCGTTTGACGTTTTGGAGAGGGTTGGCGAGGTAGCTTATCGCTTGGCCTTGCCGCCATCTTTGGAAGGAGTTCACAATGTTTTCCATGTATCGTAGCTTCGTCGATACATTAGCGATCCGTCTCATGCGGTAGATTTTTCAGAGATTACCGTTCGCCCCGATATGACGTATGACCAGCATCCAGTGCAGATTCTGGACAGGCGTCAGAAATCGCTTCGGAACAAGATTGTCAATCTTGTGAGGGTGATGTGGCGACACGGTTCACCTGGAGAGTCTACTTGGGAGAATGAGGATGAGATGCGAGAGCGTTTCCCACTTTTGTTTCCGGACTCGTGAGTATTTGGAAATTCCGAGGACGGAATTTTTCTTAAGTTGGAGAGGATGTAACGACTGCTTTTCATGTATCTGGGTTTAATATAATATAATATATGTTTTGGTGGATTTTCTCCTCTTGTGTGGTTTTCGTCTCCGTAGTTTTCATTTTCGATCGATTCGTCGTATTTTCTCGTTTCTTCCTTAGGATTGTCGATTTCGAAGTATGTCACTCATGACGGACTTCATAACGGTCGTATCTAACTGTTAGATCAAGCCTAGGAGTCTTAGGAATCGATCCCGGGGCCCCGCGCTCCGTATCGGAACTTTTGGTGCTCATTAGCCGGTGTAAGAAGGGCCACCGACCGACTAGATGACGATCCAGTCGGTCGGCAATCCTTCTTGGACCGACTAGTTGGCTTTCTAAATTTCCCAGGAGTTACTGTTTATCGTTAGTCGGTCTAAGAACGTTGGTTGACCGACTAGATTGCAAACTAGTCGGTCAGCAATGCTTCTTTAACCGACTAACACATTATCTTATTTTTGTATCAGCTACTGTTTACTCTTAGTCGGTCTAAGAACGTTCATCGACCGACTAGATGCCAAACTAGTCGGTCAGTATTTGTTCATGGACCGACTAACTCTAAAATCCTATTTTCGTTCAGAAGTTACTGTTTGCACTTAGTCGGTCTGCGTTGGTCGACCGACCGACTAGTTGCCAAACTAGTCGGTCAGTGGTTGCTCTTTGACCGACTAACCAGTGTCAAAACCCTAATTTCTGGGCAGCCGCCAGCCTAACCTATTTATACCCAAACCAAACGATTTCTTCTTCCCCAACACGACCCAAAACCCTAAAATCTTCCCCCTTGAGCCCCCATCTTCCTCCAAGCTTCATTTCTCCATTCCAAGCCCTAAATCCATCATCCAAACCATCCATTCACTCCATCTACCTCTCATCTTCCCCAAAATCTCACCAAAACCCATCAAAATCCCCAAATCCCCCAAAACCCTAGTTTTCCCAAACTTCTCCAATCTTCTCCAGATCTGAACCTAGGGTTCCCCGGAGTGTTTCTTCCGTCTCCTCTTGGTAAGAAATCGATTCCTCTATGTTTTCATAGTCTATTGGTATTTTTATGAAACCCTAATAAATTTCATGTTGTTTGATGGTTGTTCCCCCATAACAGTGATTTCCCCATAGATTGGCATCCGTGTGACGAAGTAGTCGCCATCCCCGGTGCTAGGTAAGTGAAACTTGCATCTCTTGATTTAGGCCATGTCTTAGGCCATTTACCTTGCTTTAGCGTAAAAGAGACTAGACGGTGAAAGGATAGCCGTTTAGACGCCATTGACCTAGCTTGACAACGAAGCTTGGTCCGTCACCCTCATCATGCTTGTATGTCACGTTTACTTTCCTTAACGGTACGCGTATTAACTGTTCATGTCATCCATGCATCCTTAACTGTTATTGCATTTTAACTGCCATGTTTAATTTAATTAACGGTATGCGAATTATCTGCTCATGTCATTGCATGCTTGAATACTCATCGTTATTACGTAGCATCGCTACATACTAGTGCTACTTGTTCCGGCTAGGTGCACCCCTACGCCATACTCATCAAATACACTTTCTGGCTCGTGTTCCAGAAGACGAGCTCATCACAGCCTGCGGGCAATAGGGCACTCGTTGAGTGACCCCTTGTACTTGATACTTGAACACAGCCTGCGGGCAATAGGGCACTCGTCGAGTGATCCCTTGTACTTTACTTGTGACTTGACATTACATGTTCCCCCTAGCACTTGATACTTGCCACTTGTACTCTCCTTTACCTTACTTGTTACCACCGTACTTTACTTGCCATGCACCATGTTTTAATTGCTAGGTTGCTAGTTTACCATTATTCCCGTTTCCTTGCACAAGTCTTTCGACTTGCTGACATGTGCCCCTTTACTCTTTTGGGTGACACATGTTAGAGCCCGAGCCTGAGTTACTTGCTGAGGACGAGGTGTTTGCTGACGCCGAGCCCGTGCTTATGTTTGACGGGGAGTACGTGGACACTGGGGACCAGTCCTAGTGTCTTCGTTGTGTTTTACTTTTGTTAGACAGTTGTTTTGTTATCGGTGCGTAGCACCTATACTTTGTTATGTCGTTTCCTTTGTTGGCCTTGTTCTGGGCCTTTAGACTCTTTTCTTTAGCCTGGTGGCTTTTCTGGATGTTGGACTTATGTTGATGTTGGACAAATTTTTGAGATGTGAATTTTATTTCAGTCTCTCCTTGTGTTATTATTGTTATTCCGTTGTGGTTACAGGGACCTGCTTATATCTTATTGACGCTTATCGGGTTTGGGGCTTCACAGCTCCACTCCCGTGCGGACCTTTTCACGTCTCGCCTCCATTTTAGGGAAGCGGGTCGTGACAAAAATGAAAATAAAAATAAAAACACAAGCACGACACTCAAAAAATGAAAAAGAAGCACACACACAAAAATGAGAAAAACAAACAAAACACGACAGCACACCAAAATAGACGTCCCCCAAGCTAGACCAGAAAGTGCTAGCGAAATGATGTGCAAGGGGGAGTCAAAAACAAAAGAGGTGAAATCAGAAAGCAGGAGGAGGTGAGTCCTCGTCCTCCTAGGAAGAGGGTGTGGATGGGTGGTCGGGGGAGGCTGGGGGTGTGCTGAGAAGTGGGGAATGAGGCGAAGGAATAGGGGCAGTGGTGGTGTGAACAATGGGAGGAGTGTCGGTGGTGGTGGGTGGTGGTGGTAGGAAGGCGATCAAGGCGGTGGTGAGAGGAATAGAAATGGAGGAAGTAGATGCGGGGGTGATGGTAGTGGGAGATGGTGGGAGGGATCTGGAGCGCACCGGTAATTTCCTCCGGTGCACGTATGGAGTGACGGAGGAGGAGGGAGGTAGCGTGGGTGCGGTGGAAGTGGTCGGGAGGGGTGAAGTGGATGCCGGGATGGGATGTGAAGAGGGAGGAGAAGAATGTGGTGAGGGGGGATGGATGTGGGGAAGTGTGGGTGGGTGGAGGAGAAGATCGCCGGGGTGGTGAAGGTGGAGGTGGTGAAGGTGGAGGTGGTCCGTGGATATGAGTAAGAAGGCGGAGAATGGCGGCCATGTTCCTCTCAAGTGCGAGGAAACGTGGGTGAGTAAGAAAGGAGGATGGCGATGGTTCCGAGGAAGCAGAGGACATGGCGAGCTCACGAAGGGCAGCGACCTCCCTCTCAAGTCCCAGACGGGCAGATACCTGACGGCGACCAAAATATGTAGACTGACGCGAGGCAGAGGTGGTGCCGCCAGGTAAGGTCGAAGAGGTGTCGGCGGCAGTGGTCATGCCGGCACAGGAGACAAGGCCAGAAATGGCCGCAAAGAGGTGCTCAGCCGTGATCGGTCCCGGAGCAGAAACAGGACGACTCGGGCCAGCCCCTAAATCTCCCCCAGACGCAGGGATATCCTGCTCGCCTAAGTGGGCGGCAGGGGACGGTGGCCTGCGGGCGTCTGCGGGAAAGAAAGGAAGATTCAACCCAGCTAAGAAGTCGGGATCAGGAGGGAAAGTCCAATCTCCCACGAGAGCAAGGGTCATACGAGCGAGGTTGGGCAGAATGGTGTAAGGGGGTGGGGGTGGCCATAATGAAATATGAAGCGGCCATCCGAGCGGGGTTTAATCATGTGGATGTGCCGCAGGACATCTATATCAAGATGTGAGGGTCCTGCGGCAGCTGGAAGATTAGCGGGGATGGTAATATTAAATTGGGCGTGAGAGCAGATGATCGTGATGATGCCCCCACAACAAAACTTCCCCTTACCGGCCCGGCTGATCTCGAGTAGCTTGTAAACAAGCTAATCGCTACCATGGATGGGGACGGTAGGGGCCCTGAAGCTAACTCCATCATCATCCCGGACATAAGGGAAAGTCATGGCCCAAAGGATAAAAAGGTCAGGGATAGTCACAGTGCCGGACTCGTCCCTAGGAAAGAATGCAGATGAAATGATCCTGTGGGCTAAACGAAACACGGGATGAATGATGGAGGAGGCCTTGGCCCTTCCTCGGGGATAGTCACGGATCAATGTGAGGCGGAACCAGAATTGATCGACATCAAACTCGGGCGTGTACCCGTAGTGTCGGATGGAATCATCCCCGAGATTAGGGAAACCAAATATATCGTTAATCGTGTTCAGATTTGTGGTGACACTACGGTTACACACCCTGAATTTAATGATCGACCCGGACTCCCAAACAAGTGTAGAGAGAAATTCGAGTGTGAGTGCCGGGTAGGATACGGCATGTGCATTAAGAAAGGCCAACCATCCTAAGTTAGCAAAAATAGATTCGACCTCGGTGAAGACATCGAGATCGACAAGTGTACGTGCGTGCGGGAACTTAGTAGATAGATGCCCTCGAGCATCAAACCTACGGTAAAAATCTTTGTGCTCCTGGTTCCGAAAAATATACCCATTCGGGCCCAACATTGGGTCCACAGGGGGGATAACAGGCGGAGGAGGGCCAAGTGTAAGTGCTCGTGTACGGGAAGGGGGGCGTGTTTGTTTTCGTCTCTTTCGAGACGGTTCCTCTTCCCGCATAATTCCCTTTCCCTTGTCCTTATCCTTAGCCATGTGTGAGTGTGCGTGTATGAATGAGTGCAAAAACAGTGGATGCACACTAGCACAAGCAAACGAGCAAGCACAATTTATAGGGCAAATATATAAATATAAGCTTAGGAGTGAGTGTACCCAAGCGGAATGGCGGAGCTTGCTCGTAGGTGCCCCCACACTGTTCAACGAGAGTAGCGTGGAGCCGCGGCGTTCTCCTTCGGCAAGAATTTTCGGATGGGTGTGGTTTGCGGGTAAACTAGGTCAAAAATTCGGAATGGGAGGAGAGAGAGGGTGTAGATGATGGAGGGATTGATGGAGGAGGTGGAGAGAGGGAGTAATGGAGGTGTAGAGGACGTGGGTGAGTGAGGATCGGTTGTTGGGGAAGAGGGGAAGGCGAAACAACGGCGGATTTTTCGATCGGGCGAGGGTGAAAACGAGCGGATGTCGGGGGGTTTATATAGGGTTTTAAGTCGAACCGATCGTGTGACTTGTCACCCGATCGGTTGACGGTTAGGTCGAAATTCTTGCCGAAGATATGCTACAGGCGAACCGGTCGGGTGACTTGTCAACCGATCGGTTGGCCGGTCCACTCATTTTCCCGAGAACTTAGGGCTGCTCACCCGGTCACGTCAACCGATCGCGCTCGAACTCAACCGATCGGTTGATATTCCCCAAAAATTTCCTAGAGTTCTCCCCAGCTCACCCGGTCTGTCACCCGGTCTCTTCATTCCTCAACCGATCGGGTCATTTGGGGACAGATCTCGGCATGTATCTGATACATCCCAACCGATCGGGTGAGTTATCAACCGATCGGTTGGGGCTTCGTTTCCTACAAAAACCAACAGATTTGTCTAAGTCCCCGAACGGATGTTCTCACGGCTGATTTTATTTAAAAAAGTAGATAAAATAAAGTCAAAAATAATGCTAAAAAATGGGGAAAAAGTTTAGAACATGGGTTGCCTCCCATGAAGCGCACTTGTTTAACGTCGTTGGCTCGACGACCGCAAGAGATGTTCACGGTGGTTGATACGGGTGATGCCCAAAGTTTGGCATCTCTTCTTCATTGGAGCTGAAGGCCTTTGGAGTAGTCAGCGGCTGGAGAAATACTTGCTCGACTACCCTCTCCTTGTTCTTGGGATCTGGGGGCTTCTCTTTCGTGTTGGCGCTTCCCGCCATCTTCTTTAGGATCCGGACCTCGTATTTAGTGAGGTCCATGGGCTCTTTCCCCGTTCTCCTCGCAGGAGGAGCCTTAGGGAACCCGGGAGGGGTCGTTCTTGCTGCACTCAGTTTTCCAGCAGCTTCTTTGTACTTGGGGCCGTCTCCATCTTCTGAATCCCCAAAGTCATCGGGGGGTTTCTTAAGAGAATCTCCCAGGAGCTCTCTTCAACAGCTTTTTCTTCTTCCATCTCCAGCAAATTACACCGAGGGTCGTCTGGGGGATCGGGGTACTTCATGGATAACCCCAGATCAAATTCAACTTTTTCTCCGCTGACGTTTAGAGAAAGTTTTCCGTTCTTCACATCAATCAAAACGCCAGCAGTGGCCATGAAAGGCCGTCCCAGGATGATGGGGGTGTGTGCGTCTTCAGGCATGTCCATGACTACGAAGTCCACAAGCACATGCACCCCTCTCACAATCACGGGGAGGTCGTCCACAATTCCCACCGGATATTTGACCGACCGGTCAGCTAGTTGTAGGGTCATACCGGTGGGCTCCAAATCACCCATTCCTATCCTTTTGTACATCGACAAGGGCATCAAACTTACACTCGCTCCGAGATCGACGAGTGCACGATGAATCTTTACTGCCCCGATCGTGCAAGGAATTGAGAAGCTCCCCTGGTCTTTAAGTTTCGGCGGATTTGCCCTCTGGATAAGAGCGCTACACTCTGCCGTCAACACTACTTTCTCTTTTCTAGACCCTCTCGTCACCAAATCTTTCAAGAATTTTGCATAGGAGGGGATTGGTTCGATTGCTTCTAGGAAGGGGATTTGCAGGCTTAGGTCCTTGACCATGGCGAAGAACTTGCCATATTTCTCATCAATTTTTGCCTGAGCCAACCGTTGTGGAAATGGCACAACGGGTTTATACACTTTCGAGCTCTCTTCCTCCTTCTTCTTCTCTTCTTCAGAGGCTCCCTCCGGAGTCATAGGATTTGATGACGAAGCACCGACGTCATTTGATTTTTCGGTCGGTCTCTCAACGACCAATGGTGCCTCCGGGTTGCTAGGGGGCACTCTAGTAGGAATTTGTGTCCCGCTTCTCAGAACGATAGCGGACACATTTTTGTGCTCGTGCACGAGTGCCGATGTTTGGTTTGCTCCCCTCGGGTTCACCTTCGGTTGTGGCGGTAATTGGTTTTGTGACCTTGCAAGGTTCGTCACTTGTAACCCCAGCTGGGTTACTTGGTCCATGAGGGTCCGCTGACCCATTTCCAGCTTTTGGTTGATCTTCTCCTGGTTGGTAATATATTGAGTCAAGAGAGACTCAACCGGAGAGACGACCCTCTGTTGGCTATACTGCTGTTGCTGCTGGAACGGCTGCTGAGTCATGGGGGCGTAAGATTGTTGCTGAGGTTGTTGCTGAAACGGTTGCTGTTGAAATGGTTGCTGCTGAACCTGATTCTGCTGTAACCTAGCCGGCTGATATGTTTGTTGTTGCGGCTGCTGAGGCGGCGAGGGCTGAAATGGTGGCCGGTAACTGAAGTTTGGGTGGTTCCGGTTGTTTGGAGAGTAGGCCGGGTTGGAATTTGTCCTTGGCGGATACGGCGCATTTCCCGTGGGATTGTAAAATAGTGCGCTCGCCTGATCCAGCGGTGGTGAGATGTCACCACCGTCGAATTCCCCAAAGAATTCGGACTCCACCGCAGAAATTTTCTGTGTACCGGCCCCACCGGCTCCTACCATTAGTGCGGAGATCTGGGTCGAAAGCAAGTTGAACTTGCTTGAAAGTTTGTCGACGTCCTCGACTCTGTGTATACCCCCGGATCTGGGTGTGGCTCTCTCGTCACACCACCGCTCATTGTTGGATGCCATATTTTCCAGAATATGCCCGGCATCCTCCTCGCTCCTAGACATGAAGGAACCCCCAGCCGCGGCGTCCATAGAAGATTTCAGGTCATCCCTCAACCCACTGTAGAACAGATTAATAATCTGCCACTTCGGAAGCTCATGGGGAGGGCATCTTCTTTGCATCTCTTTATATCTCGTCCAAGCTTCATGCAAGGACTCGTGGCTGGCCTGGGAGAAGGAGGAGATCTCACTCCTCAACTTCATGGTCTTCCCCGGAGGAAAGAACTTCGTCAGAAAAGCATTGGAGAGCTTCTCCCAGGTGTTGAAAGTGTTGGGGTCCTTCCCCCTTAGCCATTGCTTGGCTTTGTCTCGCAAAGAGAAGGGGAACAGCTTCAAACGGATAGCCTCTGTCGTGACACCATTAATCCGGAAGGTGTCACACTTCTCCAAGAAGGAGTCTAGGTGCTCGATCGGGCTCTCCATGGGTGCACCCACAAACTGGTCCTGCTGGATCCATGTTACTAGAGACGGCTTCAGCTCAAAGCTTTGGGCCGCAATAGCTGGAGATCGGATGGCGGAAGTCGACTCGATGGATGGCATCGAGTACTCCAGCAGAGACTTGTGAGGTGGGGTGTTCTCCTCCATGGATTCGGGATCTTCTCTTCTTCGCTTCTCGGCGGCCAAACGCCTAAGGGTGGCGTTAATCTCTGGATCGAGGGGAATCAAGTCGTCAAGACTCCTTGAACTCCTGCGCATGAAAAACAACAAACACCCGTGAAGCGACAAGTGGGAAAGAAACAGATAAAATAAGAAATAAAAATAAGAAAAATAAAAAAGAAAAAGGAGAATGCGAAAATTATCGTGAGGTAGGGATGTGAGCTAGACACGAGGGTTCAAGAGATCCTAAAATAACAAGCACGTTGCCTCCCCGGCAACGGCGCCATAAACTTGACCGGCGCCCCGCTTGCGTTGCGGTGGCGCGGTGTCGTTTACCGCAAGTTTCACGGTTAGTGTAGGGTGCGGGAATATCGAACTCAGGGAGGCGAGGTTGTGCTTGGGTCAGGTAGGACCTAAATCACCCTGAGAGGCGAGCTAGCCCGAATCGGTGAATGGTTGTCACGAAAGGAAATAAAAGGGTATGAACAACAAGAAAGAAAACCCGGGACTTTGGTTTCCAACCCGACGAGAGACTCTCGCCGATACAGCCTACGGGTATGGATAGCGATCGGGATTAGGATCTAATGGTGAGACGTTGCCTCTGAAAGTGGTACCGGTGTCCCATGGGCCCGATATTCCGGTCGGTGCCCAGGATGATACACCGGACTTCCCGGATTCGATTAGTGGGCACTCCCGTGTCCATTAACACTGATCGATCCCGGGAGCACTAAGCCCGCAACGATATCTCCCAACGTCTCATCCTGCCGCTCCCGCGTGCTAGGATTCGGCGTCTACGCTAAGGGTGTGAGCTATGGCTAGGGAGTCAACCGCCAAGTTTATTCCCCCTTGGCCCAACGGTCAAAGGCGGTCTTTTTCCCGCCGATGACAATGAAACACCCCGTGTAACCGTTAGATTCCTACTCCCTATCGATTTCCTAACCCTATGGACGCATCGGGAAGAGCCCCCGAAGGGGTTTCCACCAAAATCCCAGATTTGGGAACTACTCACAAAAATTCATGAACACTCACAAAAATTTTAGTATTGTCTTTCTAAATGAAATTTAACCGTTGGAATCATAATCGGACAATTTCAATGCGGAAGTAATAGAGTAATAAAGACAATACTAAAATTTTAGAAAGATCTGAAAACTTACAAAAGAGTAACAATTACAGCCGTCACAAGGAGATAAAACAGTAGAAAAAATAACAGCTCCCGTTTCTGGAACCCTAGGGGTTCTATTTATAGACCTTCGTATCAACCGATCGGTTGACAAGTCAACCGATCGGTTGATCCGTTACAAATTAATAACAGAAAACGACGAGCTTTCACCCGATCACATGAACCGGTCGGGTGAGTTCTTGAGTGACCGGTTGGATCTTGGAGCAGTCGGGTGAATCGATCGGTTCGACGTCCGTGTCTTCAGCTCTTCTTCTTCAGCTACAGATGAACCGATCGGGTGAGAGTCACCCGATCGGTTGGCGTTTTGCGTCGAGAAAACAGAGAACAGCCCCCGCTGAACCGGTCTGCGACCCGGTCGGGTGACTTCTTTGTGAGCTGCGGCAGAGACCGGGTGGTGCACGCGTGCATCACCCGATCGGTTGGAGATGACCAACCGACCGGGTGAGGGGCTGAAAGATGAATTCTTCGACGTTTGACCCCCTGGATCACGCGTGACTTCTCCCGTTGCTCCTGGGACTTGGGATATCATCGTTAAACGTCCCCTACGTGGTCAATCCCCTGCAATCATGGATAAACAAAGAAAAGTAAAAGAAAACGGGAAAATACACGAAAACGAATAAGAGACGGCGGAAAAACACGGAGGAACACAAAAGAAAACTTGCGTGAATATATGAAATATAAACGCACGTCACTCTCACGCCACACCTCCTCATCCTCTTCCAAGGAGGACGAGGACAGTACCTCTACTGCATTTTGATTTCTTCTTTTTTTTTCTTTTTCGATTTTCCCCCTAGCCCATTATTTCTGCATCACCATGATCACAAATTTTTTCTACCATTGTCATGATCAGCTTGGGGGAAATCGACTTTTGTGTGTGTTGTCATGAGATGTCATTGTCGTGTGCTTGTTTATATGTGTTCTTTGGATGTGTTTTGATATCTTTTATTTGTGTGTTTCTTTTTCTTTATTTTTCTGTTTCGTTTGTGTGTTTTTCATGTATTTCATCTTTTTGTGTCGGTGCGTACTTCCCTCCCATTTTCGTTGCCCTCCCGTATTTACTACTATTGCATTGAGGGCAATGCAAGTTTCAGCTTGTGGGAGTCGCACTTTGTGCGTCAGTTGTGTCTTTTTCACCGTTTTGAGTCATTTTCATCGTGTTTTTCTTTTTCTTCTCATCTTTTTATTTCCCTCTCCTAGAGATGACCCCACGTGATGAATTGCCACGGAACCACACACACTTAGCTTAGCCACGATAATCACATTCACTAACCCCAGGAAGCCGAGTCCTATTGCATTTCATGCTTCGTGGGTTCACTTTGCTTTTATGTGAGTCGTATGTCGTGACTAGCTAGTTGGTGTGCTTCTACGTTGTGATTTTGTTTTTATATACCTATCCTTGGTTGACCCCTAGACTATCATGCTTCAATTTCGAATATGCCGTATTTTGCCTCCACCGTCTGCTTCTCTATGCATGAATAATTTATATATATTATGCTTCAATTCGAATGTGTCGGGACTCTACATATAGGACTAGGATAACACATTTAGCTTATGCTCTGATTTATGAGAAAAATTTTCCTTAGCATTCGTGTTTAGAATTCGATTTCTTTTTTGTTTTACTTGGTGCAAATCCCCTCGTTGTGTACCGTTCTCCGGCTTGGGAGAGTACACAAGTATATAGCCAAAAATCCAAAAGCTCAAAAAGAAAAAAAGAGAAGAAAAACCCAAAAAGAAAAAAGGGGAAGAAAAAAATATGTATAGCCAAAAACAAAAAAAATACAAATACCCAAAACCCAAAAAAATCCCCGTTGTGAATATCATTCCTATCCACCGTGAATAAATAAAAGGTGGGAATTTGCACCGAGTGTTCTACTCCACACATTCTCAACCTCCTTCGTTTTCGAACACAGTTGGCATAGGAATTTTCTAGCGAATATCTAGGCAATAGTGCGGTGATCTTCTAGTTCCTAGCAGTCAAGTCCCCGACACATGATACCTTCAATTCTTATTCTACTCTCATGCATGCTTGAGTTATTATTCACCGCTTATTTGAATTGAATCGATATTTGGGTCATTCCTTGGGTATGTGTATATGGAGCTTTATTGCACAATTTAAATAGTAACACCGTCTTGTTAGCTTACGGCCTCACTCACTCGCGCTTCACCGCGTGGGCCCACGACACTTGTCTGGACTCAAATTCCTGGGTTTAGTGATGAGTTTATTGCATGCATGCTTAATGTGGCGTGATTGATTTCGTTGGCTCTGATGGGCGATCTAGGACTTTAATTTCTTTTTCTGTTTCTTTCTCTCTATTTTTCCCTCCGAGCTCCTACTCTCACTCGTCTTCCTCGAGGACGAGGAAGGGTTCAGCTTGGGGGATTTTGACATGCGTTTATATTTTATATATTCACGCACGTCTTCTTTGTGATTTTCCGTTGTTTTCTGTTGTTCCGTACCCATTCTATTGTGATTTTTGATTTTCTTTCACTTCTTTGTGTTTTTGTGCCAATGCAGGAGATTGCCATCGTTGGGAACATATAAAGCAGATATCATGAGTCCACTGAACAACGGGTGGTGTCACGCGCGATCTCGAGGGCCAAACGTCGAAGAATACCATGTGTCAGCCCTCAACCGATCGGGTGGACAGAGCCAACCGATCGGGTGGACAGAGCCAACCGATCGGTTCGTGCACACGTATCTGACACGGACAGAAGCAGAAATGAAGAAGAGCTCACCCGATCGGTTCAGCGATCAGGTGAAAACGATTGTGCTCTCTGTCTTTTGGAGCTAAATTCTAACCGATCGGGTGACATCTCACCTGATCGGTTCATCTGTAGCCGATATCTCCCAGCTAACGACATGATGACTCACCCGATCGGTTCAGCGATCGGGTGATGTATCTGAAGAACTGAAGGCAATGTTGACCGTCGACTCACCCGATCCGTTGATGCTTCAACCGATCGGGTGGTCGTGTTTTCTATATATAGCCCTAGTTTTTTCCCAGAATGGATCCCCAGTTATTTTTCTGTCTTTTGGGGATTTTTAATGGCTCCGAATTTATTCTGTCTTGTAAGTTTTCTGATTGTTCTGGAACTTTGATATTACGTTAATACTATTGTTAGCTCCATATTTCTATTGCTTGATTTTGATTCCAATGGCTAAGTTTTGTTGTGTTGATATTTTTGTTATGAATCGTGAGTAGTTCCCCAATCTAGGGCGTTGGTGGAAACCCCTTCGTGGGTTCTCCCTAGAACGACCATAGGATTAAGGTTTCGATAGGATTTAGGAATTTAGATGGTTACGTGGGACGTTTTATTGTCATTGGCGGGAGAAAGACCGCCTCTGACCGTCGGGCCAAGGGGAAATAAAACGGTCATTTGATCCTCTAACCAAATCTCACACCCCTAGCATAGACATTGAATCCTAGCGTGTGGGAACGACAGGATGTAATGTCGGGAGAAATCGTTGCGAGCTTAGTGCTCTCGGAGTCAGTCGGTGTTAATGGATATGGGATTGCCCACCGACTGAACCTGGCTAGACCTAGCGTATCATCCTGGGCATCGACCGGAATATCGAGCCCATGGGACGCTAGGTATCACTCTCAGAGGCAACGTCTCACCAATAAACCCTAAAATCCGATCAAATTCCTATCTGTCGGTCGTAATAGAGAGGGCACATGATAGGGTGGAAACCAAAGTCCTAGGTTCCCTTTATTTCTTACATCCTTTGTATTTCTATTTTTTGACAACCAACCGATTGATCGGGCTAGCTCATCCACTGGGTGATCCGGTTCCTCCTTGATAACAAGCATAACACACACCTGCCTGAGTTAAACCCCCAAGCCACACTACAACACCGTGTGCTTGCAGTTACAAATATTTAAATCTGGTATC
Source organism: Scilla litardierei (assembly GCA_030789695.1). NCBI lineage: Eukaryota > Viridiplantae > Streptophyta > Magnoliopsida > Asparagales > Asparagaceae > Scilla > Scilla litardierei. The sequence continues at coordinate 85,329,927 of CM061131.1, read as the reverse complement.
CTGGATCCCACTGCGTATATTGCTAAATCTAGAGGACGTCAGGAGGGACGTCAGGAGGGACGTCAGGTGCTTCAACATCTCCACCAGCATCCTATCGTCGCTCGAAGCTCAGAGCAACAGGAGGATCAAGCTCCACAGGTTCATCGTGGCACGTCAGATATCGATAATTTCAAATAACTCAATACGTTCGATTGCAATACATTTGTTTTTATTCTGCAGATTGGAGTGTTTTCCCCCATTTTTTGAGAATTTTCCCCTGGTTTTTTGAGACGATTTGATGTGTTTGTGGATGATTTGGGGGCATGAGGCGATTTGTGATTTTTTGCTTAATTTTTTTGTTTTTCATGTACATGTACTGATTTTTGATGTGTTTGGTCGGGATTTGCGAGATTGGATAGTTTGGGTGGGATTTTAGGTTTAGATTTTAGATCTACGAGCCTTCATCTTTGATCTGGATGATTCTCTTGCTGAAGTTGGTTTTTAATATTTGCATGGGCTCCTTTATGATTTTATTTTTCTAAAATACTTGATTGATCTACTTATTAGTTATACGATTTCAATTTTTCTGCAATTTGTAATTGTTACAAAAAATTGCCCAGATCGCAACATTACAATCTTCTCACCAGAAAGCCGACTCTTTCAAGTTGGATCGATCCCCAATTTATTTCTGATGTTTGGATCAATCATTCCCATTTTAGGTTTTCGATACGTGATGAATTTATTTTCTTCGATTCGGAACAGAGTATGCTTTCAAAGCCGTGAAGGCCACTGGGATCATGCCGATTGTAGTTAGAAGTAAGGATTCAGTGTGCGTTGTTACTCAGAAGAAGGTCTTGGTAAGTAATGTCATTGTTCCATTAATTTATTGTTGCTGTTGAGGTCAGTATGAGGTGCAATTCTTAGAAATTTCAGAACTTAATGTGAAATTTTTGGTGCAGGATAAATTTTTGGTGCATGATAAACTACACGATCCCATGAACACTTCTAATGAACACTTCTATTGTAAAGACGTTCTGGTCGTTGTCGCATGGCCTAATGGTGGGAGTAACTGCAAGCCATCGCCAGACCACCTGTCATGATCCCGTACAAACAACAACTTATGATCCTCTTCGAATCTTGAAGGCATGTTTCCTAGTGGCAGAAGCAATGTGGTGCCTAAAAGAGTTTCTCTGAAAATGAGAAGAGAATCAATGGTCGCCACAGTCAGGAGCGTCTCTTTCGGCCTCAGCTCCATTGAGGTCTAGCTATGCATCAGGGTCCTCGACGTCATCATTGGGGTGGGTGGTTGAGAACAGCAACAGGATCACCGGTAGTCAGGAAACTACAAATGCATGGGGGTTGGTGGTTGTGACCACAGGACGGGGAGGAAACATCACTGTGTATTAGAATTTTGGGTTGCCGCTTAGACTTAGAGGCCAACCCAACCTCTTTTTGCCATGATCATATTTTGTTTCTTCGGTGTTCTTTTTGTTAACGCTAAGCTGAGGAGAAAAATGTTCAATCCATGTGTTTCAAATATGTGTGTATCATATATGCACACATTTAATGATCATATATGCACACATTTAATGGCGGACTGTACCGAACATTCTTCAGGCGATGTTGCCCAAAAGCAGTGGAAGGGGAAGGCCGGCGTCTTAGTTGTTTTAACGATTCATATTTGTTTAATAAAAAATTCTGTATTGTTTTTCTCTCCATTCTAAGGTTTTGGGACGCTATTAGTAGTTATGATGTGTATGAAGATGATCTGATAAGAAATGGCCGAGTAAAACAAGTTGAGGTTTCTTTTTTTTTGGGAAAGTTAGTTAATCTTTATTCAAGGACATGGTACATCAATAGAGTATGTAGGCATGCTGTGTCAATATAAAGAGGAGAGGGCACAAGCGTCGTCACTCTTTAATATTGATACCCCATCCTAAAATAATCTATACAAGAATGGATGTACATGTAAGATAGCTGTTAGCCCATATCTATGAACTCCCAATTTGCAAATGCCGCAGCCTCTTCTGCAGTTATTGGATCTTGGTCTCTCAGGTCTACTCTGATATCAGCTGAAACTTCCTCAAATAGGACAGTTTTCCCTTTATTTGTATTTTCAAAGATTCTTCTATTCCGTTCCCGCCAAATGTGCCACACCATAGCTGAGAGAGTAGTTTTTGCCAATCTGCTCAATGTCTTCTTACACCCAAAATGTAGAAGGTAGTATTCCCCCACCTCCTTTAGTGATGAATTAATCCGATCTTTGATATTCAATTTTAGCAAGGCCATGTTCAGTATGTAGCTTGAGTAGCTACAAGCAAATAAGAGATGGCTTATATCTTCCAAGTTGTTGCCTCCACACAGAACGCAATTAACTGGAGTGTTCAACCCCCATCTGCAAATTAAATCTCTTGTTTTCCAACCTACTCAATGTCTTCTTACACCCAAAATGCAGAAGGTAGTATTCCCCCACCTCCTTTAGTGATGAATCAATCCGATCTTTGATATTCAATTTTAGCAAGGCCATGTTCAGTATGTAGCTTAAGTAGCTACAAGCAAAGAAGAGATGGCTTATATCTTCCAAGTTGTTGCCTCCACACAGAACGCAATTAACTGGAGTGTTCAACCCCCATCTGCTAATTACCCCTGAAAGCTCTGAGGAGGGTGAGAGAAAATTTGGGAATGTGACCCGGAAACCATATCAACTTCTGGAATTGGAAGGGGGTACCCTGTATCCGAACTCCTTCCTAGGCCTCCTTAAAACGAAAATCATCTTCAGTATCCGTGCATCTCGTTGCAGACCTGCTTCCTGTCGAACTCGACCTGCTTCCTGTCGTTGCCGAAGTCGACCTTTTACAGGCCGAACTCTGAACAAGTTGAGGTTTCTAATCTCACGTAATTTGTTGATTTGAGTGGTTAATTTTTTGTGGTGGCTCAGAAATTGATTAGAGTTTGAATGAAAAATTTCGATCTCATTGGCAGGATTTTGTTCTAAATTTGCTTAATTCCTTAAAAAACAAATAGGGAGATCTTAGATTTGGTTACGTGTTTTAAAATTTTAAATGGAAACATATCAAAATTGATGGTGCCATGCTGGCGTTCTGTTATATGTTGGGCATGTCATTGTTTGGTAATAATTTTGAAAAAAAATAAAAACTGATTTTGTTGATCTTGAGTTTTGCTATTAATTTTGAAGAAGAAACAAATGATAAAGATGATGCATGTTTTTATTTTAATCGTCATTTCAGAAGCACAGTTGGAGGTATGTTTTAAAGTTTCATCTTAAGTTTTAATCTCAAATTTTTATCTTTGGTTTTGATCTTATTTTAGTTCTTTCTTTTGTTGTGTTCATGTTGTGTCTGTGTGCATATCATATGTTTGTTGTAATGTAAAGATTAGAAGAAGAAGCACATCATGAGTTTTGAAGAGAGTGAATCAATTGAAAGTTTGTTTTCAAGTTTTGATCTGTGATTCATATGCTAAAAACTTTAAAACTTTAAAACTTTAAAACTTTTGATCTTAAAACTTCAAAGCTTTTGAGATTTGATCTTGAGTTTTGAAAAGAAGGGATTAATTGAAGGTATGTTTTAAAGTTAAAACCGTTTTAAAGTTAAGACCAATTACTTTTCACCTTAAAGAAGATTGTGAATTGAGAATGTCGTGATTTTTCTTTTACCCTATGGTAAATCATCACTAAGTGAATTTTTTGATAGTTTCAAAAAATCTTGAAATTATTTCGGTGGATTACAGTACAAAACATGGGAAATTACTTATTTTTTATTTCCCAAAATGAAACAAATCCTTTTTGGAGAGATAAATTTTAGTGGAACTAAATTCTTTGTAAGGAAACTAAATTTTGTGGAAACTAGAATTTTTGGTAAACTAAATAACATTTGGGAGGAACTAAACAACATGGCAGGGAACAAAATTCTCTGGGTGAACTAAATTTTAGTGGGAACTAAAATTTTTCTTGGGAACTAAAATAACTTTTGTTGGAACTAAATAACAAGTATTACAATTGAATTAGCATTAGTCATTTAAAATTAGAGAATCCAAGATTTTGATGAGGAACATATTTTAAATGAAGACCTTCGGCGCCCGTGCCGAAGGCGCCCGCTAAATTTTTTTACGCTTATTTGTTGTTCCGCGCCAAAGGTGTGGTCACCAAATTTGTTGTTCGACGCCGAATTTGTTGTTCGACGCCTAAGACGCCTGCGTCGAATTGGTTGTTCCGTGCCTATGACGCCCGCGCCGAAGGTGCCCATGCCGCTAAATATATTTACGCTAATTAATTGTTTTGTTAAATTTTGGCTGTGGAAATAATTTTTGGGGGAACAAAGATTTTGCGGGTGAAATATTAAATGAACCGTGCCTCCGGGCACATGTTATGACTAGTGTATATATGTATGTATGTATGTATGTATGTATGTATAGGATTTACTGTAGAAAAGCTGCCACATGATCCAATGAATCAGGTGGCAAGACACAAAAAGGTGGAGAGTACAAGCCCCACATGGGCTTGTACTCGTAGGGGCCCACCCCTTTGTGTCTTGCACATGTTCCTTTGGATCAGGTGCCACCTGCTCTACATTAATCCCATATACATACATACATACATACATACATACATATATACATACATACATACATATATACATACATATATTTTTTTTGAAAGGTTAGCGATCAATTTCATTAATGAACATACAATGTACAAAAATAGGACAAATAGGAATGTGGTATCAACAGAGAGAGGAGAGGGCACAAGCGCCGTCACTCTCCACTATCAAGCCCCCATCCTATGAGTCACTATTCAAAGCTATAATACAAGCTAAAGTATCAAGCCTCAATAACTCAACCCATATCTCTAAACTCCCAGTTGCTAAGTGCACGAGTTTCAGCATCAGTTGAAGGCTCCAGGTCATGTAGTGCAATACGTATATCTGAAGCAATCCCATCGAAGATAGTAGTCTTGCTTCTATTCACTCCCTCAAAAATGCGCCTGTTCCTTTCCTTCCAAATATGCCACACCGAAGCTGCCAAAGCCGTTTTGGACAACCTGCTCATAGTACTTTTGCCTCCAAAATTCGATAGATAGTAATTTCCAACATCCCGTAAGCTTGGAGGAATCATAGCTGATATGCCAAGCTTAAGCAAAGATCTGCGCAAGATATAGTTAGAGAAGCTGCATTCAAAAAACAGGTGATCAATAGTTTCATCCATATTGTCCTCACATAAGACACAATGGACCGGAGCATTGAACCCCCAACGCCTTAACAGATCTCTAGTCAGTAACTTCCCCTTGAAAGCTCGAAGAAGAGTAAGAGATAGCTTCGGAACGTGTTTAGTGTACCAAACTATATTGTGAAAAGGAAACGGGGTACCTCGGCGACGTACTCCATCCCAAGCCTGACTGAACCTGAATATATCCCCAGGCAGCCATTCCCAATCATCACATCCGGCCTTAAGCCGCTTGTTGCGCAGAAGGGGGCAAATTGGATCAATGCTGGAGTCGGAAGACCATCCCCATTTTGCCAATAGTCACTAACCTTGTGGTGCTCAGCTCCTTGCGGGATTTCACAGAAATTGCATAGTGGTCCCGCCTCTAGCCATGGGTCGGACCAGAACAAGGTTGATTGGCCGTCACGGACTCGTCGCCGAATCAACTTATGGGAGAAAGGCCGGGTTTTCAACATTCTTTTCCAAGAACCAGATTGCGTGGCTCTGAAGCTGGCCGAATAAAACCCAGAGGGAGGGCCATATAAAGCCCCCATGTGCTTAGCCCAAATGCTACCAGAAGTGAGATAATTCCATGTCATCTTCATGCCCGCCGCCTCATTTAATTCCTCCAACATTCGTAAACCCACTCCTCCCTCCTTTTTAGGTTTACAGAGATCTTCCCATGCCCAAGATCTGGAAGAACCTAGAATAAATCTTCTACACATAGCCGAGATGGTCCTGATGACACTGAAAGGAATGTGGAATGCATGCATCCAAAAGGCTACGATACCAAAGATGACCGTTCTAACAAGTTCAATACGACCAGCTGTAGAAAGCTGAGAGGAGCTCCATCCCAACATTCTCTTCTTGCATTTATCAACTAACCTTGCAAAGTTAGTAGCTTTGGGGTATTTCGATGAAAGGGGGAGCCCAAGATAGGTAGAAAATGATGTAACAACCTTGATTCCCAAGATTCCAGCAAGCTCATTCTTATTTTTAGCTCCCTTGCTAAAAAGACCCGCACTCTTGTCAAAATTTACTTGCAGCCCGGTGAAATTATAGAAATCATCCAGCAAACTCCTGATATCCAAAAAGGAGACCTTATTTGCCCTGCAGAACACCAGAAGATCGTCCGCAAATAGCAGGTGGGATAAGGACCCAGTGCGCCTCATGGCATGAATCTGACCCAAATTCAGGGCTTTTGTGAACAAAATAGAAAAGGCCTCCATAGTAATGACGAATAAATACGGTGAGAGAGGATCACCTTGTCGAATGCCTCTATTGCCTTTGAAATAACCGTGAGGGGACCCATTAATGATTACAGAAAAAGTAGGCGTCATAATGCATTCCTTTATCCATCCCAAAAAAATGTCAGGAAAACCCAACTGCCGCATAAAGAAGATAATGAAATCCCGGTTAACACTGTCAAAAGCCTTTCTCAAGTCTAGCTTAAGACAGGCCCTACCCCCCATAGGGCAACTGAAGTCTCTGATCTGCTCGTGGGCGAGAAGGGAGCAATCTGATAACAGCCTTCCTTTGAGGAATGCAGCTTGATTAGGTGAAATGAGCTCATGAATTACCACTTTAATCCTGTTGCACATTATTTTACTGATGATTTTATAAAGAACGTTGCAACAGGCAATAGGCCTATAATCACCCAAAGAGGAGGCATTGTCGTTCTTGGGAACAAGGGTTAGAAATGTGTGGTTGACAGTCTTTAGGAGAGACCCAGATAAGAAAAAGGATTGGATTGCGCAAATTACCTCATCTCCAATTAAGGGCCAGTTATGCTGAAAAAAGAAGCCATTATACCCATCAGGGCCCGGGGACTTGTCCGTACCAATCTGAAAGACCGCCCTCTTGATCTCCTCATCAGAAATCCTCCTGCTAAGCCAAGTAGAAGAGGCCTCAGTTAATATGCGTTTCGGGACAAGCTGCTGGAAAGTAGTATTGTAGTGATCCTGATTATATAAAGCTTCAAAGAAGGATGGGGCATCCTTCTTCAGGCCATCATAGACATTGTTTCGGCCTCCATGGGTATCAACAAGATGATTAAGATTGTTGCGAGAGAGCCTAGCCTTCATAGCCGTATAAAAATACTTGGTATTCCTGTCGCCCAGCGTTAACCAACTCTGTCTGATCTTTTGCCAATACATATCTTCTTCAAGCTTCATAGAATTAAGCAAGTTCTTCAGGAGAAGCTTTTCATTTTGTTGGAGGTTGATGTCAGAGTGGAGGCGAGGGTCAATTCGAATATCCTCCAAGTCCCTTCTATATTTCTTCACCAAATTCCCCGCGTTATAATCAACCGCCCATGCACGAAGAGATGACTTCAATATTTTAAGTTTCTGAGTCAACCTATACATAGGTGTGCCCCTCACATGTTCATACCAACAGGATTCAATAGCATCCTTGTAACCTGGACAGTGAATCCAAAAGTTAAAGAACTTGAAAGGTTTAGGTTCAGAGGGGACCTGATAATGGAGATACACGACCATGCGAGAATGGTCACTTGTTAAAGGATCCAAGTAGTCCGTAAAAGTATCCGGCAGCATATCCAACCAGGAGGAATTTGAGAAAACCCGATCAAGTTGGGCAGCAATACGGAAAGGTCCCGTTCTGTTGTTACACCAACTCAATTTATTTCCTTTAGTCTTCAACTCCTGAAGCGCACATATACCAACACACTCACTGAAATCTTTGGTCAAAGCCTCATCGAGCTTTCTACCACCCACTTTATCCTTGGCAAAGAGGACGCAATTGAAGTCCCCGCCCACAAGCCAGGCCGAACAACCAATAAGCGCATAATCCCTCTCCAAGCTCTTCCACAGCCCCCTTCTATCCAACAGCGAGTTACGGGCATAAACTCCAGAGACAACACATGAAAAGCCGCCCACATTACAACAAGAGATAGAAATGTGTTGATCGGAGTAGGACATAGGAGTTGTCTTCCAGATAGAGGGGTTAAACCCCATAATAATACGACCCCCAGCAGCAAAGGCAGCATTGTCATAAGAAACCCAATCACTAGGGATTCTAGAGTTAATAATAGAGGATGGAGACTTGATCTTAGTCTCCAAAAGAATAACAGCAGACGGATTTATTTGAGCTAAGCTATTTCTCAGGTCCCTCCGCCGAACCTGATTATTAAGCCCCCTTGTATTCCAGAAGAGAATAGTCATTGATCAGAGATGTTTAGTGGGCGGTCAATTCCGCCAGAATTCAGTAATACCTGAGACCGGGTGTGCCTTCTCCCTAGAGCCGAAGCAGTAGAAGTCAATTTCCTCTTTCCTGCTTTAATTTCTGCTTTGCGACGGACCTGTTCCTCCACATTGAGGTCCCATTCCGGATTATCAATTGTAAGGCCCTCTGGAATTGAGTCAATGTCCGCATCAACTGGGTCATCAAGCATAGGAGGAACCGGATTAAGTTGGGTTTGCTCCGTGACAATTGGTGAGGGGTCATTGTTGCCGCTGGCCACAGATTCAGAAGCACCTGTGTAACGACCACTTTTCGTTGTACACTTTTCATGCACGTGCTTTTGACCGTGCACGTGTTTATTTTAGACCTTATTCGTTTATGAACACTTTTGTGTGATATGCCGTTGTGAACGTCTCTAAGAGTATTAAATAGTGGCACTATCTTGGAACTGGACTTGGAGCGCGATCTTCTATTCCAACCCCCGGCGTTGCTACCCGATGCCGGTGTAGCTTTCGCGTCGTGTTGAGGTAACGCTTTGCACCCCTAGGACCCCCAACCCATTGCCTGCTAATCAAGACTAAAATCAGTATTTTTAAAGTATTTTAAAATGTTTTAAATTCACTAATCAAGATTAATAATATGGACTTTAGGCCGGTGGACTTGTGCACGTAGGATAATTGTGATTTTTGGACTCATTGGACGGTGTGCTCAGACGTCGTACTTGCAGGCAAGTGAAACTTGCCAACTCTTGTGTAGGGCCATGTTTTTAGGCCACTTCCTTGTTTTCGGCGTAAAAGAGACTAGTCAGTGAAATGATAGCTGGCTAGACGCCTACTTGATCTAGTTTGACAACGAAACTAGATCCGTCACCTAATTGATCTAGCTTGACAACGAAGCTAGATCCAACCCTTTAAACTTGTTGATCATGCATACTAAACTGTCACGTTTACTTTCCTTATCTGTACGCACTTTAAACTGCCATGCATTGCATCGTACATGTCATCCAAATTGATTGTTGCATCGTAGCACACGCTACAATACTTGTACTCCTTGAATACTACTTCCGGGGAACGGGCCTCATGTGTTGGTCAAAAGCCAATGCTCGGTTTCCTTGTCTGGCTTGGTGCACCCCTAGACCAACAAAATAAAACACTTCCTGGCTCGTGTTCCAGAAGCGAGCATTCCCGTTCGGGGGTAAGGCCCTGGCTCGATACACGTGGAGGGGTAGGGATAAACGGTTACTTGAGCTTAGGAGTGGCCTGATCAGCCCTCTAGCCAAAAGACGGAATCTCTGTGCACGAGGTGCATACTTTACTTGTCTTGTACTTGTCTTGTGAATGATTCATGTAATACTTGTCATCCATGCCATGTTTAAATGCCATGCTCGTACTTTACTTTACTTTACTTATTGCACTCATACTTTAACTGCCATGTCATTGCATTCATGCTAGAATTGCTAGGTTGCTTTACTTTTGCCTACCTTCAGTTTCCTTGCACAAGTCTCTTGTAGACTTGCTGACATGTGCCCCTTGCTCTTTTGGGTGTCACATGTTAGACCCTGAGCCAGAGACCGTTGCGGTGTACGTGATGTTTTGCTGACGCTGAGTCTGAGTCCATGATTGCACAGGAGGATTTTGTGGACACCGGTGACTATTCTTTGAGCCTTTGTTGTGCTTTCTTTTGTTTTAGGTCTTTTGTTAGTTGTTGGTGTGTGGCACCTTGTTTTGTACGATGTACTTTTGTTGGCCATGTTTAGGCCTTTAGGCTCTCTTTTATTTCAGCCCGGTGGCTTTTCTGTGATGTTGGAATTTATATTTATGGATATTCTGAGATTATTCTTTTGTCTCATTTCATTATTATTATCTTGTTTCGCTCGCGTTGCAAGGACCTGCAGTTTTAAATTCGATTGACGCTTATCGGACTTGCAGCTTTGTAGCTTCAAGTCTGAGCGGACCTTCTCACGCTTCGCCTCCATATTTTTGGGAAGCGGGGCGTGACAGGTTTTGTTGGTGGCCCATGCAGGTCCAGTCTTGCAATTGCGAATTAATGGAACAACGATAATAACGGAATGTCCATTAAATAAATTGCAACATCCGAGTAATAAGCCCTGAGTCTAGTCGTTTTCTTATGACACTAGGTGGTAAGAAGACTTAGTTAGACGTCTGTGCTTGCTAGAGGCCCCTGATTGTTAGTTAGACTCCCTGCCAGTAATTGATTTAATCGTCATAGGAGTTACCTTAGTGGTCCTTGTCTACCTCTGACCATATTAGACTTCTAGAATTTCCTTTAGTCGTTCGCTTGGGTTCATTGATTTCGGACCAAGCTGAATGCATTTCAATACCGTCTAGTCCCTTAGAAGGTCTTAACGCTTCGTTCCTTAATCTTTAGTTGTCCGACCGTAGGAGTTTCCCTGTAGATTCCCCTGATTCATATCCTAGGCGTATGTGTGTATGATCACCCGACCAATTTCCTTGCCTCGATTCACGAGATCGCCTCATGACGATCGTCGTCAATCTTCGAATCTCTCCGTTACAAGTCTTGAATCTTCTGAAGGTATTTTTCAATCTTCTCTTCCACTAAGTTTAACTTTGTTTAAAATTTTAATATACTTATACTTCATACTCCTTCATTGATTTAAATTTTTAAAACGTTGTCGGAATTTTTGAATACTAGCTTATAGTATTTTCCCAGCCTATGTTTTTCGTACTTATGCAAATGCGTCGTCCCTTCATATATTAATTTTATTCTGAATCGTACTTTTATTCAACTTGTAATTTTCCCTCCTGATTTATACCATTCATATACTTTTCAAGACACATGGAATTTCAGCTTTCAGCAAGTTGGTCTTTGCTCGTCGTTCTCGCTATTTCAGATTTTTGCAAAATTACTATTTTCATAACCACTTCCTGATTTAGACCCTCCATGATTTGATTTTAAAGACTTGCTATTCGATTTCGATAATTCTACTACTAAGTTAATATTATTTTTCCGTGCATCATACATACTTTCAACTATTTTTATATCCGTGCCAGACTTGTTGTGCTCGTATATTAAGAACCTTATGTAAATCAGTTTCTCATTTCTGGCAAACCCTGGTTCTCTAAAAAGTAGTTTCACTGTTGGTTATTTTAAATTTTCCATAGCCTAAAAGTTTTGAAAGCATTTAACCTGAGCTTAAATTCTTCCGTTGCTTGATTCCATTCTTTGACTTTCAAAAACTTTTGACAACATTATATTAGATTACTGACGTATAAAATTTTCTGAAAAATTTGTGTCTTTAATGTCCGTGTGAATGATTTACTTTCTTTTCCTAATGATTTGTGATAGGCCAATAAAACATTTCCTCTTATTATGAATATTCGACTCAAACTTATTTTGAACAACTCGTTTTATCGATCTGCAAATATTTCTTTACAGGCGAGGATTTTAACTTTTGAAGTACAACAGTTTTCAATTTCACGTGTTTTAGCTTATGTTACTTCATTTCTCAATCCTATATAAGTACCACTACCTCTCCCTTTCCTCTCCCTAAACATCCACCAGTGAATCAATGTTCCACCTAACCAAGCTGTCCCCTTGTATTCGTCCTATCTGAACTCGTGCTTATCGATCCTTCCCTCGTCACGCTTTCGACCTCGACCTCCCTCTATTGCTTAGGCTTAGTGCTCGTCAATGTCTGTGTCAACTCTAAGTTGTTAGTAGGCCCTTGGACCTTGTGAGGTAGTCGTTGTGCATGTACCTGAGTTGCGTACGTGAGCTTGAATGAGTATACCCCCCATAGTATATTGATGTTTGCCTATTGCGTGATATATATATACTCGAAGTTATTCGTGATATTATGAAGTTATTTATGTGTTAGTAGTCATAGATTTTGGTGTGGATAGCTATACTATACTAGGGATGCCTGTGTATATAAGAGCTAGCGTTGGAATATCTAATGGAGTGTGTGTAGCTAGAGATACTTGTGATGGTTGAAATAATTTGATTTGGTGAAGCTATGTGTATGATAGGTGTGATAATAATAGGTGAACGTATAGATAAGTGAGTAGGCCTATTGAGTGACCTATATACTAGTACGTGTGAGTATGTGCTCGTAGGTAGATATATATTGTGCTTGGACGTAGGAAGTTATGTTTCGTTGCATGAGTATATAAGTGATATACATATGGTAGTAGGGTTATAATTTTGATTGGTATTGTTTGCTTTCGCGGGATGTTGCATGCGTGCATACCGTGAGGTATACACGACTATTGCACATCTTAATTGTGTATGTATAGGTGTATTGGTATACTAATTATAGGTAGTAGGCTATGGTGTGAATATACATATATATATGTTACATGTGTGTGTGACTATACGATGAATACGTATGCATGTATTAGGGAGTGTATTATAATTATACGTGTGCTGATGTCTGTATTATTATTATTATGGTATATAAATTGATTGAACTACGTGAGTATTGCCTGACTTAATATTAAGTGTGATTGATTTAGGGAATGTATATGGTTGTATTGGTAGATGTAAATATATGGGAGTGGTATTGGTATAGGTATGAATGTCGTGTTACGTATATAGAATATTCTGATATATGTATTGAGTCTCACTCAAGCTTGAGTGGGTATACTCTAAGTATATTGAATGTATGTCTGAAGTTTGAATATAGCGATGTTTGATGTATGTATAGTGATAGGAGTGTTTGTGCCTGGTTGTGTTACGCACATGATTGTGGGTCGCTACACCAGTATATAGTTATAGGTGTTGGTCTTGTGGTATAGCTAATTACTAAGGACTTGCTCGTGTGAACGTATGTGTACTAGCTAAAACTAGGTGTGTAGGTGTGGTAGTTATATAATGATATGATTGGTATACGTGAATGAATGGTTAGCATGTATGGGTGTGCACCATGCACGGGTAAGTATGTGCTTAGTTATAGGTATTGATGACTATGGCATATGTGGCGTGTCGTAAATACAGTTATAGGACCGTACGTAATGTGAATGTATGGTGAAATATTTGAATGCATTTGAATGACTATATATATTATGAAGCTATAGTAGAGGTGAATATATATATTAAATATAGTGAAGCTTGATTAATAATGGTATGGCGTGACTACTTATGTTGATGTGTTTGACTTTGGATGAATACTAGGGATTATTAGAGTGTAGTATACCCTTGATGTTTGTGCATAGGTAGCGACATATTGGTAGAGCAATGATTGTATTGGCTAAGTGTGAGACTATCCTTATGTGAGTATCTGAACTATTGTTTTATACTAGGTAGTGGTTATATAAGGGATGTATGTTTATATATATATATGATTGAAATGCATGTGTGAATTTGACTGACTATAATAGGTATAAGTGTATACGTATGTGAATGTATATATATACGTGTTGGTAGTGTTAATGTTTGACTACCTAGTGCGTATATGAGCACCTGTAATGACTATACCTGGTTTGAAATATAATGTGACTTGATTTGGGGTAGTTATTAGAGCGACTAGATATATTAGAAAGTCCGAGGACGGACTTTATTCTAAGGTGGGGAGGATGTAACGACCACTTTTCGTTGTACACTTTTCGTGCACGTGCTTTTGACCGTGCACGTGTTTATTTTAGACCTTATTCGTTTGCGAACACTTTTGTGTGATATGCCGTTGTGAACGTCTCTAAGAGTATTAAATAGTGGCACTATCTTGGAACGACATTTCTCGAGTCGTTTTCCCACAATTTAAACTTACTCGATGAGACGTGACGATTTTCACTTTTGACGGGAGACGTTTATATTTTTAGTTTCTTCGTCCGACGTCAAAATTGAGATCCGTCTTCTTAGTTAGCTCACTTTCGTCAACACGATCACCCCGATATTTATTTTATAATTTTTGGAGTTTATTTGACCACTTTTATATTTTTAGCAAGTTTTATAATATTTTTAATAATTAAGTTTTATATTAATTTCGGCCAAATAAAATTTATTTGAGTTTAAAACGTTTTAAAGAATTTTTGAGCCAATTTCCAGCTCATTTGGATCGTAGCAAATCCTTGAGTGAGTTAGAGAGGGCGAGATACGAATTTTAAATTATTTTAAACTCCTAATCCTATTAGATTTAGCCCTAGACCAAGTCAACCCATCTACACTATATAAACAACCTCTAGGAAGACCTATTTTCGCAAGAAAATAACCATAGCCTCTTCCAAAACCCAAATTTGACGTTGCGACGATTCGTCGCAACGTTGCGACGAACGGCTGCCGCACCGACCGAAGAAACGAGCTCCGTTCTCCCGCACCGACCGTTGCAACCCCCGCAGCGTTGCAGCGCCCGCTCCCTCGCATCCGCAGTGTCTGACCGAAGGATCCCCTCGCAGCGGCCGATGTGACCGACGACCGCATCTCCGCAAGCGCTGCACAGCCCCGCCGCATGAGCCCGACCGATGGAATCCCCCGCATTGGCTGTGTACGACCGAGAGCCAATCATCGCAACCCCGCATCCGTCACACCACTTGCCTCCGTGGGCCCCCCAAGCTCTCCAGAGGTATTGTGGGTCCCCCAAAGGTCCCTAGGACTACTGTGGGCCCCACCTTGATGCTTCCTCTTCGACGACTCGCCATGTACGACGTTGCGACACGTCGTAGCCCGTCGTCGCACGTGCTAGCTTTGGAATCTGAACCCATTGCTCCGGTTGATGCTCTGAACTTTTCAGCGAGGAAACTAATTTGGAATCAGGACTTGGAGCGCGATCTTCTATTCCAACCCCCGGCGTCGCTACCCGACGCCGGTGTAGCTTTCGCGTCGTGTTGAGGTAACGCTTTGCACCCCTAGGACCCCCAACCCATTGCCTGCTAATCAAGACTAAAATAAGTATTTTTAAAGTATTTTAAAATGTTTTAAATTCACTAATCAAGATTAATAATATGGACTTTAGGCCGGTGGACTTGTGCACGTAGGATAATTGTGATTTTTGGACTCATTGGACGGTGTGCTCAGACGTCGTACTTGCAGGCAAGTGAAACTTGCCAACTCTTGTGTAGGGCCATATTTTTAGGCCACTTCCTTGTTTTCAGCGTAAAAGAGACTAGTCAGTGAAATGATAGCTGGTTAGACGCCTACTTGATCTAGTTTGACAACGAAACTAGATCCGTCACCTAATTGATCTAGCTTGACAACGAAGCTAGATCCAACCCTTTAAACTTGTTGATCATGCATACTAAACTGTCACGATTACTTTTCTTATCTGTACGCACTTTAAACTGCCATGCATTGCATCGTACATGTCATCCAAATTGATTGTTGCATCGTAGCACACGCTACAATACTTGTACTCCTTGAATACTACTTCCGGGGAACTGGCCTCATGTGTTGGTCAAAAGCCAATGCCCGGTTTCCTTGTCTGGCTTGGTGCATCCCTAGACCAACAAAATAAAACACTTCCTGGCTCGTGTTCCAGAAGCGAGCATTCCCGTTCGGGGGTAAGGCCCTGGCTCGATACATGTGGAGGGGTAGGGATAAACGGTTACTTGAGCTTAGGAGTGGCCTGATCAGCCCTCTAGCCAAAAGACGGAATCTCTATGCACGAGGTGCATACTTTACTTGTCTTGTACTTGTCTTGTGAATGATTCATGTAATACTTGTCATCCATGCCATGTTTAAATGACATGCTCGTACTTTACTTTACTTTACTTATTGCACTCATACTTTAACTGCCATGTCATTGCATTCATGCTAGAATTGCTAGGTTGCTTTACTTTTGCCTACCTTCAGTTTCCTTGCACAAGTCTCTTGTAGACTTGCTGACATGTGCCCCTTGCTCTTTTGGGTGTCACATGTTAGACCCTGAGCCAGAGACCGTTGCGGTGTACGTGATGTTTTGCTGACGCTGAGTCTGAGTCCATGATTGCACAGGAGGATTTTGTGTACACCGGTGACTATTCTTTGAGCCTTTGTTGTGCTTTCTTTTGTTTTAGGTCTTTTGTTAGTTGTTGGTGCGTGGCACCTTGTTTTGTACGATGTACTTTTGTTGGCCATGTTTAGGCCTTTAGGCTCTCTTTTATTTCAGCCTGGTGGCTTTTCTGCGATGTTGGAATTTATATTTATGGATATTCTGAGATTATTCTTTTGTCTCATTTCATTATTATTATCTTGTTTCGCTCGCGTTGCAAGGACCTGCAGTTTTAAATTCGATTGACGCTTATCGGACTTGCAGCTTTGTAGCTTCAAGTCTGAGCGGACCTTCTCACGCTTCGCCTCCATATTTTTGGGAAGCGGGGCGTGACAACCTGATCCGACTGATGCCCCATGGCCTGCTCCGATGTTTGACATCACACAAGGTGGACCGGCCTCATGAGGGTCTTCTGCAGATGAAGTGACCGACATCACAAGGGGGGAACGCAGAAGATTTGTAGATTTATGGGAGCAGTAGCAGGTTCGCAAGGGGGGAAACCCGAAGTGAGAGCAGTAGCAGGTTCGCAAGGCAACGCAGAAGTTTTGTTGATCAGTATAGAATTTAATGTGTCTCCCAAAACTTGGGGAGCACACCCATTTTCATTAACCCCTACAGCCCCAGTTGCAGCATTTGTTGGTGCTGATGCATCAGAAGGTAGCTTATTAATGTCAATAGTAACCTGCTCCAAGACAATAGCCGCCCTAAGTTGATTCTCCTTGCAATACCCCACATCACCATTGTTCAGCGCTGCAACTTCCTCTTGGATTGAAGGGAGCTTACGCTTATTAGGACACTGGTCATCAGTGTGTCCAAAGCATACACATCCACTGCACCGAGGGGGGTCACCCTCAAACTTGGTCTCAATAGTAACAAGGACTCCGTCATCCAACTCAACTTCGAAAGAGTTTGCCAGGGGGGATGAAGCATCAATATCAATCAGGCAGCGGGCGTAGGAGATTCTTTCCAAATATACAGTGGCCCTATCAAGGCAGATAGGGGTGCCAAGAACAGAAGCAATGATGTTGAGGCCCTCCAGATTCCACATGTATAGCGGGACACCGTGTAACTGGACCCAGACTGGGATAGAGGAAAGGATATCGCGATCGTGTCTCATATCCAAAGTCCATCTCTTAAGCACAACTAGTCATCCGGCAAAGAGCCAGGGACCACCAGACAGGATCCGATTGCACTCTTCTTACGACTCAAATCTGAAATAAAAAAACCCATTCTCCTTGCTATAGATTTGGACCCTCTTCTTAGGCTTCCACAGACGCTCCATCCAAGATTGAATTTGCCCATAATATGGTATTTCTCCTAGCACATAACCCACAATAGTATTCTTCCAATTTTCAGCTCCTCGGTGTACTAAATCACTAGGGAATCTAGCGCAGATAGTACCGTCTTCTTGGACCTTTGGGGGGACATGGGTCATACCGAGGGCCGACCCATAGGAACGGCGGTTAGCACACACGTCCACCCAAGAAATTTTGGTGCCTACAGTAGGAACATTAAAGCTCTTTGGTCTAATAGGAATTTCGTCAAGCACTTGGCGTGCACGCAAGTTCCCAACATGACCATGCCCTGGCACCCTACGGTTTAATCCCTCCCTAGAGGGCATCCTGCGTGAGTCTCCATTCCCAGCGGAGGAGAACCTACGGTTAACTCCCTCCCTAGACGAATGAGTCAACTTCCTCCAGTCCTGTGCCTTGCTCTTAGGCCCGCCCCTCCTACGCACAACATTCCACCCATCCCCGTCATTCTCAGCAAAGCCTCCAGAAGATTGCACAACTACTCCGCTAGAATGGGGAGCATCACCTTTAAGGATTACACGGCCAAGATCACCACCACCCCGAATACGATCTCCATGTTCACGGCCAGCAGGGCGCCTGATCCCCAGATCGCGAGGGATGAGGCCGGGCACGACATCACTGTTAGCAATGCCGATCTCACCTAAAGCCCCATCTCCAGGGGCGACCGCCGCTAGAGCCCTAGGGTCGCCAGAGTCGCCCAACCTCACCTCTCCGTGAAATACGCTCATGATTTTTTATATACATACATATATATATAAATACATATATATATACTAGTCATAACCCGTGCCCGTGGGCACGGTGCATTTAAAATTTTTTTCCGCGAAAACTTTGTCCCCCAAAAAATATTTCTACAGCCAAAATTTAAAAGAACAACAAATTAGCGTAAAACAATTTAGAGGCACGACCGCCTTCGGCAAGAAACAATAAATTCGGTGCTCCTTCGGCGCAGAACAACAAATTAGCGTATAAAAATTTAGCGGGCGCCTTCGGCGCGGGCGCCTTCTTAGCGGGCGCCTTCGGCGCGGGCGCCTTCGGCGCGGGCGCCTTCGGCGCGGATAGGTTGGTTAGACCTCTGCTTGACGCCCAAAAAACTCAGCCCGCCTATTTGAACGCACATTCCCTGTATTTTTTTTGGGTTTCAATTTTTTTGGTGTCAGCCGAAATAAGCTCAGGCGATATAAAGTTCTCTTTTGCATACTTGTAATTTAAGTTGCATATTTTTTGGGTTTCATTTTGTGTGTGTTTTTTGGGTCTCATTTTTTGGTCATTTTTGAATGAAGAGTATTAAATGCTGATGGTGCCAATTTCAAAAAAGAAAAGCTTTTGTATTCTACTAACAAATTTTCCCCCAACCCAAAAAATTTCCCCTCCAAAACTTGATGTGACATTGCCACATAGGATAAAATTCAAAAACAGCTCTCAATTGTAATATAGATATATATATGAATTTGCTTAAAACATGCGTATAACATAAGATGGAATATACTAGTCATAAAAATGATCTTCTAGAGTTCAGATTCACCCATAATACCTAATTCTCTCCTAAGCCTCATAAAGGAATCTTCTTTGAGTGGGTTGGTGAAAATATCGGCAATTTGGCTTTGGGCATCGATGTATTCTAGACAGACATTCTTCTTGAGGACGTGATCATCAATGAAATGATGTCTAATGTCGATGTGTTTGGTACGAGAGTGTTGTACCAGATTATTGGAGAGACATATAACACTTTGGTTATCAATCATGATTGGACATGTACCACAATCAATACCATAGTCCTTAAGTGTTTGTCTCATCTATAAGACTTGTGCACAACCTAATCCTGTTGCAATGTATTCTTCTTCGGTTGTAGAAAGAGATACCGAATTTTGTTTCTTAGAGAACCAAGACACAATGGAATTTCCTAAGAAATGACAAGTTCCACTAGTACTTTTCCTATCAGATTTACATCCGACAAAATCGGCATCACTAAATGAAACTAGCTTATAAGAGCATGACTTAGGATAAAGTAATCCATAGTCAATTGATTGGTTTAAATAATGAAAAATCCATTTGACCGCAATCAAATATGATTGCTTTGGTTGTAATTGATAATGTGCACATAAGCATACCGAAATTATAATATCGAGCCTACTTGTAGTAAGGTAAAGTAAGCTACCTATCATACCATGAGATTGACGAATGTCAACATCCGTTCCATATTCATCTTTATCAAGATGTGTTGTTGTGCTCATTGGAGTATGCTTCGATGAAGAGGATCACATTCCAAAGTGCTTGATCAATTCCACCGTGTACTTTGTGTGGTGAATGAAGATCCCTTTCTCCAATTGATGGATTTGAAGTCCTAGAAAGTAGGTGAGCTCTACCATGTGACTCAGCTCAAATTTGTCATGCATCGACTTAGTAAAATCTTGACAAAGAGAAGAGCTAGTAGAACCAAGTATAATGTCATCAACATATACTTGAATTATCAATATGTCATGCTTAAAATACTTAGTGAAAAGTGTTGAATCAACTTCACCCATTTTGAAACCCAATTCCACAAGAAAATTCTTTATCGGATTATACTAAGCTCTAGGTGCTTGTCTCAACCTATAAAGAGCTTTCTTGAGTCTAAAACATGATTTGGTGATTTTTCATTTATGAAACTGGGTGGTAGTGAAACATACACTTCCTCAACATGTCTATTTAAAAATGCACTTTTCACATCCATTTGAAAATTTTTAAAACTTTTGAATGATGCAAATGATAACAATAGCCTAATAGATTCTAATCTAGCCACCAAAGCAAAAGATTCTTCAAAATATCTATCTTCTTCTTGCCGGTAACCTTGTGCTACTAACCTTGCCTTGTTTCGGATGACGACTTCATTTTCATCTATCTTGTTTGTGAAGATCCACTTTGTTCCAATGACATTATGATCTTCTGGAGGAGGAACTAATTCACAAACTTCATTCCTTTCAAATTGGATGAGTTCTTCTTCCATAGCCATGATCCATGAGCTATCTTTACACACGTCGTCTATGTTCTTTAGTTCTATTATTGAGATAAAAGCACAATGTGTGAATTGCTCTACCTTTGACCTTTTACAGACACTAACTTCAATATTACCTATCACTTGATCATGTGGATGGTTTGGGACCGTAGCAAATGTCTTGGATAATCCTAGATCATTTGGAACAAACTCAACCACTACATCATTAGTAGGGTTAGTTGCAATAGAATCATTTAATTTAACATTTTTCAATGAATCACATAAAAATTCAATATTCTCATCAAGGTGAGACAATAAAACATCAAAATTCTCATAAAATGAAACGTGAAGTGATTTTTCAACCGTTAAAGTTCTTTTATTGAATATCTAGAATGCCTTGCTACGATTGGAGTATCCAATAAATATTCCTTCATCAGAACGTGAATCAAACTTATCCAAATTACCATGTGTTCTTAATAAAGCATTTTGAACCAAAAGCACGAAAATACTGTATTTTAGGCATTTTTGTTGTAAAATAATCCATAACAAGTTTTGTTCATATAAGGTCTCACAAGAATCCTATTTAGTACAGAGCACGCGGTATAAATGGCTTCCGCCCAAAATTGTGAACCAATGCGGCTATCACTATGCATAATACGTGCACACTCAATGAGAGTTCTATTTTTCCTTTCCTCAACACCATTTTTTTGTGGAGCATAAGAGAAGGAAAATGTGTGAGTATCCCACTCTCATCACAAAAATTAGAGAATAGTTCATTATCAAATTCACATTCATGATCATTACCAATGGTGATAATTGACATGCCTTGAATCTTTTGAACTTTCTTACACAAAATGATAAATTTTCAAGAGCCTCATTTTTGCAATTCAAAAACTTTACCTAAGTATACCGAGATAAGTCATCAACAACTACAAGTCCATAAAATGCATTTCCTAAGGATGCAACTCTAGTAGGTCCAAATAAATCTAGATGTAAAAGCTCTAAAGGTGTAGAAGTAAAGTTACATTCTTAAGCTTAAATGACGATTTATGAAGCTTGCCTCATTGGCATGAATCACAAAAACTCTTCTTATTGAAAAAAAATTTCGAAAAACCTTTAACTAAGTTATGCTTAGATAATTTGTGAAGGCTCTTGAAATGTACAGGACCAAAGCGTCGATGCCACAAAAGTTGTTCATTAGTGTGAGTAACCCAACATTGATCTAGTGTCTGTGATATATTCAAAATATAAATGTATTTTTGACATGTGCCCCTAAACAAAAAATATCATAATCACTATCAAAAATACTACACAATTTGTCACCAAAGTTAACTTTGTAACCATTGTCACTAAGTTGACTTATAGAGATGAGGGTGTGATTTAAACCATCTACAAGATAAACATTATCTATAAGAGGTTTAAAGGGGTTACCAACTTTGCCAATTCCTATGATGGATCCCTTCTCATTGCCTCCGAAAGTGACAGTTCCACCATTCATGGTACAAATAATCTCAGAGAGCAAACTTGGGTTTCCCATCATATGTTTGAAATACCCACTATCGAGTATCCAACCCTTTCTTTTGCATTTAGAGCAATATTTTCGCATATTGTCCTTTTTCCTCTTCTTGAATACCTATATAATAATACCATAAGCACATGGTACCCAAGCTTGTTGGGTCCAAGGGGATTAACCCTTTGGAAACCAAGTCCAAGTAGGCTTTGGCTTCCCAACATAGTTCACATTATTTACCACATCCCTAAAATATGATTGCATATACATGCCTTTGTCATACATGCTAGTGTTCTTAGGACCCCCAAATCAAATGACGTTTGGAAGTCATGTGCCTTATGGGTGCATGCATTGAAGGTGGGTTTCTAATAGGAGCATGTGGCATATGAGCATGTGAAGGTGTATAGGCATTTGGGTGAACATACACATGAGGGTGATTATGTGTTGAATGTGTTTATGCATACCCATAGTGTGATGCATGTGGGTAATATGTGATGGTGTGCTTTATTCATAGCATGTGATCTTGCACGATATGTGCGTGCTTTGTAAGCATTCATATGAGTTTTCACATTCTGTGTATATGCATTAGGTGCATAAGAATATGAAGCATGATAAGCATGAGAAACATGTGGATAAGCATATGCATGCGGTGGTTATGCATAACCATGTGCATGAGTATGTGTGCAGCCATGTGGGTGTCTCACATGTGTGTTTGCACGTGCACGAGGGTGTGGTGCGTAAAACTCATCTTAAGTATGAGCATTGTGTGAAGGTACTCTACTATATGGTTGAGTGCGTGTGTACATGTATGCATGTCCCTTATTTGGTGATCCGCCCTTGGTGTGTTTCTTTTCAAAAGAGGGTGTCATCGGAATAGAGATTGTCTTGGTAGATGAACTACTCAAGAGGTTAGATGCTCCACTTGTGGATACACCAGAGGATGGCCTTACAAATTATATAGTGGCTCCACTATAGGAAGTGTGATAGGTGGAAGCACTATCTTTTTACTAACCAAGTCCATCGATGTAATTTGCAAGAAGTAGGTTTTCTAGCAATGTGTTCAATTTGTTCTTGCCCTTGTTCACTCTATCGACATTGGAGGATGTGAGCTCATATCTCTTAGTTAGAGAAGAAATATTAGCATCCAAAGTGGATACTTGTGAATTAAGCTCTTGCACTTGGGATTTGAGAGCTACATTCTCATTTTCCAAAAGTGTGTTTTGAGATCGAAGTGTTTCAATCTCAACATCGTCATATTCACTAATTTGGTTTTTGTCCAATTGAGATTTGAGGAATATAACCTCATTTCTCAAACATTCATTTTGAGAAGCCAAAGTGGCTTTCTTCTTAATAAGTGCATTACGTGAAGTGTCAATATGTGATGTGATAGTCATAGAGTATGTGGCAATACTAGCAAGATTATCTTTAGTTACCTCATCCGAGTCACTTATGTCATCACTTGGATTGTCTCTATTGGCATCCTCTCTTGTCATGTAGCATAAATACTCAACCTTTTCTTTCTTATTCCTAAATATGCATTTGTCTCATTGGTGAGTGGCAAGGAGATGCTTCTAACTTTAATGGGCCCTCTTGCACTTTGACACTTCGTCAGACACACGAGCCTCCAATGCGTAGAGAAGAAAATTCATCGTGTTGGCTTTGGTTGCTTCTATTAGAAGACGTAGGCCCTTGAGGCATTTATCTTAAGATAATCATCTCATTCTAATTATTATATGGTATTAATTATCCTAAGTATGTATTCGTAGAAAAATATACTTAGATAATTTCCTTAGACTTATTGTCAGGTCATTACGTATCCAGATGTAGATCCCGATTATGAGAAATTAGTGACCGAATAGAAACTTAAGCCTTAAACGGTTCATGGTCATAGATGTGTCGATAATAGGATATCGGCACATCGGTTAGACTATTGCGTCTTTGTCTTACCTTAGGGTAATGATGATCTCATAGTCATTCGACTTGGCGAAGTCGGAGACGAGACACATGTGCTTATTAGAGAATGAGTTCACTGAACGACCAACTTAGAGTTATTAAATGGTTAAAGATTTAACTAGAATGTCAATAATAACTCTATGGTAATGATAGGCAAGCTGGTCCGTAAGACCTGAAGTCATCAGTACGAACCTGTGAATGGATAGTATCACTTAGATCTATGATCTAGATTCGAGGCTTGGCCTGTTAAAAGATATTAGGTTGGGTGACACCTGAAGCTCACGAGGGAAGTTTATGACTAAGATGGGATTCGTCTCTTCCGTTAAAGGGAAGTTAGTGTCACTGAATCATTACAGTCTTTGTATTAATCCTCGGCCAGGGTACGTTGTAGGATGCACAACGTAAATACAACAAAGACCTTTGTATACTGACTGATGCTGGCTAGTGGGGTTGACGGTAATCCATACCCTAGGCCATGCAGAGACACAGTCTTGACGAAGGGACTAAAATTACAGAATTCATCACTGACACAGTCACAATGATACCAACGATACGTTCGTCATTGATTCAATCACGTAAGTATGATTCTAAAACAGAGACGCCACCTGATGCTCGTGGTTACTGTCGTTTAGGGACTTCGAGTCCCAACCTGTAGCAGAGTCAGGCTGTAGGGTCTCACACCGAGTAGTATTAACGTCTTAGTAATAGGTAGATCGTTAAAGAGGAATGCATTCGATGCAATGGAATGATTAAACTCACAAGTCAGTTGTGAGATGAAAAGCTAAAGAGTTTATCATTTGGGAGATATTAATACTTGGTATTATATTGACTTAGACGCATGGGAATGAAGGTAACTTCCTAAGAAATCCACATGAAGAAACCACGTCCAAATCGGAGCTCTAACGAGCCCAGAAACGTAAAAACAGCTGAGGAAAGGCCTTATTGGGCTTGCGGGCCTGACTTGCACCTGGTGGGTCAGACCCGTCAGGAAATAGCTGATTTGTGCTGTTTTTTGCGAAAACAAAATTTGGAGTCAATTTTTGACAATTAAGGGGTCAAATGAAATCGGAATTGGATTCCGTTTTTTCCTATGTGATCGTTGTCTCGAGATCTTCGATTTGATAGGTTATTTGAAAGTCGAAACTCAGAAATGGATTTATGGTGGATTTTAGAAGTTTGGACTTCTTATGAAATCAACCCCATTATGCCATATTATTGTCCCACATTGCTCGTGATAAGAGGGGAGGGGCTGGCTCCCTAGATAAATAGGAGAGGGGCCGGCTCCCAATATAAATAGGGGTTAGCCCTCCTCATTGAAAAATGC
The DNA here is from genome assembly GCA_030789695.1 of Scilla litardierei. Taxonomy (NCBI): domain Eukaryota; kingdom Viridiplantae; phylum Streptophyta; class Magnoliopsida; order Asparagales; family Asparagaceae; genus Scilla; species Scilla litardierei. The sequence goes on along the minus strand of CM061131.1, from coordinate 85,304,511 downwards.
ACCAAGTCTACAATTTGGGAAGCTCCTGTTTTTTGAGCACGGACGATCTAGACTTAAATAATTCTTCCTCTTTAGTTCTTTCTATTCTCCAGTCGGGTCCTAGCAAGACTACGAGGAGGTTTGGATCTGATCCAAAAATCTCTGGCGTGGGTCTGCTCAAGTGAAACTTTCTTCGGCAAGTGATCGACTCGGAGGCGACTCGGGTAGATCGATTCGAGAGCGCAAGGCGGCTCAGATATAAGGAGCGAAAGAAGGTGGTGCGGTTCATCTTGCCTATCCCAAGGCCAAGATTCCGGGTATGTTAATTAGTAGCGTTTTTATATAATTTTAATAAGTCGCAGTAGGCTAGATCCCTCTTGGCGTGGTCAGATCCACACCCAATTGGCATAGACCTTGGCGAGGTCCTGGCTCACCTTAGGGTTTGCTAAAATGTTTAGCATGCTTATATTTTTTCTCTGTATATTTTTTCTCTGTACATGTTTTCACCTCTGTAGTCCGTTCGACGTAGGACGTGCACAGATCTGAGCCTTAAGGGTCTGCCAAACCCCTTCAGTGGTATCAGAGCAAGGTTTGCTTTATCTTAAGCATATGATGTTATTTTAATTATTAAAATTGCTTACTTTTGAACCTGTAGATTTTTAACCTTATCTAATAATGTTAAAAATTAGTTTCAACGTTTTTAAAATTTTTTTTAAAAATGTTTTAATGCGTATGTAACTTTAAGAAATTTTAATTTCATAAGCTGTTATTAAAATTTGATTTCTGATGATTACATAAAGTTTTAAAGATTGTTTTATGTGATAATATAATCTTAAAAAAATTTAATGTGGTATAATGTTAAAAATCAGTTTCAACAATTTTTAAAATTGTTTTAAAATTATTTTAAAGCATATGTAACTTTAAGAAATTTTTTAATTTCATGAGATGTTATTAAAATTTGATTTCTTATGATTACATAAAGTTTTAAAGATTGTTTTATGTGATAATATAATCTTAAAAATGTTTTAATGATTTTAAATGCTTAGGTTTATAATTAAAAATTATTTGATAACATTTATGATACCTATTTTTTTATGAGATAAAAGTTTTCAGTTTTTAAAATCATATCTTTCAATTTAAATGTTAAGTTTTAAGATTGGCAAGTTAATTATTTATTTGGTAGATATATTATCTTGCATGTTCTGTTTAAATATCACATAGTTGAACCTTATTTTATGTGATAAAATGTTAGTTGATGTTAATGGACTTGATGTATAATTTAAATTATTCATGAACCCTCTTTAGGTTAGCCATTAACTCTTTAAAATTTTATAAGATAAATTTTAAATTGTGACATGCTATGTTTTAATAAACACTTACAACTTTTAATCCTAATTTCCGATTAGGGTAGACCTCTTTAATTGACAATTATTATTTTAAATCGTTTTTAATAATAATTCTCTTTTAATGATTACTATTTTAAAATGTTGTAAGCAATTTATTAAAATCCTAATAAAGATTAGGGTAGCACGATGAACGAACAAACATTATAGTTGATAAGGATCTAATAAAAGCTATTTAACAAATCCATAAAATTTCGAATTTTAAGGATCCACTAGTTGATAAGGATTAACTAGTATTAATAAATGCTTTTTTAGTTGATAGACGAACATAAGATTGATAAGTCTCCTTCAATGGATCATGATGTCGGTCAATGTGCTTGGCTAAGTTTGCTGGATCACCCTAGATAGACTAGGCGTTAAGTGGTCCTAGCTTAGTCAATTTCATGCCCGCGTCCACTGGACCGCAAGGAGTCGAATCATGTTTGCGTTAGTCCATCGACTATACCTAAATCAAATATGATAATAATCTTGTTCAAGATAAGTATAACACTCCTTGTTTTAGGAGTTGGAAACTGTAGGACCCATGTTCCAGTTGTTGAGCTACACTCAAGCTGTGACATGACAACCTTATAGAAATCGACTTCTTAAATACATATGACGAGATCTTGACTTGACCCAAACAGTAGTCTCGTTGTGAATACACCGAGCGTCGGCGTAAGTTGAGCCAATGATGTAGTCTAGACTTATACCCAACCCGTCGTGTCATGAATACACCGAGCGCTGGCGTAAGTTGAGTCATTGGTGTAAATTTAGTCCTGACCCAAACCGACGTGTCGTGCATACACTAAGCGGTGGCGTAAGTCAGGCTGGACGCGAAAACAAGGGTCTGACTAGGCTAGTAATTGTGATTTGGATGAGCACACTCATGATCATAAATGACTAGGGGTAAAACTCATATGGATTCATATTTATATGATTGATGAAGAGTTTGTCTACCGACTGCAGAGTCGGACAACTTGTTGAGCTACACTCAAGGTTGTCAGACTCATGGTAGTCGGATCCCTCTTCCACAAATATTTTATAGAATAAATTTTTTATTATTGTGGCTTTAATTCTTAAAAATTAGTGGGAGAATATAGTTTAATAAAAACCATTTAAACTGTACAACGAACATATGCTAATTAAATATCTATTTAAATGCAGAATGGAGTCGGGTCTGAAGTACATGATTGAAAAGAACGTGCTTGACGGGACTAACTATAAATATTGGCTAAGGAATATTAAGTTAGTCCTCTTACTAGCTGGGATAGGATACGTGCTATTCGAGGACGCTCCGGAGAAGCCTGACGAAGATGCAACCCACGAACAAAAGAAAGTCTATAAGCAGTACCAGAGGGATGCCGAGAAGGCCAGGTGCCATACTCTGGGTTCAATAAACAACGACCTGTAAAGGAAGCACGAACATTTATATGTTCAAAGCATGCTTCTAAATGCAAAGGAGTTGTATGGCAAGTGGTCAAGAGCTGCCAAGTTTGAAGCTATGAGCAACCTCTGGGGAACTAAAATGGAGACGGGCCCCGTGCAAGATCATGTCATCAAAATGATCAGGTACGTGGAAGATGTTGCCGCGTTGGGTTTTGTCCTCGACAATAAGATGGCAGTGGACATCATCCTAAAATCTTTAACCCCAGACTTCAAACAATTCATTATTGCTTTCATCATGAACAGTATTGAAACGGATCTTCCTAGTCTCCTCAACATGCTCAGGCAGTTTGAGAAGATCGAGAAGAAACCGACTATGTTGGTTGTTCGCTCTGCTTCTTCAAACTAGCTGAAAGGCAGAGGTAAGAAGAGGCAGGTCCCACAACCAGCCAAGGTGAAGAAGGGGAAGAAGACAAAGGGGGCTCCGTCAAAATCCGAATGTTTTCACTGCCATAAGATAGGCCACTAGAAGAGGAACTGTAAGGTGTACCTTGCAGAAAAGAAAAGGGGACATACTGATGCCTCTACCTCAGGTACAAAAATTCCTTTTTAATAAAGCATAAAATTTCCATAAATGCTTTGTTACATAGTATGAGATACTAAGACATCTGTGTATTGTATACAGGTGGCTGATAGCAAAGCAAAGGATGGAAGAAATGGTCGGCATCGGAGTAATCGTTGCTGCTGGGACCGTACAAGGACTTCGAAGAAGCGATCGATATTTTTCTTATTTTGAATAAAATGTATCGATGCTTGGTTTAAAACAATGATTGAGTGTTAATCACTCAATGTTTATTTTTGATAAACAAGTCTGATTCATTTTATTGAATCCATTGTTAAATGATATCTTGAAAATGTGCTTTATTTAAAATTGTGATTTACTCTAAATGGCTAATTTCTATGGATATGACTGTCTGAGTTGGTTGCATAAATCCTTGAGTTGTCATGCAGAGCTTCTGACTCAATTTGATTGTTTTTGAGTTGACGATATATTATAGCCAATCAATAGTTACATATAGGTTCCAGAAGCGTAAAATTGGATATGATCCAAATTATACGCAAGTTAAAATTAATTGTTAATCAAACTACATTTGATACCTTAATAAAAGGATTAAATGTATTTAAAGGAAAGAACAGTGTAGGGTGTTTTGACTGAGTAAGTCAGCATCAAGACTCCTATAAACGAGTCTTGACATGACTCATTTGTCAAACCAACCTGACACTGGAATGTTCCTATTTAGCACTTCTAAATGGTTACACTTACTAAATATTCTAAATATGATTTAAATATTTAAGTCGAAGTGTTTAACCAGATAATTCTCAAAGTTAGTGGGAGCTGGCATATAACTTAATTTCGTCTCGGACTAAATAAAAGGTTTCCAACTTATTAAATCATCTATATGCGACATTAAATCAAAATAATTTTGATTGTATCAAGCATATAGAGACTTATGGTGTCACTTATGTACCAAACATAATTGACATAAAAATAATTGGAATGAGCCATGACTGACTTATAGAAACGACTAAGACTACATCATATTGTATGAGCCAAATTGTTAGCCTTACAAAAGGGAAAATTGTTGGATAGGATCCAAAGCAATTACCAAGGATCAACCTGGTGTGATCAAATGATGTATAAGACTCCATTAAAAACCGGATAGATACACGATAGCGGTTCCACTCTTAGGTTTGACATATGAATGTTCAGTGTGACTGATATGCTATAGCGGTATGAGATACCGAGATAAATAGCCTAAGTGCAAGTGGATGTTGTAGGAAGACGTATGCCCTTGAGGCATTTATCCTAAGATAATCATCTCGTTCTAATTATTATATGGTATTAATTATCCTAAGTATGTATTCGTAGAATAATATACTTAGATAATTTCCTTAGATTACGTATCCAGATGTATATCTCGATTATGAGAAGTTAGTGACCGATTAGAAACTTAAGTCTTAAACGGTTCATGGTCATAGATGTATCAAGAATAGTATATCGGCACATCGGTTAGACCATTGTGTCTTTGTCTTACCTTAGGGTAATGATGATCTCATAGTCATTCAACTTGGCGAAGTCGGAGACGAGACACATGTGCTCATTAGAGAATGAGTTCACTGAACAACCAACTTAGAATTATTTAATGGTTAAAGCTTTAACTAGACTGTCAATAATAAATCTAGGGTGATGATAGGCAAGCTGGTCCGTAAGACCTGAAGTCATCAGTACGAACCTGTGAATGAATAGTATCACTTAGATCTATGATCTAGCTTCGAGGCTCGGCCTGCTGAAAGATCTTAGGTTGGGTGACACCTGAAGCTCATGAGGGAAGTTGATGACTTAGATGGGATTTGTCTCTTCCGTTAAAGGGAAGTTAGTGTTACTGGATCAATACGGTCTTCATATTAATCCTCGGCCGGGGTACGTTGTAGGATGTACAACGTAAATACAACAAAGACCGATGTATACTGACCGATGCTGGCTAGTAGGATTGACGGTAATCCATAACATAGGTCATGCAGAGACACAGTCTTGACAAATGGACTAAAACTGTGGAATTCATCACTGACACAGTCACAGTGATCCCAACGAAACGTTCATCATTGAGTCAATCACGTACGTATAATTCTGAAACCGGGACGACACCTGCTGCTCGTGGTTACTGTCGTCTAGGGACTTTGAGTCCCAACCTGTAGTAGGGTCAGGCTGTAGGGTCTCACACCGAGTAGTATTTACGTCTTAGTAATAGGAAGATCGTTAAAGAAGAATGCATTCGATGCAATGGAATGATTAATCTCACAAGTCAGTTGTGAGATGAAAAGCTAAAGAGTTAGCATTTGGGACATATTAATACTTGGTATTATATTGACTTAGACATATGTGAACGAAGGGGACTTCCTGAGAAATCCACAGGAAGAAACCTCGTCCAAATCGGAGCTCTAACGAGCCCAGAAATGCAAAAACAGATGAGGAAAGGCCCTTCTTGGGCTTGCGGGTCTGACTCGCACCTGGCAGGTCAGACCCGCCAGGACATAGCTGGTTTGTGCTGTTTTTTGCAAAAACGAGATTTGGAGTCTATTTTTGACAATTGAGGAGTCAAATAAAATCAGAATTGGATTCCATTTTTTCCTATGCGATCGTTGTCTCGAGATCTTCGATTTGAAAGGTTGTTTAAAAGTCGAAACTCGGAAATAGATTTATGGTGGATTTTAGAAGTTTGGCCTACGCCATATTATTGTCCCACATTGCTCGTGGTAAGAGGGGAGGGGCTGGCTCCCAATATAAATAGGGGTTAGCTCTCCTCATTGAAACCTGCACCAAGTCTACAATCTGGGAAGCTCATGTTTTTTGAGCACACACGATCTAGACTTAAATCATTCTTCCTGTGTCGTTCTTTCTATCCTCCAGTCGGGTTCTAACAAGACTACAAGGAGGTTTGGATCTGAGCCAAAAATCGCTGGTGTGTGTCTGCTCAAGTGAAATTTTCTCGGCAAGTGATCGGCTGGGAGGCAACTCGGGTAGATCGGTTCGAGAGCACAAGGCGGCTCGGCTACAAGGAGCGAAAGAAGGTGGTGCGGTACATCTTGCCTGTCCCAAGACCAAGATTCCGGGTATGTTAATTAGTAGCATTTTTATATAATTTTAATAATTTCACAGTAGGCTTGATCCCTCTTGTGGTGGTCAGATCCACTCCAAGTTGGTGTAGATCTTGGCGAGGTTCTGGCTCGCCTTAGGGTCGCTAAAATGTTTAGCATGTTTATATTTTTCCGTTATGCATGTTTTCACCTCTGTAGTCTGTCCGACGTAGGACGAGCACAAATTTGAGCCCTAAGGGTCTGCCAAAACCCTTCAGCTTCGTCATTGATTTGATCATGAGTCCACTTAGAGGAATCTTCTTCCGTTGGCACAACGTAATTCTTCTCCACCTTTCTCCAAAGGGAGACACTTTTGAGAAAAACAACCATCCTTATCTTACAATGTTTGTAGATGGATACATTAAGGAGTGTGGGTTGAACGATGGATTGCCCTTTAGCAATAGAAGATGCAACATCGCAATTGTTGTTGTTTCTTGTGGTTGCCATAGTTTGAAAACATTGCTCTGATACCAATTGTAGGAACTAAAACTATAGGGATAAACACTAGAGAGGGTGAATAGTGTTTTATAACGATAATAAAGAAATTACACCAAATTATAAAACCCTTATGTAACCTTAGTGCGGAATAGAAAAGAGAGAACAAGACAAAGAATACAAACACAAACACCAGATTTACCATGGTTCGGATTCACCAAGTCTCCCCGACTCACTTGAATCCTATCCCATCAACTCACTAGCCAACCGCTAGTGATAAGTGTTCCACTAATACCCACTTGTTAAAACCCGGCAAGCGTAAAACCAATACACCTTGTTCTTCCACTTTGCACAACTTGGGAATGGTTCACTCTCACAACCCGAGAGTATATCTCAAATATCAAAGAGAAAAGAGAACCGAATTGTCTAATATGAAACAATTTACACAACCTATGTCTTGAATAATAATTTTAAGAATGATAGAAGAAGGTGTATGTGATGTGCTCTAAATGATGAGAGTATGAGCACTTACTACTTGTCTCAATATGATTAGCACAGAATGCTAGAAGCTTGATCTTGAAAGCTTCGGAGACAAGTTAAACCTTAGAGGTTGAGCTTGAATGGCTTTGAATGCTCTTAAATGCTCCAGAGAAGGATTAATTGCTTGTAATAACTTTGGAGTGTATTCAATGGTATGTCTAAGAGTTCTCAAGTCAAAACATTACAACCATATAAATAAGCCACCGAACTATGTCCAAACTCAGAGAAAAATCTCAAGCATTAAATGCTGGAAACGGCTATTAACAGGCAGAATTCCTAGTCACCAGGTGCCTGAAGTAGACAGACCAGACGCCTGTTGTACTGTTCTGACTGGGTCATAAATGCAGTTTAATGGGCACTTGGCAAACGTCTTAAGAAGACTTCCTAGATGCCTGGTTCACTGCCTTGATGTCTAGCTAGAAGGCATCAGGCGCCTGATCATACTTGATAGTGAGGAGCTGAGTTACTTGAAATATTGGCATGAATACTCAGACGTCTGGTCAACTATACAGACATTTGGCAACACAACTTCAAATACCTGATCATGACTAACTGAAGAGTTTAAGCTACAGGAAATTTTGCTCATAAATAACCAGTCGTCTGATGTATATCATCCAGGCGACTGACACAATGTGTAGACGTCTGGAAGCATAACTTCATACATCTGATTTCTATCAGCCCGTAGATGCCGAGATATTGGATGTTCTGCTTGAATTATCCAGACATCTGGAGTTCATCATCTAGGCATCTGACACACTTGTGCATACGTATGGGATGAGTACTTCAAGCATCTATACTGGATAGGGTTTTGGAGAACTAACTGTGCATGATCACCAGGCGTCTGGAAATCAACTACTAGGCGCCTGGGTAGGCTGAAAAGCTCTACTTTTAGCTTAGGTAAGTTCTAACCTTATGAGACGAAATGATATATGATCTAAAGTAATGTGAGTGTTATGAATGAGATTCTATCAAGTCTATTCAAGGCTTAACATGCTAATTCAAACGACGTTCGGGCATTATGCTTAGAAAAGATCCTCGAACCTAATAACTCGAATCATCTAAGTTTTATTTTCTACTTTTTTTTTCTTTTTTTCTCTTTTTTTTGTGGAAGCAAATTCAATACACATTCATCGGACATGAACTTTAGTAACAAAGGCCAAATTCCTCTTCAACTTGAAGATTATTCTAATAAATCGTGTATAGTTAAGCTTATGCATCGCAATAGCATGCATGAGATAAATTCAAAATATGTCGAGATATTAAATACGCTATTGAAAGTTTTCATAAACAACATATTACTGATTAATTCCATGAGATAAAAATAATTAATTCAAGCCATAAACAATGTGAAGAATTCGATCAATGCTTAGTCATCCGATAATGTGATATTTGAAGGAGTATAAGATGATGAGTAATGGTGATTTATTCTGTTCTATCTCTTTTATTAAAAAAATCCTATGGTCTCACACTCTTCACCCAACTAAAGATGGACATTGTCCTCCATGTCGAAAGGGTACACATTTATTCAAAAGCAAACATCTTAAAAAGCATATAAAATCTACACTAATAGAAAGAACACACCATGGTCAAATGGCGGATCACGGATCTTTAATGGTGGAGGAAGTTGTTCTATCTGTTCCTTGCGCTCCTGGGTGAGTAATCGTCCTCCAATAGCTAAATTGGATCCCAGCAACATTACTCTTAGCATCTCTATAAAGTGTTTGAATATATCCTGCAAGATATGAGTTACGTCAATTCAATTTACTCTACAATTATTTGCGAAAAACATATTCGAAATATAGTCATTAAAGTACGTAAAATAAAGTAAAGCATGTTGATGACTACTCCCTAAAGAATTACAATACTCTCGGTATGATGTTCAGCTATGTGGGAGAGGAATGAATGATTTTGGGAAAAAAACTGGGGAAAAGAATGGTTCAGGCTCCATATTGATGATCTCCAAACTCATGTCCCTAGTTGTCTCCTCCTCCTGTTCATCCAAAATTGCTAGCTTGTCCTCTCCTTTGAACACCCTTCCTGACATGTTAATATTTTTATTTATGCTTTCATCGTGACACGGCTCGCTCGGTATATCTGCAATAGAAGATGAACTCATATTAGATATTTGAATTTGGATTTCAAAAAGATTATTCTCTTCTAAGCAAGTGGAAATTGAAGTAAATGTTGAATTTGCCAACTCCGAGCAAAGAAATTTTCGTGGAATTGATGGGATTTAGCCTCCTGTGTCTGAATGAGCAAGTGAACTTCCTATTTAAAGGGTTTCAATGGTACATCTACACTTTGCTCTTATTGATCAATGCATGTCACATTGTCGTTGCAAGAAGGCTCCATTGAATCACGCTCTTTCTTTGTGTACCCATACTGCAGATAGCCCAATACTAGATCTGTGAACCTCCTCCAGGCCTGATAGAAAGTTTCACATTCTCTCTGATTGAAATTAACGATCTTGAGCTTCTCTATTCTATGCTTATGTGCAACAACGTACTCTGCAGCATACCAATTGTATGTGCCATATAATTTCATGTATTCCATTTTTGAATGAATTTTTTTAAAAGAGGAAACAAAAAAACTAATAAAATTCCTAAGCTACAAGATGGAAGAATCTTACCGAATATTCCTACAAACAAACTGAAACTGTCTATCACAAGTATGGTTGTCCCCGGAAACGATGCCAAAAACTTGACTCGTCTCAAAAGATGTGAGCGCTACTCCCAAGTGTAGGAGATCGAACAAGTAATAATCCTGGTGAGTCCAGGTATTGTATACACATGACAAATGACCTGTAAAACCACGAATTTTAGTTTCTAAAGAGTACCAAAATGACAAAAATCAACCACCTTTCAGATATAGAAATAATGGTGTCAAGGGTTTAAAATACGAAAAAAAATCCTACGATAATTACAGTGAATTCGCTACTAGGGTACCAATATGGTGATATTTGTCGGTTGTGGTTTAGTTAGGGTGTTTGCAATCAATAATTATTAATATCTTTTCTATTACTTAACGTTTCATCTGGCTAGGGCATAAGAACGTCGGAAAGTATGGCAATTGAGCGTATAAAAACGTGCTAAAGAGTAACCACGTATAATATCGATTTCATGAAGAAAATACGTACAAGTGTCCTCTCAGGTCATGAAACATCCTCTCGGATCGCATCACGAATAAGTCTTACTCGGATCATATTCGATTCAAACATGCACACGTCGTCGATTAACATACTCAAATAGATTATATGTAGAAACCGACAAAATACGTGATTATAACATGAAGATACGGCGAAACGATATCGAAATAAATGATTACAACATCCTAACTACATCAAAACCAGCACATATAGAGATTAGCCACGTTTGGAGAGAAAAGAACTCATATTCATAGACAAATACACGTTCGAAAGCTTAAAATACGTGAAGAATACTCCAATACAAGAAAAATACTCAAAATACAAGGCCAGAGATAGGGGATTTATCACCAATTCTCTTAAAATAGACCCTAGATCTCCTTCACCAATGGCCCTCTGTCTCTGTCTCCTGAGCCTCCAAAAGTTACGGCCAAATACTGACCTCGAAACCTTCTGGCTGGGTTATGTAACATTTACATCCATCTGACAGATTTCGTAGTCATAATAGGCAGTGATAGCACGTATATATAAATAAACTTGTGCATAGCTACTGGTAAGAACATTTTGCAACCAGCTTAGCCTTGCACGTTTCTATTTTTCCATTTACACTAACCTTTCTCCTTAAAGATCCATTTGTCGACAAAGGGAACATTTCCATTAGGCACGTTTACTAAGGTACATACCTTATTAATGCACATGGAATTCAATTAGATTTATTGCATCAAGCCACTTCTCAGAGTCTCTACTCTGAATGGCTTTTTGGAAGCTAACACAATTATCATCAACTTATGCTGATATCCTTGACCCCTTCGTCTACGAGAAACCCATAGTACCTAATAGAGGCACAAGAAATCATGTTAGACTTCATAATGACTGCTTGGGGAATATCATGCTCTGCCTCTCCTACTGGTTCCGATACCTATTGGGATTTTAGGCAGCAGTTCTAGGGCATGGCCCCATATTGAGGTTGGTAACTCAGTGTCACTCACTATGAATTGCATCTTGTCAAACAAAGTGTGATTCCTCGTGTAGGTAGGCGTGACCTGAGAGGGAATCACATTTCTCTTTTAAAATGCATGAAACTTATGGCTTAAGTATTCTCTTTCTTGATCAAATTAAAGGATTTTATTACGTTGCCAGTTTGTTACAAAACTCTTTTAAATCGATCAAAAGTATTTGACTTGTGTTTCCATGAAGAACATGTGTACATGCTTAGAGTGATTTTTTAATATACGCAACAAAATAATCCTCTTTGGCTAACATAGACTAGTGTCTGCATACATCCGAATGTACGAGACCCAAGAGTTCACCAACTCTTTCCCCTTATTATCACACAAAAAAGAGTATTTTGTCATCTTACATTTGAGGCAAGACTTGCAAGTATAGTATGACTCATAATTCAAGAGGCCTAAAGACCCATTTTTATGTTACTTGCTAAGTCACTTCTCTTCGATATGATATATTCTATATTACCATAGATATGTTTCATTCGATTTCTTGTGTTTTCATGTATTAACACTTTATACATCATCATCATAGAAAATGGACACATCATTGTCCCAAATTCAAGAAATTTTTACCATCAAATGAATAAGTTCACAACTTTTCATTGATTGTAAAACATATATATATGTATCTAACCAAATTCGAGCTGGAGATTACATTGTAAAGAAAAATGGAAACATAATATTTCTTTAGAAGCAAGACAACGACGATCGCCAAGGTGTGTTGAACGTCTCATACGACCACAATAGCAACGCTTCTCCATTGCCGACCTTGAAAAAGATCTCTTCCTTTTCAGCCTTCTATTCCATCTCAATGCCTGAAACTAATTACAGATGTGACTGTTGGGTTTGACTTCTTCTCACTTGGTTTGATGATGAGAAAACATAAATACTTGTGACTAATTTTCTCCATGCAGTTAATTCATTGTCTAATCCATTCATGAAGATCAAAGTGCAATGAATTAAAATCGAAGATCAATAAAGCTCGTAGAGTCGATTGGGTGATTAAAGTTAAAGAAAGAAGCTTCAAGAAGACTTCAAGTTCATTCAAGCGAAAGAAGAGAAGCTAAATTTCAACGTAATCTTTTCATTCTCGTGTTTCTCTCTCATTAGAATGTAGCCTTGAAGTAGAATATTCTTGGAGCACTCACACCTCACTCAATCTAGCCTAGGACTCTATTAGAACTCATTTCCTAGGACTCTTACTCTAAATTTCCTTTTATGAGCATTTTGAACTTACGACAGGCGACTGAAGAACAAATTACAGTCGTATGTCTCCATACAGTCTCCTGAGAATTGTTCTACATTCGTTTGTAATGCACACATTTTGACATGATATTTTGGGCCTTTCATTCTTAATTTCAACAGGTGACTGCTGTACAAAGTACAGGCACATGTCTCGTTCCAGGCGCATGTGACTTGTTAGTCAGCCTATATCAGCTTGCCTAAAGATCCAAAGTTTTGTCAACTTTTGCACTTGTGAAAACATGCACCTTAAGTAGGTTTTACAGGCACCTACCCATGACTACAGTCGCATGTCCATCCCATGTCCAGGTCTTTCATTTTGGCAAGATTTGCACTTGTGCACACAAACACCTGACGAATGTTTCTCAGGCATTTGTTTTTTTTAAGACGCATGTCTAACCTTCATCAGTCGATTGCCCTTGCTTCCCAGAATTATTGAGTTTTGGTAACTTTGCATTGTGCCACTCAGATGCATATCGAAGGTTTCTCAGGTGCCTACTTGTTTCCAGGCGCCTGTCCAATCTTCATCAGTCGCCTGTCTAACGTGGTAAGTTACAGTTTGAATTCTCACCTACCCTCTGACACAGTGCAGCAGACGACTGTCATTCCTTCATCAGTCGCATGTCATGTGCATAAAATCAAGCCATTGGCTTTTCTTCCACGTATTTTGAGAGGGCTTTTGTGTATTCTCTTTAGGGCTTTGAAAGAACTTATAAAAGGGGTTGCTACTATTCCATTGAGAAACTCTTAGACAATCTTGCATTCATCTCTCAAGCTCAAGTATTCAAGCTTTCATTCTCTCTTCCAAAGCCCTAGAATTCCAACTCTATTCTTGTCTTCCAACTAGAACCAAATCTGATTCTCTAGTTTTGGTGAAGACAAGTGCAAGGTCTAGTCTCTCTTCTAAAAAGAGATCACCACACTCCTCACTTTGCTCCTTCAAGTTCTACTTCAAGGCATATGTGATTTGTAAGTGTGTATTTCAAATTTCATATAACTTTCGTTATTGGTTTTACTCTCGGTTTGTAAGAGTGGTTAGCTTGATCCTAAGTTGTGGGATTCAAGGACATCAATTTTGTATTGATTACACTTGTAGGGTTGCTACAAGTGGGTTGAAAGAAAAACTTAAGCTAGGGTTTTAGCTTTAGTATCTGTGTGGTATCCCAGGTGGTAGGGACGTAGGATTACCGAAAACAAGTCGGGTTTGACTTGGGTAATCCGAACCCTTAGCCACCTGTGACGTAGGATTACCGGAAACAAGTCGGGTTTGACTTGGGTAATTCGAACCCTTAAAACATCTTGTGTGATCTTATTGTTGTTACATTATAATTCCGCATCTTTGTTGGTTAGGATTTTAATTATGCGTTAATTCCTATTTAATTTTATAAACACTATTCAACTCCCCTTCTAGTGTTTTCCTCATAGAAAATGGTCCTTACAGTAAAAAAATACCATTATATCAAATACCATGCATTTAGAAGTCACGGAGGACGTATACTTTGTATAATAATTATACATGAAGTTAAGGCATCAGTATGCCCCTTCTTATTTTGCTCTAAGAACATCTTATAGTTCATCATCCAAAGCCCTTTCTTATGGTAGAAATACCACTCTGCCTCAGCCAACCCCCCTTGCTACCTTTCTCTTACCTTTATTGATTGCCTTCGTTGGTTGCAAGGCCTTCTTCTTTCCTTTGCCCTTGGTCTTGGAGGAAGAAGAAGAGCTAACAAACCAATACAGGAGACTTGTCCTTCAATCCATCCTCAAATTGTTGAAGCACTAGTAATAACCCGTGCCCTCGGGCACGGTTCATTTAAGATATCCTCTCAAAATATTTGTTCTCCCCAACAATTATTTTCCCCTCCAAAATCTAAACGAACAAAAATCTACCTTTGGCACATAACATGTGCCCTCGGGCACGGCCCTTGGACACGGTTCATTTAAGATACCTCTCAAAATCTTTGTTCTACCCAAAAATTATTTTTCCCTCCAAAATCTAAACGAACAAAAATTTATTTTCAGCACAAAACTCGTGCCCTCGGACACGGTTCATTTAATTTATCCTATCAAAATCTTTGTTCTTCCCAAAAATTATCCCCCCAAATCTAAACGAACAAAAATCTAGATACAGTGCGGGGGCCTTTGGCGCATAACCCGTGCTCCAGTTCCCTCGCGCACGATTCATTTAAGATATCCCCTCAAAATCTTTGTTCTCTCCAAAAATTATTTCCCCATCCAAAATCTAAACGAACAAAAATCGAGCTTCGGCACTAGCGCCTTCGGGTGTGGGGAAAAAAGTGGGGAAAAATGAGATGGTAGGGTTTTTTAGCAAAAAGGAAAAGGGTCGGTATTCTACGCAAATGTAGTGATTGTGGGGGGCACAAAAATGAAGGGGGGGAGTGCATAAGTGTGGGTGTGTATGGTGTGTGGGTAAAAAGTGAAATAAGAGGACTTTTCAGCAAAAAGTGGAATGAGTGGTATTCTGCTCAAATGTAGTGATTATGGGGGGTTTGACAGTCAAAGGAAAAAAGTGGTGGTTTTCCCAAACACTCATCTCAACCCTTCTTTTACTAAGATTAAATCCTAGACATTCTTCTATTAACCTCTTTATACATCAGCATGACATCAGCTTGTCCTAGTCAGCCCTATAATTCAAAAATTGTTGTCAATTGCAATATAGATGTTAAGGAGTTCATGAAGTTCAACATCGATCGTGTTCATAATAATATTACTTATGTACAGGGTAAACTCAGGGATAGGAGGATTCAGGACGAAGTCCATAGACAACTTATAATCCATCACGAAACCAAGCTCTCCATGATCCTCTGGGTACACCATCATATTTAGCTCATGGTCTTGTATCGTGCCCCTACTCATCTTCGTGTTAAACAATTTACACGAAGCCACAAACCTTGCGGCTCGCGATGATTTCACATATAACTGTTTTGTATTAAGAAAAATGCTACGAACATCCATATGTTCGTGTCACCTTTGGATCTCATTGTCCATAGAGGCTAGAATGAGGTAGAGAGATTTTTCATCATCCAAAATCAGTTGCTTATAAGATTCAACAATCTCAGCATTGGACCCTTTAGGTGGTTCTTTAGGAACGTTGTCTTTGAGTACAAAGTTAATTCTTTCAAAAGAAAGTGCAAGTTTGATATTTTTGAGCCAATTTCATAATTATCACCAGTTAGCCTATTCTTATCTAGGATAAGTTTAAGTACGATCAACATACAGTAAGAATAGAACCCCTTATGTAGCATGTGTTCACAATTTTTAAACATAGTTAGATTGTTTTTTATCTAACTGTATCATCACACTATTTTTGCGATCATCTCAACCCACAGAGATTAAACAAATAGTGATATTTAGTGGGAAAGGGACCCCATCACCTTCAGTTTCACAATCTTGGGTTTGCCCAAAAAGTTGCTCGACTTTGCAATCGGTAGACTCTTCATCAATCACATCATATGTGATTCCCTTATCAGTTTTTATCCATGGTGTCTTATGATCTTGGGTTTGCCCAACAAAACATAATGACTAGTCTAGTCAAACTCCTTGCTTTCTTGTCCAGTCCTAACTTACACAAGCGCTCGGTTGTGTTCATGTTACGACGGATTGGGTTATGCTGAACTACATCATATGTATAATGGAATTGGATGCTAAAAGATTGCCATGATATAGCTTGAATTTGCCCAATAATCATAACATGTACCATATTTGCCAAATTCCAAAAGCAATGAGGGCTACGGCTAATCCTGAAAAGGATCATTAACATAATTGACTAGATATAAGCAATGCCTGTATTTTTGATAATTGGAGTTCTATATTGATCTAATTGAACACAGTCAAGCCGGTTTGGTCAGGTAGGATTACTTATCCCTAGCTAGGGCGAGCCCTACTAGGGTTATCCTGCCTAAACATCAAACGATTCTAGACACCGGTTCACGATTACCTTTAGAACGTTAATTATCAAAATATGCTTTATTGATATGTTTATGGGTTCATTGAATTAGTTAACCTTAATTCTAGGCGATTCCTTAAACTAACATTTTAAGAATCTACCACATCACAAAATAGATCACACGCAATTATCATATAACAGAAAGGAAGTCAAAATTTCGAAAACAATTTTCGAAAACTCAAAAGCAGATATAATTATTGCACAAGGCTGTGTGACCACATCGCCATAGGTTAGTTAACTATGGCAAAGTAGCTGTGGGACCTTTGCAATAAAAAATTATATGTCATGTCGTTAAATCTGAAAACCATTGCAATGATCCATCATATGAAACTAAATTACAATCATCACAGAATGCATGTAAGCTCTCGAGTACACTATAATTAACTAAGAAATCTGAATAGTCCACGTAGGATGACCACCACCTAGCAACAACTTGCAAAGTGCCTCTTTGGCCCATCTCAACTCTATGGATCTCCCGCCCTTAGCAACTTCGGATAGCTCCGCCTCCTAAATTTATATACATTTGCGAAAGGGCATTCCCTTTGAAAATAATAAATTATGAAAGAAGGCTGAAAATTAATTACATAAAATGAGTGCTCGTAGGCACTATAAATTACAAGTAAAAATTAAACTAGAGATCTTTACGTGACACAACAGAAGTACTACACATCGTCCGCATGCATGTTATATAAATAGAAAAAAATAAGATCCAAGGTAAAACCTGGCTCTGATACCAGTGTTGTTATCGCTCTGATATCATTGTAACATTGTCAAATCCCATCACATGTCTCCCTAGACCCGTCACATGATCCCGCAATACTTGTTTTACAACACATTCCTCTCAACAACACCCTACCCATTATAAAATCCCACATCTTATCGAGACTTGATACGGTAAGAGCGATTACTTCGGGTCGGCTTATAAACTGAGAACCTGTATTCAAGCATCAACAAGCTCTGATCCTAATGTTAGGTTTTGAGCATTATTCCATAGGACATTTCCCCTCGTCTAGCCCCAAGGCTTAACAAACGTGGGAAGCAGTAGAAGAAGAAAAATCATAAAAATCGTATTGTTACGAAAAGCCCTATGAAAAATATTAAACCCATTTGCATGATTAGTACCATTTAAGGAGGGAGGCTAACAGACCTCACAAAAATAGATCTAATATAAACTACTATAAAATAAAGTTTAAAAGAACATACCTTTAGTTTTTGTAGTTGCAAAAACTATTCCTTTGGACGACATCCCGAAGCGACATGCAATGCCTCGTCAAGAAGAAACCACTTGCTCCAAAAAGATTCAACTTGGCTGGAACCCCAACCTCGAGCTTCAGATCAAATCCGAATTCCTATTAAGTTTTGCTTGACCTGAAATAGTGAATAAAGAAGAAAAGGAGAGAAAAATTTGTTCGCCTTTAGATCTAGGTTTGCTCACTAAATTTAGGATGAGCTCCCTTGATCTAGGATTGGTGTGTGTTTAGGCGGAAGAGGAACACCCTATTTATAGAGTGAGCTGAGTCTTCAGAGCAGTAACATAACTAATATGGCACTGAAAATTAGAATCCTAATTAACTCAAGTTTTTTCCTTTAAGGACTAAACTTTGAGTAATTGATTCTTCATCTTCAGTAAGCCCATGAATCTAAATGACATATCATTTCAAAGTGCTTCAAATATAGATTACATTAAATTGACGGTGCTCAATTCCGTGTTCATTTGACGCCTCAAACGAGCCGTCAAAAATCTACCCAAAATTATCATGCGCTAACGGGTCTGTTGGATCGTCCAACTGGGCACGCACATAGTTTAGGCATGCCTGGGTCAGGATTGGACTTGGGTCAGTGCTCACCCAGTTCAGTCGTGCCAGCTGGGCTAGGCACGCATGCTTGGGTTGGCATGGCCCAGGCACGTCCACTTGGGACGGGTGCCCAGGCATGGGTTCTGGGGCGCATGGGCTTGCACCTAGGCCGCCCAAATCTAGAGCTCTCGGGCACCTGGGTTGCGCATGGGTGTGTGGGCTTGCACACAAGCTGCTTAGGCCAGAACGGGTTGGAGCACATTCTGGCACCCAAGCTGGAGCACATTCTGGCGCCCGGGCTAGCGCTCAGGCGCGCCCAGGCTGAGCTTAGGCACGCTTGAGCCCATTTTGGGCTTAGCCCGAGCTATACTCAGGCTAGCCCAAGCCAGAGGTTTGGACTAGCATGAGCATATGCTTGGGATTGGGCAACGGTGTCTGGGACCCCATTTTGGGGTTTTTATGTTTTCAAGATCACTATTTTCACGTCATATGGTATATGACCAAAATCCTCTTCTTAACCAATTTCGACCATTTTAATTCACATGTATCATATGCAAGTTCCGATTATTATTTGAACGAGGATTTAATAAGCATGTGTGAGACCATATAGCTTGACGCTACTACAGATGGGACTCATAGCCCCTGAAGACAACGACCAAAAGCAGCAACTAACTCCCTAGTTCGGTATCATCATTGTGTAGTATACCCCTCGACTTAAACATTGTCAGGACTACCATTGGCTATGTCAGTGTTGAATTCTGCAATGTTAATCCCTTCATTAACACTATGTTGTTGCAAATCCTAGGGCATGGTTGACTTTCAACACCTGATAGCTTCATCGTTCTGTCTTACATTATCTTTGTTGGATCATATTTAATACTCATCGACCAATGATTTCGCTAAGGATAGTACTGATTTTGTGACACTAACTCGCTTCATACGGGAGAGACGAATCCTCTCTTGGCCACTACTCCCCTTGTCAAGTGACACCCAACCAACACCTTTTGAAAGGCCATGCCTTGAAGCTAGGTTAGAGATCAAAGTGACACCATTCACGCAAAGGTTCGTATAATGGCCTCAAGTCGAAGGACCAACTTTCCTATCATCACTTGAGAGATAACATTCACAGTTCAGTATGTGATATCCATGTAGCAGCTCTCGTTGGGTCATTCAGTGAACTCATTCTCCAATGTGCACCTATGGCTTGTCTTCGATTTCTCCAAATAAAACTATCATCAGATCATCGCCACCAACACTTGGTGAAGAGAGAGCACACAATAGTCTATCTGATGCATTAATGTCCTTTCTTGATGCATCTACAACTACAAATTCTATAAACGGTCGAAACAATTCTCCATGATCGTGATCCTCATCTCGATACATATTTGACCTTGCATTAAGTCTTGGGACATTATCTAAGTATAAAATGCAGATAAACATTTATAATCATACTCCGATAACAAATGACATACTATCATTTTGAACAAGATTTTCCAATTATAAATAATTGGCCTCGAGGGCATACATTTTCCAATAAGATCGGTAAAGAGCTGTTCAAGAAAACGGCATGAACATGCCATTTACACTAGGAAATTGGCACGGTCGTGCCAATGCGTATTGGATCTAGATCTAAGCCTAAAGGGGGGGGTGAATAGGCTTATAAAAATTCTCGTGCAATCCACGTGGAATAACACGCAGTTATAAACACAGGCATGGTAAATAATAAACAATCACAAATGCACAGCAGATTTACCCTGGTTCGGTCGCACCCACGACCTACGTCCAGCCCCAAAAGCAAATACTATATTAGAAATATTACCTGGTACAACCTGTAGCGAGAGCACCCACTCTACACTCACCTACTCTTAGTACCTGCACTCACCAAGGTGCTCAACAAGACTAATCCTAGTATATGCTCTCATTCACTAGTCCAACTAGTCAAGTCACTCTTGTCTAGCACCCACCAGACAAGACCCTAAAAGTATCACAAATACGGTAAAGTTCCCCTACGAAGATCTAACACAATACTACACAATATAATAAACAAGAGAGTTTAGAATGCTCAGATCGTGTGGCGATGTCGTCTTCGACAATCAACACGGGTCAGATGACTTCTGGCAAGTAGTAGTAGTCTCTCGACAACGGCAACTCAAGTTGCGGCAATTGAACTCCTCGCTAGATGATGGTCCTTAAGTTGGCATGCACAAATCTTAATCTTTAATGTTGCTTACGGCATGCAAAAAGTAAACACCAAGTTGTGGCACGGTGGCACAGTAAAGGTCACTGCAGTAAGGATATGTGCTCGTCCTGTTTGTCTGCCTGCCAAGAAATATTTGCAGAAACCCAATTAGCAGAATTCAGTCACAAGATCAAAAACGAAAACATCTACAGTTAAATCTTTTGGTTTAGGCACCCCCCTTGTTGATTGGCTCTTTGTTTGAAAGAGAGAGATTCCTTTTAGCTACTGCTCTTGATGATTGCAACGTAAAACAAATTTGGCTTCTTGATGAAACTTTCTCCTTAGAGAAGTAAGTTACGGCACCTGAGGAATTTCGTGTGGCTCGGTTCCTTTTTTTGATTGGTGCTCTTGGAGGAATTAATAACAAGAGTTGCGGCTGTCTCAGAAAAAAATGCTCTCTTGAAAAAAACATATTAGTGCGGCCTTCACCCAAAAAATTGATGCCCTTGAAGATTTGATTTGTGCCCTGTTGATGATTTGAAGAGCTCTTGGAGTTTTGATTGGATGTGAACAAACAAAAAATACTAAGATACAGCTGGCTCTTGATCTTTTGTGATTTTGCAATGGAGAAGAGAATTCGGCCTCAGCTCATTTGATTAAAACGATGGAGAAGAAAAAAGGCTCCTAAAATGCCCCTTTCAAAAAACGGCATGGGCTCTCGGTTGTCGAAGAGAACTCTCAAAATTTCGGCCTATTTTTTGTTTCAAGGGGTGCGGCTCTCAGGTTTTCAAGGGGAGAGGCCAAAAAATGTGCGCAGGCTCCTTAGGGGTTTTTTTATTTGATTGGCCAAGAAAAATGAGATTTTTGCACACCTACAAAAAAAATCCGGCCTGAGGTTTGAGAGTTTCATAGAGGAGAAGAAAACAGAATTGATTCGGCATGTAGATTTTTTGTGTGCCTGCCTCTAAAAATCTTGATGAAGAGATCTCTAAAGAAAGTTTATTAAGTTCCCCTTCATTTTTTGTTGTAGCAAGAGAGGTCACACATGAACTAGGAAGGGGAGGCTGCTCTCTTGGGAATTTTTGAACAGTGGAAGACAAAAATTACGGGCTGAGAAATTTTTAGAGAAGTGCTCTTCAAAACAATGCGTCAGATCAATCAAAAAATAAATGCTTGAGTGCTCTTTTGTTTTTAGGGATTCTATTGGCCTCAACTTGGAGTTTTAATTGAAATTCGTTGGCTGTGAGGATGATCAATTGGCTTGAGGGGTTTTTTTGGCCGAACACTTCTTGGGATTTTTTTTTCACGTATCTTTTGGTTGCCGCAGGCTTGCTCTTCTTTGAGGAGTGCTTTTATATAGTCAATGCTAGGGTTTGTTGCATTAGGTTGCGGCTAGAGGAGGTAAGCATGGCTTGGTCGGCATGATGACTTAGAGAGGTTGAGAATGGATCCCTAGAATCAACGGGTTTGATTATTAATTTGGGATTTGATTGATGATAGGAGTAGGAAGTGGATAGATGCATATCTTGATAATTGATTTGGTCAAATTCCAAATTGATCTCTTCACATCTCATCTCATATTATTTCCAAGTCCAATTTGCTTTGTGTATAGCTCTTTGACCAAGTCCCTTTGTTATATGAATAACAATTCCTCCAACACTTGACTAAGTCATCTCCTTGAAGAATTACCGCTTAGCCATTCCTAAAACACACTTAACACACATGTTAAAGGCTTCAAATGTGTTTGTCATCATCAAACTAGAATCCTAGATCGTTGCTTCCAACAATCTCCCTCTTTTGATGATGACAAACAAATACAAGATTTGATATACAAGTATGCGTGTGTGAAGTGTGATGGAGGATGTATGCATCAAAGAGTAACAACTAGATGCAACATACAAGCATGAAATAATGGAAAACAAACATACAAGCACGCATGCTCTCCATATTTTGATGCTCTCCCTTAAACCAATAAACATGTTTTCCATGAGCACAAAAAACCAAATACCATACTACCAACAACACAAATCTTGCCCCAATATTTCTCCCCCTTTGTTATCATCAAAAGCGTACTAATGAAGTCAAACAAGTATCACATGCAACAATAAAGTATTATAGAAAATAGCTAGCAATTACATGTCATATTTCATAGAGTATTCAATTCAAGTTCAGTGAGAATGATAATTAAGACTTCACCACCATTGTGTACGTGTGACAATTAAACAATGAATTACAAAGAGAGATTCAATTTAGAATATCATCGAAAACCAATCTACATTTTCCAATTAACATGAATATCACTAGGATTGATTTTTTCCTACCTCATTAAAAATGAGTTCAAGTTACCAAACCCCAAAACTTAGCCTAAAAGGACTTTTAAATGTGGGGCTGGCATTGCTTGACGAGTAAAAATACACCAACGCTAAAGATTACTCATAAATCATATGTTGGATACTCGTGGGTAGTGTATTTGCCATGAATTGTATCCATTTTTCATACGGAGCAATATTTGTAAAAAAAATTTCCATTTCAATTATATTGTGCTCAATTTTTATTCATAACATTACTCATCATATACCTTTAGATAATTAAGGTATTATCAACCTACATTCACTTTCCAATAATTCTAAAAAGAATCTCCAAATGTGCAACACATTTAAAAATCGTGGAAGTGAGCAAGTAGGTGTTGAAATCAGATTATACATTTCATGAAACATGTCATGGCTACAAAATGAATTCTAACATGCGCATGTAGCTAAGACAATAATACAATGATTCCTACAAGGATATGACTTAACATTCAATAATACCACTTATAAAGATTTCATTAGAGGCATTCATTAAGCACCCTTTTTTTTCGAATTTTCAAATTTTTTTTGTTTTTCATAAGAAACTAAAGCAAACTAGAATCAAGCAAACATGCACACAAACAAGAAATAAATCAAGCATGCAAAAATACAAAACAAAAAAAACGCTATGAAAGTTTGCATTATGCTCAAAGAATAAAAGTCATACCTTCACGTCGCTATTTGACAAAGGAGCTAAAAGAATGAGACTTTCATTTCATTTCTCCTTGCCAAATCTCCATCCCACCTACATGAAAGATGGTAAGTGTGACCTTGGAATCCAACAAGGTCCGCTAGTGTTAGTCATTAAATTTTTAAGAACCCACACTTGTTTGAACTTTATGTTCGTATTCCTAAATTTACAATAATGAGAAGTGTGACCAATACTATCACAAGTAAAACACTTTGCATGCATATTTTTCACAATAGAAGGTGCATTGTGGAATTTCTTGAAAATAGGCTTTTTAACATTTTTAGTACCAAATCCAAGTCCTCTTCTATTATTGCCATAAAGTTGATTTTCAAGTATGGTATCCAATGATTGTTTACCAACTGAAAATTTTCTTAATGACAATTCTAAATTAGAAACTTTGGATTTCAATAATTTAATCTCATCCACAAGCAAAGTACATTTACTTATAAATGCTATCTTGTTTTTCTCTTCCTTCCTTTTAAAATCATCCATTTTCTTTTTAAGCTCGTTATTCAACATGTATAATTTATTATTAAGCTCTTTAATCTCACAATCATTTTCAGCTTCGTGCTTAAATAAATCTTGTTTTAACATGCTAATGTCATTTAAAAGGGAAGGGCAAGAAAGACAAGTAGTATTTTCATGGAACCTAGATTTTTCATTTTTCAACAAAGCAATAGTAGAATTACAATCAAGAAGTTTTTCTTTTAAATCATTTGTTTCATGAAACATGTCACAATTTTCTATTTGTAATTCACCATTAGACTTTTTGTAACCTTCTAACTCAGATTCTAGTTTCACAATAACATCTTGCATATCATCAAAAATACATCGTTGTCTATCAAGTTCAGCTTGCATTTCTTTGCATAAATTTATAAGATCAACTCTTTTATTAGTGCAAGAAGTTACCTCATCCATTTCTCCCATTAAGCAGATGGAGGTGAAAGCTAAATTCTCCTCCTCTTCATTTTCAGCTTCGATGTCCATGTCCCATATTATCATTTTCGCTTTTTCTTTTTCTTTAGTAACTTGAGTTGTCTCTTGTTTGCAATGCTTCATATAATGGCCTCTCATGTTGCATTTAAAACATATGACATGGTCAGTAGCAGTCTACTCAGAAGAATTTTTAGCAGAATTAAAAGTAATGGAACGATTAAACCTGCTTTTCATTTCTTCTCTTCCTTGAGGAGTTCTGATGAATTTCTTGACATTTCTGACCATCAGCACCATCTCCTCATCATGTCAACTTCACTAGCTTTCAGAGCTAGTGGCTTTGAAGCTTTTTTCCTTCTCCTCAGGATTCTCTCTAGCTTCAACGTTCTGCAACTCAAGCTCGTGTGACATTAAATTACCTATCAAGTCCTCCACCCTCATCTGAGACAGATCTTTCGCTTCTTGGATGGCGGTGACTTTAGGCTTGAATGAGCTTGGTAGCGCCCTTAAGATCTTCCTTACCTGTTCAAGGCTAGAATATGGCTTACCGAGGGAGCTGGATTTATATACGATGTCCGTGAGTCTCGCGAACATCTCCTTGACGGACTCAGATGGCCGCATGCGGAAACTCTCGTATTATGTACTCAGCAGCGCACGTCTGGATTCCTTCACTTGTGACGTTCCTTCATGCGTCACCTCCAGCGTATGACATAGTTCTTGCGTAGTTAGACAATGTGAGATACGATTAAATTCAGATTTATCTAATGAACAAATGAGCGCATTCATGGCTTTATTATTCAAGAAAAATCGTTTTTTATCATTGGCATCCCATTTATCTTCAGGTTTCAACATTTCAATATCGTGGATTTTAATCATGGGAGGACTATAGACTTTTTCAACAATATTACATATATTATAATCAACAGCAACTAAGTAGATTTTCATTCTAGTTTTCCAATAAGCATAATCTACTCCATTAAATCTTGGGATTCGTGGTATGGACAAACCTTCAGCAAAAGAATAATCACTAGAGTCAAACATGGTCAATTCTAGGCTAGATCATATAACCTGCTCTGGTACCACTTGTTGAATCTGGATCTAAGCCTAGAGGGGGGGATGAATAGGCTTATAAAAATTCTCGTGCAACCCACGAGGAATAACACGCAGTTATAAACATAGGCAGGGTAAATAATAAACAATCACAGATGCACAGCAGATTTACCCTGGTTTGGTCGCACCCACAACCTACGTCCAGCCCTGAAAGCAAATACTATATTAGAAATGTTACTTGGTACAACCTGTAGCTAGAGCATCCACTCTACACTCACATGGCTCTCAGTACATGTACTCACCAAAGTGCTCAACAAGACTAATTCTAGTATATGCTCTCACTTGACTAGTCCCAACTAGTCAAGTCCATCTTATCTAGCACCCACCAGACAAGACCTTAAAAGTATCACAAATACGGTAAAGTTTCCCCTACGAAGATCCAACACAATACTACACAATATAATAAACAAGAGAGTTTAGAATGCTCAGATCGTGTAGCGATTGATGGAAATTGAATTCCAACCCCAATTGGTTTTGATGATGAGCACACCAAATGGAGTTAGTGTACTAACTACACTACAATTAAAGTGTGCAGCTTTATACATACTCCGAAGAAGTACAATTTACACTCACTTAGCAAAGACAAGGACAAACGTTGCTAGCTCGATGATGAAGCTCAAGCTCAAATGGAATAGAAGCTCACGAGAAGCTCGAATCTACATCATCATCTGATCAAGCTTCTGAAGATGTGTCCTGAGTCTACAGTGTGTGACTTGCGTCCTTCTTAGGGTTATGTTAAAGCCAAAAGTATAGATAACACACACACAAATGATTTCGAAGTTAAATATTTTAAATACATTTAAAATCATTTTCAAAACTGTTGAGAGCTTTTTCTAGCCAATTAACATCTTGGTAGTTAATCTCCATTACACCCTGGAGCTAACTACATGTCTTACTAGCCAAGTTTCAGAAGAAACTCCTCTGGGAGTCAACTACCAATAAGTGGGAGTCGACTACCAATAAGTGGGAGTCGACTACAAGCTGAGAAGTGTTTTCTCCTGAAAACACTCTGGGAGTCGACTACCACTCCTAGGGAGTCGACTTCCAGCTGTCGAAATTCAACGTTTGACTTGACTTTTGTTATCTCTCTAACTTATTGCTCCCATGATTCTCGGGGCAAAAGTTAAACGAATTTGAATTTCAAATCCTCCCATTTTACCTATAAATAGAGGATTATTTTGTGAGATCAAAAGACACAATACTTGAAATCAAAAATTCTCTCTTATGCAAAATTCTACAGGATCTCTAATTTCTCAGCTCTCATTTCTCTTAGCCAACTCTGTTTTTATATTCTTGATCTCGTTTCTTTAAGATATTATTTTCTGAGATAAATTTTTATTTTGGCTATTGTTTTTCAAAAATCCATGTTCTATATTCTCTTATTTTATCTAAAATAATTTTTTGAAAATATTGATTTAGATCACAAAGACTTAATTCATATCTTTATGTGATCTAAATTCATATTCTATTAAGCCGCGAATACACATTGTAATTTATGATGTTGAGTATTGGACTCTCCACCTTGATTTTGATGATGATCAAACACAAATCATTGTGACTAACTCTTGTGATTGCAGTTAGCTAAAAAGTCACCAATTAGATTCAAGAAGATCAAAAGTGACTACACGTGTTAATTCAAGTGGAGAACTTGGTAGATCAACAAAAGTGAAGCATTGGCTTGAAGAACTCAAAGACTACCTCAAACATCAAGCCAATGGCATCAACAAATGAATGCAGATTCAATCCAAAGAGAAGATGGGAATGGATGAGTCAAATGCTTCGAAGACTATGACATTCAAGTCATTCAACTAAAAGACTCAAGACCATGAAGATTTATGGAGATCGTCGCCAAAGTACTTTTGTTCATCTCAAGCGACGTCACAAGACTTCCTCAGAATGCGTGATCGTTGTGCCTGGAGCTTCGTTGAAGCTCAAGGAGTTATTCATGAAGTCTAGGGATTCGGATTCTCTATGTTGAAGCTTCGAAGACGGTTTGTCGTGTTTACTTTTATGTCTTCTAGCTTCGATTTAGTAGAATGTTAAGCCTTGAGTAGTACTTGCCTAGAAATCTTCATAACTTTCATATCGTATCTCTAGGATTGCCTTAGAAGCCATTAGAAACCTTCCCGAAGCTTATCGCCTCATTTCTCGGCTTCTTATGCATCTTAGTTGGTTCAAGTAGAAGAACCAACCGACTAGATGACGATCTAATCGGTTGGAAATCCTTCTTGAACCGACTAGATATCCTAGCTCAACTCAGCCCATTCACTGTTGGTCAATTAGTCGGTCCAAGAAGGTTCACCGACAGACTAGATGACGATTTAGTCGGTTGGAAATCCTTCTCAGACCGACTAGTTATCCTAATCAATTCACGACCATTTGTTGACCAATTAGTCGGTCCAAGAAGGTTCACCGACCGACTAAATAATGATCTAGTCGGTTGGTGTCTCTTCTCATACCGACTAGTTTTCCTTGTTAATTCAGCCTTTGCACTGTTGACCAGTTAGTTGGTTCAAGAAGGATGGTTAATGCATTAAATGACAATCTAGTCGGTTGATGATCCTTCTTAGACCGACTAGTTTCAAATCTAGTCGGTCCAAGAAGGTTCACTGACCGACTAGTTGTCAATCTAGTCGGTTGATGATCCTTCTTAGACCGCTTAAGCAACTTCAGAAATAGATCCGTTGGGCATTTAATGCCACGATTTTTGTGACCGTTTTCTCTCTTCTCTATATAAGTTTGAGTGCTTCAAACCAGTATTTCAAGGCTGAAATTAGAGATATTTTCACATCTTTGAAGAGAGCCATTCAACTCCTATTCCAAGCTCTCTCATCTCACAAGAATCTCTCCCTTACTCTTTGAGCTCAATTCCTCAAGAGAGATTCTCATTCCTTGTGAGCTTCTCAAGCTAATAGCTTGAATCCAAGTCACCATCTACTCCCTAGCCAGCTATTGCTGCTCATCTTGGTGGAGCTAGGGTTTGGTAATCTCATCTTCCTCAAAATCCATTCTTGCCCTATATTGGTAAGTATTTCTCAAGGCATAGGATTTTGTGGTAAGAAGTTTTATATTTCATTATTTATACTTCATATTTGTTGTATACTCACGGTGGTGAGAGGATTGGCTTGATCCCAAGTTGTGGGAGTCAAGATTTCGTTTTACTCTCGGTTTGTGAGAGTGTGCTTAGTCCAAGGTTGTGGGATTAAGGACTTTGTGTGTTCCCGGGTTTTGGGATACACGGACATCGATTGTAGGTCGATTGCACTTGTTGGAGGTTTTCCACAAGTTGGCTAAAGGAAATCTCTAGCGGTTTGCTAGAGTATCCGGAGGGGATCCGGGTGTTGCTGGAGTAGGGCACCGGTAACAAGTCGGGGAGACTTGGGTGGCACCAAACCAGGGTAGATTGCTTGTTTGCATTGCTTTATTCATTGCGTTGTTGTTCACTTATTGTATTCCGCATTTGTTGGTTAAGTAGGGTTTTATTTGCCGTAAATTCCTTATAATTCTATAAAACACTATTCACCCCCCTCTAGTGTTTGTTCCTCATAGCACAGGGTCACTACAATTGGTATCAGAGCGAGGTTATAGCTATGGCAACCAACAACAACAACACACGATGCCCTCTTCCACCATATCTCCTCGGGCCCAATTATCAAAGTTGGTGTGTAAAGATGAAGGCCTATATTCAATCCATCGATAAGGATTATTGGAAACTTGTGGAGAAGCCCCTTCGTGCACCTACCACTCCCAAACATGAATGGACAAATAAGCAAAAAGAATTAGCGGAGAAACATCAAGAGGTAATGGATATATTGCTTGATTATTTAACTTATGACATTCTTATGCATGTGTCCAAGGCAACAACGGCATATCAAATATGGCACGTGCTAGCGGAGTAAGAAGAATCCACCTCGGAGTGTTCTTCCTCCAATGATGAAAGGGATTCATTCATGGGCTTGATGGCACGAGAGGACGACTCTAGTGACGAATCAAGCGATTCAAGTGAAAGCGATAGCGACGATGAAGAGGTAGCAACGAATGATCTTAAAATTGAACTTAAGAAATTATTTGATAAATATCAAAAGCTTATGCATAAATATTGTGATGCTAAGAATAAGATTGCTAGTCTCTCTAACACATCTTCATGTAGCACCTCTAACAATGACACCATTGTTGAGACACTCGCTATTGAGAAAGCAAGTTTGCTTACTCAAAATGGCATGTTGAGAAATGAGGTGGAGTCCCTCAAATCTCAACTTGATCGTGTTTCCATTGTGGATAGTAACGATCTTGAGATTGAAAATCTTCAATCTCAAAACACTTGTTTGGGCATTGAGAATGAGAATCTCAAATCCCAAGTGCACGAGCTCACCACACATGCATCCATCTTGAATGCACGCACCTCCTATAGTGAAGAAACTATAGATTTAGTGAGGCCATCCTCTGGTGCATCCACGAGTGGTGTCTATAACAACTTGGGTAGTTCTACTACTAATGAAACCACCACTCCTATTCCTCCCTCCTTTGGAAAGAAACCCACTTTGGGTAGACATCAAAGGAAGGGACATGCTTTCATGTACACCAATACACGTAGGAATGCATCCACTCCTCACATTTCTACTAATGATGGTTTTTATGTTCCACACCCACGAGCACGTGCAAAAACTCATTTGAGACACTCTCATGCACGTACTCATGCTCATGCACCTTCACATGCTTATGATCACACATCACATTCACATGTGCATGCTTATTCTCATGATCATCCTCATGCATACACACCTCATATCCATCCACGTATGTATGCAACACCACACCATGGATCATATGCCCATCATCATGCTTTTGCACAACATAATGTTCCTCATGCTCTTGCTATATCTCATGCTCCTAGGCCACATGCACCACATAGAAATCAACCTTTTGTGCATGCAACCACTAGGAAGAGGATTCCCAAATCATACACTATTTGGGGTCCTAAGAACACTAGCACTCATGCTAAGGCTATGTATGTGCAATCTTATATTCATAATATTATTTTGAATGATGATTATGTTGGGAAATCACGGTCCTCTTGGACTTGGTTTCCGAAGGGTTAGTTTCCGTTGACCCTTCATTTTCTTGGTACCTTTAGTTTATTTTCATTTTATGGGTACCAAGGCATTTGTGCTTAGAATTGGTTTATTCTTTTGTTTGGATTTTGGTCTTAGATGCTCATGTTTGTTAGAAACTTAAATTCATATTGAATTTGATTTCTATTGCATGTTTATTAGTAAATCATTGTGTTTGTGATTTTCATGTCTAAAATATTTAATATTTTCATACAACACATGTGTTGGCTCATATTCATGTTTGATTATATGCAACATAAACATTGTGTATGATTACATTAGGATATGTGTTACAATTATTTGAATTTAGTATTTTAAATTTGTTGCCTAACCCATAGGATCCAAAAAGGTTTTTGGATACCATAATTATGTTTTCTAGGTTCAATCCACATTGGGATACCAACCCTACCAACTTTTTGATTTGCAAAGATTTTCATTCAAATGGAGTTGATGGTGCTTAAGTGATGCACCAAAGTAAGGGGGAGCTTAATGTTGTAAGTATATTCTTACATTTGGTTTCAATGTGTGTTGGATGCATGTAGATGTCACTTTGTGTTTGAGACTATCTCATGCATATTCTATGTTTGCATATTGTGTGCCTCGTATGTCATTCATGTCTATGTGTTTCAAGTGTGTCAAATTCTTGACCAATGTGCATTGTGTATTCATAATCCTTACTCATATGTTTATTCGAGGATTATTTATAACATGTGGCTTAAATATTTTCATGTTAGAACTAATGCTCGTTTGCATGTTTCACACACGGGACACGCTTATATTTATGTTCCACTTCACAAGCGTGCATCCCAACTTCATACTGATGCCACCTCCTCTTCTTAAGAATCCCAAATCGCTATCTTTTGGATTTCTAAGATTGTTTCTAGGCACGATATGAACACACATATAGAATCGTATATTAGGAATGACATATTCTCATGTGACTATATATGAAAATCAAACTCTAATCTATATTTGATTTTCACCTTGCTTACTCACTCATATTGCACTTCATGCTTGGGTACCATGCTTGTATGATTACTTTTTGTACACGTATATATATGTGAGTTCGTCCCTTACTCCCAAGTTTGCATTGTTGTATGATTTTGTGGGAGTATGACTTGTTTTGATTGCTATCATGTTATGTTCATCTATATGTCATTGCATTTCATTCATATTATGTTGTGCATATAGATTAGTTGATTTCTCTAACCCTTGGTGATATATTATCAATTTGCACCTTCCTATCTTGTTGATAAGCCAAAGGAAAGAGAAATTTGGTTATGAAAATTAATACTTTATGTTTTTCATGCACACTCTTTATGGTATTACTTTTCATGTCTTCCTTCAATATGTGTTGTGCCGTGAATGTTTATTTTGTGCACATATACATATTGAACGAGGAATCTTTCTTGCACACACTATTGTATTAGATGTGTGTATTCAAAATAATGTATTGTGATTAATTCATATGCATAGGAATTATTAATCTAGGTGCTTCCAATTTCTAATGATTGAGAATTGTTAGTTCCTTATATGTATGATTTTCGTGATTATTATAACTCCTATTAATGCATGTCATGCATTTCTATTGATGAGTGTTATTTACAATTGGTAAATGTTTGGTTATTGGACTACTTGATTTTGTTCATTAACCTATTAGATCCAAAAAAATTTTGGATACCACAAATTGTTGAATTGACATATTGTTGTGCAAGATGCCTACCCTACACATTCCTTGGTTTACAAATGACGGATCAATTCAAAGGAAAGGATGGTGCATATGAGATGCACACATATAGGAAGAGCTAAATGG
Source organism: Scilla litardierei (assembly GCA_030789695.1). NCBI lineage: Eukaryota > Viridiplantae > Streptophyta > Magnoliopsida > Asparagales > Asparagaceae > Scilla > Scilla litardierei. The sequence goes on along the minus strand of CM061131.1, from coordinate 85,271,757 downwards.
TTGTAAGTATGTGTTTTGCACAATTGGTATTTTAATATATTGGTTTTGACTACCATGTTTTCAATTGGTAGTTTAATATATTCGATTTGTGTAATATAGCATACTTCTTCATTAGCTCATTCTTGTCACACCCTCATGAAGATTGTGTGTTTATGTGACTACCTTGTTAATGAATTGGTTAGTTGTTTATTGATATTCATATCTTTGGAACACGTTGTCATTACACATCGCATTCCTCACATGCATGCTTCTTTGTGAAGATTGTTAAATATTATGGATATGATAACTGATGTGTATGACATGCTTGTTTGTTTATTAGATTATTTTAAGTATGTTGATCTTAAGATTCATTGCTACTTTGATACTACAACTTGTACCTAATTCTCATTGATGACTATATTCATGGATTATTTAGACTATATCATGATTTGTCATACCATTCTAGTAGAATCTTTCATTTCTTTATGGCATGCTATACTTCATCACGTTATACATAATTCATGCCATGTATAAGATTAATGATTTAGGATCTTTATGTGTATTTGTTTAGTGTATCACCACACATCTCATACTTTTCTCATAGTTTGTATGATTATCTTTATGAGACGTATTGATATGATTTGGGGTGATCAATATATGTTACTTGTCATTTTAATTACTTCATGACTGATGTTTAGCTATAATTTTATTCAAGAGATCTTTCATGTCTATAGCTAAATATCTCATGTCTGATATTTTCACAAGTGACATAACACTCATGCATATTGGTTAGTGATCTTCATGCTATATTTTTCGCATTGATTATCTCTCATCTCAAGCTCATGTTTTTTATGATATGTTAGAGATAAGTTTTGCTATACAAGATCATATAAGTTGTGTATGATGATATGTATATTCTGTTATAGATATTCTTCCATGAATATATCTTGATGCACTATGACTTCTTTGATGCTACCTTCGACTATATTGTGCTTACTCAAGTTTTTATTCTATTCGCACATTTGGTATGCATGCTTGCGATGTTCATGATAACTTTATTCGTAGACTATCTTCATGCTTTTGCTCAAAAGATGTTTTGTCACATTATGCTTCATGTTGAATTCTTTGTGATATTTGAGCTAGGATGAGATCTTGTCTTTATTATGTTCACTTGGTTTCCTTCTCAAGTGAGATCGTGATCTTGACATTATTTGTCTGCTTTGCATACTTTGTTAGACTACATTTGGTATCATCTCTACATATCATATCTACATTTGGTATCATATTTACAATTGTTAGACTATTGATATTGGATATCATCTTTTCATGATCTTGCTTGATGCTAGTTTTGAGCTTATGATATAGTGCTTATCTTCTTTATGCTCATGGATTTCAATGCTTTTCATTGACTCTTTATGTGAGTATCTATTCTGGAATGCATGCTTGTACTATGGTTCTTTTGAACATTGTTTCAATTAGTATACTAGTGTGCTAGAATTGTTTATGCCTTACGTTTTATGATGTTTCTATCTCTATTTGGCATAACACCTTTGCATGATATAGATATTTGTGTATGCCCACATCACACACTTCACTTAAATTTTGGCTGGAGATACTTTTGGAGATGATTTGGTATGACTACAATTTGTATTTCATGCCATTTTACTTAATTTGTGTTATTATTTAATAACATGACTGTGTACACATGGTTATAAATGATATTTCCACAATTGGTATCTGATATTTACTTCGTCGCTCGACGATTATATTGATTTGATAGCTTTGTTTGTATGAAAACATAGAATTGTTTTCCATGCACTCAATTTGCTAAAATATTGATCTATGTCAATATGATGATTTTGATTCCACCATGATGTATTTAATCATGTTCATGTCATTTGGCATGCTCATTGCTCAAGGACAGTCTATCACATTATGCTTAATGTTATAAATTTTGTGATAATTGAGTTTGTTTGGGTATTTGACACTATTTGATCACTTGTTTTTCTTTCACAAGTGATGTCATGATTTTTGCAATTGTCACTTTTCTAACACTGCTCACACTACTCTTTACAATTAGTATCTATTGTAATCTTTTATCACATATGCTTTTTGCTTATCTTTTTGTGATAATTGAGGGTGGTTGAGTTGTTGGATATGTACTCTTACATTTGATATCTTTATTTTGATATCTAGTTTTCAATTGGTAACTTTACATTAGAGAACTTTACAATTGATATATCTACATTAGATATACCCCCATCTCTACAATTGATATCACTTTTCTAACATATGCTTTATGTTTTCCACTCTATTGTTGCACTTGCTGTTTCTATACCCCCATATCTTTTTGTTTATGACAAAGGGGGAGAGAAATAAACAAGATGTGCTTATTAAATGTTGAGTGTTAAACAATAACTTGAATCATATAGACTTTATGTATGATCATTCATGTATATGATTCAGGGGGAGCATTGGTGATTACCTTGGTTAATATTGATTACATTATATATATGTTGGTAATCATGCTCATGTTTATGATGTGTATCACCTATATGATTTGAGTTGTGTATGCATATTATTTCTGGTCATTCATGCGATATATACACAACCTCATGTGATACATACACTATTAACTGCTGAATGATGCTATTGATTATTGATATTAACTTGATTGGCATCATTGCAGTGGGAGTAAGTATATTTAATGCACAATTATTTGTTTTGTTTATATTTGGTTTGTCATCATCAAAATGGGGGAGAATGTTGAGTATTGGACTCTCCACCTTGATTTTGATGATGATCAAACACAAATCATTGTGACTAACTCTTGTGATTGTAGTTAGCTAAAAAGTCACCAATTAGATTCAAGAAGATCAAAAGTGACTACACGTGTTGATTCAAGTGGAGAACTTGGTAGATCAACAAAAGTGAAGCATTGGCTTGAAGAACTCAAAGACTACCTCAAACATCAAGCCAATGGCATCAACAAACGAATGGAGATTCAATCCAAAGAGAAGATGGGAATGGATGAGTCAAAAGCTTCGAAGACTATGACATTCAAGTCAATCAACTAAAAGACTCAAGACCATGAAGATTTATGGAGATCGTCGCCAAAGTACTTTTGTTCATCTCAAGCAACGTCACAAGACTTCCTCAGAACGCGTGATCGTTGTGCCTGGAGCTTCGTTGAAGCTCAAGGAGTTATTCATGAAGTCTAGGGATTCGGATTCCCCATGTTGAAGCTTCGAAGACGGTTTGTCGTGTTTACTTTTATGTCTTCTAGCTTCGGTTTAGTAGAATGTTAAGCCTTGAGTAGTACTTGCTTAGAAATCTTCATAACTTTCATATCGTATCTCTAGGATTGCCTTAGAAGCCATTAGAAACCTTCCCGAAGCTTATCGCCTCATTTCTCGGCTTCTTATGCATCTTAGTTGGTTCAAGTAGAAGAACCAACTGACTAGATGACGATCTAATCGGTTGGAAATCCTTCTTGAACCGACTAGATATCCTAGCTCAACTCAGCCCATTCACTGTTGGTCAATTAGTCGGTCCAAGAAGGTTCACCGACAGACTAGATGACGATTTAGTCGGTTGGAAATCCTTCTCAGACCGACTAGTTATCCTAATCAATTCACGACCATTTGTTGACCAATTAGTCGGTCCAAGAAGGTTCACCGACCGACTAAATAATGATCTAGTCGGTTGGTGTCTCTTCTCATACCGACTAGTTTTCCTTGTTAATTCAGCCTTTGCACTGTTGACCAGTTAGTTGGTTCAAGAAGGATGGTTAATGCATTAAATGACAATCTAGTCGGTTGATGATCCTTCTTAGACCGACTAGTTTCAAATCTAGTCGGTCCAAGAAGGTTCACTGACCGACTAGTTGTCAATCTAGTCGGTTGATGATCCTTCTTAGACCGATTAAGCAGCTTCAGAAATAGATCCGTTGGGCATTTAATGCCACGATTTTTGTGACCGTTTTCTCTCTTCTCTATATAAGTTTGAGTGCTTCAAACCAGTATTTCAAGGCTGAAATTAGAGATATTTTCACATCTTTGAAGAGAGCCATTCAACTCATATTCCAAGCTCTCTCATCTCACAAGAATCTCTCCCTTACTCTTTGAGCTCAATTCCTCAAGAGAGATTCTCATTCCTTGTGAGCTTCTCAAGCTAATAGCTTGAATCCAAGTCACCATCTACTCCCTAGCCAGCTATTGCTGCTCATCTTGGTGGAGCTAGGGTTTGGTGATCTCATCTTCCTCAAAATCCATTCTTGCCCTATATTGGTAAGTATTTCTCAAGGCATAGGATTTTGTGGTAAGAAGTTTTATATTTCATTATTTATACTTCATATTTGTTGTATACTCACGGTGGTGAGAGGATTGGCTTGATCCCAAGTTGTGGGAGTCAAGATTTCGTTTTACTCTCGGTTTGTGAGAGTGTGCTTAGTCCAAGGTTGTGGGATTAAGGACTTTGTGTGTTCCCGGGTTTTGGGATACACGGACATCGATTGTAGGTCGATTGCACTTGTTGGAGGTTGTCCACAAGTTGGCTAAAGGAAATCTCTAGCGGTTTGCTAGAGTATCCGGAGGGGATCCGGGTGTTGCTGGAGTAGGGCACCGGTAACAAGTCGGGGAGACTTGGGTGGCACCGAACCAGGGTAGATTGCTTGTTTGCATTGCTTTATTCATTGCGTTGTTGTTCACTTATTGTATTCCGCATTTGTTGGTTAAGTAGGGTTTTATTTGGCGTAAATTCCTTATAATTCTATAAAATACTATTCACCCCCCCTCTAGTGTTTGTTCCTCATAGCACAGGGTCACTACATATGACTCTTGGCTATAGAATTTGGGTGTAAATCCAAACTCCACCAAATATTGTAGTGAGTTGGATATTGATTTTCATTTTGTGTTTGCCCTTTGTTGTAAGGGTGTTGGAAACCCTAAACTAGTCTAGGTGTTGAGATATTGCAGTGTTGCAATCGGAAATCCTGGTCAAGGCTAGGTGTGTGAGAAAATCCTAAAGAGCGGAGTTAGGTGCTCGTACTTACCAAGGCAGATAATGGAATCCTCGTACCAGATTGGTTGGGGACTGGACGTACCCAAGGTTGTGGGGAACCAGGATAAAAATCCTTGTGTTTACGTTTGCATTCTCTGTTATTGTTTATATCTATTTGTTTATCTTGATTCATTGAGTATTATATTTTCTTGTAACTCATTCATAATACATTGCAAGATCAGTTTTTTTGTATCTGCTGTATAAAAGATTCTTTCTTATATTTCTGTGTAATCTTTTATATCTTCATTAAGTATCCCTTTAACTGAGCGTGCATAATATCCCTCTAGGAGTCGACTATTGTTCTTAGAGAGTCAATTACCAGAAGAGTTTTATCTCTGATCTGTTTTTAAGATAACTTAAGTTGATTAAGAACCAAGCGTAGATCACTCTACTTGGTTTCTTAGGCAATATTAGAAGGCTTTGAATTGTGCTAACCAATTAGAAATAAAAAGTTTATTTTTATACAACACTATTCAATCTCCCTTCTAGTGTTGTTTGCCATCCACAGGATCCAACACTTGGTATCAGAGCGAGGCTATAAAGGTGATGGCATCAACATCATTTCACTCTGAAGGACTCAAGACCATGAGACCACCTCTGTTCAATGGAACGAACTACGCTAGCTGGAAGATCCGATTGAAGACTCACTTGGAGTCACTAGACATCGAAGCATGGACCGTCACTAAAGTTCCATACCTCTCACCTACCGAAGTTGAATTTGGAAAATGGTCAGCCAACGACAAGAAGAGAGCAAATCTCAATGCAAAGGCAATGAATGCACAAAAAGTAACAGGTAATGAGTTTAATCGTGTTTCTCAATGCGAGACCGCATATCAAATATGGCACTCTTCAGGTAAGTCATGAGGGAACCGAGAAGGTAAAGAAATCTCGTATAAATGTTTTACATTCCAAGTTTGAATCTTTCAAAATAGAAGAAGGAGAGAGTATCACAGATGTGAATACTCGATTTTCTAACATCACTAATGAGCATGCAGGTTTGGGCAAGAAACTGTCTGAATATGATCAGGTGATGAAAATACTGAGATCTCTCCGACCCGAATGGAAGGGAAAGACAACGGCCATTTGAGAAGCTCATAACGTAAAGGATCTTACCATCGAAGAACTAATGGAAAATCTCATGGCATATGAGATTGAACTTGAAGAAGATAAGAAGATCGAAGAAAAACCAAAGAAGAAGAATCTTGCTTTTAAAGCTCAAGAAGAAGATTCCGACTACACGGACAATTAAGACCATATTGCCTTCATCTCAAAGAACTTTAAAGAGTTCATCACACGTAAGTATGGTAAACGCTCTTTTAGACCTACTAACGATATTATCTGTTTTGGTTGCAATAAACCAGGGCATGTCAAAAGAGACTGTCCCTTGGAAAGAAACAACCATGATTCCAAAGAACGTGGAAAGAACCGAGAAAGCCACGAGAGAAGAAACAATGGAAGAAACAGGTTTCGACGACCAAAGAAGGAAGCATACGCAGCCTTCGACCAGAGCGACGTTTCTTCATCTGATGAATCCTCAGAAGACGACAATGACGGAAGAAGAGAGACAGCACATATGTGTTTTATGGCTTCCACATCGTCTAAGGTAAGCACCATGCATGATTCATCTAATGATAGTGATTCATCATCAAGTGATGATGAAGACATGGACTATAGGGGAGCATATAAGGAGCTATGCAAAATGCATGAAAAGCTCATAAAAGAACATAGAAGAACACTTAAGGATATTAAAAAGGATGTTAAGGAAAAAGAAGAAATTATTAAGGAGAATAGCTTTCTTAAAGAAAAGAATAATTCTTTGCAAATAGACATTCTTTCCGTAAATGAAAAGGTTGAAAATTTGAATAATCTTCTTGTATCTGTCAAAGACAAATACGACGCTACGATGAAAATTATTGAAAATTTCAACAAAGGAAAAGGGAAGCTAGATAGTTTAATAGATAATCAAAAAGACTAATCTAGCCAAACCGGACTCGGATATGATTCAAATCATACCAAGAAATGGGTTAAGCATACTAGGATGCATCATTCTAACAATAATTTTTTGAAAATCTGGATACCAAAGAACTTGTCCAACCAATGGAAGAAAAGGTACGCGATAAACTTTGTTCAGCAAGTTCATTTAAACAAAAATTATAAATATATCTTTCATGGAGGAACTAAACCATATTGGGTTTGGCTTCCTAAAGACTAACCATCTGGGCTCAAAAGCAAATAGTACCATAAACGCTTATCTTTTAAGGTGCTCTAAAAGAAACGAAGAGGAGAAACACGAACATCGTTAAAAAGTTTTTTTTGCGACAAAATCGCTTCGTAAAACTAAATGATTGATATGTTTAAATAATTAAATGAATTATAAAATCTTTTAAGATCTTTTATATATGATTATAAATGTTTGTTTTATATTTACAAATCATTTTTTTAGAAACGCACATAGCTTTGGACCAAAACTCCTCGGGACGAGAAAACAACTCAGCCTAGCAGGGAGTCGACTAAATGTTGAATATTGGACTCCCCGGATTTGGTTTTGGATGATGAGAAAACATAAATACTTCATGAACTAACAATTTGTGAGCGCAGTATTGGAGATCGTCGCCAATTTCACGAGAATATTCAAAGCGACATCTCAACACTTCCAAAAGCTCGTATTCAAGCCTAAAGCTTCGTTGAAGCTCTTGCGACGCTTTGGAAGTAATGAAGATTCAATCGAAGCTCTCAAAGACCGTTTATTAAGGTTTTATTTATAGTCTTTTAGTTTCGATTGATAGAATGTTAAGCCTTGAGTATATCTTACGTTTCTATCTTCATTACGCTCATTTCGTAGCTCTAGGATTCTTGCACAAGTTCACTCTAACTTCCTCGAAGCGTCGCACTTCGATTCGGACTTTGTTGTGCATGTTAGTTGGTACAAGAACAAATACTGACCGACTAGATGGTGATCTAGTCGGTCGGCCACTGTTCTTGGACCGACTAGTTTCTGTCAGTTAATTCTTAGCTCTTTACTGTTTACAGTTAGTCGGTCTACGTTGACTCACCGACCGACTAGTTTGTGAACTAGTCGGTCAGTGATGCTTCTTTGACCGACTAGTTGTGACTTACTGTTCATGCTAAATTTCTCCTAAGCTATTGTTTATCGTTAGTCGGTCTAAGAACGTTTGGTGACCGACTAGTTGACAATCTAGTCGGTCAACTTTTGTTCTTGGACCGACTAAGTCAATGTGTATTCAGACTATTTCACTTTGCCTCTTAGTCGGTCTACGTTCACTGACTGACCGACTAGTTGTGAAACTAGTCGGTCAGAATGTCTTCTTGGACCGACTAGTTATCTAGGTCTGAAATCTTCATCTGTTCACGGTTCACCTCTTAGTCGGTTCATGTTGTTTCACCGACCGACTAGTTGATGAACTAGTCGGTCAGTGGTTGTTCTTTGACCGACTAGTCTGCTTCAGATTTAGATCCGTTGGAGTTTTGAAAGCGACGTTTCTCTCTCTCTTTTCTCTTGATCCTTTAAATACCTGAAGGGGTTATTTCATAGGATCCAAGGCTGCTATTTCAGAGCTCTATTGATTCAAAGAGAAGTTCTTTCAACTCTCATCTTCAAGCTCTCCCATTATCAAGAATCTCTCCCTCACTCTCATTCCTCTAGAGAGATTCATTGGTTGTGAGCCTTCCAAGCCAAGGGCTTGATTCTAGGTCATCCATCTCATCCCTAGGCTTCCATTGCTGGTCATCTTCTTGAAGCTAGGGTTTGGTGACTCTTCCTCCATCAAAATCCTCTTTGCCCTAATTTGGTAAGAAATCTCAAGGCATAGGTATTTTGTTGGTAAGCATTTCATTTCAGTTATATTTGAATTGTATACTCTCGGTTGTGAGAGGTTTTGCGTGATCCCGGGCTGTGGGAGTCACGGTCACCGATTGTAGGTCGATTGCGCTTGTGAGGTTTTCGCAAGTGTTCATATTGGAAATCTTGAGTTAGGGTTTCTAACTCAAGTATCCGGAAGGGATCCGGGTGGTTGGGACGTAGGATCACCGGGAACAAGTCGGGGAGACTTGGGTGGATCCGAACCCATTAAACCATTGTGTTTGCGTTTGCATTAATTCTTGATTGTAGTTATTCCGCAACGTTGTTTGTTAATTGCACGATAATTAGGAATAACTCTCCTTATTATTTAAAAGTACTATTCACCCCCCCTCTAGTACATGTGCAGTAGCTTCCCAGGGCACTACAATTGGTATCAGAGCCAGAGTTCAAAGCTACAAGGTCAAAGCTACTTAGTCTGATACCAAACTACAATTGGTATCAGAGCCAAGTTCAAAGCTACTCATAGCCTAAGTTCAAAGCTATGACGAACAACGACTACAACGTCTTCAGGAACCGCGATGGAGCTTCTTCAGTTATGGAAGGACTATCCTCAGTCAGGCCTCCACACTTCAACGGTACCAACTATGGGTACTGGAAATGCCGGATGCAAATTTTCCTCCGGAGCGCTTCACTATGGAGAGCCACCATGACGGAGTATGTCGAGCCTTCCGAAGAAGATTTCGCGAAGTGGACTCCCGCGGAGGTCGCCGCGGAAGTAGCCAATGCCAAGGCAATGAATGCCTTGAATTGTGCGTTGGAGCCCGAGGACTTCAACAAGATATGCACATGTAAGAGTGCATATCAAATATGGAACCAACTCCTCATATTGCACGAAGGATCGAGTACGGTAAAAGATTCTAAACTCGTCGTTGCTAATAAAGAATTTGAGGTGTTTCATATGGAGCAGGGCGAAACAATGAAGGAATATTACGCTCGCTTCGTGGATATATCAAACGACTTGGAAGCTCTTGGGAAGGTCTATACCCAAAAGGAGAAAGTCGCGAAGATTATCGACGGTCTTCCATCACATTGGGAAAAGCGTACCTACGCCATCGAGGAAGGTAACGACATGAATAAATATACCGTCACACAACTAATGGGTACATTGTTGGCTTACGAGGTACGCAAGGATAGTAAGATCCGAATGAAGGAAAAGATGAAAGCGTACTTGAAGCAAGATGAGCCAAAGAAAAAGACGATTGCCTTCAAGGCCGCTCCATCTACCGATGATGAAGAATCGGAAGATGATTTGGACATGGAATCCATTGCCCGTATGGCAAGGAAGTTCGATCGATTCCTCCGAGAAGGTATATCTTTGAATAAATCTAAAGTTAGTTCGACTAATGCTTCTACTCTCGTGTGTTATAAATGCAACAAGCCAGGACACATCAAACCGGATTGTCCTCTCTACAAACACAAGGAGAAAGGGAAAGCATCGAAGTACGACAAGTCGAGAAAGTACAAGAAAGGACTTGTTGGCACATTCACCGACTCCGAAGAGGATTCCTCAAGTGGAGAGTCGGATGATGGAAGAGTGGAGAAAGCAAAACTTTGCTTCATGGCTAATGAGGCAAAAGTTCGAAAGTCCTCATTCGATGATAGCGAGGATGAAAGCGAGGATGGTAGCGATGAGGAAAGCGGAGAACCTACTATTGATGAAATGAGGTTAGCAAACCAAGAAATTTGGTCTAAATTTACTAAATTAGTAGATAGATATAATAAGACCAAAGATGAACTTGTTAGCCTCCAAACCTCTCCTAAGTCTACCATCACCAACAATGACACCATTGTTGAGACTCTCGCCAATGAGAAAGCAAGTTTGCTTACTCATAATGGCTTGTTGAGAAATGAGGTGAAGTCCCTCAAATCTCAACTTGAGCATGTTCTTGTTGAGGATTCGGATGAACATGTGATAGCGGATTTGACGACTCAAAACTTAACTTTGAGTATTGAGAATAAGAATCTCAAATCACGTGTTTATGCACTCACATCGCAAGTATCCACTTTGGATGCTTCTTTGCATTCTCTCAAAGAGAAGTATGAGTGCACGTTAGGCCGTATCAATGATTTCAATAAAGGTAAGGGCCATTTGGATAATATCCTAAATGACTTACTTCCGGCCAAACACCACATTGGCTTGGGGTATAAGATGGGAGACTCATCCAAATCGCCTACCACCTTTGTTAGGCCGACATCCGATGCCTCGACGAGTGGGAGCAAACACCCCATTGGTAGTTCTCCTACCAATAGTGCTTCCACTTCGTACACACCCCCGATTGGAAAGAAACCCACTTTGGGTAGACCTCCAAAGAGGGGTCATGCATTTTTGTACTCACATGCTATGCCACGTAGGAACACACATCCTACTCCACCGGTGCATGCTAATATTAATGATGATTTTTATGGTCCGCACCCACGAGCACGTGCTAACACTCATATGAGACACTCACATGCACGTAATCATGCTCATGCACATCCTAATGCATATGTTCAAACATCTCATCCACATGTGCATGCCTACTCTCATAATCATCCTCATGCATACACACCTCATGCTTATCCACGTATGTATGCTACACCACATCATGGATCTCATGCTCATCATAATGCTATTGCTAGAACTCATGCTCCTAGGCCACATGCACCACATAGAAATCAAACTTTTGTGCATGCAACCACTAGGAAGAGGATTCCCAAAATGTACACTATTTGGGGTCCCAAGAACACTAGCGATGATGCTATGAATGTTTATGTGAAATCATATATTAATGATGTTATTTTGAATGATGATTATGTTGGGAAGTCAAGTTCCTCTTGGACTTGGTTTCCGAAGGGTTAGTTCCTTTAACCTTTCAATGCTTGGTACCATGAGATTATGATCATGTTATGGGTACCAAGGCATTTGTTTATAAATTTGATTTTGATTACATTAACTCATGGGTTACAATTATTTTAATTTCATATTTCAAATTTGTTGTCTAACCCATTGGATCCAAAAGGGTTTTTGGATACCAAAATGAAGTTGTCTAGGTTCAATCCACCGTGGGATACCAACCCTACCAACTCCTCGATTTGCGAAGACTTTCATTCAAACGGAGTTGATGGTGCTTAGGTAATGCACCAATGTAGGGGGAGCTTAATGTTGTAAGTATAATATTACATTTGGTATCCATAAGGGTTGAATGCATGCTTGGTTAGAATATATTTCTTTACATTGGTATCATTTTGTTTCTCCTAGCATGATAGAATTGTGAATGCCATAAATGCTTTGAAATTCTTATCTATTTTGGCATGATATGTTTTTAAAAATTATAATGATAATTTTCGTATTACTTTTATCACATTGTCGCTTCTCATCGCACACTTCACTTAGTTTTGATGTGCTTTTACTTTATGTTCATCTTCGATCGATATTGTATCATTTGATATTCTATTATGTGCACCACTCTTTTGATGGTTCATTCCTTTGTGCACATTTTATGTATGTCTCTGATATTGATTTCGTCGCTCGACGATTTATTTTGATTCAATAGCTTTAGTTGTATGAAAACATAGAATTGTTTTCCATGCACTAAAATAGCTATAAATGTTGATATTGGAGTATAAATTCATTTCATCAACAAGTGAATTTACATTTGATATTTTGATGATTTAAGTTTTCAATTTTCGACTATGGTCTCATTGACACGCTTTGATTTTATTCGAATTTTATTTTGGTGTCATATGAAACGTGGTCGTATTCTTAGACTCCCATGCTTAATGAATTATTTGGACACGATTTATTGTCATTGGCTTCCTCCCGCTCTTTTTGGATTATGCCAAAGGGGGAGAGATATAATAATGGCATAATAATGGCATGTGCTAAATGATAATTTACCATGAATCTAATTTGATATGTTAGATTCAGGGGGAGTTAAGATATAAAAATGGATTACAAGTCCTAAATCTCAAATATTGGATTTGCATTTTTACTTTCCTCGTCTGCTTGATGAATGTGCTTATTATTTCATATGGAACTAATGTTTCATCAATGCAGGGGGAGTAAGTATATTTCATTTAGCACATTCTTATTGATTATTATTTATGTTGGTTTGTCATCACCAAAAAGGGGGAGAATGTTGAATATTGGACTCCCCGGATTTGGTTTTGGATGATGAGCAAACATAAATACTTCATGAACTAACAATTTGTGAGCGCAGTATTGGAGATCGTCGCCAATTTCACGAGAATATTCAAAGCGACATCTCAACACTTCCAAAAGCTCGTATTCAAGCCTAAAGCTTCGTTGAAGCTCTTGCGACGCTTTGGAAGTAATGAAGATTCAATCGAAGCTCTCAAAGACCGTTTATTAAGGTTTTATTTATAGTCTTTTAGTTTCGATTGATAGAATGTTAAGCCTTGAGTATATCTTACGTTTCTATCTTCATTACGCTCATTTCGTAGCTCTAGGATTCTTGCACAAGTTCACTCTAACTTCCTCGAAGCGTCGCACTTCGATTCGGACTTTGTTGTGCATGTTAGTTGGTACAAGAACAAGTACTGACCGACTAGATGGTGATCTAGTCGGTCGGCCACTGTTCTTGGACCGACTAGTTTCTGTCAGTTAATTCTTAGCTCTTTACTGTTTACAGTTAGTCGGTCTACGTTGACTCACCGACCGACTAGTTTGTGAACTAGTCGGTCAGTGATGCTTCTTTGACCGACTAGTTGTGACTTACTGTTCATGCTAAATTTCTCCTAAGCTATTGTTTATCGTTAGTCGGTCTAAGAACGTTTGGTGACCGACTAGTTGACAATCTAGTCGGTCAACTTTTGTTCTTGGACCGACTAAGTCAATGTGTATTCAGACTATTTCACTTTGCCTCTTAGTCGGTCTACGTTCACTGACTGACCGACTAGTTGTGAAACTAGTCGGTCAGAATGTCTTCTTGGACCGACTAGTTATCTAGGTCTGAAATCTTCATCTGTTCACGGTTCACCTCTTAGTCGGTTCATGTTGTTTCACCGACCGACTAGTTGATGAACTAGTCGGTCAGTGGTTGTTCTTTGACCGACTAGTCTGCTTCAGATTTAGATCCGTTGGAGTTTTGAAAGCGACGTTTCTCTCTCTCTTTTCTCTTGATCCTTTAAATACCTGAAGGGGTTATTTCATAGGATCCAAGGCTGCTATTTCAGAGCTCTATTGATTCAAAGAGAAGTTCTTTCAACTCTCATCTTCAAGCTCTCCCATTATCAAGAATCTCTCCCTCACTCTCATTCCTCTAGAGAGATTCATTGGTTGTGAGCCTTCCAAGCCAAGGGCTTGATTCTAGGTCATCCATCTCATCCCTAGGCTTCCATTGCTGGTCATCTTCTTGAAGCTAGGGTTTGGTGACTCTTCCTCCATCAAAATCCTCTTTGCCCTAATTTGGTAAGAAATCTCAAGGCATAGGTATTTTGTTGGTAAGCATTTCATTTCAGTTATATTTGAATTGTATACTCTCGGTTGTGAGAGGTTTTGCGTGATCCCGGGCTGTGGGAGTCACGGTCACCGATTGTAGGTCGATTGCGCTTGTGAGGTTTTCGCAAGTGTTCATATTGGAAATCTTGAGTTAGGGTTTCTAACTCAAGTATCCGGAAGGGATCCGGGTGGTTGGGACGTAGGATCACCGGGAACAAGTCGGGGAGACTTGGGTGGATCCGAACCCATTAAACCATTGTGTTTGCGTTTGCATTAATTCTTGATTGTAGTTATTCCGCAACGTTGTTTGTTAATTGCACGATAATTAGGAATAACTCTCCTTATTATTTAAAAGTACTATTCACCCCCCCTCTAGTACATGTGCAGTAGCTTCCCAGGGCACTACACTAACACCATCAGGGAGTCGACTACCAGCGTGCTGTGTGGATTTCTGGGGTTGTATTTACTTCTAACTGCTATTGGGTTTCCATTGAGTTAATGGGTTCACATCCAAAAGGGTAACTTAAACCCAATAAGCAAACATGATCTCAACCTCTCATCTCTTGATCTAAAGGCCACAGTTTTCCATCTCCTTTCATCTCATAGTTAAAAAACCCATAGTTAAAACCCTAGGTAGCCGACTACCCATCCCTTCATCTCCTTGAGAAAATTTCTTTTGGCATTTAGAGCTCTCTTGGTTATTCACCTCCTCTCATCATCCTCCCAAGTTTATCTCAAGGTAAAATCTCCTCTTATCAACTTTACTTTATTTACTTCTTGATATTCTTGCATATCTAGTTTTGTAAGTCATTTTTTAAATCTAGACGCCTTTCAAGAAAATGGCTTCAAAGAAGATGAAGGTTACAAATGAAACCCTCTCTGAAAAGGAAATTATCTTGCCTTATCTATTTAGAACCACTACCTATGAGCATTTCGTTAAAATTTCCAAAAAGCAAATTCTTCATGAGAGATTCGTAAAAATTGATCATTTAGAAAACTATGGCATTGATAGCATATTGGAATTTCAAAACTTGGCAAATCTCTTTTCTGATGAAAATATGTATTTCTGCTATCATAGACTTGTGCATCTCTTCTATGCCAACATGGACTATGACATTGCTAAGAGTAGATTCATCACCAAAGTGCTTGACACCAAACTCGCTATAATTGTGAATCTGTAGGAGAAGCTTTAGGAATCCACTATACTGGTGTGTTATTGGATACTATAGAGATGGTTGATGAAAACATTTTGGAGAAAATGTATTTGCATGGAAGATATTTCCAAACAAAACTTCCATGTAGCAATCTTCGCTATCCAGGAAGAATCCATGCAAATATATTGTCTTACAATATAACTCAAAAATCTGGAAGCCACTCTGTGTTATCTAAGAAGCGAGCCAAGTGCATCTATGCATTGCTAGGAAATATTCGTGTCAATTGAGCCAAAGTTATCATGGACTCCATCATTGCATCTGCTTCTTCTGACAGACCTTCATCTACCCTAGCCCACGGTCATTACCTTACCATTCTATTTATTGGTTATAATGTGCCTTTGAATAATGAAACCAATATTCTGGATCCGGCACGCATCTTTGATGTTCATGCTCTCGTCGAATGAATCTTCATAGAGATCTTGATCAGAACGTTCCAGAAGAAAAGCTCGCTGCTGAAGGAGGATCGTCATCCTCAAAGAAAGATAAGAAACCTATTATTTCAGATTTTGATGAAGAAGAGGAAGAAAAAGATGGCGAATGAGAAGAAGAAGACGAGGAGCCACCGGCCTACATTGTGAAACTTCAAGACATGCTGCATAAGAAAATCTCAAACTTGAAGATTTCTCACAAGGCAGGATTTGAAGCTCTCAACAAGAAGGTTGATGATCTCAAGGATCTGGTGGTGAGTAGCAATGAAATATTTGAGCAGACCCTCAAGACAATCCTTGAGGAGATCAAGTCCTTAAAGAGAGAGAAGAATGGTGGTCATTCTTGATTTCTTAAACAAAGGTTTTTAAAACAATGGTTTTCAAAACTTCCCGGACTGTAATAACTACTCTATGGTGTGATGCTTGATACTCGTATATTTTTATGCTTATGGATGAACTACTATCTGATATATTCTGCCAAACATATGTTAACATTTTTTTGCAGAATTGGTCATTGAATTCCTTTCTGTAAAACTTCATAATAGTTGATTACAATTTGGATGAAATATTTGCGGATATGATATGTCATTTTTTTGATTGATGACAAGGGAGAGAAAGCTTTGAAATGCAAAATGAATGCATTATCTTGTTAATGAGGAATGAATTATATTGTTTTTCTAACGGCTTCGATGCAGGGGGAGAACCGCATCAAAGCAGGGGGAGTAAGTTTATTTCTATGTCATATTATTTATGTCAACTTACTTCATTTTTCATTTGCGTGTCATTATCAAAAAGGGAGAGAGTGATGGAAATTGAATTCCAACCCCAAGTGGTTTTGATGATGAGCACACCAAATGGAGTTAGTGTACTAACTATACTACAATTACAGTGTGCAGCTTATACATACTCCGAAGAAGCACAATCTACACTCACTTAGCAAAGACAAGGACAACCGTTGCTAGCTCGATGATGAAGCTCAAGCTCAAACGGAATATAAGCTCACAAGAAGCTTGCATCTACATCATCATCTGATCAAGCTTCTGAAGATGTGTCCTGAGTCTACAGTGTGTGAGTTGCGTCCTTCTTAGGGTTATGTTAAAGCCAAAAGTATAGATAACACACACACACACACAAATGATTTCGAAGTTAAATATTTTAAATACTTTTAAAATCATTTTCAAAACTATTGAGAGCTTTTGCTAGTCAATTATCATCTTGGTAGTTAAACTCCATTATACCATGTAGCTGACTACATGTCTTACTAGCCAAGTTTCAAAAGAAACTCCTCTAGGAGTCGACTACCAATAAGTGGGAGTCGACTACCAGCTGAGAAGTGTTTTCTCCTGAAAACACTCTGGGAGTTGACTACCAGCTGTCGAAATTCAATGTTTGACCTGACTTTTGTTATCTCTCTAATTTATTGCTCCCATAATTCTCAGGGCAAAAGTCAAACGAATTTGAATTTCAAATCATCCCATTTTACCTATAAATAGAGGATTATTTTGTGAGATCAAAAGACACAATACTTGAAATCAAAAATTCTCTCTTGTGCAAAATTCTAAAGGATCTCAAATTTCTTAGCTTTCATTTCTCTTAGCCAAATCTGTTTTTATATTCTTGATCTCGTTTCTTTAAGATATTATTTTCTGAGATCAACTTTTATTTTGGCTATTGTTTTTCAAAAATCCATGTTCTATATTCTCTGATTTTGTTTGAAAGAATTTTTTGAAAACATTGATTTAGATCACAAAGACTTAATTCATATCTTTGTGTGATCTAAAATCATATTCTATTAAGCCACGAATACACAGTGTTATCTATTACTCTTGGCTATAGAATTTGGGTGCAAATTCAAACTCCACCAAATATTGTGGTGAGTTGGATATTGATTTTCATTTTGTGTTTGCCCTTTGTTGTAAAGGTGTTGGAAACCCTATACAAGTCTAGGTGTTGAGATATTGCAGGGCAGCAATCGAAAATCCTGGTCAAGGCTAGGTGCGTGGGAAAATCCTAACGAGTGGAGTTAGGTGCTTGTATTTGCCTAGGCAGATAGTGAAAATCTCGTACCGGATTGTTCGGGGACTGGACGTACCCAGGGTTGTGGGGGAATCAGGATAAAAATACATGTGCTTGAGTTTGCATTCTCTGTGATTGTTTATCTCTATTTGTTTATCTTGATCCGTTGAGCATTATATTTTCTTGTAACTCGTTCATAATACATTGCAAGATCATTTTTTTGTTTCTACTGAATAAAAGATTCTTTCTTATATTTCTGTGTAATCTTTTATATCTTCATTAAGTATTCCTTTAACTGAGCTGTGCATAATATCCCTCTAGGAGTCGACTACTGTTCTTAGGGAGTCGACTACCAGAAGAGTTTTATCTCTGATCTGTTTTTAAAATTACTTAAGTTGATTAAGAACCAAGCGTAGATCGCTCTACTTGGTTTTTAGGCAACATTAGAAGGTTTTGAATTGTGCTAACCAATTAGAAAGAAAGAGTTTATTTTTATGCAACACTATTCAACCCGCTTCTAGTGTTGTTTGCCATCCACAGGATCCAACAGTGATGTCGTCTTCGTCAATCAGCACGGGCCAGATGTCGTCTGGCAAGTAATAGTAGTCTCTCGGCAACGGCAACTCAAGTTGAGGCAATTGAACTCCTCGCTAGATGATGGTCCTTAAGTTGGCATGCACAAATCTCAATCTTCAATATTGCTTACGGCATGCAAAAAGTAAACACCAAGTTGTAGCACGGTAATGGTCACGGCAGCAAGGATATGTGCTCGTCATGTTTGTCTCCCTGCCAAGAAATATTTGCAGAAACCCAATTAGCAGAATTCAGTCACAAGATCAAAAACGAAAACATCTGCAGTTAAATCTTTTGGTTTAGGCACTCCCCTTGTTGATTGGCTCTTTTGTGAAAGAGAGAGATTCCTTTTAGCTACTGCTCTTGATGATTGCAACGCAAAACAAATTCGGCCTCTTGATGAAACTTTCTCCTTGGAGAAGTAAGTTACGGCACCTGAGGATTTTTGTGTGGCTCGGTTCCTTTTTTGATTGGTGCTCTTGGGGGAGTTAAGAACAAGAGCTACGGCTGTCTCAGAAAAAATTCTCTCTTGAAAAAAAAACAAAATAGTGCGGCCTTCACCCAAAAATTGCTGCTCTTGAAGATTTGTTAGATGTGAACAATGCGTTTGGAGTATTGTTGGATGTGTTGTTGGACGTGAACAATGCGTTTGGAGTTTTGTTGGATGTGAACAATGCATTTGTGACCTGTTGATGATTTGAAGAGCTCTTGGAGGTTTGTTGGATGTGAACAAACAAAAAACACTAAGATACGGCTGGCTCTTGATCTTTTGTGATTTTGCGATGGAGAAGAGAATTCGGCCTCAGGAAAAGAAAAAAGGCTTCTAAAAATTGCCCCGTTTCAAAATACGGCCTGTGCTCTCGGTTGTCGAAGAGAACTCTCAAAATTTCGGCCTATTTTTTGTTTCAAGGGGTGAGACTCTTAGGTTTTCAAAGGGAAAGGCCAAAAACGTGAGCAAGCTCCTTGGGGGTTTTTTTATTTGATTGGCCAAGAAAAATGAGATTTTTGCAGACCTACAAAAAAAATCCGGCCTGAGGTTTGAGAGTTTCAAATAGGAGAAGAAAACACAATTGATTCGGCTTGTTGATCTTTTGTGTGCATGCCTCTAAAAATCTTGATGTAGAGATCTCTAAAGAAAGTTTATTGGGTTCCCATTAATTTTTTGTTGTAGCAAGAGAGGTCACACATGAACTAGGAAGGGAAGGCTGCTCTCTTGGGAATTTTCGAACTGGGGAAGACAAAAATTGCGGCCTGAGAAATTTTTGGAGAAGTGCTCTTCAAAACAATGCATCAAATCAATCAAAAATTAAATTCTTGAGGGCTCTTTTGTTTTTAGGGATTCTATTGGCCTCAACTTGGAGTTTCAATGGAAATTTTTCGGCTGTGAGGATGATCAATTGGCTTGAAGGTTTTTTTGGCAGAACACTTCTTAGGAATTTTTTTTGCCCGTATCTTTTGGTTACCGCAGGCTTGCTCTTCTTTGAGGAGTGCTTTTATATAGTCAATGCTAGGGTTTGTTGCATTAGGTTGCAGCTAGAGGAGGCAAGCATGGCTAGGTCGGCATGATGACTTGGAGACGATGAGAATGGATCCCTAGAATCAGGGGGTTTGATAATTGATTTGGGATTTGATTGTTGATAGGAATAGGAAGTCGATAGATGCATATCTTAATAATTGATTTGGTCAAATCCGAAATTGATCTCTCCTCATCTCATCCCATATTATTTCCAAGTCCAATTTGCTTTGCGTATAGCTCTTTGACCAACTCCCTTTGCTATATGAATAACAATTCCTCCAACACTTGACTAAGTCATCTCCTTGAAGAATTACCACTTAGCCATTCCTGAAACACACTTAATACACACGTTAAAGTCTTCATATGTGTTTGTCATCATCAAACTAGAATCCTAGATCGTTGCTTCCAACAATGCGTGTGAGGATTTTCCACTTATTTTTTGAACCCTATTTTTATGGGATTTGTAGGGGTATAAATACAACTTTTGAAAGTGTTTTTAAGGATGTTTTTCCTAGGTTATTTCTATTGTATTTTGACGGCTATTGCTCTTTCTTTTGGCAGACTTTTGTGGAACTTCCTTTACGATCAAGGATAAAATATTTGGAATTCTCGTGCTCTCAATAATTTGTAACTATTTTTCTTGCCTTTCTATTTAATTCTATGCGATCTCATATGAAGTGTTTAGTTGTTCTCGCTATGATTTGTGAGTAGTACTCTTCTCTAGGGTTGAGTTGGACCATATCATGGATGATTATGTGAATTGATCTTTTCTCCTCAATTTATTGAACTATTGATTAGGGTTTGTCATGGATGTTCTTATTATTAATTTTCCATTTGATTTGATATCAATTCAAAAATCATCAACGAGAGTTGGGGTTTCGATTTGATGTACTTCGAGGGTCAAATTAATATCTCCTCATTTATGATTATCAATTAGAGTAGAATCTTAAATTATAGATCCTAGGCATTGATCTGAGTTCTCCTACGAGAGTCAACGAGAACGAGGATTGGAAATTGTTTATTATTTGCTAATAATGCATTTTAATTAGGGACCACGAGAGAATGTGTCATCTTATGATAGATAGGCCTATTATGCTTCGAGAGAAGGTATTACGAAGCGATATAAGGAATAATAATCTCACCCGAGGTATTAGTTCAATGAATTAATTCTTGAAGATCAATTTTATAATTAATTCATGATAGCAAAGATATTTAGCCCTATCATATTTTCTTATTGATAACCCTTAAATAAATTCGCATAATCAGTTTAGAGATCACGTAGCGAACTATAGTCTGAGATTGATTGGTAGTAGTCCCTAACTTCCATTCGATCGACCCGTTTGTACTATAATAACACGTGCAGTTGCGATAATTATATAAATCGAACAATAGTAGAAATCAGTAATGGCATTTAGAAAATAGTTATTTTGACGTTTAGCTTGGTGGAAAAGTAAAAACTCTTTTATATAGCATTTTCCATAAATGGCACGTGATTTACTAACTATTCTAATGTTGACATTAATGTCAGAAATATTTTTCAGAATAGGTGGTAGGATATTGAGTAAAAAATATAAAGCTTAAAACAGAACTATTATGAAGTGCTTCCTTTACGGTAAAGATTGAAATTAAGAAAGTAAGATGCAATAACTATTGATTTAGATGTTATATCAGAACATATACGGAAGTCGTTCAAAGTGCATTGTAAGTCAATGGTGACAATGATGAAGATGAAGAGTAGTTAATAAATTATTACCGAAAATTTGGAAGAACTACATAGATTTGGTTCCCACGAATTATTAATTTCTAATATATTGTGAGGATAGCTAGTCAGCCTAGAATCTCAGGTACTTTATATTATATAAAAATAAATTTTGGTTTATTAATAATGTCAAAACTGTTATGAATCAACTACTAGGGGAGGAACCCCCAGCCCTTTATTTATAAGCAGAATAGGAGAGTAGAAATATGTGATACATAGATATGGGCGTATCTCTAAGATACCCGTAATCCTAACCGACTCTGGTATTTCCATTCACAACGCTCCCCCTTATCCAGCCATAGGTGTGGACTCTACTCAAGAGTACTTCGGGATTCTGAGCGTAATAAGAGTCTCACATGGGGTGGGTACTTGAGGATCCTGAGTTGGTGAGGTTTGTCTCGTTAAAACCTTTAGCTATGGAAAACCATGTGGGAGAAACCATAGTTAAGGAAAAAGAGTACAAACGCTCTTTAACTCCCCATGATTTGTACAAGTGACTCTGCTCATGAATACTTCTGGATTCTAAGCATCATAGAGGGGTGAATACTTCAGATCCAGAGTTGATGTGATTTGCCTCGTTAAAACCTTTGGCTATGAAAAACCCAGTGGGAAAAACCATTGCTAAGGGAAAAGAGTACAAATTCCCTCAACTCCCCCTGATCTGAAAAGCTCTTAGGATTTCAGATCTCTTAGGCTTATCTCATCACTTCTATTTACAACATTCTGAAAATATACACAGATGACAAAGTTATCACAATTAAGCAACTAATGAATTCAGAAACTCTGGAGAGGTGTGCTAAGTATTGTTGCATCTGATGTGGTCTTCAGACATGTGGTCAGCTCCACAATACCAGCCTCTATCCCAATCGTCACTGGGATGTGATGTACCAGCAGGCACCCTCGAATACAACATTGGTGTGGTGAGGGTCTCGGAATGATATGATGATGTTGCCTTCATAAATTGCTTTGCAGATTTACAGTAGATGGCGATCCCACTGTGGGTACCAGTTCTGTGATTTCTCAGTATAGGGACCGGACCTGTAACCTGCATTTGCATAAACATTGGAGGATGGTACTTCATATTGTAAGTCCAAATATTTCGACCCTTGGAGGAAGCGTAGAAGACATAACTCCGATCTAATAGCCCTTTTTAGGTGCCAACTATCTCTGGCTAATGAGTTTACTGCAACTGCTATATCGGAACGTGTGCAGTTAGCCAGGAGTGCCTGATTGCACTTAAATAAGGGACTTTAGGACCAGTTATATCCTCCTCCTCTTCCAGCGATCGAAAGGTTCTTTTTGTACATCCAATAAATATACTACCATAGGTGTACTTTGGATGACAATGGTCCTTTTAATTTCTCCAACGCACTTCTGGGCGTATGTAACATGATTCAATGAGCCATGACTTTATATTTGCCTAGGTCTTTTTATTTCATATTTAAAAGTCAGGCTTGAACCGATGTTTCGCTTTTCTCTTCAAGAGATCTGATAAGATTTTAGTTGTTTACAATTATGATCTCAAATCCTACTCTTTGCTTGGGTGCAAAGACAACCCTCAGTAGGAATCATTGCTTTATCAAGGGATTCTCTAGATTGTACATTATTCTTATTGTTTTTCTTCAATAGAATAGACGTCCCGAAGTCTATTCAGGCATTTAAGGAAATGTGGAAATTATCATTACCAAGATATCCACGAAGGTATGCCGTCACAACATCCAATAACAGTATATTCAAAATTTTCCGTCGCCAAATCGTAAGGTATTCGCTTTTGATAACTTAGGGAGACTGATGCATCATTTATGAGGCATGCTTATTTTAATTTGTTCGATCCCTAGTTTCAGCGAAATTTTCCTTGGGCTATAGGTCGTACCTTATAGCATACGATTTTGTTTTTATTTTTCTTATGTGTGTAATACTTTAGTTTATCCACAGGTTTGACACCTTTTGGGGTCTGGACTTCAAGTCCAAACATTTCACGTTTTATAAGTGAGTCCAGTTCATCTTTTATTGCCCCGTTCTATATTTGGCCAATCTCTACGTTTGCCTTCTAGCAACGGAGTATGGAATGATAATTTATAAACATCATCGCTTTTGCGATGTATATGGCAATATGATACATGACTACATTGTCGACATTGTATGTTCTATTTGTCCAGCACCTCCCCAGTACGTACACTATTTACTTTCAATTTCACTTTTTCCCAATAGTTCCTCTGCAGTGGATTCCGGGAAGGGTGAGGGTGTGGACATGAGCTCATTGTCATGTGGTAGTATTGTCTTAAGGTCTCCAGGAGTTTCTGTCCTTGGAGCCTGGTGGTCTGCCTCTTTTCTGTTGAGGATTAGTCACTTCTGCTGCTGGTGGATTGCATTCATTCTCGGGGATGTCAATCCTAGCTAGAGTTTTTGCAGCAGGGATGTGTGATCTGACAATCTTCTGGTTGTCAGTAAATGAGTTCGGTAAGTGGTGAACATTGTTCTGTGGAGGATCTTCAGGATCGCATCTTCACATTTGTTTTGTTATCGAATCATAGTGGGTCAAGCTTTTTGTATCCTACGTTATAATTTGCTTCGCGCCAGATTTTCAAGTATCTGGGCCTATTTTGGGGAAACTTCTCATCGAAATCACAGTCTTCAAGATGTGCCTTAAATGCGTCCCCCGTTTGGGGTTCTAGGTATCTTATAAGTGAGGGTGAGTCAAACCCTACATGGATACCTAGGCGACGTTGAGAACCATTTTGGTCCTCTGTGGTGGTGCAATGAGGATTTAAACTGCGCGACCGAAGATTCTCAGATGAGAAATGTTCGGTGGCATTCCATATGCAAGTTGCATTGGAAACTCTGACCTCCAGAGGGTCTTTTATTTACGATGCAGCATGCAGAATTTGCATGTCCCCATGCATCCATCGGCAGTCGGGATATAATGGACGTTCAATCCAGTGGAGTCTACTTATCAGTGACTCTGCTGACCCATTTTGGGTATAAACACGCGGCACTGTATGTTCATTTTCTATTCATGTTGCTTGGCAGTACTCTTGAAATGATTGGGAGGTATCTTTCCCAACATTAACCAGACTTATTTTCTATACTTTATTGTCTGGGAAATGTGCCTTGAAACAGTTTTATTTTTGTGCCAATAGCTTTGAAAAAGCTAAGTTGCGGGTCTGTAGTAGACACACATACGAATATTCTGAGGATACATTTATCAGTACAATGAAGTACTGAAATAGCCCACTAGGGGGGTATATTTTATCCACATCTATCTCCTTATATTCGTTTTGAGGAAGCGTGGAGACTCTTTTTCAACTTTTCGTAGAGATGGCCTTATAATTAGTTTTCCCCTAAAGTAAGATATGCGAGGAAATTCTCCCTTCTGAAGAATCTTCTGGTTCTTCAAGTCATAGCCATAGGATAAGATGCGGTGCATCATCACAAATCCAGGATGGCCAAGTCTATCATTCCAGAGTAAAAACTTGGCTGATGTCGGGCACTTCAAGTGCTCCGTTTAATTCCTCTTCCTTTCTCCGAATCTTTGTATGGTAGAGGCCTGTAAGGCTCTCAAAACTTTCAAGTATGGATATTACTCCTTTTTCTTGAGACATTGCATACAGTAATTTGTTTTTCATTTACATTTGTGTTTCCAAATGGAATCCGTTGAAACGGATGTCCTTGAAACTTAGAAAGTTTCTTTTGGAGCTCGGAGAGATTAGTGCATCCTTCATTTTTGTTTCTGTGTCATTTGGGGGGCAACAGTGTTGCGTTCCCTGGATCTTCAATATGGCCCTGATGTTGGGCTTCGTATTGAAAGATCGTATGTGTTTTATTGTCTACTAATCAGTCATGAGAGCAGTTCATCTATTAAAAGATGAATTATATAGGCACATGTATTTTCAGATAAACATTTTCATTCAAAACAAATTACGTAATTCAAATGCTCTCATAACATGAGATGTTCTAAACAATTTGCTAAGATAAAAATAGAAGGCTAATCAAGCAGGTCATCATGTTCGAAGTGGTCAGCTGTAAACTTGACTAGAGCATCAGAGGTCATTAGGTTTGTTTCAGCTTTATATTTCTTGTTTTCTTTATACAAATCCTGGAGATGATGCGGAGTTCGACACACTCTGGACCAGTGGCCTTTCATGCCACAGCTATGGCACTGGTCTTCACATTCCCTCTTGGGTGGGGTGCATCATTTCTGTTGTTGTCATTTCTGCTCCAGGTGAACTTCCGCTTATTTTCATTACTTCGCTGCTGTACTTGGCCCCTAGCCTTTTTGTTCTGTCCCCCTTTCTGTGGTCTTTCTTTTCTTTTATTATCTCTCTTCTTTCGAGAAAAAGAGGTGTTATGAGCTTCTGGGAGGGGGCAGTGCCAGGGGTGCATATTGTGAGTGGTGAGAAGAAGCTCTCTGTTTTGTTCAGCCACGAATAAACATGACAGCATCTCAGAATACTTGGTGAACTTGCGTTCAAGGTATTGCTGCATAAGTTATCACATCTTTTTTATGGAAAGACGTATAGGTCTTATCCATCTTGCGATCTTCTGAGACTTTCTCACCACACAACTTCATGCGTGAGGTGATGTTAAAAAGTGTTGAGTTGTACTGAGCAATAGACTTAAAGTCATGCAATCTCAGGTTCTCCCACTCATATCTTGCCCTTGGGAGTATAACATCTCTCTGATATTTATACATATCCTCAAGGGCGGTCCATAGCTCAAGTGGATCTTCGACCGTAAGGTATTCAGCCTTGAAGGTCTTATCCACATGGCGGTGAATATAGATAATGGCTTGCGCCTTTTCTATATCTCTAACATTTTCTTTTTCTGTTACAGCAGCAATGAGGGACTTAGCCCGCAAATGAAACTTCACATCGAGCTGCTAGCTCAGATGGTTTCTTCATGATGCATTCAGCACTTCGAAATCGACACTTGTGATTTTAGCCATTTTATCTAGCAGAGCACAAATATGCATGAATTAATAATTTAAACGATAAATATTTTCATGCGGAGGCAATTTTAATATGAAGGGTTAATTGTGTGGATCGGCCAGTCCCACATAAATAAAGAGTCCAAAGTTCATTACAGTCTATATTACACAAATGAAAGCTTATAAAAAGAAATTACAACTTTGGAAACCCCGTGGGTCCCATATAAGATCTTCAGCTTCAATTGTGGCCTCCGTCTCCATGGAAAGTGGTATTCAGTCTTGGACATTTACATAAATTTCTCACTACAATTTCTCTCAAAAGTAAAAAAAGAGCAGAAAAATAAAATGTGGGACTTAAATAGCCGATCCAAAACCGCAATTAGCCATCCATGCAAAAATTTGTGCTCATCAAACATTTTTAGCAGACATTTTTATCACAGGCATCACAGGCATTTATATTCGCAGAGAGTGATAAACAATTTAATTACTTAATAATTATTGGATCACTGGGGAACGTCATACACCGTTAGGTTAGCTGACTAACGGTAGAGCGGTCGCAGGATCTTCCTAATTATTAAGTTTTTAAAATTTGCACAACCATACATAGTTTATCCGCAGAAAAAGCCAAAAATGATGCAAAGCATATGTTAATGATTCTAAAAAGGAAATCATTAAATGCAAGGGTTGTGCTAGTTGGGTTTATCCAAAAAGATTGGAAAAGAGCCCAATAATTAGACATGTTTTTCGTAAAAGAAAGAAGTTTTCCTTTTAATTCATCCCCAAATGTCCCCAAAAATCTCCTTATCGCCCCATAATTTATCGTGATTTTTCATGAATTTTTAGGTCCCAAAACGCCATTTTAATCAATTTTTAGCCCCCAATAAGCCTTTTAAAGCTTATTTTAGCCCCTTTTAATTGTAATTTGTCTCCACCCTTTTTTTGCAAAAAACTGGCTTGCGGGCCTAAAGCCCGCAGTGTGGCTGCGGGCTTCAGGCCCGCAGTCTCTAATTTTTTTGAGCCAAAAACTGGCCTGCGGGCCTGAGGCACGCATTCAGAAAATATATATATTTTGAAAGTAGGCTTCGGGCCCATAAGCAGGGGGTGTTGCCGGGCGGAAGCAAGAGGAAGGCAGCCCCCCATCGGGGTGGGGGCGCACCGATAGCCCCCCGCTACAGGCGAGGGGCGGGAGCGCGTTTAGCGACGGACGCCGGCCGTCGGGCGAGGCCGCCCCCCTTCGGGGGGTGCGGCGCTGGGCAAGGCTGCCCCCCTTCGGGGGAGTGCGGCGCTGGGCGAGGCCGCCCCCCTTCCGGGGGGGTGCGGAGGTGTACAGGGGCCGCCCCCCTTCGGTGGGGGTGCAGCATAGCGACGGAGCCGCCCCCCTTCGGAGGGTGCGGCTGTGTACATGGGCCGCCCCGATATGGGTGGGGGGTTGCCGGCAAGCACGGGTAGGGTACAAGAAAAACCCTTATTAACATATTTTAGAAATATGATTTTGGACGATCAAGATCGTTGTTTTAAGCGATTAGCCATTCCCATATCGATCTTGCGAGATCTATGGGTAGATCAATCATATGTATGATAAAAACATCGTTTTTAGCTATTTTTACTTCTATATCCGTCCTCCGGATATAGCGACGGTTGAACGAAGCCCTACGTGGATGACGACGCTCGATTTGAGGAAGCCTTGCACCGCGCGCGTGGATCTCCCGTCTCCATTCGCCTTCGCAACGATCGAAAAAAAAATTTTGTGGAAAAATTTACAGGTTCATGCTGATAACGTGTTATGAATCAACTACTAGGGGAGGAACCCCCAGCCCTTTATTTATAGGCAGAATAGGAGAGTAGAAAGATGTGATACATGGATATATGCGTATCTCTAAGATACCCGCAATCCTAACCGACTCTGGTATTTCCATTCACAACAAAAACTGTTTGTTAATTTCTTTAGTTAATTTCTATGTTATTAATTTTCTGTGGCTTCGTGTTACTATATTATTAAATATTCTTAAAATAAAAAAATAGAAAAAAAGAAATAACATATTGCGGATTGGCTCACAAGCCAAACTGTCCCTCCCAGCATGTGCAGGATGGGACCACAAACTGCGTTAGGGGCACCCCTTGTGTACTGTTATGCCAACCAAGCCCGTCATACTCGTAACTGGTTTTACCCTGCCACCCCAGCCTGCATGTCACGAGTCGGGTTGGCTCAACCCGACTCTTCCGCGACAACTAGGGGTAAATTACATTGTGAACATTAGATCAAGCGTTCGTCATTTAACTAAAAGATTAGACAAGATAAGTACCTTAATAAAAAACAGAAGGGAACCTTAAAATACCATGAAGTATATAAACAACGTGACCCTTGCAACACAATCCTCGCTTCTTCTGTCAGTGATAAAGTAGCAAAGCAGAACCTCTAGCTGTTCAATCACAAAGCAATGGATTGCTAAATCATCTCACTTCCCCTTATTAATATTTGTCTATTTAGCACTCTATCAATCAGTCAGTAGTCAGTTATCACTGACATAAAAGAGGAACATAAAGAGAGGGACTCTGCGTACTTCTGACCCGCCTGTGATGCAGTTGCCCTTTAAGTCAATTTCTCGGTTGAAGTCCCCACCTTGGGGTTTAGCATTACCATTTCGAAATGCTTGGCCATTGAAATTTTTTGGCTAAAAAATCTCAAGAAGGGCAGCGGGTTCTTGATTTCACTTTGTTTCCGAGTCCGGGTGTGGATGCGTGTCACTTCCTCAATGGTCCAGAAGCTTGCGTCAGTGGGGAATTCGTCATGGTCTCTGCTTTGTCCGAACTCTTCGGGAAATTGCTTCAATATGTGAGTATTTTATATAGTAACAGCTAATGCAACGTGAATGACAAAAAGGATTTTACAACCTATCTTGAAAATCAAATAACAAAACGGAAAATGGACACGAGGTTAATGCACGATTGCTTTCTAAGGTGATTTGACTTGTGATTCACTCGTTACAAAATGTTATACTGGTCTGAAACTGCTGATTTTGCAAATAATCAGATTAGTGTTAGAACTCAAAGAAAGAGTAACCACGACTAAAGGCCATTATTCTCTATTTATTCAATATTATGAAATACCAAGGGGTAAGAATCCCAAGGGAGCCCACTACTTAGTAGTGGGGTGTAATGAAAGATAATGAGGAGAGGGAGGCCAAAGACCTCCCTCAACTCACAACACTCCCCCTTATCTCTCCATTACCTTGGGTTAATCATATAAATACTTCAGGATTCAATATGCTTATAATGAGGTAGTTACTTCTGAATATGGAGCCACTGTGGTTGCTGTTAAGACTAATTTGGACCAGCCCGAGTTACAACGGCCCACGGCCCAGCCTCAAAGGGGACGCCAACTGGAGAAGACGGGCCCGTCCGGAAAGGCCCATGGACGGTGCTGAAGGCCCGGCCACTCCACCCTCGGGGGCACCCGACTAGCCCCCATTCGGCCCGATTAACCGCCCCTCGAAATCCACGATCCCATAATGGCCATTAACGGACCCGTTAATGGGCCACCCCTCCACTACGCACGAGTGGGAGGAGGCGGAGGCGGATCGTGGGGACGTGAGAGGAGGCGGGACGTGGGGCAATCACGAGGGACCCTATAAGGGGAAGGCCAGGACGACGGAGAAGAGGATCGAGACTCAGGTAATCAACAGAGAGGTACTTCATCAACGACCTATGCATTTGCCACTCCATTTCCTCCCTCCCCCAAACTCGCGCCGCCTGGGTTGACGTTCCGGCTTCCTTACAAGCCGGATCTCCCCCGCCGAGTATCCCTTCAGACCTTGATCTGACTTAGGCATCGGGGGGATTTGGCCGGAACCTAAGTCCGGCCTCCCTGACGAGTTTCCTCATCTGTCCAGGAAGAAGATATCTGAGGCGTTGAGGCTACCCCTCAGCGTCGGTCGGCTACCCCCATCGCAGTCGTCAGGTCGGCTGCTCAAGCACCAAACCACTTGCAAGGCACCGAGGCTGCCCCTCGACGTGGATCCGACCGAGGCCGAGCGCGACCCAGCCGAGGCCGAGCGTAGCCCACCGAGCCGAGGCTTCTCCTCAGCTCCCCAAAGGCAGAGGATCGACGCTACACGGGGACCCCCCCGTTTGCGCCCGACCCTCCTTCCTCCCACGCCGAGAACAAGCGGGCTCGGCGATCCCAAGGGACCCCCAAGTCGGCCCCTTGACCACGTTGACCACACAGCTGACAGTCAACGAACTGTGGTGAGAAAACACCCGTAAACATCTGGCGCCGTCTGTGGGAACGAACTAACACCCACGTCAAACCACCAAGATGGATCCCATCAGCAATGGCCTAGGGCACATGCCACCCATCCCGGAGGAGGGCGCATACCACGCCCTCATCGAGAACCCGAACGGCTGCACTGCCGGAGAGACCGACAACGCCCGGCTGGCCACGCAGGGGCAACTCCGAGCCTACGCGCAGGAGACCAACACCAACATCCAAACTTTAGTCACGACGATTCAACAGCTCGTTAGCAGCACTCCCACCCCCGAGGGTGGGGAGGGACAGGCCTACCGTCAGGGAGAGGATCGCCGACCTCTTCGCTCCGCCGTGGTTGCCGACTGTTTACAGGTGTTTTCTCACCACAGTTCATTGACCGTTGGCTGTGTGGTCAACGTGGTCAAGGGGCCGACTTGGGGGGTCCCTTGGGATCGCCGAGCCCGCTTGTTCTCGGTGTGGGAGGAAGGAGGGTCGGGCGCAGACGGGGGAGTCCCCGGGTAGCATCGATCCTCTGCCTTCGGGGAGCTGAGGAGAAGCCTCGGCTCGGTGGGTCACGCTTGGCCTCGGCTGGGTCGCGCTCGGCCTCGGTCGGATCCGCGTCGAGGGGTAGCGTCGGCGCCTTACAAGTGGGTTGGTGCTTGAGCAGCCGTCCACCTGACGACTGCGATGGGGGTAGCCAACCGACGCTGAGGGGTAGCCTCGGTGCCTTAGATATCTTCTTCCTGGACAGATGAGGAAACTCGTCAGGGAGGCCGGACCTAGGTTCCGGTCAAATCCCCTCCGATGCTTAAGTCAGATCAAGGTCTGAAGGGATACTCGGCGGGGGAGATCCGGCTTGTAAGGAAGCCGGAACGTCAACCCAGGCGGCGCGAGTTTGGGGGAGGGAGGAAATGGAGTGGCGAATGCCTAGGTCGTTGATGGAGTACCTCTCTGTTGATTACCTGAGTCTCGATCCTCTTCTCCGTCGTCCTGGCCTTCCCCTTATAGGGTCCCTCGTGATTGCCCCACGTCCCGCCTCCTCTCACGTCCCCACGATCCGCCTCCGCCTCCTCCCACTCGTAAGTAGTGGAGGGGTGGCCCATTAACGGGTCCGTTAATGGCCATTATGGGATCGCGGATTCCAAGGGGCGGTTAATCGGGCCGAATGGGGGCTAGTCAGGTGCCCCCAAGGGTGGAGTGGCCGGGCCTTCAGCCCCGTCCGTGGGCCTTTCCGGGCGGGCCCATCTTCTCCCGTTGGCGTCCCCTTTGAGGTTGGGCCGTGGGCCGTTGTAACTTGGGCTGGTCCAAATTAGTCGTAACAATTGCCCCCATCGCCCGGGCCGTTCGGCTTCCGTCAGTTCGGTTCGGGTGATGTGACTCTTTCATGATCCGATGAGTGTGTCAGTCGAGGCTCCGCCATTTAATGAATGTCATTATTACCGCTCCGTTTGAACTTCCGTTGGTGCGGTTTCCGAAGCATCGCCGCCGTCTTGATATCGACACGTGCTCTCCCTTGGCGGTTCAGATCCAACCATCGTCCTCTATATATATGTTCCAATCCCTCGAGCTTCAACTCTTTCGTGCTCATTCCTTCTTGATCTCCGTTCTGCCAGCTTCTTCTTCCCGACATCTGCCTTCTTCCCAGCTCTTATTAAGGTAATTCTCCCACTCTTTAACTCGGGCTATGGTCATGCTTAGAATAGGTGATACACGTCCTGACGTACCGACGCCTGGTCCCGATCGTGCCCATCCCTCGCGGCCCAAAGCTCCTTCGCCGCCCCCGGGGGTCCCGGATAAAGGGAAATGAAAAATTTTTCCGGATCCCGTTGGGGACGATGTGGCCTCGTCTTCCGAGCGATTAGGCATCCCTCCATCGATCCTCCGGTCGTCATCTATGGCCCCTTTCTTAGTCACTAGGGAAATACGGGAGATGTATTTATGTCATCCATATGATGTCCAGATTCCCTTTGGAGATGAGCGGATCTGCTTCCCGCAGAGTAACGAGGTTGGCGTCTACGTCGAGATGTTCCATCTGGGGCTCCGCTTCCCCCTCCACCCTTTTATCATTCAATTCACGGATTCCTTGAAAGTCGCCCTGTGCCAGCTAACGCCATCCTCTGTCGCGGTGCTGACCGGGTTCATTATGCTTTGTATCACTCACGGCCTGGAGCCGTCCCTCCCCCCACCTCTTTCACTTTTACCGGATCCAGACGGTTGGCCTCGGATCTTGGCTGCACCTCCGAGCCCGTGCGGGGCGGGTGTGCCTGCTCGGTCTGCCCCCTTGGACGGGGAACTGGGACTCTAGCTTTGTTTTTGTTGTCTTTCCCTGGGTCTCGGTGATCTTGACAGGTTGGGGGAGTTCGCAACAAACCGACAGGAAGGTAACCTTATCCGAGGCCGAGCGGGCCGCGGTCCGCCTCCTGTCGTCACTTTCTCTTGATGAGAGGTCGGTCTGGCATTTGCTGGACGACCTGCTTCTTACGTGTACTCTGTGGTCCCCTGGTAAGTTGTCTCCCTTCCTTCTGTTTAACCTCTGGCTCACCCTGATTTTGCTTCCTCTCGCAGGGATGGCTGGCTGCGAATTCACCCACGATGTTGACGAGCTTATTCGGCTGGGATCTCACCGGGGCCGTGGGAGCTCTTCCGGACGGGCGCCTCATTGCTATGTAGATGAAGAGTTGCGCCGGTCCGAGACTCCTTCGGGGAGGATTGAGGCCAAGTCTCCCCCACGGGTCGCATCGGGTCCCCCCCGGAGGAGAAGTCACTGGGATCGACCCCCTCCTTGTTGAGGGTTCCGGATCGGCTCCTCGGCCGTTCACGGGCGGGAGTCGCAAGCGCTCTCCCCCAGTTACCGCTGGCCCCAATGGGAAGAAGTCGCGGAAGAACGGCGGGCGCGTCGCTTCTCCGGCTACCGCCGTCACGCCGACGGATCCCGGCAAGGCAATCGTGCTGACCGTCGTGGCCGACCATGCCGCCCACGCCGTCGTCACTCCCTCGGCTACCCCTTCAGTGTTGGGGGCTGTCTGCGTCCTAACGAGTGCCTCAGCGGGCCCCGCTGATCCCCCCGGGGACTCGGTGCCCCTTGATATGGCCTTGGCGAATCGGCCGGTGGCGGACTCCGTCCTTCCGGGGGACCGTTCCCTCTTGGAGTTATCCCCCGTGGACATATTGTCGGACTCTCTGGTTGGTCATCTCCGACAGGTTCGAATTCCTGTCATTTTCGGATAGTTGCCCTGCCCTTCAATCCTCCTTGGTATAATCCACCTCTCTTTCGTTTGCAGGCCACCGCGATGGCTGTTGAGGCGCAACGACGGGCGACCCGATTGAGGAACCTCGAGGATTCCCTAAATCAGGAGCGCGCTCGGGCTGGGGAGGCTGACGTAGCCCTTCAAGGTGCCTGCATGGAAGCTCGGCAGCAATGTTGTTGTGCCGATGAGCTCGAGTCTCAAGTACATGATCTCAAACGAGATCTTGTGGATGTTCATGACTTGAGCCGAGAAGCGGAAGAAAAGTTCCGGCAGGAGAGGGATGATCTCTGGGGCCAACTCGCCGAGCTGCGTCGGCGGCTCCGTTTCGCCGAGGAGGCTGAGAAGGGCATCGACACGGCCATAAGGCCGAGGATTGCGTCGGTCCTAAGGGAGGTCTTCAGGACTTATGAGGACCTCCTAGCCCCTCGCATAGTGGAGGTCGTCAAGGAGTCATTCAGGCAGTTCGCGGAGCTCGCTCGGGAGGCGATCCCTCCTCCATCGGGACACGCCGACCCCCGCTGCTCAAAGCAAGGCGAGGCCCCAGATGACGCTATCTCTCGTGCTCCGGACCCCTGAAGAGCCCTTGTACCTTGTCCCCTTTTTTCTTTTCTTGGGTGACAAATTTTGTTGTCATCAACAGTGCTTGAGAGGATGTTGCTGAGCGATATGTAACCCATACCATTAATGAAAACGATTTCTTCTAGTTAGTTCTTCTTGCACCACTGGTCTCTTTTTCGGGGGTTCTCCCCTTTGGAATAGCCTTTAATGTTCCTAGACTAGACGGGCGTCGTCGCCCTCGTCTAGGGGTGTTGTCATGGGCTCGTCTGGCTTGGGATGTCGTTCTTCCCGCCGATTCTGTCTGTCGGGGTGATTGTCCTCAGCCTGGCGAGCGAGTGGGTCACTCGGTCCACGAGGGAGGTCATCCCTCGGCTTGCGGCCGGCCGTCATACTCGTGGGCTGGGGGAGTTGCCCCTAGCCTTACGAGAGGGCGGTTTTGCTCGGTTCGCGGGGGTGAGTACCCCTCGGCTTATGACCGGCCGTCATGCTCGCTAGTTAGGGGAGTTTCCCCCAGCCTTACGAGCGGGCGGTTTTGCTCGGTCCGTGGAGGTGAGTACCCCTCGGCTTATGACCGGCCGTCGTGCCCGTCTGCTGGGGGAGTTGCCCCCAGCCTTACGAGCGGGCGGTTTGCTCGGTCTGCGGGGGTGAGTATCCCTCGGCTTATGACCGGCCGTCGTACTCCTTGGCTGGGGGAGCTGCCCCTGGCCTTACGAGCGGGCGGTTTTGCTCGGTCCGCGGGGGTGAGTACCCCTCGGCTTATGACCGACCGTCAGGCCCGTCTACTGGGGGAGTTGCCCCCAGGCTTACAAGCGGGCGGTTCGCTCGGTCTGCGGGGGTGAGTACCCTTTGGCTTATGACCGGCCGTCGGGCCCGTCTGCTGGGGGAGTTGCCCCCAGCCTTACGAGCGGTCGGTTCGCACAGTCTGCGGGGGTGAGTACCCCTCAGCTTATGACCGGCCGTCGTGCCCGTCTGCTGGGGGAGTTGCCCCAGCCTTACGAGCGGGCGGTTTTTCTTAGTCCGCGGGGGTGAGTACCCCTCGGATTTTGACCGGCCGTTGTGTCCGTCTGCTGGGGGAGTTGCCCCCAGCCTTACCAGCGGGCGGTTCGCTCGGTCTGTGTGGGTGAGTACCCCTCGGCTTATGACCGGCCGTCGTACCCGTCTGCTTGGGGAGTTGGCCCCAGCCTTACGAGCGGGCTGTTTTGCTCGGTCCATGGGGGTGAGTACCCCTCGGCTTATGACCGGCCGTCGTGCCCGTCTGCTGGGGGAGTTGCCCCAGCCTTACGAGCGGGCGGTTTTGCTCGGTCCGCGGGGGTAAGTACCCCCGCGGGAAAAGAAGTGCACAACATGGAGAGGAGGTTCACCATGCCCGGTTTTTCCCCGGCGTGGTCTCTCACTCCCACCTCATTCAGAGAGGGGAATGGAAGGTACTCGGAGCGGACGGACGGCGTCTCGAGGACGGCCTCGTCCTCACGCCAGGGATCGTACAAACGTAGGCAGGATGATCGCCGGTCCGCGAGCATTCGGTCTTACCAGAGCGGAGGCAGCCGACGAGCAGGGACCCACCACCAGAAGAGCCGGAAGGGATGTTCGCGCCGATCGAGGCCAGCACCCAAGACAGCGAAGGCCCAAGAGGAGGTCAAGCTTCCGTCGTCCCCCCCCCCCCCGTTGTGGCCGAACGGCCAAGAGGCGGGTGCAGGGGAGCGACCCGGGTGCATCAGCGGAGAATGATGCCCCCTGACTCGGAGGATAACCGAGGCACGGATACCCTCGAACTTCAAGGTACCGACACTGGAGAAATACAACGGCATCAGCGACCCCGTGGATCATGTGATGGACTAGAGGGGGTCATGGCGTTCCAGGGGGCCGATGACACCCTGCTCTACAGGGGTTTCTATTCCACCCTACGGGGAGCCGCGCGGACCTGATACCTCAGCCTGCCCGGTCGGTCAGTAGACAGCTTCGAGGAGCTCACCCGGTTGTTCTGCAAGCAATTTATGGCCGGTCGGCAGGTAAGACCTGATTCGGAACACTTGTTCAATGTGGTACAGGGACCGACCGAATCTCTGAGACACTTCATGCGTCGCTTCAATGTGGAGCGATTGAGCGTGTATAGCTGCCCCGAGCTGGTTGTGAAGGCGGCACTGAAG
Organism: Scilla litardierei; assembly: GCA_030789695.1. Classification (NCBI taxonomy): domain Eukaryota; kingdom Viridiplantae; phylum Streptophyta; class Magnoliopsida; order Asparagales; family Asparagaceae; genus Scilla; species Scilla litardierei. Next base: position 85,234,765 of record CM061131.1, on the reverse strand, counting down.
AAAGGCCTGCGACATAGGGGCTTGAAGAAATCACTACACAGCGACCCCCCGAAGGACCTCGCCGGAAGTATGGCCTGAGCGGAATGTTTCATGCTGACAGAAGAGGCCCTGGCCGGGGATGAAGGTCAGACCAGGCGCGGGACCAAGCGCGATGAGAGCGATCGTCGCGGCACGGAGGAGCATCGACAAGAGAAGAGGCCCAGAGGAAGACCACGGAGGGAAGAGCCCCGGCACCCCTCGGTGACCGCCGCACCGGACGTGATCCTAGCGCAAGCCCAGAAGGAGGGACACATGAGACGACCTCCCCCAAGAATGAAGAAAGGCGGGAGGGATGAAGAGAAGTACTGCAAGTACCACAAAGACAACGGCCACGATACCGACGACTGTTGGCATCTGAAGAAAGACATCGAAAAGCTTGTGAGTCGGGGCACATGAAGAACTTCGCCAACGACCCCGCCTCGGGAGAAGGAACGTCCAAACAGCAGGACAAAGGAAAAAGGGTGAACGCGGTCCAGACGGTTACGTGTGCCATCGAGTGAGGGGTAGAGTAGACAGCCGCCGCTCTGCCGGGGGAGGGCTATCCTGCCAGAACCTCCCCTGTCTTTTGCCGCCTTTTTCTTTTTCATTACTCCAAATGTACTGTCTCATGGGAATGAAGGCATACTCTGTCAGTGCAGATTCAATCACATGTTTTGATCAGACGATTCGGGACACATAGGAGGACTCAATCAAGGCAACCACGGTTAACCATTAAGTGGGAGGAATGCCGCTCCCCAGAGAGTTCGCCAGTCGAGCCCGCGGACCGAGCGGACCGCCCGCTCGTAAGGCTGGGAGCAACTCCCCCAGCCAAGGAGCACGTCGGCCGGTTATAAGCCAAGGGGTACTCACCCCCGCAGACCAAGCGAACCGCCCACTCGTAAGGCTGGTGGCAACTCCCCCAGCAGACGGGCACGACAGCCGGTCAAAAGCCGAGGGGTACTCACCCCCGCGGACCGAGCAAAACCGCCCGCTCGTAAGGCTGGGGCAACTCCCCCAGCAGACGGGCACGACGGCCGGTCATAAGCCGAGGGGTACTCACCCCCGCAGACCGTGCGAACCGCCCGCTCGTAAGGCTGGGGGCAACTCCCCCAGCAGACGGGCCCGACGGCCGGTCATAAGCCGAGGGGTACTCACCCCCGCAGACAGAGCGAACTACCCGCTCGTAAGCTTGGGGGCAACTCCCCCAGCAGACGGGCCCGACGGCCGGTCATAAGCCGAGGGGTACTCACCCCCACGGACCGAGCAAAACCGCCCGCTCGTAAGGCCGGGGGCAGCTCCCCCAGCCAAGGAGCACGACGGCCTGTCATAAGCCGAGGGGTACTCACCCCCGCGGACTGAGCAAAACCGCCCGCTCGTAAGGCTGGGGGCAACTCCCCCAGCAGACGAGCACGACGGCCGGTCATAAGCCGAGGGGTACTCACCCCCGCAGACCGAGCGAAACGCCCGCTCGTAAAGCTGGGGGCAACTCCCCCAGCAGACGGGCCCGATGGCCGGTCATAAGCCGAGGGGTACTCACCCCCGCGGACCGAGTAAACCCGCCCGCTCGTAAGGACGGGGCAGCTCCCGCAGCCAAGGAGCACAACAACCGGTCATAAGCCGAGGGGTACTCACCCCCGTAGACCGAGCGAACCGCCCGCTCGTAAGGCTGGGGGCAACTCCCCCAGCAGACGGGCACGACGGCCGGTCATAAGCCGAGGGGTACTCACCTCCGCGGACCGAGCAAAACCGCCCGCTCGTAAGGCTGGGGGCAACTCCCCTAACCAGCAAGCACGACGGCTGATCATAAGCCGAGGGGTACTCACCCCCGCGAACCGAGCAAAACCGCCCGCTCGTAAGGCTGGGGGCAACTCCCCCAGCCAACGTGCATGACGGCCGGCTGCAAGCCGAGGGATGACCTTCCTCGTGGACCGAGTGACCCACTCGCTCACCAGGTTGTGGACAATCACCCTGACAGACAGAATCGGCGGGAAGAACGACATCCCAAGCCAGACGAGCCCAAGACAACACCCCTAGACGAGGGCGACGACGCCCGTCCGGTCTAGGAACATTAAAGGCTATTCCAAAGGGGAGAACCCCCGAAAAAGAGACCAGTGGCGCAAGAAGAACTGACTAGAAGAAATCGTTTTCATTAATGGTATGGGTTACATATCGCTCAGCAACATCCTCTCATGCACTGTTGTTGACAACAAAATTTGTCACCCAAGAAAAGAAAAAAAGGGACAAGGTACAAGGGCTCTTCAGGGGTCCGGAGCGCGAGAGATAGCGTCATCTGGGGCCTCGCCTTGCTCCGAGCAGCGGGGGTCGGCGTGTCCCGATGGAGGAGGGATCGGCTCCCGAGCGAGCTCCGTGAACTGCCGGAATGACTCCCTGACGACCTCCACTATGCGAGGGGCTAGGAGGTCCTCATAAGTCCCGAAGACCTCCCTCAGGACCGACGCAATCCTCGGCCTTATGGCCGTGTCGACGCCCTTCTCAGCCTCCTCGGCGAAACGGAGCCGCCGACGCAGCTCGGCGAGTTGGCCCCAGAGATCCTCCCTCTCCCACCGGAACTTTTCTTCCGCTTCTCGGCTCAAGTCATGGACATCCACAAGATCTCGTTTGAGATCATGTACTTGAGACTCGAGCTCGTCGGCACGACGGCGTTGCTGCCGAGCTTCCATGCGGGCACCTTGAAGGGCTACGTCAGCCTCCCCAGCCTGAGCGCGCTCCCGATTTAGGGAATCCTCGAGGTTCCTCAATCGGGTCGCCCGGCGTTGCGCCTCAACAACCATCGTGGTGGCCTGCAAACGAAAGAGAGGTGGATTATACCAAGGAGGATCGAAGGGCAGTGCAACTATCCGAAAATGACAGGAATTCGAACCTGTCGGAGATGACCGACCAGAGAGTCCGATAATATGTCCACGGGGGACAACTCCAAGAGGGAACGGTCCCCCGGAAGGACGGAGTCCGCCGCCGGCCGATTCGCCAAGGCCATTTCAAGGGGCACCGAGTCCCAGGGGGGATCAGCGGGGCCCGCTGAGGCGCTCGGCAGGACGCAGATAGCCCCCAAGACCGAACGGGTAGCCGAGGGAGTGACGACGGCGTGGGCGGCAGGGTCGGCCGCGACGGTCAGCACGATTGCCTTGCCGGGATCCGTCGGCGCGACGGCGGGAGCCGGAGAAGCAGCGTGCCCGCCGTTCTTCTGCGACTTCTTCTCGTTAGGGCCAGCGGTAACTGGGGGAGAGCGCTTGCGACTCCCGCCTGCGAACGGCCGAGGAGCCGATCCGGAACCCTCAACAAGGAGGGGGTCGATCCCAGTGTCTTCTCCTCCGGGGGGACCCGATGCGACCCGTGGGGGAGACTTGGCCTCAATCCTCCCCGAAGGAGGCTCGGACCGGTGCAACTCTTCATCTACAGAGCGACGAGGCGCCTGTCCGGAAGAGCTCCACGGCCCCGGCGAGATCCCAGCCGAATAAGCTCGTCAACATCGTGGGTGAATTCGCGGCCAGCCATCCCTGCGAGAGGAAGCGAAATCAGGGTGAGCCAGAGGTTAAACAGAAGGAAGGGAGACAACTTACCGGGGGACCACAGAGTACACTTAAGAAGCAGGTCGTCCAGCAAATGCCAGACCGACCTCTCCTCAAGAGAAAGTGACGACAGGAGGCGGACCGCGGCCCGCTCGGCCTCGGATAAGGTTACCGCCCTGTCGGTTTGTTGCGAACTCCCCCAACCTGTCAAGATCACCAAGACCCGGGGAAAGAAAACAAAAACAAAGCTAGAGTCCTAGTTCCCCGACCAAGGGGGCAGACCGAGCAGGCACACCCGCCCCGCACGGGCTCGGAGGTGCAGCCAAGATCCGAGGCCAACCATCTGGATCCGGTAAAAGTGAAAGAGGAGGGGGAGGGACGGCTTCAGGCCGTGAGTGATACAAAGCATAATGAACCCGGTCAGCACTGCGACAGAGGATGGCGTTAGCTGGCACAGGGCGACTTTCAAGGAATTCGTGAATTGAATGATAAAAGGGTGGAGGGGGAAGTGATCGCGCCCCGGCGTACACGTCCCGAGGCGACGGTTGTAGTTTTACCGCAAGCGCACGGTGTAGCGGCGAGCGGGTATCGAACACAGGGAGGACGAATGACCGTGCTTGCTCCTAATCAACCTGGCTATTTAGAGGGATAATTGCCTTGGGCGATCCTGTCACAATCGTCAGACAAAAGTGCGAAATATCAAATCAAACAGAGAACGCCTAGGGAATGGGGAATCCCCACTACTCACCGTATTTCACAATCGTGGTTCGCCGGTATCGAAATCGCTAGGATGAGAATTCGGATGGACTAGTTGCAACTAAATGTGGAACCAAGCTCACGCTCTCGCGCTGTTGCCGGTCTATAGCTATCCTAGGTTTGGGTCCAATCTCTTGCAAACCCTAGCCTAGGGAAGCTAGCATTAGGATCAACATCATCGTCCAATTGCGCACCGAGCCCAATCTCTTGCAAACTCGGTCCACAATCTAGATTAGGATAGTTCCTACCCGTCCAATCTCTTGCAAATGGGTATCGGCACGGAATTGCAACCGGAGATCCTAGCATCGGTCCAATCTCTTGCAAACCGATACTTCGAAAATCCGACTCCAACCCAATTCGGATTTCTAGGGCTTCCTATCGAATTGGGATCCAATCTCTTGCAAATCCCAATTGATGTGAATACCTAGCTATCCGTAGTGATTCGATCCCAATCTAATCCCTAATAACAATCCTAGCTCAATTTCTACCGATTCAACACAAATACGAAATTGGGCTTGCAGGGTTCATCCCCACGCCCCAAGACGTGGAGACTACTCACTAATCATAGCAATAGCACAATAATTTGCAAAGAAATAGACAATGGAATTCATCACAACAATGATATAAACAATAAAAATAGAGTTTTTGTGGAAGAAAAGTGCAAACCAATGTAGATCTTCAATCAACCCAACAAAAATCCAAGTTTTTCTCTTCACCAATCACAATTAATAAAGCTAAAAAGTAGATTCAAAAAGCTGCAAAAAATCTGAGAGGAGGCTCTCAAAACTAGGGTAAAAACAGAGCTTAAATAGCCCCAAAAATCGTCCAAAAATCCTGACCAAAACGCCCCTGCACAGCCTGTTTTCCGCAAATTTCGCTACAGGCAGCGCATCGCACTCGGCCGAGTGACAAAAGTCGCTCGGCCGAGTGAAAACCCTGTAAATTTTCCAGTAAGTCGGGGACTTCAGGGGTCTTCAGTTCGGGGGTGGCTCGGCCGAGTGAGTTGTCGTCACTCGGCCGATGGCTTCACTTCACTCGGGCGGACGGAATTTGCCACTCGGCCGAGTGGGTCTTCTGAAGCTCAGATGGCCGAAAAACAGTAACTTCGGTCTTTTTGAGGGCCTTCGTCTGGGCGCCACTCGGGCGGACGTGGTAGCGTCACTCGGCCGATGTGGTCTCCGTCGCTCGGCCGAGTACACATGGAAGTCGTGTCTGAACGGGTCGGCCGAGCAGTGTCTCGCTGGTCGGCCGAGTGGCTCCTCCACTCGGCCGAGTGGGACACAAAAAATGCCCAAACTGGTCGTTTTGGCCTCCTCGTCGCTCCGGCGACGTCCATTCTTCTTCCGCTCCTCTCCAATAGCAAAATACCCCTCGGGGAGGTCGTCGGTGGCCGTCTAGATTACACGCATCTCGAGATCACTCCTAATCGCGCCAAATCACCTGAAATGCGACAAAAACAACAAATCGTGAAAAGCATCGCAATATCGTCGATATATCGTGAAAAACATAATTTGGGCGATCAAAATGGCATGCAAACATGCGGGAAAAGGGTGTAAAATAAGGAGTGATCAAAATCCCCCAAGCTTGCCTCTTACTCGTCCTCGAGGAAGATAAGTAAAAAGCGAACCCGGTGGATTCGGAAAACGAAAACGGCGAAAAACGAAAAAAATGAAAAACGAAGAAGAATGAAAACCAAACGAGAATAAAGAAAGAAAGAAAGAAAGAAGTAGGATGCTAGATCATTTTCTCAGGACGTGGGTTTCACCTACTCTTATAGCATGCACCGAGTGAGAAATACATGTCAAAGAATCTCATTTTGATATCATAGTAGAATAGTGCAGGTAGAAAATAGAAAACCCACGAACAACGGTATAATCATGAGAAACGGAATGATTTTAAAATTAACATCGCCTGAATCATCTAAAGCGGTATACAAGTCTCAGATCACACACTTTTCAATTGAACGCTTTCTATCTGGAGTATAAGAGTATCACATCATAGAATAGAGAGAATAGAAAAGTATGGGTTTCATGAAATGAATGCTAGGCTTAGATTTCTGGATTTCGTAAAGCTAGAAACAATCTCACCGAGTATAGAATATTACTTAGCCTAGGTTGTCGTGCAATGTCAAGTAGTCGCTCTCTCACACATCAATGGATCTCCTCCCCCAAGCTTATCTATAAGCGTGGTGGCACAAAAATATTTACATCCCCATTTTTATAAAGCTCCAAAAGCAAAGAAGAGAAAGAAGAAAGAAAGAAAATAAGCGAGATGGGATCTTTTATTGAGGATTTTTTTTTCTCTTTTCTCTCTTTTCTCTCTTTTTTTTTGACAATCATATATACAATGATCCCAACTCAAAGAGAGATAACGATATACGGGAATGTTCTTCTCTCTTTTATTATATATATATATATATATATATTTTTTTTTTTTTTGGAATAAGAGATTTGGAGCTAGGAATTAATAGCGGGGGAAATGCCATAAAATAGAATCACTAAGGGGAGATTCACCAATGATTTTAAAAGTAGAGAAATGTTGTTCAAGATTTGTGGAGAAAGAAATAAATATAACTCTCGGCTCACTCTATAAGACATGCACGACAACTTCAGCAGGGTAATCTAATCTACTCAGTTTCGATCACAAAAAAGCTAACTAATCCAGATATATCATAGCTAACAATCATTCAATCATCCGGAAGTGAAGTGTACAATCCATGCATATAGAAGTGATAAAGGAAAAGAAGTCAGTACTCCAGATATAGGCATTCAATGCGTGAATCTTGGTGTGTTTTCTGTGATAGCATACATATGAATATTCAGGCTCAGCTAATAATAAAATTTCATCCATTTTCATGAGGAAAAAAGTGTGGGCTCCTATTTCTAAATGCAAGCGAGTCATAGCATATGATATCAGAAATGAAATCTAAGACACGACAAATATAGCATGCATATAGAATAAGCTAACTCCACGTAGACATCATCACAGAAAATTCATCTCTAGCATGAGATGAAAAATAATGAAGAAGTAAAGATAAAAGGAAAATAGAACTATGCAATGCGGCACACAGGAAAGTAAGGAAAACGTGATGCATGGCAAAACAAAAGGAAAATAACGAAAAAATGAGTGCAAAAGGGAAAAGCGGTGTGAAAAACTGAAAATAAAGGTGGCAAATCGAAAAAAGAACGTGAGAACTCACTCCCCCAAGCTAAACGGCACAGTGTCCTCAATGTGCAAAGTGTGGCACACCGAGAGACAAGAAGTGTGAGGGGCAAGTGAGGATGCATGCATGGAAAAATAAAAAGAAAGACAAAAAAGAAATGAAAATATGATGCGGGAATGATGCATGCACAAACAGGAGTGATATGAAAATAAATACGGCACCAAAAAAAACGCTCCCTCTCTCCCAAAAAGATATATATAGATGTGATCAAAATGAGAATCCTAAGTAGATATGATATGATGTGCACAAAAAGATATGATCAAAAATATAATCCCAGAATAAGTGAGGGGAGGGGGTGGACAAAAGGGCATCAGGACCCAGCAGAGACGGGCAGCACAACGACAGGAATGGATCAAGGCATCAAGAGTGCCTAAGAAGGCGGTGCCGCGCCGTCTCCGTCCTGAGGCGGAGGTGGTGGTGGTGGTGGTGTAGGCTGCTGAGCTGGGGTGGGCGTGGGAGTGGAAGCAGGTCGAGCGTGTGTGGGTGTGTGTGTGGGAACCTGCGGGGTGGGTGGGGGTACGCGCGGGAGACGCTCTAAGATCTGTGTCAGGCAGTAGTGGATCTGAGGGATCAGGTCAAAGCGTCCAGACATCGTAGAGACGGTGGAGGACAGGGTCCGAAGGTCTCCTCTAAGACCACTCACCGCCACCTCAAGAGCACGTATGCTCTGCAGTACAGTGTCGGGCGGGGGTGGTGCAGAGGGACGCACCGGTCTAGGCTGTGCAGGGCGAGGCTGGCGTACGCGTGTGGAGTATGTAACGGGCTCAGCAGGGAATGGGACAAAAGGGGCCGTGCCTGGAAAAGTGGGCCTGGCCTCGGTGTGAGGCCGGGACACCGGCTGGCGAGAAGTGGAGGCAGCGGCAGAAAAGGAGGCGTGCAAAAGAGGCAACGAGGTGGCCAGAGAGGTCCATGGCACAGACGTGTGGACAGACGCCACGACGCTCTCGGAGAATAAGGCGGCGGTGGAGACAGAGGAATCTCCCGCTGGGGCAGAAGTGTGCGGTCCAAAAGGTGTAACCCCAGCGGAGATCATGCTAACCATGGTCTCCACGACCGAAGTGAACGAGGGCTCTCCGCACTCGACTATGGTCGGCGGGCGCTCGGGGAATGCGGAGCAAAGGGGCTCCACGGACAGAGGGCCGGAGGTGGCAGAGGGAGTGGTGGGGACAGCCTCGGAAGTGGTGACAGTGGTGGAAGTGGGCTCAGCAAAAGTACTCGCGACACTGGTAGCGGTGAGGACAGAAGTGTCAGGAGCAGCAGAAACGACAGGTGTGGGCTGAGGGTGCACAGGGGCGGCAGCGGGCTCGGCAGGGCGTGCAGCAGGGTCTGCGGGAGCAGCCTGGGCAGCGTGTGCGGCGTGGCCCTGCTCGGCCTCCTCGGCCTCGAGCACGTAGGCGGCGGGGATGAGGACATCCATATCTGGGAGCCAGTCTACGTGGGCCGGTGCAATCTGGGTCCGAGCAGGGCTCGGGAGAATCATGTAATCGGCCCCATAGGGGCCGTGCAACCAGACCCAGTGACGCTCGCCGTGCGGACGCAGCATCTTCATCCGGGCCATAACGTCTATCGACAAGGAAGTGGGGCCCGGAACGCGTCGCAGGTCGTCGGGGAAGTCCTCGCCGGTCATAAGAGCCAGCAGGGTAATCAGGCCGCCGCAGCATATCGGTGAGCGAGCGCCCACCGATACAATGATGCGGTCTAAGTACCATGCCGCGATATCGATCACGACGGCGGGGACAAGCTCATCTCCATCCCTAGACAGAGCTCTGGGACGAGTCATCGCATAGAGCATGTAAAGCTCTGGCGTAGACATCGTCCCCGGCTCATATCTGGACAAAAAGGTAGTCGCCATGAGGCGCTGGGCAATGCGTAGGCAGGGATGTACGATGGCCGAGGCCTTGGCCCTACTAGGGTCAAAGGCGGCGTGCAGACCCGTGATACGTGCCCAGAAGGCACCGGCGTCGAAAGAGGGTGGAGGGATATGTGTGGGGCCATAACCGCGATCGGCTCCGGGGACTGCGGGCCAAGAGAAAAATGCTCTCATCATATCGAGAGTGACCTGGCACTCTCGATCCATGAACCGGAATGAGCATCCCTCATCGGTCCGGGCGATAGAACTCAGAACCTCAAGTGTCAGACGGGTAAAAGTATCCGCCGACACCTGGAAAAAATCTCGCCAGCCCACGTTGTCGTACAACGTGAGCATCCCCTCAAGTACCCCCAGGCGTCCTAGGTCAGCGAGGTGTGCGAACCTGGAGGGTACGATCGAGCGCTGGGAGATACGCTCGAAGACGGCGCGGTGTGCGTCGTCTCGGAACGTAATCCCGAGCGGCCCAACCAGTGGAGCCGGTGGTGGTGGCTGTGGATCGGCGGGGAGAGGCTGTGCGGGCTGTGGGTGCGCTGCAGGCTGTGCGGGGTGTGCGGGGCCTGCAGGCTGTGCGGGGTGTGCGGGGGATGGTGGAGGAGAGTCCTCCAACTCGTGGGAGGGGCCGGCATCATCCGACCGCTTCCGCTTGGCGGAAGCTCTCTTCGACCGCGGCCGTGTCCGGGGCGGCATATCTGCCCCGAGCGCGCGCCGAAAAAGTGAAAAGTGCGGCGTGTGCACAAGAGTGGAAAGAGTTTACCCAAACACGCCGCGAGTGCTAAGTAGTGGAAGCGTGCGAAGTCCGCGCCTCCACGAAGTCCTGAGCAGCCCGTAGAAACTCCCCTGAGCTCCCCTAAGCTCCAAAAAGCAACCTGCGCATGGAAAAGCGATATCAGCGAGTAATAATCAAAATGTATGGAGCAATAGGGGTATAACAGATAGGTATAGGAATTGATTTGGGTTAGGGGGGCGTTTAGCACATGGATCCTCAAAATATACACGAGGAGAGGAGAAAACGGAGAAAATAAGCGAACCGGAGGTGATCGGAGGCGGGGCGGCCGGCGGCGACTCGGGCGGACTCCGGCGATGGGCGGCCGACGACGGCAGGCCGAGCGGCGGCGGGCGCGGGCGAGTCGCTGGGCGACGAGGCGAGATCGGGCGAGGGTAGGCGAAGGGGCGCGGGCGGATTTGGGATTTTAGATTTCGAAATCCGCGCCCCTTCGTCACTTATATAATAGAGAGTTACGACTCGGCCGAGTGACGTGGTCACTCGGCCGAGCGAGGCAATAGAAATTTTCTCCCCGATATCGCTTCGGCCGAGTGGCTTTGCCAGCCTCGGCCGAGTGGAGTAAGTCCATTCGACCGAGTGACCCAAGATACTCGGCAAGACTCGCCCTAGGAGGGTATCCGTTTTACTCGGCCGAGTGAATAAATGCACTCGGCCGAGTAGCAGTTATATCGAAATCGAGAAAATAAACAGAGAGTTGGGTACAGCAGACTTCCCTCGTTCGTGAGCGGCTCGGCCGGACGAACTTCTGGACTCGGCCGAGTGACTAGTATACTCGGCCGAGTGAGCCTTGTATTCTGCTGTTTGTCTTCGTTTGGGCTCTAAACTCCGTCTTTCTTCCTCCAGTCGATTTCATGCTCCTCCTAGGCGTCGAACGCCTTCTTTGGGCGCTCCTCGTCGCCTCATTCATCTTCCTCATGATGGGTCTACCTATCTCCTTTCCTGTCAAGAAAAATGGGACCCGTTATCACAAAATTTTTGGCGATCGACTCAAAACACTAAAAAAAAAATTTCTAAAACGATAATAAAGAAAAACGAAAATAAAGCAAAAACCGTCGGGTTGCCTCCCGACAAGCGCTCGTTTTAGGTCGTGAGCTCGACCCCCTATAATTTTCAATCAATGCGGGATGTTTGGTGCATATGAGATGCACCCGTCAAACTTCCCGGGGAGCGCGCTTGGATTTGGACGTGGCGGCGTAGCGGTCTCCCTCGGTGGTCTCCTATCTCGAATAGTGTTGGGGGGAGGCTCCCCCAAGCTAGCATTTGCCCCGGTCAACGGCTTAGCCGGCGATGCCGATTTCCGTACCGGCGGAGCTTTCTTTGGAGACTTTGATTTTGAGAGCTTGCAAAGCTCTCGAATCCTTGCGACATCAGTGTCGCCTTCATCTTCATCAGCGGAGAAGTCGGGGGAATCATCATTATTGTCCTCATGGCCTAAATCCGGGCTTTCATCGAATTCTTCATCAAAAAGGGCACCAATTGAGTGAGGAATCGCCTCCTCTATCACCTCATCAAGGAGGTCCATATAATCGAGCTCCTCATGGTAAGGCATGTGCTTCATTGCCTTGGGAATGTGGAGTTCTACCTCGATGTTTCCGACGTTTAAGGTTAAGGTACCTTCGCGCACGTCGACGATGACTCCGGCGGTGGCGAGGAATGGGCGCCCAAGTATCAATGAGGTGTCTCCCTCCTCCTTAATGTCCATGATGACGAAGTCACATGGCAAGCATATTCCACCCGGGACTTGAAGTGGGATGTCTTCGGCAATCCCCACCGGCCTTGTTATCCGTCCATCGGCTAATTGAATGCGCATCTCGGTGGGTTTCAACTTTGTCCCGGTGTTAAGCTTTAAGAACATGGAGAGGGGCATGAGACTCACACTAGCCCCAAGATCGACCAACGCCTTTTGAAGAGGCATGCCGCCCAACGTGCAAGGAATCCGAAAACTCCCCGGATCTTTAAATTTTGCCGGCTCCTTTTCTCTCTTGGTGAACCAAGAGCCCTCCTCGGCTAGCATGATCTTTTCCTTCCTCTTTCTCCCCGAAATCAAGTCCTTCAAGAATTTGGCATATGTGGGGATCTCGATGATGGCGTCAAGGAAGGGAATATTTAGGCTAACTCCTCTTAGGTACTCGAGGAATTTCGCTAGCCTTTTCTCCATTTTCGCTTTCGCTAGTCTTTGGGGGAATGGGACCGGTGGCATGAAGCGCCTCTCCTCAATTAATAGCTCCGCCCTAGATTTCTCCTTGTCTTGTGGCTCCTTCTCCTTTTCAATCTCAACTACCGGCTCAACCGGCTCCACGCTTTCCTCCACGGGGTCCTCAATAGGAATCATGGCGGGGGTAGTGTCCTTCCCGCCTCTAGTAGTAACGGCAACTACGGCATTGATGTGGCCCGTGTTGCCCCGTGGGTTTTGCTCCGGTTGCGCCGGCAATCTTTGAGTGTTCCGATTAAGCAATGCCAATTGCTCCGATATTTGAGCCACTACGGTGCTAAGGGAGTCTTGCCCCGCCTTCAAAGTAGCATTCACCTTGTTTTGCTCAACCATGAACGCCTCCACTCTAGTTTCAAAATCGGATCTTTGTGGAGCTTGTGGAGGGTTTTGGTTTTGATTCCTCCACCCTTGGTTGTATCCGGGAGGCCTATAAGGTGGGACTTGTTGCTTTGGTTGGAAGTTTTGTTGTGGAGGTCCCCTCGGCGGATAGTATTGTTGTTGGGGTGGTGGTGGTCGAGCTTGATTAGGCGGTTGTTGTGGCGGGTTCAAAGCTCCTTCATTGTTGGCGTAGGAGAATCCCGGGTGATTTCTTGCGGCCGGATTGGACCAATACCCTTGGTTCCCCGCAACATATTGCACTTGCTCCAAGGATCCTTCTCCTTGCTCTCCTCCCGAATACATGGCTTGAGATTGGTCTTGCCAATCACTCATTTGGCTTGCCGGCGTGGAGGTGGAAGGGCTTCCTTGAGGCTCCGTGATGAATTTCTCCAATCTCTCCACCACCTTGTGGAGAGAATCGAATTTGCTCGTAAGCTCCGCTACGGCCTTTGCCTCGTAGATGCTAGTCGGCTTTAAGGAGGACGTAGAGTGTCCTCGCTCATCGCCCCATTGTTGGTTATTAGAGGCCATCTCCTCTATTAGGGCCGTAGCTTCCTCGGGAGTCTTTGACAAGATTGCACCATTCGCCGCGGCATCAATAATTTGTTTGGTCCCCGGTTGGAGACCGTTGTAGAAGCTGTGCACTAACTCCCAATCTTCTATACTGTGGTGCGGGCACTGGTGCTGCAAATCTTTAAATCGCTCCCAAGCTTCATAGAGCGTCTCGTGTGGTCCTTGCTTGAAGGACATGAGAGCGCTCCGGATCTTCACCGTCTTGGATGGTGGATAGAATTTATCAATGAATGCATCCGCCAACCCGTCCCAAGAGGTGAAAACTCCGTCAGCTTGCGTCCTCAGCCAATAGAGTGCTTTGTCCTTTAGCGTGAAGGGGAAGAGGCGCAGTCTGATGGCATCAATCGGGACCCCCGGCATTTGGAAAGTGGCGCACTTCGACAAGAATGATTGGATGTGGTAGTGGGGGTTCTCGTGAGCGTTCCCATGAAAGGGGTCTTGTTGCATCAAAACCACCAATCCCGTCTTTAGCTCGAAGTTCTTGTCGGCCGCCAACTCCGGCACGGCGATGGATGACGTAGTAGAAGAGGTTTTAGGCCGAAGCCTATCGCGAATAGATACTATTCTCGCCATCCTCGCCGCCAATTCTTCAGGAGTTTCCCGGTTGGTCATAAACCCCCCTTCCGGATATTGTCTCCTTTCCGCTCTGAGTCTCCGCGCGGTACGTTCGATCTCGGGATCGAATAATAGGGCTTCGGGGTCCGCCGTAGATCTCGTGTACATGCACAGTGAAAATAGAGTTTCAAAGAGATGATTAGTACCGTGGAAGGGTTAGGTAAAAATAGCAAAGGAAAGAATAATGGTAAAAGAAATAAAAAAAAGGAAAATAAAAGAAAGAAATAGCTAGGTGAAAAAGAATCAAACGCAATCGCCTCCCCGGCAACGGTGCCAAAAACTTGATCGCGCCCCGGCGTACACGTCCCGAGGCGACGGTTGTAGTTTTACCGCAAGCGCACGGTGTAGCGGCGAGCGGGTATCGAACACAGGGAGGACGAATGACCGTGCTTGCTCCTAATCAACCTGTCTATTTAGAGGGATAATTGCCTTGGGCGATCCTGTCACAATCGTCAGACAAAAGTGCGAAATATCAAATCAAACAGAGAACGCCTAGGGAATGGGGAATCCCCACTACTCACCGTATTTCACAATCGTGGTTCGCCGGTATCGAAATCGCTAGGATGAGAATTCGGATGGACTAGTTGCAACTAAATGTGGAACCAAGCTCACGCTCTCGCGCTGTTGCCGGTCTATAGCTATCCTAGGTTTGGGTCCAATCTCTTGCAAACCCTAGCCTAGGGAAGCTAGCATTAGGATCAACATCATCGTCCAATTGCGCACCGAGCCCAATCTCTTGCAAACTCGGTCCACAATCTAGATTAGGATAGTTCCTACCCGTCCAATCTCTTGCAAATGGGTATCGGCACGGAATTGCAATCGGAGATCCTAGCATCGGTCCAATCTCTTGCAAACCGATACTTCGAAAATCCGACTCCAACCCAATTCGGATTTCTAGGGCTTCCTATCGAATTGGGATCCAATCTCTTGCAAATCCCAATTGATGTGAATACCTAGCTATCCGTAGTGATTCGATCCCAATCTAATCCCTAATAACAATCCTAGCTCAATTTCTACCGATTCAACACAAATACGAAATTGGGCTTGCAGGGTTCATCCCCACGCCCCAAGACGTGGAGACTACTCACTAATCATAGCAATAGCACAATAATTTGCAAAGAAATAGACAATGGAATTCATCACAACAATGATATAAACAATAAAAATAGAGTTTTTGTGGAAGAAAAGTGCAAACCAATGTAGATCTTCAATCAACCCAACAAAAATCCAAGTTTTTCTCTTCACCAATCACAATTAATAAAGCTAAAAAGTAGATTCAAAAAGCTGCAAAAAATCTGAGAGGAGGCTCTCAAAACTAGGGTAAAAACAGAGCTTAAATAGCCCCAAAAATCGTCCAAAAATCCTGACCAAAACGCCCCTGCACAGCCTGTTTTCCGCAAATTTCGCTACAGGCAGCGCATCGCACTCGGCCGAGTGACAAAAGTCGCTCGGCCGAGTGAAAACCCTGTAAATTTTCCAGTAAGTCGGGGACTTCAGGGGTCTTCAGTTCGGGGGTGGCTCGGCCGAGTGAGTTGTCGTCACTCGGCCGATGGCTTCACTTCACTCGGGCGGACGGAATTTGCCACTCGGCCGAGTGGGTCTTCTGAAGCTCAGATGGCCGAAAACAGTAACTTCGGTCTTTTTGAGGGCCTTCGTCTGGGCGCCACTCGGGCGGACGTGGTAGCGTCACTCGGCCGATGTGGTCTCCGTCGCTCGGCCGAGTACACATGGAAGTCGTGTCTGAACGGGTCGGCCGAGCAGTGTCTCGCTGGTCGGCCGAGTGGCTCCTCCACTCGGCCGAGTGGGACACAAAAAATGCCCAAACTGGTCGTTTTGGCCTCCTCGTCGCTCCGGCGACGTCCATTCTTCTTCCGCTCCTCTCCAATAGCAAAATACCCCTCGGGGAGGTCGTCGGTGGCCGTCTAGATTACACGCATCTCGAGATCACTCCTAATCGCGCCAAATCACCTGAAATGCGACAAAAACAACAAATCGTGAAAAGCATCGCAATATCGTCGATATATCGTGAAAAACATAATTTGGGCGATCAAAATGGCATGCAAACATGCGGGAAAAGGGTGTAAAATAAGGAGTGATCAGGAAGCGGAGCCCCAGATGGAACATCTCGACGTAGACGCCAACCTCGTTACTCTGCGGAAAGCAGATCCGCTCATCTCCAAAGGGAATCCGGACATCATAGGGATGACATAAATACCTCTCCCGTATTTCCCTAGTGACTAAGAAAGGGGCCATAGATGACGACCGGAGGATCGATGGAGGGATGCCTAATCGATCGGATGACGAGGCCACATCGTTCCCAATGGGATCCGGAAAAAGTTTTCCTTTCCCTTTATCCGGGACCCCGGGGGCGGTGAAGGAGCTTTGGGCCGCGAGGGATGGGCACGATCAGGACCAGGCGTCGGTCCGCCAGGATGTGTATCACCTATTCTAAGCATGGCCATAGCCCGAGTTAAAGAGTGGGAGAATTACCTTAATAAGAGCTGGGAAGAAGGCAAATGTCGGGAAGAAGAAGCTGGCAGAACGGAGATCAAGAAGGAATGAGCGCGAAAGAGTTGAAGCTCGAGGGATTGGAACGTATATATAGAGGACGATGGTTGGATCTGAACCGCCAAGGGAGAGCATGTGGAGATATCAAACGGAGCGGTAATAATGATATTCATTTAATGGCGGAGCCTAGACTGACACACCCATCGGATCATGAAAGAGTCACATCACCCGAACCGAACCGACGGAAGCCGAACGGCCCGGGCGATGGGTGCAATTGTTACGACTAATTTGGACTAGCCCGAGTTACAACGGCCCACGGCCCAGCCTCAAAGGAGACGCCAACTGGAGAAGACGGGCCCGCCCGGAAAGGCCCACAAACGGGGCTGAAGGCCCGGCCACTCCAACCTCGGGGGCACCCGACTAGCCCACATTCGGCCCGATTAACCGCCCCTCGGAATCCGCGATCCCATAATGGCCATTAACGGACCCGTTAATGGGCCACCCCTCCACTACGCATGAATGGGAGGAGTCGGAGGCGGATCGTGGGGACGTGAGAGGAGGCGGGACGTGGGGCAATCACGAGGGACCCTATAAAGGGAAGGCCAGGACGACGGAGAAGAGGATCAAGACTCAGGTAATCAACAGAGAGGTACTCCATCAACGACCTAGGCATTCGCCACTCCATTTCCTCCCTCCCCCAAACTCGCGCCGCCTGGGTTGACGTTCCGGCTTCCTTACAAGCCGGATCTCCCCCGCCGAGTATCCCTTCAGACCTTGATCTGACTTAGGCATTGGAGGGGATTTGGCCGGAACCTAGGTCCGGCCTCCCTGAGGAGTTTCCTCATCTGTCCAAGAAGAAGATATCCGAGGCACCGAGGCTACCCCTCAGCTTCGGTCGGCTACCCCCATCGCAGTCGTCAGGTGGACGGCTGCTCAAGCACCAACCCACTTGCAAGGCGCCGAGGCTACCCCTCGACGCGGATCCGACCGAGGCCGAGCGTGACCCAGCCGAGGCCGAGCGTGACCCACCGAGCCGAGGCTTCTCCTCAGCTCCCCGAAGGCAGAGGATCGACGCTACCCGGGGACCCCCCGTTTGCGCCCGACCCTCCTTCCTCCCACGCCGAGAACAAGCGGGCTCGACGATCCCAAGGGACCCCCAAGTCGGCCCCTTGACCACGTTGACCACACAGCCGACGGTCAACGAACTGTGTTGAGAAAACACCCGTAAACAGTTGCCTAGTTAAAACCTTAGCTGTAGAAAACTCAGTGGGAAAACCAGCAGATTTAAGGGAAAAGAGTACAACCAACTGGTGACTCCCACTGATCCATACAAGCCTTATGCTTGTAGGTCTTTCAGCTTTCATTAGGGGTGGACACTTCAGGGTCCAGAGTTAAATGAGGTTGCCTCATTAAAAACCTTTGGCTATGGAAAACCCAGTGGGAAAACCCATAGCTAAAGGAAAAGAGTACAACTCTACTATCAACTCCCCCTGATCTGTACAAGCTTCAGGCTTGCAGATCTCCTATGTATTTATACAATCATTTCCTTTTCGTCTATACGTCCATCATGTTCTGAAAGAAAATAAAATTATCACTCATTTATACAAGTTTCACTCATATCTAGCGGCTACTGGAAAACAATGGCGCTCTAGATGGTACGCTCTTCGAAGTTGGTAGATAACTCCACGTATGTATTATTTTACTCAGTCTTCACTGTGTCTGCAAGGTACTGCTGGACCTAGCTGAGTGTATTCTAGACTTGCTTCTTGGATGACGAGCTTCTAAGAAGATGTAAACTTTGGAGAATGATGTGTAGATCTTTAGGAGGTGGCCGGACATTTGGGCTTAGTCATCGCGATGATTTATAAACCTGCATATGCGATATATATTCATTGGATGATGATCCTTGACCTTTGAAAGTTGCACAGAAGCAGCTTATCCTTGGTCTAGTGGTGCTCTCCAGGGCAACACTGTATCTGGCTAACAACTTTACTGCAGACGTTCTATTAGAGACACGTGTAGTTGGCCATATAAAAGAGTGTAACTAGTACACTAGAGCTAGGCTCTTCATGACCTAGGATGTCCTCCCCCCTCTCCCAGCGAATGGAAGGCATCATAAATAAGCATCCATTTTTAATAGATTGCAAATGGACATCTTTCTTTATAAACTACTGGTGCATGAAGAATATGATAGGTATAAAAGGATTCCACCACGAAGGTGTTTAATCTGTATGCCGAGACAATACATTGTTATTTTTAGGTATTTCATTACTTTATTACGAAGGTATGCTTAAGGCTATCAGATATCTCAATGGTCTCTGCAGGAGACCCTATTAGATTTAAATCGTCCACATATATGTTGACTATTACAAATCATGTCCCCGTTCTTTACATAAAGATACACGGGCAGACTTCATTATTAGTGAATCCTTTTTCTGCAAGGAATTCGATAAATCTGTTATACCACATTTTTCTTGGTTGCTTAAGATCATGTAATGATCTTTAAAGGCTTTATAGAGAAGACGTTCCTATGTCTCTCTTTAATCTCTGGGGGTAGAGTATACCTTTCTGTAAGTTTCATATATATCTCTATATCTATATTTCTGTATAGATATGCAATCACAACGTTCATGAGCTACTTTTCTTGGCTTTTCCAGAGACAATTAGGCTTAGTATGAAATAGGAAAATGATCACATTTCCTTCATTTATTTTTTTAATAAAACCCAACTTATATTCCAGATGTTTTACACATTCAAGTGTTTGGACTACTGGTCCAAAGACTTTACGTTTCAAGAGTGAGTCCAGCTCTACTCTTATTGCCTCGTCCCACTTTGGCCAATCTATGCGTTTACGCTATAGAAAAGTGGGTTGATGTCATCGTCGTATTCAGCGACATGAACGGCAATAGCGAATGCAAAATCGCCGACGACGACTGTGCTATATCTGTCTCCAGTACCTACGTAGTATAATGATGTTTCTCCTATTGTTTCCTCTGCATGGAAAATCAGGATGGGAGAGGTCGTTGGTCTGAGCTCAGCATCCTGCGGAGGGATCATTTTAATATCTCCAGGAATCTTTCTCTTTCGAGGAACTTTATCTTTTGAACCTGTCTGGCATCCTCTTTTCAATTGAGGTACAACCAATTCTGCTGCGGGTGGATTGCATCCATCTTTGGGTATGCCAATCTTAGCTTGCGTGTTGGCAGCATGGACGTGTGAACGAATAATCTTGTGGATTGTCCGTGAATTTATCCGGCAATTGATGTACTTTGGTCTGAATGTGAAGGACCTTCAGGATCTCATCTTCACATAGAAAAAATATGCGGATCATTACGAGATTAGGACTTTTGTGTCACATGATATGGTCTCAGAAGCTTCAGGCTTCTTTAGACTGCGTGCCTATTTTAATGAGACTTCGCTCATTAAATTCACAGTTATCAAGAAGTGCCTTTAATGCTTCGCTTGTCAGGGGTTCTAGGTATCTAATAATACATGGCGAATCAAACCATATAAAGATAACTAGTTTTGATGAGGACCCATTTTGGTCCGCTTAGGTGATTTTATTGGGACATATATTAGCACATCTAAACACTCTCAAATGAGATATGTTTGGTGGTGAACTATAAGCAAGCGGTATCAGCAATAAGATATGGCCACAAGAGGGTCGTATCGTGATAAGCGATGCAGAATGCAGTATGGAGTATCCCTAAACTTTCACATGCAACTGGGATTTAACAATGGACGTGAAATCCATTGGAGTCTCTTTATCAGAGACTCTGATAACCCATTCTGAGTATGAACATGCTACATGATGTTTAATTTCAATGCCAGTTACTTGGCAGTAGTCTTGAAAGCAATTGGTAGTGAATTCACCCCACATTATCAGCTTTTGAGAAAGCTAGGTTGCGGGTGGACAAAAAGGCACATATAAAACCATCTAGTAGATGCATCTATCAGTACAATGAAGTACCGAAATGGGCCACTTGTGGGGTGAATATGCCCCCAAAAGGTCACCATGTATTCTCTCAATGAAGCCAGGAGACTCTGATCCTACTTTCAGTAGGGAATGTCTCTCTATAAGTTTTCCCTTATGACAAGGGGGACAAGGAAACTCAACCTTTGGAAAAATCTTCAGGTTCTCCAAGGGATTCATTTGATGATGCGTCACATCATCGCTGATCCAGGATGACCAAGTCTATTGTGACAGAGTTGAAAACTCTACCAATGAAAGGCACTTCTGGTGCTCAGTCAAGTTGGCTTTATATAGGATGAATATCTATAATGATAGGGACCCGACGGGGTCCAACGAATTGTGCATAAATGGTCTTCTGGCCATCATCTTGACGAGTTACATAAAGATATTCACTATTTATTATCCATACTTTCCAAGTTATGTTCGTTTAAACAAAATATGCTTGAAAATTAGGAGATTACTCTATGAATTAGGAGAGAAATATGCATCTTTTAGTCTCTTTGTATGTGGGAGCAATTTTAAAGCTTCACCAATGCATCGATGCATTATTCACAATATATCACACTTTATCTATATTAATGCAAAGTGGAAATTTATTTGAATAATTCAAAATAAAGTTCATTTAAAGCAAACTACAGATGAAGCTACATTTATTTTAAATGCATAGAAAAATAGATGATAAGGCTCAATCGAGCACATCATCATTTTCAAAGTCTTGTGCAGTGAACTTGGTTGGAGCTTGAATATCCGCCAGGTTAGTTTCAGGGGGGCTTCAGGCTCGCCTGATACATGTCTAGGAGGTGGCGAGGAGTGCGACAGTTTCTAGACCAATGTCTAGTCATGCCACATCTATGGCTTTGTTCTCCCAGTTCTTCTTTGGAATTGGCACTGGACCAGTGTTCTTACGCTTCCATGTGAAGTTTTTCTTCCCATTATTGTTGTTTTTCTGGGGTGGTGCTCTTGCTGGATTCATTGCAGCTTTCCCTTTGTTCTTTCTAGGCTTAATCTTGTTTTTCCACTTCTGGGGAGAAACATGGTGGGCTTCAGAGAGAGGGGCAACATCAGCAGGGCACAGATTATGAGTGGCAAGTAGTAAGTCTCTATTCTACTCTGTCCTAAGAAGACAAGAGAGCAAATCAGAGAACTTCGTGAAGTTGTGTTCACGGTACTGTTACATGATAATTGCATCTTTCTCGTGGAACGAGGTGACTGTCTTTTCCAACATACGATGCTTCGAGACTTCTTCACCACACAACTTCAGGCGTGAGGTGATATTATGAAGTGCTGAGTTGTACTCAGCAACGGACTTATAGTCCTGAAGACATAGATTTTCCCACTCGTAACTGGCACGTGACAGTATGACATCAATTTGATGCCTAAAACGTGCCTCCAGTACTATCCACAACTCATGAGGGTCTTCTACCGTTAAGTATTCGGCCTTTAAGGTCCGATCTATGTGTCTCCTAATATAGATAATGGCTTTCACCTTATCCATATCGGAGACAATGGTAGTAGAACTGCCATTTGGCTGGGCCACTGCAGGGGCGTTACTAGCAGTTGTCTCGGCTGCTGCGGGGGCCAGAATTGAGTGAAGGAGTGCCATTGAATGCAAGTGGAACTTCAGGTCCACTCGTTAGCTCAGGTAGTTCTTTCCTGCTACGTCAAGGACCTCGAAATTGACGCTAGCCAGTGTTGCCATTTATCTATGCATTTAAAATGACATGAATTAATAAAACATATAAAAAAATCCATGTGAAGTTAATAAATTAGTTGCGTGGATCGGCCAGTTACCAAATTATAAAGTCCAAAGTCCAAAATTATACAGTCCAGCAAGTACAAAAGACTAAAATGAAAAAGATTACAACTTGGAAACCCATAGGGGTCCCTGCAAATTTGCAATTTGGCCTCCATCTTCAAGGAAAGAAACTCCAGTCTTTGGCTTTATACAAATTATATCCTCACTACAATTTCTTTCAAAAAAGAAAAGAAAATGCGAGGAATATAAAAAGGTGACAAATTGGCTGATTCAAAACAATAACTTAATTTATTAAAAATTCACACAATTTATAATTCAAACACAGGCATAAAATATTGCGTAACATCACATGCATATCAACTTCAACATCACACACAATTTAATTGGAGAAATATAAAATATTTAATAATTATTTCGGCCACGTGGAGACATATCATGCACCGTTAGGTTAGATAACTAACGGCAGAGCGATCTCAAGACCTTCCATAATTATTAAATAAATAAAAATCTAATTAATCCAAGTAATATGCATTTTGATGAATTTAACATAATATGAAATAATTAAAAGTATTAAGTAAATCAACCAAAAGGTTGTCAAAATTAATAATTTGATTGTCCTAATTTTTACAGATTTTTTCGGATTTTTCTGGATTTTTCTATTAAATTTAAGGAATTAATAATGAAGAACTGATTAAAAATCAGTTTTAATTAATTTTAAAACCTATTGGGCTTATGAGTGGGCTTCAGGGCCAAACAGCCAAAATACTAAAATATATTTAGTTTTGGGCTGCAGACCCATAGCTTTAAATTTTTTTTTCCAAAAATACCCATGGGGGGTAAAAACACCCTTAAACATATCCTAAATCTAGATCAAAAATTATTAACGATCTAGATCAAAGATAATGAACATGCTACGAAACTAGACTGGCTATGGTCTAATGCGATTAACATTTCATACCCCTATTGACTTGGGTCTTACACTATTATAACTTTTGATCGCATGGAAAACATCCATGTGAAAAGGATACATTGAGATTTTGCATGGTTTGTTTAGTTTTAATGTATACAAGTATAATTACCCAGAAGCATACATACGCATGGCGAAAGATATTTATGGAACTTTATAATAAAAATAATGTATTTAATACAGTCCAAGCATACACAACAATGCATAACAAATAGTCAACATCATTCATGCATATAGATTTTCCTCTATCATTAATAATAAAGGCATAATCATACTCATTTAGCCCGTATATGATGTTAACCAACATGCATAGTATACATGAAATAACCTTATGTCATGTATAAAGTCTCAGTAGATCAAAATACAAAATACATGCATCCATTCATTAACATGAAGAATTTAAACATAGCATGAATGAAGTAGATTATAAGAATTCATAAAGTACACAATATGCATCACTTACTGATTAGTTGATGCCAATTTCTTTTTTACTTATGGACTTCCTTACTTTCTCTTCTTTATTGCCTTCATTTCTCTCTCCAAATTTTAACTTTGAATTTCGTTGGATGAAGAAAAAATCGTTAAGCCTTATTTACCTGAGTTGGGAACTTACGGCTTAAATCAAGAAAACTAAAATATCTTTAGATATTTCTTGAAAATTGAAATGCATTTCAAAAATTTTACCTCTAGATTAAAGATATAGGGAAGATCGATAAAAAATAAAGATCCATAGAATAAATCTCCGATTCCGATGCCCCGTGGAAATCGTCGCAACGGATCGCTGCAACCAAAGATTTCAAGGGATCGAGCTTCAACGCGCAGAAATCGCTGCAACGGATCATAGCAACCAAGATTGCTAAGCGCGGTGAGGGTGATTTGAGGGGATAAAAAGAAAAGCTCAAGAACGAGAGCTCACGTGTTGATAATGTATTAGAACTCAAAGAAAGAGTACCCATGGCTCAAGGCCATGGTCATCTATTTATTCAATATTATGAAATACCAAGGGGCAAGAAGCCCAAGAGACCCCCACTACTTAGTAGTGGGGTGTAATGGAAGATAATGAGGTGAGGGAGGCCAGGCCTCCCTCAGCTCACAACAATTAGGATTTTTTTGTACATTGGTCATTCAAGTTGTGTAAATCATATCTAAAAAATTCAAAAAATATAAGTAGAGATGGTGTATATGTAAATTTCTTTAGTTTTCGTTTAATGATAAAAAGAAAATAAAAACTAAAAAAAGAGACGTTGCGCGCGCAACTTGGTTTTGGCAAAACCCGACTCGAACTTGAACAGGATCGAGGCGCTCTTGATCTTGGTTATTTAAACCACTTTAAATGGTAGCTTAACAAATAATGATGACATCTTTGCTACTGTATTAAGATAATATCACTTTTGGAAAAATATTGTGGTGTTATTACATGTCAATTTTTTATTTAAGTATATTAACTAATATGAATCCACCTCTCGCGAGTTGCTGTGGCCGTGTGCGACGGGTCAAAATTAGGATTCCATGTGGGTTGCTTGATATTAGGATTACAAGGTATATACACTCATACCAATTGTTCTTACCCTTAATTTTGCTTGGCTAAGTTCAAGGGTACGTAGTTGAATCGTGTTGTACTTTCTTATAGTAAGCTCTTCGTCTGTCGACTAAAGGGGTTTCATGAACATTATGCCTGTTAAATCCCTGTTTAGAATATGGAAGTCAGCCAGAAATCGTCGTATGTTGAGGGTAGTGCTGAAACTAAACGGGGGACAGAGCCGTCACTGTCTCTAGAGGAAAGAAAAGGAGACACGCCTACGTTACCGACAAATAGGAAGATGCTGCCATAACATCCTCATTTGAGAAGGGTTAAGAAGGTTTGTAAAGACCCAAGTCATATTTAGTTGCAAGTCGACATACCTTTTTGTATCGAATATTGCACAAACATCATTAATGTTCATGGAGTGCAACGTAAATGAATAATTCTTTGGCAAAATGCATTGCATAGCTTTTCTTGAACTATCCATATATTTGGTGGTGATCAATATGGCGAACCAAACTAAGATCCGTGCGGAAACAACTAATCCTAAAAGTTGATCAGGAATCAAGGACTAGCAAAAATGGGTTCTCAAATAACGCAACAAAATCCCTACGACCTTGCGAAGTAAAGTAGCAAACGAAGAACAGCAACAACAATCAAATCAATCGCAAACACACAAGTGTTTTCCCTGCTTCGGTTGCGAGATGATTCCACTATCAGCGAGATCCACAAAGGGTTACAATCTATCTTCCGCCCACGTGAGTAATTGTTGAGTATTGATTCCCCGGATTTGGTTTTGATGATGAACAAACATAAATATCGTGAACTAACTCTTTGTGAGCGCAGTTATGGAGATCGTCGCCAAAATTCTACATATATCAAAAGCGATGTCTCAAGACTTCTCAAAGCACGTGATCGTGTGCCTGAAGCTTCATTGAAGCGCTAGGAGCATTATTGAAGTCAAGAGATTCGGATTGAAGCTTTGAAGACGGTTCGTTTAGCTTATGTTTATAGTCTTCTAGCTTCTTTTCGTAGAATGTTAAGCCTTGAGTAGGTCTTACATTATAATCTTCATAACGCTCATATCATTAGAGCTAGGATTATCTTAGAAGCCCATACAAACTTTTCCGAAGCTTCACGCTTCATTTCGCGGCTTCTAGTGCATCTTAGTTGGTTCAAGAAGAAGAACCAACCGACTAGATTGTCATCTAGTCGGTCAGTAATCCTTCTTGAACCGACTAGATCTCCTTGCTCAATTCAGCCTCTTCATTGTTGACCAATTAGTCGGTTCAAGAAGCTTCATTGAAGCGCTAGGAGCATTATTGAAGTCAAGAGATTCGGATTGAAGCTTTGAAGACGGTTCGTTTAGCTTATGTTTATAGTCTTCTAGCTTCTTTACGTAGAATGTTAAGCCTTGAGTAGGTCATACATTATAATCTTCATAACGCTCATATCATTAGAGCTAGGATTATCTTAGAAGCCCATACAAACTTTTCCGAAGCTTCATGCTTCATTTCGCGGCTTCTAGTGCATCTTAGTTGGTTCAAGAAGAAGAACCAACCGACTAGATTGTCATCTAGTCGGTCAGTAATCCTTCTTGAACCGACTAGATCTCCTTGCTCAATTCAGCCTCTTCACTGTTGACCAATTAGTCGGTTCAAGAAGCTTCATTGAAGCGCTAGGAGCATTATTGAAGTCAAGAGATTCGGATTGAAGCTTTGAAGACGGTTCGTTTAGCTTATGTTTATAGTCTTCTAGCTTCTTTTCGTAGAATGTTAAGCCTTGAGTAGGTCTTACATTATAATCTTCATAACGCTCATATCATTAGAGCTAGGATTATCTTAGAAGCCCATACAAACTTTTCCGAAGCTTCACGCTTCATTTTGCGGCTTCTAGTTCATCTTAGTTGGTTCAAGAAGAAGAACCAACCGACTAGATTGTCATCTAGTCGGTCAGTAATCCTTCTTGAACCGACTAGATCTCCTTGCTCAATTCAGCCTCTTCACGGTTGACCAATTAGTCGGTTCAAGAAGCTTCACCGACCGACTAGTTGTCAAACTAGTCGGTTAGGAATCCTTCTTAGACCGACTAGCTATGCCTTTCACTTTTCAGCCTGAGCTACTGTTTACAGTTAGTCGGTCCAAGAACATTCATCGACCGACTAATTATGAAACTAGTCGGTTGGAATTTGTTTTTAGACCGACTAGCTCTCTTTGAATTCAGCCTATTGTATTTCAACTCTTAATCGGTCAAAGAACACTCACCGGCCGACTAGTTGTCAAACTAGTCGGTTGGCAAGTCTTCTTAGACCGACTAGTTCTAACTCCTGAAATTCATCTTATTGGCTGTGAACCATTTAGTCGGTCCAAGAAGAATCACCGATCGACTAGTTGAGAAACTAATCGGTCAGTGATCCTTCTTAGACCGATTAGATTGCTTCAGAAATATATCCGTTGGAGCATTAAATGCACGAATTTTCCCTCTCTCTTCTCTCTATCCTATATATACTTGTGATGCTTCTTCATTGCATTCATGGCTGATATTTATTGTGTTTTAGAGAATCAAAGAGAAGCATTCAACTCCATTTCTAAAGCTTCCTCTCTCACAAAGAATCTCTCCAAACTCCTTGAGCCCTAATTTCCTCAAGAGAGATTCTCTTCATTGTGAGCCATTCAAGCCAAGAGCTTGATTCAAGGTCACCAACTCCATCCTAGCCTTCGATCGATGTTCATCTTCTTAGAGCTAGGGTTTGGTGACATTCTTCTTCCTCAAAATCCTCCCTGCCCTAAAATCGTAAGTTTTACTCAAGGCATAAGATTTTGTTGGTAAGTGTTTTATATTTCATTTACTTTGATATTAAGTTTTTCTCTCGGTTGTAAGAGAAGTTTGTGATCCCAGTTTGTGGGAGTCACATTTTCATTTGTGTATGATTTGATCTTGTAGAGCTTTTTTACAAGAATTTCATAGTGCGAAACTTGGGTTAGTGGTTTCTAACTCAAGTAGCCGGAGGGGATCCGGGTGTTTGGGACGTAGGATCACCGGGAACAAGTCGGGGAGACTTGGGTGGATCCGAACCCGTTATATCGCTTTGTTTGCAATTGTCTTTCTTTGTTGTCAATATTTTCATTCTGCATTGTTGGTTGAGTTTGCAAGATAATTAGGAATTATACTCTTGATTATTTTAAAGTACTATTCACCCCCCTCTAGTACTTGTGCAGTAGCTATCAGGGCATTACATTTGGTATCAGAGCCAAGTTCATAGATATGTCTACCAACGACAACAAGAACGTTCGTCCACCTTCAGACTATAGCACCTTCAGGAACCGTGAAGGAGCTTCTTCGGTGATGGAAGGACACTCCTCAACTAGGCCTCCTTACTTCAACGGTGCCAATTATGGGTACTGGAAATGCCAGATGGAAACGTTCCTCCGGAGCACTTCACTATGGAGAGCCACGATGACGGAGTATGTGGAGCCCGTCGAACAAGACTTTGCTAAGTGGACTACCGCGGAGGTCGCCGCGGAGGTAAACAATGCCAAGGAAATGAATGCCTTGCAATGCGCTTTGGAGCCCGAAGACTTCAACAAGATATGCACATGTAAGAGTGCATATCAAATCTGGAACTTACTCCTCATCTTGCATGAAGGAACGAGTAGGGTAAGAGACTCCAAACTCACTGTTGTAAATAAAAAATTCGAATTATTTCACATGCAACAGGGTGAGAAGATGAAGGAGTACTATGCTCGCTTCGTTGACATCACCAATGAGTTGGAGGCTCTTGGAAAGACTTACAGCCAAAAGGAGAAAGTCTCAAAGATAATTGACGGACTTCCTTCTTGTTGGGAAAAGCATACCTTCGCCATCTTGGAAGGTAACGATATGCATAAATATATCGTCGTTCAACTAATGGGTACCTTGATGTCTTATGCGGTACGCAAGGATAGTAAAATAAAGATGCAAGACAAGATGAAGTCGTACTTGAAGCAAGACGAGCCAAAGAAAAAGGCGATTGCGTTCAAGGCTGCTCCATCTACATCTACTGATGATGAAGAATCGGAAGACGAGTTGGACTTGGAATCCATGGCCCTCATGGCAAAGAAGTTCAACCGATTCTTCCGGAAAGGTAATTTCAAGAACAAATCAAAATTTAGTTCTACTAAAGCCTCTGCTCCTTTGTGTTTTAAATGCAACAAGCAAGGACACATCAAAGCGGATTGTCCTCAAAACAAACAAAAGGAGAAATGGAAGGCGCCAAAGTTCGACAAGTCTCGAAAGTACAAGAAAGGGTACAAGAAAGGACTTGTCGGGACATTCACCGACTCTGACGAGGACTCCTCAAGTGGAGAGTCGGATGATGAACAAGTGGAGCAAGCACACATGTGCTTCATAGCTAGAGAGAAACATGATCAAGAGTCCTCCTCCGATGAAAGAGAGGATGAAGGCGATGTGGTAACTATGGATGATCTTAGATTAGCTAATGAGCAAATTTGGTCTAAGTATTCTAAATTAGTAAATAGATATACTAAGACTAAAGATGAGTTAACTAGTCTCCAAACCTCATCTAATCCTATCATCATCAACAACGACACCGTTGTTGAAGGTTTGAGAAATGAGATTGTAAATCTCAAATCTCAACTTGAGCATGTTCATATTGAGGAATCGGATGAACACGAGATAGCGGATTTGATTTGTCGAAACTCAACTTTGAGTATTGAGAATGAGAATCTCAAGTCTCGTGTTTGTGTACTCACAACTCAAGTGTCCACTTTGGATACTTCAATACTTTCTCTCACCGAGAAGTATGAGTCCATATTAGGCCGAATTAATAAATTCAATAAAGGTAAGGACCATTTGGATAATATCCTAAATGACTTACTTCCGGCCAATCATCGTATTGGCTTGGGGTATAAGATGTGAAATTCATCCAAATCGTCTACAACCTTTGTAAGGCCAACTTCTGATGCCTCAACTAGTGGGAGTAAACACCCCATGGGTAGTTCATCTACCAATGGTGCTTCCACAAGGTACACACCCCTATTTGGAAAGAAACACACTTTGGGTGGACCTCCAAAGAAGGGTCATGCTTTTATGTACACCAATACTATGCCACGTAGGAACACACCTCCTATTCCACATGTTCACACGTATGATGATTTCTATGCTCCACATCCATGGGCACGTGCACACCATGTGAGACACACTCACGCACGTGTTCCCCCACATGCATATGTTCATCCACATTATTATATGAATGATTACCATCATGCACCATATCATATGTCGCCACCACCATTTCATCATGTGACATATGCTTATCCACGTCATGCTTTTCCTAGGCCACCTCCTCATAGGCCACATGCATCACGTAGAAATCAACAACGTATGCATGCTCCAATTAGGAATAGGGCTCCCAAAATATTCACCATTTGGGGCCCGAAAAACACTAACATGCATGAAAAATAAGCATACATGAATTCCTATTTTATGAATGTCGTGCACAATGATGATTACATTGGGAAGTCTAAGTCCAATTGGACTTGGCTTCCAAAGGTCTAATATTTTAGGACCCAATGACCTTGGGTACCATGGAATGATATTTCTATCTTTAGGTACTCAAGAAAAAGAAACGGAGCAACAAATCCAAATTTAGCTCCAAGGATGAGTGAATACTCGATAGCGGGTGTTCAAAACACATGACTGGTGAAGCTCAATTGCTCTCCGGAGTGGTGCCCATTGCAAATGGGAACCGAGTAGTCTTTAGAGGCAACGAGAGCGGAACCATCATTGTTGTTGGTAAAGTTGGTAACCCATCTAAACCTCTAATAAGTGATGTTTACCTTGTTAAAAGATTAAATCACAATCTTATTTCAATAAGCCAACTTTGTGACAAAGGTTACAAAGTTAGTTTTGTGAAAGGAATGTGTCATATTTTTAGTAAAGATAATAATACTTTGTTATTTTCTGGCACACGCCATAAGGATATATATATCCTAGATCTTCCAAAATCACATGAACAATGTCTCATTGCCAACACAAGTGAACAATACTTATGGCATCGACGTTTTGGTCATGTGAACGTTGGAACACTTTTTAAGCTATCCAAGTTAAATTCTATTAAAGGATTTCCTAAGCTTACTTTCCAAAAGAAAAGCTTTTGTAACTCATGTCAACGAGGCAAGCTTCCAAAATCGTCATTTAAACCTAAGAAGAGCATATCCTCTAAACGGCCTCTAGAGCTTTTACATCTAGATCTTTTTGGGCCAACTAGAGTTGCTTCATTAGGGAATGCTCGATATGGACTTGTCATCGTTGATGACTTTTCTAGATTTACTTGGGTATTTTCTTTAAGTAATAAAAATGATACTTTTGAAAACTTCACAATATTTGTTAAGAAAGTACAAAATCTCATTGGAACCACCATTGTCACTATTCGTAGTGATCATGGAGGGGAATTTGAGAATGAGTCTTTCTCAAATTTTTGTGATGAAGTTGGTATTACTCACACCTTTTTCTTCCCTCGAGCACCTCCTCAAAATGGTGTTGTAGAGAGAATGAATATGACGCTAGTGGAATGTGCACGCACAATGCTTGATGATAGCCAACTTGGCCATCAATTTTGGACGGAAGCGATACATACCGCTTGCTATGTGTTTAATAGAATACTTTTGAGGCCCGGCACCAAACAAACTTGATATGAATTGTTATTTGGTAGATTGCCTCAAGTTAAACATTTTCGAGTTTTTGGTGCAAAATGTTTTATTAAAAACACGTATGGAAGTTTGGAAAAATTTGATCCAAGATCCGATGAGGGGATATTTGTTGGATATTCCTCCCGTAGCAAAGCCTACCGGATATACAACAAAAGAACCTCAACGATCGAGGAATCACTTCATGTTTCATTTAATGAAAATTTTATCCCTTCTAGAATTATCAATGATGATGACTCCATGGATATCTTATGTGATTCTATTGGTAATTCTAATTCTATTGATTCTATTGATACTAACCCTACTGATGATTCTTTTGAAAATGTTTCTAGTGATCAGGGCATTCCCAAATGGCTTCATACAGTTCGTGACCATCCCCATGAGCAAGTCATTGGCAACATACTTGATAGTGTCAAGACGAGATCTCAAGTCAACTACTTCGCTCATTGTGCCTTTGCCTCTTCAGTAGAGCCAAAGAATATCAACGAAGCGTGCGAAGATAGTGCTTGGATCCTAGCCATGGAGGAATAACTCATTCAGTTTGAGAGGAATGAGGTTTGGGAGCTAGTTCCATTACCTGCGAAGAACCACACCGTTATAGGAACGAAGTGGATTTTCAAGAACAAGACCGACGAGATCCAAAACGTCGTCCGGAACAAAGCTCGGTTAGTAGCTCAAGGCTACCAACAAGAGGAAGGTATAGATTTCGAAGAATCCTTTGCTCAGGTAGCTAGATTAGAATCTATTAGGTTGTTGTTATCTTTTGCATGCTATAAAGATTTTAAACTCTTTCAAATAGATGTAAAAAGTGCGTTTTTAAACGGAGATATCGTTGAGGAAGTTTATGTTTCTCAACCTCCGGGTTTTATAAATGAAAAATTTCCAAATCACGTTTTCAAACTTAAGAAGGCACTTTATGGTTTGAGACACGCTCCAAGAGCTTGGTATGACCGCATAAAGAACTTTCTTTTGGATTTGGGTTTTAAAATGAGTGAAGTTGATTCTACACTATTTGTTAAGTATTCGAATCATGATATTATTTTAGTTCAAATTTATGTTGATGATATCATTTTCGGTGCTACTAACTTCACCCTTTGCGAAGAGTTTTCTAATGTCATGAAGGACTAATTTGAGATGAGCCACATGGGTGAGCTCAAATATTTCTTAGGTCTCCAAATTCGCCAAATACACGATGGAATCTTCATCCACCAAAACAAGTACACGGTGGAGTTGCTAAAGCGATTTGGAAGGGAGAATACCTCAGGCAAGAAGACTCCTATGAGCACTACTACCCATCTTGATAAAGATACGGACGACAAAGATGTAGACATTCGTCTATATCGAAGTATGATAGGTAGTTTATTATATCTTACTGCCAGTTGGCCCGATATTATGTTTGATGTATGTGCATGTGCTCGTTATCAGTCTCAACCTAAGGAATCTCACTTAGTAGCGGTAAAACGTATTTTCAGTTATTTAAGTTACACACTCGACTACGGATTACTTTATCCAAAGTCTAGCACATATGAGTTAATCTCATATAGTAACGCAGATTATGTTGGATGCAAATTCGACAGGAAAAGTACTAGTGGCACTTGCCATTTTATAGGAAATTCTCTTGTCTCTTAGTTTTCCAAGAAGTAGAATTCCTATCACTTTCAACCACTGAGGCGGAATATATTGCCGCCGGTGCTGAGTGTGCTCAGGTACTTTGGATGAGACACACTCTTAAAGACTTCGGTATAAACTGTGATACTTGCACTATCATGTTGGACAACCAAAGTGTAATATGTCTCTCTAAGAATCCGGTACATCATTCCCGTTCTAAACATATAGATGTCCGTCACCATTTCCTAGATGATCATGTTGCTAAAAAGGACATCATTTTAGTGTACGTTGAAACCCAGAAGCAAATCGCCGATATTTTCACGAAACCACTCAAGGAAGACTCCTTTGTGCGGTTACGTCGAGAATTAGGGATTATGGGTGAATCTGAGATTTAGGATTCATATTTTCAGTAATCCCACATGATAATGTTATTCTTTATATGCTCATGCTAGATTTGTTGGGATTTTCTGGATTTATGATTGGATTTTCGGAATTTATGCTAGAAATATTTATGCACGTCGTATTTAAGATTTTCGATGTTTTATGGGTAGAATAATGATGTATGAGAGTATTTCGATGTATCGTCCAAGTGTGCTTAGGAGAGAAATCATAATTTCTGATTTTCAAACTTTTGGACTCTCTTAGTCGGTCCCAGTTCAGTCATCGACCGACTAGATTCAGTTTTAGTCGGTCAGTGAATGAACTTAGACCGACTAGATCTTGCCCTTATTTTTGTCTTCAACTGTTGTTTGCAGTTAGTCGGTCCAAGCTTATCTGCCAACCGACTAGATTGCATTCTAGTCGGTCAGCACTTGGACTTAGACCGACTAGTTGCGCAGGGGCAGCTGTGTCTTTTGGCGTTCCGAGTCGATTTTATAACCCCCGCACCGATTAGAATTCATTCTAATCGGTGCATAACTTCTTCTCTAAACCCTAACCCCGCGTCTCCTCTCCTCCCTCCGCCGTGCGCCACCGTCTCTGGCCGCCGTACGTCGTCGCCGATCACTCTCCTCCTCCAGTCGACCTAGGGTATATCCTCTCTCAGCTCTTTAGGGTTCTAACTAATCCTATTTTGTTCATACTTCAATTTATCCTAGTTTCCATTCGTTTTAGGGTTTGTATTAGGGTTTTTAATCTCTTTCATTTTCTTTCGTTCGATTTCGTCTCACGATCATGGTTAAGACTCGCATCCTTATCCGTTCTACCATTCCGTCTCCCATGACCGTCGAGTCTCCTCCTACCGACCCTCCTCAACCCAAACGTCGTGCTAAAACCACTCTTCCCTCTTCTTCCTCGCCTCCCCTCAAGAAGAAGGGGACTTCCAAGCCCAAACCCCAATCTCAATCTCAGCCCAAGCCCCGAACCAAGGCCAAAGAAAAGATTTTGACTCCAGGCCCCTTCCGTGCTCCCACTCCTCCCGATGACTCTGACGAAGAGTATATTCCTGAGTCTGAGCCTACCGAGAAGGCTCCTACTCCTCCTCCTCGTACTTTGTCTCGTCCGTCTAAGGGGAAGGCCCCATGCCTTTGGGTGGGGTAGATATCTCGTTGTGTCGCGATGACCCGATGTGTCTAGCGGCATACAATTGTATTGAGCATTGTCCTTTGATTCTGGAGCACTTCGTCCAGTTTTCCAACTTTCCTCAGCTTGCTGACCTCCTCTCCTATAGCGGCCTTCTAGACTATCTTCGCCATGACCCCAAGGCGAACCCTCATCCGTATCCCCGACTCGTCAAATTGTTCTATGCTAATCGAGTCCGGGGTGAGTATGATGACACCCACTCCATTGTGACCACTGTCTTGGGGACACCTATTGTCCTCGGTAGATATTTTAGGGGAGTTGATTGGTGTCTCATCCTCTGGCCTGCTCCCTGCTGATATCTCCGTGGAGAATATCCACGATCTTGACCAGTCGATGCTTTCTGAGATGTTCCATGTAATCCCTCCCGCCATGATTGGCGTTCCCTCCAAATCATTTAAGCCTAATGCATGGGTCTTTAATCTCATCCTGAAGTCGTGTCTTCTACCGAAGTACGGCTCTTCTAGCTTACCCTTACAGCTGTTTCTCAAGCTTATCTACGCTCATTTCATGGGAAGCGAGATAAATTGGGCTCGTATTATCCTTGACAAGATGGATTTCTTCGAGTGCATAAGGAAATCCACCAAGTCTGCCCATATTCCTTATCCTTGCATATTGACTCTCGTGTTTCGTCACTTCGGCGTCCCTCTCCCTCCAGATGACCAGCGTCCCTTGGGTCCTCCCCTGAACGCGACTGCCGTCAAGAAGTCTCTTGCGGCGCTGCGTCACGTTCAGAGGACTACCCCTGCTGCTGCTCCTGCCCCTCCTCCTCCTACTCCTTCACTCGCTGAGTTTTCAGTTTCTCTGAGACGTCAGGAGTCTCGTATTTCTCGTTGTGAGGAGATGCTTGCTCGCATCTGCGAGTATATGGATATTGACGTTTCTCCGATGCTTTCTGATGAGGAAGTCATGGATGATGATGAGGATGAGGAGCGAGATGATTCTCCTGCTCGTGCCCCTGAGCGTACATCTGCTGGCACTTCTTCTGCTCGTGCTCCCGAGAGCACACCTGCTGCCACCATTTCTTCGGTGGATACTTCTGCTGGTGCTCCCGAGACCACTCCTGTTGCCACTCTCCCTTCGGTTGACGATCTTGTCGTTCCTGAGACTTCTACCACTCCAATCGTTCCCGAGACTACCACCTCTTCTGCAGAGCCTGCTACTGCTGTTGATCCTACCTCCACCTCCTGAGCTTGCATTGGAGGACTCTCTCATGTGCACTTGGATGATAGTTTTGTCGTGAGAGAGTGGGGTAGGATAGTTGGGTGGTGATGTCTTTTTGATGTATTTTTGGATGTTTTGATAATACATTTTGATGTACATTCGTTTTGATGTCTGTTGAGACATATGTTGTATGTTGTGCACCGATCTGATGATCGCTTATATGTGTGTTGGCGGATGTATGCTTTTTGATGTACCATGTTATATATATATACTAGTCATAACCCGTGCCCGCGGGCACGGTTTATTTAAGATTTTCTCCCGCGAAATCTTTGGTCCCCAAAAAATTATTTTCACAGCCAAAATTTAAAAGACCAACACATTAGCGTAAAAATATTTAGCAGCACGGGCGTCTTCGGCATGGGCACTTTCGGCACGGAACAACAAATTCGACGCAAGCGCTTTCGATACAGAACAATAAATTCGACGCGAAACAACAAATTAGGATAGAACAACAAATTCGTCATGTGCGCTTTCGGTGCGGAACAACAAATTAGCGTAAAAGAGGGCGGCTTCGGCGCAGAGCAATAAATTAGCGTAAAAGCATGCGCCTTCGACACGGAACAACAAATTCGGCCAAATGCCTTTGACACAGAACAACAAATTCGATGCGGAACAACAAATTCGATGCTGGCGCCTTCAACGCGGAAAACCAAATTAGCGTAAAAGCCGGCGCCTTCGACGCGTAACAACAAATTTGGTGCAAGCGCCTTCAGCACAGAACAAAAAATTCGGCACCGAAGGCGCCCGCCTTCGGTGCGGAAAATTATTCTCACCTTGTTTCCACATGCGTCGAAGAGACGGCGAGCCCTGCATTGAGGGAGAGATCATTCGATCTGAACATCATTTGATCTACAGCATTAAGTGCAAGTTAAAGTTTTTGTTCCCAAATGCATTAATTGAACACTGCTATTTCCCAGAAACTTTCATTCCCCAAAAATTTTCATTTCCACATAAACTTTCATTTTCCAAGAAATGTTTTCCCTCCAAAACTTTCCACAAAATCTCATCTCAACCATTCATTCCTCAAGATTAAATCACAGCCATTCTTCTATCAACCGTTTTGTCCTAGTCAGATTGTCCTAGTCATAACCCATGCCCTAAGGGCACGGTACACTTAAAACATAACCACCTCAAAATATTAGATCCCCTAATTTTAAACGAACAACAATAATTAAAGCGTAATTATCTTTATAAGTTCATCTAAAATTATAGGTTCCCTCAAAATTTAGTTCACACCAGATAATTTAGTTCCTCCAAAAATTTTAACACCCCCCCAAAAAAAATTTAGTTCCCTTAAGCATTAACTCATGTTATTAGAGCATGATTCATTTAAAATATTGTCCCCCTCAAAATCTTGGATCCCCTAATGTTAAACGAACAACAACAGTTAAAACACAATAATTGTTATATAGTTTCCCCAAAAATTTTAGTCCTCTCAAAATTTTGTTCAACAGTTCACTTAAAATATCCCCCCTCAAAATCTTAAATCCACTAATTTTAAACGAACATCAATAATCAAAGCTTGATAATTGTTATTTAGTTCATCTCAAAAAAATTAGTTCCTCCCTAAAATTTAATTCCCTTCAGATTTTGTTCACCTAAAATTTAGTTTCTCCAGATAATTTAATTCGAGTTTAAAGTTTTAGTTTCACTAAAATTTTGTTTCCTCAAGATATAGTTCCATCCAAAGTTTTTGGGCCCCCCCAAGCCCATATAGAGTGACCTACATAATAAATAGACACAAAAATAATACCCCATATAAACTTCCATGGCCATAAAGTCTTGGCTAAAAAGAACACCACTAATCCAAGCAAGAAAAGATCATTAATCAAGCATGATAATATTCTTAAGTGTGTGAACTCTCAATGATGGTACATGTATCTCTTGTGTCCAATGAATATCTCATATAAATTTATCATTATTATTAGCATACTATTAGGCATCGAACAAATATAGCATTCAATTCTCACACTCGGTGATATGATGCTTCGTCAATCCACTAAAAGGCTGCTCATATCTAGAATCTGGCTAATAACATGAAGATTAGTAGTAATAGAATATCAAGTACTCTGCACAAAAAGACACTGAAGAAATGATCATGACTCTTAGCTTAAGCTTTGCATAAAACACAACAATTAGCACACACATTCAGTTCTTTTGCAAAACATTAATATTGTTCAAACACCCATGAATATCAAGCCACATATTAATTCTATCAAATAGAATCAAATGGAACTTGCACACCCCATAAATTTTAAAACCGGTTAACCTTAAAAATTGATCAAATAGTGAGGTAAATTGATGAAGGAGCTCGATAGCAAGGCATGCTTGACTGATAATATGACATACATTCATTTGAAGAGAATACATTTTAAAGCTTTGCTATGTGAAGGACTGAGGCTCTCGTGACTAAGCAGCATACAATTAATGTTTCAATCCATAAATACATTTGACAATCTCTTGTTATATTTGATGAAGGATATCTAGTTCTGCTTAACATAATGAAGAAAATTCTGGTATTTTATTCCAAACTTCCCAACACCACATGAATAAATTTTTACATAAACCCCAACTTGCATTCAAATGTGAGATGTATCTCAATTTGATTCTTAAAACATGTCTGACAGTGATATAATTTAATCCACATTTTTCAAGAATCAAATTAAACAGCAAAAATCACTCCTTAAACATTCCCATGTACAACAAATGTTCCTAATGCTAGTTCTTTGTACATTCAAGCAACCAAATTCCCTATTGTTGATGCTCCTTCACTAAGCAATCTGACATGCAATTTGAGACTGAAAGGGCCAAATCTGAACTTGATATCCCCTAACTTTCGAAATTTCAAAATCTGAACTTGATGCCCAGCTCCATCAAACCTGTACATGAAAGGAAGAAAAATATAAATAATTACATTATCTTGAGAGTTCTACTCTTAACATAAACCCAAAAATTGCAACAAAAAAGTACACGTTTAAAACCCTCAATTCTGGGAACATGAAAATTTTCACAAAAATATTTAAAATCTAGACCAATGATATCCAACAATAGGGAAGAACTTTGGATTGGGCCCAACTATAACAAAACCTTCATTCAAACACTCCTGCAAAAAAAGAACAAAACCCACAAAATTAAGTAAAATTCAGATTTAGCAAAGATTGATCCAATTTAGCAGAGATTGGATCTTTCAGATTTTAAATTTTGATTGGACCTTTCAATACTTCCGCATATTTTCATTTTGGATGCAATTTAGCAAAGACTGGACATTTCAGATTCAATATCAGATCCATTTCTGATCAACCTTTCAAAAATTGATCATTTTTTCATCTAAAAATAGCAAAAATTGAGGGATCACAGATCTGATCATACTTTCACAGTTAATTGATGGAGCAATGTAATGACTCTATATGAAGGACCCATGGTCTTTAGAGCTTGGTTTACAGATGGAATGCAACAGGCAACCAACTTTGAAACAAAAAACTGCATAGTTTCAAACATCAAGTAAACATTTCTCACATGAAAACAGAATATATCAGACAACAACAACAATGGAAATACATGTAACTGTTCACCCAGTACACATGTAACTTCCTTTCTAGGGTTAACTTTGAACACGTCAATCAGTGTGGAGATGATACTACAGCATTGATCTTGCAACGACTGGTTATCAATGATCTTACCCAAAATATTGAAAATGTAACTGCAATAGACCCAGTCACAGCTCTTATTAAGCATTTTGTGACATATCACAATGCAAAAATTAATAAACTGATGCATGCTCAAAAAATCAGTTAGGTTGAACTCCTAAAATATTCCAGCTCATCAGATTAAGCTTAACGATTAATGACACAGGCCATGCTGACCGCAAGTATTGCAGCTAATACCATGCCCGAAGGAAAAAAGCAATAATATTCACTCAAATTCATAATACTAAATGATAATATGTATAGCGCAAATATACATTTACACACGAAAAATTAATGACCAAAAACACTCTGCATGACCATAATTCAACACTAAGCTTGTTAAAGATAAAAGTCTTTTAAATCAGGGAAACTTAAGGCTAAGAAACTTGTAATGATAAAGGACAAAAGTATAGTTTGTTCCCTTTCTGGATACAATTTATACAAATGCTAAAAGAAGCATAAATGGAAAATTAAAGAATTGGCTAAAACTTGTCTGATAAAGTACAACATTTGAGGGTTATCATTGGTGAGCATCACTGTAAATAGACACACTACGCATAAACATAATGGTTGCACAAGTATGACACAAATAAAGAAGCATTTCTATGGGCAAGAAATAAAGTTATAATAATCAACATGAAGCAGTATTACAGGCTCTATTGTTGATGCTCACAAATCAATGTCAAAGTAATAGACACCATGTGGTTTTAATAATGAATGAATGTTTACATAATTACATGCTCTATTGTTGATGTGAAGCATGTAAAGACTAAGCAAATTCTTGAATATGATGTGCCAAGGAACCATAACCATTGCAATTAGAAAACAAAGTGTATAACAATGCATCACACTTCCAGTTGTAGAAGATTAAATGCATTGCATTTGTGTCATAGAACTTGAGAAAGAAACATCATTGCGAAACCGGCAACTTGCACTCCAAGACGTAGCAATCAGCACCCAGCTTCTTATTCACATCAGGATTAAGGCCTCCAATAGAAACCCGTTCACCATATGCAGCAGGGGTTGTAAATTTTGTTGATGTTCTCCAATATGCTCTCCAATATCTTCAGATGAGGTTGATGTTCAGGGGTTGCAAATTTCTTCAGATGAGATTGATGTTCAGTAGGCACATATGGGACCATATGTTCAGTAGGCACATATGTGACCATCATAATTTAGTTACAGCCCTGAACTTGTTAAATATATGAGAACAACATGTGAATACAAACGGTATGTGGAAACAAAGAAACATAAAACAACAAAGACTAAAAAATTTGATTGCTTACGAACTCATTTACAATGCCGAAGACCTCTGAACTTCAATCAAGCCTTCAGACACCAATATGGATAATGTAAATTAAAAAAATTAACAATCTCAAGAGATGTAATAAATTTAACTGAAATTAAGATTGTACTGTAAGTTGTCCATTATCGGATACTTAGAATGCGAGTTCATTTTATCAAGAATATTCACCTTGTTTTGTAACTTATTTGTAGAAGAGCTTTCATATGATCCATGGAGCACAATGTGATATATCTTGCCTTGTTTCTAAACTCTTATATCTTCAATTTACTTGCATAATTATTTCTCATCCTGGCTTTTTTGTAATCTGAGAAAAATATTGAGTTTTCTCCTCCACATATTGGATACTTTATTGTGAAACCCCAATGATGCTTTATTGTGAAACCCCAATGGAGAATCAAACTTATCAAAACTAATTAA
The DNA here is from genome assembly GCA_030789695.1 of Scilla litardierei. Taxonomy (NCBI): domain Eukaryota; kingdom Viridiplantae; phylum Streptophyta; class Magnoliopsida; order Asparagales; family Asparagaceae; genus Scilla; species Scilla litardierei. Next base: position 85,193,557 of record CM061131.1, on the reverse strand, counting down.
CCTTACCCTGATACAAAGACATCAGTTTCCATTTTGTATTTTTTTGGTTAAATGTTGATCATTTAATCAAAAAGAACAACTCAACATAAGAAACGGATAGCACAACAATACCATTTGAAACTTAGGCTTTACTACCAATTACCAATTAAGGAAATATCAAAAACTTAAAAAATTTCAACCAATCTCCGCTTTTGATTCTCCTTAAAAATCCATCCAAACCAATAAAAGAGAGCATGCACATAGATGTCATATCCTGAAAAATTTCTAGCAAACAAACCAGGACTACCTCAATTGTTATTTTTCAATTTACAAAAGAAAATCTATATAGATAAAAACCCAAGGACCACTTTAATCAAGAATTGTCAAACCGATGGCTCTAATAATTATCAGGTTTTAAGCATTTCAACATGCATGATGATTAGTGTTTTATGAAAGAAACTTTTGTGATTCCTGCTGGTCATTCTTTTATAGTGCAAAAGTTTGATGTTGTATATTTATTTGACATATGATCAGAAATCTTGGCAAGTTTCTATTTTATAGTATCTATATTTTAGAGAATTGCTCATTCTTTCATGGATCAGTTAGCCTGCACAAAACTGATGGATTTGGAGGTGGCAATCCTTCCAATAAGTATCATCATCTGCATCATTATAAACCTGGTCCCAGGCATAATGCACCAGCAAATGGTATCCCACCATTACCTGTTCCATTGCCGTATCATCAACATCCAGGGAAACCAATGTTTTACCCAGGTGTACCACCACAACCTCTTATGGTACATGAGTATGGTTACCAGGCTTGTCCTCCCCCCTTTCCCTCTGAACCCCACATTATAAAATCTGGTGAACCTCACGTACCAGCTTTCATTCCTATCGGTCAAGGAGGATGAATCGATGGTAATAGAAACTTCCAACCACAACCTCGAGGGGATTTAAGTAGTTGGTGACCAAATACTGGTCACCATGGTAACAGACCACACAATGGTCATGAAGCTGGCCCAAATTTCGGACCAGCATGGCATCACCAACGAACATTTGGTCTTACGGATAACATGAATATGTCACATGGTATTGTACCTGGAGATTTCCAAAGGCCAATTCCACATATGTTTGGTCCAGCAATAGGCTACATTGGTAGATCTAGTTACCCTAGTATTCTCTCAAACATTTCATTTGTTGTTGTGCCTTACTTGTCTGCTATATATATGTGTGTGCATGCCTACAGGCATCTACTTGCATGCATGTGCATGTGTGCATGGGCGTGGACATGATTGAGCATGCATGTCTGTGTGTTCTGTGGAATGGTAGCAATTCAACATTATACTCTTCCTCATTTTGTACTGAGCTTAACAGAAATACTTGTTTCTAAAAATTGCAGGTCGTGCGCCTCCTATATATTTTGTTCCCGCACCTTCGCCACCCGAAATGATAAGAGGCCCTCCTGTAACTTGGATTACATAATCACATGCATTTTAAGTAAAATCTTGCAATTAAAATGAAAAATCTTAAAATTCGAAGCTTATGACAGCAAAACTTAAAAGATATCATCCATGTCTGTTCATTTTCATATAATTGTCCATTCTCCAGTCATAATCGATAATTGGATGTTAACCAAGATACTTTTCATAACCAAACATGTTATTCCTATACTGACATTGTGTATTCCATATGCAATGAGCCATCCACTCAATTGCAGTTGAGACAACACATACACCAATATGGACTTCTAGAGGCTTGAAAACATATAAGTTAACTATTCTACATCATAAAAGATACATAGAAATTATAGTATGCATTAACCTTTTTTGGAGGAAATATTGGCAAATTAACATGTTGACATTTGAATGGGGATATAACAATTAAGTGTGTGACAGGAAGTGATATCAAAATACTCAACAGAAAAATTCTAGAAGACCATTTGCACATTATCCTATAAAGGGCACACAAAATTTAACTGGCAAACAAATCAAATAGTAAAAAAGCAGTTGAGTATAAAACATAATACCAGCTTCAATTACACTGGAATTCACATAATCCCCATCACTCTCGCTGAAGTTCTCGGCTATGCTTCCATTACCATCAGACGAAGAGCTAAAAAATGCAATGAATTAATCTTCTATTTCTTTTGCGGTTTATAGAGAATAGAGAATCCACTCTGGTCATGAGCCGGCACTTCCCTCGCGAACCCCAAAACTTATGTGTAAGATTCATTCCCTTTGCTTAATGATATATTAATGGATAGCAGTCTCTTGCATGATTTACATGGGCAGCAGGGGGGAAATCACTGGTCCCTGTAGAGCTCACATTGAACAGCCTCACCTAGGCAAAAGGAAGGAGGTATAATCATTTCCATTTTAAGAAAAGGCCAATGCAAAGATGAGCACAAAGAATCAAGAATGTGCGATGGAGCAAATAAGGTAAGAAAGAAAAATAATTACACACACAAGCATTTCGACTTAAATAATCATGTACAAAAAATTATTATCATCACCATCATCATCTTAGCCTTCATCAAATAATCATGTACAAAATCGTCATTGTCATCATATCCTTCATCAAAAAAAATAATGTACAAAAAATAGCAAAGAAAAAATTATGAGATTTTTGCAAATATAATGCAAACGTTAACAATTAACAGATAAATAGAATATGTGACATTTATTATCTCATATTATCCCTATTATAGGATTCTCTAGCTCACAATAAATGATTTCCAAAATCATATATATACATCTCAGAATGCACATTTAATAGGTTATTGCCATTTTTGTTTGATAATGAAATTAATTAATTAATTAATTACCTTCTTCAAGCATTTCTTCTCCCTCACTTCATATTATCCTCTCGTCTCATCTGAAAGCCACATCACTGGGAAACAGGACTATAATCCAACAAAAATGGCAATTGCAAACATGATAAAACGGAGGGCAAACCTAATAGAATTATAAAACTGAGGGCAAACCCGAAGAGTCGTATCAATCTTTTTAGCCCTCTGAGGAAAAACCTAATAGAATTATAACAGTCAATTAAGCATGCAAATGTTCAAAATATAAGTAACTGATGAAAACTTAAATGAAAAAAATAAAGATTCCAATGAAGAAACTAATTGCACAAAGAAAAATACAGATGGAATCATGATAAAAGTTCTATTTCACCTTCCCCAAGGAGATGAAGGAAACTGAATTTTAAGTAACACCATTATGTAAACCTAATAGAATTATAACAGTCAATTAAGCATCCAAATGTTCAAAATATAAGTTACTGATGAAAACTTAAATGAAAAAATAATAATATTCCAATGAAGAACCTAATTGCACAAAGAAAAATACAAATGGAATCATGATAAAAGTTCTATTTCACCTTCCCCAAGGAGATGAAGGAAACTGAATTTTAAGTAACACCATTATGTTCTCGCATCAAAAAATCATCCATATGTAATCAAACAATAAATAACCAAACTCGATAAAGTTTCTAGAAGGTCATAAAACCTGGGCCTGAGTCCGTTCGTCCTTGAAGAAGCTAAAGACCCTCTGACACGGCATTGACAGCCATGTAGAGGTGGCGACGCTAAGAACGACGCCGTTGGGCTAGCCGGGTACTGCGATCTTGTGAGGAATGAATCGGAACCTGACTTCGTTCAACCCCGAGAGAGTGTTCCATTGCTGCTCATTGGAAGGGCACATGCTACTGTAGGAAATGTTTAACATCCTTTGTAATAGGTTCATCATACTCCTTTTTCCCTCCGACGCATGAATCACTAAAATTGACAATAACCCACATAAGTAAAGACTCTAATTATAAGCACAATTTGATGGTATGTCTAAAATTTTACCTCCGGCGAGATCCCTGGTATTGGCTCCGGTCATCATTAAGCAATGGAACCTCTAGTACATTCTTTGAAGAGTAGTCACCCATCTTTGAGCTCCGAATGCCATGCCACAATCGACTAAGTCCCGAAACAATCCTAGAGACTGGGGGAATGGATTCAGATGAGCCCCAACCATAACAAAAGCACTGGGGAAATGAACACTCATGGCAGTGTCATATTCAAGACGTGGTAGTGATATGAAAGATATGATAGTATGAAAAAATATTTTAGTATTAAGATATGCTAGTAAGCATGGTACAGTAGGCAGATATGCCAGTAAGCAATCTAATATGAAAATCTTTTGCTAACAATGAGAAACTTTTATACAAAAAGTCTGATGTATATTCATATATGCAAAAAGTCTAGTGTAGGAAAATGCACAAACTTACCTGGATATGCCATATTTCAGATATGCCAGATATGCCAGCAAGCATGGTGACATGCAACTTATGATACATGGAAAATGCACAAACTTGCCACAAAAATGCAGATACATCCTGATTGCAAATTCCATATCATACAGAGAACGGGTTTCCATATTGCAGAGAGCAAAACTCTATATAATATTACACCAACTTTGCATAATATTTTTCTATTATGATTCCAGTTTCCAGATTGCAGATCACCATATGAAGATTAATTCCAGTTTCCAGTTTCTAAAATGTGAAGATTAATTCTACCAAATTTCTTCATTTCTCAACGCATCATAAAAGAAACAAAACAACTTCTTTGCAACATAAGAGAACTTACAAGCAACAACAGTCACAAGCATTCTATTTACTCTGCACGAACAGATCTCCGCATTTCTTCAGAGATCCCATTCACATGACCAAGTTGCATACAAATTAAGGAATATCTAATCTTCACATTTTGGCCACCTAACTAAAATCATCTAGAAATAGCATCAAACGCGAAAACCCGTGCATTTCAAAACTACTTAGAAATCTCTAAACCAAAAATCCTTTCACAATTAACATGCGAAAAAGTAAAATGCATGGTAACATTGCTAGCTCCAAAAAACTCTTATAACCATAAGAAAATGACAATGAATAAGATGCAATGATAAAGTTATAGAAACATGAAATATTTTCCCAAAAAGAAGGCATTGCCAACTTAACTAATCATAAGAAAAGGTACCAAGAACACAAAAGGACATGAGCTCAATGTAAAACAAATCCAGACTCATGCTCCATAAATCCATCACCATCTATAAATATAAAATATGTATGAATTCAGAAATTTTTATTATTATAAAATATTGTTTCGCTGATTTTATCATTTGGTTCATAGAATTTGTCAAAGGAAAAAACTGCCAAAATGTCACAGAAAAATTTGCCAAGACATGGAGCAAAATTACTTCCATAGTACTTCCACCCACGTACTTCCACCCACAAAAAAACAATTGAAATTATCCATTGCAAAATAAATCCACCTAAAAATTATCCATTGCAAAAGAAAATACCCTCAAATAAAATACCTTCGGATGGATAACTTCAGTCTTTTGATTCTTTAACAAATATCTTAACTATATGAGCAAAACCGTAACTGACCTTGTTCTGATTCTTTAACAATTTGTTCTGATTCTTTAACAATCAGATTATTGCAAACTGTATGAGCAATAAATTTGTTCTGATTCTTTAACAATCAGATTATTGCAAACTGTATGAGCAATAAATTTGTTCTGATTCTTTAACAATCTTTTGGAACGATGACAGAGAAATGGTATTAGATATGAATTTTAACTCTAAATAATAAATAATTACACATCCCCGGAATCCTTGCTCACCTCTTCATATAGCAGCATCAAAGGAACAAAACTCCTAGCAAAGATGCTTGCCAATTGCTCAACCCTTCGACATTTTCGACTATGCTCAAAGAAACAGTTAACACAAAACCTCTCAACTGAAAGCCAGCATTTATTATTTTATCCCCCCAACTCCACAAAGGAGGAAAAAATTGCAACTTTGCAATTTTTCCAAAGACGACAGCTTCACAGAAAGAAAAAAGAAATCATTTTCAAGAAGCATTTTTTTGCCAAAAAGTCAATTCCTAAAGATATCTTAGCAACATGCGAGACCTACAGTTAGATTTTTTTGGACAAAATAAAGGGAAAGAACAAAAACTATGAGAGATGGAATATTGAGAGGGGGAGAGGGAGAGGAGATGAAAGCACATGAATTTATAAAGAGAGCGAGCAATACAACCTTCGTCCTCCAGGGATCTCCATCCAGATGAGGGGCTGATCAAATTTTTTGCCTCCAGGGATCTCAATCAAGGGATCTCAATCAAGGGATCTCCTTCGTCTTCCAAGGATCTGCATCCTCCTTCCATACAACCTAATATCTTTGACCTCCTTCCATAAAGAGAGAGCATGAAGTCCAGATGTGGGGCTGATGAATTTTTTTAAAGGTGGATGGAGATAAGGAAAGAAAAATAATTGGGGCTGATGAATTTTTTTCAGTCAGGGGCAGAGATGATACCGATGTCTCTATCCTTTCCTTTTTCAAAACGCACCAAACGTTGGGAAAACCCACCCCGTAACCCTCCCTCTTAATACATGCCCCACATCTTACTACATGGCACCTGGCGGACAAAGCTGAATTCAAACTAACCCTCCAGCTTAATTCTGTTGCAAAAGAGTCTTCCCCCCAAAAATTTTGTATTCAACTCCAAACTTTGAATTTCAAAACTCCCCCCAGATTCCAATCAAATACAATTCAAACACTTATCCAATATCTCTTATCCAATTTCTCATATAACATCCCTCATTTTTATACCATAAATACAATTCAACCTCTTATCCAATTTCTCTTATCTAATATCTCTTATCCAAAAACTCATCATAACACCCTCATTTATATACCCCAAATACAATTCAAACCCTTATCCAATTTCTCTTATCTAAAAACTCTTATCCAATAACCCATGATAACATCCCTGTTTTATAATATAGATATATATATATATATATATATATATATATATATATATATATATATATATATCTATATTATAAAGGATGAAGATTTCAAATGTTTGTCCTAGGTGGCGGGGTTTGTCCTACGTGGACAAGCTAAATATGACTAGGACAAACAATAGTTGATGACTAGGATAAGTTTTGGGGGGAAAATTGAAAATGGGATGAAATTATTTAGGGGGAAACCAAAAAATCTGAGCCATTTCAAAAGTTTGGGGGGGAAACAAAAGTTTAAATAAACCGTGCCCCTATGGGCACGGGTAATGACTAGTATATATATATATACATCGTGTTGCCATTTACTTCAGTGTGCACTTTATATTTTTTTGTCTCTGATGTTGATTTCGTCGCTCGACGATTATATTGATTTAATAGAAATCTTTCTATGAAAACATAGAATTGTTTTCCATGCACTAAATTCACTAAGAATGTTGATATTGGAGAGTATGTTCCATAACTCAATATGTGAAATTGATTTGAGTTTTGATGATTTCATTTTTCGATTTTCGACTATGGTCTCGTTGGCACGCTTTGATTTTCTTCGTGATTTTACTTTAGTGTCATTTGGACCGTGGTCGTATTCTTCTACTCCCGTGCTTTTATTTTTTAGCCATTGTTGTTGTCGTTGATCTCATCCCTCTCTTTTTGCTAATGCCAAAGGGAGATAGAATTAATAATGACGATGTGCTAAATGATAATTTAAAGCAATTTACCGTGAATCTAATATGATATGTTAGATTCATGGGGAGTTAAGATATAAAAATGGATTTCAAATCTGATATTTCAATAATTGGATTCACATTTTATTCTTTCATCGTCTGCTTGATGCGTATGATTATTATTTAATTTGGAATTAACGTGTCATCAATGCATGGGGAGTAAGTAAATTGCATTTGAATCATTATTATTAATTATTATTTATGTTGGTTTGTCATCACCAAAAAGGGGGAGAATGTTGAGTATTGATTCCCCGGATTTGGTTTTGATGATGAACAAACATAAATATCATGAACTAACTCTTTGCAGTTATGGAGATCGTCGCCAAAATTCTACATATATCAAAAACGACTTCTCAAGACTTCTCAAAGCGCGTGATCGTGTGCCTGAAGCTTCGTTGAAGCTCTAGGAGCATTATTGAAGTCAAGAGATTCGGATTGAAGCTTTGAAGACGGTTCGTTTAGCTTATGTTTATAGTCTTCTAGCTTCTTTACGTAGAATGTTAAGCCTTGAGTAGGTCTTACATTATAATCTTCATAACGCTCATATCATTAGAGCTAGGATTATCTTAGAAGCCCATACAAACTTTCCCGAAGCTTCACGCTTCATTTCGCGGCTTCTAGTGCATCTTAGTTGGTTCAAGAAGAAGAACCAACCGACCCGACTAGATTGTCATCTAGTCGGTCAGTAATCCTTCTTGAATCGACTAGATCTCCTTGCTCAATTCAGCCTCTTCATTGTTGACCAATTAGTCGGTCCAAGAAGGTTCACCGACCGACTAGTTGTCAAACTAGTCGGTTAGGAATCCTTCTTAGACCGACTAGTTATGTATTTCACTTTTCAGCCTGAGCTACTATTTACAGTTAGTCGGTCCAAGAACATTCATCGACCGACTAGTTGTGAAACTAGTCGGTTGGAATTTGTTTTTAGACCGACTAGCTCTCTTTGAATTCAGCCTATTGTATTTCAACTCTTAATCGGTCAAAGAACACTCACCGACCGACTAGTTGTCAAACTAGTCGGTTGGCAAGTCTTCTTAGACCGACTAGTTCTAACTCCTGAAATTCATCTTATTGGCTGTGAACCATTTAGTCGGTCCAAGAAGAATCATCGACCGACTAGTTGAGAAACTAATCGGTCAGTGATCCTTCTTAGACCGATTAGACTGCTTCAGAAATAGATCCGTTGGAGCATTAAATGCACGAATTTTCCCTCTCTCTTCTCTCTATCCTATATATACTTGTGATGCTTCTTCATTGCATTCAAGGCTGATATTTATTGTGTTTTAGAGAATCAAAGAGAAGCATTCAACTCCATTTCTAAAGCTTCCTCTCTCACAAAGAATCTCTCCAAACTCCTTGAGCCCTAATTTCCTCAAGAGAGATTCTCTTCATTGTGAGCCATTCAAGCCAAGAGCTTGATTCAAGGTCACCAACACCATCCTAGCCTTCGATCGCTGTTCATCTTCTTGGAGCTAGGGTTTGGTGACATTCTTCTTCCTCAAAATCCTCATTGCCCTAAAATCGTAAGTTTTACTCAAGGCATATGATTTTGTTGGTAAGTGTTTTATATTTCATTTACTTTGATATTAAGTTTTTCTCTCGGTTGTGAGAGAAGTTTGTGATCCCGGTTTGTGGGGTCACATTTTCATTTGTGTATGATTTGATCTTGTAGAGGTTTTCTACAAGAATTTCATAGTGCAACACTTGGGTTAGTAGTTTCTAACTCAAGTAGCCAGAGGGGATCCTGGTGTTTGGGACGTAGGATCACCGGGAACAAGTCGGGGAGACTTGGGTGGATCCGAACCCATTATATCGCTTTGTTTGCAATTGTCTTTCTTTGTTGTCAATATTTTCATTCCGCATTGTTGGTTGAGTTTGCAAGATAATTAGGAATTATACTCTTGATTATTTTAAAGTACTATTCACCCCCCTCTAGTACTTGTGCAGTAGCTATCAGGGCATTACAGTAATAACTTGGCTGAAATCACAAGCCCTTACAATCTCACTCAAGGAAGAAGAAATCAAAGGAGTAATGAAGAGAATCACTCAACTTCACAATCAAACTTCTAACCCTAATCTCTCGACAAAATTCTCTAAATGACGGCGGTTACAGCTCTCACAGGCTCCAGATCTCAAAAACAGCATTAACCTAATCTAATGAGCCATTAGGATTAAATAGGGCACCCAAAACGAGCTGGAAAACAATCTCAGCTGTCGGCTGAAAAGCACTGGCCTCGTTTCGCTCGGTCGAGTGAGCGCAACGCTCGACCGAGCGGTCTCTCCGCTGCTGCTGGAGCTGGGTGGAAAAGCATGGCGCTCGGTCGAGCGTCAACTTCGCTCGATCGAGTTGGCAATCGCTCGATCGAGTGTTAACATCGCTCGACCGAGTTGACAATCTCTGCAGAGCTTCAAAAAAATGCCAACTCTATGTTAAATTTGAGATTAATTCACTTGGTCGAGTACTCAAACCGCTCAAACGAGCAGACAGTAACTCGGTCGAGTGGTAGAGTACTCGATCGAGTATATGGGCTTTTCAGCTAGTCCTCAGCTCAAGGCCTCCAGCTTGGTCAAGCGATGAGCACGCTCGACCGAGCGACCTGGGCATATGGTGTGAAAGAGTTGAATCACCAAAATTCAATACTCTACCTTGATTCAAATCTCTTCACACATGCTCTTGCAGATCCACGCTGCTCTTCATGACCCTCTCTCTGGGTATCATCATCATCTCGGAATACACGCCGTTTGGCGCCACATAAGCTAATAAGGAGATCAACTCCAGGCACACCTGGAGCTTGACGGCTGGAACTGGCTTAGTAAACATGTATGCGGGGTTCTTCTCAGTCGGGATCTTCTGAAGCTCCACTTCATTCTTATCCAACTCTAGGAAGGAGTCTCGCACCTCAATGTGCTTCGTCCTCGAACTGTATTCATTGTACTTTGCCAGATGAATGGCACTCTGGCTGTCACAGTACACCTGTGACAAACTCTGCGGCACCCCCAAATCTCTAACCAGACTCCTCATATATTTGTCCTTCTTCACAGCTTCTACTGCTACAACCAACTCGGCCTCTGTAGTCGATAACGCAACCACATATTGTAGGACCGACCTCTTCAATACCGCGGCAGTGCCCAAAGTGAACACATATCCCGTGGTAGATCGTCGCATGTCCCTGTCTCCTGCATAGTCACTGTCGCAATATCTCGTCAGCACCTTTTCGTCTCCTCTCCCGTAGAGAATCCCGACACTACATGTGCCTTACAGATACCTCAAAATCCACTTGACGGCCTGCCAATGCTCCTTGCCTGGGTTGGCCATATACTTGCTAACCACTCCCACGGCCTGTGTAATATTTGGACGCGTGCATACCATCGCGTACATCAAACTTTCTACTGCACTTGCATATGGCACCTGAGACATAAACTTCTTCTCATCTTCAGTGCTAGGTGACTGTAATGCAGACAGCTGAAAATGAGCTCCTAGCGGTGTTGTCACGGGTTTCATGATCTCCATCCCAAAATGGGTCAGCACCTTTTGAATGTACCTATGCTATGACAATCTTAACTCATGTCACTTCCTATCTCGGAAAATCTCCATTCCAAGAATCTTCTTTGCGAGCCCTAAGTCCTTCTTGTCGAACTCTTGCCCCAGCTTCGACTTCAGCTTCTTCACCTCTGACATTCTATTGGAAGCAATAAGCATGTTGTCTACATAGATCAACAAATAGATCTACATAGAGCACACATCCACACACTGATCCTTGATACTCTTCTCAAAGCCTACTCCCATCATGAAGCTGTCAAATCATTTGTACCACTGCCTGGGTGACTGCTTCAACCCGTACAACGATTTCTTTAACATGCAGACCAAATTTTCTTTGCCCTCAACTCTGAACCCCTCTGGTTAACTAAGATAGCGCTTTACTACCTTAGAGCTTTTGCAAGAGCTATTCAAGATTACTCGAGAAATTTTGATTTTGACATTGCATAGCACTTTCTAAGCGCTATACCAGGTACCACTAAGATAGCGCCTAATAAGCGCTATTGTAGATTTTCATAACATAGCACTTTCTAAAGTGCAATTGTAGTAAATTACTTCGATAACGCCATCATTTTTTCTCTCCGTCAGTCTCAGAACCCTCTACGACCCCAATGCCTACTCTTTTCTTTTCCTCCTCATCCTTCATCAAAAGGCAATAATCGGCGACCTTCCTAAACTTGGACACTCTCCCCAAGTCAACAAATGAATCAAAAGTAAACAAAAACAGCCAACATATTTAGATAGTACTCCAGTACAAACGACAGAAAGTTCACATATAAACGAGCCCATTATTCCCTGAACAAAAATTAGGACTTGCATTGATACATGCTCAGAATAGTCATTAAATTACACGTTTACTACACATGGGTAAACGTATATACAACACCGATGGTTACACATGAGGATTCCCAATACAATTAGTTTTATCTTCATGTTCTAGAACCACATCTTCCTTCTCATCTGTGTTCCCTGCTGCCTGAAATCTTGCGCCTGTAGGCGTGTATACAACTCTTATTTTAAATGGCAAGGTGATGCACAATTCAGGCTCAACCACTGGAATTCATAACAAACAGGGCAAGGAATCCGATCGTGTACTAAAATGAAAAGCAAAATAATACAAACCTGGGAGCGAAGATTCTCTGTTTTGTCAACAAGGACCTCAATTTTCTCCCATCGATCAATAACCTGGAGAAAACAAGTTTACAAACAGTTGAAACGGAGGGGAATATTCATAGCCCAAACCTTTTTCTAAGACATTCAGATCAACTAACCCAGATTTAGCATTTAGTGAGTGACTGAGTGTTACCTTCTCAATGTTTTCCATCATAACTCCTTTTACTTCAGAAACTTGAGCCTTCACTTTTCCAAGCTTGCTAATCTCCTCAGGGTGGTCCACGCAATACCGCATGTGTTCTTTCAATTTTGGCATGAATTTTTAATAAATACAGCCAACAATCAGGCACTTTGCTAAAAGAACGACGACCAGCCATTGCAGCAGTTTTCTCTGAAGGCTCAATGATCCAGAATAAAGATAAATTTACCCAAAGTCCCTGTTAAGGCTGTTGGCTGCAGCAGTCGCAGCTTTACCTCCACCATATCTTTTGATGAAGTCTTCTGATCGGGCTATTTTGACCGGGCCTGAATGGGCCGGGTCCACTACGGCCTTGGGGCCCCGGCCTAAGGATCCTACGGGCGGGCCGCACTTCTCCCCCCAATACGAAGGCCTAAAAAGATCACACTTTCATAGTGGTTGAAATGGTGGCCCAACTTAACGGCCATCATTTTAGCCATCATGGCTCGTAAGACATGGCAACCATCTTCATGGCCATAACTTGCCAATGATGGTCCGACTTAAATGGCCATCTAGCCATCAAGGCTCGACTTCATGGCCAGACTTAATGGCCATCACTCCCCGCCATTATGGCCCGCCAATTATGGCAACCGCAATGCCCATTACTCCAGCCTTCATGGCCCGCCAATTACGGCAATCACTCATGGCCATGACTCCACCTTCATGGCGTCATCAAGTGGGCGCAATTAGAGGGGGTCAACACTTCCCCATTTGCACGACCCCATGAATGGCGGCCATGATGTCACATCATGGCACATGATGAGCATGATTCGTCTATATGAGGAGGGGGCGGGCGTCATTTGAAGGGGCCCGGATCTCTGCGATCTACAACCATGGTATCGTATACTATCACTATTATTCCTTCTTCCACCTATAATATTCTTCCTCTAAAGCTCGGCCTGAGGACTCAGGTATCGGTCTCTCCGCGAGCCATACTCGATCCCACCGAGCTCCTACACAGATCCGTTCTGACTTAGGCATCGGAGGGGAATTGGTCGGAACCAAGGTCCGACCCCCTGACGAGCTCCCTCGTCTATTCAGGTCCAGGAGATCCAGCGACGCCGTGGCTACCCCTCAGCGTCCTTCCAACCGAGGCCGAGCGCCCACGTCCCTGAGCCTGTTCGTCTCCTCCACCACGAGGATGTCGCTCTGCCGAGGCCACCCCTCGCCGAGCCGACGTGAGGATCCGCGCGTCCCACGATGGGCGACTCCGCCTTCAACCGATCCCGGAGGTTATCGTCCCGCCGAGGCTACCCCTCGGTGCGCTAAAGAAGACGTTAGATCCAAGTGCCGAGGCCTCCCCTCAGCTCCACGCCGGCCGCGCATCAAGCGAGACGACCGAGGCTACCCCTCGTCGTCCGACCGTCCGAGGCCGAACACCTCACACCGGGCCGAGGCTTCCCCTCAGCCCCCAGAGGCCGAGGATCCGGACCCGGCCCCGCTGACGTGCCCTGCATGGACTACATCTCCGATTCGCGTCGTGTCTACACGCGCTCGACGCACCCAAGGGACCCTAATCGGCCCCTTGACCACGTTGACCGGGCAGTCCACGGTCAACGATACTGTAGTGAGAAAACACTCTGAAACATCTGGTGCCGTCTGTGGGAACCGAGTCGACATCCATGTCATCAACCACACTGACAATGACTCGTTCCGCAAATCGAAGGCCTTAAGGGCCGATTCCCTGAACCGTGGCGAGGGGTTCCCACCTCCAGTAGATCTGTGAGCTTCGGATTTCGGAAATACTCTTCATTCCCAATTTATCACGCTAAACTGGTGTGCCCAATTTTAGCAGATCCAGTTTTGAACATGCTTATTGTCCTGATGATGCTATCGCGATCGAGGGGGCTACCAACCCTAACCTCCGGAGCTTGGGGTCCGTAGGCATCACCATCCCCGAGATGCCACCGCCGGCGATCCCCTATCATCGCATCGATTCACTTGCCGAGAGATCGCCGACCAAATAATTTCGAAGTCCTGACAGATTATCTTTGCCCGCGGCCAGGCCGGCCGCACCTAGTTTAGGCGCGATCTGACGCCCCGTACTGCTCGTCGAGATCTTCTCGTACTCCTCTTGGTTCACCGAAAGGTCTCCGTGTCAGCTCGAGGGTCACGACGCCGAAGGAGAATGAGTAGCGGCAGCAGCAGCATAGATCTCCGGCGAGATTGTGTCTTTTTCTTCTCCACTGACGAGCTCGACTTATCAACCGTCGACTGGCAGACTGATTGGCTGACATAAGCATCAGGTAGCCAAGCCGCCTTCATCCGAGCCCCTTTACTCGGAAGACTCGGCGACCAGCGGAGCTGTGTTTGTGCCCCGTACGGACATGCTTCCAGCCGAGCTGCTGGCCCCGCCGAAAAATTAGATCCCATGGCATCTTACAGAGCATGCCGAGGACACTGATCCGCCGTCCTACCAAGCTACCAACGATGCCGACCGGTGATGCAAGCACTCTTTTTTCAGCATCCCCTTGAAGAAACCAGGAAGAAAAAGCCAATCACTCCTCTCTCTCTTTCTTTTAGATTTATAAATTAAAGAATTAATAAAATGTTGGAACCTTCAGCTGGGCCTCTCTGTTCAAGATGCGGGACATCAACTCTGGGATCCCCTGGGGGCTTGAGAAGCATTGGAGTGGAGGTCCGATCTTGTTTTCTGGACGTTGAGGTCACATGCATGATCTCTTCGGAGACCCATCGAGATTTATGGTGACATTGGGCCAGAGAGGGGATCTTTCAGCCTTCGGGATCGAGATCCTACTTCACTTCTACCGGTCCTACTCAAACCCCCTGAACATCGAGCCGCTTCAACTTTCAGTCGAACCCACCATCTTCAAGCCGATGCAACTCTGCTGAGATCTAATCTCCTCTGATCAACCTTGAGCGGATCTGATCCTCCTCCAACTCCCCTCAAGGTTGACATCGTCCCTGCCTCATCATCGATCGGGATGAAGCTGGCGTCGATCAATGGTCATCAAAACTCCGGAGCCTAATCGGCGACCGATCAAAGTTCCTGAGCTTCATAGACGAACGATGAAGGCTCCTGAGCCTCGTCGACGTCCGATCCAGGATCGATGATGATTCCTTTTTCCTCTTCTGACCGATCCTCGATTGAGGCGACAAGATCGACTCCCCTTCAGGGTCGTCAACATCAAAGTCAGCTGGATCGAATCTTCGTTGGGTCGCAAAGAAGCTCCATTCCAATCAGAGAAACCTCTGCCTGAGTTTCTTTCCTCGGAGCTAAACAACGAGTCATGCTTGACGCACTTTATCAAGCTTTAATGACCCTCCAGCTACAGCCACCAGCAGATCTGACGGTTCGTCGCCGACAACATCAACGAGGTTGCTTCGAGGCCACCTTAGTAGAACCAAACTACCAGGGGTAATCACGTCATGTTGTCTTGCCAAGCCCATGCCTCTGTGCCGAGCGAAGGCCACATCAGGTGATTTCGTTGAAGTAGCCGAGGATGGACTCATCTAATCCACACACAAAAGAGCGACGCATGCAGCAACAATCCGCTCATGAGATCAGCATGAGGCCTTCGAGGTGGAGCCATGGAAGACGGCTGTAAGCGTGCCAGGGGATGCGTTGGGGACCAAAGTCAGGGCCCAATACCAGGAGCAGCAGCCATGGTGAAGGGAAGACGGCTAGGGACGCGTCGGGGATCTTCTTGATGGACTCCAATAGGCTCTGGTCCATCACCCTCCCGATCAGATTCTTCTTGGAGCCCGGCTGTGGACCTTGACCTCATCCCTCAAACCCAGGTTCCTAAGTCCATGAAGGGCATCGACATCCTCGATAAGGCCCTAGGGCATGCCAGGGGCACCGAGGCGTTCGCGTACCTGGGCGGGGTCGTGATGAAGACCCGCCAAGCGCTAGCCATCGTGGACAAAGTTCCTTCTAAGCTAAAACATGGTGAAAGTATCTTGAGAATTAATCACTACTACCCATGCTCATACCCTCGGCGGCCACTAATATGCTGGAATGTGAGCCAAGAATGCTAGGCTCCTGAAGACAGAAGGTCATGACCTCTGTTATGTCTTGATGCATGGTTATTGTAAGCATACATGTGCTTGCACAATATGCGACCTGGAAAAGGTTATTATTCCAACCTCTGGGGAAAGTAGATTTCGACCGAGGCGCTAATCTACCGACCCTGCTGAGGATGACCATCTGCTCCCTCCATCCAAGCTTGGGCCAACCCCCCGAGATCTTCACACAGAGCTCCCTTTGGTCGAGCTCGGGGAATCCATTAAGGCTCCTCCCAGCTAAGCTCCATCACTTTGAGCTTGCCGAGTTGCCCCCTGATCGGGCTTGCCAAGCGAACCTCCCTAGCAAGTGGTGGCCTCCGATCTTATGGCATTCTGCCTTTAAAAGGCCAATCAACTCCTCGAATGGCAGAGCTGCAGAACAAGCCGAGCTGCCAATTGCGCTCCTTGCTGAACAAGCTGGGCCTCTATTTTCGAGCTCAATGCCTTCAGGCCTCCTTACCGAGCCTCCGAGCTCCCATGCCGATCATCCGAGCCTTCTTGCCGTGTGTCCGAGCCACCTTACCGAGCCTTTGTGCTGAGCTGCAAAAAGGTCATTCTATCTCCTTCCTTCATACTAATAGATTTATTTTCCCTATCTACCACTTGCCAGGGCTGTCATAAAAAACCTCTCCCTCTTTGATTTCTTGCAAGCCTGATCTGATAAATCCGTTGAAGCGGCCTCATCTGACATCCCGAACGATAGGACGAACCGTCTCTGTCCCTTGCCTGTCACTACCGATGTCCCCGAGCTTCAAACCCAAGCGAAGCACCCTCAGGTCGATCCAATGCTGGCCCTCATCGTCAAGAACCCGGACCCTCCGAGTGGCTCCGACGGGCCTACCAAGCTGCTCCCGCCTCCTCGATGCTCAGATTCGTGAAGCTCGTCGACTCATTCGAGCCCATCGAATGCATGAGGGACGTCGTAAGAGACGTCGACCCTACAGGCACGTTGACGCTCAGACCAATTCGAGCTTCGATAGGCTGCCAATCGAGCCAACCGGACTATGGAACTCTAACCCAGCCACCACCGGAGCTGGAGCAGGAGCTAGGATCCAGACAAAAGCTGGAGCCGGAGCTAGAGCGGGAGCTGGAGCTGGAGATACGATCCAAACAAATGTTAGAGCTGGAGCCGGAGCTGGAGCTGGAGCCGGAGTTGGAGCAGGAGCTAGGATCCAGACAAAAGCTGGAGCCGGAGCTAGAGCTGGAGATACGATCCAGACAAATGCTGGAGCTAAAGTTGGAAATGGAACTGGAGCTGTGTCTAGATGAGGCCGACCCATCCAAGAGGAGGCCGACCACACCAGTTTAAACAACCCAGGAGGAGGCCGACCAGACGAGTCCGACCACCATGCCAAGTATCGGAGCCTCAACGCCAAGCCACCTTATCGAGCTTACAAAGTTATCCCCACTGCGACGGAGCTGTTGAACCAGTCGAGCATCCAGACCGCTCCTCCGATCATGGCCGAGTCGGTCTGGCCGAAGCACCACCGTCCGAGTTCGAGCACCCAGACCGCTCCTCCGACCGTGGCCGAGCCGTCCGGCCGAAGCACCCCCGTCCAAGTTCAAGCACCCAGATCGCTCCTCCGACCGTGCTGCTGGGTCCCCGCTTGCCGAACGGCTCCTGCATCCACCGATCTGGACGAAGCAATGGCAGAGCGCCACCATGGAATCTTCGAAAGGCTTCACAAAGATCTTCACCCTTTTCGTCGGCCATAAGTCGAGGGGCAACTCCCTTCGTAACCGAACGAACAGATCGGTCAAAGGGCTGGGGGCAACCCCCCAGCAGGCCGA